>JAZDUH010000471.1:14762500-16009879 GCA_036419115.1 Scarus forsteni
TGTAACACCCAGTGAAGGATATAAAACTGATAAAAGCAAGTGATTTCAGCATAAACCTTTGCATACTGTACATTTTCCTTTACTTGTTAAACAAAGACGATAGTTTTTTTTATGTTATTACCACAGGTCCAGTTGGGAGTACATGTTGGGTCAGCTCTTTGCCATTCTTTATTCCTGATGACTTGTTTGCACCACCACCAACCATCTTCATTTTTAAGGTGCATTCACACCGAAGGCGACTTTGCAACCATAATCGTGTCACCCACTAAAGTCACATTGCATGTCCATTAATACCATTAATACCTCGTTTTGGTCGTCCCATCGGTTTGAGTTTTCCCCACAATAATAGCATAAATCACATAACAGGATTTTATCCTTTTCACTCACCTACCAGCCACAAACACTGTGCTGATGGCCCTGCAGCAACATCGTCTGTGAGTTTTCTGCAGTCCATCTAGGCTGAACTAATGTACTCACTGACTAATGTTTCCCCGTTGGACATGAATTGTTACTCTACGAACTGTAATAAAAACCCCACCCCATCACAGCTGTACGTTGACTTTGCATGGAGAGTGGTTGCCGTGGTCGCTCAGGTTGCATTCGGTGTGTGGGTTTATATGTGACAAAGTCTAACAGTGTAAGCGTACAAACCCAACAAGGCAGTCAAGGGACACCAACACTTTTCAGCTGCCTTACCATCTGCTGTAACCACCTTACATGACAATGCCCAAGGCAGTCAGCTTGCAGCATTAGCAACCAAACCAACTTCCAAGCATGGTTTTGATCAGGGCTTGAACCAACTATGCTCTCACCTGCAGGTCAAGCCCTTCTTCACACCCATGTGTTCTCTGACACCAGGAGACATGGAGTTACAACAAGTAGACTCACCATGGACTCAAAACTCATTTTTAGTTGCCTTTTAAAAAGGCCTTGATGGCTACCTCCAGCAGGACAACACACCACGTCACAAAGCTCAAATAATCTGTAACTGCTTTTTTAAACACAGTGATGGGCTCACTCTGCTTCACTGGCTCATACAGCAACCCAATCCACTTTTAGAATGTGGTGAGACAGAATATTGGTAACATGGGTGTGCAACCAATAAATCAACAACTATGTGACGCATTAAGGTCAATATGGACCAAAATCTCTGAGGAATGTTTCCAGCACCTCGCTGAATGTGCCGCATAGTATTGAAGGTAAAGAGGGGGCCAATGTGGTATAATAAGGTGGGCCCAATAAAATGGCAGGTAAGAATTCGCTGCCAGCCCATGCAGAAGTGGGAAAATGTGAGAGAAGTGACATATGCCAGCATTTCTTTTGTTTTCATGTCTTGCCTCACTGCTGAGCCCATGACAAGCAGTTGGACACCATTCTTTTGACTGTGCGTGCAGTAACAAGGAACAGACAGGCAGAGCTCGCCCACTGCTTATTAGCTTAACTCAGACACTGGGAGTCAGTGGGTAGCATTAGCCTGCCTCTGTCTACAGTCATCAGATAACTCTTCAGCCATTCACAATGGTCCTGTGTGCTGGTTGTGACTCATTTTCTTTATCTTACTTTGCTTATTTTAAGTTTAAGATTAGCACTTTATGGAATTTGGAAAGAAATATGCATAAAACTAAACTGCAGGGCAAATGTGCAAACCACCAGGGATATGCTTGCAGTCCCACATCATGGACTCAGGGGAGAGGCAAGACATGATTACAAAAAAATGTTGGTGTATCCCTTTAATGTCATGGTCATGTTGAGATGATGGCAGCTGATTTTGATAAATGTTGGGGAAACTCTGATTTCATTTCTGTAGTTTTGTGAAGTTAATGTGTCCTTGAAAAGAAAAAAAAAAACAATTCCCCTTTCTGTCACTCAGTCCACCTGTTTTTTTATAAAGACAGAACCTTGGAGGAGGAGGTGTTTATATTTGTCAAATAAGAATTATAATGGAGTGATCTTCTGTGTTGTGCTCTGGGGCATGTTTTCAATTTTGTATGTGCTCCCATCGGTCCAGCTCTTGACCTCTCCACTCTGACGAGAATAACAGAGGTGACAAAAGCTCTGAACAGACAAGAAAATACATCAGCATTGTGGAGAAGAGGTCATGTTATTGTCAGTGAAACAGTCGCTCTTTAAACTCCATGTCTGCCGATCCAGAACATAACGTAAATGTGACACAAACTTCATACACAGAATGACAAATTAAATGTGCAGCATGAAATAAAAACACAGTCATCAAGCAGTGAAGATGTTTTTAAGGGCCCTAAACTCAAAAAAGAAAAAAGTTTTGCTCGTAGAGAAGGCAAAACATGCTTGTGGGAACTGATGAAATTTAATGATTCTAATACCAGTTCTGGATTATAAATTAGTTACTTCATCGATTCTTGTGGATTTTCTCTGAGGATGAAAGTTGGCCAACACAGGCTTTCACTGGCAACAATGTCAAACTCATGAACTGCTTATCTGTGTAGACTCTGTTAGTGATCAGAAAGTTGCAGATTTGGGCCCAGCTTTGGCTGTCACATGGTGATGAGTCCTTGGGCAAGACACTTAACCCTAAGTGACTTCCACTGCTGTGTAAGTAGCATGTACACAGATAGCATGTACACTGTCTTGGATGGAGGGATTCATGATTGGCTATATGGATTCATGATTGGCTATGTGGATTGTTGGGTGTTGGATGTATATATTATATGCATATGTGTATTTTTATACAGTACAGGCCAAAAGTTTGGACACACCTTCTTATTCAATGTGTTTTCTTTCCTTTTATCTCTTATTACACTGTAGATTCTCACTGAAGTAATGATGGCCACTTGTTTCTTTTAACTTAGCTGATTGGTTCTTGCCATAATATTAATTCTAACAGTTGTCAAATAGGGCTGTCGTCTGTGCATCAGCCTGACTTCTGAATGGTGGTCCCAACCCAATTGAAAAGGCAAGAAAATCCATTAAAGAGGACATATCATGCTTGTATCTCCTTTTCACTATGCCAGACTAGGATGCCTGTAAAGCATTTCTGCCCTCAGTACAAGTCATTTAGTTCCTTCATTGCCCCACAATAGCGTTCTCAAAATCCTCATTTTAGGCCATTATCAAGCTCTCGTTGAAACACGAGGATCTCAGACTGACCTAAAGTTACCTCACAACGTCACAGCCCTTTGTGCTCTGATTGGTCAGTTCTATCGGGGGTAGAGCCAGCCTGTCCTTCTTCTTCTACTGTATTTTCCGGCAGGCTCAAAGCAGCGACCGCGTATTGAGTCCCCCTACAGGCCAGAGGAGGTAATGAGGGAGAGTTAGCGAGGGAGCTTTATACGGCTGCTGGTGGATGTGTTCCTCGGTGAGGGTTTGGGGCTAACGGACATCACAGAGGAGGAAGTGTTTTATCAGATTACTCCAATAAAAAGAAAGGTACCTCGTGTTGTCACGACGTTTGAAATCTTGCAGACATCTCACAATGACCTATTTTCAGAGGCATCAAATCTCGTTCTAGGATATCAGAAAAAATACAATATCTCATTTTTTAAAAATTAAGGGGGTGTAAGGTCTTGTTTTCAAATTCATTATATTATATGTAAGTATTAAATCATGCATCAGCATGATATGTCTCCTTTAATTAACCCTGGAAAGGCACACCTGAGAAGTGAAAACAATTTCAGGTGACTACCTCTTGAAGCTCATAAAGAGAATGACAAAAGTCTGTATAGCAGTAATCAGAGCAAAGGGTGAATACTTAGAAGGAACTAGAATATAAGACGTTTTCATTCATTTCACACTTTTTTGTTCAGTACATAATTTCACATGTGTTCATTCATAGTTTTGATACCTTAAAGGAGACTGATCATGCTTATTTCTCCTTTTCACTATGCCAGACTAGGATGCCTGTAAAGCATTTCTGGCCCCAGTACAAGTCATTTAGTTCCTCCATTGCCCCACAATAGTGTTCTCAAAATCCTCATTTAAGGCCATCATCAAGCTCTCGTTGAAACACTCGGTCTCCAGGCTGACCTAAAGTTACCTCGCAACGTCACAGCCCTTTGTGCTCTGATTGGTCAGTTCTATCGGGGGTAGAGCCAGCCTGTCCTTCTTCTTCTACTGTATTTTCCGGCAGGCTCAAAGCAGCAATCGCGTATTGAGTCCCCATACAGGCCAGAGCTGGTAATGAGTGAGTGTGAGCTCGGGATCTATATACTGCTGCTGGACGAATGTGTTCCTCAGTGACGGTTTTGTGGCTAACGGACATCACAGAGGAGGAAGTGTTTTATCAGATTACTCCAATAAAAAGAAAGGTACCTCGTGTCGTCACGACGATTTAAATCTCGCGGTCATCTCGTAATGACCTATTTTCAGAGGCATCAAATCTCGTTCTAGGATATCAGAAAAAATACAATATCTCATGTTTTGAAAGTTAAGGGGGTGTAAGGTCTTGTTTTCAAATTTATTATATTATATGTAAGTATTAAATCATGCATCAGCATGATATGTCTCCTTTAAGAGAGAATCTACAATGTAAATAGTGATAAAAATGAAGAAAACACATTGAATGAGATGGTGTGTCCAAACTTTTGGCCTATACTGTATGTACATATGTACTGTATGTACAAATGTACATACAGTACATATGCTCTATTGTAAAGTGTCTTGAGATAACAGTTGTTATGAATTGGCGCTATACAAATAAAGATTGATTGATTGACTAATACTGTTGGACTACCTACATAGAAACTCAGGACCATCAGTAAGTACATGGTTACACGGCATCTGCAAGTCGCTAGTAGACTGTAATGTAGACAAAGACACTTGACATTGAGCAGTGGGCATCAATTTTGACCACTTTTATTTCTGCCAGTTCACATGACAGTGACTAGTTTATTACGTCTTTGTTCTGCTGACTGCCTCTGATGACAGTGAGACCTCCTTGATATGCAAGGCATGCACAACAAAACAGAAGGAATCAGTAAGAGAACTGTTAAGGGTGAATACCAATGATATTAATTCCTGTAAGCTAGGTGTTATAGATTCTATCTTGGAATCAGTTTTCAATTCCTATCTGTACTTACTAATCATGTTTCATGGTTGAATTCACTAAATTGGAACAACTTTGTTCAAAAGTTTTGCACAGGAGAGGGAGAGAGGCACTTGCTCCTACACTGTTGAAAGAACTGATGAAGCATTGTGATGTCAGTCATTTTGTTACCTCCGCCAAGGAGGTTATGTTTTCGGGAGAGTTTGTCTGTCTGTCTGTCTGTCCGTACGTCTGTCCGTACGTCTGTCAGTGAACAAAATAACTCAAAAAGTTATGGATGGATTTTGATGAAATTTTCAGGAAATGTTCAGCATGGGAAAAGGAAGAACTGATTTGATTTTGGTCTTGATCTGGATCAGCGTCTGGCCGCCATGACGAAAAATTTTAATTTTTGTGAATAACTACTGAACTTAAATAGATATCATTATGAATCCAATTGCTAATGATATGTTTTCACGGTCAAGGAATCTAAATATTACGATGAAATAAAGGTTGGACTAATATTTCTGGGGAAAATCACAATATGGATGGGGACTGTGGCGGAGGTCTGCGCTCTCTGAGTACTTTTCTAGTTGTCAATGCTATCAACCCACAGGTTTGCCAGTTTTTCCTTAGTTTCCCACTTTAGGATCAATAAAGTACATCGCATTAGCTAACTACCTACTAACAGACCTGTCTATCTATTCGGGTTGAAACGAAATTTTGTGCCACGAAATTTCACGAAATAAAAAAATGGCGAAATAAAATTCAAAGACACATGAAATAGAAGCATGGAATAAAAAACGCCAAGGGATGCGCGCACGACTGGTGATGTTTACCTATCTCACCTACCATGCGGCGAGTACAACTACCAACTAGGCAAGCTCTCTTCTTCTTCAGTTCAGAGGTCGGCACAGTTACAAACATGTCTGGAGCGACACAGACTGTAATGGAGGAGTAGCCCGAGCGGACCATGATGAAATATTGGTGAAACTAATGAGTTTTTGGACGATTAATGCAGTTTTAGGAGCGGCACTGTATGCCCTATGTGCTACCATTATATGGATGTCCGCCGCTCAATTTTGGATCTAAATATCTCCCGAAGCACTGTTTGCATCAGGAAAGCCTTCTGGGTGAGTATATTGCTCTACTTCATTCTATAAACAATGTGAAAGCTGTAGAAACCAAACTTTTCCTTTAAGTCCATGTAGAAAATGGTTACAAATCACTCAAATACTGCAGAGCTACTTTGAGCTATAATGATGTCATTACTCAAAACCAGCTGTGTATCTCTGTGTCCAAGTGCAACAATAGGCTGGATAGCAAGGCTAGGATGGCAGTGAACTGCCTGTTTGTTTTTGAGTAACCAACAGGTAGGTACCAAGTCTTTCCCACTGACAGTAGAAAGAGCTGAATAAGCCATGTGGCATCAGCCCGTTCATTAATAAAGGGGGGGTTTGGAGGGTTTTGATCTGTGGAAGCAGCCATACTCTCAACACCTCAACACAGAGAGGCTGAGTTAAGGCAGGACTGAACGCTTGTTCAAGTAGAAAATATCCACCCATTATCTATCATGCTAGTCCCTTTTTGGGGTCTAGAGTCTATCCTAACTGACTATGGGCAAGAGGCAGGGTACAAACTGAACCGGTTGTCAAAAGAGTCCGTCTCTAACAACTTAGACAGACAACCATTCACTTTCTCACCCACACTAAGGGAATTTTAGAGTTACCATTTAGCTTAACAAGTATGTTTTTGGGTCAGTGGGAAGAAACTTATACATGCATTGGAGGAACATGTAAACTCCACACAGACGAACCTGAACAACATGAGTTTCAAACAGCAACCTTCTTACTGTGAGGCTTAATAATCAATTAAGTGCTCATTATCTGGCTATGATACTCATCATGAAGGCTTAATAACATTTCTCTTATTGAGATTTAAACACAAGGGGAAAGAAACTTAATTTTTGAGTGAATTTGTTTGTCTTTGGTATTTTATACCTTGATAAAGGCTCTATTTGTTCTCTAAGCCTTGCATTTGCACAAACTGCACTCAGACAATCTGACATCTGCCGGTGTGTTTATACCATCATACATCATTTAGCAGATGCTCCGGTGGTACCCACATGAATCACTGAATGTGTCCCCAACGAATGTGACGCAAACAGGCATCTGCAACAAAACCAGCTTAATTGCCTTGAGTCATACTTGAGTGCCTCAACTGCCTAAGACCTTTTACTGATTTCTGAAACAGTGAAAAGATTATAGCCTGTGGGAGAAGTATGGAGTAGGAAAAAGATAATAAAAGAAAGTATACAGGAGGATGATGAAAGAATAAGACTGGAAGGAAGATTCAGCAGTTTACAATAATTATTTGGCAAAGATTACGGCCCAGTCATTTATGAAAATTGAGTACAGATAATTTGTCCCGAAGGAGCGAACCGTGAGTCACCATCCAGGAGTTTAAAACAAAGAAGAAGAAACAGTTGGGTAATGATAATCCATTAACTCTATCAGAGACCATAATAAATGTATATGTCCCTTCTTTTCTAGACAAGGAAGGAGTCCATTACTTAAGGGGGAGTATTGGAGGGAAGAATAAAAGAGCGTGTCGAGGGAATAAGGGCTTGATTCAGGTTAGATCTGTGATGAAGATCAATATGAATCAGCCACTCAGCCATGAGCCTAAAAATAGAAATACATAAAGATTATTACAGTGGTTTCAGTCAGAGAGGGAATGTTTTTGACACATGATTATGTTTACATGGACTTGAGTATGTGAGGGGTTTTTTGTTTGTTTGTTTTTTGTTTGTTTTTTCCATTTAGTACTTTAAATGTTCATACATTAGCAAGTCCAAACCAAAAGTTCCAATGAAGTTGGTGTGAACAAAAGTTAAATTGATTAAAAAAAGGAATATAAAGATATTTAAACCCTTTCAACCTTTATCCATTTGAATACACCATAGGGATAAGATATTTTATGTTTAAACTTATAAACATTTCTGCAAATAGCCCCTCTTTTTTATATATTCCTTTCAAAACGTTCCACAAAAGCTAGTTCAGGGGCAGGTTTACCCTTTTTTTTTATCAAGTTTCCTTTTAACAAGTCTCCATAATTGGCCACACACTTTCAGTTGGGCACAGGTCTGTACTTCAGACAGACCAGTCTAGAACCTGTGTTGTCTTACCGTGAAGCCTCACTGTTGTAACACAGGCAGGGTGTATCTTGGCATTGTCTTGCTGAAAAAGTTGCTTACATGTAGAGATTTCACAGTTGTTCAGAAAGTGGTGCACCTCGCCCCTTCCTTGCTTAGCCTGAAAAAGACGTCACTTTGATGGCAGCTATTTTGCTCCGAAACCTGTGTTTGTCAAAGGCTGAGCTGGAGGACCCAAATGATAACAGACTACAGCCTACTTAGAGTCTGTTTATTTACAAAAAGGTCAGTGCAGAGAAAGGCAGCCAAGCAGGGCAGAAGCATCCAACAAATCTGAGGCAAAAAGGCAAGGTCTTAACCTGACATGCCAGGTGGACAGTTCTGTATTTCCGCTATAGAAATATTTCACTTATCCATCTGGGATAGAGCCATTTGAAAATGTTTTCAGACGCAGAACTTTCAAAAACAACTGCAGCCTGTGACTGGACGATTGTTTAGCTCTTCACAGCCATCACAGACCAATCCATATCAAGTAACGTTAAATACACTATATTGCCAAAAGTATTTGTTCACCCATCCAAATAAACACAATCAGGTGTTCCAATCATTTCGATGACCACAGGTGTATAAGATCAAGCACCTAGGCCTGCAGACTGCTTTTACAAACATTTGTGAAAGAATGGGTTGCTCTCAGGAGCTCAGTGAATTCTAAGGGTGGAAATCATCAGTTTCATGACGATACGATACGCTACGATACGATCAATCAATGATCACGATCACGATCGATCGATCACGATGATACGATCTGATCACGATCGATTCTTTGGACAACGATATGATATGTTGCCGATATCACAAAATCTGTCACAATTGACACGACACGATGTCATCGATCACGATCACGATCTCGATACGATCGATCTATGTAAGACAATATTATGTCCTCACTGAACGCAATCAGCTACATTTCACCTGAAGCAAGAAATAAATACAAAACAATTTCGATAGTTTTATTACTGAAATGTGGAACGATGTGCTGACCTTTGGGTATGATAGTTTATAGAGGATTATAACCATCTGTATGATCTAATCATGTTTAAAATTAAAACTGGTTTAATGCAGGTAAGGTGCTTTTTTGCCTCCACTATTACCTTATGGCTCTTATTGTTCCATTGTACTGTTTGTTTATTATATCAAGTAATGATGCAACACTTTAATAAAAATTATTGAATTATTATTTTAATTTCATTACATTGACCTCCAACATTTGACCATGCTCTTTCAAACCAAAAATGTGTAGTTTGATTTTAATTACATCCAAACATTTCTCATGTTCAAAATAAGAGTTCTTAACTTAACTAACTCACCACTGATGACTTTGTTTTATTGTGATGACTGGTAACCACAGATTGTTTGTCAATGTGATCAGACTTTGTTTAACTGTTTAATGATCAATGTTGAGGAGAAATGACACTCAGCTCTCGCTGTTTTACTTTCTAACTATAAAATTTCTTTAATAAGTGCACTACAAAATCAGATGAGATAACTCACTGCAGTCGTGTGATAACGCTCTCCTGTCGTGCGTGCAGCATGCATCCTCTGCTTTCAGGTCAACCGTATCTTACCCGGATACAGCAGAGCCATTTTATGGTTGGCCGATATGTCTGGCTCCCGTTTAGCTCTGTGATGCTAACAGCGTCTTGCTACACGTTCGACTACAGCGGTGTTACTCGGTGGGCGCTTCACGATACATTTTACAGCAGGAGAAATATCAGGCGTGGTGTGTCAGAGAGTGAAAAGGTTCAAATGTGTGTCTCATACGCTACACGTAAGACTTGAGAGGAAACTTCAGAACAACGCGCGGTTGGCCGGAAATGGACACACATGTCCGGTCAGGATTTCAAAATAAAGGCGTACATTAAAGACCACGATGTTGATCGATGTTTTGAGTTTCCATCGATGTGACTGGATCATTGCTTAACCAATCGATGTATCGATATATATCGATGGATCATTGCATCCCTAGTGAATTCCAGCTTGGAACTGTGATAGGATGCCACCTGTGCAACAAATCCAGGAAAAAAGAAAAGAACACTTACCTAATGGGCAGACATGGATGTGTATCTTTGATCACTAATGATGCCTTCACAGATGTACAAGTTCAGCTATCAGTACTGACACACACCCAAACCACTCCAGATTCTGGCTTTTGGACATTGCTCTGAAAATAATCTGGGTGGTCCTTTTTAACATAGAGATCCTTTTTGTAGTGGCTTCAATTGAACACTGTTTTTTTAAAAGGATTTTTCAAATCATCAACATCTTACATAGTTACTCAACTTCACTTCTTGGGCAATAATTAATCAGGTAAAACCACTTTCTTCAGGACCTGTTGCCATTTCCTGACAAATCCCTTAACATTGTCATGAAGGGTGTAAGTCTGTTTTTCCAGGGAGAGTACTCTCATTGTTCCCTTATTGGGGGGGCCTCTCTGTGCATTCTGGCAGGTTGACAATTTCCACCTTTTAAAACTTTAATACAACTATTTGCTTATCTATTTTAAAATGTCTGAAGCATTGCAATCAAGTAAGATAGGGCAAATTTCTTACTGCAATGGATCATAGCTGTCTTAAATCTCATTTCTCACTGTTAGTCAGTGAATTGCAATAAACAAAAATTTAACAGTAATTTCTCAAGAAAATGTTGCTTGCAGGTAGACTGGGTGAGCATCTGTCTAAACCTGCTGACCTTGAATAAATGTTTTAAACTCAGCAGAGGGAGACGATCATAAAGAAGGTGGACCTGATGAAGTTAGAAAAATAATTTCATCTCTTGTAAAGGAAATGGGGAGGAGAGAATCAGAGGCGGTGCAACAGGTTTCATAGAAAACAATAAAACAATAAAGGAGATATCAGTCAGAGCTCAGACTCCATTCGAAGTGGACTAAATGAAGCAGAGAGACAAACACTAATCTGAGACAGGGTGAGTGTTCATGCAGTCTTAATTTTTCTCTATTGTTTTAATGTGTGGATGATGAGTTCAGTGAAGTGAATGGAAGCTAAGTGATGAACTTTAAAAAAAAAAAACATAGAGATACTGATATAACAGACGTACTTATCAGTACATGTGAGGGTCTTTTTTTCTCTCCTTAAAATCTGTTTTTTTTTTATTTATAAAGCTCCATCTTAAAATAAAGTCTCTGTGTGGCAGCTCTATCGCTGTATCAGACTTCTCTCTCTCTAAGCCATGTTATTTGTGCAGATATACGTGTTAAAAAGGCTGTTTTGACTGAATGACCTGCTATACACCCTGAAACATCCTCATTAATATGTGTTCTCTTTTTGACATGATCAGAAATGATTGTTTTAGTCTCATGTAATGATTTAAAGGTAGAATTTTCCTGTAGTCTTGACTTCCTCATCACAGAAAACTTTAACTGTTAAATGTGCGACCAAAGGTCTGTTTTATGGCACTTTAATCTCTACAAGCATGACTGTGCTTCATATCCTTGTAGATACAGGCACTGATCCATAAATCACGACTGCTGTTTAATTATTAACACATGGCTTAAAATGCTCAGGCTTAAATTCAGGGCATGTGCCACTAGAGGGCTCTCAATCAAAATAATAACAAAAGATGGCTGTTAGGTTTGCAGGGAATCATGGGAGTGATTTCCTGCTGCCCTCTTCCATCTCAAAACAACATGACATGTTTAGGTTTGTAGCTTTAATGGATGAAACGGTGCCATGTTACGGTACATCTGTGTGTGCAGTGATTATTTTATGGCCCTTTTCTATTAGCCCTGCTCTACTCTACTCGACTCTACCCGGCCCGACTCTACTCGCCTTGTGCTGCTTTTCCATTAGCCCCAGTCACCTGCCCAACGGGGTGCAGTGTCGCTGTAAACAGCTCAGTGGCACTGCGGTGATGTCATTTTGAGCGCGACACAACAATCTGTGGCTTTTTGTCACAAACCGAGTAAAAAAGGAAAGCAGAAGAAGGCTGCAGGTGGTAAGAAGAAATACCCCTTGAGAAGCACAGGAGAGTTTTGGAGGCTATACAACAGAATGAAGCCAAGGACGAGAGCAATCGAGCTGCAAAGAAAAGATGTTTGAGGGTAAGCTAATGGTTAGCCACTGCTAGCATGCTAGGTCGTCTATGAATCATCGATGACGACATTGTCTGACCAATCAGTAACCAGCTGTCAGTGACGTCATCTTTTAGTATCGACTCTACTCACTTGGAACCAGAGTGGAGTAGGTACTAAAACTACCTTGTTTTAGGAGGTACCAGGCCAGTGGAAACACGCTGCAAATCGAGGAGGGCCGAGTAGAGTAGGGCCAAGGCGTGCTAGAGGAAAAGGGCCGTTACATTGCAACACCTCACAGTCTGTGCTAGCTAATTTTTTTTTTCTTAGCATTAGCTACCAGGGTCAACACAAGGGACTCAATCATTCTTAATAAATATTTAATTTAGGACCCGGAAATATGGCCTGAAAAAAAAGTACTTTACTTTTCAACACAAAAATGATTTGCTGATTTATTCATTAATTTCTTTATTTAATCTCGAAATGCCATGAGAGCGTGCTCTCATTTCCAACGACGTTGAGTGTACATAAAAACAGTAATTGCAAGACAATAAAGAAACAACAGTGGACTAAAATTCAAGAACAGTTACAGACATGGACATAGTGGTTCTTTATGTTGAAACTATTCTATGTTAAAAAGTGAACTGAATTTTAGTGTTTGCTGTATAGTGTTCCAGCTGTGGGCTGCACAAAAGCTGAAAGATGTTTTTCCGCTGTGGAGTCTTGGAACATCAAGCATTAGCCAGTCACTAGAATGAGTTTGGTAGTTGTTTGTGGTCATATTTAATAGAGAGGTTAGATACTCTGGCAGATGTCCATAAAAAGCTTTGTAGATGAACATTGACCAGTGCCTGTCTCTTCTAGCTGACAAAGAAGGCCAGCCCACTTTGTTATACAGTATGCAGTGATGGGATGAAAAGCTGTCACCAGTAATGAACCTTATGGCAGAGTGGTAAACTGAATCCAGTGGTTTAAGTGAGCTAGCTGTGGCGTGCCTGTAGATCACATCTCCATAATCTAAAATTGACAACATGATAGAAGTAACACAAAATTTGTTTAACAAAATTTTAAAAAGTCACCAAAGAAAACTGCAGATTCCTCTTGGAGTCAAAAAGCAGGCTGTGATGTTGTTATTAGAGGTAAACCAAGTGCTCATTTATCTCAAAAGCTGAGGCTCATGTTTATATTTTTGATAACTGTTCTGTTATTGGTGCTTTCCATTTACCCCAGAACTCAGACGTCTGAACTGGTAATTATGTCACATCTCACTTAAATCTGTATCTTATAAATACATTGGTATGGGATTGATGATTTGCTGTCTTTAAAGCTTCATATTGAGCAGCTTGTAAAGAAGTTACGGCTGGGCTTTCAGTTCAGAAATAAGTCTCGATTTTCTTTTGCTGCATAAAAGTGTCTTTTTGCTGCTACTTTTATGCCCTTAATTGATTATGCTGATGTTTTATACCTGCATTAATCTTCTCAAGGACTTACATCATTGGATACTGTTTATCATGGAGCTTTAAGGATCATAACAAATCTTAAGACTGTAACTCATAATTGTTCTCTGTATCAGTGTTTGGTGGGTTTCCTGACCATCCACAGACTGAATCATTGGCACATCCTGATTTACAAAGCTGTACTTGGCCTGCTTCCATCATACTCGAGTAACTATGTTCATTGTAAAAGTTCTGGAAGCTACAGCCTTCGTTCTGAGACTCAGTCATAAAATCTACTTTTGCTCTCTGTCCCCAAAGTTCATCTTGAAATGGGTTAAAGAAACTTAAGCTCTGCTGCTCCTGCAGACTGGACTCTGCTGTAGGAAAAAATTGTGTCATGCAGAGCTGGTCTCATTAAATCTTTTTATGTGCAGATTAACTGTATTGGAGGAAAAAACACGCTGTAGATACTTTGACTGGAGATTTTCTGCTCTATGGCTCTGACTTTATTGGTTTATTTGTCTATATCTGTGTCTGTAATTGCTTTATGTCTGTGACTTTGTTAATGTGCTGCCTCCAGTGTTGGCCAGGACACTTGCAAATGACATGTTTAATCTCAATGAGGTTTTTCTGGTTAAATAATGTTCATATTACTTAAACATGCTCCAGTTACCAGTGCAAATCCATGATTAGCTGCACCATGTTGTACATAACATATTCTGCTGTCTCTGCTCTGCACTGGGCTGGACTATAGAAAAATTGATAATCAGTAATGTTGATTGACATTGAGATCACAATTATAAAGCACAATTATTTGTTGATTTAACAGCATCTGTGACAAAAAGGTGAACAATTGAATAAATCTGATTATATTGAGATGCAGCCACACCTGTGTAACAAATCCTGCAAGTCATTTTGAATTTTCTTTGTTGGAAAAAAATCTGTTTGAAATTTCTGGTACTATTAATAGACCAGGACTGATTTTTCAGAGAAAACATTAAGGGGCTATGTGGTAAACACACTGACACGCAGCGTTTGTCATGTCTGTACAGACGAGTTGATCTGAAGGTTTCACGAATTTTATTTAAATAAAATGATCTCATTAAAATCGTAGACCTGCAGATAAAGAAACTCAGAGAGGGAGATAAAGAGAACTCTAATGAAGCATCACCACCGTTATGATTTTTTCACATCATTAGAGCAGTGAGTTCAATCACCTTTGGGATTCAACACTGATGTTTAGTTTTAAGGTGAAGAGAGTCTAAAAGAGATGACAGGGAAGTGCTGCACAACTCTGTGAGTGCCATCGATGAGCAATTAACTGACCTGAAGACAGACATAGATTAAACGTATTGAGTCAATGATTTGTGTCATTGGTTAATACAGGAGACTGTAGTTTTGAAAAGCTTCACCAAAGTCTCACCTCCTCATGTTAATGCCTGAAGGTGTTGACAGGCAGGGAGCAGACCTGCACTGAATGAGCTCCAGTAGAAATGCATGCGTTCGTGAACTCCCTGGGGCATTAATTAAAATTGTCCTCTTTCTCTGTTTTTGCAAGTATATATATTTATGCTCTAAGACTCCACCTCCATAGCCAACAGTTAAATGTGGCTGTACATGTCATCTCTGGTCTGACTTGGATGGGGGCCAGAGAAAAACTACAGTGTCTATAAAGTGAACACACAGACTCCACTTTAACTTTAGTGACTTCTGACTGATTTGGCTGGGGGTCAGTATTGTCCTCATGAATGATAACCTGATTTCTTTCCAGCATCTTTAGATTCTACTCGATGTGGCCTGCTTTGGCCCCAGGATAGATCAAACTAAGCCCCATGACTTCACCATCTTAATGTGTCTTTCCATTGAGCAGCAGGAAGCAGCAGTGAGCAGGGTACAATCACCTTCCAAATGTTGAAGAAGACCCTCCTGCAGGAAGGGTTTTGTTACTAACGCCCTGCTTTCTGACTCCTTCACCACAGCTGACAGACTCCAGGGGACGCTCTGCTATGGACCAGACTGAAGAACCAGAGGAGAGGGTCCCCTCATCTGAAACCTCTCTGAATGAAGAAGGCAAGGGTCCGAGGTGAGGTGGAAATTTGCAACCATCACACTCTGACAACATCACTACATCATCATCATCAATCTTTATCGCAATAATGCCAAACCATGACAGGTGTAACCTCAACACAGTCTACAAAGCAGATCAATACCATACTCTAAATTATTTCATCATCATCTTCATCACTACATCTTCATCTTCCTCTCTGGATGTCTGTATCTTCATCCTGGAGTAACAGCTCACAGTATCTGATGATGATGATGTTTGTCCTATCAGGATGAAGAGACCAGAGTCTCCTGAACCCAGCGGTGTGTCCATGAGGAGTGATCTCTCTAAAGCTCGTCCTCCAGACTTTAAGATGAAAGGACCTGCTAAGAAAAGGTGAAAATTCAGAAAAATGACCTTTGGCATTCATGTGTGAGTCACTCAGAGTTGATTATGTTTGTTCTATCAGGATGAAGAGATCAGAGTCTCCTGAGCCCAGCGATGTGTCCATGAAGAGTGATCTCTCTAAAGCTCGTCCTCCAGACTTTGAGATGGAAGGACCTGCTGAGAACAGGTGAGATTTCAGAAAAATGAGCTTTGACCTTCGTGTTTGAGGGGCCGTTTGCACAACAATGGCACGTAAGAAAACAGAGTTTTTGTTGTATTTGCACCCTCCACTTACACAAGATAAGGCACCTGAAGCGCCTTCATCTGAAAACTTGAAACCAGGGCCCAGAGTGAAAAGTTTTGAAAACCTTTTCATTTCACGTCCCTGAAAACAGGGCTCTCCATTGTAAATGGTGACACATGGCACATGTACAGTACTGATTCAGATAAAGGCTGCGCACGCAAACCTAAGAACAGCAACAACAGCTATGACCAACTACTGAGCAACATGTGTGCTGCTAACTGAGATCAGTTTGTTATCACTCCTCCAACAGAAGGTGGATTTGCTGCAGCATTACTCTGACCTGCAGAAACACATTTGTTATTCTCACCAAGGAATATATATGTTTTAAAAGTTTGTCTTTACCAGAAAGCATTAGTGTGCAGACACATGTTGTAAAACTGCTATTTCTCTTTAAACCTATATCACCAACTACTGGCCTTACATGCATGCTATATACTGTGTTTTCAGTTGAATGTGCATCATTTACACACCGTCCCGTGTGAGTTCTATTGAAAATGCACAGGAAAAACATTCATTTCAGATGACAATGCTGTCATGTAAACAGGGCTGTAGTCACTTAGAGATAATGATGATGATGTTTGTTCTATCAGGATAAAGAAATCTGAGTCTCTTGAGCCCAGCGATGCGTCCATGAAGAGTGATCTCTCTAAAGCTCGTCCTCCAGACTTTGAGATGGAAGGACCTGCTGAGTACAGGTGAGAATTCAGAAAAATGAACTTGAACCTCCTTGTTTGAGTCACTCTGAGTTGATGATGTTGATGTACTCAGCAGAGACCCTCCTCTGCGTGGTTAAGCTTCTGAGGGCCATAAAAAAACAGGACTTTGGTTTAGCAGCCAGAAGGGGAGCAGCATCACATCAGAACTCATTTACCCTGCCCCAGAAACCATCTCAGCTTCAGTCATGCTGAATAATTCTGATGATAATTAATGCTAAGTCACTGATCTCTTTAATATGGCCTGTTCTACTCTACAGAGATCAGATGGAAACATCTGGACTCCCCAGTATTGACTCCAAACAGCCTGAAACAGAGCTGGACTGCATATTTATGGTGAGAACATCACACTTTATCAGTGAAGTTCATGATCTACAAGTCTGCTGCTGCTCCTCCATGATACAGATGTTAATGTCAATGTTTTTTATTTTACATTTAATCTCCACTGTCTTATGTTCTCCAGCTGCTGGAGGAGAACATCATCACCTTCATGAAGAACCAGTTGAAGAGAATCCGAAGAGGTTTAGGTCCAGATTACCCAGGATGCTCAGAGGGTCAGAGCAGGGGTGTGTTGGTTGATGAAGCTGAGGAGCAGAGGAGCAGAGAGGCATTTCTGGAGATCACAGTGGACTTCCTGAGGAGAATGAATCAGTACGAGCTGGCTGACCATATAAGAAACGGTAAGGGCTTTAGTCTGAAGGTAAACTATGGAGTGGATCATATCATCTATGACAGAGATCTGCAGCCCAGAGCACCAAGGCCTCACAGTTTCCCTTATTAAAAACACCCTCCTATTCGCAGCCAGTCACTGATCAACTCATTTTTACCAAGTGAATTAAATGCACCTTGTTAAAGCTGGGGTTGGCGATTTTGGAAAACTAGCATGAATTTGAAAGTAGCATCTCCTCAGGGCTCCACCTCGCCCCACCCCCCGCTCACATGCACGCGCGCAGCCACTATATCCAGAAGACTGATTCAACTCCAAACCCTCAGCACAACGTGTTTGTTTTACACTACATTAAGTCATGTCTCAGTCAGCACGAAGAAAACACCAAACAAACATGTAAAGTCAGTTAGTACTCACAGCTGATGTTGATCGAGGTATAGGTAGTCCCTCTGACATTCTCCACATAGCTGTCAAATCTCCTGTTTTGGCCATGAAACTACCGTATTTTACGTATTTTCTCCTCTTTTCCGCTGCCCTCCTGTATCAGTATTCTCCTGTAAATCTCCCGTGTGACGATATAATGCTCCAAAATGTTGGATGCCAACCACCGAAGAAGAAGAAGTCTCGCAAGAACTGCCACCTGCAGTAGCATGGATGGCAGTTCTCGCGAGATTAGAGCCAACAGCAGAACAAACTTAGAAAAACAAAGAGTTTATTTTAGATTTCTTGTACATCTGTCTTAAAATGTGAGGGATACTGGAGCTTGGTTGGTGTTGTGGGACAGCTCACAGCGGACTTCCCTTATTTTCAAAGACAAAACTTGAAAGGTAAGCATTCTCCAGCGGAGTCTGTTCCCTACACGCTACATGCTACATGCTACATGCTACACGCACTGTCTGTGCACGCCAGGAAAATGCACGCACAACAGGCACGCAGAATGGCGATGGGATTTGATTGGTGTAAAAACAGGTATCACGGCAAGATTATTGGTTAGTGTTTTCCCTGTTTTACTCCTGCTGTAGATAGCGGATATTTTTCGCTCTGTTTTAAGAACACATTATGAGTTGATTACCATCGGGTCATAAAGACCATTTTAACCAGTATTTCAAAAAGTGTATCTAAATCAGATCGCCAACCCCAGCTTTAAACCGCACTCTGCCTAGGTCAGATGGGACAACCGCTTAACCACTGAAGCTGGTGTCCTGGAAGACTAAAAGTCACTGTTGTTTCTCAATGTGTTGATGTGTAGATGGAGATGATGAAGAAGCTTCACCGACACAGACTTGTTTGGATATAAAAGAAGTTTATTACAAACCAATCAAGTGTCTGAATCAGGCACTCCAGACAGTCTGAGAGGCTCAAGCCAAATGAACCTCCTGAAACATTTAAGAGTACATGTACAGTATTTATACCAGACTCATTGTTTGAACTGTACAAAAACAAGCATGTAGAGTGGACTCTCATTGGACCAGAGTATCTTAAATAAATGACCAGTGACCTGAAGGGCAAACCCATGATAGCCTGAAGTAAAGGCCCTTTAACCTCTAACACAAGGTTTATCACCTTAGGTATCAGTCCTCAGCTGCTTACCTAACCACAGGGGTTAGCATCCTGGGCATCACATCCGGCCATCTGTATCCTGAGTGAAGACAGGCCAACTTCAGTCTTCTCATGAGCTTACCCCTAAGGACATCTATTTTATTTAAAACATTCACATCAGATACTTCATCCCCGGTGGCGATTGCTCTAAGACCGCAAGGGAAGCTCAGCTTCCCCTAAAATGTTCCCAAAAAAGTGGTGATATGTACTGCTGTGTGTACATTTCATTGACTAAATATGCGCTAGAATACCTTCATCTTTTGTTCAGAATCAGCTACTTATCACAGGTAACTGGCCAGACTTCCTTATCTTTCATCCCCGCAGCGTCTCAGCACTTCAACACAGTCGGACGCTGAGCGTCTTCTGACTTCGATGGGGAGGCGTAGAGTGGGTTGTTTCACTGTGGAAACTGGACGGTCATTGGTTAAACGCTGGGCTTTGTCCTGCCCATCGGACGCTCAGCGTCTCTGGGGGTCTATGAAGCAGTGGGCTGGCCTGGACGCTCGGCTTCTGCATGATGATTGGATGCTCTGTCTGAGGCCGAATCCATTTTTGATTGACAGTGAAATGAGCCAATCAGTGATCTTGAAGTACAGCCCTCCACCGGAGCATCTTCTAAGTTATACATTCAGTTGTTCTGGAGAGGAGCTTCTCCTGTTGACAGCGGCTCAAGTCTTACACCCGCAACACAATGGACCAAGGCCGTTTAAGCAGTCTAGCTCTGCTGGCCATTGAGAGAACACTGGTAAAATCCCTGGAAAAGACACCTAGTTGGTACGAAAGGGTCACAGATCATTTTCTTGAAAAGGAACAGAGGGTAGAACTTACATTTAAATAAATAAACAAATTTATGATGTAGGCCAGTAAAAAATGAGCTTCCCCTCTTTGACTGACCAGCAGCCGCCACTGCTCATCACTGACCAAAAGTTCGACACACAGGGGGTGGAAGGTCACAGAAACAACAGCAGATCATCACTGGAGCTGACCCGTTACCTGCAGGACAGGTTTACCTAGGATCAGGGCCCTGACGACCCTGTACATTAGTGGTTTTCACTGAGTCTGTTGATCATCGTCTCTGTGAGCAGATCCTCAGAGTTGGTCAAAAACTGACCAAACTACCTCATCAGTTGTTAATCATTAATTCCAAGTATGGACACATTCTCATGTAGTCTCATTCTTCTGTTAAAAACAATTAATTTTGAGTTTTTGAATGATTTCTTAATTATCACATTATATTATTATTGCATTAGGTGATTGCAACACCTTTTCAGAATGACTGTTTTATAATCTGGTTGAAAAAACAGAAATGTGGATGATTTTACAATGACAGGGACGATCTTACGGGCATATACCAAACTAGTGCTGATGGATAAGTTCAAATTTAAACTTTGGTGAGGATGTTTCATAAGGGTGGAGGTGATGTGGTATGGAGCTCCACTGTTGTTGTTAAACCTTATTCTCTTATCTATATTGGTATAACTGGTTATTTGTTTGCCTTAAGATATTGATAATGGGTTGGGTTTTGTCGTGTGGATATTCTATAGACATGCAGCCATGTTGTTTAGACCTCTAATGGTAACAAAGCATGATAATAGGAGAAGGATATGGGTTCTTCATGGCACTGAGTGTATTGTCTCTCTGGATATAATAATGGATCAGGCCTGTGAGAGATTTAAATTTTGTTGTAGTCTTTGATTAAACTTAATGAACCTCCGTGGTAAGGTAGCTCACTGAGCAACAGGAACATCTTAAAATAGATCTTCACAGCACAAAGGTCACCGGCCCCTGATTTATGAGATCCAAGTAACGTGTTATAAAACTGCTCGTAAAAATGTAGTGCGTTTGGGCTGGGCTCATTTATGGCATTATCTCCTATCTACATTTCTACAGTTCTATTTAATGAATTTTTATTATTACCTAATGTCAAAGCTGTTTTAACTTTAGTTTCCTTATGTTACTGCTTGTATTGCTGATTATCTCTTCACTTGTCTCCTGCTTCTACCCGCCTTCCTCCCTTCAATTTTGGATCTGGTCTTGGTTCTTTCCAGGAGTGTGGGGACACTTTGAGCCAAGAGAGGGTGTGGGTGCTCTAACTCTGGGTGCTCTGTATTGGGTGCCTGGACCTGATAATTGTATCAGCTCTTCTGGGTTTTAGGTTTTCTTATGTTCAAATGAGTCTTCCTCTCTACATGAGCTTGTTTATCTGAAAGACACCAGGAAGTTTATGAACCTTTGTTTTAATAGTGCTGTACAAAATAAGATATGCTAATTATTATTGTTATTATGATCTACTGTAATATGATATCCATAACCACACGGTATGGAGAAAAGTATTTTTTCTGGTAAATGAGAGGATGTGAGCCACCTCTCTGTGATGTCAGGGCTTTGTTCAGGATCCAGATTTTAATGTCTTTTTTTTTTCTTCAGAATCTGAAGTCTCATTGTGCAGACAAAAATTCAAGTCCAACCTGAAGGAGAAATTCCAGACAATGTGTGAGGGGATCGCTAGAGCAGGAACCTGGGCGCTGCTGAACCAGATCTACACAGAGCTCTACATCACTGAGGGAGAGGCTGGAGGGGTCAATGAGGAACACGAGGTCCGACAGATGGAGACCACATCCAGGCGACCACACCAACCCGAGAAGACCATCAGCATAGAGAACATCTTTAAAGCAGTATCTGCAAATGATGGCTCACTTAGACCACTGATGACGAAGGGTGTGGCTGGTAGAGACTGCTCAATCAGAACAGTGATGACAAAGGGTGTAGCTGGCATTGGTAAAACAGTGCTCACTCAGAAGTTCACCCTGGACTGGGCTGAAGACAAAGCCCACCAGGACATACACTTCATGTTTCCATTCACCTTCAGAGAGCTGAATCTGCTGAAGGAGCAGAAGTTCAGCTTGGTGGGGCTTGTTCATCACTTCTTCAGTGAAACCAAAGAAGCAGGAATCTGCAGGTTTGAGCAGTTCCAGGTCTTGTTCATCTTTGACGGTCTGGATGAGTGTCGGCTTCCTCTGGACTTCCACCAAACAGAAATCCTGACTGATGTCACAAAGCCCACCTCAGTGGATGTGCTGCTGACAAACCTCATCAGGAGGAACCTGCTTCCATCTGCTCACCTCTGGATCACCACACGCCCTGCAGCAGCCAATCAGATCCCTCCTGGATGTGTTGACATGGTGACAGAGGTCAGAGGGTTCACTGACCAGCAGAAGGAGGAGTACTTCAGGAAACGATTCAGAGATGAGGAGCAGGCCAAAAGAATCATCTCGCACATTAAGACATCCAGAAGCCTTCACATCATGTGCCACATTCCGGTCTTCTGCTGGATCACTGCCACAGTCCTGGACCACGTTCAGAAGACCAGAGAGGGAGGAGAGCTGCCCAAGACCCTGACTGAGATGTACATCCACTTCCTGGTGGTTCAGTCTAAACTGAAGAACATCAAGTATGATGGAGGAGCAGAGACTGATCCTCACTGGAGTCCAGAGAGCAGGGAGATGATCCAGTCTCTGGGTAAGCTGGCTTTTGAGCAGCTGCAGAGAGGAAACCTTATCTTCTATGAACCAGACCTGACAGAGTGTGGCATCAACATCAGAGCAGCCTCAGTGTACTCTGGAGTGTTCACACAGATCTTTAAAGAGGAGAGGGGACTGTACCAGGACAAGGTGTTCTGCTTCATCCATCTGAGCGTTCAGGAGTTCCTGGCTGCTCTTCATGTCCATCTGACCTTCATCAACTCTGGAGTCAATCTGATGGCAGAAGAACCATCAACATCCAACAAATCTACAATCACACAGCTGCACCAGAGAGCTGTGGACCAGGCCTTGCAGAGTCCAAACGGACACCTGGACTTGTTCCTGCGCTTCCTTCTGGGTCTTTCTCTGCAGACCAATCAAAGTCTTCTACGAGGTCTTATGGCACAAACAGGAAGTAGCTCACAGACCAATCAGGACACAGTTGAGTACATTAAGTCAGTGATCAATGAGAACAGATCTGCAGAGAGAAGCATCAATCTGTTCCACTGTCTGAATGAACTGAAGGATCGTTCTCTGGTGGAGAAGATCCAACAGGCCCTGACATCAGGACGTCTTTCCACAACGGAACTGTCTCCTGCTCAGTGGTCTGCTCTGGTCTTCATCTTACTGTCATCAGAGAAGGACCTGGATGTGTTTGACCTGAAGAAATACTCTGCTTCAGAGGAGGCTCTTCTGAGGCTGCTGCCAGTGGTCAAAGCCTCCAGCAAAGCTCTGTAGGTGCAGCTGCCCGCAGATGTTGCATCAGATTTCTGTGTTTGATCATTACCTATTTGCTCTTTATGTTCTTCTGATTTCTTTTTCAGGCTGAGTGGATGTAGACTGTCAAAGGGAAGTTGCGAAGCTCTGTCCTCAGTCCTCAGCTCACAGTCCTCTGGTCTGAGAGATCTGGACCTGAGTAGCAATGATCTGCAGGATTCAGGAGGGAAGCTGCTTTTCAAAGGACTAATGAGTCCACACTGCAGACTGGAAACTCTCAGGTAAACATTCAAAACCCTTTCTACATTGGAAACTACAATTTGAGCAAAATCAAAGTTCAATAGTCATTTTGCTTTTGTTTGTTTTAACCTTGCTCTGACAAAGAGTGATTCAGATCACAGGGCGACTCTGGGAATGTTTGTGAACTGACTGAAGATCTTTTTTCAGGCTGAGTGGATGTAGACTGTCAAAGGGAAGTTGTGAAGCTCTGTCCTCAGTCCTCAGCTCACAGTCCTCTGGTCTGAGAGATCTGGACCTGAGTAGCAATGATCTGCAGGATTCAGGAGTGAAGCTGCTTTTCAAAGGACTAATGAGTCCACACTGCAGACTGGAAACTCTCAGGTAAACATTCAAAACCCTTTCTACATTGGAAACTACAATTTGAGCAAAATCAAAGTTCAATAGTCATTTTGCTTTTGTTTGTTTTAACCTTGCTCTGACAAAGAGTGATTCAGATCACAGGGCGACTCTGGGAATGTTTGTGAACTGACTGAAGATCTTTTTTCAGGCTGAGTGGATGTAGACTGTCAAAGGGAAGTTGTGGAGCTCTGTCATCAACCCTTAGCTCAGAATCCTCTAATCTGAGAGACCTGGACCTGAGTAACAATGACCTGCAGTATTCAGGAGTGGAGCTGCTATTACCTGGACTAAAGAGTCCACATTGCAAACTGGAGAAACTCAGGTAAACATTCAAAATCTCTTTATAATGAAAACTTAAATCAGAGCTGTACCAAAGTTCAAGAGTTTTTTTTTCAACCTTTGTTACCACTGTCAAGGAGGTTGTGTTTTTCCAGGGTCTGTCTGTCCTTTGTTTGTTTCTTTGTTTGTTTGTTTGTTTCTTTCTTTCTTTCTTTCTTTCTTTCTTTTTCTTTGTCTGTTAGCAAGATTACGCAAAAACTACTGGATGGATTTACATGAACATTTTACCAGAGCAGTGTTTTGGTTCACAGAAGAGGCCATCATATTTTGGTGCTGATCCAATCCAGATTGATGTCACAAAAAAACATTTAAGTTAATAATGGCAAATCCTATTAATTTACAGGATTATGGGAGTTGTAGTTTATTTGCAAACTGACATCTACTTCTTCAAGCCCATTGTAGTTTCCTGATGTGTTGATGTGTAGATGCAGATGATGAAGAAGCTTCGCTGACACAGACTTGTTTGCATATAAGAGAAGTTTATTACAATCAAGTGTCTGAATCAGGCACTCCGGACAGCCTGAGGGGCTCAAGCCAAAATGAGACCTCCTGAACAGTTAAAGAGTACATGTATTTATACCAGACTTACTGTTTGAACTATACACAGACATGCATGTAGCGTGGACTCTCATTGGACAAGAGCATCTTAGATGTATAACACGTAAACTAAAGGGCACACCCCATGATAGCCTGAAGGGAAGAACTTTTAACCTTTGACACAGGGTTTATCACTCTATGTATTTGTGTTAAACATTTAGTTATTTACCAAACAATAGTGGTTTACCAAAAAAAAAAAGCAAGGATGTGAAGGTCGTGTGTGTGAGCCTCTGGTGGACACCTGAGCACCTTATCAGGTCATCTGCACTCTGAGTGGGAAAAGGTCAACTTCAGTCCTCTCATAAACACACCCTCAAAAAGCACCTATTTTATTTTAAACCATTCACATCAGATACTTCACCATGTCACTACATTTCCCTGCTTCCCAGGGGAGGAGTTCTCCACACCTCTCCATCTGCTGTCTCACAGAACACCAAACAGTCCACACAGCCAATCAGCAGTGAAAGCTGTGCATGCACAGTTCTACTCACAGACTTTGTGGAAAGGAGGAAAAGTTTTCCAATGGAGAAAGCCCAGCGCTGTTCCTTGAGTCTTGGTTTTAAAGATACATTTGGCAGCAGACTCTTCTGAAATCCTAATAAACATCCCAGTCCTCCACAGCTCACAACAACTAGTAACATTACTGTGAGCCCATTAACATTATAGAAACATACACGGCAGCTCTGCTTACTCGCTTGCAGTCCCGCTAGCCGTGCCTCTCAATCACTTGAAACAAGGCTGCTGATAATGTCAATATGCAGAAGTCTGTGTGTGTGTAAGTGCAAAAACGTACCCTCAAATTCCAGATAAAACGAATGTGTTGGCCCTGAAGCGCCATGGTTTTGCTCCTACTAACAGGCTGGCGACATTGTCCACTGGTAGGGCTGGAACATCTGTTCAAGCAGCAGCAAATTGGTTCAATCTAAAGGTTACAAGACCCACTACTAACTAGGTCACTCAATTGGATGGTATTTACATCAACAATAACTACATTTCTTGCAGATTAATATTTTTCATAAACAAATATTGGGTTATAATGTTGGGTGGAAATCACAATTTATGGGTGGAACTGAGCTGCTTGGCAGAGGTCTGCACTCTCTAGTTTGTTTTAACTTTTCTCTTGTCAAGAGTGTCACAGGAAAAATAACCACACAAAGCAGCTGGAGCAATCAGATTTCATGTCTGTCATGGGGTAGATAGATCACAGCTTCCAGTAAAACAATTGTTCTGACCAGGCTATTCAGTATCCTGAAAATGTCAAAGAGACAGTTACAATAAATGAGGGGAGTTCAGCTGAGAGCAGGACCTCTGATTGGCCCTCAGTGAATGTGACAGACAAAACATTCATTCAGCCACCCTCCCCTTGAAAGGCTCTGCCCTCAACAACCACTTACTCTAGATGGACTGTTTCCTAACTCCCATGGATATAGGAAACAGTCCATCTGGTGTGTTAGCTTACAGATAGAACATGGAGGATCAACCTTCAGGAGACGTACAGGCTGATTCAGATCACAAGGCGACTCTGAGAATGTTTGTGAACTGACTAAAAATTTTTTTTCAGGCTGAGTGGATGTAGACTGTCAAAGGGAAGCTGTGAAGCTCTATCCTCAGTCCTCAGCTCACAGTCCTCTAATCTGAGAGACCTGGACCTGAGTAACAATGACCTGCAGGATTCAGGAGTGAAGCAACTGTCTCTAGGACTGATGAGTCCACTCTGCAGATTGGAAACTCTCAGGTGAGAATAAAAATGTTATCTCCTATAAATTTCCTGGACCTGAACTGAGAGATGACTTTAAATGTCTTGATGATTGAAGGCTCCTCCTCTAATATTATTTTCGAGACTGAAGGTACTACAGCCAGGCTTCATTCTGGACCTGAATCTGTGATGTCAAACTGTGGATTTTTGTCTGTCTGTCTTTAGTCTGTGTGGCTGTTTGGTCTCAGAGGAGGGCTGTGTGTCACTGGACTCTGCTCTAAGCTCATCCTGTCTGACAGAGCTGGACCTGAGCTACAACCATCCAGGAGAACGAGGAGAGAAGCTGCTGTCTGCTCGACGGGAGGATCGTAGCTGTGGGCTGAACATTCTGAGGTACTTTTGCAGAATAAAGGAATTACAGCCTGAAAAGTAATATTAATGATTATTAGTTCTCGATCTTTAAAGGGACTGTGAGGAGTTTCTAAATAATTACAAAAAAGTCTCACTTTTAGATATATGCCTGATCCAAATACACACTTTAAGATGAGTTTTATACCGTCAAAATAGGTTATCTATAAATGCTATTTCTTAGCCTTCCGGTCGGGTCGGACAGAACTGGACTGGCCTGGATACTCAACTTCGGGAACAAGACAAATAAAACTAGAGTAAATTTATATTATTCGGACACGTCTTAGAGCACTGGGCTGTAAGTAGTGATATATAGCCGGCTACAAAACTACGATACAAAGTTTTCCAAAAACTACTTGTTGTCACACATCAGAAACTACCGTTACGTAACTAGAAAGAGATACATTACCTCGTCGCTTTGCATCCTGTAAGTTGTTGAAAAAAGAAGTTGTAAAGCAATGTAGAGGTCCGAGTTTCAATCATTTAGCACCACAACAAACACACGCTTTGGCTTGTGGTGCGTTCAAGTTTTAGTCGGAAGTTAGAATTTCTGAATTCCGAGTAGGAGGCTACAACTGGAACGTCCCTCGAAGTCAGAATTTCCTGCTGGGAGCTCGGTGAAACCTCGCCACCCCTGAGTTGACAATCAAAGATGGATGCCCCCAGTGTGAACAGTTATTTAGCTCCTGTAATAATCCATTTATTTGCACTTCTGACTGGGGTGTGTCGCTCTAGATCAGCTGTATACATCGTATTGTTAGACTTATATTTACAAAAATGCTGCCATAGTGATAATCACATTCTTCATACAACAAGCATGCAGGCGTGCTAACAACAGCTAACAATAGCCTGGTAGATCGGCATGTTTTTTTCCGACTTCAACTGGAACGCCGATAAGTCGGAGATGATGTCACTCCCAGTTCCGAGATTACTGGAACGCAGCATTTCGACAGTCGCCGCGCGTGCTTATGGGTAGCAGAGTCTTTATGTCGCCGGAAACAGATTCTCCTCACTGTGCCTTTAAATCCTCAATACAGTGTTTTTTTCTTTATGCATTTTGTGACCCCTTTGTAATCCAGAGGTGATCTGTATGTTTTGGTTTCCTGCTTAATTTTTTCATAGGACATTTTTGTCACAGAATTGTGAAAATAGATGTAAAAAGCCGTCTAAAAAACCTAAAAACCATGAACTCCATCTTAGTTGCATTTATATATTTGTCAATGTGTCTCTTCTGTTATTCGTCTGACAGATCAGCCTTGTAGTTGTTGTCATAAATGGTAAAGACAAGTAAATGATCACTGATATCACTCTGTAATAGTCCTCTGACTGTTTAGATTTTAATTTTTGTCAGTCTTGATCAGTTTGTAATTACTCTGCTCAGATCTCCACAGTCCTGCACAGATTGAAGTGTTCTATGAAGTTCCCAATGAGTGAAAGGAGCCTCTCTGATCTTTTGAATAAAGTGATGAAGAAAACACTCCTTTATTAAATATGAATGAACAGATCAGCTGACAGCTCTTAAACATAATTACAAAAGTTAATAAGTCCACAGGTCGAAGCGATTGTTAAATACATTTAGACATCTTATTTCATTAATGTCTTCAGCTGTGAGATCTAAAGAGTCACAGTCAGGATGATCTGATGGTCCTCCTTCAAAGATTTAGGCTGCACTGAGTCTAACCAGCTCAGACCCTGACATGCTAAATGAGCCTTATCCTTGGTACAATAACAGAAATAAACACGTAGATCCTTTTTATGTTGCAGAAGTCTGTAGAATAAAGACCCATCAACAGGCCTGTCTCACTGAAACCACAGTTTGACTTCGTTAAGAGGATCCACGTAGAGCTCTGAGCCCAGATAAACTCTTGATGTGTCATGAGACAAATCTCAGACTGCAGAACACAAATGCACAACAAGAGGTAAAATCAGGCAAAAGGGCTTATTGAAGTCCAGGCAGAGTTCAGTTTATAGGAAATCAATCAGCACAGCAAAGGCATTCAGATGTGAGGCAAGGTTGAGAAACTATTAAAAGTAATACACAGCTAGACAAGTCAATGGTTAGTGAGTACAACAAACTGGCACAAGACAAGGAGAGACATTAGGTTAAATACACAAGGTAATGAGCTGTGAAGAGAAACGCTCAGCAGGCAGGTGGGACAAGACAGGGCAGGGCAGACAGGAACATCTACAACAGAGACAAGTAGGGCTGGGTATCGATTCAGATTTTCTGGATTGATTCGATTCTATATTAAGTGGTGTCAAATCGGTTTGATTCACAATTCAAAATTAGTTCAGTCTGGGTTATCTCCGTAAAAATAATGCTGTGAATGACTTTTTGACCTGGCACATTATTAAAACTGTTTTTACATGAAGAACTGAACCCAAAGCAGTGACATTAATCACATATTAATGATATGCATTAATGCATATTCTGCATATATTCAGTTACTTGTTTTTCGTCCAACTTGTCTTTTCTTTCATGCTTGTTAAATCTGAAATATGTCCAAACGTCAACTTTTAAACTTTCCGGTGGTGCCCCTATAGTGCTACTCGCTTCCTCCATGCTTTTTTGACCGCTTGCAGTAACATCTCACCAGATCTTGTTCAGTGGAAAGCAGCGCCAAACGCGAGACTAGCAGAGTTGATACTACAGGCTGCTTCTCGGACAGTCCAATGAAGAAAAAAAATACGCACGTTAAAAGATCGATCTTTGGATTTTATGGATTTAAAGGGAAATCGATTAAAATCGATCAAACTGATTTTTTTAACCCAGCCCTAGAGACAAGGGTCAGAGATTTCAAGATAAAACAGGAAGTACAAGAGAAGAGACAAGAATGTGCCAAAATAAAAGTAATAATTGACTGGCATGACAAGATGGTGACACAGGGGAAGGTTTTCTGTAGAGAGGGAGGCTATCTCAGGATCCTCATGAATGAAGAACTGATCACAGCTTTGGTTTCTGTCTTCAGGTTGGACCATGGCGGACCGCACAGACTGAGACCAGGTCCAAAGAAGTGTGAGTGTTTTTAATCTTTGATTTAATGAGGATAAACTTTTAACCTGTCATCAGAACACCTTAGATAAACCGGCATCAGGAAGGTAAACCACGGAGACATGAAGGTCAGCGGTCATTAGTCTGAGGAACCATTCACATGATCAAAGTGAAGATGGGTGAAATCCGCAGAGATGGTGTGCTGGTGTGATCAGAGAAATGCTTTATCACACCATGAGTTGAATAGCTGTACTGTACATAAGAGCCTAAGCCCAACTGAGGGTAATATATTTTTACATTTGCCAAGCAGGTTATGTTTTTGCCGGCGTATTTCTGTTTGTTAGCAAGATTTCACAAAAACTACTGGACAGATTTTGCTAAAATTTTCAGAAGATGTTGGTGATGGCCCAACTTAAAAATGATTTGATTTTGGCGGTGATCAAGATGGGGCCACTTTTGCTCAATAACTATCTAACTAATAATGATATCAACATGATTTGAGTGCTGGATGTGGATTTCAGGGTCAAGGAATCATATTATGATGGTAACTTTATCATGGAACTATTGCTTATAGATGTAACAGTAATATGTGCTATCTTGGCAGAGGTAAGTGTTCTCTGAGTACTTACCTCAGAATCTCAGGATTTTCACATTCAGAGGCAGCTAAATGATTCAGTTTGTGATTTGTGATTTTGAACACTTATTTTAAGTAGTGACAGATGAAAAAAAAATAACAAGATTAAAGTCATTTGAAAGGGAAACTGGTCACTACTGTGTCATACCTTTTGGCTTGTTATTCCGGCATGTCTATTTTTTGGGCACTGGGTCCATGTTTTACATTTCAGTTCAAATCGGACCCTGTGCACACGTAGACATTAAATCATTAAAAGGTATGAATCAATGACATGTCCCTGATGGTGACAAAACAAACATAAAACATTACCCATGGGCTCTTTGTTCTGTTAAATGATTTTTGTTTATTTCCTCTGTAAAATTTAGTGAGTGTTGTGTATTAAGTGTGAGTGAGACTCAAAGGGTGAAAAACAGGATCAGTATTTTCACATGTTTTGAAAGAACTAGGGTTAATTCAAAGATTAAAACAGTTTGGACTGAACATGTGGTTAATAAGTGAGGGCTTGTTCCGCTTGTTTGTCAATATCTGACCCGGAACTGGATTAAAAATACCATCAAATCAAAATAGTTGTTAATCGACATTCCTCAGACTGTGACATCAAAACTTGACCCACAGGCTTTTTTATTTTAGGAAATACTTTACTACAGGAATATATTCTTTTATTTCTCACTGTGTGAAAGTGAGTACTGGTGCGGTGTGTGGGCGGCATGGAAAGAGTTAAACTTTGAATCAGTATTTCATATTTTTGGAAAGAACTGTAGGGAATATAAAATGTCAACTATATTCTTAGAAAATCCATTTTCAGAACAGCACCAGCAGGCTCATGGAGCCCGGGGATCAAACACCAGTCAGGAGTATGTGTTTCAGGAAGCTTTCACAACTCAGGTCCTTTCTGGTTCAGACAAAAGCCCATGGTGGATCATTGGTCCACAGCTAGGTCTGGTCTGTGGCCACTTTGGATTTTTCCAAACTGAGTGATGTGGAGGACAAATGCTCCTTTTCTTCAAGATCTCATGAGAGACAAATGACTCCTCCATGTCTGCAGCTGCTCCAACATGTTAAAATACGGACTCATTTATATTCATTCTAGATCTGTACCATCAGTCAAGACCACATTTAACCCTTTAAAGACCACCCAAGACCATAGACTATAGCCAGAAAATTCTCATCTTTTGGAGCTGAAATATTGGTTTCACTTTCTGCTAAAATACTAAAATTATTAAAACGTCCATAAAATTTAACAAATTGTTTTTTTTTGTATCTCATTTGATACATTAGGTGTTTTGGCAATTGATAATCCATTCAAGGACATTTTTATCATTTATCTGATTGTATTCAGATATTTTTTTTGTAATTTGTTAATCATATTTAGTAGATAGAGGTATTATAAAAGTATGTATCAAATATGATACAATTGGCTTTAAAGGGTTAAGTATGTGAGCAGTGTGATGAAATAAAAAAATGATACTCAATGAATTAGTCTGATCATTTTCCCAACTTTCATTCCCAATGATTTTATTTTCTATTGCAGTTTTTTCTTCTCAAATCAAAAGATCCTGAGCTCTAATTTGACGAAGCATCTTGTTTAAAGCTGGGGTCCGTAATTTGTTGTAAAAACTAGCATTAATTTGAATGTAGCATTTCCTCAGGGCTCCGCCTAGCCCCTCCCACCCCTTCTCCAAAACGACCCCCCCAGCCCCCAGGAAACGTTTATGTCTTACACTACACCAAGCCATGCCTCATTCAGCGGTAAGAAAACACCAAAAAGTTGTCATAGTAAAGTTAAAAAAACAAACAAACATGTAAAGTTAGTTAGTTAGTACTCACAACCCGATGTTGATCAGGTTAAAGTAGATATTCTGCCATTCTCCACATAGCTGTCCTGTTTTGGCCATGAAACTACCGTATTTTAGGTATCTTCTCCTCTTTCCCGCCGTCCTCCTGTATCAGTATTCTCCCGTAAATCTCCCGTGTAATGATATAAGAGTGAAAACATTCCTCTGCCTCTCCAAACTGAACTCTGTCACTAGCCTGAATGGTGCAATAATGCTCCAAAATGATGGATGCAAACCGCCATAAAACCAAAGAAGAAGAAAAAGCCTCATGAGAACGTCCACCTGCAGTAGCCTGGGTGGCAGCTGTCGCAAGATTAGAGACAACAGAACAAACCAAGAAAAACAAAGAGTTTATTTTAGATTTCTTGTACACCTGTCTTAAAATATGAAGGATAATGGAGCTTGGTTGGGGTTGTGGGACGGCTCGTAGCGGACTTTCCTTATTTACAAAGCCAAAACTTGACAGGTAAGCATTCTCCAGCAGACTTGGATCTGTCTCAGCTCGGCTACACGCATTGAATCAGAGTCCGTGCATGCCGGCAAAATGTACGCACAGGAGGCGGGCAGAACAGCAACTGGATTTGATTGGATTTAAATGTGGGCTACAAAGATGTGTTTGGTTATGTGATTGGTTGGTGTTTCCCTGTTTTACTTCTGCTGTAGACAGTGATATTTTTCACTCTATTTTAAGAACACATTGTGAATTGATTGCCATCAGATCATAAAGATAATTTTAACCAGTATTACAAAAAGTATATCTAAATCAGATTACCAACCCCAGCTTTAATCTGTTAGATGCACAGGATTTAAAGCAGAACCACTGAGGTTCTAATGACATTGTGTTCATAAAACTGCATTTTCATACAACAGCAGGAGAGAGGATTAAACAGGACAGATCCAAACACCAAAACAAATTGAACATGGACCAAATGGACAAACACAGAAATCAAACTTGTTCAGATAGAAAAGTGAAGCAGGGTTTGTGGTCAAACATGGTTGACTCAGCAGTAGATAAAACCTAAAATCATTAGAGCTGGTTCTGAACCCTGAGGCTGATGCGTCAGGTCAGACAATTGTAGATGATCAGACGATGACCTGCTGCTGTGATCTTTGTCCTTCTCTCCATCAGGGGCCTGTGAGCTGGAGGTGGACACAAACACAGTGAGCAGAAGACTTGAACTGTCTGAAGACAACAGGACGGTGACGAGTGTGGACAAGCTTCAGTCATACCCTGATCATCCAGACAGGTTTGATAGTCATAGTTCTCAGCTGCTGTGCAGGTCTGCTCTGAGCGGTCGCTGCTACTGGGAGATCCAGCGGAGTGGACATGTTCATGTGTCAGTGAGTTACAGAACAATCAGGAGGTCAGGAGCTGGAGACGGATGTTGGTTTGGATTCAATGATCAGTCCTGGAGTCTGATCTGCTCTGGTGGTTACTCTGTCCGTCACAATAACAGAGTAACATCCATCTCCTCCTCTTCATCCTCTGGTAGAGTAGGGGTGTATGTGGACTGTCCTGCTGGATCTCTGTCCTTCTATGAAGTCTCCTCTGATGGACTAAAACACCTCCACACCACAGAGACCACATTCACTGAGCCCCTCTATCCTGGGTTTAGGGTATGGTCTGGCTCTGTGTGTCTGTGTCCTCCAGAGTCAAAATCAGCAGAGGATTCAAGGACCTGAGACGTCTTGTCCTCTGTAGGTCCTCCTGAAGACATCTGGGCTGACAGGCCTCCGAGGATTTCCTGCTGCTTAAAGGTGTAGTCAGCAATGTGGGAGAAAACGAGTGGAGAGGTTGTTTGTAAATGAATTTAGACTAGCCTCTCCCTTTATACCTCACCCCTGGCTCCACCCCCGAAAGCTGATGGACGTGCATCGTCATGGAAACAGCCATAGAAACTGCGTAGCTGACCAACGTAGCAAAGGTAACCCCGACAATATTAGCCACAACTTGACTGCCGTTATTGATGACATCACAACAACAGCACATTCTGGCAGATTAGACAATAAGATGAATGTCTGACGGCTGTTACTGTTATGTGAGGCACCACAAAGCTAATGTTGCTTACCTATCCAGCAGAAAGACGGCGACATCCGTTTTCAGGTCTTTAAATTCACAGAGTTCCCTTCACTGTCGGAAAGCAACACCAATGTTGACCCGTGTCTTTGCTCTTTCATGGTCATAGCCCTTCTTTTTCATTTTCACTGCTCTGACCTTTTTCTTTTGGGCTGTTTTTCAGCCATTGCTTCTGCACCTATTGTATCTCTCTCTTACGCTAACGGCACACGCTACGCAACCTACGACTCCCCCTCCCCCCTCTGTCTGATCTGCGCATGACTATGACGCCCCCTGGATGTGGGGAGGGTGACTCGGCCCGAGCCACAGTATTTACCTGCCGAAATTCGGAGCCAAGGCTGTGCATTGAAACTGGACTTTTTTTTCCAACATGCTGTCAGTGGTGACATCTTGTGGATGGAGAGGAGAAATACAGTGAATTTGACAAATAGTGCATTAGATTAGAAGATTAGAAGATCGCTGACTACACACTTAACAGAAGGTTTTTTTTCTTTTCACTGTAACTGTTGCTGATTATGGCAAAGTGCTGTACACATGGTGGATTCACGTGGGGTTTGGCATTAAAATAAATATATGAATGAATTGATTTTAAAAACATGAAATGAAGGTAAAAAAAATAAGATAGATAGATAGATAGATAGATAGATAGATAGATAGATAGATAGATAGATAGATAGATAGATAGATAGATAGATAATGGCATCATTCTGCTCTTTTGCAAAGCATCCTGAGATAGCATTAGTTTGATTTGATACTTTACAATAATGACTGACTTATTTGTCAAAATGTTGCAAAGTGGACGTCACACCATGGATTAGACACAGAGATGTCCACATAGGGACACCTGAAATTGAGTTTCTGGTAGGACTTTTCCTAAAGTGCCCAGGAGCAGACATAACGGTTAATGATTTGTACAAACAGAAAACACCCTCAGTTTGTGACATTGGTGTCAAACCAGTACATAAAAATCTCCAAATTGCTCATTTTCAGCAGGATCATAACATCAACTACCTTTAAATATCAAAATATCACATGTAATGATCACTCAAAGGCTCTTTAACTTTGTTAAGTAGAAGCACTGATGTATTGGCCATGGATTTGTTGCAGAGGTGCCAGTCAAAGGTCGGCACTCAAGATAATTTCTGTGTGTAATTTCATTTGTATGCAACACTTAGAAGCTTTTCCTTTGTGCTCACACTAAGACTCAGCAGGAGAAATGTTCTGTTTACAGAGTTTTAATTACTTCTGGTCTCGTTTTTGAATGTTTCCTCCCTTGTTACCTGTTACCAGGGCTCAACGGATTGAAAATGTTTCTTAAAATATTGATTATGCTTCCATGCCTGTGCCTCATCGCACATCTCTGTGGTCACTAAGCCAATAAGACGCCACATGACCTATCAGTGAAGCAGTGTTCATAAGATATACAGCAGAGAAGGACACCAGCTCTTAACCCTGAGAGAGAAATTTATTCAATCAACTATTTTGGTATGTAACTGTGCTCAATGTAAATCAAGTGCCTTGGAGCGCAGTTGTCTGCAGTATCTGGTATGTCATGTCTGGACTTGTCCTCTTTTCTGTCCTAAAATTATGTATTAGAAAATTACTTAAACCTTTGACATTTTGCTCAGCCTGTTCTACAGACAAAGCTGTGGCCAGTAACAAAAAAAGATGGCCATGATTCAAACCACCCTAACTCCTTGAGTATCCACACTGTTCAAATACTGCCAACTGATTCTGAAAGCTGACAAGTTGAGCTTTCTGGTGATAGACATTACGGTAAAGGTTGGATTGCCTGAGGGGAGGTACGAGAATAGGTCTTACCAAGCAGAGAAAGGATTCAGAGACAAACAAGTGAGTTATTTATTGGTAGTTTATTTGTATTTTCTGTGTAAAAAATGTAACAGATTGTAAATAATGACATTAGTATGGTTTTGGAATGTTTTCCTGCTGTTCTTTCACTGTATTTTGCCCAGTTCATATTTCTATCTTTCTTACTTGCTAAAATGTTTCATTATGAAAAAGGTGCAATATAATTTACCATTTACATTCATAGTGGTGAAAGGTTTAATATGTATAATAAAGTTCTGCACTGGACCACTGGCATTATTCAAATGTGCTTACCTGTAAAAATATTAAGCATGCATGATGCATGAATGATGATGCATTACATGCTGCTGAGGGCCCTTTTGGGTTTTCAGAATATGGTCACCTTACATATCAATAAACGTCCTGACACTTTAAATTCCTGAAGACCCCTTGATGCAGGAACTTTGTATGTATCCCTGACTTTGTATGTATTTCTGACTTCTGCTATTGTGTTACCACGTCTGGTCAGCATACACTCATTGCCCCCTCCCCATTTTGTGTATCCCATTGTTATATATGAATTATTATTATTATTTTTATTACTTTTATGACACTGACAAGCAAGACAACATAAACACAAGATACACCCCAGTCACCCTCACCTCCCACACAAAACTACACATGGTACAACAAAAATGTATGCATATAGACCAATTCAGTTTACATTTTCAGAACAAACCTTTGAGAACCTCCCATCTCCTTTCATATTTTTTGGCATCATTGTCATTTTCGACCATATAACCTTCTAAAACTATACATCGCTGAATAAATCTTTTAAAGTCAATAATATTAAGTGAAGATCTATTTATGGCCTTAAAGTTGAATCGTTAACCCAGAACAATAATTGGGGTAACGAGGTCATTACTATCTACAAACTCTCCTAAAAGTACAGAAACAAAATCTAATTTTAACAAGCCAGTTTCTCAACACATTTCCTCAACATCCTTCCAAAACAAGGACACTATTTGACCGTGCCGAAACATGTGCGAGGGGGATTTAGACTCCTGATAACAAAAACGACAATCATCTGTCTCTGCCATATTCCATCGCTTTAACATTTTCCTTGTGGGTAAAACAATTATATATGATTTAATTTGAAAAAATCGATTTTGCACATTCACCATAGTTTTGTAAAGTAATTTAAATATTTTTTTCCCATGGTAATGGACAGTCAAAAGTGTCTTCCCATTTTCCATATGTATTGTATGGGGCAACCTTTGATGACTGCTTTATTAAATAAAATTATATATATTTATATTTATTTGGTTTTATTCCATTTAACCAATTAGAGTTTTTTGTTGATAGTTTACAGACCAGCAGTTTGTTTTTTCAATGGTAAATTGTTTGTTTCCATTTTTCCCTAATGCAGCATTGAACATACATCACCATACATTATTCTAAATTCATCATACTCCATAATCTTGCCATTCTCATTTATAATATTCTTCATAAAAGCAATACCCTTCACACATGTTTTCCCAAACGAAAGGCTTTCCATTAATTACAATATTTGAGTTCATCCATACTATCTGCTGTAAAATGTCAGCTTTTTTTTCTTCCGGTCTGTAAAATTGAAAACACCACCACGAGTGAGTTGTATCGTTTTTAAACCCTGAGATGTTTCCCAGCAGTTCTCCTCATGGCAATTTTAAATAAAATCACACCACTACAGCAAACCTCAAACTGGACTGATTTCTTCAATAACTCATTTGCCATAACTACAGCACATTTGAGGACTTTGAAAAGCAAAAAAATAATTCTACCTTTTTGTGGTCCACACACAAACTGCATCTTAGCGGACTAAATTGTTGTCCATCCTGAAAGGGAATGTCAAGGTCAGCAACTAACATGACTTTTATTACAGATGCCAAATGACCCTGCAGGTAACCCTGCTGCAGACATCAACAAAGCATCATGATGCTCAAAATGTAACTCACTTCACTTGAAATATGTTGATGATGTTAAAGTGAGAAACTGTCAGACATGCACATCCATTATGTTGGTCACAGACTAAAAACTGAAAGAGAGATTTTTAAGGTTGTTAGCTGTTCCCGTCATCTCCATTGTTAAGCTCAAGGTGGTACTCTGCTCTGTTTTACATCAGTCTTTCCTCGTCTTTGGCAAGTCTGAGTGACATTACACTATTAACAACTAATAGATGAGCTGTGATGAAAGTGGACACAGGAGCAGTATGGACAAACAAGAAACACCAGTGAATTGTCAATGGTCGTGACCAATATGGGTCGTTTTATTTGTTTTTTTTTCTGGCACAAACTACTGCACACACTAGAGCAGCTGTAACCAAAAGCTGCTTCTCCTCGTAAGTTTCAAGTCAGAGCATGAAATTAAAATTAGAAGAATCTAGTTGCTGTCTTGTAAATTGTGACTCTGCAAGATACACAGTCTTTGTTAAATCTCAGTCTGAGACTAGGCTGTGACTAAAAACTGTAAAAAAAAAAAAACTTGTCGTTAGACGTAAGCAGGTGTGAGCTAATAGTTTCTCAAGCGTTCTTTTTCAAGTCCTCTGATGTATGGGTAGCACTAGTTGTAGTTGGGTCAAAAAAAGCCCAAACTTGAAGAGAAAGAGGGAGAAACTCAACAGAAAGTCAACCTAGCACATCAGATGGACAGCTCAACATATTTCACAAGTTCATCCAGTAAAGTGCCTGTAACCCAAATTATTCTGAGTGTCTGTTGTATGTGGGACGCCTCTCCACAAACCCTGCGTAGCTCTGCGTTGTGTTTTTACTTGGTGTTTGGGGTGCGGGGTTCCATGCAGAGAGAAGGAGGACCAGACATCAGAGGTTGAAATTGTGATGGAGACTCAACTTTAATCTGTCCATGAGCTGCTGGTACATTCTTTTCACGGCAGTCACAGAGGGACATTTTTTTTGTATAAATATCAAGTTAAGAAAAATAAAGTTCATAAACAGACTATGTGAACTAACTTCAGTGCTAATTACTGAGTGTCTTAGGAAGATATATTTTGACAAATTAAAGTATAACTATGTCTCTGTTAAATGCAAAGATACACAAACCATCTTAACACTTCACAGACCGATATACAAACGTATTAACTTATAGTATGCATTTGAACTATTTCAATTTAGTATATTGTGCACTCCCGTTAACACTGCTTATCTTTCACGGCAGAAACAGAGGGACAATTTAGGAAAATATGGCGTCTGCACACCTATGAGTATAAAGTACGGTGGCCAAAAAGGGACAAAATTAAATACACTGCTAGGATAGAGATAAACAGTGCAACAGCGCCATCTAGTGCCGTGTTTTCAGTTACTGCCCTACATGCCCATGGAGAGTGTTTAGGAAAGGCAGAATTTTTCAAAAGCATACCTGACAGGTGATTGGACAACTGTTCCATCAATCACATCAATTATGGACTGGTAAAATAATGCAAACCACATGCTGCCTTTGTGAGTTTTTATTACAAAAGGGAAAATCTGGGCCTGCAAGTCCGGAGACAATCAAAGGGACAGAGATGGGCAGTCCATCACCTGCAGAGAAAGTCTAAACACATGAGAAGTGCTCACTTTTAAAGCATAGCAATTCAAGGACATGTGTGTTTGGTATGCATGTATGTGCGTTTGTGAATATTTGAGTGTGTGCATGTAAAGCTAGTGTGTGTATGTGTAAATCCAAAGATGCTGTCCCGGCGTCATCTCTTAATTATAACAGCTGATATCTTAGTTGGTACTATGTGTTTGGACCAAGGACAAGGACATCCATGCACTACTCAGCTAATCTATATGTATGTAATTAATCTCATCTATGTGTGAGACTGTGCTCCTGTAAGGAAGACGTCATAAAATAGCTTAAACCATTCAAATGCTGATGAAGTGAAGTGAAGGTCTTTATGTGAGACAAGAGCTCATATGTGTGGTTCCTCAAATGTGAAGTATGAGCATGCATCAGAATAAAATTTCCACAAGTGTAAAGGAAAGAATGTTTTATGTTTTGCAACAGATTGTATTTCAAGCCTGATTGCTCTTCCTCAGACTTGCAAAATCACCCGTGAGTCATTTAAAAGTACATCTTGAATATAATCCTTCTAAAGTTTGAAAATATTATTTCAATAGATCCTTTCTTCTCTGTTAATATCAATTTCAATAGGTATTTTGTATATTTGAAAGCCTGATTAGTAACCTTTACAACATTGTTACTTTGTAAGAGTCATGCACTTGTGGAATGAGCAACACAGCTAAATGTGTGCAAAGGTTGAGTCATCCAAAAAGTGCAAGAATCCACTTAGCAAAAGAAAAATGCTTACTCTTCCTCAACAAATCGTAGAGGAGTAACCGGTCGTCTTGGGGTCTTTGTCTGTTTTTTAAGTAGTGTGCTGATATGCAGAGGGGTGGCATTGTTCAGGGTCAGACCTGGTGCAATAAGTTCTGTGAGACTGCTTAAGCCAAAGACAACCACATTGCTTCACTGAGGAACAGTAGGCCTTTTCTTCCAGTGTAATAGGGTGTTTGGGCAATGATTCTGGGCAGTTTTCACATGTTCGGCTGTTGCTTATTCCACTAATGCATGATTCTTATGCTATGGCCAGAGCCAGTCGGACTTAGTGATGACCCGTGCAGGCAAATCCAGCTGGAAACGAATATTTACAGAACTTACCTCCAAAACCTGTCTCCTCAACGACTGTCACCCAAGCCTGCTCCTTTTTGTTCAGGTCTCTGTAGAGTACACACGTCGAATCGTATAGCTTCGGATGATGGCAAACAGCGCAGATCAACCTCTCCTCCATCTTTCAGCGGGGTTTGAGCTGAAGCAGGTGACCAGAGTGTCACACGTCATCAAATCAATGACGTTGGGGGGGAATGTCATCGCTGATTGGCTGCCGCGGCACAGCGTCGCGCAAATTTGTGTCGAAAGTGCGTATTTTCAACGTTTGACGCCCCAAACGCGCCGGACGCTCTATACGCTCCGCACCAAACACGTCCAACGTGCCGCGTGGGGCGAATCGGCGTCAAAACGCGTCTTTGCATTGATTTGTATGTAATCTCAACGTGCGTTTTTGCAAATTCGTGTCCGGTGTGGCCGTAGCATTGCATGTTATACCTCAATGTAAAGATGACAATAAAGCTTATAATGACATAAAATACCTTACAAATTGGTATCATTAAATGGGAGAAATAATCAACAAAACTTAAGTTTTCAAACTTTACTGAGGAGTATAGTTTTTTTTCAAATTAACAAATGGATAGCGGACCACACAGAGGGAATACTCCACATGAGGTGGATCTGTGAGTATTAACTGGTTTAGTAAGTATGATCATATGGGATATTCTGCAGCAGTTATTGAAAATTGATTTGGTGCCAAAGTTAAAAAAGGCAAAATGTGATCACTTTAATTGTTCAAATTAAGGATCACAGAAAGACACAAGCACTAATGAATATAGAAAGACATGAACCACTTAAAGGCATATTATGCGACTTTTTGGCCTGTAGGTGTCGCGCTAGAGCGTCTGAGCGAAAATCAAAACAAAGGGGCTGTTCAGTGAATAATGAGAGGCTGTTAGCCACACCTCCTCCACTTCACTGCCCCCCTCCTTCCAAACGTCCTGCAGATCGTCAACAAGAAGAAGAAACATGACTGACCAAAGGATAAAGCTGTTCATGAACACGTCTAACAGAGAGGTAAGTTTACAGAGCACGTCCTGATAAATCCTCTGACTGCTGTGTCTCTGACAAAAGGTTACCTTTTTGTTACGAGCGGCGCTTGCCGTCTTTGTTGTTGATTCATAATTCTGCTCGCACAGCTACAGCTAGTTAGCCCACACTTCCGTAAGCTATAACCTGGGTGGTGATACAGAGCGGAGAGCAGACAGAGCTGCAGTCTTTACCTGAGGCTGAAGGCTGCAGAGGCCGCTGAGCGACGGTACACACAGACGGACGAGCTAACTAGGCTGCTAATCGCTAATAGCTGCTAATCGCTAATAGCTGCTATCAGTGTTGTTTTCTTTGATAGACTGCAAGGATTTGCTTCAGTAATGTTTGTTTGGAGTAAATATGCTCGCTTTGTGACCCGCTGTCAGCAGATCTACGCCCACCTACTTTTTGGCTCTAATGCTAAAGTCAGCTGAAAAGTAAATAACGACAGCATGTCTGAGGTCTGTAATGGTGTAAAGTTAGAAATCTTGACAGTGTTGAATCTTCAGTAATCCACCCGCTTCTCTTCTTTCCTGGCACACATCAGGCTCCTCAGAGAGCGGCTCTGACCAGCTGATGAGGCCGGAAGGGGCGACCAGAGCCGGGACGGAGCGGCGGAGGAGGAGACCTCAGTACAGACAGGTAATCACTGTGTTATGAGGACGCCACACTACATACTGTGAGGATATGATAAAACTGTGGTCATAGACTAAAATTATAAGTATTTCATATTTGTACTCAAACGTTTTCATATCCACAGTTACAAATAATAGAAGCAATTTCAATATTTTTGATTTATGAATCTAGTATTGTAAAAGCAAAAGTATTCTACTCCAAGTAAAAATGTACTCAGAGTATTTGGTATTCTGAATGAATTTTCTGAGTGTGAATAGCATATAAGCCAGCCTGTGAACAGTCAGTAATTTATCACATTCTAATACTTTAGTATATAATGTTCCATAAAAATAACATCATGTAACAAAAAGTGACGCTTTTTCTGTTACCTATGAAATTACAGCAGAAAGATGTCAGACTTTTTCTAAACCACAATTTTTTACAATGCAATGTCTACTTCACTTTCTAAAAAGTAAAATTTGCCCTTGATATTATGTGATTAGTGATAGTGATTTATTATTTCATATCCATAAATGTACTTCACCAAACCATCAGACAGCCTGTGTTGTGTTCATGTTTTCAGGTGCTGCTACATAAGCTGACTGAAGACGAGAGCCATCAGCAGCTGCTCTGAGTCCACAGCCGGCCTGGAGTCTGATGCAGCAGCAGAGAATTAAGAACAGAGGGCTGCTCAGTAAAATAATGTTTTTAGGAATTACAAGACAAGTGCTGAGAAGTTTTTCACAGTTTGACTACTGGCTAAAAGTGCCTTTTGCTTCATTCCACAATGTTTTATTAGAGAATGTATTTTTATTGTCTTTCCTTATGGTTAATCAGTGCATGCACTGTGAGTGAAACATCAGATAAAGTTATTATCATCATACAGGCTTTGTATCTTTATTTTTAATAAATATAATTTGAGAAGGAAATATACTGATTTTTTTTATTGCTGACCAATGATTTCCATGTTTTGTTTAGCCACTTGCTCCTTTTTCCACTATGAAACTATTTTGCCTCTTGTGTCACTCCACACCTTGTGTTTTTAGTACAAGAGCAGAAACGTATGCACTTTGTCAAGAAAAGTAAGTTAAACCTGTATTAATGCACATATATACTTTTAATAATTACTTTTGGCTTCAATTTTCTTATTCTAGTACATATGTTTGAAGTACAGAAAGTAACATTTTAGGCTTTTTGAAACACTAGAAAGTAGATCTACAGATATGTATTTATTCTGTGTTATAAAGCCATGGCAGTTGGGCACTTTGTGTGCAGGATATTAATAACAAATAATCAACTAATATGAAAAGTCAGACTCATTTGGAAAAACCTAACTGAAGTGGTTATCAAAATAATGTTGAGAAAAATACTGAACTTATAAGTGTCTGTCTCTGGACTAAAGGCTTAACAAATGGTAAGCCAGCCAAATACAACTACCTGCAGTTTACCCAAGTTATAAATAAACCACAGTATTTCAAAGTGATTTTGGATGTCTCACAAAATACATAATTCACTGAAATGTAATTTTCACTTATTTTTATTTTGATAATCAGCCCTGAGACAATGTGCAACTAAACATGACTGAAAGATAGCAAAAGGTGATACTGAACAACACTGGAAATGCAAACAAACATTTTGTGTGAGAAATGTATGTAGTGATTAAACACGTGCTTTACAGATGGCTGAATGAACTCTGTCGGTGTAAGAAAGAGCACTGTGGTGTTTAGGAGTCACTGTCAGCACAGCATGTAGCCGTCTTTCTGGCCTTCCTCTTCACAGCCGCTGAACTTCAGGTAAAACTGAGTAGTCGTGTCTAATAAAGAGGACAAAGGGCTTGGACATCAGCTCTTCCACTGTTGTACTTCTGGCAGTGTTGGACCTGTGAACATGGACAGAAAATCTTATTCTTTTGGTGTAATACTACCTGCAACCAAATGATTGTGTATAACTAGACATTTTCAAAAACATGCCAATACCTAACTCTAACTTCAACACATTAAGATAAAACTCTTCATTTGTACAGCATGACTTAGTGTGGTGGGAGCCAGTGGTTTTCATATATTATTCTTTAAAAAAATTAAATATTTAGATATTATAGTAGATGGCACATTCACTGATGTATTTTAGTAAATAAGGTCATCACAGAGACATAACACAGCCGCTGTTCCAATATACCACAGAGAAAATCATTCTTACTTCAGACTGTCTGCAGTGGTAAAGTTGCTTCATAAATCACCTCAAAACTACGTTCATATGCAGGTTCATTTAGATAACAGCCCCCAGCTGTGCTGCTTCTGAGACCTGCTACCTTTATGTGACGGACATCTAAACTTTAAACAGTGTCCCGGTGAGATAAATGACCTAAAGTCATCTGGATTCAGTCAGTACAGAACAGCAGACAGGCTGAACGTGTGTTCATGTTCATTTATGTTCGCGTTAGCTGCATTAGCATGCTGCTGCTTCGTTTAGCCGCAGTCTAACGTTAGCACATATTAGCTTTCACGTCGGCCCAAAAGACTCGGACAAATGACAAAGGTAAAAAGAGAACAGCATTAACTACACACACAAAGCCTATTCTGTTATTCATGCGTCTGTCTGTGACATGTCACGAACACGTTCACGTTACACAGAAACATATAAAGACACTTACCTGTCCATACGCAGGTCCAGCTCCGCCTGTTTGAGCCTCCTCCTCATGCAGGGCTCTCCATTGTGATGAACTCTCCTCAGTCTTCTCTATCTTTAGTTATTTCATGTCTGTTTGATATTTTCAGTTGTATTTATTTGTGCCCCTGTATAGCAGAGGATGTTTGCCGATCAGTCGATAACAATGAGTCTTTATGCGTTATGGCGCCGCCTCCTCTGTGATTGGTCAGCACTTCTGGGGGTTTTATCCAGAGGTAGGGGGCGCCAGGGGGCGCTAGAGGGAAGGTTTACGCCCCAATCCGGTCCGGATGATGTTTACATAGAGCTGATATCAACACAGGCAGAAGGGGGAGGGCTTAGCTTTCACTGTGTGGAGCATGGACTGAGAGAGATATTATGATGCAGTCTACTGTGAATCTGATAGGAAAATGTGTGAAATGTCGGATATTATACCTTTAACAGAATTAAACCTTTAAATATCTTTGATAAATATGGTAATTATCAACAATCAGTGAATATATGGTTGACTCAGATGTGACTCTCACTCTGGGTCAATGCTTTCATCCTTTCAGGCTAATGGAGGATCGTCATAGCAACACTCTAAATTAGCCAGATGATTTAAATTATACTTCATTGGATCCTTCAGCTTTTCTGTGAATAAGAGGGCCTTGCATCTTGAAGTTAGATGGCTCCACTGGCAGAGTGACAAGGTGGATTTGGCAAGTGAAGCAAAGTAATGATGAGAGGCTGATTCACCCACAGCCAGGTGAAGCGTGAGCACTATTTCGTGGATATATGGCACAGAGGGAGTCTGGAACAAAGATCTATAGGTGTAAATATGAAAAAGAAGACTTTTAGCCCAGGTCATTTGCAGCTCATGAAGTGTTGGAGGTTGATGCTGAAATCTCTGCTGCAGGAAGAGAATACCAAGAGTCTAAAAACCTTTGATAAAAGAGTTTAGTTACTATAAAAAAAGCTTTCATTTACTGAGGATGTTGAGCCAAACATGTCCAAGGTCACACAATGATTAGTGAAAAAAAATACATCCATGCTGATGTTGTGTCTGTGAATCATAGGTTTGCTTTATCAGGGAGCATTCAGGCAAAATCAGGGAAGAACTAACAATGAATAGAACTTATCCTCCTTTTTTTGTGAGAACCGTTTTGGAACACCAAAGACCCATTTGCACTGATGTTCAAGCTGTAAAATTGATGCCATTATATTCACCTTCACTGCGAGCGATGCAGAGGCAGATAGGCCAAAGACAGGATGACCTCCCATCTGCTCTGTCTCTAGAGATAGCAAAGGCTGAAAGGGTTAGTATGGGTTTTTGAAGTGGGGTTGCTAGAGGTCCGTGGCACTATTTAATGTAAGAGCCAATAAAGAAACAGGGGAGCTTTCTCCCTTGGGGGCAGATATCCTCGGGCAAAAGGTGGTTTGAACATGGTGCAGACAAAAGCCTCATAATTACCCCACTGTAGTTTAAAGGTGTATTCAGCAATGTGGGAGAAAACAAGTGGAGAGGTTGTTGATAAACGAATTTAGACCCGCCTCTCCCTTCATACCTCACCCCTGGCTCCACCCCAGAAAGCTGATGGACGTGTATGGAAACAGCCGTAGAAACTGCGTAGCTGACCAACGTGGCTAAGGTAACCCTGACTTGTCAGACAGTAGTAGCCACAACTGGATTGCCATTATTAATAACATCACAAAAACAGTACATTTTGGCAGATTAGACAATAAGATGAATTGCTGACCTGTCCAGCACGAAGACGGCAACATCCGCGTCCGTTTTCAGGTATTTCAATTCACGGAGTTCCTTCCACTGTCAGAAAGCAACACCAATGTTGACCCGAGTCTTCGCTCTGTCATGGTCATAGCCCTTCTTTTTCACTTTCTGCTCCTCTGACCTTTTTCTTTTGGGGTGTTTTTCAGCCATTGCTTCTGCACCTATCGTATCTCTCTATCGTATCTCTCTCTTACGCTAACGGCACATGCTACACAACCTACGACTCCCCCTCCCCCTTCTATCTGATCTGTGCATGAGTATGATCCCCCCCTGGGTGTGGGGGGGTGTACCCTGTTTTGGTGACTCGGCCCGAGCCACAGTATTTACCTGCTGAAATTCAGAGTCAAGGCTGTGTATTGCAACTGGACTTTTTTTTTCCAACATGCTGTCAGTGATGACATCTTGTGGATGGAGAGGAGAAATACAGCAATTTTGACAAATAGTACAGCTGACTACACCTTTAATTCTACTCAAAAAATATTTTCGCTTAACAATACACCACAGTAAGATTTTTACTCTAACTTTTCCCAAACAAAGCTCCTGTGTTTAGAGGCCATATGTGATGAAACGAAAGGCTGTATATCCTTCCACCAGCAACCCCCCTCATTGACGTTTAAATATCAAAACCAGGACTTACCTCTCCACAGGGACAGAGAGTTTGCAGTGCCCATTTACTTAGCAGGACTTAAAGGCAACCTGAAATTAAAGAGTCCTGAGGTAGGATCCACTTAGATGCTTAAAACAGCATTTAGCCTACAAGTTTGCAGACATGGACCCAAAGTTCATGCATTTGCACCTGTAACTGAGTCAGAAATTAGCTTAATATTGAATTTCTACAAAATTGAGGTGACTTTTATATTGATGTTACTTTGTTACCACCTGGTGGGTGCATTACTTTAGGAGAGATTAAGCTGTTACTGCAGCATATTGACTATCAATGTGATGGGAACTGGAAGCCACTATGTGTAGTTTCTTTTGCCGTCTAGTGGTGAAACTGTATTTTGCAATCAGACGTATAGTGCTCTCTGGCTTTCAGTTTTTCAAATCTGCATTGCAATCACTGAACTCTGTGGTAGCTGGTATTTGCCCAGAAGCTAGTTGTGGACAAAAAACTTGTTCATGTTCCCAAAAAAAGGTGAATGAAGACAAAAACTCCCTTTTTTGAGTCTTTATTAAAGAGCAGAACAATTACGCTGCGTTCCAGGCAACCCATAACTTGGAAATTTCCCTGTTAAAGTCTCCTAATTTCCTTTCCTGGCAAATTACGGCTTTGGTTTGAGTGCAGGGAATTCTGCTATGTAAACAAATGGCAGGCATTACAAGATGTATGCTTAATCATTTAACACCAAAGAAGCCTGGAACTTGCTCATTTGAGTGAAACAGAGGAGGAGAAACAGCGCATAAGGTAACAGGAGCTAATACTTTATATTTTACAGTATTTGTTTATTTTGTATTGATTAATGCACCGAAAAACACCAGAGCAACTGCCAATGATGGATTAACATCAACAGATAAATGACAATGCTATGACAAACCTTTCTACATCAGAGAGAGCAAACCAGCCATCTGAAGGCATCTGACCACCACCTTGTAAGCAGAACCAATCACATTCATAGTGGCTGCCATATTGTTTAGGCAGTAATGTGACATCACAAATCGTCACTCGGAGCACATCGATCTGGTATTGTCGCAGACTTCAGCCGCCTTCACCTAGTATTCTCCTTGCCTCGCTCTGGACCTGCCCATTTGTCTGATCCCCGGCTACCGACCTCGCCTTCTGTCTCAGAGACCAAACTTTGTGCTTGTAAATCCTGACTGTGCTGGTATTCTGATCCCTCGCATGTCCTCGACCCTCCTACTGTCTGCACCCAGCACTCTGTCAACTGGACTGCAAGACACATCACCTCCTTGAGGCCTGGTGCTAAAGTCTCCCACTCCTGCGCTTAAAGGTGTACTCAGCGATCTTCTAATCTTCTAATCTAATGCACTATTTGTCAAAATCACCGTGTTTCTCCTCTCCATCCACAAGATGTCACCACTGACAGCATGTTGAAAAAAAAGTCGGGTTCCAATACACAGCCTTGGCTCTGAATTTCAGCAGGTAAATACTGTGGCTCGGGCCGAGACACCAAAACAGGTTACACCCCCCCCCCACATCCAGGGAGCGATCATACTCATCAGACAGAGGGGGGAGGTGGAGTCGTAGGTTGCGTAGCGTGCGCAGTTAGCGTAAGAGAGAGATACGATACGATAGGTGCAGCAGCAATGGCTGAAAAACAGCCCAAAAGAAAAAGGTCAGAGGAGTGAAAAATGAAAAAGAAGGGACGGTGGAGGGAACTCCGCCAATTGAAAGACCTGAAAATGGACGTGGATGTCGCCGTCTTCATGCTGGACAGGTAAGCAACATTACCTTTGTGGTGCTTCACATAACAGTCACAGCTGTCTGGCATCCATCTTATTGTCTAATCTGCCAAAATGTACTGTTGTCGTGATGTTATCAATACTGGCAGTCGAGATGTGGCTACTATTGTCTGACTAGTCAGGGTTACCTTAGCTACATTGGTCAGCTACGCAGTTTCTACGGCCGTTTCCATGATGATGCACATCTATCAGCTTTCTGGGGTGGAGCCAGGGGTGAGGTATGAAGGGAGAGGCGGGTCTAAATTCGTTTATCGACAACCTCTCTACTCGTTTTCTCTCACATCGCTGACTACACCTTTAAAGACCTAGACTGTCAGCCTATTGAATCAGTGTGTGACTCACAACTGCCATGCTGGAGGCCTGGGTTTAAATCCTGCTGAGTATATGTGAATTTTCCCTGTGTTAAATATAGACTGTTAGTTACTCCATCTGCTGGCTGCTTGCCATCGGGTTCTTCCAGTGTCTGGCCCTGACAAAAGGGAAGTTACAGGTTCGACTGCTGTTCGTTCCAGTGCACTTTTACAATGTACGGGTTGCCTGGAATGCACATTACATTCTTGCAAGAATGGCGATATCAAATGATCAGCAACATGTGGTCCGTCAGCTTGGAAGAAGAAAGTCTGACACTCAGCACAGAATCAAATTATTTTAAAGACCTGGGAATGTGAGTGTTTGCCTATAGGTGCAAGTGTGTACGTGTGACACATAGACATGCAGAGGCATCCAGGACATCTGGGCCTCTGCATATCTATGTGTCCCTCTCTCTACTCTACAAAAAACATCAAATACTGACATTTATGACTTAACGTCATAGGTAAAATGTGAACCAAGGGCTGAAGCTGACAGAAGATAAAAAAAGACCATCATGTTATAAGGGATTAAAGTAGTGTTATCTTAAAGCAGGTTATCCAAAAAAAAGTCTAAATGTACCAAACACTCATGAAATAGTACATTTCCACAGCAAGCTCTGTCAGCATGCTATCTAACACTCCATTGAGTTTGCTTCCTGGTGAAGAAGTATAATATTTCAAACAAACGGCAAACTGCATTGAATCATTAGTGTTAGGCCTTCAAATATGCTGGAGCAGTGACAAGCTCGTCCTGCTGTGCTCCTTTTCTGTTTCAGTCATGCTGGCTCTGGGTGAAAATACTTTAAGCCTTAGCCATTATTACTATGTAGTGCTTTATGTCCCTCTCTGCTGTTCATAGTTTTTGTAGACCAGAAGGACACAGAAGCCTCTATAGGACCGTTCTATGTGAATACAGATTAGAAATCTTTTCACTCTGGAGGACTGTCAGACTGTTCGCAGAGGCAATTTTGTACAAATGAGGACACACGTATTTATGGTTCACAACAATGACCTGGATGAATGAGAATCTACACAAACATATTTATGAATGTAGACATTGTTTCTTGCTCATAAATGACTTAAGATCCTTTAACTGCAAAGTCATGGATGTTTGTGGGCAAGAAAAAGTAACTTTATTTACAAGCTTTACTGTGAGAGATCAGTTCTTGTTTTCTTGTGCAGATGTGAGATTTTGCAGCTGTGTTCAGTTCTGATGGCTTTTTTGTCCGTTTTTACACCAGGTACGAACATGAGTTTTAGAACTGTATTGATGTGCTGAGAGTACAAACTGAAAATTCAGGAAGCATGTGTTTAATATCAGAACGGGGGTAAAATGTGATTTAAAAGAAAGAGAAATGAAATTTATGTATATTTAAAATGTTTTGATATTTGTATGATCAAATCTAAATATTTTCTTTTGTGTAGTATTCAGATAGAAATTATTTAAACTATACAATCACGTGTTGACTTGTTAAAAAATGTATTATAAATATATATAAATGTGTAGAAATGGAAACTGCATATGCAAGATCTTGCAGCTGCAGTACACAGCTAGGATTTTTTTTTTTTTTTTTTGGGGGGGTTAACACCAGAATGAATAAGAGGCAGTACAATGGCTAGTCAGTTAGTTAGTCAGTTAGTTTAGTTTATTTTATTTAGTGTATAGGGAAATTAGGGTGTGGCAGGGATCACAGACATTTGGCAACAATGTCTTCTGTGGTTGTGATGTCCCTTTACACACCACCAGGCAAGTTGTGATCTGTCCTCCTCCTCTGTTCTACCTGTTACTTCATCCGCAAATCTGTGCACATTATTAGGGTCCTCACCCAAAGGGAAGGTCTCAAATAAACCTAAATTTGACCCCCGTAACATGCTCAAAAACTCACCAAACTCGGCAAGCACCGAGTGCCTCAGAATCAGCAAAAAAATGTATAAAATGGATATAATATATGAATTTATAAAAGAATTAACTCCCAACATTCCAAAATGTGCTCTCTAGCGCTACCCGGAAACACTAAAATGGACCTCACGACCATGTCGTAGCGAGATGAAACCAACACCAAAATGCAGGTCTCATCGACGCCCACAAATCTTGTGATGTCACCCCTGATCTATTTCAAACAGGAAGACAGCAAATTGCCCTTCAAAATAAAATATCAGGGGAAAAAATATGCCCCACAGAAAAATTATCTCCTCCAAGACTGTAAATGTTATCAGCTGGAAATGTGGACAGATGAGAGAGAAGGCATTGATGAACAAAAGTTATGAAGGGATTTTTGTTTTTCAAATGTTTTTTAAATGACGAGCCCTCAAACTTTGTGAATCCCAAAGAAGCCCTTGCTGCTCCTCCCATTCAAATGAAAGGGAGAGAAAAACTCAGAATCAGACATCCTATGTCAGTTGGGCCTCTACAGACAAAACAATAACTCTCACGGCTTTAAAAATGACACGGTTGGATTCCTGACAAAATTTTACATAGCAAGGTCATATTTTTAGAGAGATTGGATCAAAATTTTGGCATCTGTGAAAAGATGTTTCAGTTATCGTTGCTCTGCTGCTGAGCCCAGTTGGGATGATGTCTCTGCCTGACTGACAGTTGAGTGCGGGTGGTCATCCTGGATGACGTCACCCTTCTCTGCCTTGAAGTCCACAGCTGATCATGTGACTGAAGGAGGAGCAATAGAATGTCTCATACACAGCCATTATAAAGACCGAGGCTGCTGACAGAGCTGCAGAAACACATATCAGTCTAACTTTGAGCAGTTTAAAGGGATGAAAAGGGATGAAAACCACAAAATGGAGGTCAACAGGGCATGACGGACCTGCTACAGAGCGAGGACCCGTCCAACGCTAATTGCAGCTTTAATGTGTAGTTAGTGTTTGTTGTTTCCTCTGACTACCCGACCAGCTGGGGATGGAGGGATACAAAACCCCTACGCCCCAACATGCTGCACACAGCGGCTTTGTCAAGGACCAAAATCTCTGAAGAATGTCTCCAGCACTTTGCTGAATCAGTACCACAGAGAATTAAGGCAGTTTTTACGACAAAAGGGGGCCCAACCTGGTACAAGCAAGGTGTACTTATGAAAGGGTCCCATTTAGAATGTGTGTGTATGTCTATATAGAGGGATTATCAGTCTTCGTCATCATAAAGCTGCGCATGCATCTTGACTGCAGAAGCAGCGTTTAGCTCCATTCATTCAGACGAGTTAGCATTTTTAAACACTAAATTCAACCTGTTAGCAGTATCAAAATGTACGGTTGTTCTGTGGACAGCTGTCAAAAACAATACTACACAATCGAGGCAACTTCTGTCAAATTTCGACCGTTACAGAGCAACCGGTGTTTCGGAGTTAATAGCGACCATGCTAACTAGTGAATTTCAGCCGATGGTAGCCGTGATTAACAGCCGAGTGTCACCAGTTAACAGGGTCACACTTTACACTGATACACCAGCGCGTCTGCGTGTGTGTGATTAAATGCGTCTTCTTTATCCGACCTCAGTTAACCAGGTTTGACTGCAAACAAGCAATATTAACTGCTGATACAGATTTGACTTTGCTTATTTAATTAAAAAGTTGGTTTGGGGCTGAGGTTATGACCAAACTTGGACTCAATACAGACATTAAATAATGAGTGATCCTATAAATTATGATTAACAGAAACAGATTTTATGAACAAAGTAAAATTACGTAATATTAGAAAATGAAGAACCAGTCTATTAACCCTGAAATACACAACCATTAATATTCTGATTTGGTGCAGTTCTCTGGTCGTAGTTTTCTGGTTCTTTTATTATGAACTGAGTCTCAGACTCAGCAGTCTGTGTGCTCTTTTTGGTCTGGGAGGGTTTCTGATTTATTCACACATGTTTACTTCCTGGTCTGTCACAGTCTACTAAGTGTCCATGGATAATGCAGTGTTTTTGGTGGTTAACTCCCCCACGTCGGTTGACAAGCCATTATACTCTGCAGTGCTTCTGCACCCAAGTTGCGCGCGCATCCGCCGTTGTTGACAAACAAATAATCCCTTTATAATTCTTGGATTTTTTTTACTTACATTGTAATTCCTGAGAAGTCTATGAAGAATGGATGTACTAACACTTATTTATCAAATTCTTTCTAACAATTATGTCAATCTTACTGAGGTAATAATACAGTGACACCAAGATGACAACAATAAAATGATTTGTTTCTTAAAATAAGTCTACCTGGAACACAGATGTGGTTGATGTGACAATATGTTAAGAGATGAACCGCAGAACCACTGCAGTGTGATTATTCTGATGGACAGCAGGTGTGAGAAAAAGAGCAATCAGTGAGCTGGTAAAGGTCGGCTCGCTAACACACACACACACACATGCACACAAATACAGGCTACAGTCAGATATCAGAGAATATCTGGGAACATTGTGTATGATCCTCACATCTCATGAAGAAGTGGTTTCTCCCATGTGCTGGCTGATGTGCTTGGATTTGATCGAAATCACAAATCACATCGTCCTGCAGACCTCACACATACTGTGAGCCAAATAAAGAGGGACAAGAGCCATGGGGCAACCTGAGGAAAATAGGAATCAACGTGATAGTCATCCACCATCACAACATGTGGTTAAAGCAATGTTAAAACAAAGGCACAGGACAGAAAACAGCTGGATCATTTACTCCATGATATTTTGTGTTTCTGTTTTATTTTTATAGACTTAACATTACAATGTTAATTTGATAAATGATTGTCAATAAATGAAATTGTATTTATTTGCATAGTCCTAAATCATAACAAATGTTTGACAACTTACATAACAGTAAGACAATGCCATGCTGTTCTTTCTGTAAACCTTTATATTGACATGTTTTTATTCAAATTTACCCTCCATTTTCTATACTGCTTATCCCTTCTGAGTTGTCAGAAAGAATAAGCGGTAGCCAATCGCAGGGCTCACGCTTACACCTAAGGGCAATCTGGAGTCAACAGTAAACCAAATTATCATGTTTTTGGTCTGTGGGAGAAGAGAGATTAGCAACCATGTACGTCCCATACACACACTTCTACCAGTCTGGGTTTGAATCCTGTCTGTGATCAGTTTGCAGAGTGTCTTCCTCTACTCTTTCTCACCCCCTTTCACAAGCCTATCTACTGTCTCTCTCCTATCAATAAAGGTACAAAATGCCCGAAAAATACATGAAAAAAAAAGAAAGGCCCTGACCGACCCAAGATCAAATTGGGGACCTTTTCTTTTGAGGCACATGCACTATCTGCTGCACTTCTGTGCCACCCATTCATATACAGTACATGTATATCTTTTATTTTATTCCAACCCAACATGAATTCACCATAAGAACAGAACTTTGCCACAAGTGGCATCAGATACAGTGGCAAGAAATTAGCCTCTTGATAAGCTGCATTCACACACTGACATTTTGTCCAACTTGGAGGGCAATGTCAAGCTGTGTTTAGCTAGGATGGACCACAGAGAGCTACTTCAATTTCAGCTTTGCAATGCTGATGGTCATCAGGTACGTCGAAAAGTTTTGCCCATGCCTAAAAATGTTTGAATGCCAGCAGAAGTTGACCTCCATTTACCCTTGGGTTAATCTCTGCTAGATCCTCAGGCCTGAACTCCTGTTGTAAGAGTCAAGGCGCCCTTTTGGGGACAGTCATATTTTATCTTTGAGGCATGATGTTGAAAGATTGAAACCAGTTGCAGTTGCATAAGATGAATGGCATATATGCCAATAAATGTCACTTTAAATAGCATTTGTTGAGTTACGTCACATATATAACACATTCAGCAGCACCATGCTCTATTAGGCCAAAGTTCCCCCAGTCTGAGTGCTCTATACAAGTCTAACAACTATGTTGGTGAAAATTTAAGGGTGTATTCACACCTGGCTTGTTTGGGGCAGTTGTTCCAAAACAATAGGTGATCCCCCCTAAAGTTTGGTTCGTTTGGGCATATGTGAACACAGCAATCACACTCCAATGCAGGACAAAACAAGTGGGTTGAGATCGCTTAAATCAGGGTTCCCATTTTCTTCTAGAAATCATTTTCCAGGACTTTTCCAGGACTTTTTCAAGTGTCACATAACCAACTGAAGTTGCATTGTTACTGTGGGCAGTTTTCAATTCTAGTTAGCCTTCTAAAAAACAAGATTAGAGGTTGATGAACAATATCTCTAGCTGTTGATCATATTGATCCTAGAATTTCTTTGTTACTAACTCTCCAACATGATACGTATACGTATTTTTAAATCTTTATTTACTCTGCTTTTTTATGAATAGATTTTACTAATTTAGCCTAAATTTTATTTTGTCAATTTTTTTATTATTTCTTTTTGTCCCCATTGTTTTGAGTTTTTATATTTTATGCCTTAACTTGCATTATTTTACCTACTCACATTTTCTGGCTACGTGTACATTAGTTACCAAGTACATTTTTACCTCACTTCCTATATTTCATGCTAGAAGGAAGACAAATAATTTTCCAGGACAATTTAAGCTTTTCCAGGACATTTCACCCTTGTCCTCATTTTCCATTTGTTTTCCATGACTGGAAAATTGGGCAATCATTTTCCAGGTTTTCCATGTTTTCCATGACGTGTGGGGACCCTGTTAAATAGGTGATCTCAACTATGATTCGAGCCCTGTAGCTGCCTCAGCAACTGACACAACTGACTCATGGTTCACACAGTAGTAGTGGGGGGCTGTAACGCGCCTGGTTGTCCATCTTTTGACAAATGCTGTACACTACACATAAAACTTGCTAGTTAGCGAATGAGTGACAGATGAACACAATAAATCAAATTAGTCATATACGCTGCTGATGCTCCATGGCTGTTGTAAGAAGAGAAGGAAACTCCCCGCCCTCCAGGTTAGATTTCTGACCAATGAGAGAAACATTTGATTGGACATAACATTTGTTTACAGCTTTGGACCACACATAAATAATAAGGGTTCAGCCTGGAAACGTCATACTCCACCAGCACTTTCTCTCCATTTAAAGGTGCAGTGTGTAGAATTTGGCATTTTAGCGACATCTAGCGTTCAAATTCTAGAATGAACCTAAACGTAGCCAAGACGTCACGTCGCTGGGCAACAGAATCCTGTGAAGACCAAAAAGGATCCTGAACACAGCATCATTTACGAAAGTGAGAAGGTTTGTAACCAATATTTTTATAGATTATAGGTCAGTTGTTAGCTGCCGATTGTAGGTTTTGTAAACTTAATAATAAATGAATAAATAAAAAATGCAATTTGAACATAATAAACACTGCTACAAAACGTAATAAAACTGCATATGGCACCTGTCCAGCAGAAAACAAGTAACTTCGGCGTCAGTCTTCAGACATACTGTAGCTTTGTAATCAAGGCTCTCCACCTTGTAAAAGCAACACCAATGTTTATCCTTGTTTTCTGACGTTTTCTGTCACGATTCTGCTTCATTTGATTGGACTCTTGACTCTCAAGTGATTTTGAATAAATGTGGTCCTCCATATCCAAAGCTTTAACTGTAAAATACACACAGTTTAGATCCCTAGTGCAGAGTAACAACTGTCTATACATCCACCGCCGCCCTCGCTCCTCTTCTTCGCCTGCATTCCAGGTAGATTTCAGAACCGGTGGATTGATTCGCGTTTTGTTCTTTTTGTCCCTAAAATCCACCCGTAGACAACATGGCGGATTGTTATGTCGACCTCTATGAAAGCGGCCTGTGGTAATGCCATTTTTTAAAGCTTTTTCTAACTAAATAAAAATAAAGGAAACGTTTAATAGGGATGATTGTACTCCTATTTTGACGGACTTTACATACAAATAGAAACATTATATCCAATATTCCACGTTTATGTTTGGGGAAATGCTGCCAAATTCTACACGCTGCACCTTTAAAAAGCATCAACCTGCATTGAACACAGCCAATTTGGCAATGTTCACACTGCAGTCAAAACTGACCTGAATCCAATTTTTTGGCTCAAGTGTGACCTGTATCTGATAGTGTGAACAGTACATGTCGCATTGAATCTGACATTGTCAAATCAGCTTCAGGTCACTTTCAAATGTGGTACTAAAATGGATACGTATCCGATTTTCTTCAATGTGACTGCGGTCTGAACAGCAGATCGCACTCAATGAGACTTTGAGCAGGGGTCGGCAGTTAAACTTGGGACAAAGTTTTTTCAAGTCACTTCATGGCCAGAACATAATCAGAGGTTAATATAGAGACATGATTATTAAAAAAGTTATTGCAATTTGTTCCTTACATAAAGAGTTTTAGCTGATTTTCCATCTACAAGCATGATTAAACAATGCAAAAAGGGAGGAGTAATGAGAAAACATGAGAGAGCACTGGGGCGATCGACTGGCATCTCAGTTACATGCACAATAAACGTGAATGAATCATACTTTTGTATCATGATATCTGATAAACTTAGTTTATAAACACTGCACCAACATTTTTAATGAATTCATGAGGCTAAAATAACATCTTACAGGATGCAGAGACACTGATGATCCACTACTGTCCACCTCATCCTTGCACAAATGTGCACTCCTGTATGTTTCTACCAGGCAGCGTCAGTCAGTGGACAGTCTGCTCAAAATAAGAAACATCAGAACAGATGATAAAACTAAGATTTCGCCCCTTCACCTGCTCAGCGCGCTATGGCTCTGAGCTGTTTTTCTCCTCACAGCAATTTCTTATCCACAGAGGTCAGCAGAAAAGAGCGTTTAGGTTCATATGAAATAAAATATACCAAGAATTACTTGAATAAGAGCTCACTCAAGGTGAGCTGCTGTATCAGGTTCTCCTCCAGCATTTTGAAGCACAGTTTTGCTCTGTGTTTGTTGCCCCTCATCACACTGTGCTGTGCTTGATGTCATTATGTTAAACTAAGCATGCGAGTCACTTCTGAAGCGTGAGCTGTTCACATTGAAGTCTGCAGTCAGGCCACATTTACAGACGTAATCTGAACAGCCAAACAAAAAAATTGGATTTGAACAATTAATCAGAATTGAGCATTGAATTGAGCTGATGACCTCTAAATGTTGGTCTTCATCAGTAGGTGAATACATTTACTGATGTGCGAGCCTTTAACAGCAGAAACAGACTCGTGTTGAACAGCCATCCACTGCAGGCTTGCTTGGGGAGTGAGTTGACAAAGACAGAGAGGTGGGCAGCAAAAAGGGATTCAAATGACAGTAGTTCTTTGTAGCATAAAGAAAGTCTGAGTCCCTTCTTCCAGACTTCCAGATAGTTTCAGAAGTATTTTCATGAAAATTCAGCTGTAACTGTGTCTGTAAACTTCTGTATATGTTCGAAAACTGCCATAAAATGGGTTGATTAGGTCCTTTCTATGTAAAGTTTGAATTTTCTCCCAATGCATACGTGAGTAGTTCACTACCTGAATCAAGCTCATAGCTCCTGTCTTTTCTCGCCTAATAAGAAGATAGAACTCAATCGTTCCAGCTGTGAGCTCCTCAAGGTGGAGCTGCCTGATTACAGACATTGAATCCAGTGGCAACACAAGGTTATAATGTTGTTGGCCTCTGCAAGAACTGGCCCAAATGATATTGTCATCAGGAGGGTCTTCCTGTGAGAAGTTTGCAAGTCCTTCTCCTGAGTAGCACACAAAATTCCTCTTCACACTGCATGTTAGGCTGACTGGTAACCCTAAATTGCTCACAAAAATGAGTGTGACAGGTTTTTGTCAATTAATGTTGGCCCTGGGATTGACTGGTAACTGTAGGGTTCTACACTTTTGCCAAATTAAGCTGCTTGGAAGAGTATCCACCCATCTTTGTGGCTATGACGGCAATCTAGAGTCAAACAGGAAGCTGCTTCAAAAAATATGGAAGAAAAGTAAATTAGCTGCCATTTCAAAGTTTATCAGACATGAAGAAATTGTTAGACAGTAAACACATGCTACAGTCATGTGCTTATGGGGTGCAACGATACATGTATCTGTATTGAACCATTCGATACAGCGGTTTGGTACATCCTATGAACCGAACAATACGCAATTTTGTATTTATTTTTTTGATCAACTTCTGACGAGGTGCTATGCGCTGAAAGTTCAGTGAATCTGCGTTCGACTACTCAAGGCTGCATTGTCGAGCACAGCACCTCCCCTTTCATCCGGCCAAGCTGCTGAGACAGAAGAAGCTACATAAGCTAGGGCGCTGCAACATGGCGAGTGGTTTACCTTCAGCTGAAATTGAAGATCCTTGACTATCATTCAGATCTGGTGTTTGGGACTACTTTGGTTTCCGTGTTAAGTATGACCCTGATGGTAAGCGTGTCGTGGACAAAAACACAACAGTATGTCGGAACACGATTCTAAACTACGTCAACACATTTGCATCATCCCGGTGTTAAAACAAGTGGAACCAGACAGAAACAACAAGCAGCACACATGCTACAGACCTTACCTGGGTCATTCAGACAGCCATTTACACATGATTCAAAGAGGGCAAAGGAAATCAACCGGGTGATAGCTACTTTTATTGCTGTCGACATGAGACCCTTTTCTGTTGTGGATAACGCCAGGTTTCAGGACATGGTACGGACACTTGATACACTTATAGCTCTTTCTTTTTTTTTTTTTTTTTTTTTTTTTTTTTTTTTCATTTAATTTCATATATATATTCACATATATTTCCAACAAAATTCATTTGCACATGTTCCGTTATGCTCCACAGTTTTCGCTCCTTCTGTCTATTTACACAGAGGGTTAATGAAACATATATTCATATATATATAAATGTATATAGTGAATTGAACAGAGGAAAAAAATGCAAAACAAATAAAATTATGCAACTGTGATCAAAAAATCTTCCCCAAAAGATAATAATAAAAATAAATGTGTAAAATTTTAAAATAAATAAATAAATGAAAAAATCAAATTACATGTACTCGTATAAACCTAAATTTGTAAACGTCAATATATAAACAGTGACAAATTAAGTGTAGCTATTTACAAATCTTGTTTTTCCACTTGGGAATACAAGGAATGCCAAAGGTCATGAAATAGGTGTCCCCGATTATACTTCTCAAGCGTAATTTTTTCTAGAGGAAGGAATTGAGAAATTTGAGTCAAGAACATGCTGAATGTTGGTGGTGATTCATTTTTCCAAAGGAGGAGTATACATTTTTTGGCAAAGTATGTTATCATAACCAACTGTCTACATTTTTTTGAGTCCAAGTGGCAATTAATTATGTCATTTAATAAATATACACATGGAGATAACTCAAATTCAAGTTTTAAAACTGATTTTGTGAATGAGTGAATTTTTATCCAGAAACTCTCGAGTTGATGACATTGCCAAAACATGTGCATAAAGGTTCCTTCTTTGGTTTTGCACCTTGGACAATTTGGAGAATTGTCTTTAGAGATTTTCTGCATTTTTACTGGAGTTAGATAAAATTTATGAATAAACTTAAAATTAGTTTCTTTAATTTTATTACTTGTAAAGGGAAAGTATATTCTATCTGAAATGTTTTTCCATGTATTTTCATCTAACTTCATTTTCAAATCTGTCTCCCAACTCTTTGATAGAGTTTGGAAGACTGTTTGACATTCTTTGGCTAAAATACTATAGGTTTTACTAATTAGTCCTTTCATTGTGGTTGAGTTCACTAATGTCTTTTCAAGTTCAGTCAGTTCGAAGCTCAGCTTATGTTCTTTAATGAGTGAACGTACGAAACTCTGGATTTGCATGTATTTTAAAAAGTCTTTACTAGAAATTTTGAATTGTATTCTTAATTCATAAAATGATTTTAGTTTTATATTTTGATGGAACAAGTCTTTAAGATGGGTGATCCCCAAAAATCTCCACCTATTTACATCAATCGGCGATAAGTATTTCTTTAAATCTGGATTGTCATAAATGGGTGAATAGACAGAGATATTTTTACTGACACCATATTTTCTTGAGCAATCCTTCCATGCCGATAGAGTGTTGATTACAGTAAAGTATTGGTTTAATTTTTTTATTCTATAAAACTGCTTTATGAATATAAGGGAGTTCAGAGGTAGAGGATCAACATAGCCTGCTTCTATCTGTACCCATCTTGCGTCTGGTCTACCGATAACCCATGATAACACAGTTCGAAGTTGGGCCGACCAGAAGTAATATTGGAGGTTAGGAAGACCGAGGCCACCCTTTGATTCAGGTTTCATAAGAGTTGATAATTTCATCCTTGGTTTCTTAAGGGACCAGATAAATTTTGATATATGATTGTTTATTGTCTTAAAAAAAGGTGTAGATAAATAACATGGCAGTGATTGAAAAAGAAAGTTTAATCTTGGAAGGATATTCATCCTGATGGTATTTATCCTTCCCAACAATGATAAGGGTAACTTGGCCCATTTACATAAATCTGTCTTAATCCTATCTGCAAGAGGAATATAATTTTTCATGAATAAGTCATTAAGCTTTGGTGTAAAGTATATTCCTAAATATTTAAAACCTTCAGGTGACCATTGGAATGGGTACGATTTCTGCATTTTTTCTGTTGGGCTCATATGAAGGAGACAAGCATTGGATTTGTTGTAATTTATTTTGTATCCTGAATATTTTCCAAACTGTTCGATTGTGTTGAGCAGATGTGGTAATGAATTTTCAGGATTTTTAATATATAAAACTATGTCATCAGCATATAATGATATTTTGTGTTCATCATTATCAATACACACTCCTTCTATATTATTGTTGTATTGTGTATAGCTCTTTCTTGATAATATTTATTCTGCTGCTAAGAAGGCACCACATAAGATGGGTGAGTACTCTAAGATACATTTATATTTTCACTTTTTCTTATTTTTACATGGTGATCTTTTTGTTATTTATGATTCTAAGTATGCACTGAAGAATGTGCCTGGTTTGGCTGCAAGAGTTACATAACTCAATTTAATGAAAATGTACTCTGAGTTGAAACAAATGTTGGTTATTTTAATAAACCACAAGTAAAAAAGGCATTGAAATTTCTCATATTTTGTATCAAAAAAGTATAGAACCGTGACAGAAACGTATCTAACCGAACCAAACCGTGAATTATGTGTATCGTTGTTGCCCTAGTGCTTATGTAAGGAAAAATATGTGGGTGGCAGAAAGATACACCGACATAGTACTGATAATGTAGCATAACAATATACTTTGTGTGAGTGGTGTATTTCCCTATTGCCCACCTGCCCATTATGCCATAGTAATTAGCCCTGTTATTGTGATCTTTAAGGACTAATTATACCTCAGCTTTGTGGAGAGTGAGGTCAGGAAAGTGAAGGATCTAAGCAGCGTGATGCTGAGTACAGCAGAGAGCACTGACAAGAGCGCTGAAGAGTGAGGACCAGCAGAGAGATTTACATAGAGAGAGGGAAACTCTGGTGCTGGTGATTTTATAAAAGCAGACCCCTGCCTTTCATATTTCATACACCTGTGGACCATGCTGTCTGCACAAAAGTCTATTAATCTCACTCAGGGGTCAGAGGGGAGGATTTGGCTGTGAACTAAACACAAACCATCACCACAGGATTGCTACAGAGCCTTGAAGTGGTGTGTCCAGACCAGGAAAGCATTGGTTCAAAACCTTAAAAGATGGTTTGAGGGAGGAACCGTAAAAGTTGGTTCTAGCTTGCTGACCATGGCACCATTGGTGAGAGTGTCGTGTTCTATGTTCATAAAATGAGCAGAAAATCAAGAAAGTAGAGGAACACACATTTTTAAATACTTCACACACACACACACACACGCACACACACACACACACACACACACGTACCAAATAAAGAGATTTTTGCACAACTTCATACTGTTGGAGATTTTCTATAATCTTTTGTATGTCTTCCTAATGCAGACATACAAAAAATATTGCTGCATTAGTACAAAATAAAAGCTCTTTGAAAAAAAAATTGTAGTTTGTTCCCCTTATTTAGACTACAGTGCAAATACAAACATAAAATCTCAATAAAAGTGCTTTGTTGTTGCAACAATCAGGATAAGTACATTCTTGAATGAAAAGGAAAACAAGTAGCAGTCCTCAGAGCTGCAGTTTAGACCTATAAATGTCTGAACTCTGAACTATAATATATAGCCTGCAAAATGCAAAAATCAAATATTGTTTTTTTTATGCAGACTTACACAAACGTACGGTCGCTGCCTGTCTCCAGTTCAAAGTAGTTGGTAGTTGGTAGTTGTGGCATATTTGTCACACGGTTGTTGTTTTGTCCGCAATCTCCTCAGCGTTCTCTCGTCTTTTACATAGGAGGCCAAAAGAGGTCCACACAACCGATTTATTTTGACAAAGGAGCATCGGCTAATTCCTCCACTGCGTCTTCCTCAATATTGAAGCAAGTGTTTTGCTACGGTAGGTGAGATGGGTAAACATCACTGGTCGTGCACGCGCCCCTTGGCGTTTTTTATTTCGTGTGTCTTCGAATTTTATCTCGTCATTTTTTTATTTCGTGAAATTTCGTGCCACTATAAGACTGTAGCTTCCATACTGGTTCTTTCTGTGCAGACACAGAGCGGATCTCTGTCTCTGAGGATAATGTTAGGCTAACCTTACGGCATGTTCCCACTGAAAGCCTTGAAAGCGAGTGTATTCGCACGTCAAGTGAAATAGCGCCGCGCTAGATGCTCAAGTTTTGACGCTGGTACAAATATGCAAAAAAACACTCACCCCTCTCCGCGGCATCATTGCACAAAAAGTCCGCATTACCATTTCATCATATCATTCCATCGTCGAACATGGCTTTGATTACCACCATTGCTGCTCTGTACCTGCTGTGAAGAAGTCAGCTGCGGATTAGGCGCCGACGTCGGTACTGGATGCATGCTACCCTACGGAGGCGGTGTGAGCTCTGTGAGTTCCACCGTCTCTTGCAGTAGCTACGTCTGGACGGCGGGCCGGTTCCAGCGGTACTTCAGGACTGTTGCCCAGTTTGAAGATCTGCTAGCCAGGGTTGGTGCCAGGATCTCCCGCCTGGATACCAGCTACAGGCAAGACAGTCCAGCTGCAGCTGCGGAGCGCCTTTCCATCTGTCTCCGGTGAGTTTAGCAGTTTGTCAAATTAGCAAGACTCCGACCCCCAGAATGCCCTGCGTCAGTGACAATCTCCACGCTGATAGGCTGTCCCGGCGCGTCAACACGCTCGCTCGCTCGAAAAGTTCAATTATTTCAACTCGAGCGTCAAGCGGTGAGCGGCGAGCGTTTTTTCGCTGGAAATGCTCGCCGCTCACCACTCAACACTTGAACGCTTGATGCCTCAATGCTCGCCCTGATGCAACGTCAATTCACGTCTTTAAATTGACTTTGTATGTAATATCAATGCGCGAAAAAATTTGCGATGCTTTTGGTGGGAGCGCACCATAATAGTAACCCTCTTCAAAAATTGAGAACTGTTCCTTTAAGTATTATCACCTTGAGACTTTTCAATATGCTAGTTAAATACTCATGAACATTTAAGCAATATTGCTTCTGTGCTTTACATTACTACAGATTTTTTTAACATTTATTTTAGTTTTTGTATTAAAGTGCTTCTGGATGACATTGTGAAAGAGCTGCAAGATGGAGGCAAACAAGAGCCTGAACTTCAGTGACAACCCTCTCTGTTTAGAACTGAAACATCACCAGGGGCCTGTACTACGAAGCTGGATTAAGTCATCCAGGATAACTCTGCGACAACTCGCTGAACTTCACCGGATCTCCGCCATCCAGATCTGCTGTACTACGAGGCTCGTTATCAACTCGATAAGTGAATACGGCTGGGATCTGTGCGCGTATAAAATGGGCATGGTTAGCGGCCCCGGAGCATTTTCCACAGTGGAGAAGAGAGCAGCCTACTTCACGGCGGAGGAGCAGCAAATAATCCTGCAAAAGTATGAGGAGTACCGCAGTATTATCCAGGCCAGGAGCAACACGGTGAAAAACATGGCCCTACATTTTCCAGAAACACAAATCGCTGAAAATGTAATAAAGAACTCATCCACATTAAACCAAAATTATGTAATTAAATAGTCTTTTAAATGGTGATGTATAATTATTTTAATGTATTTTAAATGTAATTTAATTAGCCTAAATGTAATATTTAATTTCACTTTTATTGTACTTTGCATCTAAAATAACATTTGTCCCACTGTCATGATTCACCGCTATTGGACAGTGTAAAACATTTCATGGACAGTGTTGATAACACTGGGATAAATCTATGAATGAAATTAAACGTAAATTAGATATTTAAAAATATTTGTTCCAACAAAATTCTGTCCCTCGTGGCATCATGGTGTTACTACCAAAATTTGGAGATCATATTACATTAGACAACATTTAAGATATGATGATTACTTATGTAATTGTAATTGAACTTTAAACCAAAATTATTGTTACTTGACTTTATCCATAATAAAGTTCAGTACAATTATCAGCATGTGTTGTCTTTTATCAGAAGTAAACATCCTCGGATCAAACGTTATCACTGACATTGAGAAATAATGTCAATCAAGCGGATTACTTCGGTCACGATAAAAACGCTCCAGACGAAGCGCTCCTCTTACTATTCACGCACCGACATTAACCGGTTCTGGCAGAAATGGGCAAGCCATTTTCCAAGACAGCAAATTGGTGACTGTGCGGTCTTTTATGCCCGCCCGAGAGAACCGATTGGTCAGCGGGCGGTCTGTCACACCCCGTGAGCTCTTATCCTGGAACTTAACCTGCTGGTTTGGCGTTCAGCATCAGTTACCGGGGCAACGTGTCTGGATAAAAAGAGATCCACATTCGTAGTGCGGAAAACCTGAAACGTATCCAGGAAGTTATCTCTCTAAGAGCTAATCCAGCTTCGTAGTACAGGCCCCAGGTGATGCTCCATTTGTTGTTGTTGTTCTTTTTTTGTCATTCTTTCATCATCTGTGAAACCACTGGGGAGAAAATGACGGCAATTAATGGACTGACAGAGCTCTTCAATACTGCTGAGCAGACTCATCCTTTCACTGATTGGTCAATCCACAACAGGTCTGAGAGTAATTGACCTGTTATTGAGTGGCAGGCATCATCTAGAGTCAATGACTACACAAGGTTGATGTAAAGAAGATTGTGTCTCACCTCTAAGAAGCACCTCCCTTGAACAATCAAGAAAACAATTTAAAATCATTTATATCACACAGAAATCATCCAGTGATCCAACACTATCATGCCTTATGGTGCTCCCTATACACACAGATTTTTTTGTAGAAGTCCTGAAACAGGAATATATTCATTTTTTTTAATAAAATAAAACATCAATATCTTATGATGGGTCACTGAGGACAAAAGATCATGTTTTCATGCTTTTAGCGACATAAAACCCACAGAAGTTAGTTAGTTAGTATTTATTTATTTCATTCATATATCTGAAATAAACATTTTCATAGCATATAAGTATATAATTGAATGAAAAGGAACAGACAGAAGAAAAATCTTATATTATCTGCCCCTTTTAGACACTTAAAAAATATTTCAAAAACAACAAAACAACAACACAATGATCAACATAACTCACAGCAATAATAATAATAATAAAATAAAACAGCCGTCATCAACACTGCTGGTCTCAAATTCTTTTTGATTCTCAATGACATCAACAACAAGCAACAACCGCCAAAAAAAATACTAATAATTATAATGTTTGAGAGATTTCATCAATTACAAAAATGGTGATGGTACTGTAGTGTAAAATTGTCATGGAATGTCTTGCTAGTATCACCACCAATGGGGTGTTCTTTAAGCAAGTTTTATTATATTCCTAGTGATGAAATGTTAAATGATGGTAAATTGGTCATTTTAACAACTATGAGTATCTACCTGTTTAGAAGTAGCGGGAAGATGACTTATGAACAGTGGCGGCCGGCCAATAGAGGGCGCTAGGGCGCCGCCCCCCCCCAGTGGAGAGTGTGATTTTAAATGTATTTACTTTATTTTGAAAAAATGATTATTACCAAAAATTACTTATCTGAATATTTAATATAACATAAATATCAATCCATTAAGATATAAAGTAATTAATTTTCATTAATGTAGAACAAAAGTAAGCCTTCTCGTCTCTGTCTCCGTGTCTCAGGGGTGCTGGAAATATCGCCCCTGAGACAGTGACGACTAGCCAATAAGGGACTGTTACTAGGGCAAGATAAGCGCCTATCAATGTGAATTTGGCCAATCAGCCTCGTTGAAAATAATCTCCGAAGGGCGATTCTTATATCGCCCCTCGGGTTTATTCGGCTTGTGTCGGCCATGCCCGGAGTGACTAATCGGGAGGACCGGGACAATTTCCGGTGGGCCGGCCTGACGTTTGGGCCGTGAGGGCCAGTGTTAATATACATTTTTTAATATTATTATAATTTTTGGTTTGGTGTTCATTCATGGCACTGAGTGAGTATTACCTCCATGCTGTTACCGCTGTCCCTGTGGGGCGCCTCCTCGCAGCCTTTTTTTTTTTTTCAGAGGCATCCTGACGTAACAACACGTCCGCGCAGGCTAAAAACAATTAGCTCCGCCAGTCGGAGTCTGTGAGATGAGCCAGATAGTAGCCGCGGTGCTGGACTGCCGACAAGATGGACAAAAAGCGCAAGGTTGGCGCGAAAAGAGAAGAATTAAAAGAGGAAAGCGCTTGAAAATGATGCAGCAAAATGTGCAAAATAGCGACTTTTTTAACAAAACGAGCTCGCGGTCTGAAACGACAGAGGATGACGATGAAACTGGTAAGGGAAGGTGTTGAATAAAATGACACTTGCACCGTGTGATGACGCCACATAACTGGGGAAACTTTGTCTTGTAGCTCCTCAGAAGAGATGCAGCAGCACCAAGCAGCAGCCATGAGCCCAGCACAGGTGCAGAGTGGGCAGGTAGGATTGTTCACTGAGTGAATATTAGAATTAATGTCAGAGTAGGGGAGAGTGGGGTAAACTGAGCCAGTGGGTAAGTTGACCCAGCCCCTGTTTCTGGGAAACAGTAAATAATTCTTGTCATGAGGCCCTAAATTCAGAAAGCCCTTATCATTTCACCCTGTCTCTGTTGAAGAGAAGCACCTGGTACAAACAGTTGGTACTTTTAACACAAAAAACTCTTTCGGTGTGCCAGAGTAAATTTACAGCATGTCTTTGAGCTTTTTTTTATCAATTCCAATTTATCCAGGTCTAAAATGGTGTAATATACATATTTGTTATTTACCAATGTATAAAACTATATGACTCATTTGGCTACGGATGAGCCTGTAGTTTGCGTCGAATCGTCGTGGGATGGTTGTTAAAAACTGAGTGTTGCACAGTACTGCCCCACCAAGAATATTTTTCACCAGCCGCCACTGCTTATGAAGAATTATACTAATACAGCAGATGTAAACAACTGCCATATTAATCACTTATTTTGCATAATGTTGGGCTTTTTACTGATCAAGGAGAGTTTTACTTATATGTTGAACCTTAGTCTTTTATTTTGAATTATTACACAATAGCCATTATACTGTTCTTATATTTGCATTTAAAATGTTTATATATGTTCTTGCATAATCAGTTATATATACATGTTTAGCATTAAAACTTAATGTTTCTGAGAGGTTCTTACCGAAAGTGCAAATAAGTACAGAATGTTTTGACTTTTTCAGGATCTTAAAGTAGTTAGAAACAACACTTAATGTGTTGCGGGAGGTTGATTTGATAATGCTTTACAATCTCACAAGGTAGTTAGAATTATTGCACTGTATGATATACTGACTTTTGTTATACGTTTGGTAATTTTATATATACATATTTAAATACAATAGTCTTACATGCTATTGACAGATTTTCACCCATACCATGGAACCTAGATACATGTCTGATGGAGTCCATGTTTTAAAGTTATTATTATTAAACAGAAGTGACATATTTTAAGAAAGTACATTATGTACTGAACAGTCTCTCTGCATAACAGCACAGTCTGTACCCAGAGAGGGACAGGAAAGCACGACCATATTTGGGCCTGAAGGGGAAGCCATTTTTTGGATCAATTCAGCCATTTTGAGCAGACCATAAAATAGTGACTGTAATACCACACATTTAACTTAATGGCCCAAATAAATAAAGGTTGGACTCCATGGGAGTGTATTTAGGCCTATAAGAGGTAAAATTACACCACTGTAAAGAAGAATTAAAGGAATGTGACTATCGAAGGGAGATGGGGAGGAACCTCCTGGAACCTTCGGGGAAGACGGGGGAATCCCCGCTATATAATATGCATACATCAACTTGTGTTTCAGTTGTTTTGGGGCGTCGCGACACAAAGCAACTCCTGTTTGTTATTGTTCACCTAGTGTACCTTTAATAAACAGCGTTTGTCAAACTTGGAATTTGCCTGCATTCGTGCTTCTTTGACCCGCGAGAGCAGACATTTGAACTAGACCTTATTTACGCCAGTTTTATCTTAGCTGCCATTTCCGTGCAGAAGTTACGAGCCAACTCATTCGATATTTACTGCTGTCCAGGAAGACACAGCAGTACTTACTTAAAATACTGCCCTTTAATGTTCTTTTAAATGTAAATTTTGATATGGATTTTTTAATGTCTTTGGTTAGATTATTCCATAAATTAACCCCTTTAACAGAAACACAACAACCCATCTTTTGTGTCCTAAGTTTTGTTTTTTTAAAAATCTCTATTCCTCTTAAATTATAGTTACTCTCTCTTTTTTCAAATCTTTTCTGAGGATTAATGGATAACAATCTTTTATGTGTTTTAAAAATAAATTGCAAGATACAATAATCTACTAAATCAAGTCCAATTACAACAGCCGGTTTGGCAATAAATGATCTCTTAAGAGTTAAGTCCACAGATTTAACACAAATTTCTGAAAAACTTAATTGATATGACCCCCAATTGGCCATTTATGGGTGCTATTTGTAAGTAAATAAAAGAGTCTGACCCTTTTTATGTCACATTAAAATAAAATGGGAGAAAACAAGAGTTACATTTATGCTAAAACAGAATACTAGGTGAAAGCCTGGGTACATTAATCTCACTTTGGATAAACACAAAATCTCACACACACAGAGTTAGTCATGACAGGCCTTCATACTTTGACTTAGCTTACCAATGCTGGATTTAAAACCAAATTTTATATCGCCAAAAGTTTTTATAGTCATCTTTAAATGACTAAAACAGAGCTGGCTGGGAGTGCTGGTTTGGTGGAGTGGTTAGCAACCAGGCACCCCATGTCCTTGCTTCTGCTGGTCCAGGTTCGAATCCCGCCTGTGACCAGTTTGCAGAGTGTCTTCCCCTACTCTCTCACCCCCTTTCACAAGCCTATCCACTGTCTCTCTTATCAATAAAGGCACAAAATTATGGAGCCATAACAGTGACAGTAAGAATTGGCATTGAAAAAGAAACCTGGTATTGAAGGAAAACTCGCATTGTCACTGAAAAAAGTATTGGCATTGTAAAATGTTGAATTGAAAAATAAAACACAGACACTAAAAAATATATTTTTTAGGATACTTTTTGTTTTATGATGTTTTTCAATGCCAATATTCTGATTTTTTTATACTCTGTGTTTTTTCAGTGTCAACAGGTTTTCAGTTTCAACTTTCTGGTTTTCAGTTACAGTGTTTTATTTTTTCAGGTTTCAATCTTACTGGCACTGTTATGAGGGGGGGGGGGGCAACGCGAGAACGCGCTTCCAGGCTTTGAGGGGAAGAGCGCGCCCTCTGTCGGCATACAGTAACATGTCCCTGCGGTCGTGATCGTATATTTTTCAATCATTTTATATTTAAAATCACTTTATGCTTCATGTCTTGCTAAGTTAGCAAACATGCTAATGTTCGCTAAGCTCGCTCATGTTTGTGTTTACTACAGAACATGGATGTATAATAACTGAAGCATTGACAGACCCAAACCCCCACTACTCCATCTCACCACCCTCTGAGCACACACACACATATATAAATACATATATATGTAAATATATACATTTCTTGTATTGGTATAAATGTATTTGGTTTAAATGTTTTATACACATGTATGTATATATATATATATATATATATATATATATATATATAGATATATATATATATACATGTGTATATATATATATATATATATATACATATATATATATGTATATTTGTATATAAATATGTGTGTGTGTGCTCAGAGGGTGGTGAGATGGAGTAGTGGGGGTTTGGAAGTGATGAAGACTTCCTCCTGTCTGTCAATGCTTCAGTTATTATACATCCATGTTCTGTAGTAAACGCAAAGCACTTTAACATGAGCGAGCTTAGCGAGCGTTAGCATGTTTGCTAACTTAGCAAGACATGAAGCATAAAGTGATTTTAAATATAAAATGATTGAAAAATATACGATCCCAAGTACTGTATGCCAAGAGGGCGCACTGAAAGCCTGGAAATGGATTCATAACAGTGCCAGTAAGATTGAAACCTGAAAAAAATAAAACACTGTAACTGAAAACCAGAAAGTTGAAACTGAAACAACTGAAAAAAACACAGAGTATAAAAAAGTCAGAATATTGGCATTGAAAAACATCATAAAACAAAAAGTATCCTAAAATATATATTTTTTAGTGTCTGCGTTTTATTTTTCAATTCAACATTTTACAATGCCAAAACTTTTTTCAGTGACAATGCGAGTTTTCCTTCAATACCAGGTTTCTTTTTCAATGCCAATTCTTACTGTCACTGTTATGGCTCCATACAAAATGCCCCAAAAATATATTTAAAAAAAAAAAAGAGCCGGCTTAATCCCGGACGAGTCCCCAAATCATGTTATGCCCCGTCTAGGGGAGGCCAGAACACAACATGATTACCCATTTCCCCCAAGTCCCAAGCAGCCACGAGAAACAAAATGGATTTAAGTTGGAACAATTATAAAGATTTATTTACAAAAAAATCAACCCAAAAATATTTCCAACAACGAAATTACCTCGGGGTGACAACGAAATTAACTCAGAAACAACTCGAAGAAAGACAGAAGATAATTAAAGAAATTAGGACAACCAAGTTACAAATTAACTTAGATAAAGTTATCAGAAAATACGATTAAATAAACTAAGACTTCACCCCTACTTCATACCAACAGAACAACTTAAGTTAGCTACAATCTTTAAACAAAGGAACATTTGGCGCGACACAGCGTGGCGTGGTGGTTGGGAGAGGAGGGAGATGGGGATTCCCCTGCAGCTCGCTGACGTCATCGGTCGCCTTTTATTACCGCCCAGCCTCTGTCACAGCCAATCCGATGACGATGATCAACCAATCAGAAAGAAGGTACCATCACTGTTATGGCTCCATACAAAATGCCCCAAAAATATATTTAAAAAAAAAAAAGAGCCGGCTTAAGACATACGCTTCGTTTTAAAGATACACATACAGATGCAGATATACAAATATATCTGTACTCACATGCATGAGCACTACTGACTCACAACCAGAAGACGGATTCAACTCCTGCCCCCAGCACATTTATGTTTTACGATACACCAAGTCATGTCTCAATCAGCGGTAAGAAAACACCAAAACATTATCATAGTTAAGATAAAAAAAAACATGGAAAGTCAGTTCGTGCTCACAACCCAGTGTTGATCAAGGAATAGGTCGTTCCTCTGCCATTCTCCACATAGCTTTCAACTTCACTGTTTTGGCCATGAAACTACCGTATTTAACTTATTTTATCCTTTTTCCCAACATCCTCCCATATTAGTATTCTTCAGCAAATCTCCCGTGTGACGATATAATAATGAAAACATTCCTCTGCCTCTCCAAACTGAACTCTGTCTCAAGCCTGAATGGGGCAGTAATGCAGTAATACACAACCTTTTCAACACGTAATAGTGTGTAATAAGTTGTAAAAAGGTCAGTTGTTGTTTTTCCATTAACGGTTCGTAATGGCCGGACGGTGGTGTTACGTCCGTCCTATACCTGTAAACCACAGACAAGTCAGACATTTTACCGTTACGTTCAGTATTTTTCCTCTGAATTTTCACCATCTTAAATTTTCCTGCATCTCCTCATTCTCAATACTGTATTGTGCATGTGATGTTTATTCTTGATGCGTTTTTTTCTTTTAAGTGGCTTTAATACGCCGTCATACGCCATCACACAAAAATATATAAAATAATACCTATTCTCCACCATAGACTGTTTCATATAAAATGCTGCTTCTGGCTATATCTTGCAGATGAATAACTGAAATGTCAACATGTACTCATGGTAAGTTTGCTTTGTATAATTAAAATTAAGTTTGAAAAATAAATTAGCTGCTGCCTACTTCCGCTTTGCTCAAACTGGAAACCAGCCTAGCATACTACAAAATAAACCTAACAGAACAGTCAGACTACATAGTACATTCAAGTGTAGTCGGCGGTATGCAGTACCTACCATATACTACTTTCATATGCAGTATGTAGTAGGCGAATTTGAAAACGGCCAAAGTCTGTACACACAGGAGGCGGGCAGAATGACGATGGGATTCGATTGGTTTAAAATGTGTGCTACAAAGACATAATTGGTTGGTGTTTTCCCAGGTTTATTCCTGCTGTACATAGCGGATATTTTTCACTCTATTTTAAGAACGCATTATCAATCGATTGCCATCCGGTCATAAAGATCATTTAAACCAGTATTACAAAAAGTGAATCTAAACCAGATTACCAACCCTAGCTTTAAAGCTATAGCCTACGATTTGGAAGCTTGGTACATCTCAATAACACTGTTTCTGAGGCCGTTATGGTCCTATGGTCCGATCTACGCAATATAAAGACCAAAAAGAATGAAAAAAATCCATTCAGTATATCCGCTGCAAAGCGGCATAATAGTTGACCAATCCGAACCGCAGTTCGGATTTGTCCGTGAGTTCATCCAATCCCCTGTCTCCCCTGCTCCGCACTGTCCCGCCTCCTCCCCACTACCTCCCTCATGTACCGTGAGCAGCTAGCTGCACAGCTCCTGAAGCGTCATGGAGCTGGAGAAGACCAGCACCGAAATTGGGAGGCCGCTTCTGTTACCCTCCACATCGAAGGGAAGGAAACGTAAAAGTTTGGAGGAAAAGGCTGAAGTAAGGAAGAAACATATATATATATATATATATATATATAGATATATATATATATATATATATATATATATATATATATATGGACAGATAGATATATATAGATATAGATATATTGTTAGGAGGCCACCCGAGCTGGGAGGTGGGATCTTGGAACATGGAGGGGAGGAGTGAGTGAAGAGGGGGCAGGCTGCGTTTTTCAAATCTGTCTCAACAGCCAAACTGGTTTTCAGATCGTAGACCCTAGCTTTAAGTACCCTATACAATCCGCTTACTGAACTAACCTTTAACCTACATCATCCTGTAATTCACGAGATGGGAAGGAAGGGTTAAAAGCACAACAAGTGAAGGCATTAAAAGGAGCAGGTCATGCAGGGTTAAAATTAGGAGGAAGTGAGTCCCACAGATCCCACTCTCACTTGCCGTGTTCTCTGATGAATCTCTGGTAATGATCCAATCATTGAGTTTAAACCAGTAATACACTAAGAGCAATGGTCACTGATTGCATGGGCTCATTTTCTCACTCTGTCTCCTTCAGGCCTGATATTGTATTTGAAGATCTCCTGCTCAGCCCCCTTTCTTTAAATCCATATGCAGCCTGTTTGTTTTTCACGTCTCTCTCTCCTCCCTGATATTTTCTCTGTCAATCACAACATTCACTAACGAGCCTCTTGAGGTAGGTCAGCAGCCGTGAAGGTTCTGAGCATCAGCGTGAAGAGGAGCAGTTCAGCGTGAGGCCTGCTTTCTCTGATTTGTCTGCATGTCCTACACACATGTGAGTTTGGATGTCTAAGGTTGTTTGTTAAAGAGAAGCGCAATAAAGGCCAAGTAAACCAGCTAAAAAACAAATGAAAAACAGAGCAGGTCTTATTATTTCAGAGTAGACTTGTAACTACAATGTCTAGAAACTTTGTTTGCTGGTTGGTTTTTAAGGAAAGGTCTTGTATTCTATTGTTAATTTTGTCAAGATCTCGGGCTCTAATTTCGTGGCGCAGCGCAGGGGGCACAAGCCTGGCACACCCCGCGCAGTGTTAATTTCGTCTGTGGCACCGCCGTGTGCTGCCAATTTGACAATTTGGTGGACCGTCTGCACAGAGATGGGTTTGACAGAGCACCAGGGGGAGGTGTCGGCAGATTCATGTTGGCGAAGTGACAATTTCGTGCCAAAAACAGTGCAGAAAGTGAGCTGAAAGCTCGCCTGCTCCAACCTGGTCTGTTCTCGGCGCAAGGCGAAGCGCACCCTCCGCAGCTGTAATTTGCTGACAGGAGCACATGTGCGCACACGTCAACAAAACCTCAGAGGCAGTTTTCCAGAGTGTCAGGCATATTTTAAACCAATAAACAGGCACATCAATCACTATTTAATGTAACCGTCTGAACTAGCATATACATTTGTATCTATATTAACTGTCCCGTCACATCTGATGCCGGATTAAAGCCTTTTGTCATAATGGAAACTTAACCTGACGGCATCTGGAAGTTTGATGCACATCTTACAAGTCAACAATAAACAGCCTTAACATCTGATACTGCGTATATATCTGGCTTCTCTCATTTCATTAAATTCAAAGAAAAGAGGGAGAAAAAAGACGAAGAAAAAGGAGAGAAAATAAATGTATGTCACTCAGGATTTACCTGTGATTTCCCATATTCCTCTATTTTAGTCTTTATTTTTAACGTGATCTAAAAAGATGGAGTAGCTACATTATTGTAAGGAGGATGAGGCGGAGACACCGGGAGAATATACGGTATATCACTAAAGGCTCTGCTATTTGGTGACAACAAACCAGGAACGCAGGTGGATCAAAAATATACTGAATGGATAAGCCAGCTGCGGTGTAACTGTCTCTTACTTTTGTACTCCTATAATGACAAAGGAACAGATTACATCTGTCCCGGGAGCTGGCCCACAAGGTGACGCGCTTCGTGGCCTCTGATGCGCGCCCCGATGGCTAGTCTGTTCTTCCAGCTGCTGAAGTGACAGCAGCTCTGACCGTCTCCGTGGGAGAATGATCTCCCGCGGAGATGGTCAGAGCAGCGGGGATCATTCAGACCAATCAGACGCTGCGCCTCGCCCGCAGCGCATTTAAAGGCAAGGAGAGGCGGTCATTTGATTAGTGAAGACAGCGCACGGCTTTTCTCCTCCTACTCTGGCATTTGCGCCTTGAGTGCGCTTCTCTTGGCGCTGCAGGAAACTTGCTAAGTGCGCCGGTCACACCCTGTGCGCACGGCGAAAGCCGGCGCAGGGCAGGTGCGCCTGCACGTGCGACTGGTCTACGAAATTAGAGCCCCTCAACTGTCCCCAGAACAAACTTAAACGACACAGATATTGGGTTTGCCAGCTTACTGACTCCTTTACGCTTAAACTGTTATTGTGTATATCCTAATTGTTATAATGTATATCCTGGTCTGGTTTAACTTCTCTTAAATTACCACAAGAAAACATAATTCAAGCATAATTATCCCCAGATTTTATTTAACACCCCTTCTAATGCCGTAACCAATGTCTCCAACTAGTAGGGAACATTTATGACTCCAGTGAATATACAAATAATTGACACTGAAAATTATAACAATTATCAAAACTGACCAAATTTACAGAAAATCAGAAAATCTACATGAGAAGTCAGCTGTGTGTGTGTGTGTGTGTGTGTGTGTGTGTGTGTGTGTGTGTGTGTGTTTGTCTTTATCACATTGAGGGGACCAAGACCAGACTGCCCACTCACGGTGTGGGCACCAAAATAATGGTGGGGACCAAAAGCCTGGTCCCCACAAAAATAGCCTCACATTTAATGAAAACAGGCTCTAAACAATGCCCTGTGAGATTTTTAGGGTTCACCCCACAATGCACAAAAACCGGCCAAAGTGTGCTTGGGTGTGTATGGGGGTTGTTACTCATTACTGGCCACTACTGGCGGATGGTGGTACTGCCCTTACACACTTGTTGTATGCACACGGCCAAACTGAGCATGTGCAAGCAGCCATCTTGGATGATGGCTAATTCAATTAGCTGTTTAGCTGCTAACAATAAGCTAAAAGTCTCAAAGTTGAATTAATTTACTCTGAGGCAGTAAATTTGGTACCTATATGGAGTAACTGCTATGTTTTTTGTAAATACATGTATTTTCTACAAAGTATTTACTATCAAAATAAAAACCTATGTCTGTAAATTTTATTTTTTACTGCATTTTATTGTAAATTTAATCTACTTTCCCCTGTCTATACATAGACAATGTAAATGCTAGGTTAAACCTTAGCCTTGACTGCTACAATAACAAAAACTATTAACTTAAGATAACACAAGCTGGTGATCAAATATCCTGACTTCAATGAATAAAAAAAACAGGAAAAAAACAATTAAGATCATATCAGCAAAGTTCTGAGTTATGGTTTAATAAATTAAGCATTTTATTCCCTGAGAAACGATTAATGTGTTCAGCTGAGACAGATGGTGTTGCCTTGAAGTTATAGTGACGTGCCTACCGGGTGGAAGCTGGAATAAAAGTGTTCAAAGCCATACCACCCATGAGGGACATGCTCACTCTATATAACAAGCGCCCCTCATCTCTTGCAAAGCAACATGTGGGAGGAGCTATCCTCTGATCCTTTTGGCATGCTGTTGGAAGAAGATGGAAGCAGGACTGCTAACTGCTGCTGAAAGGTGAGCAATATTAAAAGTAAAGTTAATTTCAGGGCCTAAAGCATTTTTTTCAGTAATAATGCAGCATGTGTTGAGAATAAACCAAAGGTTTATACAAGTAAAGTGTACATTTAGAGATGAGCATGGGGAATTAGCTTAAATTAGAGCTAGCTTTTGTTACCTTTAAAAAGTTGGTTTGTCACAATCAGTTTATATGGGGAAATTAAAAAAGAAAAAGGTTTTACTGTAACTTTTACTCCAAATTGTGGAATTAAGGACTTAGTTTAATGCTATCAAAATAAATAAGTTGCTAAATTGAATGTTGTGGCTGCCTAATACAGTGGGTAGGCTGATGACTTTGCCATACCTGTGTTGTATCAATTCAATTCAAGGTACAAATATCTTGAAAATGTCATTAAAATGATTCAGTGATTAGTTTGTATGAGCATGTGCATCACTTCCTCTGACTTGATCTTTCCCACGGGTGTGTTTATTTAGTCATGATATATTAAGTTTTGATTTGATTTAATTTTCCTCACTGATTATTTGATGCATTGATGCATGTATATTAACGTTCTATCAGCAATAAAGTGATGCGTGAATATCAATGTCATATCAATACTCCTGCCCTCACTAAAGACTAATGTCCAAACCTGTATAATGTGAACACCTGGGCAATCAAAGGCAATTGTAGCCAACAGCTCTACCATAAATTGTACTTTTAGAAAGACTTCCTATGTTTTATTTTGGTTGACATGATCAAACAGGTAATATCTGAACTTTGTAGTTGTAATTGAAAACACAGTAGATGTTGGAGGTGCACTGGAGATTGTTATATTAAAAAGTCCTTAAATTTGGCAACTTCATTAACAATCATGTGGGGAGCAAAATATTAAGAATATTAGGAATATTAAGAAGAGCAAAATATTAAGAAGAAAAATAAATATTGTGTATATATGTTTGTGCATCTGTTTTTAGCAGCCTTAATATAAATGTATACCATGAGCATATGTGCTACAGCAGTTCAATAGATAGATGTAACCTGCTCATCTTGCAGGTTGGATTTTGTAGCTATCTATTTTACAAAAAAAAAAGATTATTGCTTGCCTACAGAACTATCAATGGCTTCCATGAGACGTAGAAAATCCCCAAAACAGGATGCAACAGAACATGCTGTGAAGGGCGTGGACAAGACTGCTGAGTTGGAGGTGAAATACATCAATGCTTTCAAAGGTATGGAGTCATTGTTTCCACTGAATTGTATTTGTCATGCTGAAGCTATCCGAGTCTACCACTTTTATTTATCACATGCAGTCAAGTCAAATTTATAAATAATCTGTAAAAAGTTGAGTTTCTAATCCTTAAGTATACAAGAGCATTATTAGTTCTGGTGCCATGAACTTTCTTAGTACCTATATCCTTTTATTTGTTTTTGATGAATTCTGCAGAAGATACATAGCAACTTTTGAATTTTCCAGGTTGTCAAACATATAAAAGTGAAGCAATTAACAGTGAAGTTCATTGCATCAGCATCTGTGTGTTTTTGCATTAGGTCGAGGGGTCTTTGCAAAGGCCAAATTTCAAAAAGGAGACTTCATTTTGGAATACAGAGGACAACTAATAGACTGTGATGAGAGGAGAAAGAGAGTTTACAATGGAAGATCTACTGTCTACATGTTTGACTTCCAATGGCAAGGCAAAACATGGTGGTAAGTCTAAAGCTGAGGTCAGACTGCACAATATTTTTGTCTGATATGTTGGTCATTGTGTCAGATTGAACAATCACAGAACTATAATTGAGTGCTCTGACTTGTCCAATGGACATGACAGACTACACAGAAGGAAACCATTATCAAATCAGTGTCAATGACAGGAAGAGAAAAATACTGTATTCACTACACTTTATTGCTATATATCAGTCAAAACATGATTATGAATAATATATAAGCTTGATGCTTAAACAGCAACTTGCTTAGCACATAACTAATATGCTTCTGCCGTTTCTTGTCAACATTTCTCTCTTTTTCAGTGTGCAGAGGATTAAACGGCTTGTTTGTTTATGATTGTTTTTGTACATGCAGAGTGCTCTGTGCTCACCTTGGTCAACATTACTGATATGACAGAAATTTTAACAGGCAGTAAAATTAATCAATCATGCAGGTGGTTGGAAAGTGTCCCAGACATTGCCTTGATAAATGATGACATGAAATGGGTGAAATGACAGATTTTTTTGTAAAAACCCAATAACTGCTGGATTGAGCTGTAATACTGACTAAAACATGTAGCCTGCCCACAGCAATTAAAATTTCTGCATGCTGATTATTCATCGGCCAGAGACTACATAACTTCTAAATGATTCCCTTTGCTTAGGTTGCAATCACGTCTGTCCACCTCAAGAGTTTAAGATATTGGAAAATGTATTGCTTAAAATGGAGATTATTTATCCGACACTTCAGATAAAGAAATAAATGTAAATTATCTCTGGAAAAATAGAAACAGATTTTAATGGTTCTAATAAGTTTATCATTTTCTTAAAGTGTGGATGCTTCAGAGGAAGATGGCAGTTTTGGAAGACTTGTCAATGATGACCACAAGCATCCCAATAGTACAATGAAGAAGATAACTGCAGAGGGAAAACCATACCTCTGCCTCTTTGCACTTAGGGATATTTGTGCAGGTGAAGAGATTTTATATGATTATGGAAAATCTGACTGGCCTTGGAGGAAGCAGGTTTGTTTTTATTTGTTGTTTGTTTTCCACTATAGTGTTGAGAATTAGAAAAGTAATACTGGTTCTCATTTTTTATTTTTCACAATTTTTCAATCTACTAATAGGAAATGTTAAAAAATCCTGTTTCTGTTTGATCATAAATAAAATGTACTGCTTAATAATTAGTCAGGATGAAGGCTTGTCAACTTGTGAGGTCCAAGGTTACGTTATTTTAAATGATAAATTGATGAAAGCTTATTTATATTGTTCTGTTTAAACCTTAATTGATCATAATAAACAGTGTATGACAAAGTGACAATGCTAAAATTATGAATGTTGTAATATTTGTGTTTTAAGTTGCATTTCATTTTTTATGATTCTTTAGGACAGCAACCAGTCACCCTCAATGGACACCACAGTGCCTGAGGTCTCCAGGACCCTTGAGCAAGATGCCCAGGCATCTTCAATTTCTCAGAACAAAGTAAGAATACATTTTACAACCTTCTTCTTGTACAATGGTCTGATAACTTTGATTCCACTCCTGTTTTAATTGATCCATTATTGATGGATAATCTCTGAATGTCCATCTTTGTTGAGAATCAAAATCAAACTGAAGACAGGAGTCTGTCAGAAGGTACATTCAGGGTTGTTGTTGTTTCTGTGTGATCCAGTTAAGGTTCTGTTTGATGGATTAGCCGCCCACATTCACACACACATGTCAGGTCTGCAGGTTTTGTGGGGTCCCCGGATACTTAATAATATTGTTCATATTTGTGAGCATTAAATTTTCCTCTTCAATCCAAAACTTTAGTTGAACATCAAGCCTGGCACATGATCATAAATAGGGACTTACCTTGATAGCTTCTGCACTAAAGTTAGAGTTCTTAAATATACACAATATGAACTGGTGAGCGTGGACCCCGCAAAACCTGCAGACCTGACAGGTGTGTATGAGTGGGGTAGGGGTAATATATTTACAGCACTCTGACTGGACCCCACAACTTCATTAAAACCTGAATATCCCTGAAAGCAGATTTGTATTCATCAAATCTAACCAAACAGAGTTCACTAAGTGTGTCAAGTATTGGGAATGGTCTTAAATATTTAATTGATGGTGGATTATGATGGGTATTGACTGATTTGGTACTTGTTAGGGCTAATCAATGTAAATCAACAATATTAAATGTCCCCTAGGACAGCAGCCAGTCCCCCTCAATGGACACCACAGTGCCTGAGGTCTCCAGGACCCTTGAGCAAGATGCCCAGACATCTTCAATTTCTCAGAACAAAGTAAGAATACATTTTACAACCTTCTTCTTGTACAATGGTCTGATAACTTTGATTCCACTCCTGTTTTAATTGATCCATTATTGATGGATAATCTCTGAATGTCCATCTTTGTTGAGAATCAAAATCAAACTGAAGACAGGAGTCTGTCAGAAGGTACATTCAGGGTTGTTGTTGTTGTTTCTGTGTGATCCAGTTAAGGTTCTTTTTGATGGATTAGCCGCCCACATTCACACACACATATCAGGTCTGCAGGTTTTTTGGGGTCCACGGACACTTAATAATATTGTCCATATTTGTGAGCATTAAATTTTCCTCTTCAATCCAAAACTTTAGTTGAACATCAAGCCTGGCACATGATCAGAAATAGGGACTTACCTTGATAGCTTCTGCACTAAAGTTAGAGTCCTTAAATATACACAATATGAACTGGTGAACGTGGACCCCACAAAACCTGCAGACCTGACAGGTGTGTATGAGTGGGGTAGGGGTAATATATTTACAGCGCTCTGACTGGACCCCACAACTTCATTAAAACCTGAATATCCCTGAAAGCAGATTTGTATTCATCAAATTTAACCAAACTGAGTTTACTTAGTATGTAAAGGACAAAATTGATAATGCTCTTAAATATGTAGTTGATGAATGCATTATAATGGGTATTGAGTGATTTGGTACTTGTTAGGGCTAATCAATGTAAATCAACAATATTAAATGTCCTTTAGGACAACAGCCAGCCCCCCTCAATGGACACCACAGTGCCTGAGGTCTCCAGGACCCATGAGCAAGATGCCCAGACACCTTCAATTTCTCAGAACAAAGTAAGAATACATTTTACAACCTTCTTCTTGTACAATGGTCTGATAACTTTGATTCCACTCCTGTTTTAATTGATCCATTATTGATGGATAATCTCTGAATGTCCATCTTTGTTGAGAAACAGAATCAAACTGAAGACAGGAGTCTGTCAGAAGGTACATTCAGGGTTGTTGTTGTTTCTGTGTGATCCAGTTAAGGTTCTGTTTGATGGATTAGCCGCCCACATTCACACACACATGTCAGGTCTGCAGGTTTTGTGGGGTCCACGGATACTTAATAATATTGTCCATATTTGTGAGCATTAAATTTTCCTCTTCAATCCAAAACTTTAGTTGAACATCAAGCCTGGCACATGATCATAAATAGGGACTTACCTTGATAGCTTCTGCACTAAAGTAAGAGTCCTTAAATATACACAATATGAACTGGTGAGCGTGGACCCCACAAAACCTGCAGACCTGACAGGTGTGTTTGAGTGGGGTAGGGGTTATATATTTACAGCACTCTGACTGGACCCCACAACTTCATTAAAACCTGAATATCCCTGAAAGCACATTTGTATTAATTAAATCTAACCAAACAGAGTTTACTAAGTGTGTAAAGTATTGGGAATGGTCTTAAATATTTAATTGATGGTGGATTATGATGGGTATTGACTGATTTGGTACTTGTTAGGGCTAATCAATGCTAATCAAAAATACTAAAATGTTCTTTAGGACAGCAGCCAATCCCCCTTAATGGACACCACAGTGCCTGAGGTCTCCAGGACCCTTGAGCAAGATGCCCCGACATCTTCAATTTCTCAGAACAAAGTAAGAATACATTTTACAACCTTCTTCTTGTACAATGGTCTGATAACTTTGATTCCACTCCTGTTTTAATTGATCCATTATTGATGGATAATCTCTGAATGTCCATCTTTGTTGAGAATCAAAATCAAACTGAAGACAGGAGTCTGTCAGAAGGTACATTCAGGGTTGTTGTTGTTTCTGTGTGATCCAGTTAAGGTTCTGTTTGATGGATTAGCCTCCCACATTCACACACACATGTCAGGTCTGCAGGTTTTGTGGGGTCCACGGATGCTTAATATTATTGTTCATATTTGTGGGCATTAAATTCTCCCCTTCAATCCAAAACTTTATTTGAACATCAAGCCTGGCACATGATCATAAATAGGGACTTACCCTGATAGCTTCTGCACTAAAGTTAGAGTTCTTAAATATACACAATATGAACAGGTGAGCGTGGACCCCACAAAACCTGCAGACCTGACAGGTGTGTATGAGTGGGTAGGGGTAATATATTTACAGCACTCTGACTGGACCCCACGACTTCATTAAAACCTGAATATCCCTGAAAGCACATTTGTATTAATCAAATCTAACCAAACTGAGTTTACTTAGTATGTAAAGGACAAATTGATAATGCTCTTAAATATGTAGTTGATGAATGCATTATAATGGGTATTGACTGATTTGGTACTTGTTAGGGCTAATCAATGTAAATCAACAATATTAAATGTCCCCTAGGACAGCAGCCAGTCCCCCTCAATGGACACCACAGTGCCTGAGGTCTCCTGGACCCTTGAGCAAGATGCCCAGGCATCTTCAATTTCTCAGAACAAAGTAAGAATACATTTTACAACCTTCTTCTTGTACAATGGTCTGATAACTTTGATTCCACTCCTGTTTTAATTGATCCATTATTGATGGATAATCTCTGAATGTCCATCTTTGTTGAGAATCAAAATCAAACTGAAGACAGGAGTCTGTCAGAAGGTACATTCAGGGTTGTTGTTGTTTCTGTGTGATCCAGTTAAGGTTCTGTTTGATGGATTAGCCGCCCACATTCACACACATATGTCAGGTCTGCAGGTTTTGTGGGGTCCACGGATGCTTAATATTATTGTTCATATTTGTGGGCATTAAATTCTCCTCTTCAATCCAAAACTTTATTTGAACATCAAGCCTGGCACATGATCATAAATAGGGACTTACCCTGATAGCTTCTGCACTAAAGTTAGAGTTCTTAAATATACACAATATGAACTGGTGAGCGTGGACCCCACAAAACCTGCAGACCTGACAGGTGTGTATGAGTGGGGTAGGGGTAATATATTTACAGCACTCTGACTGGACCCCACAACTTCATTAAAACCTGAATATCCCTGAAAGCAGATTTGTATTAATTAAATCTAACCAAACTGAGTTCACTAAATGTTTTACAGGGAAAAGAAAAAGAAAAAATTGCAAAATTGGGAATGGTCTTAAATATGTAGATAATGTTTGCATTATAATTAGTTTTGCCTGATTTTGAAGACAACACCCTGACTGGACTCCACTACTAAATGAAAAGCTGGTTTTCCTGGGAGAATATCATGGCCTTATTCACACTGTAGTCTTTTTTATATATTTATTTTCCATCTCAGGTCTGAATCTTCTTTTATCTTCCTGTTACTGTACATTTTTGTTAATTTTAATTCACTGCTTCATTTATTTAAGAAGAAAATTGTTCAACCATGATCAAAACCTTACATAGAAATTTTAGATTTCAGTGTGTCATGTGCAACATTTATCCTGAACAATGTGTTAGTGCCTGTTCATATCAGAGATACTGTACAAATAATTCAGTATTTCAGCCCATAAAACAAGACTCTTTGAAATGGATTTTTTTTTCTTTGGAATCATTTGTTATTGCTGATGAACAGGGCAATTTTTTTTGAACAATTATCTTATTGATCCATCCTGACCTTTGTTGCTCAGTAAATATGAAAGATTAAACTAGGATTAGTTATATGAAAAATTTTGAGGCCTTTGTTTCATTAAAAATTTTTTTTGAGCAATCCCAAATTTGTTGCTGTTTCTGTTTTCCTAATTCTTTACCATGCATTTTACTTTATAGGGCTTGGATGTAGCCAGTCCCCCTTGTCCCGAAAACCAAGCTGGGATAAAACTTTCTCTTGTTAACTACAGTGACTCTGAAGATTCTCTGACAGATCATGTTCCTTGTAACACAGGTCACCAGGTATTATAAATTCATATAACTTTCATAGGTAATTTCATTTTTTTAAAAATATTTTGGAATAATACAAGCCACATGTCTTCTGGAACCCCTAGAAATCAAGTGCCAGTTCTGAGTCTGAACTCAACCTCTCTGAAAAGGACTACTGTCCTGTACCAAGGCTCCGAAGAACAAAGAGCATACAGGTTACCATCACACAACAAAGAAAAATACATATTTGTCAAATGTTTATCCGCAGTATTTAATTTAAAGTTTCTTTTCCAAAGATGAAGAATCGGATCGATTTTGATTCTGATGAACTCTTTGACCCGACCGACAGTGGAGAGGAATACATCCCTGAGACAAGTAATGATTCTGATGACACTGACACCAGTGAAGTTCTTGAGTCACTCGATCAGCAACGGAGTCATCTCAGGCTTCTGGACTTAAGACATAAAGGTGACACTGTAGACAGCTTTGACACCTCAAGGGCCTCTTCAATGCTGGCGACTAGCAGTGAACGCTCAAGAAAAAGGACCAGAGATGGTAGCTCGTCAAGAGTGGGTGAAATGGAAAACACTGGTGCCCAGTCAGAAAATTCTACCCCAGATTTGGACCAGACCCTACCTGACAGTACCTCCTCCCTCCTGACAGAAAGTGGCATTGTTGATTGTGAGATTTCTATACCTGCTGTTCGTAAAAAGGGAAATGGATCAAGACTTTACAACAAGAAACAGTATTGTTTGTTCTGCAAGCAGGGATTTCTTAAAATTGCAAGGCATTTGGAGCGAGCCCATCTCAGGTCACCAGAGGTTGCACGAGCCATGTCTTTTCCAAAAGGCTCAAAAGAAAGACGAACACATCTGGAACATCTCAGGAACAAGGGAAATTTTGCACATAATGTGGAGGTATTGAGTTCTGGTGCTGGAGACCTTGTTCCACGCAAGCAGCCAAGACAAGACATGGAAGCACACAATTACATGCACTGCTCATATTGTCAAGGCCTTTTTGCAAGGAAACTCCTTTGGAGGCACATGATGGTTTGCAAACTCAAGCCTTGCGGTCCCATGAAACCAGGAAAAACACGTGTCCAGGCTCTCTGTGCATATGCTGCACCACCACCTCCTGGTGTGAAACAAGCATTTTGGAAACTGTTAGCAAACATGGTGCAAGATGAAGTTTCCTCTGCAGTCCGATCCGATGTGTGCATCATGGAGTATGGTGAACATCTATATAACCGACTTGGATATGATACCGCAAAACATGAGTACATTCGACAGAAATGTAGAGAGCTGGGAAGGCTTTTGCTCTGCTCAAGGAAAAACACTTCCTTAAAGACAATTGAGGACCACATCAGACCAGCAAACTTCATGCAAGTAGTGGAATCAGTTAAATATTTAGCGGGCTACAACAGTGAGACCAATGTCTACAAGTGCCCTAGTCTTGCTTTAAAAGTTGGACACAGCTTGAGTAAGATTTCTCTTCTTGTTGAAAGCCGTGCAAATGTACAGAACAACTACAGTGCAGCAAAAAGATGCGCGCACTTTCCGAAGAGTATACGACGCCAGATGGAATGAGATGGTATCAGCTGCATCCCTGAGAACACTGCAAGAATCAAGATGGAATACCCCTCTGTTGCTTCCTTCACAAAGGATGTCCAAACTCTGCATTCGTATTTGGATGAACAACAACAGCTTACCTGTTCAAAATTATCCACAGAGACATCATCCCAAACATGGTCACATTTGGCAAAGATCACTTTGACACAGGTGATTTTGTTCAACCGACGAAGAGCAGGGGAGGTGTCAAAAATGCCCCTGTCTTCTTATCTGTCTGAAACTTCATTGGACCCACAGGAAGATGTAAATGAAGCACTCTCTGCTGTAGAGAAGAAACTCTGTCAACATTTCAGACGGATTGAGATAAGAGGAAAAGGGGAAGAAAAGTTCCTGTGCTTTTGACTCCAGCAGTGCAGCAAGCTCTGGATCGGCTGGTAAGCAAACGGCAGGAAAGCGGGCTTCGTCAGGAGAACAAGTACTTGTTTGCAAGACCATCAGCATTTACCAGCCACCGTGGTTCTGACTGCCTTCGCTATTTTGCCAAGGCCTGTGGTGCCAAAAGCCCTGAGTGTCTTACTCTCTACAAAACTGCGTAAACAAACAGGAACTCTGTCTCAAGTTCTTAACCTCAGCAACACAGAGCTGGATCAACTGGCAGATTTCCTTGGCCATGATATAAGGGTGCATCGGCAATTCTATAGACTTCCAGAGGGGACCCTCCAACTTGCTAAAATAAGCAAGGTTCTCTTGGCTCTTGAAAAAGGACGCCTCGCAGAATTCAAGGGCAAGACGCTGGATGACATCAGCATTGATCCTGATGGTAGTTTTTCAAAATCCTTTTAGATGTGTCTACTTAAAATATCATTGTCATAAAGTACTTTCATCTCATGTGTTCTTTCTCAAGGCATTTTATTATTACGTAAGAATCAAACAATCATTAAAAGCAGTCTGCTCTACTCCCTCTCTCCTCACAGAGAATGTAGACCCAGACAGTGACTGTGAAGTGGAGTGTGAGTCAGACACACAAGGTAAGTATTACTATGTAATTTAAGATTGAACATACTTATCTATTTAAAAGGTACAATTTAAGTGCACCAACATTTACATTGCAATTAGTAATTTTAAAACTGAAAGGGAAACATTATCAATCCAGTATGCCGCCTCCAATGTAAAATCATAAACACATGGTATAATTAATATGGAATGCAAAATTACCATATTTTAACAGTACTGGGACAAACATTTGAATAGGACATGCCCCCACTATTTTTAGTAGAAAGGAATAACAAGGACCAGACGTGGATGAGATTAATTAATATAGTTTCAGTATATTGACATAAATACTAGGATTGAACCTGGTACTGGTACTAGTTTGACATGAAATACATGAATTTCTAAGGGCATGAATCATACATTATAATTCTATATGTTCTCTATTTGTTTTCCCTTTGTTTTTCAGAGAGTCAGGTCATATCTGGTCACAAGGAGAACAAAACATCAGGTGCAAGCCAAAGTGATACATCCCCCCAACTGAACCCCAGTGATGCCTTGCCACAGCCTAATGACACATCATCACAAGCACAGCAGAGCATCAGCAAACCTCCTAAAAGGGATCACCATCAGTCAAAAAAAAGGGACAGAGGTAAGTTCTTAAGGATCAAACTTTAAATGACTGCTTGTCCAAAGTTATTTTTTTGTTTTTTTGGTGTATTTTGATGTACCGTACCATCATGGTAAATAAAAATTGCTTAAACAGCAATCATACTTATCTTTGGCTTTAGAATTAACTTTACTGGCAGAATATTTGAACACAACAAGGTTCTGGGTTCCAGTAAAGTTGGCTGTCAATCAAGTGACTGTCATATCCATGAATTTTCTACACTCTCTCTAGAAACAGAGATGTTAATGAGTTCACTTTTTTTTACAGCTCGTCAGCCTGTCAAGAAGAGGGCTTGGGAGAAAGAGGAGATCCTTGCAGTTGAGAGGCACTTAAAGTCCTTCATCACTACATGCCGTGTCCCTGGAAAAAGGGACTGCGACAAATGTCTTGAACAGGAAAAAGAAGCACTTAAAAACAGAAATTGGTTGGCTGTGAAATTCTATGTAAAAAACAGAATCACAGCTCTCAAGAGGAAAGTTTAATGTGGTTAATACTGACTTGATAACAGCAGCTGTGGCTGCCGTAGTTGGTAAGTTCTCAACTGTAAAGTTGTTGAGTTTGATCCACAACTCCTGTTTTTTGTTAGTGTGCCCTTTGGCAAGGCACTTTACCCCAAAACAGCTCCCACGGCTGGGTAAGTTGTGTGTATATTGATTCTTAATATGTAAGAGTTGACCTTTAGTTTCAAAGGCAATTTTAGTAGTGTAAGACCAAAAAGGAGCTGCATCGTGTTCAACTGTTAAGATCGTTGTGATGTGTTGGATCATTTCAGTCTTTTTAGATATTTTTTTCATTCAATAATGTGGTACAGCTGTGTTTTGTTTACATGTTGATGTGAAATGCTGATATAAGATGGGTGGCTTGATTCATTTGAACTGTTTGATACAAGTTCTGTCACAATTCATTTGTTGTTTCTTCAGTCCTTTTCCCTCTCAAATTGTCTCTACTATCTCCTGTCCATTATTCTGACTGATTTTATATAACTCCACGGTATATTACCTTTTAATTTCCACTTGCCCCCTGCCCTGTACCATTTGGACCCCTCATTGTCTCCTTTGACCTTTATTCTTCTTTGTTCTGACCTCTTTTCAAGTAATCTTTCCGCACTGCATCCCATTTTTTCCTAATCTTTTCTTACACCTTATTTTAATTTACTTACTCATTTTAAGCCATTTTCATTTGGAAAATTTTGGATTTCTTGAGGCTAATCTAAGCTCACTTTCTCTCTTTGATTTGTTATATCCCCACCTTGTTGCCCCTTTTAAAGTACTTTAATTTTGCTAAAAGTAGCACTATTTTTGAGGATAAAGAGACTATAAATTTTACACGTCACAAGCCAAATGGCTGTAAACAGTTATTTTTGTTGATGATTGTGTGGTCCCCCACTTGCAGGGTTAATCAACCTGTGTACCAAATTCCAGTATATTAATAATATTCCAGGATGTGCAAGACAATTTCTAAGGAAAGGTTCTTAAACTCTTAATTTCATGGGCACATTTTTTCCAACCTAATGTTATAAAAGAAAAGATGGAAACATTTTTTGTTAACTAAATGTTCAAAATACATTCAAAATAAAGTTGTGAGCTTTGAAAGTCATACAACAACAAAAGTCTTTGATTTCTAACAGCCTCTGTTAAATTTAAAAATAAGGAAATACGAAATATATTATGTGGAGTTATAGCAAATTTACTTAACATGAGATTTTATTCTTCTTTCTGCCTGTTACATCCATAATGTGTGATTTTGAAAGAAGATGATGTGACACTCTTTTGAAAAGCAGTAAAATTCTGATCATTATACCCACCATCAACTTTTTGAACCTTATTCTGACCCCTAATAATGACACTAGAAAGCAGGTGACATACATGGAAATTATAAGCACTCTTATAAACTATCAAGGGAGCTTTGACTCAACAAGACAAGACAATATTGACTCTTTTGCTGATGTATCTAAATTGTTCAGACAATTTGACACAGTTGCTCTGTAATAAACATGAAGCCTAGACATCATGAAAATATAAATACTTTTTGACCAAACAAGTTAAAGTTGTGAAAAAATTGTTGAGGAGACTTAGTGAACTAAGGAGGAACATTTGTGAAGGTGTCACAGCAGGTTAACAGACCAGGATTATACCACTACAGCAAACCTTATACATGTCAAAGCTAAATTAATATTTTGGGATTTAAAATAAATGTGTTGAACAACAGTTTGTGTGACATAAATAGGGTACAAATTTTAAAGTTTTAGGTAGCTCTGGTAAGTGAACAGCAAGCAGTATCATGGTTCCACAGCTCTAACCCTCACCATTCAGTGTTATAAGGCTTCACAAATTCAATTTGACCTGACTCTTTGTTAGCTGGTACCCAGAAAATTACAAAAACCAGACAGTGTGTAAGTTTTAGCCCCACATGTAGCTAAATACCTGAAAAGTCCCCAGAAGGTGGTTCCTGGTCTGGTCATGGTCTCTACTTTGTCTGATTGTCAATTTGAAATGATTTTTGTGTTTCTAGATAATCCAGGATACTGCCTGATTTTTTTCAAAGCTGTACTACCTTTAGAAAGGGTGGTTCCCACAATGGATGATCTGGTCTTGTGTCCTGACAATGTAATAGAAACAAGGATGTGTGTGTGTGTGTGTGTGTGTACGTGTTTGTGTGAGAGTGTGTATGTGTGTGTGTGTGTGTCTGTGTGTGAGTGTGTTCATGTATAATACAAATATAATATATATGTTGGTAATGGCAGTATTACAAAGCAGGAGATCAAAGAGTAATAGTAGTTATATAAATCATGATGATAAAAAATAGAAAAATTTGTCATAGCAATCGTAATGGAAACTAGACAATTTCCACGGACGGAAACCACAAGAGGGCCCAGAGCAGCAGGGCACCGCTCCACCGCAAGGCCACACCCACATCCAAAACGTCAATGCAAAAGCCGCCATGGTGGTGATTGAGGGAAGGCCGAGTACCATCAACACCAAAAACATACAGTGGGTGCCTGGGACCTCCAAGATCGACGCCGGCCTGAGGCCAGAATTTGGCCTTGGAATTTGGAATTTGTATGTCCCTGCACTGTGAACCTGTATTCACCCATTCATTCATTTCTTTATTTAATCTCGAAGTTCCATTGAGAGCGTGCTCTCATTTCCAATGGCGTCGAGAGTACATAAAATCAGTAATTCAGTCAATCAATCTTTGCGCCAATTCATAACAAGTGTTATCTCAAGACACTTAAGACAATAGAGCATAAAGCTCTTCATTTTATGAATACACATATATGCACGGATACACATATACATATAAAATACACATATACATATATCTATGCCGGTAATTTTTTAGACCAGTCAAAATCCAATGAAAGTGGTGATCAGCAATTTTATATGTTCAAATGCCTGGTGTGGAGGATATCATAAGGTCTTGAGGCAATCAGAGGAAAAATATTTTTTTTATGTTTGTATGAAGTTGTGAATCAGTCTGATTTGACCCGAACATCACAGAGGGGTTTAATACACTCTGTATTGTATATTTTTAACCATCTGGTGTGTCAGGTTAGTAGCCCCTGGGTTGAACAAACACCCAGACAACTCATTGTCACCCTTCTGAGGGAGATGGCATATGCCATAGTGACATGCATTGTAAAAAATGTCAGCAATGAAGACACCATGAGCCTGACACACCTCTATTTAGCTTGATTTTAAGTTTTTCTTGATGTCGGTATTCTTTTTCAGAGCTTACTTTCTACTACTGCAGTGCTACTGCAGTAGAAGCAGGTGACTGGGATGGATGCTGACAGCACTGAGTACATCCTGTACTGGACAGAGATATTTATCTGGAATAACACACTTTTATATCCTGTGCTGGCTATTTTTAAATCCAATTTCAACCATTTAACCTCCTAATTGTGGACATTCCTCAAATGTGATGAAAGACTAAGCACCGGGTGTCTAGACAGGTTTATTTAGCAGTATTTCGCCTCCTGTTGTGCCTTCAGATATATTGTATGATTCAGCAAAGAAAGAATGGATTGATGAATCATGCAGTCTTATGATTGCTGGATGCGATTGCTTTCTTTATCCTTATCCAGCACAATCCCCCCACTAACTATCATTTAGCAGTAAACACAATTTCATCACTGAGTGGAAAATTAACCTGGAAAAAATGGTCCCACTGTTAGATTTGACTGAAAGGGGGAACATGTGAAGGGAAGCCTTTTAAGAGAGCGATGATAGTGAATGTTGTTGGATGTAAAGTTAAAGGTGTAGTCAGCGATGTGGGAGAAAACGAGTCAAGAGGTTGTTTATAAACAAATAGACCCGCTTCTCCCTTCATACCTCACCCCTGGCTCCACCCCCTGAAAACTGATGGACATGCATCGTCATGGAAACGGCCATAGAAACTGCGTAGCTGACCAACGTAGCTAAGGTAACCCTGACTCGTGAGACAACTCGTCTGCCGTTATTGAAAACATCACAACAACAGCACATTCTGGCAGGTTAGACGATAAGATGAATGCCTGACGGCTGTTACTGTTATGTGAAGCACCACAAAGCTAATGTTGCTTACCTATCCAGCAGAAAAACGGCGACATCCACGTCCATTTTCAGGTCTTTCAATTGGCGGAGTTCCCTCCACCGTCGGAAAGAAGCACCAATGTTGACCCGGGTCTTCACTTTTTCATGGTCATAGCCCTTCTTTTTCATTTTTCACTCCTCTGACCTTTTTCTTTTGGGCTGTTTTTCAGCCATTGCTACTGCACATATTGTATCTCTCTCTTACGCTAACTGCGCACGCTACGCAACCTACAACTCCCCCTCCTCCCTCTGTCTGATCTGCGCATGAGTATGATCGCCCCCTGGACGTGTGTGTGTGTGTGTGTGTGTGGGGGGGGGGGGGTGCTTCCTCTCATGGACCAAAAACATTCTCTGTACGTCAGATAGGTGATTCGAAATTTCCATTAGCTATGAGTGTGAGGGTGAATGGTTGTCCGTTTGACTTTGTGGCCCTGTGATTGGCTGGAGACTGGGTCAGGGTGTGCCCCATGTCTGGCCCAGTGTCTGCTGGGATAGGCTCCAGCCTCCCTGCAAAGCGGTACAGATGACGGATGGTTGAATTCATGGCTAGTCAGGGTCTTTCTCTGTGGTGAATGCATGTTCCTCCTGAACTGAACATTCTTCTAAAAGAACAACAATTTCCCTCCTTCAGTCCACAGGCATACTCATTGAGTGAGCATTTAATTGCCCGTGAGTGTGTGCGTGAGTGTCTTTAAATACGAGGGTTGTGACGTACTGACAGTCAGTCCAGCTGTGATCAGCTCCAGCCTCCTGTGACCCCACACAAAATGGCCGGATGGCTTTTTCCATTATGTGTGACGAGAACGTTCAGTATGTCTGTACATAGACTTAGTGGCAGTCAAAGCTAATGAAGTTAACTTTCTTAATCCAGAGTAAACCTCTGCAGGAGGGAGCTTAACAAGCAGAAAATGTCAGCCACCATCTGAGATATCTGAGCTGAGGGTGCATAAAAAGATGAGTGTGTAGTGAGCTACGGCTCATAATAACATATGTTCCAGTTTTATCTGTTTATTATGAATCTGACTCACCAGCTTGTACCTGTGAATCACTGATTCAGATGTAAAAGTGATAAAAAAAATTGCCGCTCTCTGGCTTGGCGTGGGTGGGATCCAATGACTAAAAAAGAACTGAGAGTATTTCTCTCTGTGGTAATTGCTCAGATAATCAGCAGCTGTTATTTTTAGATGTTCACACGTTGCTCCAGCTCCAAAGCAACATAAAGACTGAGACATCTGCCAACACTGATTAAAGTTAGCACTTTGTTTAGCTGCGAACACATCCTGCTCTTTGTTCTGTTTCAGCGGAACATGGGCAGACAAAGACACCAGACTTTTGGATCGTTTAGTTCATGAGCTTCACAGTTATTAATAACCAAATGACTTTTTGAATATTGACATTGCCGATAAACATTAGACAAATTTATTTGATTATAATTTATAGGAACATCTATACTACAATAACCATAAATATAAAAGTTAAATATTGAGTTAAAGTGACATCAAAACAGTGAGAGGATGTGACACTGGTATGGGCATGCAAATTTTTTGGTCATCCCCGGTCAAGATTTCTGTTAAATGAACACTCCATCATTTTTAATGTTTTCCTGTCTTACCTCAGTCTCCAGTCCATGACAAGCAGGTAGACGACCAGTAACGAGAATGAAATGGACATAGATCGCCAACAGTTAGCTGAGCTTAGCTTAAACATTGGAGCGTATGGGTAGTGCTTTAGCCTGTCTCTGTCTACAGACATCAAATTAACTGTAGGTGGTCCTCCGTTCTTGTTGTATTTTCTATTGACCATGTGATGTTACGTTATCTATTTTTAGACTACAATTAGCATTTTATTCAATTTTTGAAATAAATAGCCTACTTGTGGAACTAAGACACAGGTGCCTTTGCAAACCACCGCAGAAGTGCTTCTCAGCATGTCAACAAACCGAAGTCTGTTTACAAGAAGAACAAGATTGCAACTACGGATTATGGCTAACTTCCTGACAGAGGATAAGGATGATTTCTTTGGGACTGAAGCAGGTTCAAACCTTACCTATTTGAACCAGAATATATGGAGGAGGGTCTACATGTTTCAGAAGCTACAGGGGGCTGGGTTGGTCCTTCTTAGTCTTAAGGTGAGGGGGAGAGAGTCTGATGGGAGCAGGCTGGAGGAAATAAGAGTGAGGATATCAAGAGCACAAAGAGAAGCCAAGGCAGTGGTACAGCCTGGGGCTGAGAGGAGAGTCTGCACCGTCATAGGCTGTGGTGTATTGGTGTGCTTGCCTTGGGGCTGAAGTACAACTAAGAAAGCCTGGAAATCAGCACCTAAACAATGTGATTATTCTTGAAGAGCATGGCTATCCCATTACTCATTGTCACACAAACAGTTAACATGGTAAATACTTAGCAAGAAATATTGTCTTGTGCCAGATGAGATAAATAGGACGACTGATTTTCTGTATATGCCTCGTAACTCCTGGGGTTATTGTCCTGTTTCCCCTCCTTGAGTTACCTTATAACTATGTTTGCAGGGAAGCTCAGTCTGAGAATAACTGTGCTGTAGTTATCTGTGAAATGAAACCAGGTTATAAGCTACATGATGGTAAACAAAAACATGTCGCTACAAAAACATCCCTCCCCCCTAAAAAGATGTATCTTTACACTACTTGGGCCAACTTTGGCCCCAAGGCTAGAGCACACATACACCACAGTCCATGCCAGTGCTGACTGCCACTACCTCCACTTTTCTTCATACACGCTCAGCTTTCAAAACATCCAGCTCCTCCTCCGTATATTCTGGTTCAAATAGGTAAGGTTTAGTCCTCTATCAATCTTATGGGACATATTAAAAACACTTATGTCACTTTAACACACAAAATTAGGCAGACTTCTCTCAGTTTCTGCGGACAGAAAGTTTCATTTTTCACGTAGTTTGGTTTCTTTCACTCTGCACATTGTCAAGCAGAGGTGGGAGAAAGTCACTGTTTTGTAAGTCTCAAGTAATTCTCAAGTCTTTAAACTGAAGTCTCGAGTCAAATCTCAAGTAAAGACATGCAAGTCCAAGTCGAGTCTCAAGTAAAGACAAGTCAAGTCAAGTCTGAAGTCATAGGCTTAAAATTTTCAAGTCCTTCCAAGTCATAAGAAGTCAGTCTCAGTTTTTGAGTTTACGAGCAATACTGTTGTTGCATATAACGGATGCTAAGCTAAAGTTGCCCAAATGGATCTCACAACAGGTACCAGACCAACTTAACTTTCTTTGTGCAGCTTCAGGTGTCGAACAAAATTTGATGTTGTCGCATCTCCGTCTGTTATTCTCGCGCTCCAGGTTTTGCAAACGGCAATTCGTTTTTTGTTTATGACATCATAGTTTGTGAATGCAAATGAAATTATCCTCTGTAGCATGGTTCCGCATCTCTGGGTTGTTCCTGCACTCCTGCAGTCTTGTGCTCAGGGAAGTAACAGTGTAATCCACACCCTCTTTGTTTGTTCTTCTAAACCCTGATTGGATGTTAATAGATGCATTCAATGGGGCAGATACTGTGGGAAAAAATATTGTCTTGCTGGTAATGACAAAAATCAGTCACTTAGGTCAAATACTTTGAATGGGAGCACATTTTATTCAACAGCCTTACTGAAAATTTCAAGTATTTTCAAGTCCTCAAATTAAAGTCAGAGTCAAGTCCCGAGTCACTGATGTCAAAGTCCAAGTCGAGTTGCAAGTCTTTGATGATACTGCCAAGTCGAGTCCAAAGTCATCAAAATTGTGACTTGAGTCTGACTCGAGTCTAAGTCACATGACTCGAGTCCACACCTCTGTTGTCAAACAAACTAATGTGAAAAATAGTCACCACGCACTAGCTTGGAAATACACAAGCCAAACAACTCTTTTTTTAGCTTTTTAATTTAAAAAATGACAACAGTTGTATTTAAGTAGCTCGACTTATATTTACTGGAGTGATTTGTGATTAATTTAAAATGGAACTGTCACTTTTCACCCGTAATGAGAGCCAAAGGCCGGCATTGCCACCAATGCTGATGTTATTCATTCCATGCTTGATACTGTCGGTGAGTGTTACATTGACTTTCACCCTCATTGTATTTGGACAAGTTCAGGCCATGATTTACTGCTTCGTTTATCTCATTTGGTCCTTGTTTGGATCGAACAGCTTCCACACCCACCGCACCAGGTCATTGGCTTGTAATGAAAACATCCCTTTGATGTTCACACCTTGACTGCTTGGTATATTTGATACATGGCATGGTTTGTTTGAATGTGTATAAACAAAACAATCAATCCCTGTTTCAGTACAAACAGCTAGGCCAAGCTCACCTGAAAGTGGTGGTCTCTGCCCCTTCCAATTGATCTCTTAATTTGAAGTGTGTGTCACACCATGCGTAAGTCTTCAGTGTTTCCAGTGTCTCCAGTGTTCCCCTGTTTGAAGTTAGTGAGAATTTGTTGAAATTATTATTTTGATTTGTACTTTGTTTTAAGATTCTGTGTTTTTCTGTCTTTGTTTTATTTTCAAGAAATTCTGTTTTGCATTATACATTTTTTGTAACTGATTAGTTTTTGGTTTGTGGGATCTTCTGTTGTTTAAAATTAAGTCTTTGTTTATCTGCATTTAGGTCCTTCTCCTTATGTTTTTTGTTAGCTTATTTTTAATGTATCCTGACAGCTGAGGTAGTTTAAGGAGCAGCAGTATGACTGATTTGAAGTTATCTTTAACCCTTTAACTACCAGTTCTAATATCTGGCAGGAGTCAACAGTAAGTTCAGTGACAACTAATGTTTAAAACAAACAGAACAAATTGTCTGATACTTTTAGTATTTCGAGGGACAGAGAGAATACAAACAAACCAAAAACAAGATATTTTCTTGGTGTGGGATTTAAAGGTTTTAAAAGCTAACAGTGGATTACATGATGACATAAAGACGCACAAATAGTTGGGCTGAAATAAATTACAAAAAGCAGAAATATCTATAAATAAAAAAGTAAAAATATTGCGTTTGACAAACATAAAAAAGGTCTGTGATGAATAAGATTAAATGTATTTCTTTGTCTGTACATATATATATACATAGATAGATAGATAGATAGATAGATAGATAGATAGATAGATGGTTACATTTTTACAATATGTATCTAATAATTATGGTAATGATAATAACTTTTTTTTTAATCCTACACAAAGGCAATATCAGTTATTCTGGTTTGTTTGCAGCTTTTTCTGAATCCCAAAACATTTACAGAAATATCTCTTTTTTAACACATTGAAATATTCCTTATTATGCATTTGCATTTGGCTTTGTGCTTGAGTTTTTTGGGGGTAGAGAACAATCATTTGATCTGCCACAATAATGTAATGAATTTTAGTGAAAATACCTCAAGATGAGGCTTTTTTTCATAAAATTTTAACTGAGATTCATTTGATTAATTTATTACAAATCATTATTAATTAAGCTCTCAATTTTTGTAATCTCCTGACAGCACTAGTTTTAACCCTCTTATAATCCTTGGGGTCAATTCGATCCTATTTAATGTCTGTTATTCAAAATTATAGTTGACTTTTTGTTATTGCTTCATATGTCATGACTTTTTCTAATTTGATGGGGAAACTGATGAAGAATTCAATTATCATTATATTTTTGAATACGTATTGCACATTGTTGTTCCTCTGTTTTAGCTGTGTAAAACTTGTCTGTCTGTGTGTGACCTAACATCTCCACACCTGCAGGTGCAGAGTTGGCACCTCTGAGTTGATACATAACAGGGGAGTGGGGAAAACAACTCACAAAAGAACTTTGATACTTCTCATGTTGTGGGCATGTGGTAAACAACTTGACTTGTGAACTCCTGCCAAAATGTTGAAGCAAATGTAGGCTTGCAAGTTTTTTTTCTTTGTTTTTCCCCTTGTCTGCATTATCTTTTCCGCTGAGCACTGTGTCCAATGACAGCGTTGAAAAGACCAATGCATTTTTTTTCTCGCAGTCAGAGATATGTGAATATGATTCACTGCTACAGTGGCCATCACCAGCCCTCCCTGTAGGCTACTCCATCAAATCAAACTTTATATAACCCCTGGTGTGAGCTGTAGGGGAGGGCTGTGCCACAGTGTGAAAGAAGAAAAGAAGGGCTTACAAGTTGATCACATCCAAGTCTTTTCAACTATCAAGCCATCAACAGAGTACTTTGTAACACCGTGGATTAAACATTTTGTACCTGGGGTGACAAATTTAAAGTGGAAGCATGTGTATGGGGACAGTTAGAGAGACCTACTCATTTGGCAGGAGCTTACAATTTAAAAGGTGAAGCAACATCAAACCTTTCACACAATGAGACTGATAGGACAATATTTCAAGCCTCCATGTCTCTGAAGACATTCCAAGTTCTGGAATAACAAGAGGAGATGTGAGTGAGACTTTATAGTGACAAACCACAAATATGGTACAACAAGATACAAATACGGATATAAATATGTTTATGAGAGGAAAGGGGAGTCACCAGCATCAGTCAATATGGATCCTTATGTGAGACTCATCAATGTGCACCCCAATATAAAAACATGGATGAAAGATTTTAAGGATACACTAACTCTAAAACTGAAAGATTGGTCTGAGGTTGGCGCTGCAGGAAAGGTCATATCACCACTAGGGGTGTAACGAAATTTTGTGCCATAGAATTCGAAGACGCACGAAATAAAAGCATGAAATAAAAATGTGCAAAGGGGCGCTGGTGATTTTTTTATCCTCCTTGCCTACTGTAGTAAAACACTCGCTTCAGAATGGAGGAAGATGAGGTCGAGGAATTAGCTGACGCCCCTTCATCATATAATCGGTTGTGTGGACCTATTTTGGCTTCCCAGGTAAAAGACGAAAGAACGGTGAGAAGATTACGGACAAAGCGATAATCGTGTGCAAAATATGCCGCTACAGTTGGCCATATACTGCGGTGAGTACAACTACCAACTACCTACTTTGAACTGGAGACAGGCAGCAACTGTATGTTTGTGTAAGTCTGCATAAAAAACAATATTTGATTTTTGCATCTACTGTTGAGTTGACAGAATTTGATCATACTTGAAGATCAGAAGTATATGCACTGTTATAGGCTGAATATTATAGTTCACAGTTCAGACATTTATAGGTCTAAACTGCAGCTCTGAGGACTGCTATTTGTTCTCCTTTTCATTCAAGAATGTACTTATCCTGATTGTTACAACAACAAAGCACTTTTTACTGAGATTTTATTTTTGTATTTGCACTGTAGTCTAAATAAGGGGAACAAACTACAATTTTGTTGTTTTTCAAAGAGCATTTATTTTGTACTGATGCAGCAATATTTTTTGTATGTCTGCATTAGGAAGAAAATAAAGAAAATTAGATTTTTGCACAACTTCCTACTGTTGGGGATTTTCTATAATCTTTATTTTGTATCGTGAGTGTTTTGTATTGTGAGCCCTGTTTCGTATTTCATATTGTTTGGTGAGTTGACCATTTCGTTACACCCCTACTCACCACCAAAACCAACAGGGCTCGTATTGTGGTCATTAATGTCAGTCAAGTTCAACTCATTTATAATGTTTTAAATTTTACAATTAATTTCATTATGAAATGAAAAACAAGCAACACTCCTTATACACTCCTTTATAGAAATCATATTTCCACTCTATTTAGTAGAGATGCACCGAAATGAAAATTTGTGGCAGAAGCCGCATAATAAATAAATGCTGGGCCGAATACCGAATACCAAACCGAATATCCAATGCGGCGGCAAAGTAGTTCACTATATTTTTTGATAGTGCATTAATAGTTTAGAGTACATTTTTAGACATGTTTTTAAAAGAAAGTAATTGTTTATTAAATGTTATGACATTTTTTAATATTCCAGTAGCCTTTGCTTTTCAAAAAAAGCCCAACAAAGTTTTTCATTCATATTAAGCCTTCAAACAAAACAAAACATGCATTAAAAATATTAATGTACACTGATGGATATATACCAATAGACCAATAATACCAACAATACTGCTTTAAAGCTGTCACTTTATATTCAATATTTGAATAACCGATCAAATATGGGAATAAATATCCGTAATGGAATTGTAAATAAATATTTGAATGTAAAATATTGAGTGTGGCGACACATCAGGCCTGGAGCAGTGGACCGTTCCGTCCAACAGAGGGCGCTGTGAGCGCAGCTTGACCGTCAGTCACATCCGGTGCTCTCTCGAGCCAAAGAGTTTCCGCTCCGAGTGGAGACACAAACAGCTCCAACTGTTCTGAGGAGAGCTGTGTGGAAGTAGTTTTGGTTCTACACCGTTGATGGCAAACTTAAATTCAAAGACCAGGCTGTGTGTTCCGTGAAATATAGTTTAGTCTTTCGTCCTCCACTTATTTGTTTATTATTATTATTATATCATCCAAGCTATACGGCCGAGTGCAGCGGAGCTTCGTCAAGAGTTTAACCCCGTGTGACTGTGTTGTTTTCGGCAGGGTGAATAAGAGAGTGTCTGACCCTTACTGAGGGGGGCTACTATTCGGCCTTGTTATTAGCTCACTCCACCGAAGGCCGAATATGGCTTTTTTTGCACTATTCGGCCGAAAATATTCGGTCACCGAATGTTCGGTGCACCCTTACTTTTTAGTGTTCTATGAAGTGGCTTACATTTTGTATTTTACACCGTGGCAGTACCACCTATCGTTTATCTGATGGGCTCGTAATAAATGTGGCTGATGGAATGATTGTCCAATCACTTCAGGATTTGGTTTTGCCCATTCACAGGCAGGTTCTGTGGGCTGTTGCCTAGATGGACTAGTGACACATATTGAAGGATCCATCTGGTATGTCATAACCTGACAAGCCAGATGGACAGCTCCATATCTGCCACAGAAATATTTCACTAGTCCATCTGGGTAGGAGCCCTTTAAATTTGTTTTCAGGGGCAGAATGTTTAAAAAAAAAACACAAGCTTGTAATTTGACAATCGTTTGGCTCGTCACATTCGTCACAGACCAATCCACATCAAGCAGGGTTGCCTCCTATAATGTAGCATACATAGCAGCTAATGTAGTGGCTAATGGCTAACAACAGTCCATGGAAGTTAGCCATTGCAGCTAACTTAGCCGCTAACAGCTAACAATTGTTTATGACCGTTAGCCTCTAACTTAGCTGCTAACAGCTAACGACCTTTTATTATCGTCTTGCACTAAATTGTACCACACAGATGATTCATTTAACACTTATATGTGACATGAACCTTGTCAAAGACAATCCCTACAAGTAAACTTCTGAGGAGGGCAGATTTCACTAAGTTTCACTCGGTAGCCATGAGGACAATAGGCTAATCGGCATGTCAGTTCTCAACTTAAGTTCTCAACTTCCAGTTGTCGTCATGTCCGCATTCTGTAGCTCCCGCCTCTCTTCCCCGATTGGGTTGTTAAGAATTCAGCCGAGTGAATTTGTTGGACAACGGAGGCTGGCAAGACGGACCTGCAGGATTTCAGAATCAGGCAGGCCTGTCTCCTCTGCAAGGCTATGGATGTTAGGTTACCACCTTGTTTCAGTTGGATAATTGTCAGTTATAAAGTTGCTCTCCGCTTTTCTGCATCCTTTACAGTTTCTCTGACACTTCTGCAGGTGTAAGGTTGTAATAAGGTACCTTGCTATCCATCTCTATAAGATGTATATGTTTCAGGCAGACTTCAATGTAACATCATCATACAATCTTAGACATTGTATGATGAGCTTCTTTAGAAAATTTGGGCTTCAATGGGTGCTTCTCTTCAGCGCAGCTACACAGACGGTAATCACTGTCTTGAGCCTGCTCCTCTCTCCCTGCTGCAGGTGCTCCTCAATAAGGAGCTAATGCACCAGGTGTGGATGATGTTGCATGGTTGAGGGAATAAATTCATATTTACAGCAAGACAGGGGTTCAAAATTAAATGATTGGGAAAGAATCTCAAACCTTACATCTGTGTCTGGATTTGACTTCAGTGCAACTGAAGTCCAAGGCTAAAAATTCAATCCCTATCTCTGATTTTAACCCCTTTCTTGAAGCTTTTAGAGGGTTTTCCAGTGATAAGCAGTCAGATCAGGTCAGGCATGAAAGCATACTTTGCCATTCATCATTCCCGATGACACTTCTGCACAAACACCGTTTACCCTACTTCATCTGCAGGTTCTTATGTGCATGAAGTTTAAGGACCCAGGTGTGCAAACCCTAGTCTTTGAGGCTGCAGTGCAGTGGTTCCCAAGTAGTCGGGCTTGAGGATCTCCCATCACCCCTTAATGCCAAGCTGCAAATCAAACAGAGGAGCATTTTCAGCTTCAAATTAATTTAATAAAAGGTGCTGCACTCTAAATAGAGTCCATCAGCTTTCTACCCCCGAAAGCTGATGGACGTGAATCGTCATGGAAACAGCCGTAGAAACTGCTTAGCTGACCAACATAGCTAAGGTAACTCTGACTCGTCAGACAATAGTAGCCACAACTTGACTGCCGTTATTGATGACATCACAACAACAGTACATTTTGGCAGATTAGACAATAAGATGAATGACCGACGGCTGTTACTGTTATGTGAAGCACCACAAAGCTAACGTTGCTTACCTATCCAGCAGAAAAACAGCGACATTCGCGTCCATTTTCAGGTCTTTAAATTTGCGGAGTTCCCTCCACCGTCGGAAAGCAACACCAATGTTGACCCGGGTCTTTGCTCTTTCATGGTCATAGCCCTTCTTTTTCACTTTCTGCTCCTCTGACCTTTTTCTTTTGGGCTGTTTTTCAGCCATTGCTACTGCACATATTGTATCTTTTCTTACGCTAACTGCGCACGCTACGCAACCTACAACTCCCCCTCTCCCCTCTGTCTGATCTGCTCATGAGTATGATCGGCCCCTGGATGTGGGGGGAGGGGGGGGTGTACCCTGTTTTGGTGACTCGGCCCGAGCCACAGTATTTACCTGCTGAAATTCAGAGCCAAGGCTGTGTATTGGAACCGGACTTTTTTTTCAACATGCTGTCAGTGGTGACATCTTGTGGATGGAGAGGTGAAATACGTTGATTTTGACAAATACTGCATTAGATTAGAAGATTAGAAGATTGCCGACTAGAACTTTAACATTACAGGGTATTATTGCCACCTGTTGCTCTGGAGTGTGAATAGACTGTATTCAACTACATAAGAAATTCAAAATAAATGCTCAGGCAAAGGCTCTTAACACACTGAAAAAGGGTTCGTGACCCACGAGCTGAGAATAACCGCTCTATCTATGCCCAACCTTTATAGCACTGACAAACTGCTTTGACCAGCAGAAGCGTCCCAGGAGGTCAGTTATCTCCTCCCAAACTACCAAAAAAATTCCGAACATGGGTGGATACGTTCAGCTTGAACCTGCTCCCTCCAGGCATAAGTCTTTACAGTTGAGCAGTGACATAACAATAAACAGCATTGATGGTAACTTACTTGTATTTTCATACCATATTTTCTGCATTCCTACCTTAATTAGGTCTAAAAACCTTTGCAACAGCAAAGTTGTATTTGAATGAAACCTTGAGCAATCCACGTCCTTATTTTACATGCAAACTGTGAACACTTAGCGCAATGCAAAATTACAATCCTGAAGTCATCTCTAAAAATCTAGAAAGATTGTCAGAAGCTGGGACTCTGTCTCAAATATAGATGTAAGACAAACAGCTTGTTTTCCTGTCCAGAGTGACATTTTTCCAAACATTGAGAGGGTCTCAGTCAGCACCACTCAGGATTGATTGGATGTTGAAAACACATATTTATTCCAAACAAATCCATCAACAACGAGCAAAGTTACATCTGAACAATAATTATAATGCACCCGTAAGACAATGCATTTGTTGTAAATACCACATTTTGACACAGCCTAACAATTTTCATCCCACATCATTCTGTCTGCCATCTTTGACATTTCTAATCAACTGAATCTTGTTTTCATTTCATGGCAGTGAAACTCTGTCCTTCTTTACTCAGACGAATAAAGGCAGAAAGTGACAACCATCCATTATTTGTTCTAATAAACTTCACACCATTTTGAGCAATGACAGTAATGATGATTAAGGAATTATTGATCCCTTTGAGTTTAATCGTCTCCTCTTGTAACTGACAGATCCCAACAAATTGATCTGAAAAGTAGCCGTAAACAAAACACTTACACAGTAAACTAAAAAAGAAAAGTATATATTAGTGTTTGAGTAGAGATCTTCAACTGTGTAATCAGAGAGAAGAGAAACTTTTTAGTCTGTTGAGTTTGTTTAGAGCTACACAACAAAAGGTCTGTTTATCATGATTCAGTCAAGACTGGCATACCAGCACAACAAAGCACAATAAACTTTTTCTTACAATTGACCTACCACTAAACCCCGCCCCAAACAAACAGCGCTAAATAACACCATCCAAGACATAACAAAAGATGCTTTACAGGACATTTGGGGACAAAGGAGCCTTATTTTATTCAGAGGCCAACAAAAAGGTTTCACTCTGCCCGGGATCGATAATTTCAGAATTTGGAGGCAGAAATGAAGGATATCGAGTAGGGGTGCACCATGTTGGATTGTAATAAATATTAGATATGTTGATATTTCCAAACTCAGTTTACCTGATATTGATATTTTTCATTAAGAGCACAAAGGCTATACAGGAACAGACATAAAACAAGAACAACAATATTCGACTCTTGACAAAATGAAACTCTTGATTTTGAAATTTACCCATGCAGTGATGATAAGGTTAAGCATCATGGTACATTTGTGCATTTTGCCAATATTACTGCTGATTTATGACTGATATGAATAACCAATGTATCAGCTGTAAAGATCAGCAACATTTCAAAGTTCTCAATATTTTACTCTTTAGCTCAATATCTCTTTTAACCTTGGCAACAATCTCAACAATCATGTAGATCCATTTTGACAGCCTCCAATCAACAACGATTGTAAACAGCCTACAGCAGGACCACCAAATCAGAGTCTTTCAGAGCAGGAAGAGAAAAAAGAGAGGAGCCAGGAAGGGCAGGATATGACTGCACTTATAGGGATTAGCATAGATGCTAACAGCTTCAGTAGCAGTTTCATCAGGTGTTGACTGCATTTCTTTATTAAATGAAAAACAAATAGCACTACAAATTCACTGTAGTGATAATATTTTCACTCCTCTTCTGACATGTTTTGACCTGAGTTTGTTTCCTTTAAGTGGCTCATGTTCTTTAACACAGTAGTGCTCACCTGCTACATTACCTAACTGGTCTGTAAGAAATGTTGGTTGGGGAATTGATCATCCAATCTACTGCCAGATATGCTTTTGAAAGGTTTTGCTAAAACAAAAAAAAATAGTAAATATACCTCTGAAGGGTATGTTTGCTCTAAATAAAATGTTAGCATTAGCCAACCTTTAGCTCTCATGATAAAGTATGTCGATGGTTTTCAGTCGGGTTAACTTTAAATTTCAATCTCTAGCTCTTGCTCACTCTTGTGTCAGACAACTTAATAACAGAAAAAACTTAAATGAATTGAAAAAGAAATTACATAGTACAACAAAATATGTAATTTTGTATGTAATTTTATGGTGGACTTTGCTACTGCGATGCTAACTTGGGATAATCAACAACCTTATTGATTGTTATGTTGAGCTGACCACACAGTTTGTTGTGTTCATGTGAGGATGAGCTCTATTCTCTAACCTCAAATCAGTCCCAAGTCCCATGCGCATCTTTGACCATTTCTTTATTTACTTTTTTAACAACAGTTTTTTTAAACAAACATTTAATATATCTACACGCATGTACTACAACATTAAATAACTACATAAGTCAGTGGGATATGTTAAGTATCGGTAGGTGTATTCATCTTATTAGACAGAGAGATAATAAAGGTGAAGCTGGGGTACTTAGTATGAAAAAACTAATTAGCGGTTGAGGACATAGTCCAGCAGTAATCAAAATTGATTTTATGAACCTCATTTGATATAACTGTTCTCTGTTTCTCAACCCATTTCAAATACACCCTTACTAGCTCTCTCATTATTACAAGATTTACCCACAGATTCCATAATTACAAGTCATGATAATTATGAGAGCTGTAATTCATTTCTATGGGATAAAGGGTTCATATGTTTTTCATATGTGATGTCAGCACACTTTTAGCTCATTGGATTGAGTAATCTGTTAAATTTGGCTTGAATTCGCTGCTTAGACAACCTAATTTTGTAAAATAATTTTCATTTGGGTTTAAAGAAAAAATGTTGGAATAATAAATTCTGATAAAAGCAGCATTTTTGCTCATGCTGTCAGAATTTGGGCCTCTGAGCATCTAAGGTCTCATATCTCAGGTCTTTTATATTCCCAGTGCTCTGCTAACTGGTCTGTCAGGTCGAATTGAAACATCAAGTGTCCTGTTTTATGATTTTGAAGGTCTTCAATTTGTCAGTGTGAACCTGTGTCCGTGCGATAAGATGTTCTTTACACTTCAACCACACTGACACTGAACTTTTCACAATAAAGGTTAAGAGCAGATAGTTAAAAGATTTAAAAGGCCAGAAGTAATCAAGGCTGTTGTAGCAGTCAGACCCATAGATCAAGCCTGTAAAATGGCCAATAAAAGCACAGAGCAAAGCATTTAAAAAATCAGACTAAGACAAAGTAAGGTCAAACAGGGGTTCATCAACAAAAAACAACCAACAAACCCAAAAGAAAACAACCATTTACCCTAATACAGTGGTGTAAAAATGACATATCTTTGTAGACCAGTCAGGAAATTAGCATGGTGCTGGTGCTGTTGACTAAGAGCCTGCAAGATTTTTCACTGTATTCTTTAAGACCCAGGTCTGTGATGAACAAAAGTTCATGAAACTTGGACATTTTGTTCTTCAAGATGATATTCACGAAAGGATCTTACATTCATGAGTTAAAGCTAAAATGTAACCTGCAAATCCAATTCTTCGATAAAAGGGCAACCGGACTTGCCGGAGGTTCTTGAAGATGTTTTGCCTCTCTTGAATCAATGAGAACCTACAAACACATCTGTAATTTTCAAGCATAAAAAGCTGTTATCAGGCCATCATGGGGCTTCACATCAACTAAATATTTCTTTGTTAAACAAACTGTATCATATCCAAACTTAAATCTAAACATTTTGTTTATACTGCACAATAGGGAAACAGGTAGTGCTGCTGCCTCTTAACAAAACTCCCCAGTCGAGTTCAGTCTTTCTTTGTGGAGCATTTTTGTTCTAACAGTTTATAATTTTTGTATGTCAGTCCTGTGATTGGCTGGCAAGCGGTTTGGACTGTACCTTGCCTGTAACCCAATGATAGCTGGGACAGACTCCTACATTGTGCAGACCTACAGAAAAGTAAAAGAAGTTCATTTTGGAGATCATTGGTCATAATTTAATGGGCAACATGTTAACCGGCCCTCACCATTGTGATAAAACCTCTTATCTCCATGGTTTTGATTATTATCATCATCATCATCGTTTATCATACAGTTTTTTTGCCACCTTATGCAATAGTGCGTAATTTTATGGATTTTAAAATTTAAAACACACTTTTCAAATTAGGACAGTACAGTTTAATTCATCAGGGCTGTAGAGCATCATTTCACATTTCCTATAAGTAGCAAAATTTGAAGGTAACTGGTTTTGTCCTGGGGCAGCACAGTGGGGCAGCAGGTAGTGTGTATGCCTCACAGCAAGGTTGCTGGTTTGATCTCTGAGTCAGTCAAGGCCTTTCTGTTTGAAGTTCGCAAGTTCTCCAGTCTAATTTCCTCCTACATATCAAAAATGTGCTAATTAGTACAATTAATTTAAAAAAGTAACCTTAGTTGTGAGTGTGACTGGTTGCCTGTCTCTCATATGGGATAGGCTTCTGCCTCCCAAAACTCTGAAAGGAATAAGCTGTATAGATAATGGATGGATGGATAGATGGATGGATGGTTTTGTCCTGATTGCGACATCTCAAAATTATGGATTTTGTACAAATCTTTTCTTTCACTTTAAAATAAATATTACAAAAAATGAAAGAAAAGAGCACATGATCATCTTTTGTTTATAAATGTTATATGTCAAGAAATCGTTGGGGGTTGTCTGTCATTACTGTCCGCTCTTACATGACAACATAAAATGTTTTAAAGAAATTTTAGGGCAAGCCTATTGGACCTCATTTTAACACATGATAACCGTCCAATGTCATAATCTGCTGATAACGGCCTCAAAAGGAAAATGTTGGGATCTGAAGAAATGGACATTTTTGCAGATATTCAAAGGCAACACATCAGTCATACATACTGGGTATTTATCCCTTATGTTATTTAAAATATTGTCAGAAAGTATCGATGCACCATATTGCTTCATACCATCAGCGAATGTCTACATAAAAAATTTAACAGTATTGTTTTTAGAAAATGACAAGTGGGCTTCTTTTATTTTACATCATTCACAAACTGTCGCAGTGTAAGGAAGAAATGTGAGTTCAGAAATGAGTTTGGATATTGGCAAAAATCCAATATTGTACATCCCAAATAAGAGCCACACTACAAAAATCCCCCAAGCCCTGTTTGGCCCAACACTACTTTGACTGAAACTTGTTAACCTTTTCTGAATCTAAATAATTTCTTCCAAAATACCCACCATAACCAAAACACAGCACATAGATACAATCATATTAAAAGGCATATTTACAGAAAGGTCACAGATCTGTTTTCACAGCTGGCTACATGTTGAAAGAAGAGCAGGCAAAGAGACACAGTGTCTCATTTTGCCATGTAGCGCAGGTGTCTCATCTGTTTTCTACTGGACACACTTGACATTCGTACGCGGTGTGCTCACGTTTGGTTGTAAAGTGATCATGCCCTCTTGTTGAGTCTGAGGGTATGTTTGTCTAAAATGGAGGAGTGGTCAAGCTCAAGGTAGGTGTGTTTCTAACTTGAGGACACAAAATTGATGCTATAAACTTTTTAATACCTGGTCTTAAGTCTAAAGTCTGTGGCATAGTGTGTTTTTTTCTATTTTGGTGAAACATTAGGAGATTGTTTTACCTACAAAGACTACACAGCAGGGCATACAGGCCACAGTTTTGGGTTGGACTGGGGCAATGTCTCATAAATCAAACTTAAGTTTATCACAGCGGACAGAGCTGAGACATAGCACACATTTTTAAGTGCTCCTGAGTAGGGCCCGACTGATACATAGGCCGGCCGATTTAATCGGCAGATTATAGCCCTTTTCAAGTTATTCAACATTGGCCAGAGTTTTGCCGATGTAACGCCGATATTCTTAATTTCTCATAAAACAGTAGACGCTGGGCGGTGTCCAAGCCGTGCAGAATGATGTCGTGGAAGATGGTGATGCGCGTCGGTGGTGGCCCTTCCTAGCTCTCTGCTGATGTTGTGTGTATGAATGACTCGCCTACACTCACACGCAGTTTCTCTTTTAAGCCTGAAGGGTCCGACATGACAAGCAACTTTCAATGTCCTACTGCTGCTGGACACAGAGAGACCACCGGGCTCTCTGCCTCGCTACAGATCAGCCTCACAGACAGACTCCGAACGCCAACACAGACGCCGAACAGTTTCCAGACCGACGATACAATACTGATGAGCTGGACCTTCTGATGGCAGGGGATCAGTTTAGCCATGACGGTTCTATTCTGTTTGTGACAGAAATCCATCTTTATCCGCTTGTTCCCACCACGGCAGCTAAGCTAACTAGCTAGCGGGCTAACCATGCTAGCGTTAGCTCCTCGGAGTCCTACGTCATCATAAGCAGACTAATCCAGGGTAGACTTTCATCAGCCAGTTTAAATAAGTTTGTGAAATACGTGGTTCTACCTGAACTAAAACCTGCTTCTGATAAACTAATGAGGACTGAAAGGCAGATGTGACAAAGAGTTCAAAAACAATCTCTATATTAACATTTTTAAAAAGGTAATTTGTTTTATTTTGCAGGAATTTGCCTCAGTTTAACACACTCTTTTATTTTGTACTTGAAAGCTGCAGAGAAGGAAAATAAAAGATGCCTATGAAAAGAAAGTTACCTTAAGTAACTCTTTACTATAATCTTCCTCTAATTTTCATCAACAAGAAGTACAAGACACAGAATGACTCTTTTTTAAGGTAATTTTGTATGTTTTTTGCACTCCAAATTTCCTCTCTGGTGTAAAGTTTAACAAATACTAAAGGACAAAGTAATGTATATATATATATATATATATATATATATATATATGTATATATATATATATATATATATATATATATATATATATATATATATCGGCCGATGTGTGTTATATATATATATATATATATATATATATATATATATATATATATATATATATATATATATATATGTATATATATATATATATATATATATATATATATATATATATACATATATATATATATATATATATATATATATATATATATATATATATATATATATATATCATTCTAATGAATGCCATCAATTATTATGCTAACAGGTATTAAAAAGGCTGTCCAGTGTGTTCTATGCACTAGATAACAAAGCTGTTAATTCCAGCAGAGTAAATGAGAAAATATTTTGAATAAAGTCAACAGTTGTTTTGTAAACAACAAAAAGCTCTATGATACTTTTGGTTTCAATTTTATAAATTCAGTTATCAGTCAGGATTTTCTTAAACACTTTACGAAATTATCTAACTTGTCTTGTTATATGCTCTCAAATACTTCAGTGATGTAAAAACACACATATCATGCTTTTGTTGTTTTACATTCCCTGTATTGTGTTTTGCATGTCTACTTCACAATACAGCACATTTCTCAACAAAACCAAAAGTCTTCAGCATTAAGGGTGAATCCCAAAGTTACCCCTTATCCCTTGTCTTACCCCTTGGTTGTAATTACTGATTACTAGTTACTGGTTTATTTAATACTTACCTATAATGAGGCACTTCCTTCAGTTTTTGTTCTGCTTTCTTGTCAACAGTGTATTAAAGGACATTTTCATACCCCTTTCTGTCAAGTGAAGTCCCAGCTTGTCTTCGATTCAAGGGCTGTGTCGCCCTTGGTCTTAGCCTTTACCCTTAGCCCTACGGAGAATTGGGACATCCCTTTACTAGATTGGAACACGCAAAACCAAGGGGTAAAGGGTAAGACAAGGGCTAAGGGGTAGAACTGGAATCTCCCCTGCAGCCTTTTTCTCCCAGTTGCCTTAAATGTCTTGTTCCACTGGCTTCCTTGAAAAGACCTACCAGTGTGTGACATAAGAATCAATGTAACATCGAGCAGAAATGAACTGACCAATCACAGCAGAGTAGACATGTCAATCAGACATGCATTTTGTGGTTAAAACCAAAACGAACTCTGTAGCTTCTGCAGCACACATGTGACACTGTTTTCTGCCATTATTTTGACTGTTGTCAGTGCTAGGGGATGTGACTTAAGGGAGAGGCCATGACATCATAGTTTCTGAAAATGTGCGTATTCGTTGTAAACACAAAAATGCAGTGGCGAGTAGAATTATTTAACTCTGGGATTCCAAAACACTGGATTCATGTGGACGAAATTCCTACACATTAAAATAAAAAAGGTTTGGTTATACGCCTGAACTCTTCTCTGTGTAGACAGCCTCTCAGTGAACTGAGTTTAGTAAAAGGTGTCATTGATTTTGCAGGACAGGGGAGATTTAAGGCAAAATACCAGCTCTTTCAAATGAGCATTCATTTACTTAAGACAATGTCCAATGTGTGTTTTTCAAGTATGGTGTCATGGTAAAAGGAAAGGGATTAAATAATGCAGCTAACGTTAAAATCAAACATGCCATGACAACATGTAAATAGTCAAACTCCAGCCTCCTGGCACACACTAGCTGTGTTCGAAATCGTCCACTCATTCACTCACTCACTCACTCACTATCCCCTATGAAGTGTAAATGAAATAGTGGACTACATAGGGAATGACCAAACAACACTTCAGACACTACAATGAAATTTTCTAAACGTCGTAGCGTCAGCAGATGAGCCGGATATTCCTGTGACGGAAGTGGACGTGCCATAATTCACGTAAATAAACCGGGCACTCTGGAGGATAAGTAGCAAATTTTGAAGCTGTTTACAGCCGCCAAAAGACGTTAAAGAGCTACACTACGAACGTGTTAAAAATACTTTAACGTTTTTTTTTACATTTATGAATGAAAGCAGCACCTAACGGCCTTCCTTCTCTTCTTCTTCTATGGAAAAACACGACCGCATTGCATTGTGGTATACAGGAGTACAATATAGGGTACATCGTATGTACACTCACTTTTGCTGTGCATTGTGGGTATTTTGTAGTGCACTATATAGTGAATGAAATTAACTGCTGAGAATTCGAAAAACACTACAAAATGGCAAACACACTATATAGTGCACTATATCCGTGATAGTGAGCGATTTCGAACAGAGTTATTGATATAAAGAGGGTGTAAGCTGACATTCTGATTGGTTTGATCTCTTACGCTAAAATCGCACCATGTATAATCATGGCACATAATCTGTCTTCTTTGCACCTTGCTTAAATTTTTGTTGTCAGAAATATAGGCCAACATGCCCCAAACCACTGTGCAACATGCGCTTTTTGACAATGCGCTCTATTGTGTCAAAACACGGCCCGATGTTTAAATGCAGCAAGCTAACCTTCGTCATAGCGGACATATCCACAAAGACAGACTTTTAAACATTCAAAACAATGAACTCACTAAAGTTCACCTCATCACATTTAAACTTGATACTGAATAAGAGCTGTATGCAGTGTAGCTGTTTGATTAAGGCTGAAGTCCACATCATGTATATCTAAATACACCTCGCTCAGCACAAATCACAGTTCTGTTGTGTAAAAAGAACCCTGTAGTGCTTTCCTTCTATAAATCCCTAATTTGATCACCTGTAGAAAATCTTTTGCTTTGTTTGTTGATTTGAATAGTACATACAATACATGTCGTGAGGCAGATGTATAGAATCTGAGAGAAGAAAAGAGCTCCTCTGCATTGATTTAGGAGTCATGGTGATGACTGTGAGCAGCTGAAAAGGCACTTAGTCAAGCAGCTGAATGGAAAAGAAAAACGGAGCCTTGTGAACAGCTAGGTGATCCAACAGGTACACAAAGAGAACAGAAAAATTATTCATGAAGCTGTTTCTTCAGATATGATAATGAACATTGTAATGAATTTTCCATGAGCATGTGAGTCTTCAAGAAGAGTCCAAGACGTGTTTTTTTGTTTGGTTTCAAAGAGGCAGAGACCATCAGTCGTCCATCTCTTCTAGGTTTATATCATGAAATTTCTTTTCCTCAGAGTCACCTGAAGTCCGATGGCTACTCGTGCTGTGTAGTGATGGACGCACAGGAGGTTGGGGTCGTCAGGGCGGTGATGGTGGAGAGTTCAGTCGGGGTTACCATGGAGGTTACCATGGCTGCTGTGGAGGTTACGGTCATGGTGGTGGTGATGGGTCCTGTGCAGGTCGCGGCAGACAGACATGCGGGGATGTAGCGGTGAAGGTCTGCAGCTGTGTGAGAGGTGGGTGAGACAGGAGGCTGCGGAGAGATCTACAGAGGGAGAGAAAAAGGTAAGGGTAAGTGGTGGAGCTGATGAAAAGGGGCTCTGATTCAACAGCATGAAGCACGTTGTCTTAGGGGCCGTTTACATGGAAACTCCTGACTTAAAGACGCAAGGATTCTTCCTTTGCGTTTTCAAATTCTTCTGTGTTCAGATGACAACGCTGGAGATGAGTTAATCCCCTGTAAATCCGCTGATGCGTGCATGCTGGTTCAGTAGATGGCGGTGTAGATCTGCAGAGAGGCAGCGCTGCTACAACACACGAACGAAGAAGAAAACCTTTCACAAACAACAATGGCGAATAGACGCACAGAGACGCAGGAGTGTCTTTTATGGACAACAAATCAGTTCGGACAACAAATCTGTCTGGATAGCTTTGTCTGGATAACAAACCGAGCACGGTAAGATGATCACACGTTACTCGGCGGAAGGCCGAAGCTGTTGTTGTTCCTTGTGTTGTTCATGTGAAAGAGTACTGCACATGCGGGGATGTCAGCGTTTCTCCCTGAAACGCTCTGATACGGGTTTATACAGAGCTGAACGGAGAGCAGATTCAAATCTTTCCACTCAGTAGCCTGTTTTCAAAAGTTTGCGTTTTAGATGGAAACGCAACGCGTTCTTATCTAAACGCAAGGCCAAAACGCAACGAAAACGTATCGGATTTGACTGTTTTCGACGCCATGTAAACAACCCCTTACAGTAGCAGTGTAGTGCACAGCAGTTTTAAGCGTGTTGGTGTTTTAAGTGTCGGCTCTCATCCATTTTAAACCTGTGTAAGGAGAGCTGTTTGGTTTCACATAAACACCAGGCTTTGTTTTAGGTCAGAATTAGGGATGTAGTGGTTACCGGTAAAATGGTAAACCGCAGTAAAATTTCCCACAGTAGAGGTGCTGGTTTGGCAGAATGGTTAGCAGCCAGGCACCCCATGTACTTACTTCTGCCGGTTCAGGTTCGAATCCTGCCTGTGACCAGTTTGCAGAGTGTCTTCCCCTACTCTCTCATCCCCTTTCACAAGCCTATCCACTGTCTCTCTCCTGTCAATAAAGGAACAAAATGCCCAAATAATACATTAAAAAAAAAAAATCCCACAGTAATCATTACCGTAACCTATTAAAATTACCGTTATACCGTGTTTGATCACCACACAGTGTCAATAACTCGTGGTGATGATGCTCTTTGCCTGAAATGCCAGAACTATGTGTGTGTCTGCCCCTCGATGAGCTGTCTCATACAAACAGAGGCACGCATGTGCAGTTTGCAATGTTTGGCCTCTGAAAGAAGGCTGGGTCAGACTTACAGGTTTTCCCACTGGAAACGGCTGGTCAAAGTTTGGATTTTACAAGGATGTTGAGGGGAAACTGATTGACTCCAGTCACCCTGTCGAAAACACCAAGCTGCAGTGTAGAACTAAAATGCGTGTGATTAAAACTGCTGTAACTCCTCGAGTAAACGAGAGAGATGGAGAAAGAGAGACAGAGAGAGATAGGGGGGGCTATAATTCATTCCTCAGTGAATTATAGGTGGTTAATCAGTATCTTCTGTGTAAATAATGTATAAAGATTGTAAATAACAGCATTAATATCACTCTGGAGTGTGTTCTTGCTATTATTTCGCTGTTTATTTGCTGTGTTTTGCCGTATTTTGTCAATCGTAATTTGGAAATATTAAAGGAGATGTCCTCGGCATCTCCTTTAATATTTCCAAAGGGGAGACCAGAGGAGAGCCATGAAGGGGGCTAATTGCTTAAGCGACAATCAATAGTAAAACAAAAAATGAATTAAAAAAGGCCTGGACATGGTCTAATATAACAAGCTGTAGCATGGCCACTAATGCTGCAGGCAAACAAAAATGTGTGCGTATGTACAATAGGTTACATTTATTTTGGCCGTCTCAAAACTTTGAACATGTTCATTTACAATTTTTTATAAAGAGAATACTGTTTAAAGTTCAAATCCGTTGTTTTCTTTTCTTGTAATTAGACACGGTTTAAAGCATTTATAACATAATAATAACAAATACTTGCCAGAATTGTTTACTTTCATTTCTAATGAAAAAAGGTTAAACAGATTTACTTATAAGACATTTCCTGACAAAGTTATTGACAAAAAAGAATTATCAGAATTATAATATTAAAGGGGTTAAATGATTTCAAGACTGTGTAAAAGTACTTTTTGCAAATTTTGAGCACACTGCAACAATGCCACGAAAACCCTGATAGGTAATTTTCATACCGTTACATCCCTGGTCAGAATTTTGTCTGGATTGTTTAATTCCTCTCCTTGTGTTTTTCTACAACACTCAAAGAACACACACAGAAGACTGAAATATCATTAATACCCTCAGATAAAACTATCAGGATCAGATAATTGACAGACGATGATAGATCTAACTGTACACCAAACTGTTGGCTTTAAGCAATTTATTTCCTTTTTTTCCTGCTGAAATTCTTAGATCTACTTTCCTTTGCATGTGTAAAACACACCAGACAGCCTGTTCATTTACCTGTGAGCACGATTATCATAAACATTCTTTAGTTTGTTTTAACTCATCTGTAGACAACTTTTATACACAAAGCTCTACACTAAAACTATAAAAGTTTAATCTTAAGTCAAGAAAACTGGTTTAATTTTAAATTAAGAAAAGATCACTTGTAAACCAAAAGTAGCCGTCATACAGTTTTACATGTTTCAATATCTAAAAACAAAAATTAAGCCTGAATTTCGAGAAACTTTCCAGAAACTTCTCATGGTAATTATGAGAATTATCTGGAAATTAGGTGTAATATTGTTTTGTCATAGACAGACATGCATGCAAACTACAACAAAAAACCCCAATCACATTTCAACATATTTCTTTGTAAATAGAACTTCATTAAGTTTTAATTATATGATAAAACAATCAATTCCAACTTTATTTCATCTGGTCCACGGGCTTAAATGTGTGACTGCCTAATCTCCCAGAGGGACTATTCCAAAGGGACTAAAAAGGTTCTGTCTAAACTAATCTAATCTAATAGGTCTGTGCTCTGAGCTCAAAAATGTGGCCTCAATAGTCCAGGGATCTAGAAATCATCTGGGCTCATTATGAAAGGAAGCAAAGTGCATGTTGGGTGCATGACCTAAATACCCCTGCAGTGTGTTATTTGCATGTGATTTAGAATTAGTATTCTCACATATACTTGTTTAGTCAATGTTATGATCAAATCTGTTTTCACTAGATATGTATATTTAAGGTTATTGTTAAGTCCCACTGTTAATGTGGTAAGTTCCAGCTTTATTCACAGTAATTTCAACTAATTCCAGTTAATTCATATTCAAATAAATTCCCAGATATTCCCATGGAATGTTTCCAATTTGGAGAATTCCTGGAATTTTGTGTCCCTAGTTATAAGATATACATTTAGACTTTGCTTGTTTTTTGTGTGAAGATCTTTAATTGCATGTAATTTTTTTGGCTTCTGTGAGTTTTACTCACGCTGGAGTGCACAGGAATAGTGCAGGAGGAGAGGAGTCTGCAAAAAACCTCTTTTTGCTGTTAAAAATTTTAAACTGAATTTATAAACAATATAATGTGTAGAGTGCCCGGTGCTCTCATTGGTCAGAGTCTCTGATGTGATACTTGAAAATAAGATGAGGGGGGAAAACATCAAATCATGCAAGATGTCTTTGTCAGCTGGTGAGGCGTCTCAGATGGAGAAGAGATTGTTGATGGGGCATTGGCAGGTTTGTCATGTACTTCGCTCCAACATTAACAGGAAGGCCAAGGGTTTGAGCTCAGCTTTGGCCCTCACATGTTGATGTGTCCCTGGGCAGGATACTTGACCCCCAGGTGCTAGCACTTCTGAGTCAGGGTCATGTAGAGGGCTATGAAAGAGCATGTTTGTGCTTGCATAGAAAATCAGTCAGTGTATATGAGAGTGAATGGGTAGGTGTGAACTGTAGTGTAATGCTACGGCCACACCGGTCGCAAATTGGCGAATTTAAACGCGTGTAGTGCCTGTGACACCCCGCGCGTAACGCCCGAGGCTGGATGCTGGACCATTTTGACAAGCTGAGGGGCGATGCGCGTCACTGCGCAGGTGAAGTAGAGAGCCGGAGCCAGTCGGACTCAGTGATGACACGCAAAGGCAAATCCAGCTGGAAAAGAATATTTACAGAACTTACCTTCAAAACCTGTCTCCTCAGAGACTTTCACCCAAGCCTGCTCCTTTTTGTTCTGGTCTCTGTAGAGTACACACGACGAATCGTATAGCTCCGGATGATGGCAAACAGCGCAGATCAACCTCTCCTCCATCTTTCAGCGGGGTGTGAGCAGGAGCAGGTGGCCGGAGCATCACACATCATCAATCAATGACGTCGGGGGGGGAATGTCATCACTGCTTGGCTGCCGCGGCACAGCATCACACAAATTTGCATCGAAAGTTCAATATTTTCAACTCAAACGTAGAGGCGTTTGACCAAACGCTCCATATACGCTGCGCCAAACGAGTCCAATGCGCCGCCCGCGGCAAATCTGCGTCCAAACGCGTCTTTGCATTGACTTTGTATGAAATCTCAACGCGCGTCTTTGCGAATTCGCGTCCGGTGTGGCCGTAGCATAAAAAGCACTTTGAGTTATCAGAACTACAATTTTTGATCACACACCTTATGACTGACTTTCAGGTGCCAACATGATTTGAAACCCTACAGCTTTTGGAAGGGTCCTCAGATGGTGTGGTCTGACACTGATACAACCAGCTACACCAGAATGAATAAAAAGTCACACAAAATCAAAATATGACAGCAAAACCCAACTTCCTGCTCCAAATAGCGAGTCCTTTTTCCTGATCCGTCATTAGGGAAATGCAGCATGAACATTTTGTAACCTCTGACTTCCTGCTTCAAAGTTGTCACTAATCATCAACCCGGACAACTGCATCAAGGCACCATCTATTTTCAATTAGCTGCTCCCACACAGACACACACACACACACACACCTGGAAGTACAAGACTCTTCTTAATTATGAGACCTGCCACATCTGATGCATCAGGGCTGATAAACCTTGATGGTGTCGATGCGAGTGTGTGTCTGATTGCACTGACATGTTTATTCACCTTTCCTGAAGGCCATTTTCCAAGAACTGGGTCAACTACAGCCGACACAGTTTCAATAATCAGAGACAAAAAGGGTGCTATTCAAGCTAAGTTTTTCTATGAATTGTCAAATCATATTATGGATTGTAGATGATGAAAACCCTAAATTTCCAGCAATTGCACATTGTTGTTCTCTGACTGCTAGAATACACTTTTCACACTTCACACTTTTTAAAGTGATGAATCTTGTCCCACCCTTGCTTGTAAACAACTGAGCCTTAAAGGTGTAGTGTGTAGAAGCTGGCAGCATTTCGCTGAACAGAAACTTTGAATATAGGACATAATGTTTCTATTTGTATGTAAAGTCCATCAAAATAGGTGTACTATAAGTAAGAAAAGGCTTTTTATGTTTATGTACCGTGGGTTGCCCCTCTGTGGAGGCTGACGTAACAATTTGCCATGTTGGCTTCGGGTAGACTTTGGGGACAAATGAGCGAAGGACGATTTTTGAATACAAGTCTGGCTGCCGTTTGTGAAATACGTGCAGTGTCCCCAAACATATTTTGATTTCCTTACGCACATTACCCCATGTTTACAATAAAAAAGTGGTTCTACATGAACTAAAACCTGCTTCTGATAAACTAAAGAAGGGCAGATGTGATAAAGAGTTCATAAACAATCTATACATTTACATTTTAGAAAAGGCAATTTGTTTTATTTTGCAGGAATTTGCCTCAGTTTAACACACTCTTTTATATATTGTACTTGAAAGCTGCAGGGAAGGAAAATAAAAGATGCCTATGAAAAGAATATTACCTGAAGTGTTTTTTGTTCCATTCCTGTTTACAACTTTTAAAAAAATTGTAAACAGAATATATATATATATATATATATATATGTATATAAATATATATCTATATATATATATGTATATATATATATATATATATATGTATATGTATATCTATATCTATATATATATATATATCTATATATATATACACACATACATATGTATATATATATATATATATATATATATATATATATATATATATATATATATATACATATATATATATATACACACACATCATATGTATACATATATATATATTTATATATACATATATTTATATATATATACATATATATATAGATATAGATATAGATATAGATATAGATATAGATATAGATATAGATATATAGATATGTATGTAGAGAGAGAGAGAGAGAGAGACAGAGACAGAGACAGAGAGAAAGACAATATTGGTATCGGCATCGGCCTAAAAAAATCCATATCAACAGGCCCTACTCCTGAGTGCCCCATTTCCCTGCATGCACCAGCAGTTGTAAAACTCCCAGAAACAAGAAATGTACATGCATTAAAATTCCTATTCAACACATGGCACATTTTTAGCATTTTTATACATACTATACTAATATGTTTTCACTCCATCCATACTTTATACAGTCCTTGATGAACTTTAGGTAATTATGCATGATTGTAAGAAACTGGTTTAAAGCCAAGTAATATCGCTGTCAAAATGCCCCCAGATCTCTGTTTTTCTTAACAGAGAAAATGCAAGCAAAGAACTTACTGCGGTTTACCATTTTACCGGTAGCCACTACATCCCTAATTCTGACCTAAAACAAAGAAAAAAAGAAAGGGGACTGTCAGACACAAACTCCTTTGTACCTGGCTGCTCTGTGGGTCACTGTAGACGTGGTCTCGAGGGGAAAGAACCACACAGTCGTTTGCTGTGGTTTTCTCAGTGCGAGGGGCGCTGGGGTCTCCATCATCAACTCCACTGGCCTTACACTGAATACTCTTCATGCACAGAACCTGAATCAGAAAAGATATCAATCACTGACAAAGAAGCTAACTCAGACATAAAACAAACATTAAGCTTTGTAAAGTTTAAGTTTTGACCTTTGTACCAGTTTTTATCTGCTACTGTAACAAAATGGAGATGGCATTAAAGCTCATGTGCAGACTGGTGGTTTCCTCACTTGTTTCATGGAGTCCATTATGTTGTTTGTATTTTTCCTCAAAAAAACTGATTGTAGATGAGAAAGAAACACAAGTATAACTGCGGCACTGAAGACCTCTTAGAAAAGATATTCGTATTGAGGTGTTTTATACGAAATGGCCATTTTTTAATCTTCCTGTTCTATTACCATAAATTTCAGGCTATTGAGCGCACTTAAATATTATTCGCACCCACTAAATCTAAAAAAGAAAATGTGAACATCTAGGCCACACTTGTCAATAAGCCACAGTCAAGTGAGAGCAGCTGATGGGGAGCGCGAGGGGAAGGTCAGAATGCGGAGCTTTTTATTCTAACAAGGTGGAGCGTCACCTTGTTTTTGCCCCCTCCTGCTCCAATTTCCACTTGTACGATGCATCTGAAGGGCAGAAATTTGCGTGAAAGGTGGAGGGATAATTAGTGTAGTGGCGTGCATCCCCTCTGAGTGGATGAGTGGGCACAAGGAACAGCTCTGTGCGCGAGAGAGACATTTCATCACTCCACTCTGCTCACATGCTCTGGCACTGTCCACATTGGAACACGAGGTACTGACACACATATATGTTACACAGAAAGATTTTTTTTAGCTCTAAATTAAGTCTGATATGATAGGCCGAAATGTAATGCAGAACATTTTAAATTAGCCCCAACATTCTTTAAGTCACAGGGTTAAAAGCTTAGGAAAAAATAGCATCTTATATTTTGAAAAGTACAGTAGTTTTTCAGAATGCAAACAAACAACAAAAGTAGCAGATAATTGCATCTTATACTTTGAAACTTAAATCCTATCAGTGAAAATTTTCTTTTTGTGCTCCATGTCATTAAAATAACAACATTTGGACCACTAAGTGGGAAAACTGGCCACATTATGCATTAGATTTTTGACTGTACAGTTCTTGAAGAGCGCAGCCTGACATGTCTAAATACTTTCAGTTTAAGGGCTTAAAATGTGGCTCTCACTATTTACCTGCAGTTAAAAAAGGTTTTTTTTCAGTCCTTGCAGTTTTAAACATGACCAAAAGGGACTTTTTAAAAGACACTTTTCTTTAAAAGCCACGGTGACAAAGTGCCTCATGAAAATATTCACATGGGGCCCACTTTGGCATTGAGCCACCCTGTTTTAACTTTACTTATAATGTACAGCTCAATTTTCCTTTTTTCCTTTAAGCTGTATTTGCCTTTTAATATAGTCATAGTGCAGAGTGCTTGTAGTTCCCACTTTGTTCTGTTTCGGAGAATTGGAGCTTGGCAAGATGACTGTCTGATTACAGACTTTAAATCAGGCTGATTCTGCACTGCAGGGTTAATAATACATGTCTGCAGGCAACTTTAAAGCATAGTGGAGGTTCCTTGAAAGTCTGGCTCTGAATTTTTTCAAATGGAGATGAAATTTTGGCCAGGATTAACTGCGTCTCCAATGCTTAAAACTTGACAGGATTTTGCCTTGAATTTTTAGTAAAGCCTTACTAATCTAACCGAAGCTTTGTCTGCCTATGTGGACAGTCTTTAGCTTAACTGAGATATTCAGGCCTTAAAGGGACTGTGAGGAGTTTCTAAGTAATACAAAAACTTACTTTTAGATACAGTGTATGCCTGATCGAAATACACACTTTAAGATGAGTTTTATACCATCAAAATAGGTTATCTAAAAAATGCTATTCCTTAGCTTCGTGGTCGGGTCGGACAGGGCTGGACTGGCCTGGATACTCAACTTGGGGAACAAGACAATTTTAACTAGAGCAAATTTATAATATTCGGACACATCTTAGCGCACCAGGCTGTAAGTAGCGATATATAGCCGGTTTCAAAACTACAATACTAAGTTTCCCAAAATTGCTTGTTGTAACACATCAAAAACTACCGCTGCGTAACTAGAAAGAGATACATTACCTCGTCGCTTTGCATCCTGTAAGTTGTTGAAAAAAAAAGTTGTAAAGCAATGCAGAGTTCTGAGGAAGGTCCGAGCTGCATTTATTAGCATCAAAACAAGCGCACGCTTTGGCTTGGGTCACGTCTTTTGGTGCGTTCCAGTTGTAGTCAGAAGTAGGAATTTCCGAGTTCCAAGTAGGAAACTGCAACTGGAACGTCCCCTGCAGTCAGAATTTCCTACAAGGAACTCGGTGAAACCTCACCACCCCCGAGTTGACAATCAAAGATGGATGCCCCCAGTGTGAACAGTTATTTAGCTCCTGTAATAATCAATTTATTTGCACTTCTGACTGGGGTGTGTCACTCTAGATCAGCTGTATACATAGTATTGTTAGACTTATATTTACAAAAATGCTGCCATAGTGATAATCACATTCTTCATGTGATATTTGTGAACAACAGCGCAGGGCGTGCTAACAACAGCTAACAATAGCCTGGTAGATCAGCATGTTTTTTTCCGACTTCAACTGGAACGCCGATAAGTCGGAGATGTCACTCCCAGTTCCGAGGTTTCTGGAACGCAGCATTACGACAGTCGCCGCGCGTGCTCATGGGTAGCAGAGTCTTCGTTGCTGGAAATAGATTCTCCTCATAGCACCTTTAAATTTATGTCAAAGGGATGCACCAATATTTTTTCTTTTTTTTTTCTTTTCTTTTTACCGTGCCCTCAGTGGCGGTGATCAGTCAGACTAATCAGTCGCTGCTTCTCGCCTGCAGCACATTTAAAGGCATGGAGAGGCGTTCATTTGATTGGTGAAGACAACACTTGGCAGTGTTAAACCCACTCATGCCTTCTCTCCTCCCTCTCTAGCACTTGCACATGGGGCAGTTACGGAGGCGTGGATGCACCTCTGTGCGCCATGCAGGAAACAAAGTGCGCTGGACACACCCGTGGGGGAGGCGCAGGCACAGCACAGGGCAGGTACGCCGTGCCTGTGCCTGGTCTACAAAATTAGAGCCCTCGATGTTGAGCTAAGCTGATTAGTAGTGTTACACACAGTTGTAAGAATGGCGTCTATCTGCTTGTCATGGACTCGTATCCCTCTAAGCTAATCAAAATCAATAATAAGTAAGGTATTCCTTTATGTTATGAAAGCATGAGGGTGGTGGCCATTTTTTAGTCAAGCAACTGCACCAAAGCAGCGGCCTGTATTTAATAAATGTTAACCTTTCTATTAACAGTGTTTAAAACAGTGCTGGTATCTGAGCGTACATGTCTGAAGCTCTGTTTGAAGTTCTCTGACAGGAACCCGTAGAGCACCGGGTTGGCGCAGGAGTTGGCGTAGGATAGAATCACAGCGAAGAAATAGATGCCCGCTGTGGCGCTGGACTCTGGGATGATGACCACCAGGTTGATCATGTTGATGATGAAGAACGGCAGCCAACAGAGCACAAACGCCACCACGATCACCACCACCATCCGCGTCACCTTACGCTCTGAGCGCCGACGCTTGGTGAAGCCCGCCCGAAGCCCAGAGGATTTCACCTGAAGGAGAGAGGTACTCTAATTAGGTCCAATGTAAAGGTGATAATTATAATGAAGAGGAGGAAGATGACGAGGCTCATGTTTTATCTCAGGTTTCAGACAAAGACATAATTACACACTTTAACAACGATAAGTAGGTAGCAGAGGCAGATGATGAGCAGTGGTCCAAAGAAGCCCACTGTGGCCGTGTAGAGGATGAAGGCTGTCGACCACACGTTCTTCGGTTCAGGCCAGTTCATGTTGCAGGAGTTAAACGTGTCCTAGAAAAAATTAAACAAAAGAAAATGTCAACACAAATGTCTCTAATCCTTACAGAAAAAAAACTAAAGCAACAGAGCAGCAGAGGCATCTTCTTGAACCTTGAAAAATGTCTTTAAACATGTCACGCAGAAGAAAAAACCCTCTGCTGACACCATCCAAGCAGGATAATATGAGATTAGTTTAAAAGTGGAGTGAGTGTTATCTTTCCTGAGAGTGGGGGATATTTAGGCACAGTCAAGACCCTCACTGTGTCAGCTTCATTTATAATGTTTCTGAAACATGATTTCCTGAACTGGAGGGGGATGAGGAGACTTTTTCATTGGTGAAATTTGGCATCTCGGTTTTATAACAGCCTGTTAAACAACTCACAATGCACGTTCTGAATCTCTTTAGAGGACATTTAAGAATTCACATATTGTATTCTGAACTGTGAGATAGTTCTGTATGTTTACAATAATAGTTTGGCTGTTATACAAAGATTTTTTTATCCACAGTAAGTCCTTTTGTTCAACTTTCATCAAAACAAGTGGCCTTCACCACTACACACCAGCATGTTCCAGTGGAACCTTGGACTTTTTTGCCTTTTCAAATCATTCTCTCAGGGCTTTTGTGTTTTCTTATTATAACAGAGCTTGCATTACTTTATATCTGTGAACTTATTAAAAGTTTTTATCGAAGTTCTGAATTTCAGTACTTATTGTGTTTAAGTATTTTTTCACTTAAAAGGGACTTTTCTGGATGTAAAGTGCTTAGAAAATGTGCTTAGACCACCTCCCAGTGAAGTGTTTTTGCCACGGCTGCCGTAAATTAACAGCATTGGTAATTACCATAATCATTGTTTATGCTACTTTAATGGTCAATACATCAGTATGTAAAAGCTCTTTCACCGTCAAAAAAAGGTTTCAAAACTCAAAATTTCAAGGTAATTGTCTGCACTAGATTTTTGGGGTTTGGGTCAAAACTCAAACTTCAGTTGCTGTAATTGCTTACCTCCGCACCAGTCTTGCAAACCAAAACATACATTTTCATCATGCAAAACTTGTCCTGACCATCTTCATTTAAAAAAAAACTTAATAAGGATAGTTGACTTAACATAACAAAAAAAACACTTTGTTTTGTTTCCTGAAAAATGTATTTAAGCCAGTGATTTAAGTTTTCATTTTCCATCCTCTATCTTTTCAGCTCATTCTTTCAAGAGCAGTATGGACTGGAATCTATCCCTGCTGACACTGGGCAAGGGACAGGATACACCCTGAAATGGTCCTCAGTCACTTACAGGGCCACATACAGAGACAAAACAAACACTCTTGCACCTAAGTAGGGATGGGAATCGAAAACCAATTCCAGTTGAGAATCGTTAACAGCTCCATCAAAGAATCGGTATCATAAATTTTTTGGCTAATCAATTCCCTTATCAATTCCATCCACTGACAGGGTTCAGAAGCGTCAGAATTGTGGCTTGATTCTTTTTACAAAAGGTTTGTTTCACACTGTTGCCACTGAAAATCTACAGGCCAACATTTGCCCACATCGAATATCTGCAAGAATTAATAAGGGAATCGTAACAGAATTGGATCGATTAGCAGGACTGTTAATAGCATTTGTATCGATAAATTCTTATTAATTCCCATGCCTACACCTAAGAGTAAGTTAGGGTCATCTATGAGTAAATTTTGGGTCCATGGGATGAAACTGGATATTCTGGAGAAAACCCACATAGGAAAAGGGAGAACATGTAAACTACAGTCCAACACAGAGAGGCAACTAGTACCACCCATGCACTGAGGCATGAGCACTTACCTGCTGCTCCACCATTTAACCCTTTAAGGCCTTTTGTAACATATTTGATATAGGGCTGGGTTAAAAAAATCAATTTAATCGATTTTATTCGATTTCCCATAATCGATCCATAAAATCCAAAGATCAATCTTTTAACGTGGATAGTTATTTCTTCATTGGACGGTCTGAGAAGCAACCTGTGGTATCAACCCTGCTAGTCTCGCATTTAGCGCTGCTTTCCACTGAACAAGATCTCTTGAGATGTTACTGCAAGCAGTCAAAAAAACATGGAGGAAGCGAGTAGCAGTATAGGGACACCACCGGAGAGTTTAAAAGCTGACGTTTGGACATATTTCAGATTTAACAAGCATGATAGAAAAGACAAGTTGGACAAAAAACAAGTAACTTGCAGAATATGCATTAATGCATAGGATTGATTAATGTAAATGCTTTGGGTTCAGTTCTTAATGTAAAAACAATTTTAACAATGTACCAGGTCAAAAAGTCATTTACAACATTATTTTTACTGAGATAACCCAGACTGAACTAATTTCGAATCGTGAATCGAATCGTTTTGAGACCTCTTAATATTGAATCGAAACGATCCAGAAAATCTGAATCAATACCCAACCCTAATCTGATACATACTTTAATGATACCTCTAATCAATATGATCAACAGATTACAAAAACCAACATCTGAATGCAATCAGACAAATAACAAAAATGTTCTTCAATGAATTATCAGTTGCCAAAATACCTAAGGCCTGATCCACAAAGAATGGATTGCTGATGTTAAGCGTCCTTGTTTGCGCAGAATTAGCTCACGCAATCTTCCCTGCTTTTGCACCTTATCCTCAAAAGAATTTGTTCTAATCATATGCCGGTGCTAACACAGCCACACAGTTTGGCAGCTGAGCGCACTTTGCACCTCTGATTGCAAAATAAAAGCAGAAAATACTACTTAAATGACCAAAAAGTGGTCAAGGGGGTCATAGGGGTTTTTAACAGACTGTATTCAGACAAATTATTCATGTTTACTTAAAATGGTGAAATATTCGCAGAGACAAACACAGTAGGCTATATTACTGTCATCCTTGATGTCATCTAGTAGCCCAAGGATCATGCGGCCTAGCAACCGCTATCTGCAAATGATTTCATTGTGACTTAAATCAAAAAGTGATACTCTCCTCCAATGAGTCCTTTCTTGTGTGCACCTGCCATCTCGCATGCCACGGTGCCTTCGCCTGGCTACAATCACTGCTGCCATGATTACCGGAGAGTCCTGGCATGACAGCCCTTATATAGACTATGCTCCACAGTTACCACCAACTCAGTGCAATTTACAATCATTTTGAGCATGAAAGGGAGAGAGGGAGAAAGAGAAATTGAACGGATTTAATACACGGGTCTCACTGGCATTAAATGGCACCGCTTTACTGCCTGTGGCAATTTGCATTGGTCTTTGTGAATTAGGTGGTATTTCCAATTAAGCTTATTTACATAGGAAAGGGGAAAATTTTGCACTGAATTTATAAATATACCCTAATTTACATGCACTAAAATTAGACCAGCACAGCGTGTGGCAGTGCAGTTTGTGTTTAGTTTGCATGCATTTCACCCTTTGCGTATGCTTAGTGGATTGCAAGCTATTTTTTCTGGCATTTGCACAGGCTTAGAGGTCACAAAGCAGTGCAAGCCTTTTGAGGATCTGGCCCTTAATGTATCAAATGAGACCCAAAAATGTGAAGGATTTCAGTAGTAATTATAAACCTATACTTTTCCGGCTATAATTTGTCTTTTCAGGCATTAAAGAGTTAAATGACACAACTGAAAGATGAAAATGAATCCATGAGGCCACTGCTCTTCCAAATGGGCCCAAGCAGCATTGACACCCTCAACAAACTCTTTAGGCTCTAATTTCTTTTGGGCTTTTGGTCTCTAATTTCGCAAGCGCAGGCGCACCTGCCTGCGCCGGCCTTCGCCGGGAGAACTGGGTGTGACCTGCGTACTTTGCAAGTTTCCTGCAGTGCCAAGAGAGGCGCACTCATGGCACAGAGGGGGCCCAGAGGAGCGCGTCCACGCCCACGTCTCTGCCTCTCCGCACAAATGTCAGAGTAGGAGGAGAACGAGTGGGATTAACACAGCCGATCGTTGTCTTCACCAATCAAATGAGCGCCTCTCCTCGCCTTTAAATGCACTGCGGCTGAGGCGCAGCGTCTGATTGGTCAGATTTATCCCCGCCACCGCGGAAACAGTGTGCTGGAAAGACCCAGCAGTGGAGACGCTGTCCCTTCACCAGGAGAATGGACAGCGGGGCGCGTCACCGTTTGGGCCAGCTCCCGGGACAGATGTAATCTGTTTCTTTGTCATTAATAGGAGTAAAAAAAATAAGAGACTGGTTTGTCATCGCCAAAATAGCAGAACCTTTAGTGATATACTGTATACTCTCCCGGTGTCCCCTGCTCATCCTCCTAGAAAATGATGTACTCCATCTTTTTAGATCACGTTAAAAATAAAGACTAAAATAGAGGAATATGGGAAATTACGGGTAAATCCTGAGTGACAGACATTTATTTTCTCTCCTTTTTCTTCGTCTTTTTTCTCCCCCTTTTCTTTGAATTTAATGAAATGAGAGAAGCCAGATATATACTCAGTATCAGATGTTAAGGCTGTTTGTTGTTGACTTGTCAGATGTGCATCAAACTTCAGCTGCCCTGAGGTTAAGTTTCCATTATGACAAACGGCTTTAATCCGACATCAGATGTGACGGGACAGTTAATATAGATAAAAATGTATATGCTGGTTCAGACGGTTACATTAAATAGTGATTGCTGTGATTGTTTATTGCAGTAAAAAGTGACTGACACTCTAGAAACCTGCCTCTGAGGCGTGCGCACATGTGCGGTTGTCACCAAATTACAGCTGCGGAGGGTGCGCTCCGCCCTGTGCCGAAGATAGACCAAGTTGGAGCTGGCGAGCTTTCAGCGCACTTTCTGCACTGTTTTTTGGCACGAAATTGTCACTGCGCCACTCGAATCTGTTGACACCTCCCACTGGTGGGCCTTCAACTCCCCCTGGTGCGCCATCACACCCATCTCTGCACAGACAGTCTACCAAATTGTCAAATTGGCAGCGCACGGCGGTGCGCCGCACGAAATTAACACTGCGTGGGGTGCGCCAGGCTTGCGCCCCCTGCGCAGCGCCACGAAGCCCTTGTCTTCCTCTTCAGAGGAAACACAACACTACACACTGTTATGTTGATAGACACTCCTGTTTTCTCCTCATCTTTAAATAATGCAAACACTTAAAGTAATGCTAAACAATATTGTGCTGCCATTTTGACTGGTTATTTTTTTTTTTCAGAAAACAAGGTTGACTGGACTGATATACCGGAGATGTTTCCACAATAAAACTAATAACTGTATTGTTTCTGTAGATTTCAGATTGTTTGCAAACTGCATTTTTACCTCTGCTGATTAGGTTATGTTTTATAGATTTGTTTGTTTGGTTGTTAGAAACATTGCACAAAAACTAATGGACAGATTTTGCTGAAATTTCTAGGGTATGTTGGTAATGGCCCAACTTAAAGGAGACATATCATGCTTATGCATGATTTAATATCCTCTGTGATGTCCATTAGCCACAAAACCGTCACCAAGGAACACATCCACCAGCAGGGGTGTAAAGCTCCCTAGCTCACACTCATTCATTACCAGCTCTGGCCTGTAGGGGGACTCAATACGCGCTCGCTGCTTTGAGCCTGCCGGAAAATACAGTAGAAGAAGAAGGACAGGCTGGCTCAACCATAGACATAAGAAAGAATAGACGCCTCATTGGCAGGCGGGGCGCAAGAAATACGGGCGCCATCTTGGTCCAGTTAGCCGCTCCGTTCAGTGTAATGTATTTGCCAGGCACATTGAAGTGTCAGCACATTTAATCCATCATAACTCCATGAAAACTGAATTGATTTCACAAGTGTTATTTTTCCTGCACATGTCATACATGTCGGTATGATAGACACATGGTTCAGCGTAATTTTAGAGAGCTTGACGGTAATAGAACTTTCTGATGTGTGGCATATCTGTATGACAGGTATTTTACAAACCACGCACACGTGAATATAAATACATAAATACATATGTGTATGTATATGTATATTGTGTGTATATATACACATATATACACAGTATGTATATGTGTATACATATACATACATACATACATACATACATACATACATACATAAATACATTTTTATATATACACACATACACAGTATGTATATATATATAAAAAATATATATATACACATACACAGTATGTATATGTGTATACATATATATACATACATATGTATTTAGCCTATACATAGCTAGATAGATACAGAATTTCCTTTTTTCTAATGTATGCCTTCTACCTATTGCGTAATATCTTATTTATATCCTATAAGAATATGAAGTATTCATGTGTGGTTTCTTTATTTTTCAACTTATTAAAATTGAGAAGTACACATTCTGCTTACTCTTCTGTTTCATGTATTCACATTTATGTTTGTGTACATTTAAGTGTAAGTGTGTGAAAGAGAGATACCCTTCTTTATATATATGTATGTTTGTATACATACATACATATATATATATATACATATATATATATATATATGTATATATATATATATATATATAGATATATATATATGTGTGTGTGTGTGTGTGTGTGTATATATATATATAGATATAGATATAGATATATATAGATATAGATATAGATATAGATAGATAGATAGATATGACAGATAAATTATTTTTTACTCTATAAAATATGGTTTTGTATGAGTACTTTTTGCTATATGACCTATGACCCATGACCAGATTTTGGACTCTCAGTCCCTCATAAGATTAAAAATAATTCTGATTTAACAGGAACTACATTGACAAATGACACAAAAGTCCTTATTTTAATGAAATATATCATTAGCTTGGAAGACATATGATAATTTTATTTATTTTTATAAGAAGAACACTTGTCCCTAGGGTTCACTGTCGTTTCCACCACACACCACAGAATATAACGTCAGAGATTTCTTTTATAATCTTTGTACTTCCAACCACATCAGTTGCCATGTGACAGGAGAGCTTCATGGAAGCAACAGAAAGAGGCTAAAAAACAAGGTAAAGTTTTGCTAAACCAAGAGTTTAACCAAGTCATAATTTCCAAACAGCTCGTGTTTCCTTTGAATGTACAAATAATGCAAAAAAATCAGTTTATATTGTGTATTTTGGATTTATTTTATGCTAACTGTAAAACAGAGATTAGCATGCTAACGTATCACAAGATTTTTTTTAAAAATGCTAAACATTGTCATTTCCACAATAGCCATTTCCATCACTTTATTTATTATGATGGAAAAGACACGTTGTGATGGAAATGACATAAATGCATTTATTAGGCTTAGATCACTTAAAATGTTTTGTATTAAACTATGCAAAACATTTCATACATTATTTCATACTTTGTAAATACACAAACTACAAGAGTAGAATAGATATTTCAATGTGATACCATTTGTTTTTTAAATGGCCTGCAAGACCACAGCAGAGAGATCACAAGCATATAGAGAAAGGATAAAATCAGATCTGCAAAAAACAAAATGATCAACAAAATGAAATTTCAAAATTAATGTCACTTGATGTAAAAACAATAAAAGTGACTGATGTTCAACAATGATCTGTGTCACGTCATTTCCAACACATGCTGTCTTTTTCACCACACACTCATGTCCATCACAACACATATTTTTACACAAAATTCATACTAATAGCACAACTACATTAATGATGTTTGGGAGTTTTGAAAACTATGCATTAATGGTTACAATTAATGCCTAGGTTTGGAAAACGTATGCATATTCCACTCAAAACTCAATTAAAAGACTCCAGTAGGTCATAAAAAAGGCATTTGCCATCTAGATAATGAGAAAATATTATCTTTTTAATACTTAAAACAAGTACAGTTACAAATATGGGTACATCTATTGATGACATTTAATTAAATATTTTGAAAGGATGGATAATGCAAGTAGTTTTTTTGAAAAAACATTATTTTGCGGTGTGATGGAAATGATGTTTTCCTCTGAATGCTTGACTAAAACAACAAAAAATATATAATATTTATGTAGTTTTATTACAACCACAATCAGTTAATGTTTGTTTATTGTGGTGAAGTAGAACAAATCAAAATATTTCTAAAAGTATGTGTTGGATTTTATGAAAAATTTCACAACCAAATTTGACTGTAGTTGGAGAATTACCCATATATATATATATATACATACCTGTCATTCAGATATGCCACACATCAAAAAGTGTAAATAGTAAACCTGTATTACCGTCGAACCAGCAAAAATACGCCGAACCATGTGTCCTATCATACCTACATGTATGTCATGTGGAGGGAAAAAAACGTGAAAATCAGTTTAGTATATATGAAATTATGATGGATTAAATGCGCTGACACTTCATTTTGCCAGGCAAATACATTACCCTGAATGGAGCGGCGGACCGGACCAAGATGGCGGCCCGACGGCTCGCCAGCGCCAATAGGTCTTAGCAGTCGATGAGGCGTCTACTCTTCCTATGTCTATGGGCTCAACCCCCGATAGAACTGACCAATCAGAGCACAAAGGGCTGTGACGTTGCAAGGTAACTTTAGGTCATCCTCAGATCCGAGCATGTCCTTGTTAATGGCCTAAAATGAGGATTTTGAGAACGCTATTGTGGGGCAATGAAGGAACTAAATGACTTGTACTGAGGGCAGAAATGCTTTACAGGCATCCTAGTCTGGCATAGTGAAAAGGAGAAACAAACATGATGTCTCCTTTAAAAATTATTCAATTTTGGTGATCCAAATAGGGAACAAAAATTTTTGCTCAATAACTGTCTAATAATGATATCAACATAAGTGCTAGGTGTGGGTTTTCAGGGTCGATGAATCATATTATGGTGGTAACTTTATCATGGAACAGTTACTTATAGATGCAACAGCAATGTGTGAGCTACCTTGGTGGAGGTTTGTGCTCTCCAAGTGCTTTCTTGTTAATTAAAAATTAGTTTTCTTTTTCATTTTTATTTGACCCTTATTTAACCAGATCCCGTTGAGATCAGGAGCTCATTCACAAGGGTTAGGGTTAGGGTTATATCATGTCATAATTAATACAAATTCAAGGAAAGATTCAGGAAATAAATTACAAAAAATAAATACAGAAAAAAGTCAACAACTTGACACTGGAAGTGTGGCAGTATTAAGGACAGCAACACTTAAAAGCACGAGCACTGTTCGTAGGATTCTCGCTGCCGCATGAGTAAAATGGAACGAAAAGCTTTAACCATTTGTAGGGATGTATATCGAGTACCGGTACATGAAAGTACCGGTCCCTAATTGGGTCAGTACCTGAATACCGTTAAGAATCTGGAAAAAACTGTACTGTACTGTTATCAGTACTTAAACGTCTCTTCAACTGTCACTGTAGTTATGACACTACCGCTGTCCAGCTCAAGCATGTCAGTGAGGGCTAAGCACTCGAAGGTTTGGGCACACTTCAGCAAAGTTCATGAAAACTCAGCCTGATGCAATCTTTGTCGGAGAGAAGTTGCGTCCAAGGGGGGAAATACTACCAACATCACCAAACACTTGGAGCGCACGCATTGTATAAAGCTAAAGGAGTGCGGGCTGTTTGATTGCTATTGGAACACGAGTAGAGTTAGCAGCCCGGCTAACACTAAAGAGTGCAGCACTGACGGAGACAGAGACTCTATTATCCGCCCCTTCTGTAAAAACCCTGCCAAAAACAACACAGTCACACGGGGTTAAACTCTTGACGAAGTGCCGCTGCACTCGGCCGTATAACTTGGATAAAAAGCTGACAGCACAGCTCTCTTCAGATGATTTGGAGCTGTTGATGTCCGCTCGGAGCGGAAACTCTTTGTTTACTGAGGTCAAGAGAGCACCGGACACTTTGACTGACGGTCAAGCTGCGCTCACAGCGCCCTCTGTTGGATGAAACGGTCCACTGCTCCAGGTGCCCTGATGTGGTGCTACACTAGATATTTTACATTTGAATATTTATGTTCTATTTGGTTACGGATATTTATCCCCATGTTTGAAGGGTTATTCAAATATAAAGCGAGAGCCCTAGTAGTCATCATCACAGCATCTATTTTAGCACCACAAGATATATGGGTCTGTCCGTACATGCAGTCTGTTGGGCAGCATAAAGGGGTTTTGCCATCTCCTTAGCTTTCTTTTTGCCTCTGAGAAGCATTTGTAATGCGTTACTTCTATTCTGTGGAAGCTTTATTATTACCTTGTGGTAATAAAAAAAAGGCTGAATCTTTTAATATCTTGTAAAGTCTTTATTTTTTACACAAAATTACGTGTTGTAGTATCGATAAGAGTATTGATAAGTATCGATACCGATAAGGAGTATTGGTATCTGTATCGGTATCATAACGATATACATCCCTAACCATTTGTATTGAAGGCAGTTTCAAATACAGTCACAGTAACCTGAAGAACATGAGTTTATATCAGGACTGCAGTTCATACCTGAACATCAGAGAAAATGACCACAGGCAGGACTACGATGAAGGACACCACCCACACGGCTGCGCTCACTGCCTTGGCCACACGAGGGTGCCTCCACTTGGTGCTCCGGATTGGGTGGACCACAGCTAGGTAGCGATCGATGGACATCACAGTTAGGCAGAAAATAGACGTGAACTGGTTCAAGGAGTCTGCCGTCATCACCATGCGGCACAGGAAGGATCCAAACGGCCAATAGGAGAGCACATTCTGCGTGGTGAGGAAGGGCAGGCCGAGGATGTAGAGCTCATCAGCCACAGCTAGATTCAGGATGTAGATGTTGGTGACTGTCTTCATCTTGGCGTAGCACAGCACCACATAGATGGCTAACGTGTTCCCAATCAGACCCAGGATGAAGACAGTGAGGGAGATGACGGCAGTCATGAGGGTGCTGCTGCCCTCAAAGGGAACACTCTGAGTGGACATGTTGGAGATGTTGAAGAGGTGAGAGTAGGAGAAGAAGAAAGGTGAGGGAGCAGCTGCGTAGGTGGAGTTCAGGTCTGACGGAGAGGGGAACCAGAGACTCTGCTCTGAGGGATCTGGTGCAACAGAATTCATGGTGAAGATATTTATCCTTCTATTTCACAAATGTACTAAAAAAATCACATCCATCCAATTTATGGCATGAAGCAGCAAAAATAAAGCTTTTAAAAGAAGTTCAAATCAGTCCAGTTGGTCCCGTAGCCACTGCAAGATGTCAGCGGAGGCAACAGCAAGCTAACAGGGCTCAAGCACCAAATGTTTGCCCAAAAAGTCAGGAACTTCCAGGTCATAAATAAAACTTTAACTCTGCATTACCAGTCCTTTATGTAAATCAGCAGAATATTCTAAGTAGGGAATACTGCCACCTGATGGTCCATCCTAGACTGTGGCAAGGAGTAACAAGTTAATGTTGAGGGATAATATTTTGTCCCTGAACAGGTTTTTGTGTTTGCTTTAGCACAAAAAAACACAAATACAAAGAGAGACAAGAGACAGTACAGGACAAAGCCAAAACTTCAGCCCCCAACAGAGATAATGAAGCATCATGAAATAGTAACAGTAATAAACTATCTTAATTTACTTTTGAAGGTTTCTCGTATAGTTTTGTGGCTCAGTTTGGAGTGATGCTCATTTATCCAATGTCCATGTGTCCTTGGGCAAGGCACTAAATCCCAAATAGCTCCCACTGCTGCCTCAATGGCATGTAATGGGTAACAAAGAGCATAACTGTGTCGGCTAGTGATGGGCAGCTTACAAAGAACCTGAACCTGCTTTCCCAGACCGTGATTTTAAATGTCAAACTTTACTGCTGGTTTCTAACTTAACAATGTAGAGTTTTTTTAAAGACATGTCAAATAGTGTCTGCTTGTTGGAGGAGGTAAGAGTGAAAATTATTTTTAAGATGCTGCTTTAAAATTTCAGAACCATGAGGATATTTAGGTTTTAAAAGTAAAGCTGGTGTCCCCACGGGAACTACTACCTGCATGTAGGTGCTACTTTGTTGTGTTGATGTTGAGGAATTGTTCATCCAAACTTGCTCAAAATTGTAACAGACAACTTGTGTCTCTTGACTGTGACCTGATTTTAAGATCTTCTTTTGTTTACACCACAATGATGCACAGTCATATCGGCACCTTAAGCTGTAGGCTATACGGGGGTGGAAACTGGTACACAGTTTCAGTACTCAAGCATAAGTGCAGTTCCTTTAATCCAATTTACTCAAATACATGTAAAAGTACATCTGTTGTATTTATAAAACAAGATAAATAAAATATCAATAAGAATTTATTTCCGACTCTGCAGAGTTACAGTCTTGCATAAGCACGCTGCATGTGAACTAACAGAATTCCAAATATTTATAAATGTGTGAACAGTGTTCTTATAAATTAGAAATCAGTATTGAATCAGTGTTTTTTACACTCTGTGTCGGTAAAGTGTCAAGTCAATAAAGATCAATCTGCAAACAACTCTTATTTTTCATGGCTAAAACATCCAGGTTAAAATTTTTTCAGTCTTGAGTATCCAGATTTTGGTATTATGACAGCACAAGCTGATGAAAGGCTTTACTGGTTTAGCTTTTCATTTAATTTGTACTCAGTTATCAAATACTTTTAGAAATACATAAGAACAATTTATCCAAAATACACTATACACAAGTTATGCAAATTTACTGGTTTAAAGAAAAAAAGACTCAAAGGATCTAAAAACAATCACTTTTAAATTTTAGATGCTTCTGTCCATACACTGCTTTATTTACCTTGAACTGTTTGGAAACTGTGTACTGAAAAAGGAATTGGATTTAAAGTGTAGCATGCACCAATACATGGCCCTGAATTCACTCTGAATTCATGGCAACAGCTCTGACACTAGAAGGGCTCCTTTCCTAACTTTTTTTATATATTTTTCTTCAATGTTTTAGTCACCCGCTACAGTATTACTAGTTTCTTTGTATTTAAGTTCAAGGCGCTCCACTGCAACACTTACCAAAATATGTTAATTTCATTTGAATTATAGATAATTTACAATTACTCTTCAACAAATTAAGCACTTTTGCAAAAAAAACAAGCATACTCACCTATCATGTTTCGTGTATATCTGTTTTAAGAGTATCTAAGTCTCGGTAATTGGTTTAATAAGTGGATTAGAGAGAGTATTTAACACTTACAATGAATTCTGCTCATAGTTATCTCTTCACCTAAGAACTGATCCTGACACTGCTTCTGGGACCCCACAGCCACTTTGGATTTGGGCAAAGCCCCGGATACTTGCCTTGTCTTGCTCTGCCCCTGTCCTTGCAGCGTCCTGTTTCAGTGTGAATTTATTAACTCAAGTAATTCAGAGATGAAACTGAACAACGTGACTGCAAAGTTAGCTTGAGTAGAAGAGTACTGACGGTACTCTTGATCCAAATCTGACTCGCGCGTTTTCTCGTGTAGTAAAAAAGAAAATCTGTTCAGCACGTGGTGTGTCTAGTATTGGATCAGACGCTGTAGCAATTGACAAGAAGTTGTAACCTTCCAGTGTTTTAAAAAATCAGTGACTGACCTCCAATTCCAGCACACTGTTGTCCAAGCTGAGAGACTGACCGACGTGAAGACTGAAGCCCACTTCGCAAAAAATGATCTAAGATATAATTTCTCATCTGCGTCGTGCGTAAAAGCGATAATTTCAACAACTGCCACAGGTTAACGCACGGCACAACTTTTAAATACAACCTCTGTGATAAAGCTTGTCAATAAGTGAGTGTATCAGCGATATTGGATGCAGAGCCTGTTATTCATAAGCTTGTTTTGTCTCAACTCCGTGCGTAAAGCTTCATCATTGCTCCTCTTTGGGCAAGAGGAGACCAAAACTACCTTACTTGGTGAGCAGGGAAAATAAAAGCATCCAAGTCCAGCGTGATCACATTAAAAACAGTAAATATCGTGCTCCAAACTCTCATTCCTCAACAGTTCCTCCACATCGATGGATCGCTGCTGTCCGAGCTCCTCCTCTGTCCGTGGTGCTGAGCACAATGTGACACAAGCTGTGAGCCGATTCCCTGTCTTCAACTTTCTCCCACACGCTGTCTGCTGTTGCTCTTAAACGATTTACTATGACAGAGAGGGAGAGAGAGAGAGAGAGAGAGAGAGAGAGAGAGAGAGAGAGAACACTAAGTGACAATTGCAGGAAGAGGAGATGTGTATAGAACAGAGCTGTTTGGTTCGTCTCTGTGAGTCCTGTTCTCTAATACAATATTAAAATACTATAATTAATTTGACTCACATTATCTTTGTCACCCCAGAGGATTAATGTGCCCCAAGGTCACACAGAAGGCAACATGCACGGATATCTACCGCAAAAAAGGACCACAAAACAATTACCAGACTTTTGTAAACGGACACCAAAACGAATCATCTCCGACAGTGCATACAAATAAAAAAAATACTTATGCAGGCCTATAATGGTCTACTTATTTTTAAATCTTTTCAGATTAAAAATAATAAAGTATTTCAAAATTGAATTTAAAGGGATGGTTCAGTATTTTTTGAAATTTGGTTGTATCAGGCATGTGAAAAATAGTGGAGTGACTGAAAAGGATCCAAATGGCGCTGCACCTTTAAAGAGAACAAACTCACACCACCAGAGAGGTACACTGCTGTTAATGGGTTCAGTTATTTTGCCTAATTGTGTGATTTTTACGCTGAAATAAGCCACAAAACCATATTGGATTTAATTTATAATTGAATGGACAATTTTTCTCGAGCTTTGTTTTCCTTTGATAACAGTCAATTTGAGTTGTGATAGATGATGAGGGTTCTTTCACTGTAGATGCACAGGCTTACCATCATCGAGCTTTACCTTTTAGCTGCAGGGCTATACCCATTAGCCTTCCTGATTAAGCGCTGATGTGAGATTAGATGTGAGTGTGAGCGTGAATGCTTATCTGTCTCTCTGTTTCGCCCTGCAATTGGGTTGCGACTGGTTCAGGGTTTGTCTCGCCTCTTACCAATTGTCAGCTGGGATAAGCTCCAGGAGCCTCAATCCCAAAAGAGGGATAAGTGGTATAGATAATGGATTGATGGGTGAATGGATTGATTGGATCTGAATGCCACCTTGACCTCATGGAGGAGACATTACAGAACTTAAGACTTAAGAGAGAGGCTGAACCACATGTGCTGTATCAGCAGGGAGAGCAGCAGAGCACACAGGGGAGAGGAGAGACCACCTGGCTGCACAGCTCTGTCTTTAAATGTGCTTATATGTCTCCCGTTTATACATGTTTTGGCCACAATTTATTGAGTCACATTAATGATACACAAAATTATTCATGAGGACAATAAATTGTGTTTCAAGGCATCTCCTTCCTCTTCCTCCTCGCACTTGGACTGCCGGTTGGAGAAGGAAGGAGGGAGCCTGAGGAGAGCCGTCCTCCCCTGGTCCAGGGTCTCAACAGCCATCTGCAATGAACGGGAGGCGCGGATGTCGAGAGGAGGCTCAGTCTGTGGAGTCAATGTAAATGTAAGTGTTGGTTATTTATACAGCCCTTTACAACAACCCGTCCAGTGAACCAAAGTGCTTTTCAATATGTGGAAGTAAAAAGCAATAAATAACACAATTAAAATAAATAAAAGCAATAACAGCAATGAAAACAATAAAAGTAATAAGAGTAATAAAATACAATAAAACGAAGTAAAACAGAGTAAAAGTCATCCTAAATAAATATGTCTTCAGTCTAGATTTGAAAAGGCCCGGGTCAGAAATGGAAGAAAGATTAAGATTGACACTGCATCTCGCCCGCAGCGCATTTAAAGGCAAGAAGAGGCGTCTATTTGATTGGCGAAGGCTACACTCGGCTGTGTTAAACCCGCTCACGTCTTTTCTCCTCTCTCTCTGCCACTTGATGGGAAGGTCACAGGCATGGGTGCTCACTGCGCCAGACTGGGCTGTGCACAAAAATTGCAAAATGCCCTGTATCCACCCCATTGGCGCAGGGCAGGCGCAGCTCAGGGCAGGTGTGCTGCGCCTGCACCTGGTCTACGAAATTAGAGCCCATCGACCTTTTTGGCTTCTTTTCTATTTCTACTCTAATTTTTGCCCTTGAACTCTGAGGGCTTTGGTACAGTATGTCCTAACACAACGCTATTCAGGGATCTTAGTATAAATTACTATGAAAGTCTTTTCTCTGTGTGTCTGTTGAACAAATGAAGTTATAACTGTTCAGTCTTTCAATGAAAGCTACTTACTTAACCACGATCCTCCGCTCTGCTTGTGCATCTGTGTTTGCGTGCATGTGTGTGTGGAGCATCCGTGCCGGGAGAAAGAGATTGGATCAAACCACTGCGAGGATCGCGGGGGGGGGGGGGGGGGGGGTTCAGTATTTAAAATCGTCAAACAGTGTGTTTTTGTAGCATGACTTGTATTATATCATTAGGAAAAGATTACTATAGTATTACAAAACTAATCTACAACTGAATTTTTGGGGGGGACAACTTTATGGAAGGGGGGGACATGACCCCTGCGTCCCCCCCCGGGATTTGTGCCTTTGCCTGGAGGTCAGAGCTGGGTCAGATGAGAGAGAGCTGCGGACATACACGGGAGCTCACAGTTTTCCTACCGTGTGACTGGAGTGTATTGTAAACTTTGTTTTTTTTCATTAAACACTGTTTTTTGAATGGAACTACATCTCCTGTCATTCGCGTGAGATTAAGTTGCCATGTCTACAGCTCAAGTGGTTTTTTCGACGTCCTGAAAGAACACCACTACATTTAGTAGGAAAACTCGCTCGGACATACCTGGAAGCTGGATGTTAGCCGACGCTACAGGTGATTTGATGAAAACGAAGATGCATCATAGGAAGGAAGTCTTCAACACAACTTCATGGATTGTTTTTGACTGCATGAAAACGCCAGAAAAGGTAAAGGAAGAACTGAATATTTTAAAACCTCACAAGACTGACGGCATGTGCTCTGAATAGCGTTAATAGCCGTTATGCTAATTTGAGCTAAAGGCGCTAACGTTAGCTAACAACCTGTGATTGTCTGCATACAAACGGGACTGCTTGCCTTTGTGAAGCCTCTTGGAGCCTTTGTGTGTTCAGAAATTGTGATGCACATGTCTGATGAGGAAAGTGGGAATACTTTTTAATCATTTGCATACAATTTACACATTGCTTTGTTGATATGATGGCTGAAGAAAAGGAAGTAATTGATGATGTAGAAGTGGAATCTAAAAGGGTTGTTAGGCTGACAGAGAAAGCCATGGAGAACAAACTGAACAATCTCATTGGAGCTCGAAGAGGACTATTAGCTCAGATAACTGGCAAAAGAAGAGAAGTTGAAAGTTTGATGAATGATGCAGGAAATTTGAAAAAGGTGAAAAACTATATGCACTATGATTTTCCGACTCTTGTTGAAAAGGTTGAAGACCTAAGTAGACAAGTAGGAGATCTTCTGCCTGAGGATGAAAAGGCTGCTGATTTAGACAATTGGGTTTAACCGAAGATGTTGGCTATCAGACAGTTTTCAGAAGAAACTGAAGAATGGATAAATTCTTTAAGTGAAAGCAAAATAAATGAAGACACTGTAGATGAGGATGATGTCCAAGATGAAGATGATGACATTAACCCTGAAGACAGTGCATCACAGATGACAGTTAAAAAGAAAACTATTCAGAGTTCAGTAGTTGGGCGCTCGTCTGTCATGTCCTTTCGATCATCAGTTTGTGCTAATGAGGAAGCAAAGCTAGCAGGGTTGGTTGAGCGTGCTGCTGCTTTACAACTGAAACAAGACCTAGAGCAGGAAGAAGCACGTATTAAAGCCAAGCTGGAAAAACTTGCTTTAGACTTAGCTATTGCAGAAAAAAGAGCTAAAGTGAAAGTATTAAAAGGGTATGAAAAATCTGAGGATGGCATGAACAGCTAAGCAAAGCCCTTCTCCACCAACTAACCTACTAACAAGTCTGTAGCTGGGAGTAAGCTTCCATCCAATTTGCTGCAAAACATGGATTCTCAGGTTGTGAGGCCAAGACTCACTGACAGCACTGATAGGCAGCAGTTTGATAAAACCAATGATGGCCTTCTCCAAGTAATGCAAAAGCAAAACATGATCACAGAGATGCTAGTTCATCAGCAGAAACAGACTCAGCTACCAGTTAAAGATGTTCCAGTGTTCAAGGGTGATCCACTTACCTACAGATCCTTTATCAGAGCCTTTGAACAGGCCATAGAACAGAGAGCTGATGATGATCAGGACAAGCTGTACTACTTACAGCAGTACACAGCAGGAGAACCACATGAACTTGTGGGATTTTGTGAACATATGTCATCACACAGAGGATTCAAGGAGGCAAAGCGTCTGCTGCAGAGACATTATGGAGATGAGCTCATGATAGCAAGTGCTTACATTGATAAAGCTTTGAGATGGCCGCAGATCAGGTCGGAAGATGGAAAAGCCCTAAATACTTATGCTGTGTTTCTGACTGGCTGTCATAACACAATGGAAGATGGAAGGAGTTTATGGAGGAAATGGATAACCCCACAAACATGAGAATAGTTGTATCCAAGTTGCCTTTTAAAATGAGGGGAAAATGGCGTAATGCAGCATTTGAAATAAAAGAGAGAAGAGGACACAAAGCAAGATTTGCAGACCTTGTGCTCTTCATTGACCGTCAAGCAAAAATAGCAATGGATCCCCTTTTTAGAGTCACATTAGAGTCACATTCCTGCAATTGGGAGAGCCAAAGACCAGGGGAAACCAGTCAAAAGTGGAGTCAAGGGAAGCAGCTTTGCAATCAACATGTCGATGGAAAAGAAAAGGACAGATACAGAGGTAAAACAGGCTACTCACATTAAAGCAGCTAATGCTTTTGAAGCGCCTTGTCTTTTCTGCCAGAAGAGCCATACATTGGAGTCTTGCATTAAAATTAAAGCTCTAGCACTCAAAGAACGTGTTGAGTTTCTTAAGAAAAAAGGGCTATACTTTGGGTGTTTAACACAAGGACATCTTAGCAAGACCTGCAAGAAGAGGATGGTGTGCAAACAGTGCTCACAAAGACACCCAGATATCTTGCATGAAGAGACAGAAGTAAACAATACTGCTTCTGTGTCAATGACAGATAACATCACTCCAACGAAAGACGTCTCAGGTGCTCAAAAGTCTGCAGAACAGGAAGTAGTGGGCTTCACGGGGGCCGGAGAAGCCGAGTGTATGTTGTCAATTGTGCCAGTGAAGGTGAGATCCTGTAAAGAGGGAAGGTACATTGAGACATACGCCTTTATGGATCCTGGAAGTACAGCAACATTCTGTACAGAAGAGCTACGAAGGAAACTAAATGTAAAAGGAAAGCCAACTCAGATAATGTTAAGTACAATGGGTCAGGAGGAACCTGGTGAGCAGAAGTTGATGAACAGTTACCGTCTCTCAGAACTGGAAGTATGTGGACTGAAAGAGAAAGAGTTCATTCAGTTATCAAAGGTCTACACACACAGCAACATCCCTGTTCAGAAAGAAAACATCCCCAGTCAACAATATCTCGAACAACGGTCTTACCTGCATGAAGTAAGCTTACCTCACATTGACGCTGATGTTGGCCTTCTCATTGGAGCCAACAAGACTAAGGCCATGGAACCATGGCGCATCATCAACAGTCAAGATGACGGGCCCTATGCCATGAAAACCATCCTTGGTTGGATGATATGCGGACCTGTAAAAAGTGACAGCACCAGTGGGATGGGGGAAGACTGCTCATTACAATGTCAACAGAATCTCAGTGGTGGAAATTGAACAGCTTCTGGTTCAGCAGTACAACACAGACTTCCCAGAATGTCATTACGATGACAAGGAAGAGATGTCTCAGGATGACAAGTGGTTCATGCTGTCAGTGGAAAACAACAAGGTATGTTGATGGGCACTATTGAGTTGGCCTTCCACTAAGGAATGAATCAGCTAAGATGCCAAACAACCGCTGTGTGGCTGAACAGCGAGCTGCTAGCCTGAAGAAGAAACTGAGAAAGAGTTATGCATTTCTTGAGGACTACAAATCCTTCATGAAGAGCATACTTGACAAAGGTTATGCTGTTGAGATTCCTCAGGAACAGCTCCATCGCCATGACAACAGGGTCTGGTACATCCCACATCATGGGGTGTACCACCCGAAGAAAAAGAAAATCTGTGTGGTCTTTGACTGCATGGCTTCGTTTCAAGATGTGTCACTGAACAGTCAGTTACTACAGGGACCGGATCTTACGAACACACTCATCGGCGTCTTGGTAAGGTTTCGTGAGGAGCAAATAGCGCTAATGGCAGACATTGAATCAATGTTTCACCAAGTGCAAGTCCCAGACGCAGACGCTGACCTACTCCGCTTTCTGTGGTGGCCCAACGGCAACCTTGATTCACCGATACAAGAATACCGGATGGCAGTGCACCTTTTTGGAGCAACATCCTCTCACAGTGTTGCTTCTTATGCCTTAAGAAGAACAGCAGAAGACAGAAAGGACACTTCAGCTCCAGAAGCAGTAGAAACAGTTCTGCGCAACTTTTATGTTGACCACTTGCTTAAAATCTGCACCCACAGAAGAAAAAGCAATCCAGTTGGTGAAAAATCTTTGAAGTTTGTGTATGGAGGGAGGTTTTAACCTCACTAAATGGGTGAGTAACAGCAGAGAAGTCCTGGCGTCTCTTCCCCCAGAGCACCGAGCCAATGAGCTGAAAGACCTCGATCTCACCCATGATGCCCTGCCCACTGAACGAGCCCTTGGTGTGCAATGGCGCACAGAAAATGACACCTTTGCTTACAGTGTCAAACTGCAAAACAAGCCAAAGACAAGAAGAGGGATCCTATCGGTTGTAAACTCCATCTATGACCCTCTTGGCTTCCTGGCGCCAGTTGTGCTTCCTGCTAAGCTTCTTTTGAGGGACTTGTGTAAGGAGGAGCATGGATGGGATTCAGAAATCAGTGGCAAACAAGCTGATCGATGGTGCAAGTGGCTGGAAGACCTTTTACACCTCTCAGGCTTCAGCATAAAGAGATGTGTTAAACCTCCTGGATTTGGGCATGTAGTGGAAGCATGCTTGCATCACTTCTCTGATGCAAGCGAGAATGCTTATGGCACTGCATCCTATCTTGTGATGGTCAACAAAGAAGGAGAAGCTCATTGTTCCTTCATTATGGGGAAATCTCGAGTGGCCCCCCTCAAACAGGTCACTGTACCAAGGCTCGAGTTGACTGCTGCAGTCGTCGCAGTGAAAGTGGACAAAATGCTGCGAGAAGAAATGCAGCTCCCACTCAAACCTTCTCTGTTTTGGACAGACAGTACCACTGTTCTCAGGTACATCAACAGTGAAACGGCTTGCTTCAAAACCTTTTTTGCAAACAGGGTTACATTCATCCGAGATGCTTCTGATCCAGAGCAATGGATTTATGTCAGATCCTCGGACAACCCCGCAGATCAGGCCACCAGAGGCATTAAAGTAGAGAGCCTGACACAAAATGAAACATGGATGAGCGGACCACAGTTCTTGCTGCAGCCAGAAAGTGAATGGCCTCAAGACCAGATGATGTGATTCAAACTCTTCAAAAGGACCCAGAGGTCAAGACCATCACAGTAAATGCAAATAAAAGTGAAGACATTTCTGAGCCTGTGAACAAACTGTTTCAGCATTATTCAAGTTGGGACAGACTTAAGAGAGCAGTTGTGTGGCTTCTTAAAGCAAAGGAAACACTGATCCACCTGAAAGACAAGAGAAAGGAGTTCCAGGGTCTCCTCCTTCAGTCAGAAAAAGACCCGGACAGACAAAAGGTACTGGTGCAGCAGCATATGGAGGAATACAAATCCACCATGGAAAAGAAAACACTTTCTTTGGAACAGCTGATAACTGCAGAGAGAACAATCATTCAGTACAGTCAAAGGCAATGGTTTCCAGAGGAGATAAAGGCTCTTCTCAGTAAAGTGTCTATCAAGAGGAATAGCCAGCTGTTCAAACTTGATCCCAGTTTGCAGGATGGCATCCTAAGAGTTGGAGGCCGGCTGAACAAATCCGCCATGCCTACAGAAGCAAAACACCCGGGAATCCTCTCAAAACACTCCAAAGTTGCTGAACTTGTTTTGCACGATGTACATGAACAAAATGGCCACTGTGGGCGCAACTACATGTTGTCTCAGTTGAGACAAAGATTTTGGGTTCCCCAAGCAAATTCTGCCATCAGAAAGCTGATATCTGAATGTACAGTCTGTAGAAGGTTGCGGGGAAAACCTGGACAGCAGAAAATGGCAGACCTGCCAGAAGATCGTCTTCTCCCAGACAAACCGCCCTTTACAAACGTAGGCGTCGACTTCTTTGGGCCCTTTGATGTTAAGCGGGGCCGGGGAACTATGAAAAGGTATGGGGTACTGTTTACCTGTCTAACCATCAGGGCAGTGCACATAGAGGTGGCAGACAGTCTTGATACCAGCTCCTGCATCAACATCTTGCGTCGCTTCATAAGCAGAAGAGGACAGGTCAACATAATGCGCTTTGATAATGGCACCAATTTTGTTGGTGCAGAGAAGGAGTTGCAGGAAGCTTTTAAAAGCTTGAACCAGTCATGCATTGAAAGGGCAATGCAGAAGAAAGGTAAAAAATGGATTTTCAACAGCCCAGCCGCTTCCCATCAGGGAGGAGTTTGGGAGCGGCAAATTCGTACTGTGCGCAGGATACTCAGCGCCCTGGTCAAAGAACAGACTCTCACAGACGACGGTCTTCAAACCCTCATGTGTGAAGTTGAGAGTATAATTAACAGTCGACCAATCACAAACACATCTGATGATCCACATGACATCGAGCCTTTAACACCCAACCATTTGCTGCTGATGAAAGTGGAACCGAACATGCCACCAGGTACCTTCAGCAAAGACGATCAGTATGCTAGGAGACGCTGGAGACAGGTCCAGTATCTGGCAGATTTATTCTGGACTAGATGGACTCGAGAATACTTGCTCCTCCTCCAAGAGCACCAAAAGTGGTCAACGCTGCATCGAAACTTCAAATGTGAAGACGTGGTGCTCGTAGTCGATAGTTCATCCCCACGAAACACATGGATAATGGGATGAATAACCCAAACCTTACCTGACTCTCATGGAGCAGTACGACGGGTGAAGCTGCAGACGAAGACCAGCATCCTGGAGAGACCTGTTAATAAGTTGTGCTTACTGCAAGAAGCAGTGTGGACAGACTTGCATGATGATAAACAAAAAAAAAAAAAAAAAAGGATTGAAGACTGATAGTTCGGAAACAGTTAATTGAAGTTATTGATTACTTATTGATCTTATTGCTTCTTGATTATGTGTTTATTTGATGGCTCTTAGTATTTTGATTTGGTAATGGCTTTACCTGCCTGCTCAGCCATTAGGGGCCGGATATGTAAGAGCCAAGTCTTCAATTGATTTAAGTTAAAATGTAATGCAAATTCATTGTTGAGTTAATGGTAATATATTCCATGTTTTATTCTTGTAAAAGATAAATAATGTTTAAAAAGGTTAAAAGTTAATTCATACTTTGTTTATAAGGCTTTGCTCCATTCTTTAAAAAATTGCTGTACCCCTTTGATTTGAGAAGTGATGTCATGAGCAGTTTTTACGTGCCTGGAGGTCAGAGCTGGGTCAGATGAGAGAGAGCTGCGGACATACACGGGAGCTCACAGTTTTCCTACCGTGTGACTGGAGTGTATTGTAAACTTTGTTTTTCTTCATTAAACACTGTTTTTTGAATGGAACTACATCTGCTGTCATTCGCGTGAGATTAAGTTGCCGTGTCTACAGCTCAAGTGGTTTTTTCAACGTCCTGAAAGAACGTCACTACATCTTCATTAATAACTTATACTGAGGTAAGACTACATGATTTAATACACAATTATGGCCCGACCCGGGAGTGGTTGGCTATGTAAATTGTCATTTAGTCTCGTGTAGAGCCTGATATGAATCAGAATCAGCTTTACTAGACAAAGAAGGAATTTGACGCTGGTTTACTTCACTCTTTCAGCACAGACTAGATACACTCAGAGTGTACATACATTATATAGCAGAAGCAGAAAACGCAGAACAGGAATTAAACTTTTCAATAAAATTATCATAATAAAAACAAATGACAAAATAAAAAAAAAAAATTAAGGTAAGAACAGAAATAGCATCTGCACAGTATGTGCAAGATAAAAACAAGAAACAAAAGACAACAAAAAGCAACAATCCAGAAACATCACACCAGTGCAAAATGTGGGAGGATTCTGTGCAATGAATGATTATATAGAGAGTACATAAATAGACATTTGCAGTTCGGAAGTCAGCATGGCAACAGCTTGGGTAAGAAACTGTTCTTGTGGCATGATGATAATAGTGACCTAATAACATAAGAGTGTGACATAATGACCAACTACACCCCATTGTAACCTTATTGTAAATTCTCATCTAAGTTTTGTTTTATTTTATATGTAGTTTGAGATCAATATTGTGTGCTGACAAAACATCTGTCTGTTATCTGGTGACCGTGGGCTCTAATTTTGTAGACCAGATGCAGGTGTGGCGCACCCACCCTGCACCATGCCTGCACCATGCCATAGGGGGTATGTCCAGGGCATTTTGCAATTTTCATGCATGGCCCAGTCCAACGCAGCCAGGCACGCACCAAAGCCTCTGTCCCTCCCACCAACACAGGTGGCAGAGAGGGAGGAGAGAAGTGGGTATCATGTAGGGTCCCTCCTTCCTTCTCCAACCAGCAGTCGCAGCCCGCAAGGAGGAAGAGGACGCCTTGAAACACAATTAATTTTTTTCACGAACGAGAAAAATATGTATCTCTAAAGTGACTGAGTAAATTGTGACCAAAACATGTATAAAGGGTAGGCATATAAGCACATTTAAGGACAGAGCTGTGCAGCCAGGTGGTCTCTCCTCTCACTGTGCACCTGTCAGCCAAATTACCAGTGCACCGGGTGCGCTTCGCCTGCGCCAAGAATAGACCAAGTTGGAGCTGGCAAGCTTTCAGTGCACCTTCTGTGCATTTTTTTGGGACTAAATTGTCACTGCGCCAACCTGAATCTGGTGACACCTCCCCCTGGTGTGCTGCCACACCCATCTAAGGGAAGCCAGTCTACCAAATTACCACTGCACAGGTTGGCCAGACTCTATTAGTGCTTAGGGACCCATGTCTGTTAATTGTTCCATGTCTTCAAAAATCTTAAAATAAAGTAGAAAAATTTTAGGATCACAGGAAACAATTGATATAAAAACCGAACAAGGGTAAAGAACCATTTCATTTCATCCTTCATTACAAGTAAGAAACCTGGGCATAATATTTTACTCTGACCTGACTTTTATTCCTCACATTAAGAATATAACAAAAATAGGTTTGAATCATCTAAAGAACATGGCCAGAGTCCGCCCTATTCTCTCTCAGGCTAGCACGGAGACGCTAATGCATGCTTTTACCACCAGCCGTATTGCTACTACTGTAATGCCCTGCTCTCTGGTCTTTCAAAAAAGAACATCTCAGGTTTACAGTTACTTCAAAATTCAGCAGCACGTGTCCTGACAAAGACCAGAGGGCGGGCCCACATTACTCCAGTTTTAGAATAATTGCATTGGCTCCCTGTGTGTTTCAGGATTGATTTTAAAGTTCTTTTATTGTTTTTTAAATGTCTTAATGGTCTTGGGCCTTCTTATCTTTCAAAACTGCTTTTACCTTACGAACCCTCACGGACCCTGCGCTCCTCTAACAGTGGGCTCCTAGTCATCCCAAAAGTCACGACACACACATGGCAAGGCGTCTTTCCAGTTTTACGGCCCAAGACAGGCTCAAGACACACCTTTTTTAGCTTAGCTTTTAATTAAGATTTTATTTATGACATTTATTTACTTTAGGTTTTCACATTGTTTTTATTTATAGATTTTACTCATTTTTATCTTAATGTTTTTGCAGTACTATTTTATGGCCTGTTTCTTAGTTTTTATTATCTTAGTTTTTACTTATTTTATTCTTTTATCATTTGTATCTCCAGTGTTTTCTCTGTGGGAGCCCTCTGCACCACGAGTTGTGGTCGGCTATGGCTGAAGGGCTCTGTCTCGTAGGTTCCTGGAGGAGTTTTGAGGTCCATCATCTCTCCTCTGGGTTCTGCGCCGGTGTCCTGTGGCGGTGGTCGACTCTCTGCTCCTGGTGCAGAAGGCTCCTCTGATGACGCTTTCTCACTTGGTTCATCTGTACTCAGCCTTTTATCTTGTTCTTAGTTTTCTTGCCACTATTTTAGTCAGTGTGTGTATGTGTATGAGTGTGTGTGTGTGTGTGTGTGTGTGTGTGTGTGCCCATGCGTGTGGGTAGTTTTATGTAAAATAGGGGTGGTTAGGTGGGTTTGAGGGAATGTTTTTAATTTTCTTTCTATGTAAAGCACTTTGAATTATATTCATTGTATGAAAAGTGCTTTATAAATAACATTTGATTGATTGATTGATTGATTGATTGATTGATTAAAAAATATATTTTTGACTTATTTTTATTTTAATTTACCTTTATTTAACCAGATAAAAACACATTGATATCAAGATCTCTTTAACAATCTGAACTGCCCAAGAGGTCAGCAGCACACGTCATAGTGAAACATGCTGGAAGTGACAATATACAATAAATAATATAATTAATGGTTGAATAAAGCTGAAGTTTCACTAAAATTAATCAAACCAAAGTTATAGCTTTGGTCTGATGATAGGAAGAGCTGATGAGGACAGAGTCACTGAATTATCTTTGTTCCTTTATTTTACAGAATGTTACAGAAATCAATTTGACCAATAAAAGCAACAAACTCTTTGAGGATGACCAACAGCTTGCTGCTTTTGTTGAGGAGATATCACAGAACCAAATTGTCCCTGTTTATGGTAATGCAAGCTTCATCAAAGAGCCTCCTCCACTTACAGGTACATCTCTGAACTTAAGAGCTTTGCAGAGAAGAGGGATGATTGGATAAGATAAAAGAGCTTCATGCAACATCTCCAGGCTGTCTACAGAGGAAGAAAACAAATGGATACAATAAGAACAGAAGAAGAGAGAAAATATGTTGGAGAGCAGGGTCAAAAATGTAAATAGTTGCCTGTGGATTAAGTAAATGAAGGCCTCAAGAACATCTCAGTAGTAATGGGGAGAGGCTGGAACATTTCATTCAGTTGATGAAAAGGTTTTTAAAAATGAAAAAAAAGTCAGAAAAAATGTTTTCCCTATTCCAGCATATTGCTCTTCTTCTCCACTGCTGAACTTTTGATCGAACTACAGCTTACAACTTCTGCAGCTGAGTTTAAAACCAACAACATACTGTGTAATTTGATCTTAGATGTGTAAGTGGGGGAAAAAAATCATATGCTCTAGGCTATAATAAATTTGAGTGTATTTTTAGATCTGTGTTCATCCTTGGCTCCACAGCCAATTATCTACAACAGAAACCTCAGTGCTCTGCTGAGGGTTGAATGTTATTACAGCTGAAGTTACCAGGTTCATGGCTAGATGACATTTTTACATCAGATCAAAATGTTATCCAAAGCAAACCACTCAAATTGATGTGATCTCTCTGTAGGCACACAGTCCATATCATATCTGACATTGTGCTGAGTGTGTCAAGTGGAAACTCTTCTACTACAGAATACTCCCTGTGATATGTTTTCTTTCATCATGTGAGATGAGGAAGGTATTCCTGTAACTACAAGAATAGTTTAGCTGTTAATGTAACACTCACTGATTGGAAAGTTACTGTAAACCTTAGTGGTATTAAACAGAGGACGAAACACCAAGGTGTATATATTCTGTCAAACACGCTGTGAATAAACCATGTGACACCAGCTCCTGTCTGGTTAATTTAGAAAAAATGTACAAGATTTTCATTTTCTCAAGTACAAGCAATACAGTCTTCTATTTTTAGCCAGATTTTTCCACATCATTGGTATTTGGAAAAAACAACAGCAGGGACAGAAAAAGCATCCATGATTTCCATAAACAATATATAATGTGGACTCAACAGACTGCAGCACACTTTTTCACTTTGCATTAGTCCATCTCAGCTTAAGCAGCCGGTGACACTTGTTGATGTTGCTGATATATGGCTTTCACTTTGCATGGTGGAGTTACCACTTAAACTGGTGGATGTCACGAAGAACTGAGTTAACTGACTGAAGCCTAGTTTTTACCCCTCCGTGATATGTCATCTCCACTGTGAACATTGTGGGGTAAACAATTGGACTCCTTCTTTGTTCCATCTCCAGAGGAAGCACCAGAGGTATGATATTCAAAAGAGAGAGAGGCGAGCGGAGGGCAGCGAGTGAGAGTCTCTGTCTTTGTGTGTATGCAGGTTAAGTGTCATGTTATGCACATCCAAGCAATATTACAGTTTGAACTAGAAAAGCACTTGGAGAGCACAGACCTAAGCCAACGCCACAGTCCTCACCCATATTGTGATTTTCACCATAAATATTAGTTCTACCTTAATGAATCCAGTTGCTAATGGTATGTTTTCATGGTCAAGGAATATAAATATTTCGATGAAATAAAGGTAGGGCTAATATTTATGGTGAAAATCACAATATGGGTGAGGACTGTGGTGCTGGCGGAGGTCTGCGCTCTCCGAGTACTTTTCTAGTTCATAATGATATCTATTTTAGTTCCGTAGTTATTCACCAAAATCACATTTTTCGTCATGGCAGATCCAGATGCTGATCCGCATCAACACCAGAATTGAATCAGTTCTTCCTTTTCCCACCCTGAACATTTCCTGAAAATTTCATCAAAATCCACCCATAACTTTTTGAGTTATTTTGTTCACAGACAGACACGTAGATGGCAATATGGTGTAACTTTGAAATTTGTTTTCCTAGTTTTTTGTGGTGGCCCTGGTTCTACCAGGTTGCCCCAGACCGGAGGCTACTTGGCTGGGCCCACGCCCCAGCGCCGACAAAAATTTGGATCGAGGGCTGACTTTCAATAGATCGCAGCAAGGGAGCTGCTCTGCTACGTGACAGACAAACAGACTCTCCCGAAAACATAACCTCCTTGGCGGGGGTAGGTAGGAAATTACCACAGATTGCAGCCTCTGGGACTTAATGTAAATGTTTCTTAAAGTAAACATAGCAAAGCCTTATTTTGGCACTTTTGTGTAAAGGCACTGTGAATTGTGCTTCTGCTCCAGAGCCCATGCAGTGATATACACTATATTGCCACGATTCCCTCATAAGCGGATATACAGGCATGTAGTTGGAGCAGGTCACATACACCATATTGCCAAAGTATTCCCTCACCTGCCTTGACTCACATAAGAACTTAAGTGACATCCCATTCCTAATCAACAGGGTTCAATATGACGTTGGTCCACCCTTTGCAGCTGTAACAGCTTCAACTCTTCTGGGAAGGCTGTCCACAAGGTTTAGGAGTGTTTATGGGAATTTTTTAACCATTCCTCCTTAAGCACATATGTAAGGTCCCACACTGATGAGAAGGCCTGGCTCTCAGCCTCCGCTCTAATTCATCTCCAAGGTGTTCTATGATGTTGAGGTCAGGACTCTGTGCAGGCCAGTGAGGTTCATCAACTCCAGGACCCTATTTCTTAAATTGTTGGATGATTTGCTAGTGCAGCTGTTCTAAAACTAGTGAAGCTGGTCTCACCCTTGCTTGCCTAACAGAGCCATTTAGGGGGGCTCCTATTATACCCAAATTTGACACTTGCCTGTTTCCAAAAAACTGTTCATCTGTGAATGCTCCGTAAAGGTGTTTTTGTGCATTCCCTAAGTCTTTGTTGCCTCTGACCCAGCTTTTTCGGAATATCCTATGGGCATCAAATTAAAAATGAGAGAACGTTTGTTTAAAAAAAAAGAAAAAGAAAACTAAGTTTATCAGTTTGAAGATTGCATATTTTCGTTTTAGTGCATCCAGTTGAATACAGACTGAAAGGGATTTGCAAACCATTATATTCCCAGTTTATTTGTTCTAAACGTTGTCCCAACTTAGTTGGGATTGGGATTTGTATTTTCTCAGTTCATCAGCCAGGTTAAGAGAAGAACTGCTTTTCTTTATTTTCATCATTGTTGGGAAAAGAATTGTTTCCAGCTTCTTCTCTTTGTTCAAAAATGAACAGCCTTGGATAACATTTTGTCATTTTTTTTCCCATATCATGAACAAAAGTTTTTGGTTTTTTTGCTTTGCAAGAAAGTCAACAAAGAGTAAGAAGAAGAACATGTTGTCCTGTTTGACAAATCTCCTTTCCCACATAATCCCCATCTTTGAGTGCATCCATATTTTCCGAAGCACGTCTGTGACATGTATAATTAGGACCTGAGTGTTTCTCCGTAAGAACATATAATACTTTGTGATGTGATGTGACTTACTGTGCAAGGTTTCTTTCCCATCATGTTATCTATTTGTTTCCATTATATAACTTGCATGTCTCTGATGTGAACCTTTAAATGTCAGTCGTCTGAAAATGTGTTATCTGTTTCTATTTCCACCTGTTACTCTCACTCCGCCTGAGCACACACACCCAGTGGAAGCACAACAGATAAAGCAGAAACATCATAAAGCTTACACGCCTCCATGATCACCACATTTAGACCTGATTTCAACTCTGCATCCTCACGTTTCCTCTTTACCTCTCCTTGTTGCCTATGCTCCATGCAGGGAACACGCTTGCTGGAAATAGAGAACTAAACCTCTCACTAACAACCCCCACTGTTACTACTACACTGGCACACGCTGACATAATCACAGCAAGGTTCATGCTCAGAATGAATATCTGAGTGTCAGTTGGGTAAAGAGGGAAAAGTTTATGTCCATCTCCTCAACAATCCCCCGGAGTGAGGCTCTCACACAGCCCGAGGCTTGACCTTACCAGCCTGTCAAACGGGATTATTGTCCTGTAGTGTGTTTGTGTGAAGGAGAGAGGTGCGCCAGTGTTACATTGAGGAAAAACAACTAACTAAAACAACACAAGAACCTTTTCTGGTGGTAGAAAGAGGGTTGTCACAAATGCATTTTTATCTAAGTTAGCAAACATAGACCAACCGATGCATCATACAGTCCTGATCAAAATCTTAAGACCAGTTGAAAAATTGCCAGAATGCATTTTGTGCATTTTGCACATTTGGACCTTAATGAGGTTTTCAATAGAGCTACAATATGCAAAAGCCAGAAGGAGGAGTGTGACAAAAAGCACTTTGAAAAAGTAATTTATTGAAAACAGCAAATATGCTGAAATAGACTGTTTATCAGCTGATCAAATGTTTAAGACTACAGGCTATTAAAGTCAGAATCTGCTCAAAATTTTCATTTTCTGTCAGGCATTCTCACGGTCATGCCCTCCTGATGGCTAAAGCTAAGAAGCCTTCTCTTCTTGAACGTGGTCAGATCGTCAAGCTGTATAAGCAAGGCCTCTTGCTGCTGAGGTAGGACGCAGTAAGACAGTCATTCTAAATTTTTTGAAAGATCCTGAGCATTATGGAACAAAAAAGTCAGGTGGTAGACCCAAAAAATTCCGCCTGTGCTGAGCCGGAGGATCCGATTGGCTGTCCGTCAAGACACAGGGCGGTCCTCGACTCAAATTAAGGCCCTTACTGGTGCCGACTGCAGCGCAAGTCTTTATTGCGACACCATCCACAATGAACAAACACAAAACACTGTATGAAATGTGTAAATGCACAGATTAAAGTTAATTTTAAAACTGAAGCATCCAGGAAAAATGAAATGATCCAAAAGTTGGGTCACACTCCTGTTTAAAGAAACCTCACCAAATCATTAATTATCATAATATCAAGTGAAAAAATAACATAATCAGACTTTGATATTTTGATGAAGGACCTGTTAAATGTAATGACTTTTAAACAATTTATTTTCTTATTTTCTTGCAAGAGTTCTTTCCTGTGTTCTCAATTCTGTACACAAAACACACTGGACAGCCTGTTTTATCATCTGTGACTACAATTATTGGTGGGAATTATTAGCATGAAACAGATATTAAAAATTTAGTGCTATACTTTTACAAAATCTCTAAATGATGTGTGTAAATGTGTGTTCGGAAGGAATTAAGAAATGCTTTGTATCAGGCATTATATAGATGCATTGACTTCAAAGTATTCTGAATGCCACAAATTTTTGATGCTGAACTCACACAAAAGCATTGAATATTGACCTTTGGTCTGGTCCCACTTCAGTAAGGAGAGGTCACAGCAGTGTTGTCAAGGATGGCACCCAGAAATAAATGAAGAAGAGGCTTTTAAAGATAATAGGATCATATCTACCTCTACCAGATGACTCTTTCCATGGACCAAAGTTTCTGTATTATTTTCCGTGAGACTCGAGCTATGACCAGAGTGTGTGGAGTCTCACGTACCATTGAATGAGTCAATTAAAAAGTCCTTTCTGAGTCCCTAAATCCAACATTCAGGCACCAAATGTTTAATATTAATCAATATTGTAGAAAGTTGTGGAGAAAAAGAAATGCTTTGAAGTGAGTGCTTTACAAAGTATAACATGTCATTGTTTATCTATTAACCAATTTAAATGTAATTAAAAAGAAATGAAATATAGGTTATATATTTAACAGCACTGACTTTGAAGCATATCACTTTCTCTATACCTGTCAAACACTTACACAGTATCATAAACATGTATTCGTTGTTTCACAAAACATAAAACTAAACATTTGACAGGTTTTCATATATGTCACCTGCCATAAGACATTTTGGGGCACCTTTCTCCTTTCCTTTTGTACAGGGTGGTCCAGTGTTCCCTAAGCTAAAGGAGATAATAAAGTAAGCAACAACTTTCTTTTCCTTTACTTTTGGAGTATATTATGGCTGATGCTGAAATGGTCATTTCCTGAGTAAGGAAGGTTCCTTACCAAAAAGGACTTTGCAAATGACTGAGCAAAAAGTGCTTTCCTCCCCTCACCTAAAGAGGAATGCATTTGTAAACATGAAGCAGCTACTTTAAATAACTGTCACTCTAACAATGATGTGATGCAAAGATGTTTCACTCCCATTTTTGGTTTAAGAGTTAAGTGGGTGAGCCAGAACTAATCAGCATCCCCTGATATCATTCAAGCACCATTTTCTGCTCCCTGTTGTTGTTGTCATTCACACTTTGAGCTATTTTATCTCTGCTGTTGAGTTAATGATGCTAACTAACAGAAGTTTCTTATTGTCCCATTTGATATAAAGGATTGTTTACTCCTACAGGAAGTAACCTTGCTAAATCCATACATATTGGAGAATAAAAGCATAATAAAGACCAACTTCATGATGAAACATCATATCCTAATAGTTAACTTTTGCTGCTTTACTCATATAGTAATTAACTAAAGATGACCTTCTAAGAAGTGTCAATTCTGTAACATCAGCAGAGGATCACTGGACATCACTGAGTCAGTTTGGACATGAACTTTTCCCCACATCTGTCAGCATATTGACCCACATGCAAAACAAGATGAAGTCCAAGATCTCAAAAGCTTTTAATTTGATAGGGGTTTGGTACACAGAAGAACAGACATAAATCAGGCAGAGGTCTAGGAATCAGCAGGAAAAAAGAGAAGTCAAAAATATTTCTAGCAAGATCAGAAACACGAAGGGACACAGAAGGAATGCTGGAAAGTGATGACATGAGGTACAACGACAATCTGGCAAAGAATCTGGGAAGTAGGGTTTAAATACACATATGAGGTAACCTGACACAGTTGATGTGGGAGGGAACACAGATGCAGGGAATCAACAATCAGGGAAACCCAGAGAGGGAAGGACAGGAAGCTAAACCTAAAAATTAGAACGAAAGGTGAGTACATTCAAAATAAAACAGGAATGACAAGACATGACACTTGAGAAAGAAATTCAAGTTGAACTTAACTGAGGAATGTGAGAACTTCTGAATGAGCAGCAGGGTCACATCAGAACGTCGAAACATTTCTACATAAAATGCATTTATTTGAATTCTCTTGATTGTTGCTTTAATAAAGAGGTTAAGATTGTTGTACTTTTTCTATATGCACTTAACCAAAAGAAAAAACATTAAAGCAAAGATATACTTCTCTAAAACTTCGATCATTTGGATTTATCAAGTTGAAATTTGGAGATGAATGTGATTAAGAACCAGACTGTTTTGATAACTCAAGTAATTTAACCTTCACCTTAAGATGGTATTTTTTAAACTCAATCTACTTTTCAGCAGAGACAGAATGTTCCCCGAGTTGGACAACCCAGCTGCTGAAGGAGCTACCCATCAGCCACAGCTCATCCTGTGGAGGGTAAAAGGGGTTAACCAAGATGGATTTGATTTGTTCTGTTATCCCTCTTCTTCTCCACTGTCTCCAGACTGTCCAGCTCTAATCCCACCACAGAGCAGGCCCTCCTCACCAACAGACTCAGCAAGCTGGCGAGGTAAGCTTCCTCTGAGGTGGGATTAGAGTTGGAGACAGTAACGAAGAGGAGGATAAAGGGCAAAATTAGATTCATCTATGATATCCCCTCTCACCCTCTCCAGAACAAGCCGTGGCTGATGGGAAGCTCCTCCAGCAGGTGCATCATTCCACCCAGGGGCCGCCACCCTCAGTATAAGCAGCAGAAGTGACAGTCACTGACGCTACAGCCCAACAGATACAGACAATCCTCACAACATCAGAGAAAAAGTTGAAATGTTTGTTTGACTTTTGAAAGAGATGTCTTTTAGAGCATTTTTTGCTGCTGTTGCTGCTTCAAGCAATGCCTCTCTGCTGCATGAGATGTACTCAGGAGGATGATGCATGCTGTGAACACACATGGGAAAAATCAAGGTCGTGTTCTCTTAACTGCATCACTGATATAAAAAGGAGGAACTGCTGAATATCATACAATATAAAGCAGAGGTCCCAAATCCCAATGTCACAGACTGGGCCATAGATTGTGGGGCACCAGGTTGTAAGGAAGCAAATATAATTGATTTCATTACCTTTTTTCTTTTGAATAACTAAAAACTAAAAGTGTTTTTTTTTCCCCACTGGATCCAGATCCTTGCATATCCACCTGTGTAGCTTGTACAAAAGGCTCTCTGTAGTCCCTGCCACTGTTGTAATGAAGATAAAAGTGGGAACTCAGATATACTGACTATTAAACCATGTGCTCATGCAGTGCTCCACCTGCTTTTTGCTTGCTTGGTTACTTAATTACACCACAGCTACAGCTACAAGCTACACGATTCCCTCATAAGTGGATATACAGGCATGTAGTTGGTGCAGGCCACATACACTTTATTGCCAAAAGTATTCACTCATAAGGTTCAATATGACGTCGATCCACCCTTTGCAGCTATAACAGCTTCAACTCTTCTGGGAAGGCTGTCCACAAGGTTTAGGAGTGTTTATGGGAATTTTTGACCATTCTTCCAGAAGCACATTTTTGCGGTCACACACTGATGTTGGACGAGAAGGTCTGGCTCTCAGTCTCCGCTCTAATTCATCCCAAAGCTGTTCTATAGGGTTGAGATCAGCACTCTGTGCAGGCCAGTCAAGCTCATTAACACCAGACACTGTCATCCATGTCTTTATGGACCAGCTTTGTGCACCTGCTGCACAGTCATGTTGGAAGAGGAAGGGGCCAGCTCCAAACTGTTCATGCTCCAAACAAAGTTGGAGCATGAAATTGTCCAATATGTCTTGGTATGCTGAAGCATTCAGAGTTCATTTGAGTGGAACTAAGGGGCCAAGCCCAGCTCCTGAAAAACACCCCCACATCATAATCCCCGTTCCACCAAACTTTACACCTGGCACAATGCAATCCGACAAGTATTGTTGTCCTGTCAACCGCCAAACCCAGACTCGTCCATCAGATTGGCAGATGGAGAGGCATGATTGGTCACTCCAGAGAACGCGTCTCCACTGCTCTAGAGTCCAGTGGCGGCGTGCTTTACACCACTGCGTTCAAAGCTTTGCATTGTACTTGGTGATGTGAGGCTTGGATGCAGCTGCTCGGCCACGGAAACCCATCCATGAAGCTCTCTGCTCACTGTTCTTGAGCTAATCTGAAGACTTCATGAAGTTTGGAAGTCTGTCGTGATAGACTCTGCAGAAAGTTGGCGACCTCAGCATCCATTGATCCCGCTCCGTCAGTTTACCACAGTCTACCACTTCGTGGCTGAGTTGCTGTCGTTCCCAAACACTTCCACGTTCTTATAATACAGCTGGAAGTGGACTGTAGAATGTTTAGGAGCGAGGAAAATTTCCCAACTGGACTTGTTGCACAGGTGGCATCCTATCACAGTTCCACGCTGGAATTCACTGAGCTTCTGATAGCGACCCATTCTTTCACAAATGTTTGTTAAAGCAGTCTGTGTGCCTAGGTGCTTGATTTTATATGCCTGTGGCCATGGAAGGGATTGGAACACCTGATTCTGAATGTTTGGATGGGTGAGTGAATACTTTTGACAATATAGTGTATTTTTGTCAAATCTTTTGATCTCCAGTGTTTGTAGCTGAGCCCCAAAGTCAGGACAGGAGAGTGGGGTGTGTCAATCCTCTGGTGTTTTCATCGGTATAAAGATCAGGCTGGTCAGTGCATCTTGGGACAGCTGGAGCTCAGGCTGGATTTGGAGAGGAGAGGATGGTGGACCGTGCTCTCACAGGAACCCCACTCCTTGTCATAGTTAATATTTTTTGGCTACTGTTGCAGCATCTGAACGGGATTGTTTTTTGACATCATTGCTGTTTTTGTAATAAAGCGACAACGTCATTCCATTCCTCCTTCCTTTACTTGTCAGTGGCTTCGTGACAGGGGAAATTCATGTAGGTGATTCACATAACAAATTGCCTGGGCAGCCTTGTGCATCAACTACAGAGTGATGCAGGGATGAGCCCTGAAACATGAAATTAAATCAGCATTTTAGCTGTTTGAGTTACATCTCCTCATATACTGTACATAAACAGGTGAAGTTAAAATTCATGCAATGCTTTGCTTTGTAATGGTAAGTCTTAGCCTATAAATAAACTTGTTTATGACATCATCAAAAACCTAAATAAGGACAAATAGCAAGCATATCTTTGGCGTTTATTAAAACTTTAAAGTCAGTAGCTAACTGTCTCTGCCACTGAATGGATTCTCTTGCATCAGAGCAATACACTTTTCATACATATAAAGTTTTATAAATTGTGTGGCATTAATTTCAAGGTTCTAAGAATGAAAAGTGTAATTCTTCCTCCACCCAATAGGTCTGAATTTATTTCATTGTTCTTCTCAAACAGTGTTTACCTCCTTTTATTTTCTTAACTCAAACCCTGAGTGTAGATAATGGATGGTTTGATAGATGACAACTTTTATCCAGGACATGTGGATGTAAAAGTTTTTTTCACTGACAGCTCAATGACTCTTTGAAACTGGAACTTCAAATACTTCTTTGTCTGCTATCATCCCTATTACTGCTAAGATCTACTTTTAAACTCTCCCCAAAAAGCCCTTTACTAACCAAACACTGGGCCTCTATGAGGCTTCATCCAAATTTTCAATGGCCCAGTGTTGGGATGCACATCAGCATTGATTTGACATAAGTATCTGCCTGTATCAGCCCTTTTCTAACAAACACATATCAGAACAGATGTTAGTGTCAGATGTTTCTCTGCTGAGTCAAACCAATTAAATGATGACATGGTTCACACTTAACTGCTGATCGAAGGGTTAGTTCAAGCTTTGAAGAAGGGCGGCCAGAGGTTCATGGCACTAGTGAATATGAGTGCCAGTAAGAACTTACGAGTTTTGTCTCTGGGGGATGGTGTCTAGTACATAGCAGTGCCACTGAGAATCTCCTAAGTAACCTATAATGAGTCAAAACTACTCAAAAAACTACTCTGACTCACTTAAATGATTTAGTAAGATTTTACAGCATTTAACCTTTTCCCAGCAAAGTCCCTGAAAACACATACCGCTACTGACTGTGGACAGAGTTGTAAATTGGAGAGAGAGGGTGGAGATTTACATGTAAGGAGGTCAGATCTCAGTATAGGCCACTGACTTAGTAATGTGTTATTAAGTTACATCTCAGACTTTTCATAGGGCCAAGCTGTTTGTGTGGGGGGCCCTGCACATCTGTATCAGCGTCAGTCATGTCAGAGTTATCTTGCCTTCTTTATATCCCATTTAGCTGAGCCATTAGCACCTTCAAAACATCACTGATATGCCAGATAGATGGTTCTGTATATCTATGTGATGAATTTCACTTGTCCGTCTGGGCAGCAGCCAATAGAGAGTATTCCAGGGGGGCAGAACCTGTTGAAACAATCCTTACTAGGGCTGGGTGATATGGCCTAGAAATAAAATCCTTGATTTTTTTTCCCACAACACTCGATTTACGATTTTAATCGATTTTTCCCTCCCTAAAAGAAACAAAACTCCCAGTGACATAAAAATGAAACAAGTCAAGTTTTGCCTTCATGTTGTCTAAATGTTTCCCTGGTAAAGTCAAAGTCTGGGTCATAAAAGGTTGATTATATAGTATAAACGTAGGCAGGTTTGTCTACATAAACACTAAAAGGCTGAGGTATTTTTACAGTATTAGCATGAAACTCTCTGATCAATATTCAATCTACTTAAATAACAAATACAAGCCTATTTAAGTGCTTGGGCAAACCCTACAAGGCTGACCATCATGAAAATTGTAATTTTTTTCAAAAATTGCAACTACTTAAAATTGGACTAAGGCAAGAAAAAAAATCTTGATTTTTTAATTTTTTAAATCTTCATCAGAAAATAACCCGAAATTCATTGATTTTTTTGCCCAGCTCTTATCCTTTCAGTAACTGATTTATCATTTGGTTGGTAATTGGTTTATCAACAGCAGGTAGGTGCTGCTTTTGAGGAGTGAAGTACAAAAAACAAGCCAGTTTTTGGATCAAACTCTCAACTCTAAAACCTGTCCAGAGAGGTGGACTTTTATTACTGAGAAATTATTCAAGTGTTGTTCATTGTTCCTAAAAATGTTTAGTTTCTTTTTTGGCCAATATTTTTGTTGATGTTTGTCATGGGATGGGCACAAACAGAACATTGGGCAACACATTGAAACAACAAACATCCATGCCACAACAACAACCTCTTGCCACATTGAAAAGGGGTTCCTTTTCAAAATTAAAGACAAACAATGTGCATCAGAAGGCAAGAGATCCTTTGCCAGACTCGATTAAGTTCACTCATACACAATCAGTCATACCACAAGTGACCAAAGTGTCAAAATGTGATGACAATTTGAGGTAGTTTGGAATAATAGGGAGTGAATGGGAAAATAGTGTCATAATATTAATAGTAGTAAATTGAATACAAGTAAAATAAATTGAAAAGAACAGTGATTTAAATCATTTTCAGTGTCAATATGTAATGTGTCTATATGTAGCAGCATTTATGTTCATCTGTACAGCAGCCATTGTTTAAGGCTTCCAGTGGCTTCTCGCTGCTTTCATGCCTGAAGCTGCCGCCTCTCTTCCTCAGGACTCTGATCCATCACAGTATCTTCAGGTCAAGCTTATAAATTCCAGCTAAAAGCTTCGCAAGATGGCTCTGCCTGATTATAGACACTGAATCAGGAAAATCCAGATGCACTTTGAGTTGACTGAAAAGATGCTCTATTTAAAAACTGATTATTAATCATCACACAGTAATCATGGTTATACAACTTTGTTAACCGAAATGCACATTTTGGATTCAGGCCCAGATCTGTGTCTAAATCATTCTCTATCGTGAAAGAACAACTTCAGATGGAAGATGTGAGCTTGCTGAGTGTATTAGTGTATTTATTGGACCCATTATCTTTCTTTAGGCTTTTTTAAGGTTGAAGGTAGGCCTTGGTCTTAAACTGATGGAGATAAGTGTTGCCTGTTGTTTGGCCTTGAAACATCCACTGGATGATCATACCTCTAGGGTTTTTGTTCAGCTCAATGAGCTAGAACCTCTTTGTTATCTTTTTTTCTTGCTTCTTTGTTGTGTATCATTGCCAAGTCACACACTTCACAACAAAATCTGAGAAAATAAGTTTTACATCTGCAGTTACAAAGTAAGATTTCTTTAGTTGTTTAAAGGTGTAAGGCAGCCCTTTTTCTGAAAGCAACTTTATTTTCATTTTTAAAGAAGGTAGATGCCATGCACTAAAGGTCAGTGCTTCTCTCATGACAGGGTGCAACCTCCAAGGTGGGGGGATGTCAGGGGTGGGATTTATGCAGAAAAAATGTGGCCTGTGACATGTTCAGTTAAAGCCTTATATGTTTCTATCAGGACCAGCATCTGCTCCTTCTGCAGTTTGAGCAACAATAGCTCATGATGAATCGGACTACACAGGTCAGCCTCCGTTCCCCACATGCATTGGTGAGCCTTTGCCACCCATGACTCTGTTGCTTGTTTACCACTGTTCTTTCCTTGGACCACTTTTGAAAGATACTGACCACTGCAGACTGGGAACACCCAACAAGAGCAGCAGTTTAAGGAATGCTCTGACCAAGAAGTCTAGCAGTCACACTTTGGGCACTTGAATGTTTGGCTTGTCTGCCTTCACGCTCATATATGAACTTGGGCGACATCCCATTGTTAAACCAAAATGTATAACTTGACGCTGGACACCCTGTGCAGCTATAACAGCTTCAACTCTTCTGGGAAGGTTTTCCAGAATGTTTAGGAGTTTTTATGGGAAAGTTTTACCAATCTTTCAGAGTGCATTTGCAAGGTCACGCACTGTTGTTAGGTGAATCAATCAATCAATCAATCAATCAATCAATCAATCTTTATTTGTATAGCGCCAATTCATAACAAGTGTTATCTCAAGACGCTTTACAATAGAGCAAAACTCTTCATTTTGTGGATAAACATATATGCATAGATACATATATTCATATATAAGATACACATATACATATATATACAAATACATATATCCAACATCCAACATGAATCCATATAGCCAATCGTGAATCCCTCCATCATGGCGGCAAGAAAAAACCTTCTGTTAAGCAGCAGGAAGTCTTGAATGTGGATCCCAGTCTCATGATGAACAGCAAATCCACACGATGATGTGTTGGGTGTGAGGGCAAAGGAAGGGAGGTAAGAGGAGACAAGGGGACTAAAGTAAGAACTAAAGTTAGGGACAGATCCATGAACCATAGACCTGTCGTCTGATTTATTAGAGGTTAGCCTCTTGAGATGCTGCATCTCATTTTCAGGAGGGTCCTCATGTCTGAATGGTTGTCGTGATCATTTTATAGAAGTATAATCAATGATATTCTTACTGAAAATAGGAATTTATGGTAGTGATGAACTCATGGATGCCCTGACCACAAGTGCATCCCAACCATATTCATCTCTATTAAGTATAAATGTGTTCAAGGCCTCTTGAGATGTGACATCCCATTTTCAAAGGGACCTCACGCCTATGTGGTTATAAAAAAAATAGATACTGTAGATGTATTGATCAGATGAAGAGGCCAGATCAGATGAAGAGGCCAGACTTGCAGCCTCCTCTCTAATTCCTCCTAGAGGTGCTCTATGGGGGCACCAAAATTGTTCCTGTTTCTGGAGTACAGACTTGTCCAAAATGTCTTGGTATGATGAAGCATTCAGAGTTTCTTTGACTGGAACTAAGGGGCCAAGCCCAGCTCCTGAAAAATACCCCCAAACCATAATCCCCCCTCCACCAAACTTTACACTTGGCACAATGCAATCCGACAAGTATCGTTCTCCTGGCAGCCACCAAACCCAGACTCGTGCATCAGATTGTAAGACAGAGAAGCTTGATTGGTCACTCCAGAGAACACGTCCCCTCTGCTCGAGAGTCCAGTGGTAACGTGTTTCACACCACTGCATCAATGCTTTGCATGTCACTTGGTGATGTGAGGCTTGGATGCAGCTGCTCGGCCATGGCAACATCCATGACGCTTTGCACAGTTCTTGAGCAAATCTGAAGGCCACATGAAGGTCTGTAACTGTTGACTGCAGAACGTCGGTGACCAAGGTGCATAAAAGACACGGTGCATCTGCTGACCCCACTCTGTGATTTTACGTGGCCTATCACCTCATTGCTGGAATACTGTCATTCCCAATCACTTCCACTTTGTTATAAAACCACTACCAGCTGACTGTGGAATATTTCACAGAGAGGACATTTCATGACAGGATTTGTTGCTCAGGTGGCCTCCTATTACGGGACCAACGCAGGAATTCACTGAGCTCCTGAGAGCGACCCATTCATTCACAAATGATTGTAAAAGCAGTCTGCACGTCAAGGTGTTTGATCTCATACACCTGTGGCCATGAAAGTGAAGACTGTTGGCAATAAAGTGCATATCCCACTAATGGCCCTTTTCCACTAGCACGCCTTGGCCCTACTCTACTCGGCTCTACTCGATTTGCAGCGTGTTTCTACTAGCCTGGTACCTCCTAAAACATCTAGTTTTAGTACCTACTCCGTTCTGGTTCCAAGTGAGCCGAGTCGATACTAAAAGATGACATCATCGACTGCTGGCTACTGATTGGTCAGACAATGTCGTCATCGATGAGTCATGAGCGCATCGACCTAGCATGCTAGTGGTAGCTACCGTTACCTTCCCTCATACATCTTTTCTTTGCAGCTTGATTGCTCTCGTCCTCGGCTTCATTCTGTTGTATAGCTTCCAAAACTCTCCTGTGCTTCTCAAGGGGTATTTCTTCTTACCACCTGCAGCCTTCTTCTGCTTTCCTTTTTTACTGGGTTTGTGACAAAAAGCCACAGATTGTTGTGTCGTGCTCAAAATGACGTCACCGCAGTGCCGCTCAGCTGTTTCCAGCGACACTGCACCCCGTTGGGCAGGCAACTGGGGCTAATGGAAAAGCAGCACAAGGCGAGCAGAGTAGAACCGGCTAGAGTTGTGTAGAGTAGAGTAGGACAAATGGAAAAGGGCCATAACAGTTGCCATAATGATGAGATGAACACTGTTCTTCACTTACCTGTCAGAACTTAACAAACTTATTAAACCATCTGTCATAATAAAAACTTCATTTGCATTGCACTTTTTAAAACAAAGGTTTACAAAGTGCTTTGTCCAACACATAGGGACATGCAAAAGAAAAACACAAGAGGTTAAGCCAAAAGAAGTAAACCAAACAAAGAGCTTGATTTGAAACCAAGGCCCTTCACAAACAGACACAAATGTCAGCATTAACCAAAGCAAAATAAGAGGAGCATTTCTGATGTCTTTCAGACCAAGAAACTCATGGAAGGGAGAATATTTCATGTAATGTGAGGAAATCTTAAACTCCAAAATGGGAACAAAAATCCAGGTCCAGTAACCCAATACACAACACCCTGACCCAGACCACCCACACCAACTCCCTGGTTAAGTCCCCTCCCAGAGAGAATGAGTTACCATTAATAACAACTGAGCCAATGCATCAACCGAGCCGTGTAAAGAGCAAAATAAAAGGGAGTAAGTAGGAAAGAAGCCGAAAACAAGGAAATAAAAACAGAGAAGGATGATTAGCAATAATAGCAGTAGCATAAGAAAACAAAAAAAACTATAAAATGAGGTAAAAAAAATCATTTAAAAAATAAAATAAAATGGGAGAAAAAAAACATCAAAATAGCCTAATCAGTAACCTATAATGGATATTACAGATGACATAAGATGATCATAAGAATCAATAGCCTTCAGCATCAACTACATGAAATGGGAATTTAAATTTATTAATGATGATGAGAAAGGAGCTAAAGTAATAGAAGAAAAATTGTAAAAGCAAAAACAAATATTAGGCTAAAAAGACAGAAATATTTTAGAAACCTTTCAAGAACTTGTTTTGAGCTAAAAATGTCATTGTAATTGGGCATGTATTTAAACTGACCTTTTTTGGCCAGATTTTAGTCAGCCCCCTTACCTTAGCACAAAATAAATATTGATTGAAGATTGATTAAATGTACGTAAGGCTGGAGTATTTGTGGATAACTTCCCTTGTACAATCTGTACAAAAGAGCCTTTCAAACATTTGGTTTTGCACCCTCTCTAAAATCCTGACTCGTTTTGCTTTTGATACTTTTAGTCTGATGTTTATAAAACTGTCTCAACAATGAGGAAGGTAACCAAAAACCCTGTTTAAAGAAAGCGTGAAAAAAAAAAGATACAAATTGTTGGTCCTACAGCAATAATACAGACCAAGTGTTTTTCAATTAACTGAAAATTGTACCAGGCAGAAGGGTGGCACAGCAGGTGGTGCCCATGCCTCACAGTTTCTTTGCTGTTTGGAGTTTGCCTATTCTTCCTGTGTATGCGTGAGTCTTCTCCGGCACTCCGGCTTCCTAGCCGCTACGGCTAACGGCCATTAGCTGTTGTTTGCCCTTGTAAGCCATTGGCCATAACCATTAGCCGCTATTTTTTGTCTCTCTGGACGTCCTGTTGGCTCACTTCTCCTCCCTCTGTATGTCAACAAAATGCAAGTTGGTGTACGGGGCTCTGTTTCACAACAGTGCACTTACTCTCCATGTCCATAACCGGGGGCCCATAGAGCACAGAAGCCAGAATCTTACATACTGGCTTTCAAAATCCAAGGAAAAGGCGTTGCCGCAGCCACTTTGTGTTATTTGCCCATAACTAATGTTGGGAGGCCGGTCAAGTAAGTTAGCGTTACATTAATGCACTATCACCCTGGTGCAGAGAAAAAAAGTACGACCTTAACTTAACTACTGGTGGTTCCTTACCAGTTTCAATAGTTTGCCTATTTTTCCTGTGTATGCATGAGTCTTCTCCGGCTCTCCGGCTTCCTAGCCTGCTAACAACAGTTAGCCGCTACGGCTAACGGCCATTAGCTGTTGTTTGCCCTTGTAAGCCATTAGCCATAACCGTTAGCTGCTACATTTAGCCGCTACATATGCTACGTCATAACAACGCTGCTTGATATGGATTGGTTTTTGATGAGTGTGATGAGCCAAACGATCGTCCAATTACAGGCTGCTGTTGTTTTTGAAGGTTCTGCCCTTGAAAACATTTTCGCAGGGCTCCTCCCCAGATGGATTAGTGAAATATTACCAATATGAAACTGTCCATCTGGCATGTCAGGTTACAGTCTCCCTCCCACAGACCAAAAGCATGCTCATCAGGTTGACTGGGGATTTCAAATTGTCCCTCTGTATTTCAGAGTGAATGGTTTTCCGTCTCTCTGTGTGACCCTGCGATAGAGTGCGGACCAGTCCAGGGTGTACCTCACCTTTCACCCAACGTCAGCTGGGATAGGGCCCAGCTCCCCCTGCCCTCAACCCCAAAAGGGATAAGCAGTATAGATAATGGATAGATGGATGAAAATATTTGAATTTCATGAACATTTGATAATTAATTCTACATTTAATACTTCCATCACTCTCATATTAATTGTAACTCAGCAAAGCAAAGCTGGGCACTCTGACAACCAGTGTGCATCATTTTCTGTAAACCATCCTCTGCTTGTGGTTTCTAATTTTAGAGTCCCCCCCCCCCGCCACACACACACAGTCATTATCACCTCACCCACTCAAACCCTCTGTGGGTTTCTATCACTATCATCATCTCTTTATCACATGTTCATTACTCTCCTCCGGCTGTTTACTATACATCATTTGGTTCCTCCATCACCCTGACCCTCTGCAGACCCTCTGTCCCCCTCCACCCCCCCACCCCTGCTCCCCCTCTCTTCCTGTAGCCCTACAATAACACAGACAGAGGCCTCAGTAAGTGCTGTTTTCCTGGCGAGGCTGGAGGACCCTCCCCATAACCAAACAGGAGCTGCGCTCATTTTACTTCCACCCGGCCCCGGCTGGCCCAGTCCAGACCAGAAAAATATGAAATACAAAATACAACATTTCAAATATTTGGAGAAAACAGCTGAGGAGGCCAAATGTACCGCCCTGTAGGGGTCAGCCGAAAACTACATCTTTGTAACATTATGGACAAATCATGACATGATAATCATTTTACTGAGTCAACCCTGAACACCTCATAAGTTCTTGTTAGGTCCTTGTTTGATCAGATAGACTTCATGCTGCCAATTTGAACTTGGGTGTCAACACTGTACCCCTACCACAATCACTGCCTAATTAGTTTTTACCTCTTACTGACCCTAACCAAAGTATCATTGAAATACTTTAGCACCAGGGATCAGCAAGAGCTTTGGATGGTTTTCTTCATATCTCACTCACAGAAGTTTTAATGCATCTATTGAAGATATATATATATATATATATATATATATATATATATATATATATCATCCTGGGACTGTTGTTCTTTTGATTGTGTCTACTCCCCCTAGGCAGCAGTGTAGCTCAGTCCATACAGGCTAGGACCAGAGGGTGGAAGATAGTATATATATATATATATATATATATATATATATATATATCAGAAATACGTTGTTAATCACAAAGTTGTTCTTATACACAGTTCAGCAGGAAACTATCAGGTGTAGACATTAAAATGAACAAGAGCAAATAAAAATATGAATCTTTAAAGATATCAACTTTCTTATAAAGAAATTAATTAAATATGTAAAGTGAGACATTGAAATGACAAGGAATTTGCATGTTTACAATTACCATTATCTACAATACGAAAATAATATGACAGCACTGTTTGACATTTCTTCAAAGTTTGGCAGTAAGGATATTGCACTGGATACTGCACAGAAACCACATTTTCCTTAACAAATATCAGAGATAAAAACAGAGTAAACATGAGAAACATTTATTTTTCAGGACCTGATGGAATAGTTGTATAGGAGCTGTAAATGTTCAGTAATGTTGAAAGGCAAAGTTCCAACCTTACATGTGTTCCCAAACCTGATCTGCTTCCATGAGGACAGATTTTTATAAAAATTATATTGCATATCTAACCTTGCATAGCAGATGGGCCTGCCTGATTCAGTTCCTGAAATCCTGCAGATCCCATTTTGTAGCGCTCCGTTGACCAATGGATTCACTCTGCAGTCTCGGCTAAAATTTTAACGGCCCAATCAGGGAAGAGAGGCGGGAGCTGCAGAATGCGGACGTGACAACAACCAGAAGTTAAAAAACGGAAGTTGAGAACAAAACATCATCTTACTTTCAAACCAACAGAGGCCTTCAGATTGTCCAGGCTCCTGGACTGCCTGGACACAATCAGAAACTAGGCTGCAAGAAACTACTTACAACTAAACAAGAAATAGACTGAAGTTCTTAAAACAGCGACAAATATCTTCTGATAATTCATCAAGACAGAAGTCCTCTCATCCCTGCATTTCAGTCTTTCTTTAATCTTGGAGTTCATTCACCATAAAATACCAAATAAAAGCTGGGTTCCAATTAATCGCCGGGTTGAAGTTTACAGAACACACATGCGAACACTGAGCTCACAACTGATAGTTCACGCTTGAACAGAAACATGATCAGACTGAACCTTTGCAGTCTGTATGATTTATTTGTCTCTCTGGACGTCCTGTTGGCTCACTTCTCCTCCCACTGTGTGTCAACAAAATGCAAGTTGGTGTACAGCACTATGTTTCACAACAGTGCACTCACTCTCAATGTCCATAGAGGCCCAAAGAGCGCAGAAAGCCAGAATCTTACATACTAAGGCTTTAACAGTCCAAAGAAAAAGGCGTTGCCACTGCCACTGTGTGTTATTTGCCCATAACTAATGTTGGGAGGCTGGTCACGTCAGTTAGCGTTACATTGCTGCTAATCACTATCACCCCGGTGCAGCAAAAAAAAAAAGAAGTACGACCTTAACTTAGCTACTGGTAGTTTCTTACCAGTTTCAAGAGTGTTTAGAGAGAGCTGAGTAGAAAGAAGAAGACAAACACTTCATATTATGGTACTGTAATCTTGCTGTGAAAATGTAATGGTGAAATTCAAACTGGTGTAAATAAATAATTTAATGACATTTACCACATTTTTCATTTTTTGCTAAGCAAGATTTTTGTGAGAAAGCAGTTAAATGCCTGACCCAAATATCCGCCTCTTCCCAAATAAACGCCTGGTCTGCTCAGTGATTGAAACAAATAAATGCCCCGGCTATTATTACGTATTTTATGGTATATTCTTATTCTTTATCACTTTATCACTCTGTTTTGCAGTTCACTAATTCTTGTTGTAATCACCTCAAAAACTGAGAACTATACTGTTACAGTCAGAATTTGAAATGATAGTGCTCTTGTCTCATCCCACATTAATTATGGTGATGCTCTCACATCACCCCCATTCTTAAAAACTTTACACTGGCTCCCTGTGCATACAGGATCAAGTACAAAATCCACACCCCTTCAGGGTCAGGCCTCTGAAACTTGTCTCTGAAACTCATTCACCAGTGCTCATCTACATGTTTCTCGAGGGTTTAACGCTTTCCACGTCCTGTCCGTACCACATTCACATTTTAAGACATGCTGTGATTGTGCTTTTGAGACTGAGCTCCTAAATTCTCTGCCCCTGTTGTTACACACAACAGACTCTGGTGACACTTTCAAATCACAGTTAAAAGTATTTGTTACATTGAGAGCATGGGAAATCCTTTCCACTGACGATATTGATTTCTTTATCATTCTTGGTCCGTAATGTATTTATTACGTAGTTGTGTGGATCAGCATCTGTCATGTAAGCAATATATACATTTAGCTTTAGCTAAGCTCACTAGAGTCACTGAATCATCAGTTATAACCAGACACCACAGCCAATCCCTCCTTCTCTTGTTGTGCTAGATGCTTTCTTTTCATCTGTTCAGGATTATGGTGATTAGTTGTTCACGAATGCCTCTGCCCAAAGCCTTCACATGTGGGACAACGTGTCTCATGGTGCATTAAGATTTCAGGCATTGTGGATTTCTTATCATTGCACCTTGTATTCTGAAGTGGAGTAGACTTCTTTAGACACTCACCATCTTGTATATTGGTATATTTTTATCTACAAAGCCATTCAGAGAAGAACTACCTTTCTGTTTTTTAAGGAGCATCTTGTGCTTTTTTTGCTAGGACATAATATTTCATGTTGGTTTGACAAAAGATTACAGGTTTTTTTTTTTTATGAAATTGTTTTTTTAGTTGACAACATCTCATCTACCTTAGAGACACCTAACTGAAAAAAACTATGTCCATATAAATCAACAATGCATATCAACATAAGGGTGTGGAGGCTGAACACAGTGACATCACATTCCTACCTCCAAGGTGCATCATGGGAAGCCAATGAAGACGCACGTTCAACCAGAGGATAGTATTGCCATTTTAACCTTTTCAAAAGATTCATAAAACCACGCTGGGTAAAGTTGTGATGACTGTCAAAAAAGCAGGTTATTTTTATTTGGAGGAAATTGATTACTTAGTGGGTGGCACAGTGACACAGCGGGTAGTGCAAGTGCCTCACAGTAAGAAGGTCCCTGATTTACTACTACTACTATTTAATTACAACTAGTAAACGTGTGCCATTGACTTCCATTCAAATTGAATTACAGATATCTGTAATTCAATTTGTGCATGGTATAATTCAAAGTTCACATGTCCATAATGACATTTTGACATACAACTCAATTCTTACTAGTAAAAATGTTCATTCTTGATAACAACAATTTTATTCTTACTATGACAAGTTCATCTATGATATCTATATTGGTACGAACATTACAGATATTATAAATTAATTATATCTAAAATGTAATTCTTACTAGTCAAAATTACAACATTGATATCTTGCCCTGGAATTTTTACATGTAATAATGTAATTACAGATATCTGAAATTCTATTATAGATATCTGAAATTACGTTTGAATAAGTTACAATTTGCAGTGTAGGAGAGAGACAGTGGTTAGTACGGTGGCCCTGAAGTGCTAATATATACAGCAAAGAACTAAGCTCACTAGAATCACTAATAACTCAGTTATAACTGAACACAACAGCAAATTACTAAACACATTGGCAAAAAACTAAACACAACAGCAAATTAAAAAACACATTGGCAAATAACTAAACACAACAGCAAATTACTAAACACATTGGCAAATAACAAAACACAACAGCAAATAACTAAACACATTGGCAAGTAACTTAACACAACAGCAAATAACTCTGGAGCTACCAGAAGAGGTAGGTACTTGTGGCGGTGTTAATCATCCGTGATTGGACGAGAGAGGGAAGGAGAACTTGCTTGATTGGACGAAAGCACAGCTTAACCTTTGATCAGAAAGTTGTCCTGAAAGTAGCAACGATTCACAAACGTAACCATAGACATTATATATGTAGACGCCTCATTGACTGGCGCTGCCTATTAAAGCTGACATATCAACAGGCCACCATCTTGGGTGGGTCTCACATGCGGCCCCAGTGCATTTATTTTACTGAGAAAGGTGTATTATGTCCAATTATGATGAGCATAACTCAGCTTTTTACCTGACTTTCACATGGATAAGTTTGTTACAAACGACAGAGATGTACTTATGGTATAGGACACTGTCTCAAATTAAAACACACATTCTTTCTAGTTAAATTACTTTTTATTATGCTCTTTTTGTCATGCAAGAGACAGGACAGTGAGAGAGACAAACAACATATGAGCTACAACAAATATACATATATATATATATACATATATATATATATATATATATATATATATATATATATATATATACATATAGATAGATAGATAGATAGATAGATAGATAGATAGATAGATAGATAGATAGATAGATAGATAGATAGATAGATAGATAGATAGATAGATATTAATGTATGATAATAATAATTATTATTAATAATAATAATAATAATAATAATATTGTTATTGTTATTATTTTAATTGTAGTAAAATTAATGATAACGATGGCAACATCAGCCACAATAATAATGAAATTAAATTAAACTATAGTATGGATGCTTATGCGAACAAAGATTTAAAAAATAAACAAAATAATTAGAACAACAGTAATATTAATATTTTGTTATGAAAGGAAAAAAGTCAAGTTGTAGTTCAAATTGTACACACAAACCTGAAAACATCACACACAAAATGCCAAACCTGACACTCCCTTTTCAAGATGACTCTTTCCCATCAAATCTCTTAACTGTTAACAAAATGAAATTTGTGTTCTCATTTGGTACACACAGCCACATTCTCCAATGACACACACATACCAGTCAATTGATACACACAGCTCAGCATTTGCTGCACACCACCAAGCATTCACAGCACACTGAAGTGCAAATAACAAAACACAACAGCAAATAACTAAACACATTGGCAAATAACTTAACACAACAACCAAATAACTCTGGAGCTACCACCAGAAGAGAGTAGGTACTTAATGGCCCGGTCATTAATCATCCGTGATTAGACGAGAGGAAGAACTTGCTTGATTGGGCCGAAAGCACAGCTTAACCTTTGATCCAGAAAAGTTGTCCTGAAAAGTAACCCAGCGATTCACAAAATGTCAGAATAGGAGGAGAATAGACGTGGGATGATGATCACAGCCGATCGCTGTCTTCACCAATTAAAACACACATTCTTTTCTAGTTAAATTACTTCTTTTATTATTATGCTCTCATTACAGGACATAAGAGACAAGAAACATATGAGTCAATATATGAGAAACATATATATATATATATATGTGGGCTATATATGTAATCTGTTCCTTTGTCATTAATAGGAGTAAAACAATAAGAGACAGTTACACCACAGCTGGCTTATCCATTCATAATGCTTGTGATCCACCTGCACTCCTGGTTTGTCATCGCCAAATAGCAGAGCCTTTAGTGATATACTGTATACTCTCCCGGTGTCTCCTCCTCATCCTCCTTGCAATAATAGATAGATAGATTTTTAGATAGCATAGTTAATAATAAAGACATAATAGATGATAATGTATGTGTAAAATCACATAAATCCTTAATTGTTATTGTTATTATTTTAATTAGTATAATAATTCCCTTTTTTCTTTAAATTTAATGAAATAAGAGAAGCCAGATATATACTCAGTATCAGATGTTAAGGCTGTTTATTGTTGACTTGTAAGATGTGCATCAAACTTCCAGCTGCCGTCAGGTTAAGTTTCCATTATGACAAACGGCTTTAATCCGACATCAGATGTGACGGGAAGGTTAATATAGATACAAATGTATATGCTGGTTCAGACAGGGACATTAAATAGTGATTGCTGTGATTGTTTATTGCATTAAAATGTGCCTGACACTCTGAAAACCTGCCTCTGAGGCGTGAGCACATGTGCGCTTGTCACCAAATTACAGCTGCGGAGGGTGCGCTTCGCCCTGCGCCGAGGTTAGACCAGGTTGAAGCTGGCGAGCTTTCAGCGCACTTTCTGCACTGTTTTTGGCACGAAATTGTCACTGCGCCAACATGAATCTGCCGACACCTCCCCCTGGTGCGCCATCACCTCCCCTTGGTGCGCCGTCACACCTACCTCTGCGCAGACGGTCTACCAAATTGTCAAATTGGCAGCGCACGGCGGTGCGCCGGACGAAATTAACACTGCGCGGGGTGCGCCAGGCTTGCGCCCCCTGCGCTGCGCCACGAAATTAGAGCCCACAATGTGAATGGCAATGACTCATGAGAATTACCCATTTTTCCTTTTGGAAATATCCGTGTAGGCCAACTTCTTCAAACATAAAATATCACACAAGTATGCAGCAAATCATTGTTTTATTTACGGTGCTTCAGTGCACAGGCATTTCTGAAGAAAATGTGCTCTTACCCCTCTCCTTCTCTGGTTGCCATTGTCCGTTGTTCAATGCTCACCAAACAAAGCAGAGGCTCAAGGCCCTTTTATGCTGCAGTTCTTCTGATTGAAAATTGCTCACCCGATGTGTGCAACAACTGACCATTGTGTGTACAGCTTTGACAACAAGGCGATGTGTAATTGACATCAGAGTGTAAAGAAGGAAAGTCAGAGTGCAATGCAGGTAAGGGAGTGTTTAGATGTGGCAAATTGGGCAGAGTAATTGGTACTTGAAGTGAGGGTTTTGCAAACTGTGCCAAATTATTGATTGTTGTGTGTTACAGTTTTTCACGGTTCTTAACACAGTCAAGAATTTTTTTTGCCAATGTGTATTGTTATTTGCCATTATGTATTTTTTATTTGCTGTTGTGTTTGGTGCTTTGCCAATGTGTTTAGTTCTTTGCTGTTGTGTTTTGCACTTCAGGGCCACCGTAGGTTAGACTTGTCAAAGGGGGTGAGAATACTTCGGTTTTTGTACGTCATGCAGTTTGTTGTTCCCAAGGGTTCGTGGGAAAGCAAGCTGCTGACTTGGCACAATCTTCAAATTGTTATGAAACAGCAAAGCTTGGTTTATCTGTTTTTAAATGCATCGTAAAGCTTGAAATGATTAATCACTGATCATGTTGTCCCCTGTGTATTGTATGAGTTTGTGTGGTTGTTGTTGTATCTGTGTGTTGCTGCCACTATTGGAGGGTCTCTGGGAAAAGAGATCTCTGATCTCAATGGGAATAATCTGGCTAATAAAGGTTAAATGAATAGAATAAAATTACTCTTCTCTCTCATAGGCTTCAGTCTTCGACTTTGAATGCAATTTGCTTTTCTTTACTCCTAAATGAAACCACATTATGCACAGTGAGTGATCTCTTCTGCTGCTCTTCCTCAAGAAAATGAAAGCTCTGCTGCTAACAGTTCAGTCAGGATGGTCTTTTGATGTACAGAGATGAAGGCAGAGGAGAGACACTCACAGGCTGTCCACATGGAGATTAATTCAGGCATATCTGCACAAATTTTGATTCATATCTGCGTTTCGTTCACACAGAAACAGCTTTTCACACTCAAAGTGAACGACTTAGAAAATGACGGGTTCGGCCCTTTGATGAATCAAATCTCAACTTTCTTCAGCAGTTCAGCTCTGAGCCTCTGTTTTCACTCACCCACTGTGTCCTGTAATTAGGATAAAAAACATAAGGCTATTTAGTATGACTTCTTTGCTATCTGGCTCTCTCAGAAAATAAGATGAAGTTGGTCATTAATATATGAAGCTAGGTAGTGCTATGCGATTTGTTTCATGTGCAGGTGTGATAGATCACACACTGATAGGGCGTTAGAATGGCATTATGTTTATATTTGGTAAATGGTAAATGGACTTGAGCTTATTTAGTGCCTTTCTAGTCTTTTTGACTACTCAAAGCTGCTTTACACCGCAGGTCACACCTACCCATTCACACCCATTCGCTCTCACATTCACTCACTGATGGTTCAGAGTTTCTATGTTAGTTGTCCATCAGTGTTTCTAACACATTCACGCCCTTTCATGCCCATTTACACCCCACTGACTCAGAAGTGGGAGCAACTTGGGGTTAAGTGTCTTGCCCAAGGACACATCGCCCGTAGCTGGGCTTGAACCTGCAACCTCCCAATCACTGACCAAGCGCACTATCCAACTGCGCCACCGACGCCCCAGCCAACCACAATCAAATTCTCTCTGTCTTGATGACATGATGTACCTAGAAAGGATTTTTTGTGTGTGGTTTTGAACGATGTCAAGTCAGAATGAAACAGTAAGGCTATTCTTAAAATGTAAGGAGTAGAAAGAAGTACAAAGCCAACTGAAAAACAATTACTACAGTAAAATACAGATACCCAAAATTTCTACCTAAAGGGACTGTGAGGAGAATCTATTACCGGCGAAATAAAGACTGTGCTACCCATGAGCACGACTGTCGTAAAGCTGTGTTCCAGTAACCTCAGAACTGGGAGTGACATCATCTCCGACTTATCGGCGTTCCAGTTGAAGTCAGAAAAAAAACATGCCAATCTACCAGGCTATTGTTAGCTGTTGTTAGCACGCCCTGTGTTGTTGTTCACAAATATCACATGAAGAATGTGATTATCACTATGGCAGCATTTTTGTAAAATAAGTCTAACATTACGTTGTATACAGCTGATCTAGAGCGACACACCCCAGTTAGAAGTGAAAATAAATTGATTATTACAGGAGCTAAATAACTTTTCACACTGGGGGCATCCATCTTCCATTTGTCAGTCAGGCGTGGCGAGGTTTCACCGAGTTCCCAGTAGGAAATTCAGACTTCAGGGGATGTTTCAGTTGCAGTTTCCTACTCAGAACCCGGAAAATCCTACTTCTGACTACAACTGGAACGCACCACAAGACGTTACCGAAGCCAAAATGTGTGTTTGTTGTGATGCTAATGAATGCAGCTCGGACCTTCCTCAGAACTCTGCATTGCTTTATAACTTCTTTTTTCAACAACTTACAAGATGCAAAGCGACGAGGTAATGTATCTATTTCTAGTTACATAGAGGTAGTTTTTGGAAAACTTTGTATCATAGTTTTGTGGCCGGCTATATATCGCTACTTACAGCCTGGTGCTCTAAGACGTGTCCGAATAATATAAATTTGCTCTAGTTTTAATTGTCTTGTTCCCGAAGTTGAGTATCCAGGCCAGTCCAGCCCTGTCCCGACATGAAGGCTAAGGAATAGCATTTATAGATAACCTATTTTGATGCTATAAAACTCATCTTAAAGGGCGTATTTCCATCAGGCATATTTCTAAAAGTGAGACTTTTTTGTAATTACTCAGAAACTCCTCACAGTCCCTTTAAGTTAAAGTATTTGTTGCTTGACACCTCTGTCTTCAACCACCATGAGAAACAAGGGGAAACATGTTGAAAATAAAAACGTCTTTGTCTCTGTGGCAGAGCCCTGTTCTCAGTGGCAGAGCTCCTAACTTCACAGTCAGTGGGCAAGTGGTGTTTGGTCTCTCAATGTGTGATGATTTGTTTTCACAAAGAAGAAAAGAGGCACACACGTTGAGCTGATGCTACCTTCACTGCAGGAAGGTTTATTCTTCCACTTCAGGTATCATTCATTAAGCATAAACAAATGACCATTTGCTTCAGTTTCATTCACATCACGTGGCCTTAATTTCTCTGTACAAATATAGTTTCCATCTCATATCAGTTCAATTAACTTTACAAAATTGCAGTTAAGATTATTTAATTCATGAAAACGGTCTTTAACAAACATATTCCATATAAAATTAACTTCAGTCATTTTTGTGACATGTAAAAATAAAACAAAATAATCTATGTATGAATTTGTTATAAAACGTTTTTTATCAGGAAACTTTTTAATATAACATAAACATATGAATTTCAATTTATATTTAAGTCAATCCATCTCTTTTACTGTTGTTTCATTCTGTTGTTTCTATTTCTTCACAAAACACTTGCATTTATCTATAAATCAAATGCATTTACCTTTGTCCTTTAAACAACAGACAAAATAAAAGGTGTCATGTCCCTTTAATGGTGCCCTTTTAATCACTTAACTCTCACATAGGCAGCCCAGACAAATTATCTAATCCCTACAAAGTAACTTTCTGGTCTTGGCATTGAAACACACCAAACATCAATTAGCTATGATTATTTACCAGAAAATAATGCAGGAAAACTATCTCTAAGTGGATAGTGAATTTTGAACAAAAGCAAATTGTTTTTTATGTGCATTCACTAGTTTTTCAGTGGTTTTGGGGTTTAGCTTTCCATACAAATACTACTCCACAGTCCAAGTCCGCTAGCATTAGCATCTGTTAGCATCTAGCCTCGAGTCACTGTTTGTAGGCTTCACATTTCATCTTGAAAATCATTTCAGTTCATCATTTATGCAAACAGTCTGATAAGTAGTGTATTCTTCTGTCAGAGACTGCATTCTGCAAACTATTAGAAGTGTTTTTACTGACCTGTGACGAAGAAGAAAAGAAGACGCACATATGTTGAGCTGATGTTATCTTTACCGCAGGAAGGTTTATTCTTCCTCAGTGTGCGCACACTTTTCTCCATCACCAGCGCAATGCGCCATCTAGCGTCTGGATGTGGAATAGCACTATAGAAATGAAACTGCACTTAAACCATCAAGAGTGGTTAAATTAGGAAAACATAAACAAAAAGAAATAAAAATACAAAAAAATGTATGGGGGGCTGATTTATCTGTATTTTTAACCTTCATTTTACTAATGTCCTACTTTCTTTCTTGACAATTGTTTTTACCTCTCTACATAACAAACATCCTAAGCCTCCCCTCTTGCTCAGTAAGACATATCACTCAAATCAAATCAAATCAAACTTTATTTATAAGGCACTTTTCATGCTTAAAAGCAACACAGAGGCTAAAAACAACATAAAAACAGAAAACCCGGCTATCCCCCTCACATAAATAAAGAGACATATCCAGACACACACTTGCGGACATCAACATATGCACACACACACACCTGCGCCCACACACACATACCCACACACATTCATACGAGCTTTCATAAAAGAGAGAAAGAGAGACATAGCTGTGCACCGAGGACTGAGGTAAGGAATAAGCTACCTTTGGGGGCCATCAACCAGACAATTGCCCAAGTCCCTCTGATCCGAGTCCCAAGCAAGTCTCGAGTCATTTGATCCGAGTCCCAAGCAAGTCCCAAGTTTTTTCTGTTGTGGGCAAGTCAAGTCGAGTCGAGTCACAGGTTATGACCGGACAAGTCCCTCATCATTGTTCCCCAGTCCACCCAAAAAGCACTCAGATTTTTATCTTGAAGAGAGAAACCTCATCTTCCCACACATACAACACATGTACACCAATTACTAATGTTAGCTTTGCTAGCTTCATATTGACCACAGGTCGGGCCAACGTTCCTGCCATATTGACCTATGGCAGGAACGTTAGCTACCTGGCTAACATTTGCAGGTTTCACTCACTTGGCCTCATGTGTCGTCAGGTGGAGGATAAAGTTCGATGTTGTGCCCTCTTTTTCGCTTATCGAAGCGTTGCAGGTCGTGCACTTGGCGTGTCTTTTGTTTTCCATCTGATTGAAGTTCTTTATATGCAAAGAAAATAACTTTAGGCACAGAAGACAAAGCGGTTGCCAAATTGATACCCATGTCCCACGCACCCTGCCCACTGATCATCACTGTAGCAGAAGCTAGTGTGTGGTAGGAACATATGTGTGTAGTACTGTGTCGTGTGCGGGACAATAATGGGTGACGGACAAGTGTACTGTGAATGGAGCATCAATAAAGTGAACCTAAAATGAAAGAGCGGCGTATATCTCCTGTCTGGCTGTTCATATAAAGCCTGAGTGCGTGAAATTTTCTGAATCATGTTGTCTCAAGTCAGGTCGAGTCTGGAGACATTTTCTCTTGAGTCCGTGTCGAGTCTCGAGCTTTAACCTCCCGAGTCCGAGTCGAGTTGCAATTCATCTCATTAGCAGCTCAAGTCGCCTCAAGTCCGAGTCCCTATGACTAGAGTCCATTTGTCTGCCATCAACACTGAGGAGGGCTCTCAGCCCACAGGGAGCACAGCTGGAGACTTCCATCCGCAGACACGAGGCCCCACAACACAGTGCAGGGGCCTCCGGCCATGCAGGTGGAGCCGTCCCCCGGCAGCGGCCCCAGAAATGGACCAGGAGCAGTTCCCAGTGTGGAGAGCCCCCATGAGGAAGCACTGGAGCTAGAAACCATCATACTAAAACAATAATAAAAAATTTAAGAAAAGAAGGAAGATAAAATAACATAAAATGGATAACTGAAATAACATAAAAAATTAAGAATTAAATATGATAAGAAGTTTGACTAAAAGAATAACTAAGTTACAAAGTAATAGAAGAATAAAAAATAAGGAATAAATAAGTTGATCAAGTTAATTTAAAGCTAGATTAAAAAGGTGGGTTTTAAGCCTCTTTTTAAAAGTATCAACAGACTCTGCAGCCCTGAGATTCTCCGGCAGGCTGTTCCACAAATGTTGGCCATAATAACTAAAAAAACGCCTCCCAGTGTGTCTTAGTTCTAACTTTTGGTATGGTTAAAAGGCCAGTGCCAGAGGGCCTCAGGGTCCGCGAGGGCTGATACGGTAAAAACAGGTCAGATAAATAAGAAGGCCTGAGGCCGTGAAAACATTTATAAACCAGTAAAAGAACCTTAAAATTGATCTTGAATAGGATTTGAGTAGTTCACAAAAGTTTTCATAGTGAACTGTTAATTTTGATTTTCTCCATCTTCTCTCAGCACTCCTGCAGCTTCTCTTCAGCTCCCTGATCTCTCCAGTTCTACATAGTGTGGGTCTTGTTTTGATGTTTTTAGTTAAAAGTGGAGCAACTGAGTCCAGTGTTGACTTAATTTTGTTGTTAAAATTGTCGACAACAAAATCACAGGGAGCTGGTAAAATATCTGCAGGAGTGCTCTCTAAAATCTGAACAAAACTTTCAGCCACTTCAGGAGTTAGGTAGCTTCTACTCACCATTCTCACAGGGGTCACCTGCTAGTTAAAACTGACCAGTGGTGTAAAAAGTCCTTGAAACCCATACTTGAGTAAAAGTAAGGATATCTTATATAAAATATACTCAACTAAAAGTGAAAGTCACTCATTAAAAAATCACTTAAGTAAAAGTCTTAAAGTAGCTACTATTAAATGTACTTAAGTATTAAAAGTAAAAGTACAAACAAAGAGAACAGGTACAAATAGTTGTTGCTCTCCCAAGCTTTATTAAGTTTAACTCTTCCTCCCTCCCTCAGCTCCCTTCACCTCTTACTCCCTCTCTCCATTCCTCCCTCACGTAAAGTCCACAAACTTGCGGTTCATCTATAGCAGAAGTTGATTTTCAAAATTGCATGAGTTCAGTCGTGCTCTTTGCGGGCTGAATACAAGTCCTGCAGTGCCAAGAGAGGTGCACTCATGGCGCACAGGGGCGCAGAGGTTGCGCGTCCACGCCCACGTCTCTGCCTCTCCGTGCAAATGTCAGAATAGGAGGAGAATAGACGTGAGTGGGATGATCACAGCCGATCGCTGTCTTCACCAATCAAATGAGCACCTCTCCTCGCCTTTAAATGCCGCAGCTTCTGATTGGTCTGAATTATCCCCGCCACCGCGGAAACAGTGTGCTGGAAAGACCCAGCAGTGGAGACACTGTCCCCTCAGCATGAGAATGGACAGCGGGGCGCGTCACCATGTGGGCCAGCTCCTGGGACAGATGTAATCTGTTCCTTTGTCATTAATAGGAGTAAAAAAAATAAGAGACAGTTACACCACAGCTGGCTTATCCATTCATAATGCTTGTGATCCACTTGCACATCTGGTTTGTCATCGCCAAATAACAGAGCCTTTAGTGATATACTGTATACTCTCCCGGTGTCTCTGCCTCATCCTCCTTGCAATAATGCTCTCCATCTTTTTAGAGCACGTTAAAAATAAAGACTTAAGTAGAGGAATATGGGAAATCACGGGTAAATCCTGAATGACATACATTTATTTTCTCTCCTTTTTCTTAGTCTTTTTTCCCCTTTTTTTCTTTGAATTTAATGAAATGAGAGAAGCCAGATATTTACTCAGTATCAGATGTTAAGGCTGTTTATTGTTGACTTGTAAGATGTGCATCAAACTTCCAGCTGCCGTCAGGTTCAGTTTCCATTATGACAAACGGCTTTAATCCGACATCAGATGTGACGGGAAGGTTAATATAGATACAAATGTATATGCTGGTTTAGACGGGGACATTAAATAGTGATTGCTGTGATTGTTTATTGCATTAAAATGTACCTGACACTCTGGAAACCTGCCTCTGAGGCGTGCGCACATGTGCGCTTGTCACCAAATTACAGCTGCGGAGGGAGCGCTCCGCCCTGCGCCGAGGTTAGACCAGGTTGCAGCTGGCGAGCTTTCAGCTCACTTTCTGCACTGTTTTTGGCACGAAATTGTCACTGCACCAACATGAATCTGCCGACACCTCCCCCTGGTGCGCCATCACCTCCCCTTGGTGCGCCGTCACACCCATCTCTGCGCAGACGGTCTACCAAATTGGCAAATTGGCAGCGCCTTTACCAGAAATTAACACTGCGCGGGGTGCGCCAGGCTTGCGCCCCCTGCGCTGCGCCACGAAATTAGAGCCCAAAAAGTTAAAATTTGGTGGGGAAGCCTCTGTGAGAACAAAGAGTTCATCTGTGCCAAGCCATGTCTCTGTAAGTATCAGTGTCTGCCATGTTTTAGTTTGTTTCCTGTTTTATTATACTAACACTTATCTCCATCTCTCTCAGTTCCTGTCACGCTGATTCCCTCACCTGTGATCACCGGGTCCCTCCCTAATGTGTTGCACCTGTGTCTTGTTAGATTCACTCCCCTTTTCCTTCTTAAGCCCTAGTGATCCCTCACTTTCCTGCCAGATTATCACTACCCCGTTAGTCGATTCTCCAGCCTTTACTTCAGCCTGTTTATTCTTATTACCTCTCGTGCTTGACCCTGCCTGTTCCCGTTTACGATTCTGCCTTTCGGACTTATTACCTCTGCCTGATTGCTGACTGCCTGCCTGTGTACCGAACCGATTGAAAATAAAACTGACTTGAGAACGCCTGAACTGTCTCTGCTCTCTGAATCCAAATCCTGTGCCTGATAGTAAGGATAATACAGTCCAAATTATTATCTAAAATTATGTCACAAATAATAAAAGATTTATTGGACAGAGAGCACACATTCAGCACCGACATTTTAATGTCCATGCTGAACGCGCGTTCATTGTGCCACTTCAAGGGAATATTTAAAAGAATGCGGTGTAGATGTGATCTCCGGGGAGGTTTGTTGTTGTGTCTATTGCTGATGATGACAGGGATTGATGGGTTGACAGGTGGTAAAGAGGAGGGTTGAATATTGTGAGTGGGGTGTGTAGTAGGAATGTGTATCAACTGTCATGCTGAGGACAGAGTAAGTTCAATGTTCAGTGATAGGAGACGGGGACCTATGTGATTAGGGTGGAATCGATCATGCTTAAAGAGATTGGTTCTTGTGTAAAAGGATGTGAAGTTGTCCACGTAAGAGATGTCTGTGTTACAACAGTAGTCCTTCAGCCAGATGTGAAGCTGCTGGAGCGGGGCTGCAGGGGAGGCTGGCCGTATTGGTGAATCCATGACTGGAGGCGCTCATGATGGCGAGGTGTTTTGCCTGGGTCGTAACAACGGCGGCAAACTCCACAATGAGATTATTCTTTTCCATGACCTCTGTTCTCAGCGATGCAATGTTTCTCCTCAGCTTCGAGATGGTAAGTGCAATGGTGAGCATGAGCAGGACACACACTCAGACTTGCCATCAGCTATGGTCGCTCCAATAGAAGGTTAAAAGGATTAAAGTCAGTTCAAATGCTTTAAATCCTTGGCAGTCCACAGGCACAAGATTTACAGTTTTTCAGTGAAGTAAAGCTGTTTCTACGGTAAACAACACTGCGCTGGGCTGCGGCAGTGAGCCCGATCAGCAGTTGATAGTGTTAAAAACTTGCAATCGAGACTGAAAAGCAAGTTACCAGTAAGGACTTCGGACTGGATAGACATTCAGAGTCTCTGATAGGTGAGTTTCAAAACAAGGGTGCACTTGAAAACAGTGTTAAATTACTTTAAAGCAGCGCGGTCCATACAGACAGAAATCAGCATCTGATGTCATCCAGCTGCGAGGGTTGCCAATTGAATGAATTTATATGCAAGCACAATGTATGTTATCACTTAATAGGGATGAGTACCTTTCACATTTGAACCAATACCATACCGATGCCTGGTACCTGGGAATCGGTACTCAACGGTACCAATTTTCTGTACTTTTGCGTGTGTTTATGGGGTAATAAATATTAATTTGTTTAATATTAAGATCTCGAATGTTTTCAATGTAAATTTATTTCTCAATATATAAAATTTGACAGATATATATCAAAACAACATTCAACTGTTTGTATTGTAACACTGTAGTTGTTCCAAAAATTTCTTCAACATGAAAACCAGTAACTAAAATGAACCACAACTTAATAAAAAAGCCCTCACTTTAACTTTAGTGCAGTTTAACAATGGGTCAGACAGAGCTGTAAATAAAAAAAACATTTACATGAATGTTACAAAGTACGAGGAACCACATTAAAATGCCAAGCTATTACCATCTTAAACATGAGGCTTATTTACCTGGACCAGGTATCCTCCTTGTCGCATTTGCTGCCGTCACCAAATGTTAAAGCCATTTCATTTCCTGTATTTCTGACTGCAGACGACTAGTCGCCATTGGACACAGTCGTGCTAACAGTACTGAATGACTCCTTTGTGGTCGTAGATCTGAGGCTATCAAAAATTGTGCACTCTTCAGCTTTAAGGAAAATTTTGTGCGTCACCAGGTGCTTCCTCAGATTTGAAGTATTTCCACCGCTGGCCTTACACTTGGCATCACAAATATTGCAGCAAGCATAATCTCCATCACATTTAATAAAGTGGAGCCATACTTTAGAGCAATTTCTCTCAGCCATGCTTGCTTTGTTGACTGAGCCCGCGACTACTGACGTCATTACGCTATTGCTGTGCTGCGTTCAAGTCCGGTATGGAAATTCACCTACTCTACCCAATAGTATGCCTGCTTCTTCCACTCCCTCACAGTCACAAGGATGCGTTTAGAAACCTAAACATGGCACCGTTTGATTTTACGTGAATCGGTACTCGGTAGTACCTACAGTCGGTACCTCTTCAAGTACCGAATTCGGTACCCATCCCTACTTGTTAAGCATATTTTTTCCATACTTTCAAGAGAAGAATCTCACCCTTTTAATTGAACTCTTATTGTGATACCACATTGACATTAGACTCATACACAGAAGCTTTTTAAGGTCGCCTCTGGCTGTATTTTATCATATTCTCTGCACAGAGGAGAAATATTATGGATTTTAAATGTCCCAGCAATTTTCCTCATCAATTTGCTTGATAAATGTAACATTGTATTGTGCCAAGGATTTCTTATCAAAGATTGAGTCTGAGGTAGTTGTAGTCTGTCTTTATCATAAAAAAGTAGCCACAGAAAAATTTCAGGCACAATTTTTGTGGAGAAAGTGAACATTTGCATAAATGAGATAATAGTCCCTTTCTTTCTCTTCCTCTAGCAAAGACTTTGACGGAAGCCCACCTCGAATCAAACTGTAATTATGTATCATGCAATTTGAGTTGACATCATTTGTTTAGACTGATGATTCATTTTCCTCCCGACTTTACTGTGTTCACCATTAGAGATGTGATTGTATAAGAGGCTCTTTGTTTAAACTGTCCGTGCATCTTCAGAGAGGCTGCACATCATCTCAGTAATGGCTTTGATTGTATGAAAATGGTCTGGTTAGAAAACATCACATGCTCTTGTTTAAACTCTGTGCCAGGAAACGTTGGAGTGAACAACATTATAGAACTGATTATCAATCTGAAAGTCCATAATTATGTCTGTCAATCTGAGCCAATTTGAGGCAATCACCTTGGGAAGTTTTCCTTCAAAGTTTGAACAAAAGGTCAAAGGCAGGTTGTTGAGCCTCATGTTCATCCTTAGCCCTTTACTGCATGGCGTTGCCCTCGGACAACAAACCACATCATCAGACCTCACGTTGGTCCTTTAAAAGAAAATTCATTTTTTTCAAATAATGCTACCAGACACATCTCTATCCAATGAAAAAAATAGCTGAAGGTCTTGTAATATTCATTTGGGGCAGGAAATCCCCTTTCATGAAGCAGCACCACATGGGAGAGATTGACGCTAGTAGGTAAGATAAATAAACTGTCTACTTAGTTGGGGTTTTTTTTTATACAGTTAAACTTAATTTTCATTTGGCAACACTATGCAGTCAACCCAATTTTGTTCAGGCAGTATAATGCAGTAGCATGTGTGTGTAAAGATGTGTTAGTATGCATTTAAATGATCACCATGGTTTTAAAATGTTTTCAAATGTAAAGCACAATATAAATAAATAAATGAATAAATAAAATCTGATTATCATTACAGGTGCAATCACAAGCAGAAGACACACATCACTGTCCCCTGATCTGCTGTGGTGCAAGAATATAAAAGTTGAGGGCTTAGAGTTCAGCATTTTGTCCAACAGATAAATCAAATCAAAATGGCAACGTATTTTGTTGTTTTTATATTTCTGTGAAATTTTTGCTTTGTGTATTTTTTGTTGTTTATTTGTTTGTTCTTGTTCCAATAATAAAGAGTATTACTAAAACCTTGATGCGTGTGTCTGTACAAACATGCATGTGAGGTGGTCACCAAATACCTAAGTAGCTGCCCATACCCAGGGAGAACATGGCCACCAATTTTATGGTTAATGTATTATTCAGGACCACAAAGCTCCCCAAATAGGGTGAAATAGTTTTCCTCAAACATTAAAAAGTCATTCAGTGGTGGGTTAGATTATTATCCCAGTAACTGAACAATCCTTTCAAAATTGACTCTAAACTCTGCAAGAATATCGGCTCTGACTCAAGGATGGCTTGATCTGATTATATATGTTACAGATCAGTCATAGTAAGAGACCCAAGTCAAGCCTTCCACCAATTCTCTCTCTTTTAGATTCCTTCAGCATACTCTCCAAGTATAAACTGAACATCACCAAAAGTGAATGTCTCCAACTTCTCTTATGCCATTTTGGGTTGCTGGGATGGGCATAAAATAACTAGACATAACAGTCACACGGCCCAAATTATCATTCCTTCCCGCTTATTACTGTTAACTAGTAAAATGCACTTGTATAACATGTATACAAGCAATATCACAGCGAGCGAGTGCTATTGTCCTGGATATCAGCACGGGGTGATTACCTGCGATTCTCTGACACATTATTATCTCACTTGGAATATTTAATGCGGATGAGATTTCTCTCCAACTCTTGTCCTTTTCACATTGGTTGTGATAATCTCTGCATGAAACGTATAAACATTCATGGTCTTGCCACAGGTCGACAAGACTGTCCTCCATCTCCACTGTCCATCTCACCCGTACTCCCTTTGTGCCTGCTGATAACTCCTGTCTCGCGGTTATTTCTGGTCATCGTAGGCGGCTCTTTCTGAATGGCTACTGTCACCCTCAGCGAATACAAGTTGCGTGATCAGCCAGATAAATATCAAACATATTTGAAAATTATCGGTACGGCTCCGATGAGTCTGTGAAACGATCATGGGTTTAAGATTGATCTGTCACCCGCTCACACTAGAAGATAATCTTGGATGAACGTTGGGGTTGATTTTTGGTTCCCAACCAGATTTCTTTCCCGACTGTCAGGAGGCCTGAATCTGAGTTAAATCGGGCTGAGAATCCTGTAGTGTGAGCCAGGCATTACTCCAGAGAATTTGGCAGGCTGGGACTGCCTAATCTTATGGGCTATTATTGGGAAGCCAATGTACCAATTTTATTTTATTCTGGTTCAACTATTGTTAAAATGAAATGGAGGCAAATTCTAGTTCCAAATCACTTCAGGCACCAGTATGTTGCACCCACTCTCTCTCTTGCAAACTATACATCTAACCCTATGACAACTAACAGGCGCACTGTTTGCTAGCTTTACAAAGTACTGTTCAACCTTCCGTAAAGGTAGTACAGAATTTTTTTATTTCTTCAATCTTTGTGACTTTGCTAGAACCCACTCTTCTCAATTCCCCCAAGTTCCACCCTTCAGGGCTATAGACTTTGTGCTCCGGTCCAAGTTGTTATCTAAGAGCCACATCTAATATCTCAATATCCTAATAACACCAATAAAAAGATCAGCTGCAGAGAAGAGGGGAGTAGGCTGGAAAACCAAGCTACAAATAAATTTTTCAGATATCTTTTGGGAGAAAGCGTTAGGTGAGATTCAGCCTTTTTCTAGCAGTGCCAAACTTTCCATTTTCAGTTTCAAATACAGTTTAGCCTACACTATACCAAAGACCTACTCTTTAACCTTTATCCTGACAGAACGATTGAAGCCTGTGACACCCTGCAACCTGGCCCTCCTGTCCTGGTCATGCTCTAAACTGTTTAGGTTCTGGCAATCCTTTCTTAAATCTATTTCTGACATTCTCGGCCTAGCTGTTCGTCCTTCTCCACAGACAACTATCCTTGGTGTGTCTCCTGATGAAGCGGTAACTGCATCATTAAATCCTATACAACCTATTACATTTACTGAAGTTTATAAAAAAATTAATTCTGTCTTAGAGGCTTTCCCCAGGTGTTTTACTTTCTTGGGTGCCACTGTTTGTTTAGACTGATGACTCTGTCGAAATAAGTAAGCTCCCTACCACCAAAGTGTCTCCATGCCTCCCTCTTACGCCCTATGTCCACTTCCCCCACTCCCCACCCCAATGTCCCCCTGCTTAAACTAACACGTAGTTTTAGGCTACATATAAACGTACACTCTGAATACCTAAAGGAAAAATCTTTGTGTTTTAAGTCGCGAAGTCGATTCACATTCAGACGGAGACGCTGGAGACAAATGAAAACGCTGTAGTAAGCATGCCGGTTCAGAAGATGGCGATGTAGGTCTGCAGAGAGGCAGCGCTGCTCCAACACAAGTACTAATAAGAAAAACTTTTCACAAACAACAATGGCGAGTGGATGCATGGACAACAAAGCAGTTCATACAACAAATCTGACTGGATAGTTTTGTCTGGATTACAAACCAAACACGGTAAGAGACAGCCGAAGTTGATGTTGTTCCAGGTATCCGCGGCAGCCTTCATGTGAAAGAGTACTGTGCATGTGGTGATGTCAGCGTTTCACCCTGAAAAGCTCTGATTCTGGTTTACACGGTATAGAGAGCGTATTGAAAACTCTCCACTCTGGAGCCCATTTTCAAAAGTTTCCAGATTTGGGCAATCTGCATAGAGTTCCAATGTGAATGCAAGGCCAAAACACCTTTAAAATTTATCGGATTTGACCGTTTTAGGCCTCATGTAAATGGCCCCTTAGACAAGCTGACATCTCATCAGTGCTCAACCTATTGAGAGGCAGGAAACAACCAATCGCAGTCAATCATAAAGCACTTACAACTGATACTATTTACCCTCTGTTTATGTACCCCACTCTGATAGGCATGTGTATGTAGGTGTACACATAAGCAGCAATGTTTTATGTGTGTTTGTGTGTGTATGTACTGTATCTGTACGTGCACATCTGCATGTGTATTTGTATGTTTATGTCTGTATGTTTCTTTATCTGATATGTTTTCATAAAATGTATGAGGTCCTCAAGATGGGTGGAGGGAGTGCTCAGTGAGGTTTGGGTATGTACCATTGGTTCTCATTGGAAAATCTTAAAAATGTGTTTCTTTTTACTGTATGGGTCATATTGAATGTTGTTCAATTAAATTTATTTAAAAAATTAATAAATAAAAGTAGAGAGGCAAGGACACGAGTGTAGGTGAGTGTTGATGTTCTTGGTGAGTCAACTTTATTTTAAAATATTAGAATCATGATGGATAAAGGAGTGCAGACAAGAGTCCTTTATATAAAACATTTGATGAGTGTAATAATTCTCAGGCAGTGGAAATGTATTCCAGCACAATTATCCCCCACTATAACTTCTCAAATTATTTGGCCCAAACGATTTGATCCACCCCTCTTCCACTCACACATGCTCTAATTCTCATATCTTGTTGCCAATGATAATCAGAGAGAGCAGAAGTTATTATGGGAATCCTCTTTTCTTTGTACGGTGCAGCAGAGGCCTGCGGGGTGAATGGGAGAGCCCGAGCCAAGTCAAACATAGTCAAATACCAAGGAAACACCTTTAACACGTGCCCTGTGCTGCATCAGGAACTGCTGCTGTGAGATGGAGAGAGGGTTACGTATTTGAGGTTTTGTGATTGTCATATTTACAATCCATTCATAGGAGAACTGAGTCACCCTTTCTCTTCAGATGGATAAAAACTGTTTACTTTTTATGGGTGAGTGAAGCCCTGCTGCAGTTTTATCAATGCCCAAAGAGATGTGTGTTCGAAGTGGTAGCTCCAAAGTCATCCTGGTCTTGGTTTGGTCTTGAGATCCACTCATGCATGAGGAGGTGCAAGTTTGAGCAACTAACATGAGGGTGCTGTCCTCCAGACAGAAATATTCTGTGAGTCAAGGGTTTGTGAAATCCATATGTGATTGAGTGAGATTACATATAAATGCCTGTACAGTTTCTTAAAGTCAGACTGTGAAAGTGCAGTGATGGGTTTGTAGCAGTGGTTTTTGACTGGTCTGGCTTCAGGACCCACCATCAACCCTTTAATGACAAGCTGTGACCCAAACTGAGGAAAGATTTCAACTTCTTAAGTGTAACAAAAAAATGCTGCACTTTGAACCTGAGATAGTACAGAATATAAAAAGTGTGGCACCCCAGTAATAAAAGTTTAATGAAGCTTAGCGAAAGTTCAGACAGGAAGACCTGCATGTTCATTCTGTCTCCTCTTTCATTCCTCACTCTGCCTACCTGCACAGGTGATTCAAATCTCAGCTGATGAGGGACATGCCTCACTCAACCACTGAGCCAACCAGATCCTGCCACACTCAACTGCTTGGCCAATCATTCTGGCGCAGCCTCATTTTAAACCATGACTGTGTCCGAAATGGCATACTAGCGTACTACATACTACAAACTCATGTGTATATATAGAGGGATTATCAGTCTTCGTCATCATAAAGCTGCGCACGCATCTTGACAGAAGCAGCGTTTAGCTTCATTCATTCAGACGAGTTAGCATTTTTAAACACTAAATTCAACCTGTTAGCAGTATCAAAATGTACGGTTGTTCTGTGGACAGCTGTCAAAAACAATACTACACAATTGAGGCAACTTCTGTCAAGTTTCGACCGTTACAGAGCAACCGGTGTTTCGGAGTTAATAGCGACCATGCTAACTAGTGAATTTCAGCCGACGGTAGCCGTGATTAACAGCCGAGTGTCACCAGTTAACAGGGTCACACTTTACACTGATACACCAGCGCGTCTGCATGTGTGTGATTAAATGCGTCTTCTTTATCCGACCTCAGTTAACCAGGTTTGACTGCAAACAAGCAATATTAACTGCTGATACAGATTTGACTTTGCTTATTTAATTAAAAAGTTGGTTTGGGGCTGAGGTTATGACCAAACATGGACTCAATACAGACAGTAAATAATGAGTGATCCTATAAATTATGATTAACAGAAACAGATTTTATGAACAAAGTAAAATTACGTAATATTATAAAATGATGAACCAGTCTATTAACCCTGAAATACACAACCATTAATATTCTGATTTGGTGCAGTTCTCTGGTCGTAGTTTTCTGGTTCTTTTATTATGAACTGAGTCTCAGACTCAGCAGTCTGTGGGCTCTTTTTGGTCTGGGAGGGTTTCGGATTTATTGACACATGTTTACTTCCTGGTCTGTCACAGTCTAGTAAGTGTCCATGGATAATGCAGTGTTTTTGGTGGTTAACTCCCCCACGTCGGTTGACAAACCATTATACTCTGCAGTGCTTCTACACCCAAGTTGCGCGCGCATCCGCCGTTGTTGACAAACAAATAATCCCTCTATACTGTATACTACATACTATAAGTATGATTAGGATGCCAACTGTTCACACTGTAGTATACTACTAAGTTTCCCATGATGCATTTCAAACCGCTGACGACAAAAATCAGAAGCACACCAGGCTATCAAATATCTCTGTTGATTCACCACATTTGAAAGTTCAGAGATCATTTTAGGTAAGAAAGTCATCACGTAGAAGAATACCAAAATGTGGTCATTTTTGAGCCATAAAATGCAAGGCTACAAATTTCATTTCAGCATTTCGGACATTCCTCTATGCGCCCGCTATGCGCCATTATGCTATCAAAGAAACTTCCGGTCAGCTCAAAAACAAGTGCCCATTTACAAAAGCGTTTAAGAACTAAAAGGAGATAATAAAAGACGCGTTTATTTTGAAAATGGGAAGTTTGCTAGTGGCCGATTTTTAGCTGAATGCCGGTCGGTCTTGCTTGACGCAATGCATTATGGGGCATTTGAGTGTGACTAGTATGCTCACCTCGCATACTTAAATTTTTTTCTGATATGGTATACATCCGGGTATTTCTCGCACACTCAATCTTTTCATACTATCTAATGTGAACACACTAAGTACTCATTTTGACGTCACACTTAGTATGAGTAGTACGTTAGTATGCCATTTTGGACACAGCCCATGTCTTTGTTCCTTCACAGGTGGGCTTTACACGAGTACAAATTTGTAAGACTCCAGTAAAATAAACTATCGATCTGGTGATATTGAGACACGTATTTGTCCATGACTCTGCATCTTTTTGGAAAACAGGTCTGCAGGTGGATATCTGGGTATGTGCCTTCATGCTGTAGTTGGTATAAACAGATAAGTCCGGAAAAGATGGTGACCTCATAGCACCCCTCCTCCCCGCACCCTAACCCACGTTGTCACACACTCCAACAACAACAACAATGATGCTGATTCTGATCTTGTTCCAGCAGCTACAAATATTGCTACGACTTTTATACCAACATTTGCTCACAGAACATCAACAACACCAGCTATGGCAACAACAGCAACAAGTGTTCATGCAGAGACGCAGCATGTTATGCGTGCATGAGCACTTGTTGACGTGGAATCTTCCTCGGAGCAGAACCAGACGGGCAACCAGACAGGATTTTGCGTTGTCATGTAAATGCTCAAGCCTATGTACAATACGATGTTTCAACAGCGATACATGTTTGGATGCTGACGCCAAGACAACACAGTGCGGTGACGTCGTGCTGATGATCTCAGCAACCCTCCTCCACCCCAGGCACCTCCAGTCAGCTCACCAGTGTCCAGGTCCAACTCCTCAGAATACTGGCCCCTTCACCACAGCAGCACCTGAGTCTACCGCATCAGGGTCCCAGCTGCAGAAGTCTACAACTCATTCTCCTGTATTTCTCACCACCACCAGTGTCTAGACTCCAAGGGGGTCTCCTATCTCTCATTTGCACTCAGTACCCCTGAAGTACAGCACGATGGAGTCTAGGCACAAAAACAGATTCTAACCACAGACACTTTGCACATTTTCAGTCACATCAACTTGTATAATAAATACTTGTTCATTCAAAATTTGTTCTCTCCTGATTAAAATGAGGAAAAAGTGCATTTCAGGGACACAAGGTTTCAGAACTGTGAATTTAATTGTAGCTGTGGTGATCCTGTATCAGTGGATGCTGAACAGCCCTATAAAAATATTCAATCAGTAGCTCTAAATAAACCGTTGATTATGAGACTGTTACAAAAATAGTTATCAAAACATGTGCTGATCAGCAATTGAGGGTATTATTGCTACCTATTGTTCAGGAGTTAAAATAGACGCTCTTCACTGCATAAAAATCCCCTTCAAAACAAAAGCACAGGATTTTTTTTCAAAAACCTTTTTTTGCCCTGGCATAGGCTTGCGACCCCCTGAAAAAGGGTCCACGGCCCACTTATGAATTAAAACCCATCAGTCGAGAAGCACTGGTCAAGAGGACAGTCTGAGGTGTTTTGTTTTTGTGGTAGAAAGTGTAATCCTTCGTGAATGAAGTAAATCCATCAATCAGTCGATTAGTCTCCATATTTATAACACTAATTCATAACAAGTGTTCGAGACACTTAGATCCCTACTGCATAGTGTAGCCCTCAGGCAACAAATCACATTTTCAGTCCTCACATTGGCCCTTTGAAAGAAAACATTTTATATTTTTGCTAGCAGACACGTCTCTTTCCAATGAGCTGAAGGTCATGTAACATTCATTTGGGGACAAGAAACCCCCTTTCAGGGGGCAGCAATGCATGGGACAGAACGCCACCAGAAGATAAATGTCATTATTTTACATGTATATAGTAGCTGTTTATAAAAATACATACATGTGCACAAATATGTAAAGAACTATATCTTTTTGACTACTTATTACCTCCGCCAAGGAGGTTATGTTTTCGGGAGAGTTTGTCTGTCTGTCTGTCTGTGAACAAAATAACTCAAAAAGTAATGGATGGATTTTGATGAAATTTTCAGGAAATGTTCAGCATGGGAAAAGGAAGAAGTGATTCGATTTTGTCTGGCCACCATGACGAAAAATGCAATTTTCATGAATAACTACTGAACTAAAATAGATATCATTATGAAACCAATTGCTAATGGTATGTTTTAATGGTCAAGGAATCTAGATATTTACATGAAATAAAGGTAGGACTAATATTTATGGTAAAAATCACAATATGGGAGAGAATGTGGTGCTGGTGGAGGTCTGTGCTCTCCGAGTGCTTTTCTAGTTTTTTTCTTGTTTATACAGTAAAACTTAATTACCATTTGTTGCCTCAAGGCAGCAGTGTGCAGTTAGTCCAATTTTGTGCAGGCAATATAATGCAGTAGCATGTGTGTGTACAGATGTCTTTATGAGTTTGAATGATCATTGTGATTTAACCATGTTTTCAAATGTAAAGCACAATATAAATAAACTAGAAAAAACACTCGGAGAGCGCAGACCTTAACCCTAATTTGCTCCTCTGCTGTGTCAGTGGTGTAAATGGGTTTATAAGAGGATGAGTTTGTACGGAGTTTATATCAGAAACCTTGAGTGGGAGGATGTGAGAGTAAATGGGTGTGAATGTGAAGATGTGGCCTGCGGCTGGAAGCTGTTTGAGTGGTCAAGAGATGGGTAAAGTGCTAAAATTCAGTTACCATTTTTACCATTTACCATTTATACCACTGTTTCAAAAGCAAATTGTAAGTTATTAAATGAAAAAGTGATGTAATGTGGTAATAAAAATGCCCCTGCCTCAATTTTCAAACATGTTGCAGGCATTAAATTCAAAATGCGTAAAAAAAAATGAAGTTTGTCAGATTGAGCGTTATTAATTTTTTTTTTTTTTTTTGGTAGTCTATTCAATTAAATATATAGGTCAGAAAGAATGCATCATTGCATTCTGTTTTTATTTGTTTTACACAATGTTAAGCCTGCCGTTCAGAAAGACCAGCTTGATTCAATGTCTGTAATCAGGCAGCTCCACTTTGCCAGTCCACAGTGACTGTGAGCCAAGGAGAGATGTTTCAGAGAAGTGGGAGCTATGAGAGCGACAACAGCAGGAGTGACTGGTCACAACGTGATTAGCATTGATGCTTAGAAGTTTTACCCAGACCTAGACTGCATTTTCTTTAGTGAACGCAAATAGCAAAACATGAGAAACATGAAGTCTTGTTGAGAGTTTAGCCTAGAAGTGGCTCAGGTTTTATTCTATAGACGTGGTCGTAGTGCCCGTCTACTATGTTTCCTGATTGGCCTGTAATAAATGTGACAGACAGAATGATCATCCAGTCACCTGCTGAATATGCCTTTTAAAGTTCTGCCCATGCCCATAGACTCTTCCTCACAGGGCTACCATTGAACGGTCAGCCAGGTGTATCAGGCTAACACTCAGTCCTAACTTCATTGCAATTGAGGTTTGTATCTGTCACTTTTTTTAGATACTTGATTATCAGCTTTTTTCCCAACAATATCTTAATTATTTAATGTACAGTACAGGCCAAAAGTTTGGACACACATTCTCATTCAGTGTATTTCCTTTATTTTTTATCACTAATTATATGGTAAATTGTCACTGAAGTTGTCCTCTTGTTTCTCTTAACTGAGCTGATTGGTTCTTGCCATAATATTAATTCAAACAGTTGTCTAATAGGGCTGTCGGCTGTGCATCAGCCTGACTTCTGAACAACACAAATGATGGTTCCAACCCCATTAATAAGACAAGAAATTCCACCCTGGAAAGGCACACCTGAGAAGTGAAAACCACTTCAGGTGACCTCTTGAAGCTCATAAAGAGAATAACAAAAGTCTGTAAAGCAGTAATCAGAGCAAAGGGTGAATACTTTGAAGAAACTAGAATAAAAGACATGTTTTCATTTATTTCACACTTTTTGTTAAGTACATAATTCCACATGCGCTCATTCATAGTTTTTATACCTTCATTGAGAATCTACAATATAGATAGTGATGAAAATAAAGAAAACACATTGAATGAGAAGGTGTGTCCAAACTTTTGGCCTGTACTGTATATAACACTCATTTGTACTGTATATAACATTTTTGTTATCCATACTGTAGAGAGCCATTCATATCTCACAGATATAACTAAAGGTTGCTTGATTACCTCTGATAGAATGAGATCTTTTCCAATGGAAGAGTTATGAATAATTCAAATATCCAGACGCTTAACCTTTTGGCAAGTGCGAACCCATTTCTAAAAATATTTTGTGTTTTTTCCTGATTTTCTCACGATCTGGAAATGATTACAAACTTTTATTATGACGGGCTTTGTCATTATAAATGACCTGCTTTGTTTGGTACGTTGGAGAAATCTGTCTCCCTGTCCTCTCCATCTGCTGTTTGTGAGTGTGTACGGTTTTTACATGTGGTCAATCCAGCTGTGCGCATAGCGGTGGATCAGGGTACTGCATGAGGAGGAAGGAGGAGGAGAGAGGAAGTTCTCCAAAAGTTTTTTTTTCCCCTTGAAGGGACTCTGGAGAAGATCCGTTAGATTTTCAGAGGAAAGGGATCCGAGAAGAAGAAAAAGAAGAAGAAGAGGAACTCAGAGGAAGATAACGGATTATAAAGTCCATCCCTGTTTTTGTCCACCTCACATTTTGGTGTCGAAAAGGAGCCGTCCGTGTGTCTTTGTCCACTTTGTTCTTCAGACTGAGAGGACTTACACCATCAGAGGCGATGAGATGTGAGTGAGCTATGCCTTGTGGAAATGGACAGACTTTATCCAAGCGAAAACATGGCGTCTGCGTCCCGAGGTTCAGCTTCTTCTTCTCCGCTCTGCTCTTGGCGCTGTGCTGCCTGGAGGTCTGGGGCTCCGAGCCCGAGGCGGACGGCGGCGCGAGCTGTGGTCCGTGTCCCGTTAACTGCAGCTGCGCGCTCGCGGGGCCCCTGCCGTCCTGCGTCGTCAACTGCTCCAACGTCGGGCTGGAAAGGGCCCCGACCGACATCCCGCAGGCCACCAACGTGCTGTAAGTACACCAGCAGCGTGCGTGGACGAGTGGGGCTCAATACCTACGCTATAAGTCGATTGAGGGTGGAATTAAACCCGTTTTAAGTCCTACAGAGGCCGCTACGTGTTTGATAGGCACTGTGACGTGTTGTGTTTACAAGAGCTCTGGAGATGTTGGAGATGTTGCAGCCTCTGCTGTGAAGTCAGTGTTGTGTCTTTTTCTGCATATAGATGCCACAAGGTTCAGGTAGGACAGCTCTGGGTCTCGTGCTCCAATGGGGCCTCAGGATACGGTCATTATGGGTGAACATCATCATTGAGAAAGGCCATCTGTCTACAGCAGCGGTGTCCAAAGTATGGCCCGGGGGCCAGATGCGGCCCACTGCCCGTTTAGAATTGGCCCGTGAAACAGTTGAAAAAGACATTTTGAGTTCAGCAGCAAATAACAAAAATTGTGCACTTTATCTGTCATATTTATTTTGTCACAAGGTCTCATTTACAAAACATATTCATCTTCAAGCATGGACATTTGCGATTTACTCTTGTTTTGTTTCTGACAGTGACAGTAAGCTGTCATTGTCTCCCATTCCTGCTGCTCAGACGGGTCATTCTCGCCCTGACAAGGTGTGAGGTTAAAGGGACCCTTAACAGGTGATAACTCACCCCTTAAACCTAAAAATATTTAATTACATCTCTGGACTGCATTTCTGTATTAAATAAAAAAACAAAGAACAAGCCCTTCTCAAAAGAAAATGCATTACTGCTCCACTTTCATTATTTTTTGATGATTTTTTTTTTACTAAGTGGCTGAAGTTCTGTACTTCAGTAGAGCCCGCCTACTTAATTATCTGATTGGCCTGTAATAAATGTGATTGATTGTATGATTGTCCAGTCACCTGCACCTGTTTATGCTTCTGAAAAGTTCCAGATGGACTTGTGATATATATTGAATGACCCATCTGTTGTGTCGGAGCTGCTTCAGGCTTCTTTTTAAAACTGAATATTTATGATGATGATTACTATTGTTATAACTATTTTTATTGTCTTGAGAGAGACTGATTTGCTTGTCTCTTATTGGTTGTTGCTAATGTCAGTAACTGATGCAGTCGGCTTGTGTAAAGCGTTATACAGCACTCAGCTTCTGCAACATGCCAGAGAAAGGATTTTCTATGGTCACATTACTTTGACTTACTTTGTTTTGTTGTTCTGCATGGAACTGGGGCAATCAGCTCATAAATTAGCTAGTTTATTAAAAAAACAATCACCAGTTACTATTAGAAGGTAGTTATTCCTTCTCTCTAAAAGTATCTTGTATTTAGCATTTTTTTTTACTGTTTTTTTATATTTTAGCTACCTAAAATCTGCTTTTCTATAATGTGTTCATGAAAAATAATATGACATGGAAATCTGTGAATGATGTCATATCATTGTAGGATGTACAACAGAAATTAACAATTTAGTTTGACAAATGCGGCCATTTGGAGTGAAGTATTCATGTGGTGATTTTTAATTTTAGTCACACATTTTTGGTAATTGTCCGATCCATCATTATTATGATGATTTACTTTGGCTCTTATTGGTTGTGTTTACAGTCAGTAACTGAAGCAATCGGCCTGTTTGGAGTGTTATACACTACACCTCTCAGCATCTGCAACTTACTAAAGTGTAGGATTTTATATTCCAAGGTCGCATTATTTTTATTTCAGGCTTTTTTTATTATGCATGGAACTGAGGCACTACGGTCATTAATTAGCAAGTTAATTCAAGAAATGAATCACCAATTGATGTTAGGTGGTATTTATTCTTTCTTCCTAATGAGTGTCTTTGAAAAAGCATGTTTTTCAGTATTTTTTGATATTCAGCCTCTTGATATCTGCTTTCCCAGACAGTGTTCACTGTGAAGAGTTGTTCTCTTTGTACTGAAGTCAATCAATCATTGACATTTTTTAAGTGAAATAAACATGAGTTTTTGTTAGTGAAACAACCTGATTCTGAAGACAAAGTTATTTGTATTTAAAAAAGTTGTAGCACACTGTAGGAAATACTAGTGTAAGACTAATGTGGCCTTGATCCAAACATGCGCTGGCGAAATCTGTTCAACACAAACAAACTAACGAATAAACAAAACCAACGTAAAGCTAAACAGCAACATTTGAGGGAAATTTGAACACATGAGAGGATTGTAAATAACAATTACAAAGCTTAACCTCCTGACTTGTAAAGAGGACTTTATTTTCTGTACATTACATAGTTCGGACTGCTGGTGGCACTAAATATGTGCGTGTTTGTTTGTATTGCCGTGCGTGCGTGTGTCTCAGTTGGATGTTTTACAGAGTTAGACACCAGTGGAGCGGCGCTTGTGTTTGTGTGCGGCTCAGTGTCCAGCTGCTGGTGCTGCTGCAGCGAGAACATTCTGTTCTTAGCCGACAGAGGACATATGTTATCAATTATTGATTTCCTCTCGCACTGGCTTCTTTGATTTTACTTAAAGATTTACTCCGTATACAGCCGTTAGGATCAGCGTACAGCATTTCGACTCACTGTGGAGACTTGTCGGAAGCATACCAGAATAATTTAATGAGGTTGTTGAAGCAATAAAAGTATGCCTTGGCTGTCATTCTTTGGTAGGGCGTGAATATGGTCTTATTTATAGAAGTGTAACCTTCCTTATCGCTAAAGGCCCTCTTAATCAGGGTTTTTATGCAATCAGAATTAGGTGGTGCCCACCATCCTCCCTCCTCAGTTGCGATATGGGAGCTCTCTCTGGCTTTGTCTAAAATCAGTCAATATTGGTGGAGTAACTAGGGATGGGAGTTGATCAAAAATTCCAGCAGAGAATCTGTAACAACTCCCCCAAAGAATCTGTATCATCAGTCCTTTTCTTGTGGGTTCTCTTAATTATTCCTTCCAATGACGGGGGTCAGAAATGGGAAAAATCTGCCTTAATTTTCAACAAAAAGATGCTTGCTGCACAACTTCCAGTAAAGGAAGCACCAGCAACGAGCGAACTCTTGCCCACACAGAGAAGCAACAGAAATCACCAAGGGAAAGTCAAATACATTTCCATCCCTATGTGCAATGCTTCACAGAGCTCATGGTTGGTACAGATGAAGCCACTTGAAACTCCCCCACTTTTCTTGATAGTGTCTTGGCAGGTCCATGACAGAGCCTGCCCAACTTGACTCATAAGTTGTATAATTAGCTTCCTGTGGCTGGAAGTTGGCTGGTAACTGGCTGGAAGTTTGAAGGCAGCAGGCTTGGCAGAGAAAATTGAAGCAATTGGATCTGTACATCAGGTTATGGATTATGATTCCGATCGTTGTACAACAGAAAACAAACCAAAAAAGGTGCAAATGCAAATTGCAGAGCTTTTGAACAGGTCGCATACTGCTAATGCTTACGTGGTTTCTCTATCTGCGTACTGAAGCAAACTCATTTTATGATAACAGATTTAAATACATATTTCCTCTACTAGTTTGAGTTGTACTACCAGAAGTGAGTCTAAACAGTGACGAATAAAAGTGAGCCTTTCTGGGGGCAACTGGTAAACATTTAAATATTTAATTGATTTATTAAAATAGTCTTTTTCCTGGAATTGAAAGCGGTAGTAGAGGACCCGGCCTCAAGTGTATTTCAAGTGTTTTATTCATTGTTATTAGTGCACATAATGATGCTTCTTCTATTGAAGATGATGTTTTTTCAGATTATCTGTGAGTTGTGAGAGTAAATAAGTAAAAAAAGAAGTACCTCCAGCCCATCCAACCGGATGACAGATACCCCCCCCCCCCCTATTAATTTATCTATTTATCAAATTCTTTGTTCATTATTTTTTCTATATATTTACCAATTTTATGTTATGTTATTTTATTTTGCTTGATTGTTTTTTTTTTCTCTCTCTCTCTCTCTCACTCCCTTCTCTCTATTTCTCTGGCCTGCATAGCTGTTTATGTATTTTGTTTTGTTTGTTTGTTTTTGAAGACATGCAACTGATGACTTGGCTGTATAGGTGACAGATAAGGGACTGTGGGATGGGTGGAGGGAAGGTGGAGGGAGGGAGTTAAGGTCAGACCAGAAGAGTGGATGGACTGGTCTGAAGGGGTTAAAATGCTCTATTTTGCTGTTGGAAACCTACTCATGGAACTGTCAAATGTCAACCCAGAATAAGCAACATGAGTCACCAATGTATATTGTTTAATAATTTGAGTTGAAAATATTAAAAAGATTTGACATAAAAAACAGCCCCCAGTTTCCCCTAAAATCAACATTCAAAATGCTTTTGTTAATTGTTAAGGGGAAATATGGTTGTTTTAGTTTCTCTTTTAGTAGTATAGCAGCAGAATATCAGAAAAAGATGGTAAATAATTTTGAATTAGAATAAAGAATAAATGGGAACTACAAAATGCAGAATTTTAAAGATGTGACAGTTTTACTTTAGTCAAAAAATGCAATAGACGGTGAATCAAAGCTGAAACATGTCTACTACTAACAGTATCTGCATTATGTTTATGTTCATGTTTTGTTTATGTAAGAACCACCTGTTATATCTGGTAGCCTTACAGCCTGTTTGGAATTTAATGTATATATGAAAAAGGATGAAAACAAAAGGAAATCATGAAAAATAAAAGAACATAGACATTTTTGAATGATGTCATCTTAGTATTCTTTAGGCTAGTGCTTTAAAATGTGCTATAATTGTGATTATGAGGATTGCTGTTGTATTTATCTTGAGAGTGACTGATATACTTTGGTTCTTATTGGTTGTGTTTACAGTCAGTAGCTGATGCAATCGGCCTGTTTAAAGTGTTGTACACCACGCAACATCTGCAGCATCTGCAGCTTGCCAGTAACGGATTTCTATTCCAAGGTCGCCTCACTTTTACTTCAAGCTTGTTTGTTATGCATGGGCTGAGGCACTTGGATTGTTAATTAGCTGATTAATTCAGAAAGTGAATCACCAATTGATATGGAGCTAGCTATTCCTTCTCTCTAATAAGTGCGAAGCATGTTGCTCACTGTTTTTCGATATTACTCAGCTACTTGAAATCAGCTTTTGTTCACTGTGGTCATGAAAAATTAAAGAATATGAACATTTATGAATGGTATCACACTGTAAATTATGAAGAAGAAGAATAGCAGTTTCACTAAAATACAAGTGCTTGTGCGAGGTGATCTATTCATATGGTGATTTTTTTGTTTTAGTCACACAGAATTTTGGTCATCAGCTGCAGCTGTTGTCTGAGCTCAGTCACTGGTCATGTTTGTCATTGATGGACTGACTGCTTTATATAAACACATAACAAGGCCAAACACTTGAAATATGCACTTGAGGCCCCGTCCTCTACCCCTGAATATCAAGCGAAGCGTTCTGTTTATCAGAGGCTGTGATGTTTTAGTACTGTCTGCTCTCACATGCAGACTCTTTGTGTAACAGTGTTGTGCTTTCCCTCTGGTGTTTCTCTGTGTTTTGTTCTACTTGCTTTTTCTCCATTGGTTTGAGTAGATAGCAGCGAGTTATGGTGATCAGTATCCTCCTCTTTGAGTTGTGTAGACAAAGACCTGTATGCCGTACACATTATTAGGGCTGGGTATCGATTCAGATTTTCTGGATCGATTCGTTTCGATATAACCTGGTCTACAATGGATTCGATTCACGATTCAATTCGATATTTATTCAGTCTGGGATATCTCAGTTAAAATAATACTGTAAACTTAAAGTGACTTTTGACCTGGTGCATTATTTAAAATGTTTTTACATTAAAGAGACTGAGGAGTTTCTAAGTACCGTAATCACAAAAAAGTCTCACTTTTAGATATATGCCTGATTGAAATAGACACTTATCAATGAGTTTTATAGCATCAAAATAGGTTATCTATAAATGCTATTCCTTAGCCTTCCGGTTGGGTGGGATAGGGCTGGGCTGGCCTGGATACTCAACTTCTGGAACAAGACAATTAAAACTAGAGCAAATTTATATTATTCAGACACGTCTTAGAGCACCAGGCTGTAAGTAGAGATATATAGCCAGCTACAAAACTACGATACTAAGTTTTCCAAAAATCACTTGCTGTCACAAATCAAAAACTACCGCTATGTAACTAGAAAGAGATACATTACCCCGTCACTTTGCATCCTGTAAGTTGTTGAAAAAAGAAGCTGTAAAGCAATGCAGAGGTCTGAGGAAGGTCCGAGCTGCGTAACAGCAAACAAACACACGCTTTGGATTGCTTCTTTTGGTGCGTTCCAGTTATTGTCAGAAGTAGCAATTTTGAGCTCCGAGTAGGAAACTGCAACTGGAACATCCCCCAAAGTCAGAATTTCCAACTGGGAACTCGTTGAAACCTCACCACCCTGAGTTGACAATCAAAGATGGATGCCCCCAGTGTGAACAGTTATTTAGCTCCTGTAATAATCAATTTATTTGCACTTCTGACTGGGGTGTGTCGCTCTAGATCAGCTGTAGACATAGTATTGTTAGACTTATATTTACAAAAATGCTGCCATAGTGATAATCACATTCTTCATGTGATATTTGTGAACAACAGCGCAGGGCGTGCTAACAACAGTAATAGATTCTCCTCATAGCACCTTTAAGAAATGAACCCAAAGCAGTTACATTAATCTTATATTAATTTTATACATTAATGCGTATTCTGCATATTACTTGTTTTCTGTCCAACTCCTCTTTTCCTTCGTGCTTGTAAAATCGGAAATACGTCCATACGTCAGCCTTTAAACTCACCGGTGGTGCCCATATAGTGCTATTTGCTTCTGCCGTGTTTGTTTGATTACTTTGCAGTAACATCTCACGAGAGTTTGTTCAGTAGAAAGCAGTGCTAAACGCAGATCACGCAATACAAGCTGGGTTGATACCACAGGCTGCTTCTCTGCACGTCCAATGAAGAAAGAACTACCCAAGTTAAAAGATCGATGTTTGGATTTTACGATCGATTATGAACCATTTAAAGGGAAATCGACTAAAATCATTTAAATTGATTTTTTAAACCCAGCCCTAACGGTTATATAAGTAATTTTATCCTTTCCACCGAGATGCATCCAGATTGTGTCAGCGTGCACCAAATCAGTCAGAACAAATGCAAAAACAGTCTTGCTCCTTGTTCCTAATAATCATGTAGAGCACTTTGCAGTGAGCATGCCTGTTGATTAAAAGTACTTTACTCTCTAACATTACTTTGTTAGGGTTTAATATAGGCATGTGAATTGATAAGATTTTATCGATACCAGTGCTATTAACAATCCTGCTAGTCTGTCCAATTCTTTAATGGTTCCCCTATTGATTTCTGCAGATTTTCCGTGTGGACAAATGTTGGCCTGTAGATTTTCAGAGGCAACAATGTCAAACACATGTTACAGCATAAATAAGAGCAAAGCCAATCAGGGAGCAGACTGGCTGAAGCAGGAAGCAAATGTAGCCATGGCAACAAGAGTAAAGGTGAAGCATACAGTTATATAGATTTCAAAATGGAGGCCCAACTTGTGGATATATTTAAAACTCACGAGTGCCTTAACTGCATAACCTGTAAATTATACATAAACTGATGATGTACATGAAGTCTTTGAGCCACACCACACAATACAGGAGCAAACTAATAAATCTGACATCATTTGTCTTCATGTGTGGCTCTCTCACTGTTTCATCATCTGTTAAGATTTTAAAAATCTTCACCTGTGTACCAGGCCTTAGTTGTCCAAACTCTTGATAAAACCTGTTGGAAGCTGGTTGAAAGTATATTTTCCATAGTCATGCTTAAAGCTTTGATCTTTGTTCTTCAGTCAGCAAAACAATGTTGTCTGGTTCTAAGAAAGTCCTGCCATTGTAGACAGCATTCCTGCTAATCTCTATACAAGGATTTTAGTGTCTTCTTTCTGTCTTCATTCCCGCCTCCATCCACTCCGAGCACACTGATTGGGCAGTGCCTCTGCAGATCCAGCTCAGTCTGTTGAGTTTAAAGCTTTGCAGGATGGATTTATCGAAAGCCAGACACTAAATCAGGCAGATCTTTTTCCTGAAATTTAAAATATAACATTGCTGTTGGAGGTACCAAACCTTTTTTTCTTTTTTTTATTATTATTAAGTTGTTCTCTTCAAAGAAATCCACAATTACAGAAGAGTACAAGGCCAATGTTCGATTGATAAAATATTTTTTGGTGAAGTTGAGATTAAAGTTGAAATTTTGAGACTTTAGTTGAAATAACGAGATTAAAGTCAAAATACAGTTTTGTGATTAAAGTCAAAATGTTAACGAAAAAAGTTGAAATGGGAAGAAAAAAAGCAGAAATGTCTAATAAAGTCGGCATATATTGTATGTCAACTTCATTATAGACTTTTTACTTGACATTTTAACTTTCGTCTCATCATTTTGACTTTTATCATGAAATTGTTTTTACCATTTATTGTCGACATTTCACCTTTAATCTTGAAATTTCTACTTTTCTCTCAAAATGTTGACTCTATTATCATTAATGTCGACCTGCCAGAAATATTTTTTCCATCATAAATGGCCCTAATATTCTTCTGTAAACAAAAATACATCAACACAACAGAAATAAAACAGAAGGTAAAACAGAAGAAATACCCCTTGAAGACGTTTGAGAGCAAGCTAACGGTAGCTACCACTAGCATGCTAGGTCGTCGCGCTCATGACTCGTCGATGACGACATTGTCTGACCTATCAGTAGCTGGCAGTTGGTGACATCATCTTTTAGTATGGGCTCTGCTCGCTTGGAACCAGAGCGAAGTAGGTACTAAACTAGCTTGTTTTAGGAGGACCAGGCTAGTGAAAACACGCTGCAAATTCAGTAGAGTAGGGCCAAGGTGTTCTAGTTGAAAAGGGCCAATGGTCTCCTAGACGACCTCCTTGACCCTCTAATTCAGTTGGACAACTTCCTTTTTAACCAGGAGAATGGACTGTTAGTCTTTTCAGCAATATTTAGTTTACAACAGACATTTGTTTTATACTAAAACATGCTTTAATATGATTGTATCCTTTCTTCAGTTAAACAAACATTAGAGTTTATTGTTGCTTGAGCCAGTATTAAATATACTGCTGTATTCAGTGATTTTCAGACTGTTTTTGCCTAAGGCACAACTTACCCCAAACTGTAATCTTAGTGCAGACCTTATTTAAATTCATATAAAATAACCTTTTTAATAAATGTCATTACATCCTATCAGTCAGTCTGCATATTCATTTTTATCTTCAAATGCCTGAAATTTGAAAAATATGCCTAAACAACTGCATTACTATTAGAATTTTTATCAGCACAGTCAGTATGTGTGTTTAGATCACATTTCAAACATATTGATGAGTTATATTAAACCATATGGCTGTGCAGAGTTCTGAAGCAAATCTCAACGTGCCTGAAGACACACCATTTGAGTGGCTGCAGTAAAGATGGGCACAATCACCACCTCATTTCCAACCAGAGGAAACCTTGATGACTTGATACTGACTAATGGAATTTGCATAGGGGAGGCAGAGTTTCCTGTTAGGTGTCACATTAATCGGAGACAGACCCTGCAGCAGGATCTGCCTCTAATCACATCAGACTCAATTGAAGTGCTAATTTCATCAGAGATCTCCATCCTTCCTACTCTGCAGGCAGGAACCGTGTGTCCAAGTGTTCAGCTGTGAGCAGGACTGTCCCCCTCACTCATCAGGCCTCCGCTCTGCTGCAGCTCACAGCCTGAGGAGAGGAACGAGATTCAAATCAGACTGAGCCATTTAGTTTTCTGTGATTTCAGGTGACAGGCAGTCATGTAGTGATGGGAGGGTGGCAGCAGGTTGTTTGCTTACCCCACAGGTGGAGGCGTGTTTTATGTTCTCCACATTTCTGCACTGTGATTTCTGCCCAGCAACCAAATGATGACCCTTAATTGTGAGTGAGTAAATGAATGGTTGTGTGCCCTATGCGGCCCTACGATTGGCTGGTGACCAGTTCAGGGTGTACCTCGTCTCTCACCCACTGTCAGCTGGGAATGGTTCCACCTTCACATGACCCAGAAAGGGATTAGCAGTACAGACAATAGATGCTAAGGATGTTCATGTCTGCATTACCCTGACCTACGTTTTGACTCTCCACGACATGTCTTACAGCAAGAAGATTGCTGATTCGATCCTGTGTCATGCAGAGTTTACATGTTTTCTCTGTGCCTGCTTGGACTCTCTCTGGGCACCCTGGCTTCCTCCCGCAGACCAAAAACATGCTCATTAGGTTGATGAGCATTTCATTTGGTTCGCAAATGAATGGCTTACTCACAAATTTCTTATCAGTCTCATTGTTCACTAAATACAGCAGTTCAAATAAGTCGACTCATTTCGACTTCACATCTCCATCATGAAAGTGCAGGCCAACAACAAAAGCCTCTGTTTAGGAGTAGAAGTTGGAATATCCCTTTGATAATAACAATAACAGATTATTTATCATCAATATTAGTTGTTGAATAATGTGTTATGTGCTTTTGATAATTGATTTTTGTGCTGTTGTCTATACTGTAAACCTAGAGAATTTTGCACTAAAGTTTGATTTGAAAAAAAATCCTGAATCAAATTGAAATCGCACTATCTGCAAGAAAAATTGCAATTAGCCTTTTCCTGAAATTGTTCAGCCCTACTTTGTGCCCTACAGTGATGATGCATTAAGGCAAATCTTCTTCGACATTTAGGTACATTTTTCCAAAATAATCTGTTACAATGAGGCCTGTCACGATAATCAATAAATCAATTAACGGCACAATAAATAAAAACGTCCTTGGTAAGTTTGCTGGCCTCAATAAATTGACACGTGCATGCATGTTTGTTTTCCTCTTCTCTTTCTACCAAACATGCTGGATGAGAAGATGGTTCACTTTGTGCAACTTTCTCAACACCTGGGTGCATTGGCTCTATAGCGGACTTTCGGATTTGTAGCGGAGTGTGCATCTGTCAGCCATGCAGTCTTTGGAGGGGGAGGCGGGCTGCTTGCATGTGCACACACACTGAGCTGAAGTGAGAGTCCCGAAGAATAACAAGGAAACGAACATTAATATGAATAATGGTATGAAAGCTACGGTTCCTAGGCTGAATGCCACAGCCCCAGTGTGTGAATATTTTGGTTTTAAACACAATGAAGAAGGTGTGAGCCCATGAACACAGACAGGCTGATTTGTCATATTTGCTTAAAAGTAGTTGAAGAAGAAGGGGAGGTGTCGCGGAGCCTTTGTCCAGACAGTCAACGCTTACTAAGGCGTTTGGTCAGCAAAGGAAATATGAATAAAGCAGTGCAAAATGTTGTTGTTCACTACATTGCAAAAGAAATGCAACCCTTCAATACGTCAATGTTACGAACATTTGACAGACAGTACAAATTGACTGGGAAAACGTTCATGTCACAAACAATTCCCAAACTATATAAACTCATTTTATTTATTGTTTTTATTGTGTGTTTTTTTGTTGTAGTTTTTTTTCTTTACAGAGACAGGGTCTATTTTTTATTTTTTTGATTAGTATAATGATTTTTACTTACATGCAATTTTTCCCAAAAGAGAGTCCATTTGATTTTCATTGTTTTTTGCCTCTTTTTTTGTTAAATTTATTATGTTTGTTCAATTTATCTGAATAAAAAGCTCTTGACCTTCCAATTACAGTTAAATACTCTTAAGAAATTAAAGTTTATTGCTTTTGATACGGTGTGCTCACTTTATTATGACATATAAGTACTTTAATGAAAAAATGATGTGTCAAAACAATACTGACAATAAAATTGTTTATCGGCAATATTGTGACAGGCCTAGTTATTATGTTGTCTCCATTCGCTATACGTCTCTGACCTACAGCTCATGATGATACCTCAGTTTGTTTTGCAGTAAGGACTCCTTTAAACCTATTGTGTGTCTGCTTTGTGGTTTGGTTTGACTCTTCTTGCCTTGAATTAAACAGTTATATATAACATCTTTAGCTGTAACTGTGGAGTCCTATGGCGACCTTGACAAAAGTGTTTTTCTCATAAGTCACTTTATTTGTGTTAAATGTTCAAGGCCCAGTCCTGAAGGCTGTCATTATTTGGTCTTAATCTCTACAAATTGAAAAAGCAAAGGACACATTGCTCTGTGCTTTTAGTCCACCCTGACATGGGTACTGATGTGTATGTGTGTGACCTTGGAGGAGATGATGTATGGTGTATCTGAGTTAGAGCTGTTGTCAGTTTACTGCCCACACAACAGGACCATCATGCTTTCATTTGCTTGCATGGACGTTGTTAATGGATGCCGAGCTGTCATGATTACTGCCCACATCATTCAGCGAGAGGTGAACAATCCGACTTTATATTTTGATAGCACTCTTATTTTTCTCGTGAAAGATGTATATCATAAAATCACAGAATTTAAAGGGATTGTGTTTAAAAACTCATTTGGGCTTTCATTTGGTTTGACTACTAATGAACAGTAGTAGTAGTAGTCAAACCCAATATTAGCTCACTCAAGGGCAACCTGGAGAGAGGTTGACAGTGTGTGTGGTGTGTCGCATTTAAGACAACCTTAATGCCTCTATGTGACACAATCTGGCCATATGGATCAGGAAAAGAACTGTTTACTGGAATGAATGGCTTATAAAGGGATACACATGATAGTAGAGCTGGGCGATTTCCGTCCCCCCAAATATCTTTCATTTAAAAAAAAAAAACTTGATTCACGATTCACGATTGAACTTGACAGGACATGATTTATGTGTTCTTTCCCTTTAAGATGTGAGCATATATTTATATCCTATACGAACAGTTGGTAAGAACATCTGATGATGTCAAAGTAGAATGTTTTGTCGAAATATTCTCACAGGACTTTTCTGATACAGCACTTTCCTGTTCTCTCAAGGGAGGCAAAGTTGTGTAACTTTTTCTAATTGGAGATGACATAATAAGTCTTGAATTCTTTTAGTTTGCAGCCAGAATAATGAGTACTCATCATCTGAAAGTGCTCAGTCCGATTCAGTTAACTCTCATGAGTTGGGAGGTCAGGGTTACAAAACAAAACAGGAAGTCGACCAATGAGTATGAACCTAAAAATAAAGTGTAAGCGGTGCTGTAACATCTCCTCTTCGTGTCTCAAATAAAAAAAAAGTCTGAGACACACCCTTAATCAACAGAAACTTCCAGAGGAGGTTTTTGAACAAAGTGCAGAGTGCAGCTGTTGAGGAGCATTCCTGTTCCACACCAGTCCATCTGCTCCAACCCACACACATCATAAAATCACTTAGCACCTCATACAGACGCTTTATGCAACTCTTATGTCACTTCAGGGAAATTCTGGGAGATTTGACGGTCTGTCATCTTTGCTTTGTATGCAGATTGCTGTGACACAGTTCGTCATGTGCTGTGTATACCCTGTGAAAGCTGAGAGAGCGAGCTGACACGTCCAGTCATCATGGCTGAAGCAGACTACACAGTTTAGACAAAGGCTTCCCTCTGACGGATGAGGACTGTCCTCTACCAGCAGTTATGAAACATGTTGATGATATAAACCCACCAGGAGCTTTATTAGGTACACCTGTTTGAGTTCTTGTTGATGCACATAGCTATTACCAATCAAATGGCTGCAACTCAGTGCATTTGGGCATATGACATGGTCAAGCTGGGCATCAGAACAGAGAAGAAACGTAATGCAAGTGACTTTGGATTTATCGTATTTTGATCAATTCACAAATCCAGACAACATAATCATGTGATCACCAGAGCGGCAATTTTCTTTGCAGCATTCCTGACTGACCAAGGATCTGTTCTGTCAACTATTTATCAAATTTTCAGCCAGTTTGCATTTATGGAAGTGCTAGTAAGCAGGTCAACAGCACAAATCCTCTGTTTTTGAGTAGTAGTTGGAGCATCCCTTAAGTACAAAAGATGATGAATGATTATTATGTGCTTTTGATCTATGATTCCCTTACTGTTGTCTATACTGTAAACATAGTGAGTGTTGTACTGAAGCTTGATTTGAAGAAAATCAAATTGAAATGACAATCTGCCAAAAAAATGCAATTTGATCCTTTCTAAAATCATTCAGCCCTGCTTTGGTGCATGTTGGTGCCAGAAGAGCTGGTCTAAATGTTTTAGAAACTGCTTAGCTGCTTGGACTTTCATGAAGGGTGTATAGAGGATGGTCTGAAAAGAAAAAAATTCCAGTGAGAGGTAGTTCTCATTCACCTGCCACATCAGATAGACAATAGGAAGTATTTCACTAATTCATCTGGGAAAGGCTCCATAGATAGAGTTACAGGAGGCCAGAATCTTTCAGAAGCATTTGTGGCAGATGATTGGTCGATCAGTCTGTTACATTTTTTTGCAGGCAACCCAGAAAATGTAGGAGCTGAGTGCTGCTGTGTTGCAAAATGCGAGCCTCTTCAAAAATCAAACTCCTGTCCAGACTTGGAAGTGGAAAAGTGGAATGAAAAAATCCTTGTGTTTTTATTTGGTTTACATTGAATAAAGGAGTACAGTCAAGATCTGATAATACAGCTACTGAAGCTGTTAGCATCTATGCTAATCTCTGTATGTGAAGCCTCTTCCCGCTGTCATCTCACCTGTTGCTCTCATCTCTTCCTACTCTGACGGACTCTGATTGGGCCGCCCCACTTTGGGCCGCTCACAGTCCTTGTAGATTTGAGCTTAGCAAGATGGGTCAGCCTGATGACAGCCTTTGAGTCGGGATGATCCCAAAAAATTAAAAGAGTGGATGGATTTAAACAATGTGAACCTTTTAGCATCCAAGTGGGACGAGGTTTCCCTGACAGAGATGCTGGAGACGCTGAACTGAAGTTTGTTTCTTCTGGTAGATGTAAATATGTCACGTCCACCCTCTGTCCAATCAGAACCAATCCCCACCCCCAGACTTTATGCTGAATTGAATAACAGTGAAGAATGTGTTTTCCATGTACACCTCAAGTTGGAATTACTATTTCCATGTAAAGGTGAAGGAGAACACTTTAATTCTGAGTTATTGAATCCTAAATACTTAATTCCTAAAGAAAAAAAAATCAAGTAACCCTGGCCAGTATGGACCTTTATCTCAGCAACTGGTTGAATCTGTGCCTCAAAGAATTAAGACAGTCCTATAGGAAAAATAAGATCCAAACTAACACATGCAAAGTGTACTTAATAAAGTGGCCAGTGGCTGTGCATCTGTCTGCTGACTTGCTGTGAAAGCCATCAGCACAATCATCAAATGGCAGATATTTTTTACTTTAAATCTAAACTTTAAGTGAGGTTGACTTGAAATGAAACTCAGCTGCCTAATAAGGAAAAAGTTCATCATATTTAGTGTTTATATTTTATAAAATTAAACTTGATAAACCTCATGGTGCTGCAGACTGTGTCAGGCCGAGCCGTGCAGCCTCACACTGAACTGTTGCACACTTCTGTCTCACACTCCGGGGTCCTATCTTCCCCGCTCAGGAGAAATTTGTGATGTTGCCATGGCAGCGGGATGCAAACAAACAGACCCAGAGCAGGCAGGCGCGGCGATGTGTCTTTTTTCAGGGAGCGTTTTTGGCTCTACAGCGGGTCATGAGGCTTCACAGCTGTCAGACTCAAGACTGAATCTCAAATTCTTCTTCCTCCTCTTCTTCTGCTCCTTCTCTGTTTCTGTCCTCCACCAGAGAAAACGGAAAAGCACCTATGACCCCCCCAAAACACTCACTGACTTTAATGAAGGTGGAAAGGGAAGATTAAATGTGCCGACCATATGTGGGGTGAATTTGTTTGGTTACCACGGTGACATGAACTGATGACATCACTGAAAGAAGTGCAGACGCTCTGCATTGTATATGAGAGAAAAGAGCCACGATAGTGCTCATGTCTCTGCTGCTATGTGGTCAGGGTGCTGAAGTATTTTTTTTAAATGTATTTTTTGGGCATTTTGTGCCTTTATTGATAGGAGAGAGACAGTGGATAGGCTTGTGAAAGGGGGTGAGACAGTAGGGGAAGACAGTCTGCGAACTGGCCACAGGCTGGATTCAAACTCAGGAAGGCAGAAGTATGTACATGGGACGTGCCTGGTTTCTAGCAACCAGAATCCCATGAGATTATCGTTTGATCAGAGAGCTCCATGTTAATATACTGTGAAAATAGCTCATCCTTCAGTGTTCATGTAGAAAAGCCTGCCCTCAGCATTTTATGACAAAACCACGGCATGCACTTTAACTGTAAGAGCGAAATTCTGTTTACTTTTGGAACAAATTTTTATAACATTACGGCAAAACTTGATTATATAGTTTTTGTGTCACTTAGATTTAGTTATTTTTTGAGAGGGAAAATATAGATTAAAACAGTAAGTTGAGTTGTGTGGAAAAAAGCGGTGAGCCACTTCACCAAACCAGCACTCCGCTGAAGTACAATTTACTGTACACACAAAAACAAAGTATATTAAATTCACTATGCTAAAAAAGATAGAAAAGAAGAAGGTATTTGATTTTGGTGGGGGTATGTATAAAGAAGCTGATCCTGAACCTCTCCAATGACTTACTAACATTGAAATAGAGCAGTTTTCACGTTTCTCATAAACAATGGAAATCAAAGCGAAGGTTGAATTAAACATAATATAGTTTACTTTCTTGTTTTGACCTCATCATAATGGATAAAAGTATGAGGAGAGACAGCCAAATTAAGAGACAGCCAACCCTTTCAATCAAGCTTTTAATTGATTTGATAGACTTATTTATTCCTTATGTATTCCTTATTTTTTTTTACTCTTCTATTACTTTATAACTTATTTATTCTTTTAGTCAAACTTTTTAGCTCCAGTGCTTCCTCATGGGGGCTCTCCACACTGGGAGCTGCTTCTGGTCCATTTCTGGGGCCGCTGCTGGGGGATGGCTCCGCCTACATGGCCATAGGCCCCTGCACTGTGTTGCGGGGCCTTGTGTCTGTGCGGGAGGATGGAAGTCTCCGGCTGCGCTCCTCGTGGAGCCCACCTCATTGTTGATGGCCCCCAAAGGTAGCTTATGCCTTACCTCAGTCCTCGGCGCACAACCATGTCTCTCTTTCTTTCTTTTATGACAGCCTGTATGAATCTTGTGGGTATGTTTATGTGGGCGCAGGTGTGTGTGTTTGTGTATGTTGATGTCCGCAAGTGTGTATCTGGATATGTCTCTTTATTTGTGGGAGGGGGATAGCCGGGTCTTGTGTTTTTATGTTGTTTTTAGCCTCTTTGAGGCACTTTGTGTTGCTTTTAAGTATGAAAAGTGCCTTATAAATAAAGTTGGATTTGATTTGATTTGAAATGAAAAGAAAGAAAAAGTAATATCGAAATAACATCCTAGAGCATGGGCTGAATAGACAGACAGATGGACAGATGGAAGCCAACTTAAAAGACTTAACATTTCTTCATGAGAGATTAATGAATTATATCTCCCTCAGTTTCTTTTCTTTTTTTTTTTTTTTTTTTTTAAGTTATTTTTTGGGCTTTTATGGCCTTTATTCTATAGGACAGCTGGAGAATGACAGGAAAGCGGGTGAAGAGAGGGGGGAAGACATGCAGCAAAGGGCTGTGGCCGGGATTCGAACCTACTGCCGCTGCTGGGGGTTAGCGGTCCCCGTCTTCAATTTGCTTGGACATGGTAATCACTTTTTGATTGAGGATTAAATTTCATCTACTATAATGATAGGTTATATTGTTATCTAATATTAATTTGTGCTGAATAAATGATTCATTTTAAAATGCTGATGTGTTTATATGAGATAATTGGTGAAAAATGTTGAGTTTTCAGCATTTAAGATATAAACGTTTGGACCAAGCAGCAGAAATGTCCATATTCTGCTGTCTGTTGGTTATCAAATCTCAGTTCTTCTAGTGTTTCAGCAAACAAACATGGATATTCTTTAATCAAGTCGATAACTAAATCCTACTTGGCTCAGTGACCCTTTGCATAAGCATGAATATGGACCATTATGTGTCCATTCACTTGTTATTTTTAACTGCTGCTAACAGAAACATTTCTCATGAACTTTCTGAAGTTTTGTTGATAGTGTTGTTCATGTCTGTCTGACGCAACATTTCCACAACTGAAGTTCTCCCTTGTTTGTGAAGTTTGAAGCAGTGCAGCTCTTTGACACTCTTAACACCAGCACAACTCCGAGACCTTTGTTGTTCACATATGGGTACCACTCCCATCAATTTGCTGAAGTTTTCTCTGAGCAGACGTTCACCAGATGTCTAGTGTCCATGGACAGAAAAGCCTGAAAATAAACAGAAATAAAACACATCAGAAAACTTGAACAAAACACTCATTTCTATTAATAAGTTAAAACGTGATCTGTATATCTGCAATAGGAAAGCTAACATGTCAGTCAGCAGGTCATGTTGCTCCAATAGAAAGGTTCCTCCCATTATCTGTGGTAATTATCACTTTGAGGGCTGAAAGTGGCAGGAGCCTCTCCCAGCTAACATGAAGTACACCCTGGACTGGTTGTCAGCCAATCACAGGGCAGATTAATAATGACAAACAACCACTAAAGGGAAATTAAGAGTTATCGATTAACCTCGTAAGCATGTTTTTGGTCTGTGGGAGGAAACCAGAGTACCCTAACAGAAACATGCACAGGGTGAACATACAGTAGAAACACCCCATAGAAAAGCCCAGCCTGACTTGGAGGTTGATCCAGCAGCCCTCTTGCTTCATATCTTGCAATGCTCCAATCTACTTTTAATGTGAGTCCAGAGTCCTTTCGAGCAGGAAGAGGTGGGAGCAAGACAACAGCATGAAGTGACTGCTCGCACAGAGATTAACATAGATGCTAACAGCTTCAGTGGCAGTTTTGTCAGATCTGTACCACATTTTTAACAATCTACTTTTTTGCTCCCCTTCAGACAAGTTTTGACAAGGGTTTGTTTTTTAAATTGGCTCATGTTGGAATGAATGTGACTGACAGAGTAATTGTCCAATCACCTATCGATGTACGATTGAAAGGTTCCACCCTAAAACACCTTCTATGAGTTTTTTTCCCAGATGGACTAGACAACAGTCCATCTGGTGTGCCAGGTAAGACCAGTCCCTGTGGCACCAGCAACCATGCTGTATCCAAAGTCACTTAAATTACTTTTAGGCTACGTTCACACTGCAGCCCTTAATGCTCAATTCTGATTTATTGCTCAAATCCAACTTTTTGGTTTGTCTGTTCAGATTACACCTGTAGATGTGGCCTGACTGCAGACTGTGATGTGAACAGCTCACACTTCAGAAGCGACACGCATGCTCAGTTGAACATTAATGACATCACACACAGCACGGTGTGATGAGGGGCAACAAACACAGAGCAAAACTGTGCTTCACAATGCTGGAGAAGTTTGTTCCCATAACGCAGAACATGATGTTACAGCAGTTCACCTTGAGCGAGCTCTTATTATCCTCACATGAGGACGGCCCCGTATTGTCTTGGCGTCGGCATCAAAGCATGCATTGCTGTTTACACATCGTATTGTACGTAGGCTTGTGAATTTACATGACAACACAAAATCCACTCAAAATCCTGTGGTACATATGCCCGTCCTAAAGATGACACTGTGAAACTGCCTCAAAGCATCAAAAACAGAAAATGCACATGTGCATACAGGGTTGACTTCCTTCCTGTCCATGCTTCTGTTCTAAACGGGGAGGAGGAGGGGTGCTATGAGGTCACTGTCTTTTCCGGACTTATCTGTTTATACCAACTACGGCATGAAGACAAATACCCAGATATCCACCTGCAGACCCGTTTTCAAAAAAGATGCAGAGTCATGGACAAATACGCGTCTCTGTGTGTCGATATCACCAGATCGAGAGTTCATTTTACTGGAGTCTTACAAATTCGTACTCGTGTAAAGCCCACCTTAGTTTGTCTGAGAGCAGATCAGACAGGAGCAGACTGTTCACTGACTTACACTGTCTTGTGGAAACATACAGGAGAGCACAAATGTGCACGGATGAGATGGACAGCATTGGATCATTAGTGTCTCTGCGTTCTGTAAGCTGTTATTTTAGCCTGATAAATCCATTAGAAATGTTGGTGCAGTGTTAATAAAGTAAGTTTATCAGGTAACATAATACAAATGTATGCTTCATTAACTTTTATCATTTATTGTGCGTGTAATGGAGACGCCAGTCGATCGCCCCAGCACTCTCTCACTTTGTTGAATGCTTGTAGATAGAAAATCGCCTAAAACTCTTTGTTTTAGGAAATAATGCTCAAACTTTTTAATAATCATGTCTATATATTAACGTCTGATTATGTTCTGTCCATGAAGTGACTTTGTCCCACGTTAAACTGCCAACCTCTGCGCTAGAATGATGCCAAAGTCGCATTGAATACGACCTGCTGTTCGGACCGCAGTCCCATTTAAGAAAATCAGATACGTATCTGATTCAGTACCGCATTTGAAAGTGGCCTGAATCTGGTTAGAAAATGTCAGATTCAATTCGACTTGTGTTGTTCACACTGTCAAAAACAAAGCAGGTACAGGTCACTTTTGACTGCAGTGTGAACGTAGCCTTGTTCTACATTCTGATGCTCAGTTTGAACATGTATGTGTGCTGAATGCATTGAGTTGCAGCATGTGATTGACTGAGTAGCTCATTGTGTTATTGAGTAATTGAAGTAGTGTGCTTAATAAAGTGTTTGTTGGGTGTAAATATGAGCTGTGAAAGCAGAAAATGTTCTATCTGCAGAAAATGATTAAGTACCAATAACATGGTGCAACCCTACAATGGAGAGTGTATATACTTATTAAATTAAATATTAACTTTATTTAGCCCTCTGGAAAACTCCCTCAGGGAAATAAAGAAATTACAGTCACAGTTGAAAAGTAAATAGAAAGACATATAAAATGATAAGTAGAAACTTAAATAATTAAAATATAAAGCAAAGGTACTAAGTGTTTTTATTTTGTAAGTGTTTCGACTAAAACTTTTATAGAATACAATTTTACATGTCTAAAATGCCAGCTGCTGCTCTGATTTGTGAATCTTTGAGAGCCAAGCAGACGCAGCAGTTGAGATTTACCACTATGACATTTATTACAAAAGCAAACATTATTTGTGGCCTTTAATCAAAGCCACTCAGCAACTCCTGCTTCCCTAATCCAATGTTAGAGCATCACTTCAGGATAAAGTCCTCCTCTTATTGCAATCAGTAATGCACCTTTGATTTATAGAGAGGGACAGTGTGTGACCTACATGTCGAACACACATCAACTGTCGCTCATGAAGGACCATCAAATCAGTTCAGGCAGTAATAACCCTGTTTATATACTGTCATAGTAAACATGAGGATGTAAAACCACAAATCAAGCTGAAAACATCAGTGCTGCGCTGAAAAATAGAATATCTAAAGCACTCTACATAAAATCTATTCGTGATATTGATTAACTCAGGCAGATTATGATGAAAATATGTATGAAGCATGGCTAATGCACGTGTCATAAAGCTCACACTTCATGGTAACAGCCTGCTAATATATCCAGAGTTTCCTTCATCAAACATTCATTTATTAACTGGGAAGGCTGACTGCTGGATATTCATGAGAAAAACACAAATATGTACGCTCCTAGCCAGGGACTATTAACTGCTGGTAACAGCCTGAGTGTCCCTCGGGTTCAGCAGAGGCCTTGAGGTGACAGTGCTACCGTTGGTGTGGGTGAAGACTAAACAAAATTGAAAAAAATTGATACTGTAATATTTTTTTGCCTTGCTATTTTTAATTAAATTAAAATTAAGCACAATAAATCCACTATCAGTTTATAGGTACATTATTTACAGATGTGTTCAGATTTGTTTGTACCCTTCTGTTAAAGTAAGAAAACCCACATTGATCACTAAAATAACTTTAGACTGACAAAAGTAAGAATAAATAATAATGTACAGAAAATTAACAAATGAAAATCAGACATTGCTTTTGAATTGTAGTTCAAAAGAATCATTAAAACAAACAAACAAAAAAAACACTAATGAAACTTACCCTGGACAAAAATTATGGCATCCTTAACTTAATATTTTGTTGCAAAACCTTTTGAGGCAGTCACTGCAATCAGGTGATTTCTGTAACTCTCAATAAGACTTCTGCTCCTGTCCACATGTATGAGAACGCTGCTCCAGCTGTCTCAGGTTTGAAGGCTGTCTTCTCCAGACTGCATGTTTCAGCTCCTTCCACAAATGTTCAATAGGATTTAGATCAGGGATCACAGAAGGCCACTTCAGAATAGTCCAGTGTTTTGTTCTGAGCCATTCTTGGGTGTTTTTAGCTGTGTGTTTGGGGCCATAATCCAGTTGGAGGGCCCAAGACCTGCAGCTGAGACCAAGATTTCTGAAACTGGGCAGCACATTTCGCTTCAGACTGTCTTGATAGTTTTGATATTTCATTGTAGCCTACACAGAGTCAAGACACCCTGTGCTAGATGCAGCAAAGCAGCCCCAGAACATAACTGAGCCTCCATGTTTCACAGTAGGTACAGTGTTCTTTTCTGTGTATGCTTCCTTTTTGTTTCTGTAAACATGGAGTTGATGTGACTTGCTAGATAGCTCCAGTTTTGTCTCATCTGTCTAAAGGATTTTGGCAAATTCTAGTCTCATTTTCTTATTATTTTTTGCTTTCAACAGTGATGTCCTCCTTTAAGTCCACTTTGGCTAAAACCGTGATGGATGGTTCAATCTGATATTGATGTACCTTGACCTTGGAGTGCACCTCTAATCTCTTTGGAAGTTGTTCTGAGCTCTTTGGTTACCATTCATACTATCTGTCTCTTCAATTTGTCATCATTTTTCCTCTTATGACCACAAGGGAGAGGTTGGCCACAGTCCCGTGGACCTTAAACTTCTGGATAATATATGCAACTGTAGTCACAGGAACATCAAGCTGCTTGTAGATGGTCTTCAAGGCTTTAGCTTTAACATGTCTGTCAATAATTTTCTTTCTAATCTCCTGAGACAGCTCTCTCCTTAGCTTTCTGTGGTCAATGTTCAGTGTGGCACACACCATGATAACAAACAGCACAGTTACTACTTTTCACCTTTTAAATAGGCAGACAGACTGATTAGAAGTTTGAAGACACTTGTGATGCTAATTACAGGACACACCGTAGTTTAACATGTCCCTGTACGTATTCAAATAATTTTCAGTCTTTTCTAGGGTAACCATCATTTTTGATCAGGCCAGTTTCATTAGCTTGTTTTTTTAATGATTCTGTTGAACCACAATTCAAAAGCAATGTGTGATTTTCATTAGTTAATTTTCAGTAGATTTTAATTTATTATTACCTTTGTCAGGTTCAAGTTATTTTAGTGACTGTGTGAGTTTTTCTTTCTTTAATTGAAGGGTACCAACAAATTTTGCCACGTCTGTATGTGTATCCATAAAATGAATAGTTTGTCCACAGCCTGCTCTATTGTAAAGTGTCTTGAGATTACACTTGTTATGAACTGGCACTATACAAATAAAGATTGATAGATTGAATAAGATTTACTGAAAATATCTGTACTGGCAATGATGAGCTTAAACATACTGACATATTGGATATCTTTATAGGTTAAACTTTACTTATAAACTTGCTGCTAAATATTGTCTTTAGTGTCTTTCACAGCAGAATTTGACAAACTAGGTTCACCTCAGTTACCCTATGCACCAGATGGACTGTTCGCTACATTTCACTAGACCATCTGGGACAGATCCTGAAAATAGATTTATGAATGAGCAGAGTCTTTTAAAAGTATATTGGGCAGGTGACCGGACAATTATTCTGTCAGTCACTTTCTTTATGAGAAAATCAGATCATGTAGTAACGGGTCTGTCTGCTGCTGTGTAAAGAAAAAAGATGTAAGTCACTGGAGCAACCTCTCCCCAAAACATTCTTAAAATGGAAGGAAGATATCCTCTTGATCAAGAAAAGCTTTCAGTGGTGCTGTTTTGTTTTAGTTTGATAAAAAAAATGCAGTCAAAATCTAATAAAACTGTTGTTAGCATTCATGCAATTCTCTGTACAAGCAGTCACTTTCTGCTGTCATCTCGATTGTAGCTTCACCTCTCCTGGCTTTCGAGGACTCTGATTGGTCTTGACTGCAGCCTGTTCTACGCTGACTTGTAGACAGTAATCTAATAAGGGTCCAGAGGCTTTTTTTTCTAGCTAATGCTAGTGCTAGATGCAAAATATTATAAGGGAATGCTCGGTAAGCTTGATTGCTCATGTGATATTTAGTCAAATTGAAACCACAATGCACTAGTTTTGATTCGCCTGGTTCATAATTGGTTCAGATGGCTTTCACATGGATACGGCAGGGGAATGTCAGCAAGAAGTTAGCCGGGTTGATCCCCTGGTCGGTCAGAGCCTCTCTGTGTGGAGTTTGCATGTTCTCCCCGTGCATGCATGTGTGGTCTCCGGGCACTCCGTCTTCCTCCCACAGACTAAAAACATCCTTATTTGGACACTTGGTGATACTAAATTGTCCTCAGGTATGAGCATGAGTTTGAATGGTTCGCCCTCTATGTGGCCCTGTGATTGACTGGCGCCCAGTCCAGGGTGTGCCCTAACTCTTGTCCAGTATAAGCTGGGATAAGCTCCAGCCCCTTGCAACCCCCAAAACGGTTAAGCGGTATTGATAATGGGAGGGTGGGCTTTTACACGCACTGGCATCTGAAATCTGGTCCTCTTTTAAGGTTAGTGAAAAGGTTAATGTATTTCAAGTCATGAACAATGTATATCTTTCCTTCAACAGACTTTTAAAGACATAACAGATCATAAATTTATTGTTACATAACTTTTCACCATGTCACATGAGCACACACGTGTTGTTTGTTAGTTCACACAGAGGCATTTTAGCACCACACGGCCCAAAGTGGACATGGGGCTGCATGCTGATAAAATGTGAAAATTACAAACAGGCAACATTCGAATGTAATGGTGACCAGCGTGTGTCCTGTGCACAGTCAGTGTCATTACATAACACAAAAGGCCTGTTTTGCATTTTACTTCCAAGGCGAGGAACCCAAATTATGCACTGTGACTAATCAGAGAGCGTCCATGAGTCCAAACCCCTGCTGCTCTTCCCAAACAACTGGACCACAGCTAATGTAGAATACAACTGACAGTGATGCAAAAAGAAGGAAAATGCATTCCTGCGCTGTAGACCATCCATAGCTGAGACCCCGTGTAGGTAGGAAAGGGCAGACACATTACTGTGTCTTTGATTATGTGGCAAAAAAGAGCAGAGGAAGCCGCAAGAGCACCATTAACAGCATCCACAGAAGAAAAAGCAGCTTAACAGAGCTAATGCTAAAGAGGAGTAAGCTTGAGGATTGATTCCCTCATGTTTGAGCCACCCTAGTGCTGTCAGGGAGGGTGTACCTTTTCCTGTCCTCATGTGAAGCGTCTTTTGCTATTCAGTGCAAGACTCAATACCTCTCTTTGTTCATTTCATGATGTCCTCGCCTTGGACTCAAGAAAATATTGAACAAAGTCTGAGTGACTGGAGCAGTTTGTTGGTTGAATTGATCAGCAACCAATCATCCTGGGGTCCATACATCCACCAGTCATACATAACAGAACATTTGAAGACAGCAAATTACAGTTATACTGTCATAGCTCCCCAACACCAATGAATTCCAGTGAGTATCAGATGTCAAAGACACATCAACATCTGCACCAATTAAATGAGAGAAAAAAGAAACCCAGCCTTACCCTGAAAATGTGATGCTCAAGCAGCTCATGAACACATTTTGAGTTCATAGTTATAAACTGTGTCCATCAAAAGCTTTGCCTGCAGTATTGACAGTTGTTATGTTAATCAAAGAATTGTAGTGCAAGAAATTGTGAAACATAAAAAACTTACATTGCTAAGAATTCCTAATTCATTTTTATATGTTGTCAGCCTAATTGTGCAAACACACATTTGTTAATTTTTTTTAAGTGATTTTCTAAGGGAACAAGGTAACTTATTTCACTGAGTAGCTGCCCTGTCTAGAAATGTTTATTTTAGTTTTGAGGTTGTACTTATCTGATAAAAACCACAAGGAAATTAGAAGACAATCTTTTCCTTGACTTTCTGCCATGAGAGATCACGATGCATACAACCGATGCTCGCTCTGTTTGTTATTGATATGCTCAAATGTGTTCATATGTCTAGCCCTAAACTGTGGCAGGGTGTCTAAAACTTTGTCTTCAGCCCATTAAGTCCAACATTTTAGTCCAGTGTGTAAGTCTGAAATGAGATCCACACTGAGCAAAGCTAAGCTGATGCACAGCATGTTCAGTGATGCATTTGAGGTCCAGTCGAAACATTGTGCTGCAGGATTTCGCGGTAGAATACGCTTTGACGAAGAGTCGAAAATTTAGATTTTGCTGAGTCTTGTATAAATAAATCTCAGTGGGGTTGAAATTTTCTTGGTATTATGAAAAAGTAACATCAGTTAAATTATTCTAATGACTTAATATTTCAATTATATTTGCTTTTATTTATTAAACTATTTGCATTGTTTTGAGGTTGAACTGAATAAACAGTTTTCATCGGTCTGTCACTAATTTTGTTTATTCTCATCAGTCAGTCATTAATTTTGTTTTCTTTCACCTTTATTTAAACCAACACTATGTAGTTTTTCAAACATAATATAGTCCTTCGATATTCATTGTGATGGTCCACCACTTTACAATGAGTTCAATGAAACCTCTGTCGTGGTCTGGAGTGGTCTGTATCCCTTTAACTGGCGCTATGTAACTTCGAGGTGGATGGTGGGAACCCTGCCACACTAAAAAACTACACGTTTGGACTGCTTTACGGCATACGTCACTTCCCCCGATTCCCGATTCGTTTACGACACGGAAGTCTCGGCAAAAGCCAAACGCGGAGCTGTAATCATGGCGGAGGCAACAACGTTAGGAAGAGAAAAGTTTTGTTGGAGGATACAAAACAAAGAAAGCGAGAGAAAAACAAGCTGAATGCTCGGACCAAAATAATCATCGGTTCGGCGTTCACTCGCTGGCATGAAATAAAAGACGAGGAGGGATGTCCAACTACTATCAGGTATGTTGGCCGACTAATTTATCACAAAGTTCCTCAAAAAACTTGACAGGAAAAAAGTCCAGCACAACAAATCCAGAACGTACCAGTATGTAGTTTTGTTTAGACCTATTTCAAGTGTATGATATCACCAGCTCGTCGTTGTCTTTACTTTTATTCACTTTATCGCTTCAACAGGACGGGGCTGACTTCACGGTAATAAAACCAAGTTGAACTTAGCGATTTTTAACATCTTCATTTAGTCAAAAATAAATACATTACCTCGTCTCTACCCATCCTGCAAACAGCCGCTGAAGACAGAAGAATACTTTTAGCGAAGTCCTGGCTTCTGTGATTTGCCTACAAAACAAACGCACGCGACCGGCAGATCTGTATCCTTACGACAGTATGCGCGCGCTAGAGCTCATGGGTAGTTGAGTTCCCTATCCAGTCAAGCAGAGATCTTCCGTAGTGCTGCTTTAACCAGATAAATCCCATTAAGATCAGGACCTTGTTTAAAGGGGCGACCTAGCCAAGAGGTCAGCAGCACATGTCAAATATCAATACTTAATTGAAAAAGGTTTTGGCAATAAACAACAATCAGTAATTATGTTAAAATCGACAACTTGACAATGGTAGAACAATAATAAAACAAAAACAGTGATAAGTGTTTTTTATGGTGTCATTCAGATGCCCTTACTGTAAATACTTGTTACACTGCTGCTAGTGATGTTTTTGTTTTTTACTGAGCCAACTTTTCGACCAATTGTAAAAAAAAATAAAACATCAAGCATGATCCATGTTGGCTGATCCCAAAAAAAGGAGATTGGTGATTGGTATCAGCCTGATTGGAGCATCCCTAAGAAACTTTGATAGAAAGTGTTGCAGATACTGGTCATCGATCCCATGTGCCACCAATAATCAGTACTTGTGTCAGCCCTAAAAATCAATGCATTTATTCCATGCTTACATGATAATGATTGGTGCAATATGGCTTTTGTTGCTCATGGTGAGGACAGGGTTAACACAAAGGCGGACACACTCACAGCGCTCCTGTGCCACTCTGAGTCTGCGTGCACCCCTCTCTTCAATTTCACACTTCTGTTTCAGAGCAAATGAGGGCTGCACACTTTCCCCCCATTCTGCCTCTTCGATCAATGTGAACATGAAGAGTCACTGTAGATACTTCAGCAGAGAGAATGAGACATCTGATTCCTTCACTTCACTTCTGTATCTCTCGCTGACCAGTTTGTTATTTAACTTTGATCAATATGCTGATGGCACATCCCCGCTCTCCAGTCTCCACTTGCTGCGTCATTTCTCGAAAACCTCTGACTTTTATGAACATGAGATAAATTACACTGCAGCGCTGCAGACAGCGACTGCCTGGAGCCGTTTGAATAAAAACATGTAGATACAGAGCCAGAAACAGACTTCCTGTCACCTTTGCCTAAGATTGCGTGAATTTAATTACGTGATAAGAATTTCACTAATAATTCATCCCACATGGGCACGCGTGACTTACACCAGGTCTATTTTTAAGACATTGGCATTTCTTCTTCAGCTGTAAGCATCTGGTCAAAAATATTACATACAATAGGTATTTCAGATATATATTTTATCTTTGAACAGCATAGTTTGTTTTATTTTAATAATTGGAATAGAGCTGAACCATACTGCAACAAAATAATACTGCACTCTGTCTTTCTCTCTACAGTTAAAACAGATTAATGCAGCAACTTGAAAAATTAATTTTGTATCATGTATGTTTTTTTTCACAAGCCAGCAGTTTTCTTTTCCACGTATCCATTTTGGGGTCACAGGGGGGCTTGAGCCTAAATCAGCGGACATTGGGCAAGAGGTAGGGTTCACCCAGCCAATCACAGGGTCACATATAGAGACAGACAGTCATTCATGCTCACACTCATACCTAAGGGCAATTTGGCATCACCAGTTAACCTAATGGCAACCTTTGAAGTAGCCTCTTCAACTAGATAACAGTTAGAAGCAATCACTTGTAAGATTAGCATGGATGCTAACACCTTCAGTCGCAGTTTTATCAGATCCACATTTCTTTATTAAATAAAGAAATAACAACACTGAATGCATTTCTTGATAAAAAAGACATTTTACTCCTCTTCCTACGTTTGTGAGAGATCACCGCCCAAATTGGCTTTTGTATTGCACTTAACACCACAACAGTAACACCCGTCTACAACATCTGATCATCTTATCGTGAATGTGACCGACCAAACTACTGACATTTAAAATGCTGTCTGTGTGTTTGTGGTGCTGTGTAAATTGGCGAGCTGGTGCTTCAGTGTACAAAGATGGGCTTGTCTACGGAATAGTTGAAACATCTCTGATTAGGAGATTATTTGCAGACTTGTGTTACTGCAAAGGCTTCTGCAGCAAACTATAAGCACTGGTGTTGCACAAGCACAGCCGGACAAAGCCAGAGCGATGCATGTGTGATTATGGCAGTTCAGTGGTTTACCAAACAGCCAAATCAGCAGATGGGGAGTGTTTATGTATTTATATGTTTTATTCTTATATCATTTTTATCTGACCACAGTGTGTTGTGATGTGAAGACTTTGTTGGGCTTTTGGGAACATAATCTTGCGATTTAAAAGTTAAATGCCTCATTTTTTAACTTTTTTTACAGTTATGTTTGAATAAGTTTCCAAATCATCGTACAATATTTCACAAAGACTTCAGATCAGCAGTATCTGTTTAGCCCAGCTATCATCATCGGCCACCACTCCATCTTTTTCCTCCCTTTCATGCTCCTGGGCTGCTGGTTCTCCTTTCCTCTCTCCAGCCCACTCTCATTTCTGTAGCTCCTTTTGTCTGAACAAAATGGAAAAAGCATGTTGGCTGTCCCCACAATAATGGAACAAATGAAACAATAGCATTAAAGTTTACAAAACAAAAAGACAAAGTCTCATTAGTTTACTTTTTTAGGGAAGTTACTTGAAAGTTAAATTTCTTGTTTTGTAAAAATCAGGATATACAAACCTGCTTTTCTTTCCAGTGTCTCCCTAACAACAGCATGTATGCACAGTGCCTTACATACAGGTGCAGCAGGCGAGAGGAGGATGAAGAGTTTTGAGTTTGGATGCATGGTTACATTGATTCAACAATGATAACGGCCAGTATAGGCTCTTTTTTTTTCACACATTTGCCATTGGCTCATTAATATTTGGTAAGCAGATATCAGGTTCAGATGTTTATTTAGTCTCAAAGCAATTTCAAACCAAACATTGATGTTGATTAATATTATTTTTACTTTTGGACAAGTGTTAATCTGATGTTATGATAAAACAGGCTAGGTTTTGTTGAATAATTACGGCAAAAGAGGTAGTTAAAAATAAGGATCAACCGATATGCATTTTTTAGGGCCGATGCTGATACCAGTTTTTTCCCATCACCCTTAGCTGATGACCAATTATGGACTGCCGATTTTCTTGGGCTGATATATGTGGCCGATCCTGCTTTTGCAAGAAAGTGTTTGATTTATAACTCAAGACTGCCATGGTTTAATTTTTCTGCACAAAATAAAATGATCATGTCTTTGGCTACTATGCTGCTGTCAGGTTTGGCAACACTAGAACATAAATCAGCAGGAAAACAACTGATGTCATACGCACATTAAGCCACAAGTTGTTTAAGTTTTAAATGGCAGTATCAACTTTAAAAGGAATAATAAATATTCAACAATATTCAATGTACAAAACTTTCTCTCATAGTTTAATCACAGTTTAATTAAGTTTATCCCCAATCGATATGATGGCTGCTCCTCCCCAGTGAGACACACACACACACAGTCAGCGCCATCACTGGGTTAATAAAGGCAGCAAAATGGCTCTGAACACGTTTTCATCAAAACTGACACAACTTAGTACTACACATAAAGCATTTCTCTCATCGTTAAGGTCCCTCTAGTGCACGCTAAAGACCTCCCTGATAGCAGACATAGCTGCTCCACTCCGCTTTGACAGAGAGCGCACACACAAACACAAACACACGGCACGCATTTAACCTCATCCCGGTGTTCACCGAGTTGAACTCCTCCAAACACCATGGAACAGAATTGACAGCGCTGCCATTAATAATTAATCCTTAAACCGGTGTTCTTAACAGCTGTACATTAGCCTACAACTACGTCAACAGTTCACTAAATACTATGCTAAGTAGTTTTAAAGGCGAAGCATTCAGCAGCATTCACATTTTTCTGACCCACAACCTTAACTATATTTGCAAGCATGTGCATTATATGCACTTGGCTTTCATGTTTCCTGTTTCTAAGTGGGAGACAATATTTCAACTAAGTTTAACCGAGGCTAATTTAAAGTTTAAAACTTAAGTTTCAGTAGCTTCTGCTGCTGTCACCACTCTTGCAGTGGGGGGCGGGTAACGTGCCTGCATGTGTTACATGGTCTTCCGGCAACATGGAGCTGCCCGTGGATGCCTGTCTGTAAATCAGGCTGCAGAATAATACATTGGCGAACCCACGCGCGAATCGGCCGATGCCGATCAAAGTAAAAAACGCAAATATCGGTCCGATATATCGGCCGGCCAATGTATCGGTCGGTCCTTTGTTAAAAATACCTAATAATACAAAATAATACTCTAAAACATTTTCGTTGATATCAGCCCTGATTTGTATGATCCTTGCTTCTCTAGATTTGAGCCTTGTTGGTTTTGATAAGGTCTTAACAGTTGTTGTTTGTTAAGTGCTTTCTTGGATCATGGGGCTCAAACCTTTCTTTGTTGGTCATAGTTGTAATATTACATTTTTTTTAACACTTGTTAATTGTACTGGTTTTATGGAGGATATGGCTCATGTCTTCTCAGAGGTGCAGCTGGGTTTTCTGTTTGAGTCTGTGAAGTAACTGGATGTAAGCTGTCTGTTTAAATAGAGGCTTTGTCACATAATACAGGACATGAAAGAGATGATAAATGCTTTTCATTAAATTAACATGTTTATGCCATGTTAACAAAAGCTCTGTTTTACATGTAATTGTTTAAATGGTCTTTTAAGAATCAAACATAAATTTAAGCTATACTTTACACCCTTATTTGTAAATTTTAAAGAACAAGGGGGCGGCTGAATCAACAATGCAAGCTCACAAAGAAAAGATTATAGAATGTCATCCACAAGACGAGGAGGCGCATACAGCTTACATCAAGAGAAGAAAACAGGTTTAATTGAAAGAGACAATGACACATACACAGACACACTAATGGCCGTCATTATTTTTATGTAATGAGGCAAAATGAATTCAATGAACAGTCTGTATTCATACAAAGCTGTTTATGAAATGCCATAAAAATGAACACGTTGAAAGTTGCAGTATAAGCTTTATTTTTCATTGGCTCCAAAAATATAATAATCTTTCGAGACCTTGCTTTTTGAGCTGTTTGGTAGCGTTGTGCTCAAGACCACATTATCTGAGACCAAGACTTGCCCAAGACCAAGACAAGAACAAGACTTTTGGGAGTCGAGATCAAGATCCTGACATGCCGAAACTGATACAAGACCATCAAAATCAGTTTTTAAACCATGACAAGGTTGAACAGTTAATGGGGGTGTCCCTCAGTCACAACACCAGGAAGATTGCAGTCATCACAGGGGGAAATAACACATGAACTGAAGCTTGTTGTTGTTTTACCAAGTGTTCCTCCTCATTTTCTAGATATCACTAGAAAAGCACTGGGAGAGCGCAGACCTCCGCCAGCGCCACAGTCCTCACCCATATTGTGATTTTCACCATAAATATTACTCCTACCTTTATTTCATCTAAATATTTACATTCCTTAACCATGAAAACATACCGTTAGCATTTGGATTCATAATGATATCTATTTTAGTTCAGTAGTTATTCACAAAAATCACATTTTCCGTCATGGTAGCCAGACGCTGATCTGGATCAACACCAAAATTGAATCACTTCTTCCTTTTCACATGCTGAACATTTCCTGAAAATTCTATCAAAATCCATCTATAACTTTTTGAGTTATTTTGTTGATGGACGGACGGACGGACAGACAGACAGACAGACAGACAGTCCCGAAACATAACCTCCTTGGCACAGGTAATTATGAATCCCAATGCTAATGGTATGTTTTCATGGTCAAGGAATCTAAAAATTTTGATAAAATAAAGGTAGGACTAATATTTATGGTGAAAATCACAATATAGGTGAGGACTGTGGCGCTGGCGGAGGTCTGCGCTCTCCAAGTGCCTTTCTAGTTGATGATGGAATGGTAGTTAGTGAGCGGACGCCATTTTTAGCTCCTTTTAGGTTAACAGCATCTATAGGCATACTGCTTTAGCTTGTCATGGACGTTGTTTATGGATATTGCTGCATCTTGTCTTTAGCCCTTGTGCGGATTGATCCTTAGCGCCATGAAAGCAGGTGCTGTGTGGCTATACGGAGTCTAATTACGTGGGCTATGCTAACAACTGAATGTGCTGTTCTGAGTGCAAACGGGGAGTGAAGCTGCTTCCATTCAAGCCTTGTCCAAAGTACACACCTCAGCTTTAAACTACTATATGAGTGATAGTTTTTGTGTTTTATTGGGGAGTATTTTTTTTCAATCTGTAATTGTCTTTGTGTGGATGGTTTCTTCCATGATTTGGGATTTCTTTTATTGTAGGACACCCTGTGATCTCTGTCTCTATGCTGGCTGATGACTGTAATGGTGATGAATGAGTCACGTCTAAAGACAGCATGTAGGGGATACTTCTGTTCCATTTGAGGTAATGACAACAATCTCAGCTTTGTGCATCCACACTGTTAAAATACATACTGGAGCAGTAAAAATAGCAGATCCTATTATGCAATTGTTTACTCTAAACATTTGTTTCACAGTGCTGCCAAGCTGTCAAGGATTTTTTCCAGGATTTTCTGAACCTTTTTCTGCCACTCAGAGTTTTATTGGTTGGTTTATGCAATGTTTTTTTTTAACCAGTCAGAAGTTGAGCTTGGTGGTCAATATGAAGAGGATCAAGAGGATCATTTTCCATAGTTAAGAAGCTGTAATTTGTAAAGCCATCGTGTGCAGGTTTATCAGTCTTTTTGCCTGTGCTATACTTATTTTATCCCCCCTGACTCTTATTTTTATTCTAACATCCCATCTTAGACCTTATTTTCCTTCTTTTGTCTTTGCAGCACAAAAACACATCAGGCCTGAGACAAAAGCTTCTCTTAAACCTTTAAGACCTTGTGTGACTCTGATAATTAAGTTTTAAAGACAAAAGAAAAAGAAACTGCTGAGTGTCAGTGTGTGAGACAGGATTGTTGTTTTCCTGCATTCATTGACAGCATGTAAAAAAGTGTGTAGACTGAGTGTGCACATGTACGTGTGTTTGTGTGATCGCTGAGCGAGTGTGTTAAACCGCTGCGCACAACTCCCCTTCTACTGCCAGCTGGACACCAGACAGCCCAGGCAGCAGCAGCTGGAAAAATGGACAGAATGTTCTAAAAAGGCGCGGAGAGGAGAGGAGTGTTTGTGACCTCGCCAGCCAGACTGAGAAAAACTTTTTACACCGTCAACACCGTCTCATCCCTCCGTCCTTGTCTCAGTCCATGCTTTACTCAGGTCTTTCCTTTTCACGAAATACAATGGCCAAACTACTCCCACTCCTCACTTACAGCCTATGTAGGAGTTTTGACAAAAAAACTTGATACCAAATGGCCATAAGGAATCCCACATGGCTTTGTACCTGGACACATTTCTATTTTTAAGCCTCGAATGTGCTTTCTGTTTGTCATGAGAAAAGCCTCCATTGGTCTTAATGGTATACAAATGATAGTCAACTGTGTATCAATGAATCCTTAAGACACCAATTGGCTGTGTAAACATGCTTTAAGGACATCAGGACTAAGAGAACCAGACATTTTTCTCCATTTAATGGAAACTAAACTGACATTATCACACACACGCACGCACACTACACAAAAACTGCAATTACTATGACTCAGGCAAGACTGCAGGCATTATGACTCTAAGAGACTTTCTTTTCCAGTTGCTTAACTGCCCTTGAAGGCATCAACACAGCATCCAGAACCACTGTTGGGAAACTGGGAGTTTTATTTGATACATTTTTGGCAGGTGGTTTAATATGAGTCTGATCCCGCCAAACATTTATCCTCAGGGGCCACATAGTGAAAATACAGATATGACTCAGTCCCTTTGCTGTTAACCTTGCAGTGCAGATGGATCTGCCTTATTCAATGCCGTTTGGGCAGATCCATCGTGTCAAGCTCTAATCTACGACTGTGAGAGTCTCAATGCAGCACGGATCGATCAGCATCCTTCAGCGCAGGAAGAAATGGGAGATACCAGTGAGACGAATGCAGAGAGTGATACAGAGATCAGCATAGATGCTAACAGCCTCAAACAGTTTTGTTTAATAAAGGTACAAGGGTGCAGACCCTACTCCCTGAGGTTCCAGAGGCAAGAGCCACCCCCTTTAAGCTGTGCCACCAGTGGCCATAACCAATACTGATGTAAATTTTATTTTGTCAAGAGTGCAGTCTTTACATGAATATGTGTGTATATATATATATATATATATATATATATATATATATATATATATATATATATATATATATATATATATATATATATATATATATATATATATATATATATATATATACATATACATATATATATATGTATGTATGTATATATATATATATATATATATATATATATATATATACACATATACATATATATGTATGTATGTATGTATATATATATATATATATATATATATATATATATATATAATATATATATATATATATGTATCTAGGAAGATATGTGTATCCTTAAAATGAAGTGTTTTATGCTCTTTAGTAAAGTGTCTTGAGATAACACTTGAATTGGCGCAATACAAGTAAAGATTGATTGACTGATTGATTCACTTGATTCAAATGGACTTGTTGCTTTCAGTGTGACAGTCTATTTGTGTAAGGAACAAAAGAGTAAAATAAGAAAAACAACATTTTACTCTTTTGTTAATGATGCTGTTGATTTATAAATGCACCCATAGATAGATAAATAGATAGATAGATAGATAGATAGATAGATAGATAGATAGATAGATAGATAGATAGATAGATAGATAGATAGATAGATAGGTCCATAAACAAAATGAAACAATAAATACAAATATAAACAGAAATAAACACAACAACTTAATTAAAAAACATCAACGCTACAAAAGACATCCACACCAGTATCTCCACCAGGGAGACTGTTATTGAATGTAACTAAGATGTGGGGTTTGTCAGCAGCCCCAATATGGTTTTCTGAAAATAGGTCAATCTACACATATAATTATACAACAAATTTCCAAGAGAAAACATGGTAAAGCGAATTAATACACCTGTGTATCAGCCAAAATACGGGATATTTATGTACAATATGACCGATGTATTGGCTTGACATATTGACAGAAATCTAAATATCTGCAGACATTAATATTGTACAGATAATAACATGAAGCCCCTATTTACTCACAGGTGAAAAGAGAAGGGGGCTTTAATGAATGAAAGCTGTTTGTACTCAAGACCTAAATTATAGCAGTTCACACTTGCACATAAACCTGTAGATGATGCACCAAATGATTCAATATTTTAAGGATATTTGTTTCATTCTCTAGTGATAAAATGATGCATTTTTTATAATATTTTTTAATATATTATTTTCATTGAAAAATAGATATGCCATGTCTTATCATGGTGGCTCTGTCAGGCCTTCAGCCAGTTTCTTCAGCATTGTAACTCAGACCTAAGCAGATGCCTTGGGAACTTATTACAGATTTGAGTCTATAAGCACTTGACTTAAGATATCTAAACAAAGGGTCAGTCAAATTTAGAATCAATTTAGATTTTTCAGTAAAAACTGTAACCTCAAAAAGTCCTCACAGGAGCTTTAACTTCTCTTTTTCTTTTGTCCTGCCTCCTTGAGCTCATATAGGTCTGCACAGCTTTTGAATCTAAACATCGCAGCAGCGGCTAGAGAAGAAAAAGAGGGAGAAATGAGTCTGGAGAGGGAGGGAGCGGTGGAGGAATTGGTCAGGGAGGCTGAGGGGGATGAAAGCGACCACAGAGCGGTCTGTGTTTAGTGGGTTAGTGGAGCGCCGGCCTTTACTTAGAGGTACCTGGACCACCGTACCACCAAGATGCTGCAGATATCAGTGTGTTAGAAGATCATTAAAACAGAAGAAGCTTCTTGATGAGTAAATCAAACGGATATCAGTCTCCTTCTGTGGCTTCCTTTTTTTAACTTTTCCTCAAAACTCTGTCTCTCCAGATGTGTTTTTTCCTCTCCAAAGCCCGTGCCTGCTCCCCCTCCTCCTGGGCTCAGGCTAGTCAATGAGGATTGTGTATTGTGTGTGTATGTGCGTGTGTGTGTGTTCTCATCCTCCGGCTCCGAATAAGTGGCACCAGACGGGCCTTATAAGGAGTGGTTAGATCATTGGCCACACCGTTAGTAAAACAGAACCATATGTGTGCAGTGTGTGTGTTTGTGAACAGACCTATACCCAAAGAGTGTGTGTGTGTGTAAGTAAAACCATGTGAGTCCGGAGGTAGCTGCGAGAACAGGAGCCTGTTGCTAATAGACATGGTGAAGGTCACGTTATATGGTCGTGTTAAACACATACTCTCTCACACATTCTCTCCTCTTATCTAAGTCTCTGCGTCCTCCAGGAGGTCAAGGGGAAGGTTCTTGTATCACACACCTGGTATCGGTGCTGAGAGCATTATGCAGGAGAGGTGTGAGCACGATGTGAAAATGATCAGCTTGTGGGCTGAGCTTCTTTGTGCTGTCCTGTTTCATCTACTGATGGTTTTTGCAGAGGAGGTCTCTCTCTTTCACTCTCTCTCTCCCTCTCTCCCTCTCTCTCTCTCAGTCTCCATCTTTCTTACACAGCTTGTCTGGAATGTACAGATGTTTCCTTTTGGGAATGGGCGTCCTGCTCTGTTCACACACACAAAACGAGAGAAAGAGGGGAGAAAGGGGAGCACATTCCCATACACTGACTTGAGGGATGGGCAACGTGGACCAAAAGTCGTATCTCCGTATCAGGAACTGAAAAATCTTCGATAATCCCAGAGTCTTGAATAAGGTGTTTTCAATTCCAGTCAATCTCTAGAGTGACTTTTCCTTCAGAGAGAATCCAATTGAACTGCCAGCCTGCACTAACAGACTAATGGCCATTTTCCATTAGCCCTGCTCTACTCGACTCGACTCTACCCGGCTCTACTCTACTCGCCTTGTGCTGCTTTTCCGTTAGCCCCAGTCGCCCGCTCAACGGGGTGCAGTGTCGCTGTAAACAGCTGAGCGGCACTGTAGTGACGTCATTTTGAGCGCGACACAACAATCTGTGGCTTTTTGTCTCACACCGAGTAAAAAAGGGAAAGCAGAAGAAGGCTGCAGGTGGCAAAAAGAAATACCCCTTGAGAAGCACAGGAGAGTTTTGGAAGCTATACAACAGAATGAAGCCGAGGACGAGAGCAATCGAGCTGCAAAGAAAAGACGTATGAGGGTAAGCTAATGGTAGCTACCGCTAGCATGCTAGGTTGTCGCGCTCATGACTCATCGATGATGACATTGTCTGACCAATCAGTAGCTGGCAGTCGGTGACGTCATCTTTTAGTATCGACTCTGCTCGCTTGGAACCAGAGCGGAGTAGGTACTAAACTAGCTTGTTTTAGCAGGTACCAGGCTAGTGGAAACACGCTGCAAATCGAGCAGGGCCGAGTAGAGTAGGGCCAAGGCGTGCTAGTGGAAAAGGGCCATAACAGGTTGCCTCCCCACACTACAGTTATAGTAAGAGCAGCACCAGCAGCATAAGTAGTTCCTATTTTCCAAAAAGTCTGCCCATGTAGCCTTACATGCACACTCTGCAGCAAACCACCCCCTTTATCTTCATTTAGCTGATCTACCAGCAGCACAGCTCCACACAGTTCGCTGGTTCGCTGGAAATATGCAACAAGTCTTTTTTCATTGAGAGCAGCTTCAACAATACATCAACCTCTTCCAAGCAGGGCGACTCAAAACAGAATAAAAGGTGCTCAGAGTTTCCAGATAATTCAGAAAAACAAACCAAACACACCAGATGGATCGTTAAGCATGTGTTTTACGGAATGACCAGTTATGACCAGTTACTTCCTGTTGCAGTCACCCGCTCCCACACTTTCCTCAGTCCTTGAAGTTGGAGCTTAGCAAGACGGCCCTGCCTGATTACAGACAGTGAATCAGGTGGATCCAGTTGCTGCACAAGATTATCAAACTACAGCACCGTACAGAAATAATGTTGCTGCAGACAGAGAATCAGATCGATTTAGGCAGACAGAACACCTGTTGTTAATGTGTTGCTCTTCCTGTTATCTGGGTGTTTTTGAGTTGGGAAAGCCACATGGTGTTGGAGAGACTTAAGGATAAATAAACCATGACTTTATAAACTATTTAACTCTGACACCATAAAATCACGCAGTCTCTCAGTGTGAATTGGAAAGAATTTGGCAATATCTAATACAGGGTTGGCAATAGTGTACAGAACAATATATCAAGATAAAATTAATAGGGATGCAGGATTTTCGCCAGAATCTGATGTTATTTCCAAATGCACTATTGCCAATACTACTATTTTTTGTCAATAGGGGAGAGTTCTCTCCATTGGAAGAATGGGCTTGTTGCTTTTAATGTGAGTCTGTGTGACAAACAGATGTAAAATAAGGCAGAAAAGCATTTGAATGTTGAAAAGTAAACCCATGTCTTTCTAAATGTACCAGTGCAGTGAAGAGTAGATAGAGTAACTTGGTGCTTTTATGTACTTTGGTAATATTACTGCAGATATATGGAATAAGTATGGCAGGTATCTGGACTGTAAAGATCAGCAAAAATTTGAATATCTGCCAAAACAGATATTAAACCTTTGGAGCCAATTTCTGTCTATGGTGATATTGTATCGATAATACCATGAATCCCTTATATATTGCATATATTGCACAAACCCCTGCCAAAATTTTATTCACACTGTTGGACAAGTCTTTGTCAGATATATGAAAGCTGCCTGTTACACAAGGTAAACAAGTCCTTGAAAAATTCCTAGATTGGCTTCTGGATTCAGATCACCATTAAACTGTAGTTGTCTCTCTAATGCCGTGACCAACATGACCTGAAAATGATATTGGAATTTGTTGAGAATTTTTTACTTGATCACAGTCAAACAAAAAAAAAAACCCACAAGAGACAAATATCAGAAAAACATAACCTTCTTGTTGGAGGTGATAATGTAACTGAGAGGCTAATTTTCTCTTGCAAACTAGCAACTAAGGGCTTCATTACAATGAAAAACAAATGTCTTGACTTTCTACAATATGTTAACTCATAATATATAAATTCTACATAACTGATATGCTAAAATGTCAAAATATTGTAATGTTTCAATGGTTTTTTTTTTGCTTTTACTTGTCAATTTAAACTGCATTGCGTCACACTTTGAGTTTTAACACCCAGTCAACATAAAGACATTTGTCAAGAGGTCTACTTTAGGCATGTAGGCATGATGGAGGCATCGTGCAGAAGTGAAAGCTGTGCATCAGAATGAGAAAAAGAAAGGTGATTTCAGTGACTTTGACAGTGGCATGGTTGTTCGTGCTCAATGAGCTTGTCAGACTATTAAAAATATCTTCTGATTAACAATGATTGTCAAGCAATTCATCTGTAGCATCTACAAAGAAGGTTGGAAAAATGTTTCCTGGTCTGATGAGTCTGGATTTCAGCTGCAACATTCAGATGATAGGGTCAGATTCTGGTGAAAAAACATGAAAGCTTGGATCCCTTCCTGTTTTGTATCTGTGAATCAGGCTTGTGGTGTTGGCGTAACGGTGTGGGGGATACTGTGGCCTCTATGAGTGTTGTTGCTGACCATGTCATCCCACTGTGACCACAGTGTACCTATCTTATGAGTTCACTTTAGTTAGGTGGCCTCCACCGTCACCAGATCTCAATCCAAATGAGCTCTTTTAGGATGTGACAGATTAATGAGTGAACTTCTCAGCCCTAGCTCACGTGCACACTTCTCTCGGAGCTGTCAGACATCTTGTGGACACACTTCAGGGCAGCAGTATCTTGTTGCCGTTCACACGCACAAAGTGATTTCAGTCCTCTCATTAACTCTCCTTCTCGTCTCCTGGCTCTTTGTTTTTCTTCTTCTCCTCTCGTTCTCACGTGCAGCGGGGGCTTTGCTCTGAGCTCCAGTCTTTCCTGCTTCCTTCTCCTAACCTTGGCGACTCACTCCCACTGTTGGAGCAGTAAAGCTTTTGCACATCAGGACTTGTTTATCCACTGCTGTCTCAATAAATAGTCCAGGCTGATGACCTGTACTTTCTAACATATTCACACGAAGGTACTTAATTTGCAGATAATGAACTTATTTAGCCATGTTATGGTCATAATTAATGTCAGTACTTTGATGTACAGTATTTGTTGATGCCATGTGACTGAAAAAGTAAACACATCATTTTGATTATAGATAATATTGGAAACAGGGCTGTCAGCATTTATTGAAATTAAGGACTGAAATTAGAAGCGTATCATGCTCTTTTGTCATTGTATTTGCTCTGTACTTTAGCTAACATAGTCAGGAAAGCTAGGAGATGCTGGGGTGATTGCTACTCACCCGAGCATCTCCTGGCTCTCATAGTGATAAGAAATAATTACATTTCTGCAGTTCTGACTGTTTCACACAAATCAAACCTTGCCCTTTCTTTATTGACATTCAATCCAGCAAAGATTTTCCAGATTGAGCCACTTAAACTTTCTCCAATTACCTTGGCAGAGTCTTGGCTTGTCCGTTACAGGATGGACCTGCCCACCCCATGTGTGGTAATTAGATCCCATTAATTACGTGATAAACATGTAACCCTTACCACCCATATTTTGTATTGCATATGAATGAAAATTTTGCTTAGCATGGAAAATGCTAATGAACAGTAATTTAGAACAGAAACAAAACCAAACTGGAAAAACACTCTGAGAGTGCAGACCTTCACCAAGATACAATTTTGGATCACCACACGCTCCAATGTGATGGCCGAGTCTTCTCTCATGTCTGTTCATGTCCCCAGCTGACAATGCAAGGGAAGCTGGCAATGCAATGAAAAATGTTGACACGAGTTTGCCACTAAACTACAATTCCCATAATGGTGTAAAGTGGTCAGAACCCTCACAGCAGTGGAGGGGAAATGAATGAGATTTGCCATTATAACGCTAAATTCTTTTTGTACTGTCAATCTGGATCGGATCCAGAAGTTTTCTGGTAACTCTGTGGGACTCAGCTGGCCTTTGGCTGAATTGAAGTGGCTTACACTTGGTACGAAAACTACTCATAACTTAAACAGTACTGAACCCTATTCACATTAGCCAAAAAAAAAAAAAGACCCTGACATTAACCAAACTTTACCCGGGTGAGTCGTATCTGTCAACGCAAGCAGATGAGGCTTCCTAACACTCCCTTAGTATTTTCCCACATAGAGTCTGGGTGAGCCAAAGTGTGAATGGAGCAGCAGATAATCAGGGAAATTCACTTAGGGAAAGTGGGGAGGGGTAATGACATCGCCCTGTGCAAGTGGTGCAAAACTGGAAGAAGAAACTTGACAGGACGGAAAAAAACAAGTGCTGTGGCGTGATAGGTTCATTTGATTTCAAGGAGTGTAACAAACTTTAATGTATCTGGGCATTTGAAAGTGTTGTTTCCACTGGCCATCTTCAAAGACCTGTAGGACATTTGCTCAGATGTGATCACTGGATCGCTGCTTCTGGATACTGAGCTAAAACACTGCAGTTTTGTTTCTCTCATGTAATTGTCATGAACATTTACTTCTGCATGCTACAGTGCTCATTTCAGCTCTTTCCTGTTGATGCTGTTGATGCACTTTTTAACATGTAAAAAACATGTAGCTCAATTGAGCTTCTTGTGCCAAACCCAGGAGGGATCTGATGCACACTCTACTACCATTCTACAGTTGCACAAATTGTTTTACCCCACTCTTAACTCGAATGTAGATTTTACTGCAAAAGCAGGAGCAAAAATGATGTTTCCACCTAAAAGAAATCCTTAAAGCCTGAATTATATGTATTTAAATGTAGCTATAACGGTTTTCACTATAATAAAGCTGTTGAGGATCAACATACAGCAGAAAAAGCTGATCATGTCTGTTTAGTGACAAAAATCAAAGTTAGACTGAATGTTTAGTGATAGCAGAGTTATAATTAGCAGTAGCCCCTCCCTCCACTTCTGTATAAAGACAAATATGTTCCAACTCCAAACAAAAGGATGTTAAAGAAGTAAATTAAGAGCCAAATAAGAAAAAAATGACATTGCGACATAGAAATATAATGTGAAAAATAGCTGGAGGTTGCTTGTTTTGGTTGCTTATTTCAGTAGAAAAATCTGGCAACACGGATATGGGCATATAATTGCCATACAAGCTAAGTAAAGGTATCTGCAGGTGTGACTATTTGATATTACCCTCATATATTTGCAGATTGGCAAGTTTATTGCATTTGAATCTTAAAATTTGAGAATGCAAGCTCCCAAAATAGGACATGTTTTCTGTCAGCAGGAGAGGTAAATCAGAGTTTTAGCTTTTTAAAAGGTAGATGAATCTCAATTTGCTGTTACTGCCAAAAATATACTTCACATATGACCAAGGTGTTATCTTAAAGTAACTACTTTCAGGCCTTTCTATATCTATCAGCATTTCAGATATTAGCACAATCCAGTATTGTGCATCCCTAATGTTGAGAAATAAACATACTACCATGAGAAAACTAGCTGTGTTATCCCAGTATAATCAGATAATATGTTGTGATGTTGAGAAAACAATCATTATGTGTTTTTCACTGCAGCAAGAGTTGGTAAATTGAATATATGGATGTTTGCCTTCTTATAGGGCTTACTTATGTGTGGGAAAATCTGCCATAGGCTCACACAGAAGACCCTTTGAAAACAGTTCTGTGACCCACTTTAGGGTCCCAAACCGTTGAGAGCTGCTGTGCCATTGTCATACAATGTCCCTGTTTTCATTTATTCTGATTTGTTTGAAGAGTCAAACTGTTTAACTCTCTTTACTTTTCTGTCACTGAATTTCATTCCTCAGCGCTTTTGCAGTTCTATTTAAAATCCAGAATCTTTTGACTGCTCATGAGGCAGCGTCTGTATCTGTGTTTATGCATGCAGCCATTTTTCCCTCACATGCAATTTAAATAAGAACATGTTGGTTTGTCCCCGCAGAGATCTCTCCAAGAACCACATCTCCTCCCTGGATACCAGCCTGCTCGACCGTCTCACTGGCCTCAGAGAGCTGTAAGTGCTCACATCATTATGTGTGTTTGTGTAATTTCACTGAGAGTGCACCTTAGCTGTAAAAGCTGTAAATGATTTAACCTTTAAGACAAGGCAGGTATATGCCAGGGGGGCCCGTGGGGCCTGAAGATATAGCCATAATAACTGGACATGGAATATAAGAAATATGCCTAAAATTACTTTAAGAAGCATGAAGTGAGGAAGAATAAAGTGCACACTATCTTAATCAGGAGTGCCCACACCTTTTTATAATATGATTTATGTAAAACAGTGGAACTGTTTTTGTAGGATTTTTAAATTCTTTACATATTTTGGTTACAAACATTATCAATAGTACATCAATTAGCACTCAGACTGAATATCTATTTTTGCCTTGAACAGCCTCTATAATTCCTTTTAACATCACAGTTATTGAACGTAAAGTGGAAATTAAATTAGCTTGTCAACGGAGACTGACTATTCTTTCCCCATTTTCCGTGATGCCCGACTCACTGCCCTTCTCAGACTCTCTGGTAGTCCAGGCAAAACTGGTCTAAATTACACGAACAAGAACTAAATGCTGAATAATTCTGATTAAATTGTGCAATTTAGAGCTAGAACTACATTACATACATCCCCTATGAAAGTTATGTATTAATATCTAAATTTTGACAAAGCTGAGTTTAACATAACATTTATTTTAACATAAGATGGAAATAAGGATAATATGATAACTAAAATTGAGCTTTGCTCCCACCCCTTACTCATTTCTGCATCCTGATCTTAAATTGAAAAAAATACTTTGTTGTGTGCAACTTAAAATTCTTGTTTTTAATCAATAGCTCACATTTGGGGGAGTGTTTTGTGATGTAGTAGCCATGGAAAATGTTGATTTTGAAAGGAAATTAAAGGCTAATCCATCCATCCATTATCTATACACCACCTCCTAGAATGATACATTTGGAGTTTTTAGCAGTACTGGGAAAAGTTCCTAATGATACATCTGCAAATATCTGGAAAAATACTTCAGAATGTCAGATCTCAATGTATGCATCATGCACCCCATGTGTTGACACTTACATTAAACAATCAAACATAATAAGTACTGTAAATAGCGTGCTCATTCACAAAATGCTAAAGTATGTCAGAAGTTGTTTCTGTTACTAGTTTTTCTGTTGCTGAAATATTACACAGAAGCTTAAGGTTTAACAGAAGTAACATACTATTGAGGCATCTTTGCTTGCTAACATTATTTTACCTAACACACACAGCTATGGTTAGCAAGTGTTAGTTAGAACCTTACCTTAGAACAAGCATACAAGTTCTTGTTGATTTTGGAGGGATGCAGCTGTTTGTGGTCCTCCACTCTGCTTTATCAACACCCGGCATCTTTCTTCTTGCGTCTTGGGCTATGGGAAGGCAAAAAGATCAGCACTACCCTCCAAACTTCTCAGATATCAACTATCGGACTTGCAGGTCCAGCATGCACACCGCTTGGGCATATTGTTTTCTGCCAAAAGCTTAACAGGCCTCTCAATTACAGGTACGGTTGCTAATGTAGGGTCAGACAGTAGCCAATTTGGGAGGGGCTTTGCGAAGGGTCATGCAGCTACTGGTACAGTGCACAGGACAGGGGGAGTCTGAGGGATGTGAACTTTGTTGTCTTGTAAATAGAAGAACTCTATCACAACGAAGAGACTCAAATAACAAAATAAGTTGGAGGTTAATCTCAGAGAAATGGAAAACAGCCTCTTCAATCCCCCTGGAAAACTTCTCAGATCATTTTGTTCACATGCTGTCACAGCTTTCAGTAGAAGAGGGAGGGTCTTTTATTGGTCTTTGCCTGAAATCTTCAAATGATTGAAATGCTTTCTGTCCATCTGGTTTTATCATTTCAACTACAAAGCTTTAAATTTCCTCATTTCCTTTCAGGTATCTTCAAGGGAACCGGATCAATATTCTCCCTCGAGAAGTATTCTGCTGTGGACCCATCTCAATCCTGTGAGTACAAAGTCAAGAGAAGACGACGACTTTGAAAACTCGAGGTTTAAAAAAGGAGAGGAGAAGAAAGAGAGGCAGGGTTTAGTCTGGAATTAAGTAGCCAGAAATCCCTGAAGTAAGCTAACTAGACCAGAAAGCATAAAAACTCACATATACTGTATAATGCAAACACACACTCACACACACACACGCACACACACACAACACACATACCAATCAGAGCACTATTAAGCTCAATTACAGCCCCCTGCTCCAGGCTCCCTCTACCTCCCCCTGTCCCTCCCTCCAGATGCCTCCCCCTCCATCCTCCCCTCCCTTCACCCATTACCTTATTTCTTCCACCCATCGAGTACACGTTTAAGCACATGTTTGTGTGCGTGTGTATTTGTGTGTGTGATGAGAGAGGACTCGGGTGGTTTCCATCAGTTCCTTCCAAAACCGCCACACAACGGCTCCATTATGTAGCCGAGTGGATGGAGGAGAGAGGGAGGGAGAGGGAGATTATGAGGAGAGGAGAAAAAGAAAGAAGGAGGCATGGAAATGAAGGAGAAAAGTGGAAACAGGAGAGAGAGAGAGAATATTAAAATCTAAATGCTTGTTGTTACCATAAACTGCAGAAATGTTGGACAAAGCTGGAGTGATGTTGACTGTTTGTTCCTGTGGGAGCCTGAAGAGTCCAATCAGGGACAGCCGCCATGTTGAAAACAGCCTCAAACTAACTTGTGGCCAGCTTGCTTAGATTAGCCTTTTCAAATTGCATGTTACCTGCAGGGTGTGTCAGCTCCAGCTTACAACACATCAGCTTACATATCTGGCAAATGTATGTTCCACATTAGCAGTGTTGGGGAAGTTACTTTAAAAAAGTAGTGTTTCCTCAAAACTCGTTACTTCTTAAAAAAGTAAATTATTACTTTTCTTAGTTACCCTCTATGAAAGGTAACTTCACGTTACTCGTTATTTTTACATAACCTTGACATTGCTTGACTTTGGACAGAACCCCATATCTGTTCCTAAATGTGAAGGCCTACAAAAAGTTCTACTATGGAGAACATAACAGTTATTTCTATTGAGCTCTTTATTTTACAGATGTCACATAACCTGTGGAATGAGAGCTCCTAGCCAGTGCTTCCACATTTTGCTTCTGAAACAAGCAACCAGGTTGATAAAAACAAGCCCAAAATAAGCAACCTCTGGCTATTTCCTTTCCTAATGTGATATATACTTTTTAAAAAGAGAAATCTACATAAAGTTTGTTAATTTTAGTCTACAAAACACTTGAATATCACAGTGCTAAGCGTCTATCAAAAAAAGAACGTCGCTTATAATAAGCAGACCTGGCAACTTTGGCTCTGTGCGCCATGGGCGTGAGTGTGTGACAAGGAAATGGACAAACTGCCTACTGCAGTCGTGTTTTGCTTCATGTTAGATGCTGGAAGATAATCTGGGGGATTCACACAGACAAAAGGCCCCAATAAGCAACTTCCCGTTTAGAAACAAGCCCAAAAAAACACGAGCTGCAGCCGTGGCCCTTAGAAGCTTATAATGAGCGGACTTGGCAACGCTGCTCATGTCTATGAGGGCAGCTTTGGTGTCAGATCTGTCCGTGGGAAATGTAAGGTTGCACCGCATTAAGAAAGGAACAACGTTTCATTACCAAATTTTCAGTAGTAGTGTGTTACTCTTCTTTTCACCCGAAAAAGTAGTTACGTTACTGTAACACGTTGCTTTGTAAACTGGTGACTCCAAATTGCCCAAAAGTAGTATTGTGAGTGTAAATGGTTGTCTGTCTCACTATGTGACATTGTGATTGACTGGTTACTAATTCAGAGTGTACCCCACCACTTGCTAGATGTAAGCTGGGACAGGCTTCAGTCTGAGAAAGGGATAAGAGTTATCGATAACGGATGGATGGATGTTATGGGATAGCCCTGGGGTCCAAAGAAGATTAACCAATAAATCTGCAAGCTAATCCCAACTTGAAATGAGAATTAAAAGAAGAATAGAGACACGAGAAAGTGGGGACTGGTTTTTATGAAACCAACAAAAGGGGCTTAGCTGAATCTAATGGGCCTCCAGTGAGGGTATCTCTGGTTAGCATTGCTGTGAGCATGGGGCCAAGTCATCTTCTGTCACTTCAGATTTTATTTGGTTGGTTATTAAAACAAAATGAAAGACCGTTTTCATCCAAGTTCATCATTTTTTCATTGGCTGTGTTTGATAGCGTCTCCAAGTTGGCGTCCCCTCTCCTTCACAGCTGTGACCCCTTTTACCGGGTGATGTTTGAAGGAGTCCACTCTGTGCGCATCTCAGGAATAAAATATTCAAGTTTATCAGACCATTTTAACACAGCTCTTTAACTCACTCTGCTGTTCCAACATGAAAACAAGTCCAAAGTGAATCAGAAAACAGAGAGGAACCAAAGAAAGGAGACCTTAACTTTTCCTGTCAGTTACAGTCCTGGGGAGGGGGGATAATGCTCCACAAAAATAACCAGATACAAAAGATGGATTGTTCAATATATTTCACTTGTCCACCTGGGCAGCTAGCCTTGCGGTGCAGATGGACCTGTCTGATTCATTGTCTGAAATCACACAGATCAATCTTGCCAAGCTTCAATCTCTGGCCTAAAGGAGGACGATCCAATTGTGGAGAGAGGCGGAAACTAAAGACGCAAATGGACTCAACTAAAATTATCTACAAAAAAAACAAAACAAAGAAATGCAATCCATATCTGATAAAAACACTACTGAAGCTGTTAGCATTTAGGCTAATCTCTGAACTAGCAGTCACTTCCTGATGTTGTCTTGATTGTAGCTTCCACCTCTTCCTGCTCTGAAGGACGCTGATTAGGCTGAGCACAGTTGTCTTAGATTGGATTTGGCAGGATGCCCTGCTTCTCACTACTTAACATTATGGAAGAGTTGACAGTCCCAGTTGGTATTTACACATTTAAGGTCATTTCAACTTTTGTTTTATTTAGTTATATTTTATATGGAAGTCAGCATTATGCACTAGCTAATGTTGAGAGAATTCTTCATGGTTTTTCTACTGGGACATCTTCTCAGAAAAGAGTAAATAGTGGATTAATACTGTTCAGTGCTCCATGTTATCTGTAGGTAACAAGTGGTGGCTGACAGTGATCGTAATATTACCATCTGAAGTCCCTGTTTTGTACAGTAGGGCTGAACTATTTTAGGAAAAGATCTAACAGCAATTTTTCAGGCAGGTATTGGGATTTCAGTTCAATTCATGACTTTCTTCAAATCAAGCTTCAGTGCAGTGCTCACTATGTTCACAGTATAGACAACAGTGAAGAAATCAATGATCAAAAGCACATGACACATTATTCATCATCTATATTGATGATAAATAATCTGTTTCATTATTTAAGGGGGACTCCAGACTAACCCAGGATCTGACAAAACAGATCCTGGGTTAGTCTGGAGCTGTGACAAGTATAGTCTGTAGGTTCGCACACTTTGAGTAGAAACACACAAATTATACACACACTGTTGTCTGTTCTCAGAGTTAGCCCACAACATGCTGCCTGATTCAACCCTGGGTGGCAAGTTGGCACCGCAGGAAGTGCACTCCAGCTTCCTCTCACAGACCATACACATTCCCCTTAGATCAACTGGTGACTCCAACTTGCCCTTCGGTATAAGTGTGAGCATGAATGATTGATTGTCTGACTTTATCTTTCTATATGGCCTTATAGTTGGCTGGCAACCAGCTCAGAGTGTAAAGGGATAAAGGGTCTGTTATATATTGTTCACATTAACATTCAACTTTTTCTGCATTTTCAGAGGATGTAAACATGTACAGACCTGATCAGAATCTTAACACCAGTTGAAAATTTGCTAGAATATGCATTTTGCACATTGCAGCTCTATTTTTCAACTGGTCTTAAGATTTTGATCAGGTCTGTATGTTTAGTAGAGATGGACATTAAGAAGCTAATACTGCAGCTCAACACAGTGTCCAGTGCTAGTTGACACATTGTTTATCAAAGGCCAGCCTGAAGTGGTTGCTGGGGGAGCTGCAGTTTTCTATTTCTCTCTTTTTTCAACACTACAGCTTTGTTTCAGCCCAGCTCCTCGGGTGACTGGGAAGTATTTCCTTATTCAGTCAGTTAAATTAATCAGTTTGGTTTAAGGGATGTGGAAATGTCATATTCTGTGACAAACGCAAGCCCAAAAACCATTTTTGCGTGACTGAGTCAATTGACGATTGTGTAACTGTTTTGGAGAGGCAGTCACACGTTTTATTCATCCAGTGACTCAGTGATTGGCTTTGACGCTCACATTACTCTTCTGCCAATTTAACAGAGACGGTGATTGCCAAAGAATCAATGCAGGCTTGAGCGAAGGAGCAAGACTCACTCTTGTTTTATGTCAACACTAAACTGTCTTCTTCTTTTGCTCCTTTCAGCGATTTCAGCAACAACCTCATCACCACCATCGAAGAGGGAACATTCGACAACTTGTGCAATTTAACCCAAATGTAAGTGAAGACGACTCATCGCCACTCTCTTCAGCTCTGAAACTACTCATCTCTGTGTCCTCTAAGAAACCTAAACAGATGAAGAGTGGGTCAAACCTCCTCCTCCAGAAGCATATGCACGAGCAAACACTCACATCTGATCACACATGCTTAAATGGGCTGCAGGTTTCCTGTTCCCTCGCCTACACAGGAGATGAGGCTCTATTTCAGAGCCGAGTGGGAGGTGCTGAGTGGTAATTATTCCTCAGCAGCTCCCAAAAGTTTTCCTCTGGTGAGGAGTCTGTAATCCAACAAAGTTAAACAGACTTGAAAGTAATGGAGATCGTATCATTCCTTTAATCTACAGAAGATCAGACGGGCCTGAAATCTAAAAACAGTGACTTAGTTTCGAGGGTGACTCCAAAATCTTAGTTAAAAAAACTTCTCACTCTCTCTGGTGCTGTGACTTCAGGACATCTTAATTAATATTCTTTGCAAAGTCTTACATTTTGTGGTACTAAGTTTTGAGTCAGGTTGCATGTTGGTGCAGCAAGTTCGTGCTTGAGCCTCTGTGAGCATGAGATGTTCTTCTGAAGCATGAAATTAAATATCTAGAGACAGAGAAGGCCATTTACCTGGAGACGTTATCACAGCCAATTCAGGCAAAAGACTCACAAGGAGTAAAATGTTCATTCTCAGTTCAGACGTGTTTTCCGGCTCTGTTTATGTACAAGTCCTTTTATGGATAGGCTTACGTCTGGAGCAAGGGTAGTCAACAGGGTGCCTGCTAGGGCTGGGACAATATGCTTTTCTCCTGATACTATTTTTTACGTTTTTTTTAGGTGCCGATTCGATTTAAATTGCGATTCTGCGATGTAATCTTTAGTTAGCTTTTTTAACACTAACGAAAAAGATGAACAATGATGATGCCTACAGACTATATCAGGAAAAATACACATCACATGTGAGTCACAGGCTTAAATGAAGCCTTTAAATTTGGAAAATAAATGATTTTTGAACAAAAAATCTACATAAATACCATCAAACAAAAAAATCCTATACTATCCTATAATACTTATGTGAAGCGATTTTTCTCCCATCCCTAGTGCCTGCTAGCACCTGTTAGCAGGGAGCCTTTGAGGTACTCACTGGGACGTCCTGTGAACACCACAGAGCTTGACATAGATAGCCATTTTAATTTGAATTTCATGTTTTGCATACAAATCGTGTTACATTATATATAAAATGTGCTCTATTTCTGTCAGCCTGCTGCTCCGCTATTTATACTACCTCAATATTTAATCATCCTGTGCAATACCATCATATGTGACATCTAATCATCTGTAAGTACAAATCACCATTTGTACAGAAAGTACCCACTATATAAATTCAGCTGTCCTGTGCAATACAATTCCATATATAAACAGAAATATTTATTTTAATCTTAATATTCATCCCTTCTATCTCATGTTGTAGATAGAGTTTCAGTTGCACTGTCAGGTAGGATCTTATCTTGTACATATACTTCTTACTATTTTATACTAAAATCTACTTAAATTTTATTTATTTATTTATTCATTTTTACTTAACTATCTATCTGTTGCACTGAAAAAGGAGAAACCCCCGATCTCACTGTACATTTTGTATAATGACAATATAGGGCATTTTGATTCTGAATATAAAAAACAACAAAGAAACGTATGCCACATTTTAAACCTGTCTATTGTCTGTTTAACTGTATGGGGTCAACATTTACATTTTTCCAGGTTGCGCAGACCCCACAGCTCTTACACCACTGCAGCAAGCTAGAGGCCTTACAGACTGTTGTACGTATCAGTTTAGTTTAGCAGATAAGTTATTAAAGATGTATGTATGTAAAATGTTCTTATTTAATTTATTAATCAATTATTATTATAATTGAGGAAAATCATTGTATGTTATTGATAAGCATAAAGGTTATATATTGCATTAAATGCATATTATTCAAAATTATAAGGTAAACTGATTTCTAAACACTATTTTTAAACATTAGCAGGGTTGTATGAGCTCCATGTGGCAACTAAGTACATCAGATGCAGTCTCTCCTCTCCCTCAGTAAAACAAAGTCTGTAAGAGTCTGTTACGCAGAACGAGCCGCAAACAGGGAAGTATTGTACCAAGTACAAAGGGTATTTTCTCTGCCTACAGGAACTCCCATCAAAAAATAATACCACAGTTTTTAGGTTATGCTACCGATACATGTTTTTAAGTGCATTAACTTTTTAGAAATACAAAGCTTAACTGGAACTAACCAACTCCTGTCACATATTCCTCTGTGTAGTTATTGCCATTTTCTGCCGTCTCCCTTTTTAGTGACCTGAGCGGTAACCCCTTTGAGTGCGACTGTGAGCTCTTCAAGCTGGTCAGGTGGTCAAAGGAGAGAGGGGTGAGGGTTCGACGCCCAGATGCCCTGCTTTGCAGTAAACCTCCTGAGCTGTGGCACCAGCCCCTGTTCAATGTCAGCCTGCACACCTGTGGTAAGGATGTTGAATGTTGCTAGTGTCAGTTACAAACTTCTAGTCTCCACAACTGCTTCTTTTAAGGAAAATGAAAAAAATATCCACTCTCCAGCATGAAAGGTGTCTAATAGCACTGTTTTATAAAAAAAGAAAATATATTTTTAAAAAATGGAGATAAAGAGGTTTGTGCCTACAGCAGCGATACACTGAAGGTCTTAAAGGTTCTTGAGGTTGATTTAGACTTTAAGAGTAGATGTAATTGAATATAAGTTAAGGTGCAGAGTAGGGCTGGGTATTTCCAGCAACCCCACAATACGATACGTATCCTGATACTGAGGCCACAATACGATACGTATTCCGACACATAAATTGTGAACATTGACTGCGCTTTTAACAGAATTCCCAGCAACTTTTGTTTTTATTACAAGAAGAAAAAGAACAAGCATGAGTTTTAATACATATAATATAATAAATAATTCTTCAACTTAACAACTTTAATCCAGGTCCCCAAAGATAGAAGACTTAAGTTTAAATTTGGAACATGTGTTTAGTCGTGTAGCTTGGCCTTTACTTTGAACTGTGCCATTTTAACACTACCCAAATTGTATTTACAACAACTGTCCAAACATTGAGGCTGTATGGATTCTGTAGAATCCGCATCGATACACGTATCCCCAAGAAGTGCATGACCATATTTTGCCGTATCGATATTTTGAGCACAAGACTAATGTAGTGGCTCCGAATAGAATAAATTGAAATATATCTTTTTTTCACAGGTCCAAACTTTGCAGCTTGTCTGGAGGACAGCAGCGGAGGAGGGCGGAGCGAGCTTGTCATCTTCTCCTCCTCCACGCCCGGGAACTTCACACGTGAACAGTGTAACAGCGTGTGCTTTGCTGCTTCACACCGTTACGGGGGCCTGGGGACCAAACACGAGTGTCTGTGCAGCATCAACTCAGAGCCCAACTTCATCAGTGGCTCTCAGTGTTCTGCTGCCTGCACCAACCCCAGCGTGATGAAGGTACGCAGCAAGCAGAGGCCCCTCAGAGTGACTGCTGTAATTTAACAGATTCTATATAAAGAGTTTGTCATAAAGAGAAACTTCTCATTAGGAGACCAAAGTCATAATGCAAGACGACAACAATATAAAACAAAGACATCACGTTCAGTGTTCAGAGTAGGGATGTCCCAATATTTGATTTTTACCTCATAATCATCATGTGCAAAAAAAACACTATAAATTTATTTTCGCAATGTTTAAAGAAAACTTTGAAACAAAATCAGTTGTGTGTATTAAATTAATCTACAGCCCAATTTTTGTCTCTGCTTTGACAAAGTAGTCCTAAGATGGTGCATAGTGAGTCGGAGAGACTTCCTGCAGCCATAACTGTATGAAAAATGAGATAAAAAAACAATAATGGTGAAATGATATGGCCAAATGGATAGATAATGACTGTATGTCTAGATTTTATACCACCATTTAAGGTGGGAAAGTAACATATTGTTGATTTAAATGCAGGCACACAATTGATTTTATGAAACAGCTGACAAAATAAATGTTTTTTCTTACTGCACTCGAGTGATGCTTCCTGAATGTTGCTTCCTTTACATGCTCGGACCCTCAGCTGTAGGCACACTCTCAGGATATCCTCTACAACTTCCTGTAACCTTGAACAACTTCCCTCTTTACAGTTTGAATGACTTCCTTATCTATTCAGGAGTTTGCTTCCTGCTATGCAGCTGCGCAAATGTACAAGAAGAAAATCTTAGACAAAAAATAAATAAAGAGCCTATTTCATAGGTGTACTTCTTAAAGTTTTTCTTTTTAAAGTAAAAAAAAAAACTGCATCCATCTCATTCCAGAGTTGGGAAAAAATATGTAAGCTTCAGTAGAGCTCAACCGGGTCAAACACCCGGCATGAGTTCTGTTGGAAAAACACTGAATGTTTCTTTTTCACACCATTTCAGAAAAGATATCAGGGGAGTGGGGGTGCTTGATTCAGGCTTTGTGGAACTAATGGAGCAAATCATTTTCATATTTTCTGGGACTGCCAGGATTTTAGAAAAAAACATGTTTGGTAGAAATGTCACATTTAAAGAGACTGTGAGGAGTTTCTAAGTAATTACAAAAAAGTCTCACATTAAGATATATGCCTGTTCGAAATACACACTTTAAGATGAGTTTTATAGCACCAAAATAGGTTATCTATAAATGCTATTCCTTAGCTTCGTGGTTGGGTCGGACAGCCAGCTACAAAACTATGATAATAAGTTTTCCAAAAATTGCTTGTTGTCACACATCAAAACCTACCGCTATGTAACTAGAAAGAGATACATTACCTTGTTGCTTTGCATTCTGTAAGTTGTTGAAAAAAGAAGTTATAAAGCAATGCAGGGTTCTGAGGAAGGTCCGAGCTACATTCATTAGAATCACAACCAACACACTTTGGCTTCGGTAACGTCTTGTGGTGCGTTCCAGTTGTAGTCAGAAGTAGGAATTTCCAAGTTCCGAGTAGGAAACTGAAACTGGAACGCCCCCCCAAGTCGGAATTTCCTGCTGGGAACTCTGTGAAACCTCGCCACCCCCGAGCTGACAATTGAAGATGGATGCCCCCAGTGTGAACAGTTTATTTAGCTCCTGTAATAATCAATTTATTTGCACTTCTGACTGGGGTGTGTCGCTCCAGATCAGCTGTATACATATTGTTAGACTTATATTTACAAAAATGCTGCCATAGTGATAATCACATTCTTCATGTGATATTTGTGAACAACAATGCAGGGCGTGCTAACAACAGCTAACAATAGCCTGGTAGATCGGCATGTTTTTTCTGACTTCAACTGGAACGCCGATAATTCGGAGATGATGTCACTCCCAGTTCCAAAGTTACTGGAATTGGAATATTAATGACAGGAAAATTCTGAGTATTTTACTGGCAGCTAAGAAAACATCTATCACAAGGAATTGATTGACGGCTGACCCACCGTCCATTGAACACTGGATGGATGTTATACAAAACAAAATTCTATAAAATGTGGTCTAAATGGGCCAAGTATGTAAAACCTGTAAGATCTGATTTTATTTAAATTTGTTGATAATTTGTGATGACCCCTCTTTTTCTTTGACAACTTTACGGTATATTATGTTATTGTTGGCTCCCTGTTCTGTTCTGTCTATGTTACTGTGGTTATTTGTTGTAATGATGAGTGAACTAAAATTGGAAAACTTGAGAGACAACTTGGATAAAGACATTGAGACTTTCTGTAGTTAAACATCTAACTGAAAGTTTAGTCACAGGAGATGCTTTATGCAATGAGAACTGTAAGAAATAAAAAATCTTAAAGTCATTGTAAAAGCACAGTCTTCTCAACAGTTAACAAAAGCACAGTGTCACATTTTTTAAAGATTACGTGACTCCAAAACTCTCTTTGTGCAGAAATGTCGGTTGACTCTGGCTCACGACGTGTTTGCTGTGGACTTCTCGGTGTCACTGAAGCCTCTGCCGCTCCAAAGTGTTCACGACAGCATCAGCTTCTCTGCCGCCTCCTCGGTCACTCCAGTAACACTTTCCTGGGACTTTGGTGACCTTTCAGCCCGAGTTAACACAACAGGAACAGGGGCCGCCATAGCAACCCGCAAATATGGACTTCCAGGACGTTATGCTGTCAGCTTGATGGCCTGGGCAGGTCACAAGGAGGTGAGATATAATGAGAAAATCTCCCTTTGACATTCAGTAACAATTTAATGTCCTTATTCTGATCTTCGGTTCATCTGCTTGTCTTCAGGTCTCTACACGTGGGGAAGTGACAGTGGCTCTTCCTCCTAAACTGGAGCTGCACTGTCCAGCCCTCACTGTGGCCAATCAGAGTCTAGAGTTCAAACTTGTCAGCTGGGGTGCTGCTGGTGTCCAAGTGGACTGGAAGATCACAAAGGATGGCGTCCAAGTAGCCAAAGGTGAGAGGCATGAGCACACAAAGAAACAAAAGCAAAGAGATGACCATCTGCCTTAAAGCAGGGGTCAGCAGTCAAGTTTGGTCTATGGCCACATTAGAGTGAGCCAGAACACCATAGATTAATATATAAAGATTATCTTACAAAAGACTGCAAATATTGTTCTCCTAATAAGATATTTAGTGAATTTTCACTTACTTTACTATCATTAACAAAGACTTGTGAGAGAGTAGAATGAGAGAGTGGAAGTACTTGGACAATCAAGACTAATTGTTCCTATTACACACACAGTATGATGCAAAAACAGCAATATATAATTATGTACTTCTCACTATTATGTGTATAAACATGGTCCCAAAGGCCATGTTAGCTGTTTGTAAAGGAGGTCTTTGGTAATATCACATAACCACACATAGCTCAGTTTAAAGGGTGGCAGTAAAAGCCAAACTACACAATGCTGCACTCACTTCTTAATGACTTTTAAGATCTCTGAAGACGTGAACTTCAAGAGTCTGAGGCTCTGTCCACATGGGGGATGAAAACGTTTTCATATTGAAAAGCTCATGAAAATATCCTAGAAATATACAACTTTGGTTAGCCTCATTCTTAGTTAACCTTGCAGCTGGATCCACCTGATTCAATGTCTCTAATCATGCAGCTCTATCTTGCCAAGCTCCAACTACGACCTGTACTGGCACGGTTAAACAGGAAGAGGCGGGAGTGACAGCCTGACAGCAGGAAGTGACTGCTTGTTCAAAGATTAGCATATATGCTACTAGGGGTGGGCGATATAGCAAAAATATCATATCACGATTTTTTTGAAATAAAATCACAATCACGATTTTATCACAGTTCTTTTTTACGTGTTTTTTTCTAGGCTGATTTGCTTGTTTGACCATTTTTTCCCTATGTTTAACATATAAAACATGTAAAACGCTAAAAGAAAAAAATGACAATTTATGCCAAAGAAACTCTCTGAACAGGTTTTAATTTAAATAGTGCAGTTTTTATAAAAACGTGCAATAAATGTAAACATAAAAGGTAATGAACAACAATAAAGTGACCTTTTGTAACATAAAAACTAAACACACCAAACAGCTTATTGAAAAGGGTCAAATATAAATGCAAACTTAAGTAACTGGTTATCTCTTAAAGTGCAACAATTTAGAACAAATGTAACTGCAATGTCTATAACCTGAGTGAATAATTCAGCTGCTTTAGAACAGATTTTTGTTCAGACATCTTCAAGCTTTTATCTCCTTTTCTCTTTCCACCATGGCTTCACGCTACATAACCAAACAGGAGATCCCATCATGCACTGTGCTTAATGTGCTATGATTGGTTAGTCAAAGTCTCTGCGCCCACACAGACGGTCTGACGATCTTTCTGCTTTATGAGATCATCCCCACGTTATAATCCTTAACGATTTAATATCGTCATATCGCACACCACCATATGCTACCAACTTCAGTAGCAGTTTTATCAGACCTAGATCGCATTTCTTTATTAAATGAAGAACGAATAACAACATGGAAAGCATTTCACAATAGACAGGACATTTTGGCTCCACTTCTAACACCACAGCAGTAATGCCTGCCTACTACATTATCTTTAGGCCCTTAATGAATGTGATCGACACATTGATTGCTCAATCATCTGCCAGATATGATTTTGAAAGGTTATTCTCATTCCCAAAGACAGACTTTCCATGAGCCGTTGTCTAAATGAACTAGTGGAATATATTGAATGGTTCATCTGGTATGTCGGGTTAATCCTAAAGAGATCAAATATCAGGTTGACATGAACAGTCTTTTTATTTGGATCAAAGTGAAATAATGATAAACAAGCTCAAAACTGATCCAACCTGTTTCAACCTCTATCAGAAGTGCAGGGAAAAAGGAATAATACTCAAAAATAATGGCATGGTATGACGAAAACAAAATGTAAGTGTCTGTTACTTTTTGATGCTAACTATCTGATTAGCTTACAGAATAATGTTGTCCCTCTTGCACTCTTAAAGCAGCAGCTGTTTGATTGTTTTTAAAACCAACAACAAATTTATGTGGAGTAAGTATCAAACGAGTCCAAAGATGATGGACTGTTTTGCTGGGTAAAAACACTAAACAGAAATGGACAATAAGACTGATGCTTTTTAAATATCTGTTTTCATATGATCCATTGGTTTGTTAAGCATTTAAGAAAATACTACAACTGAACACTTTTATTCTCCTGTTTGTTTTTACCAAAGTTACTTGATCATCTTACTGAAAGCAAATAAATGGAGACCTGGTCCCAATCTCACTGTATTTAAGGAAGACTCAACCCAGTTAAACATCGTCTTTAATAAAACCAATCCATCAATGCAGGAAAAAGATAAAGAAGTGTTTGTTTTAAATTGGTGCCAGAGAAATTCTAGAGAAAATGTTTTTAATGCCCAATGAATTAAATACCTGAACACCCATAATGCACTGGGGTTGATGCCTTTTAGACCATGCCAAACCTGTTTCCTGATAGATAGGTGTGTCCAGCTCTTCATGTGCGGGATAACTGTAAACACACGCAGGCGTCATTTTCTTAAATGGAGTTGGAGTTCTATACATTCCTCAATGTGATGATGTGTTTTTATTAAAAGCCTGAAAAGTTCTTAAATTATTTAGATTTTTCTAACATTTGATCAAACCCTTCTATTTCTACATTAGTTGGACCATATGGTATATCTTATAAAATCATCCCCAAGAACAACAAACAGTTTTTTTTCTCATGATAAAAATGTCATCAGTGTGACACTATGAGCTGATAAAGCTGATAAAGCAGGGCTCAACTGTCAGATGTTCCTTCTACAGATTCAAGATAAAATATTTGATAGGCAGTGGTAGACAGCAGGTGCTCAAAGGCAATACTGCGTCAAACTCATGGCTGCATTATGCTGACTCATAGGCTTTCAACAGAGTAAAACCCCTTCAGCAGGACCTCCAGGTGTGTGCAGATTGAGCTCCATGTGCTGCTGTACACTCTGATCCTCATTATCAGCTGATTTCAGAGCAGGTGATGTGATTGCCTTGTCACCATGGGGCCTATCGAAGGCAGGGACAGAGAAAGTGAGGAAGAACTGACTATAGTTTGTGAGGAATCTGAGGTGGTGAAAAAAATCTCATTTTCGTGCTTATATGACGATGATAATTCCCTATATAAAACACTGAGTGCAGAGAAACAGAGAGTGCATATTCACTTTCCTTTAAAGTACTTCACTTGCAAAACTTTTAGTCATCTAACATGTACACAATAATTTGGTAAGGATGATTGTCTTTTGTTGCACAGATGCTTAATCCACGTCACTCTACTTTTGTCACCGTAAGACATCCTCCAATAACACTGTGTCCTCCAACATTGTTATATTAAAATCCTTGTATCTCTTGTTGTACTTTGTACTCTGTACAGCAAGACTCTTGGTAATGTCTGTCTGGATTTTACAAAGATGCAGAGTCTTAGCTTTGGACTGGACAAGGTGGGAGTGTGCTCAGCTGTTGAGAATCAATGGAGGACAAAAGTGGAGAAACAAAGTCAAAAACTATCAATGCCGGTTCTGTCTGGCTGCCTCAAACTGACAGTGTGGGAGGTACTTTTGCTTTTGTTGTCATTTTTTTACAGTATTTGAGCTTTTTTCTCCCTCTAAAATACAAGTGCTGAACAATAAGGACTTAGCTGAAGCCCCCAGTGGAGTCAATGCAGTTTTTTTAGACAGTCAATGAAAATGAATAAAAAAAAGACAAAAAAAATGAAGTGAGTATAAAGGGCCAAAACACAACAAAAAAAAGGATCTTTTTAAAAAGACCTTATCATAACTGGAAAACTGTGAGGTGTCTAACAGTTGCCCCCACTGACCAACTTCTAGTTTTCCCACAGCATGTAAAAAAGGCAAAATAAGAACTTGGAAGCTTTTCGCTTGAGCAGTAAGAGAAAATAAGAGTATTTGCTGGTTTTTCAGCGATTAGCAGAGCATTAGCTTTGATGTTAACAGTTATATTTCCTCAATATTTTATTCTCATGTGTAGGGAGTCCACGTCCATGGAGGTTGACTAATATGTGCAACTGTAGCCACAGGAACATCAAGCTTCTTGGAGACGGACTGAGAGCCTTTACTCTAACATGCTTGTCTATCATTTTTTCTCTCAGTGTGGTACACGACACAATACCAAACAGCACAGTGATGATTTTTCAGCCTTTAAATAGGCAGACTGACTGATTACCATCTTGAAGACACCTGTGATGCTAATTAAAGGAAACACCTTAGTTTAACTTGTCCCTATGGCCTAATCATTATCAATCTTTTCTAGGGGTACCATCATTTTGGTCCAGGCCAGTTTCATTATTTAGTTTTTTTAAAATGATTCTGTTGAACCACTATTCAATATTATTTTCATTTGTCATTTTATTATTTTTTTTTATTTTTGTCAGTTTCAAGTCTTTGCAGTGGCACTTGTGGGTTTTTCTTCCTTCAACAGAAGGGTACCAACAATGTTTTCCTGTCTGTAACTCCAAACCACTGAGTGTCTTTTACATCTGGTATGTCCTTTTTTGTTTTAAAGTCCAAAATAAGTCCACACAACTGATATTCAAGCGAGCAGTGAAATCATTTTGTTTCTGCCATGCTTGATTTACTATCTCTCTCCTACAAAATAAATGTCACTTCACCAAAAGCTTACTGAATGTCTGAAATTCAGTCATGGATCCATATATCAATGCCTGTCACGAATATGGCGTCACTCTAGTGTATTGATTTTTTTCCCACCCCGATCAAACACTCCCCATCTCGCCTCATAGAACATCATATTTGTGAGGATGCAGAGGAACATTACTGCTCTAGATGCTAATTTAACTTGAATGAAAGAAAGTAAAAAAACATCTTTTTCAGGCCTCTTTCAGGAGCACAGATGGTTGTGAAGTGTTTGTAAGGAGCAGAGTGCAAGAAAAAAAAACAGATTTTAATGCTTAGAGAGAGCTACTCCATCAGATATTTAACGAAGCACAGTGAGTCACAGTTTAAATAAAAGACAGAAAATATGACTGAAATATTCACAATTAAAACTGCTCTCTCTTAGTTCCAACAAGAGCTAAAAGATCAAATGACCTCTTACCAAAAAAATGCATATTTAAGAAAATATACTCAGCAGTATCATATATGAAGCTTGATGACCATGCACATCCAGCAGTGATCTTAACCAGCCTGTTGGGCTTGTAAGTGAAAGGAGTAATAAGAGAAGCTGTTGGAGGAAAAGTGCCAGCCAAATCCAGTTGTATTATTATATTGTTATTATTTTTTATTAACCCTTTTTACGGGTTGTTTAATCTGACAGCCTAGCCTAGATGCTGGTATTTCTTTAAAGTGACACAGGACTTTGATTTATTTTTTGGCGCTCTATTGGGACATTATACATTCTGTGATAACCAAGATTTTTTTTTACCCTTGCAGCTACCTCTGATTTAATTCCTCTGGGGATTCTCAAGCCAAAAAGGCAAAAAAAAAACCCTGCTAGAATAAATACCAGTCATAAGATAAACATTTATCAATACTTTTTCTGTTTTTTAAATCTGAACCTTAAATAGCTTCAGCTTTGCTCAAAACTACTAAAATGTAAATCATTTTCAGCATTTACCCTTTAAAGGCCAGTTTGAATATAGAATACCTTCTTTTTTGAAAAAGAACACAAGATGTGAGACATACATCTCATGTATATATCCATATCTATATGTATATATACAGTATATATATATATATATATATATATATATATATATATATATATATATATTAGTGCTGTCTGGCGATAAAAAAAAAAAAAATTAATCTAATTAATTACAGGATTTATAATTAATTAATCTAATTAGTCGCATTTTAATCTCATATCTGCTTAAAGTACCCAAATAAAGAATTTGATTTCTAGGACATTAAAAAATTGTAGTGGATGATTAATCAAATCAATACACTAAGAAGTGAAGATTGAAAATCTACATTTTTATCGGTGATTGAATAAAACCAAAGTCAGGACAACTTGTCCAGAAAATTCTAAGCTCAATCAGGCAACTCAAATTACACTTTAAGTGTGTTTCATAAATCAAATTCAAAATAAGAAAAAGGTCGGGGACATCCAGCAAACCAATTAGGCCTGATGCATTATTAAAGAATGTAGTACAAATATAGATAAATAAATTCAAAAATAAAATAAGACTAAGTCTTAAATATGCCATTCCTGTTGTCACCTGGGCTTTGTTTGGTTTGACTGGAGACACATGTGTGAAGTGACGTGCCACTGCCATGTACGGGTCCTCCAGCTGGCCAATATCAAAATGTTTGTGTGCTATGACTAATCGCGATTAATTTTTTTAATGCATTAATTTGTGTGTAATTAATTATATATATATATATATATATATATATATATATATATATATATATATATATATATATATATATATATATATATAGACACATATATACATTGTTGGGGGTTGATTACAATCAAATATGTGAAAACATATCAGCAACATTGATTTATTTGCATTACTATTTCTTGTGCTGGCCCATTTAAAATTGTGCACCTTGAGCCAATAATGCCCATGTAAAAAAACTGCTTTGAAATCATCTTAGATCTACATTTTTTTCATCTTTTTCAGCATAAATCTCTTAAAACCACTTTAGCTCTGCTCAAAACTACTAAAATGCTCAGTAGATTTTAGGAGTTAACCTTTGAAATGGCAGTTTGAATATGTGATGGTACTTGTTTTATTAAGAAAAAACAAAAAAGGGGTATTTTCCATATAATACATGGTATCTGCATTGTTTGGGTGTTACTACGCCTAATCAACACTTGCAAAAGCTGCAAGCAAGACAACAGGGGGAAGTTATTGTTCGCACAGAGATTAGCGTAGATGCTAACAGTCTCAGTATCAGTTTTATCAGATCTGGACCACATTTCTTTATTAGGTGAAAAACACATAACAAAACTGAAGTGCATGTTTTTGTGAGATCTTGTTCTTGCAGTAGCTGACATTTTTTACTTAATACTTCAGCATTGCAGCAGTACTGCCCACTGCATTTATCGATTGACTGTAATGAATGTGAATGACAGAACCATCGACCAATCAGCTGCAGGATAGGTTTTGCAAATTCCAGAGACTTTCTATAATTACATTTGTTATAATAAAACTGAGCTAATGTTTGGAAAGATAAGATTTTTTTTAGGCTTTTTTACCTTTTTGACAGTAGAGAAGACAGTGGATGGGCTTATGAAAGGGGGGGAGAGGGGGCAGGGAAAGACACTCTGCAAAGGCCAAGGCCTGGATCTGAGATCTGAGATCTGAGATATGTCTGTTTGCCTACCACTCCACCAAACCAGCACCCCAACATATTGCATTTATAATATGCAAGATTCTTTAGAATTCTTCGCCTGTTGCTTAAGATCAAAATATTCTTCAGTCTGTCAATACTTTTATTTTGTAATCAAGCAATTTCTTCACATAATTCAGATCTCTGTATGGTAGGATCCTTAATTAAACTGCTCTTTTGGATCATTTTGTGCTGCTTTGTTGAGCAAACACCCAGCCAGTTGTAACAAAACATGAAACATTATTGATCTCACTAATGGGAAATTAAGGATTGGTATTGATCACAGAAAGCCTAATCTTAGAAACTAACACAAATGCAGCTTATAAACGTCAACTTACATTACACTTATGTTCTTTGATAGCCATGTTCAACCTTTGAAGCTATGTCATTGGACCATGCAATACAAAATCCAACTTTCCTGAACAAGTACAAGGAGGCACTTCTGAATGTCTCAAGTTAAGATCAGAGTCCTATCTGTGAAAAAAAGTGATTCATGGAACTTAAGTCTGCAACTGGAACCAGACCTTGATGTAAAGAGAATTAAAATATTTTTCAGAGATATAAGAAGAACTGATCCCTCAGATATTTTGGGGGGTAGAATCTCTTGAGGAAAAAAATGTCTTTTTCATTTTGTGTGACTTGGACTTTGAACTTATCAGGACATTGTTTTCATGTCTCTGTCCTCCAGCCGCCCCTCACTGTCCAAAAGATGGAGTGTACCACAATGAGTCGTCACGCTGTTTCCAGATAGTTCCAGGGGAGCAGAGCTGGACAGATGCTCGTCAGCAGTGTTTGGACCGCGGCGGGGATCTGGCAGTGGTCAGAAGTGACGCACTGCGTAACCTGCTGGCATCCAAAGTGACACAGTAAGTTTTTTTTTGTTCTCTTCTTTTTTTTCCAAGGGTTGTCTGAGTTTTTCTGTCACAGCTATACTTAATGCAGCTGAACAATACCAAGATAAAAAAAATGACAGGATGCAATCAGTAGATTGAAAGTGCTGTGATTGGTCACTGATTGCCAAAGCCAATATATGCTGGTGTCCAAAGCTGAGGAGTGCTCTGTGTTTGCTGCACCTTTAATTTCCAGCCTTCAAGTGTGAAACACATTAGCACTGGAGGCATGCGGACTAAAAGGATCTCTGTTCACTGTTGGATTGACAGAGCCAGTGGTTCTCAGTTATTTTCTGTTGTGCCCCTTCTTCAAGGTTAATATCTTTTCATGCCCCTCCACCACCCAAGAAGCTCAAACAAATGAATATTTTCCACATCAGGCAACATTACCCCAAAAAGGCCAACAGAAGCTTGCGGTGATGAAGCCCATATTGATTTTTATCTTACATAGTAGGCTGTGCTGTGACTTAAAATAGTGCCTAACTGAAGCTACTTGGTTGTGGTAAAGTAAGTAGAAGTGAACAAACTGCTTGTAGGGTGTAATTACCCAACACTGTTTTCTTTTAATTAAGTAAAGAGTTTGGCATCATGTATGGCAATGTAAGGCATTAGTGCCTGTCAAGTGATTTCTGAACAGAAAAAGAACTGAGCTGTGACACTGTAGCTCAGGTTCAGGCTCAGGTACCTCCCACAACCCCACTTCGAAAACCTGAACTATTGTTTTCGTAGATGTCTAAGACGGGAAGCAAATGGTCTAATGCACCAGGACATGGGACCATTAAGTTGAAAGAAGAATGAGCATTTTCCTCGTCTTCCTCAGCTCTGAGGCATTGGCTCGTAGTGTCAGCAGCTAGCCTGTTTTAACTTTTGAGCCACATTGGCGTCAAACAGTACTTGGTGACTGTCGCCTTCGTATCACTCAGTGACGTCACGTCCGCTTGAGTGCATTCATATCATATTATATAATAGGATGTATTTGCTTAAATTATTCCAACTGTATCCTTTTGACCTACCAACCACAAACCACTGCAGCTGATGGCCCTGCAGTTGCATCATCTGTCAGCTGCACCTCGAGTAGGGAGTTCTCTGCGGTCCTATCTTGGCAGAATTAATTTACTCACTAACAAATTTTAACACACAGACATGGATTGTCACTTTGTGAGCTGGAATAAAACGGTCTGCAATGGGTGTTGTCACACACCTTCACAATGCTGATTGGTATTTCCTGTGGGCGATGACGCCAAACTGTCAGTCAAAGAAAAACAACGGCACTTCAGTGCGCAGCACGCTTGCTCTATGTGGAATTGGGGGATTAGGTTATTACACTCACAAAAACACAAACAGACTTCTGCTATGACAGACTATTTCTGTATAGATTTTATCAGCAACCTTGTTTCGAGTGATTAAGAGGCACAACTGGAGGGACTGCGAGCAAGCAGAGCTGCCGGGTTTTTTTCTATAACGTTAATGGGCTCAAATTAATGTTACTAGTATTTGTGAGTTGTGGAGGACTGAGATGTTTATTACAATTACAGGAGAGTCTACTGCTTTAATTTAACTTAGAAACCAAGGCTTTCTCCTTTGGCAAAATCATTGCTCTTCCCTGCTAAGTCTGTGTTGGTGCATGTACAGCAGTCACTGCTGATTGGCTGCTCCCTGGCTTTGCATGCAACCAGAGCCTTTAACCAATCTGATAGTGCTGTGGGTGGGACAAAATACAGTCCAGTGTAAAGTTTTGAGCCTTATAAACTTCAATAAAGCTGTAACCTATCGATGGTTTAAATCAGTGCTTTGACTTAAAGCATAAGCCAAACTGGTTGGTTAATGTATTTGATTTGTCAGTGTCCATCAATGTTTCAGTACACCCTGAGTCATTAACTAAAAATGGAGGATTTTCGTGTTCTTTTCATCAGTTTGTGCTGCCACCTGTTGGAGATCCTAGGACACTGCACAGCTACATTAGCTGACCAGCCACTAAATCAGTTGCTATGGCAAAACACAGAAAGTAAATATGGGATTATGTGATGATTTCAACTAATAGATGATCAATATTTGACAGAAAAGATTATTATCTGGACATCCCTTGTATTCATCTTTGTTTTTATTGCCACATTTTCTTTTTGTTTGTACAATGGGTAGTCATTTTACAGAAATGTTCTCATATTAACAATAACACAAATTATGCAATCAATGTCAGTGTATGATGGTGTTTTGGTTCAGAAGCAGTTGTTTGTTCACTGTTAACGCTGCATTGAGCTGCTCCTTTGTTACCTCTTGAATTGGTGTACACAGAAGCAGAACGGCTGAGACAGATTTACAGCAAATTGAAATTATGTGTGCTGAACTGTAATAAAAGGCTCTTTGGAATTGTTGCTGCTCTGAAGGACACCAGTGTTTGGATTTCAGGTCGGAGAGGGTCGCAAAAAACACATCTGTAAAAGCACAGCTGCATCGCAACACCCGGGGAGGAGGAGTCCATAGTTCAATGTGTGTGTGCGTTCTATGAGTGTGTGTGTGCGTCTGTGTTAATGTCAGGGTAGAGGCCCTGCCCTCAGACCAAAGCAGACGAGAGAATGAAAAACCTGCTGCAGATGGAGTTTACCCCCTCTCCATTCTGCCTTTGCTCGTCTTCGTCCGCCCCCTCACTTACATAAGGAGTCCATTTTTTCCACTCCTTGTTTTTGCCACAAAGCCCCTTCCTCTTGGTCCCCCTCTGCTCGTAAAATTTTATTGAATTTTACTGTTTTTAAGTCATGCTTGCTGCTGCTTTTTAGGAACAGAGAAACCAGCCAGTCAGTGTTTACTGGTTGGTTGTACTTTTGGGAGTGTGATAAGTAGAGATATTGTCAGCAAAGATCGAACATCTTTAAATGTTTTAATGTAATCGGAGTTTTTGGCCCCATCTGCATTAATATGTAACTCTAGCTTTCATGCAAGAAATATTTGTGCAGAAACACAGCTGATTGCCATCGTGTTTAATGTTTGAACTATTGACAAACTTTTCATACCACCCTACTTCTAAATCCTGGACTATTCTTCATAGGCAGGATCATTTTTAACCATATGTTACCAAGCCTAATCTTTATATGAAATGCAGTGATACTTTGCAAAATAAAAGTGTGGCTGTGTTTTGATCAGTGCACTCGTAACAAAAAGACATGTCGACTTTACCATACACCGAAAGCAAAGTAGCTTGATGGTGATTTCAACTAATAGATGATAGTGATCCCACATAAGACTCTGTAAATTACACAACTTGAGCTGAGTCAGTGGCCCATATCTGCAGCATTTTTTAGCAGAGCAAACAAATTATTAAGGGGTGTCCGAATGGTAACCCAAACGCTCTCCCCCCACAACCATAAATCTCTTCATTTTACCATGCGTGGCCTAAATCATAGCATCTCTCCCAGCACTGACCACAGCGCTTGCCAGTCCCTGCCCCAGTTAGTGTTGCCACTACTAGTACAAAACTAAACACAACTGTTCCAACCCACCCAGCAAGACACATCGTAAGAAGCTGCAGGCGTGTCAAAGTGTTGCTAAGTCTGCTTTCTAGTGTTTGTTTGTTTGGGCTTGTTTTTTTCTATATATGCTTGTAAATATTGGCGGTTTGGGGTTGCGCTTTTTTGGACTTATTCTAAAAATGCATCTAATGCACACTCTAATAACAATATATACTAGATTCAGAAGTTGCACAAACTATTTTCTTCCACTCTAAATGCAAATGTATATTTTACTGTACAAAGAGGGCAAAAATGGTGTTTCTACCAAAAAGAAATCCTTATATCAGCGATCACCAACCGGCGCCCTGGGGGCCACATCAGGCCCCTCAGAGCTTTCCATCCAGCCCCCCGACTATTATTTTACAGAAGAGAATTTGCGACACTGCAAATGACATTTTTGAGGAGATTTAGCTACCTTTTTTTACTTTAAAAAATTCACAATATATGCCATGTTAAGAATGGAATAATTCTCAAAATTCTTACTTTTCCCCACATAATTTCTGCTGAAATTTCAGAGTTCTGTTTTTTTTCTGCATCATTCTAAATTTAATCTCAGATTTCTGAGTTTTCCCCCCACAATGCTGAAACCAATCTCAGAATAAAAAAAATACTTTCCAGAATTCTGACTTTTTACAGACTTAAAAACAACTTCAAGCTTAGATATTCTTTTCTTTTTTTAAGTTTTTGTTTGCCCTTTTGGTCTTTCGTATGACTGAACATGAGGAAATGTGCAGAGTAAAAAATGTTTTTGTTTTAAGGACAGCTTTTCGTCATTTGAAACCCTAATAATGAAACCCCATGTGGCTGCTTCAGGACTGGTGCAGCAAAACACTTCATTATAATTGTTTTTTATTATTATTAGTGTTTTCTTAAATGTGGCCCACAGAGCATATGCCAAGGAAAAAACTGGCCCGTGTATAAATGTAGTTGATGATCCCTGCCTTATAGCCTGAAATAAGTTTATTTCTAAAGTAGCTATTACTGTTTTCACCATAATAAAGCTGTAAAGGATCAACATAAAACTTAAATAAAGGCCTGAATATGTCTGTTTTGTTACAAAAAACAATAACAGTAGCCCCGTCTCTACATCTTTAAAAAGAAAAGGATGGTTAGTGTCCAGCAAGGACACCAGCAATTGCAAAAAAGTTAGGGGAAGCACTACCAATGTTCATAATATTGACATGCTTTTCATACCACTGTATTTTCAAAATCCTAAATTATCCTTTAAACCAAAATCAGCACTGAATGTAACATCGACAACCGCACCAGATGGAAAATAGGAAAGAAATCTGTGCTGCATGCCAAAACATTTTATGCAGCACATACCCTGTGGCTGTAAAATAGCTGTTTAAAAACAACAGTGCAGTCAGTGTTTGATGGTAAAATGAACTATCGTGTGTTTTGAACCTAATGAAATGTTTATTTCTTTTACACAAACCTCTGAGTTTTGTTTTAAAGTCATAATGAATCATACTATGGCTTTGCTTTGGACTGTTTTTATTCAACTGTGTGACAGAACAACAAATGGAAGCAGGGGTTAAATGTGCCGTCCATTAGTGGCCTCTTGGGTTTAAAATCCAATTCATCAGTCGTAATCACAGGAATCCTCTAAATATCTGACATTGCCTTGCTAGCATCCCATTGGGGTTCAGTCAGAGCGCATTTTCATGCTTTCTCTGCTCTGCAGCTATTGATTGTTCCAGGCGAGCTGCTCACATGTTAGAGACTTCAATGCCACTTTATGAGACCACATTGATCTACGTCGGGATGTTTTGTTCGGAGCCTGTGTACATTGCTGCTCCATCTCACTGAATGAAAAGAAAGAAGACATTTTTATCTTCTTTTGTGCTCCCTCTGTGAATAGCCTGAATGTTCTTTAATCACATTATGTCAAATTTGTCTCATCTTGCATTTGCAATTATTGTGTCTGTGCCCTCCCGTTTAATTGACAGAGCCGATTTTTTCAGTTGCCAACAGCAGAGTCGCTAAATGTCATGCAGGCGCTGTGTTAATTCATGCCTCACCCTTCTGTTTCAGCCCCAGGGAGCGAGGTGTGTGGCTGGGCTTGAGTGACGTGGACTCTCCAGGCAGGCTAAGATGGGTGAACGGCTCTGAGGCAGAGGAGGGAGAGAAGGGCCCGCCACCTCGATCACCCATCTCCCGTGGAAACCTGTGTGTTTCTCTTGATCAGAGGGGTCAGGCCAGTCTTCACCCGTGTAATGCCAAGAGAGCTTTTGTCTGCCAATACAGTCCTGAAGGTATGCTGCATGTGTTTGCAAGGATGCTCTGACATTTACACACAAGCATATGGAGCAGTTTATGATCCAGGAGACTTGTGAAAAGATGAAGCCTCCTCAATTTTCTGTCAACAAAAAAGTCCTCCACAGCATTTGTGCCTCAGTTTTTTAGACTAAGTAGAAATTTTCTGCTGTCTTCACCATCAGATTTATTCAGATTTAAGTTGAAGCACAAACAAGTTTACATAAAAATAACCTCCTTTATCTCAAGCAGGAGTGCTGTTCTCTGCTGCATTATTTGTTCTTGGAGTGTTTTATTCATTTTTACAAACTGCTCTGATCCAAAGTACTATCCAGAAACAGTCCATTATTTAAAATATTAAGGTTGAGTTTGAATATTTAAAAAAAAAGGATCTCATTTATATACCAGCTAGTAAAGATAGCACTGCTTGTTTTGTAAGTTTAGAACTAGGCACTTGGTTTGAGAGTTGTGAGAAAAAACAGTTACATGTTTGACAGTTTGTAAGTATTTTGTCTTCAACATACTGAAATATAAATCTCTATAAATTCAGTTTGTAAATATCACATGTTATATTTGTTAAAATACAGAAATGAAGAGGCATTAAATCAGAGGAGTCAAACTCAATCACAGAAAAGGACAAAAGTTAAAATACTGTGTAAGATGGGGGCCAAAAAGGATCAACATTTATTGATTGGTCTAAAATGGGTGGTGCTTCATTAGAAATATAAGTTAGAACAGCATATCAATGCTTGGGCAGCTAAAAAGTCGCTTTATAAGCACTGATCATGTATTGATCTACTTAAAATTGATCAGAGTGATATAAAAGCAAAGAGAAGAGATGTTTGTACAGGTCCTGTATTGCAGATGCTACAGTGCATTGTGGGGTTTATAGTGAGTGGTGGGAGTGCTATTTAACGGAGGGCCATTTATAACAGACATATACAATTACCTTGGGGCCCAGTTTTTGTTATATCCCAGGCTGAATTTGGCCCACGGGCCCCGAGTTCGACGTATCTGCCTTAGATGAATAGTTCAGGATTATTTAAAATAGAGTTGTATGAACTACCTGGCACCAGCCTGAACATTAGCCACAGCGATGACGATCAACTCTGCCTCTGTGCAGAAAGAGCCAGCATGGATGCTAGAGCTATACCTGGTAGGGTCTTGGCTGTTGCTTGTCAGGTCCATCACAGGGCCTGTTTTTTTTTTTTTTCAAGAGACTTTTAAAACCTGCAGAGACAAGGGGCAGCAACTTATGGGATATTTTACAACAATTTCTTGGTCAAAATGTCAGCTGCAATTATTGGCAAAGATTTTCATATCTGCCAGTGTCGATATTAATCTGATATGATGGTACATTCTTAAAACACTTGATCATACTTGTTGTTGTTGTCCCTGCTTAACGCTGTAAATGGATATACCTATGTTCCCTTAATCTGAACTTTTAGTATGTGATATCTTGAGGAATCCTACTCAAGGGGTCATCAAACTATCAGAAATCAGCTTTTCAAAAAGCAAAAATCTCCATTTGGGGGTAAAACAACTGTCAGGGTTAGTATCAGTTGCTTATCAACATTTTTTGCTTTGCTTTTTGAAAGTGAATCCTTCTGCCTGTGCATGTGCCAGTCTCATGGGGTTCAAAGAAATCAAAGACGCTTATTCAATATAACACATATCCTTCAAAGAAATCCATCACAATGAAAAGCCTTCAGAGAAAAAGAACAATCAAAACATGTTTCAACTGAATGAAAATTCAGGGTTTCAGTTTATAAAAGACTGAGTTTATGTGTCTCTTGGTTCAGGAGCTGTCTCACTATGTGCAGTGTTACATTTATGTAGCATATGTAGACTGCCTGGCCAAAAAAAAAGTTGCCCCCTGGATTTAACTAAGTAAAAAGGTACAAGCCTCCTATTGGATCATTACTGCATGGGCGATTATCATTCAGCTGGAAACAAGATATTTAACCCCAGCTGATGCAATGAGTAGCTTCTTATTTCTTAAACAGCCGTGTTGAAAGACACATCCTGTGGTTGAGGGAAAGATGTTAGTCTGTTTAAGAAGGGTCAAATCATTGAATTGAATCAAGCAGGAAAAAAACATCTAAGGAGATTGCAAAAAAGACTTAAATTGGGTTAAAAACTGTCCAACGCGTTAATAAAAACTGGAAGGATAGTGAGGAACCATCATCATCAAGGAATAAATGCAGTTGAAGAGAAGTCCTGAAAACATTTGGCCGAATCAAATCAAAGAAAAACAACAGTAGAACCTAGGGGTCAGTTTAATAGTGAAAGTCAGAGCATTTCCACACACACAATGTGAAAGGAACTCAAGGGATTGGGACTGAACAGCTGTGTAGTCTTAAGAATACCACTATTCTATAGTCTTCAATTTGCTAAGGAGCGTAAATATTGGACTGTGGAGGACTGTAAGAAGGTCATGTGGTCTGATGAGTCGGATGAGCCTGTTCCAGAGTGGTGGGCACATCAGGTTAAGAAGAGAGGCAGGTGAAGTGATGCACCCATCATGCCTAGTGCCTGCTGTACAAGCCTGTGGGGGCAGCGTTATGATCTAAGGGCAAATCTTATGACATTGCAGAAGCTTATTAAAACAATACCACAGTGAACGTGTGCTGCAATGAAAACTTAAGGTGGTCCAATGAAATATTAGAGTGCGTGAACTTTTTTTGAGGGGCAACTTTTTTTTGGCCAGGCAGTGTATTTCGTGTGTTCCTTTATTGCTTTAATTGCAGTTTTTTTTTGTCTGTATTCTCAAAGAAGAAAAAAAAATTACCCTGACTTTTCTCTTTCTTCCTCCTTAGTACCTGTTCCAGATGCAGGGGTCTACATGTCAGGTCTAGCTGTCTTTCCCACCCATAATCCTTTACAGCGTGTCCCACCTGCAGAGCTCAGAACTCCACAGCCTCCCAGCCGTGGCATAGAGGTAACCTAACGCTCTTCTCTTTTCATGTTGCCATCGATCAAACCCCCTTTTAAACTTTCAATCTGTCTCTCTCACACCTTATGATCATTTTTTTCTGGCTACAGGTGCTTCTGTTCCCGGCACTGAGCTTCGTTCAGGCGGGTCGTCTCTCCTCCCTGGAGTTTGTCACTCAGGCTTTCGGCTCACAGATCCACGTTCGATTCCAGACATACAGACCCCACTGTTTCGACAGCCATCACCTGCTGCTGCCCAGTGAGTCCAACACAGAAACACTTGGTCAGACTCTCGACACGTTAAGCTCAGCACAGTCCTGGAGATGGGGGGGCAGGTGATAAAAACAAGAAACTATAAGCCACCTGCGCCACACTAACACACTGCCCAGGTATACTGAAGCTGTTATGTAGGTGTTACTAAAAAAGACTTGATTGGTGACATAATGGAGGGCACAGCAGGCAAGGAAGGTGGAAAGACTATTCAAGGTTACCTTAAAACACAAACAACAGTCTCTGTAACACTGAGCTGGGGCCAGAAAATTCTCTCTGAAACAGGTGCTTGATTAATTTCTATTATCTTAAACTGAAACAGAAGAAATTAGATCAATCTTTCTGTTAATAACAACAAATAATTCTTACAACAACAGAATAAAACTGATATGACTCTGGTTACTAGTTCATAAGATTATTCATACAACATATTTATAGGCGGATATTTGCTTAAAAAAAAAAAAAGTGATGTTTGAAATGTGTTTCTGACGGCCCTGATGAAGGCCACAAATTTGCACGCATCAGTCTAATAAAGTTTCCTAAGCTTCAGGTGTTGATGGATCTCTGATGGTTTCAACCAGTGTGTCCTTTTTGAGGAAGTGAGCAAGAAAATGTTGGATATTTATTTGTATAATTTTATAAACTCTAACACAAGTAGACTATCACCATGAAAAGAGCAATTTTTTTTTAAAGTGAAGCCTTTGTCCTCGACAAAAATGATGATGAGTTCAGAAATATTGGGTTTAAATTGGTAAAAATCAAAGTTGTGCATCCCATATTCAAGTTGAATTGAAAAACAATACATGAAAGATAAACATAACATCAACTCTGGTTTCACCCTTGAGTCACACCTAACCTTTAAAAAAATAATAAATAAAAACAAAAGATCCCAAAGCATTATGAAATTGTCTTTGCAGCACGAGCCAAGGATTAACCTTAAGCTTCATGGACTTTTGCCTTTTTCGTGTGCTGTCACTACGTCTTTGATTCATAGCAGACTTTTGTGCAAAATGTGTAGAAGTTTTGTGAATGAACATGAGGCCTGTAGACCTTGGCCTTTGACATGAGCTTTTGTCACACAGAGGCACTAACGCTCATTTAATTATCCATGTCTTTCAGGCTGTGGAGGTCCAGCGTGTGCTCCAGTGGCTGTCTGTGTTCCTCATGACGTCACAGCCAGTGATCCTCCATCTTGCCCCCGACTGGAGCAATGGTGTCCCTTCAGTCGCCGCTGCCAGCCTCTCCAGACATCCTGCCACCCATCTACCTGTCCAAACTGCACCCAGGCTCACCGCCTGCCCTACGCAGCGCAGAGGCCTCGGTACACCCTGCAGAACGAGGTGGTGCTGACTCTACCTGCAGGACCAGCTGCACATGTGCTGGTGAGTTTTTGGTTTCTGTTTTCATTTCAGTATCGGGTAGAATATTTTGCCCTGGTCAGTGGCAGACATGTACTGTGCTCCAGCTCAACTGTTTAACGAGTCTACAACAGTAGCTCAACTTAAACCTGCATGCTCTGCACACACCAAGACTCACTGTTGTTTGTTCCAGGTACAAGAGGACTTGGAGGACCTCCTTGTCTCTCCTGGTGATGTCATCGCCCTGCAGCATGACGCGGGCCCCGGCTCCCTTCTCCAGTGCCTACCTTCACCACACTCACTCTGGCGACAACCTGTTTTAGCCCTCAACCAATCAGAGTGGTTCTGGATCAACTCCACCAGACACCAAACGGACGCCGCAGCTGACCACATTGACCCTGACCATGTGCCTGACCCTGAGCTCGACGTAGAGGCCCTGGTAAAGGACGATGAGGGAGGCTGGATCGAGGATGTGGTCTGCCCCGTCAGAGTTCTCTATGTGGGACACAGTGAGACTCAGCTCAAGGGTGGACAGCTGTCTGTTGGTCTCTCACAGCCTGGGCTATATAGCCTGCTGGTAAGATGACAGCTGGATGTTGTTTCCCAGCATGCATCTGGCTTTTGTCTTATTGATTACCTCAGATCAGTGGACTAATTATTTTTGTCATACATTTGTCAACAACCTTTATTCACCTGCCGAAAAAACTAGATATTAACTAATAAAAACAAATGCACATGGACAAAAACTAAAACTAAATTAACTGATATTTTCATCAACAAATAAAAACTAGACCACAATGTTTGACACAGACTAAATCAAATCAGATCTAATTTCATCATTTAGAAAGTAGGTACAAGTTAGGAACATATCCAATCACAGCTTGTTAGAGAACGGTCCTGCTGCAGCCTTGCAGGTAGCACTCTCAGGACCGCACTCTCACGCCCCTCAGTTGCACATGCGTGGAGAGACGGTTAGCCCTAACCCATACCCCCTGGATTCATCATCTGGCGGGATAGAGGGTCCCTGCCCCATGCCTTACCCTAAACCTAACCATAGTTTTAAAAACTTGCCTGAACCTAACTTTAACCAAATAGCCTACACATGCCTAAACCTACCCTATTCCTGTGGTCCTGCTGAGACAACTTCAATTCATGGAGCTGGATGGTGCTGCTGCGAAAACTGACGGTCCTGAGAATGCGCTCTGAGAGTGCGGTCGGTCTTGAGAGTGCTGCCTGCAAGGCTGCAGCGGTATACTATTGGTTTGTTGTCAGTTGCAGTTTTGTAGCTGAGATGTCAGGTAGCCTGAAGAAAGGTGATTGCACTTCACTTGAAAGTTAAATTTGTATCTGTTCATTTATACATTCAGACTTTACCAGCATTCAGTTAAGGGTTATTAAATGTTTCATTTTACCTAAGTGTAAAACATGACTCCAGAAATTTAAGGAAATGTAAAGGCCTTACACTTCACTCTTCATCTTTTAGTTGACTAATTTACAGTTGATTCCATCGACTAAAAGTTGTGAAATTTCATCAACTAAAACTAGACTAAAAACAATTTAGATGACTAAATTATGACTAAACCTGAAAGATATTTCAAGAAAAAGACTTAAGGAAAGAAAGAAAAAAAGAAAAAATTTAAACTGAATCAAAAAGTGCTGTCAATATTAACACTGCCTCAGAAAACAACAATCACAATACTGAAACCAGTATCAGCATTTGTGCTCCAATGCAGTATCCAAATCATAACATCACTGTGCTTGTCTGACTTCATTATTTAGTACCTTTCAAAAATTAACTGGGGTTTTCTTAACTGTAGGTGACTACAGCCGAACCATCTTACCCTGCCTCTGCATCGTGCCCCGTGAGGGTGGTTCCTCCTCTGGGCCTGACAGTTCTTCACCCCCCACTCAAGAACGGCACCCTCTACCTGCAGCCCAACGACACCCGCCTGCTGCTGCGTGTTCAGTCTCGCTATGTAACAACACTCTCTCAGCACGGCACCAACCTCACTGTGGTCTTCCAGCAGGACTGTCCCTCAGGGTTTTCCCCCAGTCAGTGTCAGCCTGGACCTGGCTCGGGGTCTGGTTTGGAGGTTGCTGAGCCTAGCCTTTATGCAGTGCTGGGTCTGGGCCTGGGGGAAGAGGAGCAGAAAGGCCCCATGCAGGTTGAACTGGAGGCCCATAATAATGTAACAGAGGCCAGCTTGAATGTGGTTGTTCAGCTGGAGGAGCCGCTCACAGTACTGGTGGTGCAGCCCCACCCAGGACGCAGGGTGCTGATGGAGTCGCTTGTGGTCAGTGCCCGTTTGACATGTTTTTATTTATTTATTTATTCTTACGTGACCAACATCTAACATTGATTTGATGGAAATGTGGAATATTTCTACATATCTCTGTGTCATTTTGTTCATTTTAGAGCTACACAGCTTCAGTCCTCAAAGGTTCCAGTCCCACATTTATATGGACGGTGGATGACAGGCCTTACTTCACCTACTACAACACCGTCCTCAACGTCATCTACCAGCATGCGGACATCTACAAGCTCACTGTGAGTTTGTAATAAATGTTTCAGTTTAATATCATTCAAACTGTCTCTCTGGCATCATTTATGCTAATAATTCCTCAATTTGGCTCAGCTTAGGGCTGCATGATATTTGATGTTTAAAAGCTGTAAGTCAGAGGGTTGTCTGATTAACTACATGCTGGAGATGGGCGCTCCGGCTAGGTGCACTTAACCCTTTGACTGGCAATGTAACCGTGTGGTTGACTTTTTGCAGCCTTACTACTGTATTTAAAATTCTGAAAGCCCATCTTTGTCTGTTCTTTTCTTTTTCACCTCTCCGAATAGAATTTGTAAGACCAATGTGTATCCAGTGGATGGCGCTGCTGTGAATGAGTATAATTGTGTGAAAACTAGAAAAAAATCGCAAGTGAATCATTGCCGCATAACTCCTCAGAAATCCAACAGAGCATATATTGGAGTGAGAAAAAAATGTTTTTGCATATTTCCAGATCCTCTAACAATCATTATGTAGTTGAAGTAAAAGTTAGAGGATAAAAAATGTATCTGTGATTCATCAGAAAACTAGGTCACCTGCTTAATATCAAATTTTTGCTTTTTGCGATGTTTGTATTCGAAACACTTAAATTATGTGGCAGAAATGAAAGAAATCCATTCATGCCCAGGATAACCCTTAACAGGCAAGCCAACCAGCAGGTTGACCAACATATCTGCTTTCACTAATCTGAAAAATAAAACTTAAATTGTTGCTAAATGAAGAGGAAGGAACACAATTTTACCAACAAATAATGTGTTGCAAGTGTATTTCTTAGTTTGGAAGTCAAAGTGTTAAGATGCACCTAGACGTAACTTTAGACTTGGCTTGGACTAACCCCTCAAAGACTCCAAACTCACCTTGAACTTAAGGTGTGAATCTCATCATTAGTTTTGCAGGTTCGGCTGATTCTAAAAAGAGCTACCTTTGATTACCACATCTTTTGTCACCCTCTACATTTTGTGCCCAAGCATTCAACTAAAAATAGTCAAGCATGGCTCCCAGAGCATGTGGACAGGTTTAGGAAATTACCTGTACGTGATAGTGACACTACACTGTTCACAATTTTGTACCACAAAAGTTCAAAAGAAGGTCCATTTATAATGTTATGGGCAGTTACTCCCTTGCTTTCCACAACCTTTTTCCTCACCCCGGCCTCTCATGGGCCTCTGATAATTTAGAGACAGAAAGTGTCAATAAGGACTCATCTACAGGTACATTTATGTTCATCAAGATGTGTCTGTGTAAAAAACAAACATGCTGCTGATGTATGGACATTTGATGTGATTTGATGTTCAGTGGCTGAACAGAGTAAAAACTGTATCACCACTTGGTATAAACTACATAAAATGTTAACTGGTGCAGTGAAATCCAGCTTGTCGCAATGAGGGAAACCAGAGATACGTGTAACAGTGAGCACTGCAAATTCCTCCAATTAGAAGAAAGCAAGATTGTTGACATTGAGTCTGTACATGATCAGTAGTGCAAAATGTTTGTGTCTCTTTTTATTAAGATAACAAGAGGACATCCCATTAATATGAGAAAGTGAACACCTGAAATAATTGCTCTATTTGAAATGCTGGAGGGTTTTTTATTTACAGTGAAATTTCTGGGACCCGTGTAATTATATAATTTAGTTAGTATAATATATCTAGCTACATATATATACTGTAAAATACCAAATAAACGCCTGGTACCAAATAAACGCCGGGTGTAGCAGTACATTTTGACAAATAGACGCCAGTTCCAATTAACCGCCTGGTGTAATTTATTCACATTCTCCTCCCTCTGTATGTCAACAAATGTATGTTGGTGCGAGACACTCTGTTTCGTGACAGTGCAGTTATACTCAACGTCCACAGAGGGGACTGGAGAGCAGAAAGACAGAATCTTTCATACTAGAGCTTTGAAAATTCCACTGTTTGTTTTTTGTCCCTTGCATTTGTAGTAACGTCAGGGAGGCTGATCACGTCAGTTAGCGGTACGTTGAAGCTTATCTCCATGTCACTGGTGCAGCGGAAAAAAAAGTACAACCTTAACTTAAATAGCCGTTCCTGATCAGTATTAAGAGTGTTGACAGAGTGCTGAGTTGAAAGAAGAAGAGTGTAACAACGGTACTCTAACCTTGCCTTGAAAATGTGCAGGTGTTATTCATACTGGTGTAAATAAATAATTTGATTATATTTACCACATTTGTTGACTTTTTGCTAAGTTAAATTTTGTGCAAAAGGAATTAAACGCCTCTCTCAAATAGTCGCCTGGTCCCAAATAAACGCCTGGTCTGCTCAGTAATTGAAGCAAATAAACACCCCCGCTACTATTTGGTATTTTACGGTAATTACAATACAGATGTTCACCTATTACTCTAGATAATATTATTTTTCATCTTTTTGTTCATTTAAATGCAATTAATTGAACCATCAGAGACCTGAATGACATGCAGCTACCATCCATAGACCTGAGACTTGGCTTTGACTTGCAACATGCGTGCTTATACCCATCTCTGCTACATGTTCTCAAAGGCTTAAACTTCCATCTACGTGCTGTCAGGTTCTTACTGTTCCTGTGGTTCCCTTTTTCAAGGTAACGGCCATGAACCATGTCAGCTCTCTCACGGAGCACTTCTATGTGACCGTGGACCGACTGAAGCCAATGGCCAACCTCACAGTAAAGGGTGTGCCTGACGTCGTTCCTCAGGGCTCTTCGCAGACCTTCACCACCACCGTGATGCTGGACATGTGTGTGGCTGCAACCTTTAGGTATGAGGTTTAATAGATTTGGATGGAAGAATGAAGGATTAATGGATGCTATAAATGATAAATCCATTATATGTAGAGATATATTCATGTATATCCATTAATACAAAGACAGCGGAAACACAAATCCTCTTTTGTACTTTTACACATGTGGTACTTAATGCATATTTCCTCTCAGAGTTATTCTCCTTACAATTCAAAGCCTCAGTTGCAAAGTGCACTTGTACTTTTTTCTTTCTTTCCTCTATCTTCCCCTCCAACACTCTCATGGCTCTCTCTCTGTTTTCATCTTCTTGTGTACCATAATAGCACTGCAGCAGTCATACCATGCACAGCCTTGGATTTATAACCGTGTGGTTGGAGCAGATTGCTGACAAGTATTTTCCCTTCTGCTCAGCTCTTTCCTCTGTACTTTTTTCCCCGTTTTGCTTCTGCTCATTCTCTATCCCTCCCTCGTTCACATTCCCACCCTATAAGCTGCGGCGCACTCTTTCACTGAGTTTCCCTCTACTCTGACCATTCTCGGTCCAGAGAGGCTCCTGAGTTTTGAGTTTCCACTCCCTCTCGTCCAAACCCTGCTCTGCCTCGTCAGAGAAGATTTCCAATTTCCAGAAAGAAGTGACTGTGAGTGTTTTTTTGTGTAGGAGTTTTCAGATGGAAACTGTTTTTGGTGCACTCTTTTTACCTCAGCTCTTTGGTGTTTTGTTGGTTCTTTAATAATTTGTTACCCTCACATCTTCTATTTTTCAGATGGTCATTTGGTGATGGTGGCTATAAGGAGTTTGAATACAAACCGCCCTATGACCCCTCTCTCCTGAGCTCAGAGTCCCCAAATCAGGTCCTCTTAAGCCACAATGTCACCTATGTCTACTCACAGCCAGGTAAAGTCTTATCAGTGTGCCTGTCAGTCAGTTAGAGTACAAACATTACCATTTTAACAGCAGCCAAATGACTACATATTACATTTTTGCAGCCCCTGGTAGCCTGATTCCAAATTTAAAAAAAAAGTCAACTAGGAATTCAAATTTGAAGTAACAGGAAGCATCTGCTTAAAATTTAGATGTTAAATATTCATAGCTATTTAAAAGCTGTGCACCAAAACATCATATTCGGTTGGTTTGGACCAGAGGCATCCAAACTATTCTCACAAAAGGCCACACACAAATACAGGGATTGATATGCCTGTTTTTTGTCAATAAGAGTTGGTACCAATTCAACATACAGTCGGTTAATACAGATGCAACTGCTTCACCTTTCCCCTCCCAGACAAATACCAGCCGAGTTTCAGCCAGTTACCAGCGACAGAGTCTTTACAAGGTTTCATGTGTACGTTTGTTATGTTCTCAATTTGTGTAGATGGTGGCATTTTCCATGCTAAGCTACATTTGTACCTCCGCCAAGGAGGTTATGTTTTCGCCAGGGTCTGTTTGTGTGTTTGTTTAGTCAGTTAGCAAGATTATGCTAAAACTTCCTGATGGATCTACCTGAAAATTTTACCAGAAGCGTGGTTTGGTCCAAGGAAGATCCGATTCCAGACTGACGTCACACAAAAAAAAAAATGTTTATAACGTATCCCATTTATTTCTGACATTATTGGGACTTGTCAGAAAGTCCCAATAAGCTTCCCTTGCAATGCCGTTCCCACGCCACTCTGTCTTCTGTCTCTACTTTGTCCCACCCACAGCACTATTAGATTTGTTACACGCTGTGGTTACATGGAGAACAGGCAGATCAGGCAGTCAATACTGAAAGCTATGTCTGCACAGTTCTGCTCACAGACATAGCGGTGAAGTGGAACTTTTGCCAATGGGGAAAGCCCGGTGCTGTTCTTCTGATAATGTCAATACGGAAATAGTCCATAATAGCAGAAGTCTGTGGGTGTCAGTGTAAAATCCTAACCCCCAAATTCCACACACAGAGATCGCGCCTCGTACCAAAGCCGTGGTTTTGCTCCAACCAACTGGCTGGCAACATCACCCACTGGAAGCTCTGAACAATACCAACATCTGAACAAGCAGCTGCAAATTGGTTCAGTCCAGATGAAAGGGGGGGATTTTAAGTGGCTCAGTCCGTATGTGTCAAGGAATTTAAGTTGTTTTAAGACCAAAAATAATTGACAAACTCAGACAAGAGGCCTGACAAGGCCAAAGTCCTTGGTTTGACAAATCAGACCTCAAGGGGACCTGTTCACCCGGGGCCACAGGGTTTCACCTCTGGTTTGGACAACATGGACAGGGGAAAGCTGAGAGCCAATCTCCTAACCTCAACCCAAAAAGAGGACACTACTTGAAGCGGATAAACCTTTAGGCGTGTTGATACCTAAATATGAAAAGAACAATATGATTCATAAACCAGAGCCTGAGTGGAGCAAATAGCCAAACAAATGATCATTATGTAGCTGCAATAACTTTTTTGAAAACAGTAGTCGACACGGGTCCTAATTGCTAGTGTTCACCCGATTATTTTAGTTTTTTTGAATTTGCTGCTTGGCTATTGGGCTGTAGCTGTGCCTCAGGCCATAGTCTGGGCACCCTGGTTTAGACATTATCACCTCTGTGTGGGCGATGTAGAAAATAAGGGCAAATGATGTCAGTTGTTTTAACTACTCAGGACCAGTTCTCAAGCTCAAACTCAGTTCTCATTCCTACCTCATATCATGACTTCACCCTAAAAAATGTTCCAGGACAGTTCTGTAATGGATGAGACCACATGTACAGCTGCTTAGCTCAGTCATAGGATCCCTGCTGGAATTTATTTTCAAAGAAAAAGTAAAACTACTTGTAGGCCATTTTTACACATTGTGGCCCCCTAATCTCAGCTACCCACTGGCCACCAGATCCTAATTTTAGCCCAAGAGGGAGCTGGATTTGGGATTGTTATTTATTTACCTTCATAATATGTTCTGCACATCACTTCCATATGTAGAATAGTAAGTCATGTTTTCTTTATAGCTTAGGTGAAAACCTACTTACTATGTTTTACCCAGAGTAATGCGTGTAAAGGTTTTACAAAGCCACCAAGATCAGTACAGGTGTCAAACATCGGTGTGCAGAGGAAAGTCAGTCATTAGCTAAAGTACGGGTTTTTGGAATTATCCTGTAATCCTCTATTAAAATAAAAAATAAATATTAAAAAGTTTATGTTGATGCTTTAGAACTAGACAGAGGAAAACAGCAGGAGTATTTACAAAAGTTTACAGAATTTATTCACGAGTGTGCACAGACAAACAGCGTTTCCTATTAAAACCAAAACCCGAAGGTCAACATTTAGCTGCCTGACAATAGATGCATTTGTAGTTTAAATGCCAGCATGTGAGATGTACTGAGTGACTTTTTATCTATTCAAACCGTGAAGCATAAAGGACACTTCATGCACACAGTGTCCTTTTAGTCAACCAGCTCAGCATCTTGTCTCAAATTAGATGTTTATTGTGTGTTATCAGCCAATGAAAATCTCCAGAACCTGAGTTCGAGCTCAAAATAGAGATGGGCACTTGAATTTATGTGTGTGCTTCCAAGGAGCCCCACCTGGTTTGGTGACTCCCACCCTGTTATTGTGTTGAGTCTAATTCCCCCCTTCCATTGTCTAGGTTTGCGTTGGATCTTACTAAGTTCATACATTTTAACAAAGCTGATTAAATGCCTTAATGTCATGTGGATAAGATAAGTAAATGGAACAAAAAACTAAAATATAGACCATTATGTAAAACTGATAAAATACTATAGATGTCATATAATCAGGAATGGAAAGACGGGAGGTTTACTTTGAGATTAAGTGGGATATACTGCTTATAGGGGTTAAAACTTAACATGAGATGTGGTTAACTGAATTACCAGGTATTGTGTTTTTTAGATCTCCATAATTTGCACACTTTTCGTTTTTCTTAATAATTGCATGTACAAACTAAATTCATTTTCTTAGCCAAACAAAAAGACAGCAGTAAAACACAGTGCAAGTATGAAAATGGCATTAATGGAAATGGACTATTTAGAAAGTTCATGTTTTTAGAAATGATTTGGAACAGTGAAATTTGGATGCATAATATTGGATTTTGCTGATATCCAAAATGCTGATAAGTCATTATCACTGATTTTTATATCAATACTGATATTTTTTAAACTAAAATCAACCTGAGTTTTGTGGTGACAGGTCATTGGTTCTACAAAAAGATGTGAAACAAAAAATAACAGCCAGCTATGATTTCATGCCAGTGGGACTAGAGATGGAAATTAGCCACACGGCTATAATCTCGCATGTTTACATTTATACTTTCATTAACATATACTGTCCCATTTCCTTCTTTTAAAATAAACAAATCTACAAATCATATATAATATTTTTTATTTAAAAAGTGGATATTCAGTTATGATGTACAAATCCATTACTTTGTACCTTCATAAATGGGATTTATAGTTTGTAAATATTACAGTTTAAGTCTTCTGGCGGTTACCAGAGGCTTTAAAGTTATTCAGGCAATAAATAGATTGTGTTACGTTACCAATCCACCCACTTTCTTCTTTTTCTCTCTTTTTCTCCCTATTTGGTACAGGAATATACACTGCTTTGGTGTCAGTGTCCAACAGTTATGAGAACGTCAGTAAGAGCATCAATATGAGCGTCTACAGCATCCTCACACGGGTTGATATACAAACAGAGCCTCCACTCGTCCTCAAAGGAAAATCAGCGGACTTTGAGGCTCACCCTCTGCCCTCACCATACGGCATCCACTACGACTGGTACTTTGGAGATGGCTCTGCTGCACAGCAAGGTCGCCGCGTAAATCACACTTTTTCACAGAGTGGCATCTTCAATGTCTGCGTCTCAGTAAATAACACCATTAGCTGGACCACAGAATGTACAGAGATGTTTGTGTACGAGGAGATCGAGACCCTGACAGCCAACAGCTCTTCTCCTACAGAGCTCCACACTCAGACCACAGTGCAGGCACACCTTGCCTCTGGAAATAACATAACATGGACGTTCGCCATGGGGGATGGGTCTGTCTACACGACATCTTCTCCTCGCGTGTCACACAAATACGAGAAAGATGGGAACTACACGGTGAATGTGACTGCAATGAATGCTGTGAGCTCCGGCTGGACGCTTGTGCCAGTGCAGGTGTTTGTCTTCCAAGTTGTGAAGCTGGAGCCGTCTGGTTGTGTCCAAGAGCGGACCCCTGTTAACTTCCAAGCGTGGGTGTCTGGGAACGCGTCATCTCATCTTTACGAATGGAGCTTTGGGGATGGAAGCCCCAATGAGACGCATCATGGCAACCCTAAAATCGCACACACCTACTTGACAAGCGGGGACTATCTCCTCTCCTTGCAGCTCTCCAGTGGGGTAAACAAGGACTCCAAGGCGAGCTTCTTCAGCGGGGTGTGTGTGCAGCCATCTCTAACCAACATTAGCCTTAAACTTGAGAAAAGGCACTACGCTGTCGAGGAGGAAATCCAGTTTCATGCCACGGCTGAGCCCCAGTTTAACTACAGCTATAAGTGGGACTTTGGTAGGGAGGATGAACCAGTGCTAAACCTTGGCTCAGAGAAGATGGTGGCTACATATAAAGACCCAGGGCGTTACACAGTGACGGTCGCTGTCTTCAATAACATTTCAAGAATGAACACCAGTGTTGCATTTGATGTTCTGACACCATTAAGAGTAATTCTTATCCAGCATAATGGCACCAATCACAACAACTTGACCCGTGGAGCCCCATATTCTTTCACAACATCCTCCACAGCTTCTAATGTCACCTACGTCTGGAACTTTGGAGATGGGAATGTGCATACAGGCCAGAATACCCTTCACACGTTCAACACTTCAGGAATCTTTAATGTCACACTGACAGCAGAAAACACTGTAAGCAGAAATCAAACATTCATACTCGTCGCTGTTCTTGCACCTATCCGCGTGCTGACCGTCAACGCCAGCTTGGTCAACGTTCCCCTAAATGCTTCAGTGGACTTTAAGGCCCATATGTTGGAAGGAGATGGAGTCAGGTACTCTTGGATCCTGTGCGATCGCTGCACAGCTATAACAGGAACTTACCTCATGTACTACACCTTTCGCTCCGTCGGGACTTTCAACATCATCGTGACAGCGGAGAACGACGTCGGAACTGCACAAGCAAGCATCCTCCTGTTCGTGCAACGTGAGCTGGAAGGCTTGCAGATCTTAGCAGAGGGGGACACTGAGGGCGATGGAGGTAAGAAGTTGGAGGTCTGCTGCTTCCCTACCAACCGTCTGCTCCATCTTCATGCTGAATTAAAAGAAGGAACCAACATGACTTTCATCTGGAACCTCAGAAGGCTCGACCATGCAAGCTCAATATTTAATGTTAGTGGGAAAACTGTGGAGGTGAACTTCTCCACGCCTGGCCCATGTGACATTTTCCTCCAGGCGGCCAACCTCCTTGGTCAGCTGTCTGTTAACAGGACCATCTACTTCCAGGAGCCAGCTGGACAGCCATACCTAATTATCAGCAACAGAGAGATCAGCATCAACGCTTCAACAAACCTTACAGTTTTGACTTTTGAAGGCTCGGACTTGAAGTACCGCTGGTCCGTCAATGGAGAGGTTCTACAGTGGAGTGAGCCCTGGTTGACCCACAGCTTCACTAGTCCTGGGTTAAAGCTGGTTTCTGTGGAAGTCTATAATGATGTCAGCTCAGAGATTGTGTCAGAGGTCATCAGCGTGCAGCAGGTCATTTCAGGGCTTAGTTTTAACGCCACCAATGTGACTGAGCAGGGCTATGTGGCCACAAACACCAAGGTCACGCTCCAGGGGGATGTGGTCTCCGGAACCAATGTAACATACACATGGCTGCATGAGGGAGAAACAGAAACCGGGCAGAATATTTCTCTGGTTTTTAAGGAGCCAAAATCAGTCATAGTACAACTGAATGCGACAAATGATGTGAGTGGAATGGTGGTCTCTAGAGAGTTCTTTGTTCAGGAGAAGATTCAGTGGTTGGACCTTAAACCAAGTAAATTCCTGGCAGCGGTTGATGAGAAAGTTGGGTTTAATATCACCATGGCAGGAGGCACAGATGTCTCTCTCACTCTCAGCATAAGTGGTGATGCCACCGCCTTTCCCCAGCCCAACCAGACCTACTATCACACCTTCAGCAGGGTGGACACGTACATGGTGAATCTGACTGCTCACAACCAGGTAAAGTCAAAAAGATGCAGTTCATACATTGTCAGAAGTAGACATACTCTTTTTTAACCCCATGAGTTTTTGCTTTCTCATGTTTGATAAAAGTTTAGATTTAAAAGCACTAAAAAACTATTTCAGGAAATGATCTGCTTTGTATATTTTTGTGTGTTTTTAATATGCAGGTGTTTTTCCAGCAATATTTTATGAACAGTTACTTTATTTGTGCCAATTGAATCAATCTTAGGAAATACAATTGTAAAATGATCTGTGGAACTTAAACACTTTAGTCCCTATTTTTTTCTGCTTCAAGCACTTTGTCTGAAAGCAACAGTTTGGGAGGAGTTGGTCTGCAGGTCAAAGTATTTTGATGCCAATATTCAGTGCAAAGCTAGGCATTTGGGGTAAAGAGTATTGATTAGGTGCCTTGATTAGACATGGGAGTGTTTTGGGTGTGACATAAATCAGACCAATCTGACTATCAGCTCTCATTCCCTTAAAATCAGTATGGCTGGCATTTTACTGTTTATATAGCAGAGTTTGCTCTTAAGCTAATCCTTTCTTTTATTTTGCCACTATACTCATAGAAGACCCACAGGACACCACACGAAAAATGTTGATAGCCAGATTAAAGTGCGTTATCCAGTGAGGCCTTCCAGAGCATAAGCTAGATCAAAAAGACGTCTCAGACTCTTGTGATGGAGTATGATAGCATAACTTCATTAATCAAGAAAAAATTATACATAATTATTAGGGGTGCAATGATACACATAATTCACGGCTCGGTTCGGTTCGATACGTTTCTGTCACGGTTCGCTACTTTTTGGATACAAAATATGAAAAATTTCAATGCCTTTTTTACTTGTGGTTTATTAAAATAACCATTTTTTAAAACTCAGAGTATATTTTCATTAAATTTAATTAAATGTAACTCTTGCAGCTGAACCAGGCACATTCTCTGGTGCATACTTAGAATCATAAAAAAAAAACATCACCATGTAAAAATAAGAATGAGTAAAAAAATAAATGTATCTAATAGAGAACTTACCCATATTATGTGGTGCATTCTTAGCAGCAGAGTAAATATTACAAAGAACTAGCTATCAGTGTATATACCATGTCCGTACCATGTCCTGGAACCTGGCATTATCCGCAACAGAAAAGGGTCTCATGTCGACAGCAATGAAAGTAGCTATCACCCGGTCGATTTCCTTTGCCCTCTTTGAATCATGTGCTAATGGCTGTCTAAATGACCCAGGTAAAGTCTGTAGCATGTGTGCTGCTTGTTGTTTCTGTCTGGTTCCACTTGTTTTAAAACCAGGATGATGTCGGCGTACATGTGTTGACGTAGTTTAGCATGGTGTTGCACTTCCAACATACTGTTGCGCTTTGGTCCACGACACGCTTACCATCAGGGTCATACTTAACACGGAAGTCAAAGTAGTCCCAAACGCCAGATCTGAATGATAGTGGAGGGTCTTCAATTTCAGCTGAAGGTAAAGCACTCGCCATGTTGCTCGACAATGCAGCCCGGAGTAGTGGAAAGCAGATTCACTGAATTTTCAGCGCATAGCACCTTGTCAGAAGTTGATCAAATATATAAATACAAAATTGCGTATTGTTCGCTTCATAGGGTGTACCGAACCAAGGCCACCGTATCGCACGATTCAATAAAGATACATGTATTGTTGCACCCTTAATAATTATAAATAAAATACCCAAACTCCAGACCAAACACAGAAAACTGCTATGTGAAAAGCAAATTGCCAGCCACCCGGTGTGCACTGATTCTCTTTGCAGCCTCATTTTAAATACAATGCTGCTAAGAAAAGTAAACACTTTAAGTTAACTGTCTGCACTGGATTTTTGAGTTTTTGGTCTGCTCATAGTTCTAAGAAACAATTTCAAGCAGAATTCAAACTCTCAGCCAACCAAAGCGTACATTAAATGTGTCTGCTTGCTCACCAACACAGCACCCTCGAACTTCTAGTCTTAAGTCAAACCATAAACACAGACACTTGATTGACCTCAAACTAATTGTTATATATTTGCCAACTTGAGATAATGAATGTGACAAACTTTAGATAAATTTTAACACCATAAAGCTAGTCCAGTTAAATACTTAAAGAATGTATTTTAAGTCAGCATTTTTTAGTTTTTATGATAACATCTGCACCTGTCTTGATGATAAAAAAAAATCCACATTGCCAATCAAGCATGAAATAGACCAGTAAGCACCAAACCACTGTACGCCACATGCTTCAGACACTTCATGCTGTTAAAATAGGGACCAAAGTCAACTTAAACATATTATTTACATTATAAACTTAGCTTTTTATCTCAACAAAAATGAAGTTTTGTTAAACTTAAAGCCATACTGGTCAATAAATTATCATTCTTTTTCAACATAATGGTCACATCTTAAATCATGATTATGACAGCCTAAATTACATCCATTGGGGAAAAAACAAATAGAAAACGTTCTAGAGCAGACAGATAAATAGGTAAAGAAATGCTTTTGTCATGACTGGACACGGAGCTCATGTGAATTTAATCTGATGTTAAGTGAGATTTTTAATGTCATGATCTTTTACATTAATGCTGATGTAAACATTTTGATCATTTATGAAGCATCCCATCTTTCGTGTATTTCCATATGAAAAACCAGGTGAGTTCGAAGAGGCGGAACGTCCAGGTCGAAGTGATGGAGCCGGTGAGTGGACTTTCTATTGTTGGGAGCAGTGCAGCCCTCTCTGTGGGTGAAAAGAGGTTGTACGAGGCCGACATCAAAAAAGGCAACCCTGTTCGTTTCCTCTGGACTTTTGATCTGCATCAACACCACCAAAAGCTGTCAGTCATGGGCAAAGAGGTCAGTTCACTCATATGTTCAGCTGTTGTAAGAAGGAAAAGTTTATAAAATGTGGTTAAAGCTTTTGAGGTCCACAATCAATAATGTGTTTTATCTAATCAAACAACCTTAGGTGTTCTACACGCCAGAAGTTGAGGGTATCTTGACCATCTTCCTGAAGGCCATCAACGTTTTGCACGATCAGAATGACACCAAGGAGGTCATGGTGCAGAACGAGCTCACAGCCGCTGTCCTGTATGCAACACCAAGAGACACTTTTATAAACAAGACAGTAACGCTGATGGCCTACATTACACCTGGATCGAAATATATGGAGTGCTTGTGGGACTTTGGTGATGGTTCTCCTCGACTTCAGACCAAAGACACGACTGTAAGACACAACTACAAACGTCCAGGACACTTCCTGGTTCAGGTATGTTTCTTATGATCTTCAACCTCTAATCAGTAAAATTTGTCGTAAATTTATTTTACCTTTCGAATCCTTTCCGTTAATTTTGGGTCTCTGCCTCACAAGATTACAGGATTAATGAGGTGTAGTTGCGAAGCTTAGTGGCATTGTAATGCATGGGATAATTGTAAGATTTGTTCAGATCTGTAAGTACTGATTTATATAAAACTGAGCTAGAGAAGGTAAAGTTTGCAGAAAGTACATACTAAATGTTAAATTTCTGCCTTAAAATGAGCACAGCATTATTTTGGAAGGATACATATGTAGCTTCAGATCTTAAACAACCAACGTAAATAGTCTGAATGGAAGAATTTAAATTTTAATAGTTAGGCAGGTTGTATTCTGATTTATGTGGCAAAAAATGTCTGTTTGTTTACGTTATTCTGCACTGCTAAAACACCAGCAATAAAGACTTCCTCATCACCTCGATTAAAATTAGGTTGCAGAAGAAAAAGCAGATAAAAAGAAGTTTATTTAGGTTTATTTAGTAAAAGAGATAAAGCTGATGAACTACAGTAAGTCGTCAGGGTATATAACAGGAGGAAAAGGAGGAAATATCTAAACATTCCCCAGTGGGTTTTAGGTGTTGGAGGGTGGGATCAAGAGTGTATCATCAGTTTTGTTTTCAGGAACACTAAATAAATAGAGTACAAAGTCAGATGAAATTATTATGATCAAAGAAAACTTCAAATACTGTAATATGCTGTTACTGCACATATGTTTTGCCTGCTTTGTTGTGTTGTTGGTTTTGCATGTCTGACAAGATAACTCAAAAAGTCCCAGACTGATTTTTATTACATTTATCGGATTTCTTTGAATTTTCAACCACAGATGTGGATCCTTGACTTTCTTAAAGGACCTTTTTATATTGTGTGATTGAGCAATTTTCCAGATTTTTTTAATAATAAACACTTTTTAATGGCACAAGAGGGAAGGGATTGCATTTTGCACTTGCACTTTTCATCAGTATCCAGACCCAGGATTTCATTTTTATATTTGTTAACTGCCAATGATGGCAAACTGCCGACAACAGCTCGATGCAGTTCAATAAGAGAAAAACACCTGCAAGAGCAGAAACGTGCTGCAAGCTAGAAATGAGACAAAGACAGAAACAGTCAAACTTGTGCAGGAGCAAAAACGCAGCAAAACCAAGAGCAACAGAAGTGCTCCAGGTCAGGAGAAGGGAGCGCATGTGGGAGAAAGAGACAAAGAGACAATTGTTAAACCAGATGCTCCTCTGTTTTCCATGGTTAAAAGACTCCTGAATTTGAAGTGCTCATGTGTTTGAACCTTTACGGTAAATGGTCCGTGCAGAGCGAGACAGGCAGGCTGCGTGACTTTATCATATTCCTGTTTTCCTATTACCGTAAAAAGTTGAAATATAGGAGTGTTGCATTAATGTTGGATCTAAGATGACCCTTGTCCCAACATGAATGATAGGAAAACATAAACATATTGTATAAGTAAAAGGCAATTATTCTTGGCAAGGTTTATTTGGAGCCCTTAGGGACAGATATTTCAATTAAATAAGATCATTTGTATCTGATGAATCTGGCATCACTGTCAAGAGGACCCTTTGGGCTACATGTGCAAATAGTATGTGTACTTATTGAGTATGATATGTTTTTTGTGTACTTTGAAAGTAGATCACTCAAAAAGTATAACTTTAAAGTAGTGCAGTCTCTCTCATAGGCCCGTCCCATACACTCTCCCTGCTCCAGACCACTCTGCTGGCCTGGAGCACCTCTGGTTTTGTACTTGGTTCATTTCTTTTCTTGCAGGTGTTTCTGGGTTTGGATTGTTTTGAGCTTTGTTTTGTTTCTAACTTGGAGAATGTTTCTGCTCTTGCAGCTGTTTTCCTCTTATTGAACTGCATCATGCCGTTGAGAGACCATTTGACCTTGTCAGCCTCCGTGGCAACAGGACAGTTTTCACATTGTCAGAAGGATTTGCCTTTGTAGTGGTTTGTGCTCTCAGAGCACTTCTTATTTAAATATTTAATATGAAGCAATGCAGCAAGCAGCAAACCTTAATTACTGAGCATGGTCATTTCAAGAAAGTACTTTATGATGCTGAAAATATTTGTAAATTTTTTGTTTATTCCAAGTCAAAGTTACCATTGATAAAAGTCAGGAGGGTCTGTACTAGTTTTTGTTCAATTTCACGAATGATGTTGGAGAGGAACTGATCTCAGATAGAGGATTTTGTTTATGTGTTTATAGTTACAATTATGTTGGGGTTGGCTGGGGAAGAGGGACTCAAAACAAAGTTTTTTTTTCTTTTTTTTTTCATTTTAATAGTTGTTGATCCGCTTAGGGTTAAAATTGTGCTTGATTTAGTTAAAAATAGCTTACATGAGCTTGTAGTTGAGTTCATTCTTTTTCAGTTGATGTTCGTTATCCAAAAATTTGTAAAAGCTGTACAAAGGGTCCCAGTAGATCACCCAAAAGTCTTAGGTCAGACTTTTTTATTTTGACATCAATAATTGTCTTGAAAAGTCTAATTGCAGTCATAAACAATCTTATATTGTTTGGTAGAACTTTCTTTCAGTTATTTCTGAACCTAATGAAATCTACTAGTTAACTTTTAACAGTTGTTTCACGAGTAAGGACCACACCATTAACAGGATGAATTTGACAATTGTTTATTGCGTACAGTGGACAACAAGCAACATAGTAGGTACGTGAAACGGATAAAGGAAACTTCATGGGGTTCGCCGTAGCTCCCGGACACGACGAACCCCCTCTTCAAGACCCTGAGGAAAGAAGGAAGAAAGAAGTTTTAAATAAGGGGAGGGAGGGAGGGGTGCGCTGAGTGTGCAAAACAAAAGAGGGAAATGGTCGGTTAGAATTTATAGGAACACAGGAAGAGGCGTGGTTGAGGTGTGGTCCACTCCTGAAATTCTGCTTAAAGCTCCACTTTCTGAATCACTGGTTCTGCAGATTTATTCATCCAATTAATAGTTTCAGGCAAGAAAGGGAGCATTTACAACAGTGTTTGATAGACCATACATTAACTGCTTTTGTCAGAAAAAGAAGTACAATCTCAAGGAATTGGCTTTTAGATGAAAAAATGTAAAATCTATGCAAGGTTACACCAATATGTATACAAAAATTTAAAAATGTATTCAAATGTAATTATTGGGGTTTTAAAGTTCTTGATGAGAAACATTTAAAGTATCCCTGGCTGCGCAGAAAACTTGAAATGTCCCATTTTTGATTTCCCCACCTTTTTTTCTTTCTCAACAGGTGAACTGCAGTAACCTTGTAAGCTCAGTATCGGCCCAAATCGAGGTGAACATCAGTGTATTGGAGTGTGAGGAGCCAGAAGTGCATGTGGTTCAAGCCCCCCGCCTGCATATCTGGCGCTACCATCCTGCTTTGGTTGAGGCCAGTGTGGACCTGAAAGGATGTCTGCGCTATGGAGCTCAGTACCTCTGGCAGATTCTCTCAACTCCGTCATGTGATGAGGACAAAGAGCAGGTTATTCCATCAGGGCTGCAGTCTCAGCACTCTCCAGTGGCATCAGTAATTCCCCTGCCTGCAGAAGTGGATGTGCAGCGGCTGCAGCTGTCGTTGCCTAAAATGGCTCTGCCTACTGGGAACTTCACTTTGGTGTTTTCTCTGTCGTACCGAGGCGTTCCTCTGAGGAAGGCTGCCTGTCTGCAACTCAGCGTCATGGCTGCTCGGTCAGTGGAGAAACTCAATATTGGCTTTTTTAATATGGGGTGTAAATCTTTTCAGCCTCTTTTTATTGTTCCATTAGTCATGTATCACTTTTCCCCAAAGTGGTGTTGGTTGCTAAGAAATGTGAATACATAATCAGACACCCATTTTGTCAGTAAACAAACCCCAAATTGTTATGTAACCAGCATTTTTTAAACAATTCAGCTTTCGTGATAGAAAGAAATGTGCTTCCTTTAGCCCCAAGTTGGAGAGTGGTTATACTTTATGTGAAAAGTCCTACATGGAGTATGGCAGCGCAGTAGGTAATGTTCCTTCCAGAAGAATATTGTTTTGACTCCCTGTTGGTCAGGGCCTTTCTGTGTGAAGTTTGTAACTGGTTCAGGGTGTACCTTGACCCAGTGTAAGTTGGGATAGGGTCCAACCTTGCAACCCTAAGAGAGATGTTGTATAGGTAATGGATGGTAATCCTACATAGATTTTTTTTTGTAAACATACTGGTGTAACCTTGGATTGCAATTTGATCTTTCTGACTCAATGTCTGTAATCAGGCAGATCTATCTTACCAGGTACCAGTCTATGATTGTGTTCTGCTCAAAGCAACACAGCCCAATCAGTGTCCTTTAGAGCAGAAGGAGGTTGGAGCTAAGAGCAAGACAACAGCATGATGTGACGACTTGTACAGTGCTTAGTATAAGACGTGGACAAAAATGTTGGTACCCTTTCATTAAAGAAAGAAAAACCCTCAATGGTCACTGAAATAGCTTGAAACTGACAAAAGAAATAATAAATACAAATTTACTAAAAATTGACTAATGAAAATCAGACATTATTTTGAATGGTGGTTCAGCAGAATCATTTTGAAATACAAACTATTGAAACTGCCCTGGACAAAAATGATTGTCTCCCTAGTAAAGATTAAAAATGATTTGACTATAGGGACGTGTTAAACTGAGGTGTGTCCCGTAATCAGCATCACAGATGTCTTCAAACTTGTAATCAGTCAGTTGGTCTGTTTAAAGGGTGGAAAGTAGCCACTGTGCTGTTTGATATCGTGGCATGTACCACAGTGAACGTGGACCACAGAAAGCTAAGGAGAGAGCTGTCTTAGGAGATAAGAAAAATTATGGATGAGCATGTTGAAGGTAAAGGCTATAAGACCATCTCCAGGCAGTGTGATGTTCCCGTGACTACAGCTGCACATAACATTCAGAAGTTTGAGGTCCACAGGACTGTAGCCAGCCTCGCTAGATGTGGCCACAAGAGGAAAATTGATGTCAAATTGAAGAGCCGGATAATTTGAATGGTAACCAAAGAGAGTTACAGAAATCGCCTGATTGCAATGATTGCCTCAAAAGCTTGTGCAACAAAATATGAAGTTAAAGGTACCATCATTTTTGTCCAGGCTAGTTTCATTGTTTTGTTTTGTTTTTTAAAGTGAAAGCAATGTGCTTTTAAATTGAATTGAATTTTGAATTGAATGGCCCAACTGGTGTGTCAGGTTCATTTCAGTCTATAATATACACATGCATTGCATTCACCAAAGACAGAGCAATTTTAACCATAAGACATGCCCGTCTACTCAAATTATAGAACTTCTCTAAATCAGGGCATTTATTTCTGCTTTAGTTGGTTACGAAGTATTGTGCATGCCTTTTTCATCACATTATTAGTGTGTTAGCATTTTAGCAAGACCCATCTACCAGCCCTTCGTTGTAGAACATGTGGCTTTGACTGTGCCTGTAGATGGTGCTTATGCAATGTATTGGGCTCAGAATTTATATTGGAAGATTAAAAAACAGAAAACACAGAAAACAAGGTTTACAGGTAAAGCTTTGTGTTCAGCCTGGTTTGCACTGTGATGTTTCATTTTAACTTCTGTGCACTGATTGAAACAAAGAGCTGAAGCTGATTCACACCAAACTGTAATTCCAGTTATCCTCAATTTTTATTAGTCCTATAAAATGTAACAACTACATTAAAATAATTATTTTTTATTTAGGGATGTCAAAACTTTTATACAGTATTAATTTAATCATGTTCTCTACAGGCTGGTGCCCATTATTGAAGGGGGCACGTACAGAGTGTGGTCAAGAACACAGGATCTGCAGCTCAGTGCAGAGCAGTCGTATGACCCCAACATGGACCCTGAGAGCCAGTCCCTACTCCACTACCACTGGGAGTGTCAGAGCACATCCAAGGTAAGAGCAGCGTCTAATAAACAGAGTGACTGTGGGGAGCCAAGCACACAGTGGTTATCTGAAGGCCCCATGTGCAGAGGCTGTCTTCATCAAATCAGCTGGCTTGTTCATTGTCAAATCAGATTTACTTTAGGATAAAAGGCCCAAAATGAAATCTTTAACAAAGAAACACCAGGGTGCTGATTTGGTGGAGTGGTTAGTGACCCATATACATACTTCTGATGGTCCGGGTTCAAATCCAACCTGTGGCTAGTTTGCAGAGTGTCTTCCCTACTCTCTCACCCCCTTTCACAAGCCTATCCAATATCTCTCTCTTATCAATAAAGACACAAAACACCCCAAAAAAAAAATTTGAATCACCAAAATTAGAAAAAAGTTGTTGTTTCTGGTTCAATTGTTGTATTTGTCATACACATATTTCTACACATATTTATTGTTGATGATTATTGTAAATCAGTAATCATGCTCACAGATTTTAGCACTGTCCAGCCTGTTTTACACCACACATTAGATAAAAACAAAAATTACAAATATGTACATAAATGTTAACAGCCATTATTCAGGTCATGTTCTGGCAAATAAAAAATTTGAACCAAGAATTAAAACCTGTCAGATTCTCTCAATGTAAACACAGTGCTTTCACACAAAAGCTACTAGTAGTTGCCACTATATATGCATCCAGATTCACATTAGTTCTGCAAGGATGTAGTATCTGTGTCAAGTGAAGCTGCAGTATGACTTGGATGCAGAGCAGAAGAGGCTCCTGGTGAAAACACACTTGCTGCGTATCTTGCAGTGATTCATTGTTAAAGTGCGCTGCTGGCTGTCTCTGCAGATGTCCTGAGGTACAGGCTGATTGTAGACACTGGGGACAATTTTCAGCTGAGTGCGCGGCACGTACAGACCGCTGCACAGACGGATTATGTGGAAATTGGGGGTTAGATTCCCAGTTTCTCATTTGAATGTTAAATTACTGGGTGCTGTTTAAAAGTCGTCCAGCTCAGCAAAGTCACATAGCCCTCTGTGCTTCACCAATGCAGCTCTTGTGTGCCTCTCTTTGCCTCATTCTCATGATTTGGCACACAAAGCAGAAATAAAAAAAGGAAAAGCACTGCCAGAACGATCCCTACTCGCACGGCTTTTATGTGAATTGAAAGTTCATAAGATGGTGTCTGGTGGACAGACTTGATTTGACAAAGAAAAAAGTTATGTAATGGTCATCTGGTCCTGAGCACTGTAACAGCCTTGGCAGCATCGCTGTGAGGAGAAAAATAACAGCTTAGGACAGTTTGTCAGTGTTTCTTTGGATATCTAGAGTCCATTTGTGCATGTGTTCAGTATGTGTTTGTGTATATGTGTAAGTTTATTTGTCATTTTTTATACTCATCCCTTTTTTGACTGAATGTGAACAAACTCTTAGCAGCTAAAGAATACAAACGACCCAATTTCATGCGTGTTTTCTTCATCACACTGCTGCGTGTGTGTGGATCTCTATGTATTTGTCAATGTATTTACTGTACATCTAAGCAGACAGGCATTTAAAAGGTTATATAACTGTTTAGAGATAAATTCAGCCTTCCTCCTCCTGTTCTTTGCTCCCCACACTCAACCATACTGTAAACATCCACAGCTGTGCAACTGTGCCGATAAAGGAAGAAATGCAGCCCTGTCTCTACACCATAATATTTTAGTTATATTTCAATCCCACACTAAAGGGAATGTAGAAAATTATGGTAGCTGGATCAGCTTATTATAAGCAGCTTTGTCCTTTTTTTTGGAAAGATGTCAACCTGATGCATGCTGCCCTGTCAATGTAACTTAATTGAACAAATTGTTTCCTCCCAATCTAAACAAATACATGCTTTGAATGTAAAAGGAGGTAGCTATAAACTCAAGGATATGAAGGGAATACAGGTGGAAAACCTTTTAAGGTGTAAGGCAACATCGCAGAACTCCTTCCCTTTACCACATCACCCCCATCCTCCAGCAGCTTCACTGGGTCCCGGTTAAATTCAGAATCCACTTCTAGATCTTTCTGTTTTCATTTAAGCCATTCACAGCCTCTCATCTCCATCGCACTGAAGATATGAAGGTCTCCTCCCTTCATGTCTTCTGACCTTCACCAGTCAAAGGACTTCAGGGTCTTATAATCTTCAGTCCCAGAATTTCCTCTTGTTGTCTAAGGTCCAAACTGAGCAGGAAAAAGGTCTTTAAATTTGCTGCTCCTTTTGCTTGGAATGAGCTGCAAAAAGACCTGAAACTTAATGAGCTGGTCTCATTGGACACTTTTAAGAGGATGTTAAATGATGTAAACACTGAGGCGTCTGGCTGCAGTTGTGTCGACGGATGATCTTGCTTCCTTTAATAATCCAGCCCGTCAAATGTTTTTAATGGTACATTCAGGTCTTGTGTATTTGTGAGTAATGCTGCTTGTGAATGTAAGAAACTGTAAATTGTGCTACTGCCTATCTTGGCCAGGACACTCTTGTAAAACAGATTTTTTATTTTAATGAGTTTCTTTTCCTAGTTAAATAAAGGTTAGATAAAAAAAATAATAAGTAAAATCACAGGAGAAGTCTTTTCAAAAGAAAAAAAAACTCAGACTGAGAAGAAAGATGCTTTTAACAATAAACAGATTAAATGGACAAACTATGGCACAATGTGTCACACAAATTTACTCATGTGATAAGAAGACACTGGACTTGTATGCTCATCTTTTTCCCTTTCCTTTTAAATGACCATTACCATTAGACTTTAAAATTTGTTCTGTTTGCCTTTTTCAGTTCTTGTACCAATGTTATTCCTTGTTAATGAAAGCTATTTACGAATTTGGAAAATGAAATTGATGACAATAAAAACCAAAGTTAAAAAAAGTTGTAAAAAGAGGGGAAAAATTAAGTTTCCTAAAAAAGAAGTACTTACAGACAGAATTAATTTTATTTCCAATGCACTTATAACTATACAAATTACCTTCCCCTTAATATTGCTGTTGAGGATCAACTCAAACTGTGCAAAGGGAAAACATGACTATGTCTTTCTGGCTTCAAAACCAAGGTGAGATTGTCTCTTGATGGCACAGTGTTACAAATAACAGCAGGCCATCTCCTTTGTGAATGCATGAGTTGTCTCCAGGTACTCTGGTTTCCTTCCAAAAACCAAAAACATGCTTGTATGTTCAACAGTGACTCTTAAATTGTCTTTCAGTGTGAGTGTGTATGAATGGTTTTCTTTCTCTCTATATCAGCCCTAGCTTTGCAGAGCAGACAGACCTGCCTGATTCTGAAATCTGTCTTGCCAGCCTCCGTTGTCCAATGAATTCACTCAGCTGAATTCTTAACGGCCCAATCAGGGAAGAGAGGAGGGAGCAGCCGAATGTGGACATGATGACAACTGGAAGTTGAGAACCGGAAGTTGAGAACGGACATGCCGATTAGCCTATTGTCCTCATGGCTACTCAGTGAAACTTGGCGAAATCTGCCCTCCTCAGAAGTTTACTTGTAGTGATTGTCTTTGACGAGGTTCATGTCACATATAAGTGTTAAATAAATCATCTGTGTGGTACAATTTAGTGTAAGACGACGCTAACTTAGCGGCTAATGGTCATTAACTGTTGTTAGCTGTTAGCGGCTAAGTTAGCTGCTAAGGCTAACATTCATGAACTGTTGTTAGCCATTAGCCGCTACATTAGCTGCTATGTATGCTACATTATAGGAGGCTACCTGCTTGATGTGGATTGGTCTGTGATGAATGTGACGGGCCAATCGATCACAAGCTTGTGTTTTTTTTCGAACGTTCTTCCCCTGAAAACAAATTCAAAGGGCTCCTACCCAGATGTACTAGTGAAATATTTCTGTAGCAGATATATTGAGCTGTCCATCTGGCTTGTCAGGTTATATCAGCCCTGTGATTTGCTGGCAACCTCCCAAGGGTGTGCCCTGCCTCTCACCCAATGCTAGGGTGTTAGCTTGGATTACCTCCAGGCCCCAACAGGGGGAAAGTTGATGGATGAACAAAGTATTTGCAGCTTTGGATAAATTAATGTGAATTCTGAGTCAGCAGTGAGTTATTTATGAACAAACTAAATACTGACTCTACCGCTGCTTCTTTCGGATAGGACAAAAATACTAACTCACTTTTCTCTCTCTTACATTTTCCTCCTGCAGAGCCCCGAGCATCGCTGCAGTCTGAACTTCGGCCGCCATGATCCAGTGTTGGTAATATCTGGCTCTGATCTGGAGGCAGGAGTGGAATACACCTTCATGCTGACCATCAGCAAAGACGGCATGGCACCAGAGTGGACCACACAGACTGTAAGTGCACGTTTGTCCGTAACACATAAACACTTCCATGCTTTGAGTTATAATAAGTGTCTTTTGTGTATGAAGCACTTAAGCATCACCCTCCCAGGGCAGTGCTGCTCTTTCCCTTCCCAGTCTCTGTTTGTTGTCCTTTGGTTGTGCCCTCGTAATAAAAATCCATCTTTATGCCTCTGCATACTCAATCGGGTGGGGCTGTTTCTCTTCCCCCATGTACTGGCACGGCTAATGATTGGGCAGGGACGGGTTCACATAAAAAAAAAAGCTTCCAAACAAAACAAGTTGAAGAAAATGCTGTCCAGTTAAGGCTTGGTTATGCTTTCTTCTCTGACTGTAAGGCCACCAGTTAGCTGCTCAGACCTTTTTAGATCATAATGGACAAGTCAGACAAGCCAGTTAATCAATCAAATCAATCAATCGAGCAGTCATTCTTTAATTGTATAGTTATAATAAATTATATCCCAAGACACTTAGCAACAGAGCAAGCTGAAGCCATTCTCCTTGTTTATTTAGTGTGCATCTACACACATATGCGTATATACATATAAACATACAAAAATACACATTTAATACATAGCACTGGGCCAACCTACAGTGCAGAGCATCTGCAGGAGGCTCACAGCAACAGTGGCAGAAAATAAAGTTGAGCAGTTGTAGATCTTGGAGTGGAGCCAGTCTCATGTTGAATACTCATCCACCGAAGCTGTGTTGGGTGTCTGGCTGAACGAAGGGAGGTGGGCAGAGTCAAAGGGACTAAGGTAAAGATCGAAGGTAGTGAGAGATCTGTCCTCATCACATTTGCCTCTGAACATATTGGCAGCTCATACCACACTGTACCAGAGAACAGCATGCAGCTTGCTGATCTTTTCCCATAATTATATCAAGGCTTCTTAAATGTAAGATATGATTTTTACATCTGCCTTTTTGTCCTTAAATGCTAGAGTAAACTGAGAGTGCAATGTCTGCCTCTGCTGCCAGAGCAGAAGGTCCTTGTGTAATTAGCAAGTTGACGCTTTTAGAAGGGCAATCAGCAAAGGACAAAATGTTCAAGGTGGAACACACTTAAAGATGTAGTTTAACCAGTTGACTTTTCATTTGTCCTTTATTGTGTTTTAATGGTTAAATGAGTCACAGCAATACACAAATCATAAAGTAATGTATTTATAATCCTGAAAGCATGAGTGTGACGCAAAGACAGCACGAACTGCAAACATGTGACAGAATATGTGTGTTTAAGCCAAGGGTTTGACACTGATTGATTCTTCTTGTTTTTTTTAAATTTTGAATTCCTGTTTAACGTGTCAGATTTGTTTTAATGATTTTTTTTACCTATGATTTCTTAATTGATTTTCATTTTGATTTTATAAGAAGCTTAGTTTGTTGTCTACTTCTTGCTGATTTAAGTGGTTTAGTATATTTTACTGGTTAGAGGTTGTGATTTTTTTTACGATAATATGCATATTAGTGTGCTATAAATGTCTTCTTTGTGTAATGTGAAAATAGCATACCTTTGACAAAAGTCTTTACCATTGGGACTTCAACAGCTTCAGGAGCTGGATGCCTGACATCTTGTACCACCGGCTCTCCTGAATTAACCGCACACATCAAATGGAATATTTCACATATCAATTGGAATTATTTCACTCATCCGTCTTGGTAATATATACATGCAATTTGACTGGGAAATGCTGGAACACTGAGACACTTACAGACACTTTGAACTTCGAGCACTACTACTCCATGACTGTGGCTGCTGCCGCTTTGACTTGAGCAGTTCTGGATGTGGAGTATACCTGTCAGTAGAGCTGCACAAAGTGTTGTTCTAACATCCAAATTGCAGGAAACACATACACAACAGTCACATTACAAAGGCTGGAAATGTGACTCAAGCATGTTGGACTCCGACTGTTCCCCTCCCGATCTCATTGCATTATGAATCTTTGGTCTTGGACTGAACTGAGCTACAGACTTAACTGCCAAAACAGCACTGGTGTCAGTGTGTGTGTGTTTTTTTTGTTTGTTTTTTTCCTTTCTTTTTTTCCTCTTGTCTGCATTGTCTTTCTAGCTGAGTCATGTTTCCGATGACAGCGTTAAAAAGACCAATATTTTTCTTTTTTGCAGTGAGAGATATGTAAATGTGATTCACTGCTACCAGTGGCCATCAAATCAACTTTATTTAATGTATTTAATGTGTGTGTTTGACAGGTGCTTGTCAAGAGTGGCCACATCCCCATGGTGTACCTGGAGTGTGTTTCCTGTAAGGCCCAGTCCATCTACGAGGTCAGCCAGAACTCCTACGTCTACCTCAGAGGGACCTGCACCAACTGCCAGGGCTATTATCGTGGGGTAAGCACACACTAACACACTGGCACACACACATACTTAACTCTGTGTCGGTGGAATGAGGTCACTGAACCATAAATGCAGCTATGAAATCATTATTTCCAGGTCCTATACCGAACTCTCTGTCTGCCCCGTCTGCTCCACCTCTCTGCCTCTCTACAGACTTTCCCCTGAAATTGTGATGCAGGCGGGAGTGTGTGGGCGTGAGAATGAGGTCATTGTAGTGCTGAAGCCAGAAAGAATATATTTAGTCCATACAAACCGAGGAAAACAGCTTACAAGACAAAACCATTGTTGAGTCATGGCCTTGGATCACACATCAGCTGACTGCCCACAGAAATACTGAGGCTGCTTTTTTAACACTGAGCAACATTTCAGTTTTTGTGCTTTTATTATTATCATATATAGTCCACATAAAAAAGATACAACTAGTCAAACTCCTGTTAACAGAAGTAATTAATCAGCCAATCACATGGCCACAACTCAGTGCATTTAGATATGGAGTTCAAACGAAGCTTGAGAATAAGGAAGAAAGTTGATTTAAGCGACTGATTGAATGTGGTATAGTTGTTGGTGCCAGATTGGCTGGCCGGCATATTCAGAAACTGATCTACTTGGATTTCACATGGCTTTTCAGTTTACAGAAAATGTTTAAAATTAGAGAATATATATCCAGTGAGCAGCAGTTCTCTGGATGAGGATGCCTTGTTGATGCCAGAGGGTCAAGAGAGATGGTACATGGTGATACCAAAAAGGCAACAGCCACGTTAACAACAACAAACAGGAACATAGGAGACTATACTGAAGCACAACATGGTGAATCGTAAGGCAGATGGGCTCCAGCAGCAGAAGACTGAACTGGGGGCCACATCTGTCAGCTAAGGACAGGAAACTAATGGCCCTTTTCCATTAGCCCTACTCTGCTCTTCCACTCTAATCGACTCTACCTGGCTCTACTCTACTCGCCTTGTGCTGCTTTTTCATTAGCCCCAGTCGCCTGCCAAACGGGGTGCAGTGTCGCTGTAAACAGCTGAGTGGCACTGCGGTGACGTCATTTTGAGCGCGACACAACAATCTGTGGTCTTTTGTCACAAACCGAGTAAAAAAGGAAAGCAGAAGAAGGCTGCAGGTGGCAAGAGGAAATACCCCTTGAGAAGCACAGGAGAGTTTTGGAAGCTATACAACAGAATGAAGTCGAGGACGAGAGCAATTGAGCTGCAAAGAAAAGACGTATAAGGGTAAGCTAATGGTAGCTACCGCTAGCATGCTAGGTCGTTGCGCTCATGACTCATCGATGACGACGTTGTCTGACCAATCAGTAGCTGCCAGTTGGTCACGTCATCTTTTAGTATCGACTCTGCTCGCTTGGAACCAGAGCGGAGTAGGTACTAAAACTAGCTTGTTTTAGGAGGTACCAGGCTAGTGGAAACACGCTGCAAATCGAGTAGGGCCGAGTAGAGTAGGGCCAAGGCGTGCTAGTGGAAAAAGGCCATAACAGAGCAGCTTTGGGATGTCGAAGAATGAGAGATTTGCTTCATTAATGTGTACCTGTAACCTTGCGTGGCAGTTAGACCTGCCTGATTCAGCGTCTGTAATGAGGCAGATCTGTCTTGCCAAGCTCCAATCTACAACAATTGTGAGCATCCTAATTTGGGACATCCCATTTTTGGTCCTTTTGAGCAGGAAGAGGTGGGGGCTGCAAGCAAGACAACAGTGGGAAGCTGTTTTTCCAAGAGTTGCAAGTTTTACGAAGTGGCCCGCATTCCACAGCCCATTTGCACCCACCCACTAAATCATCTGATTGGCCTATAATAAATGTGATTGACTGAACAATCGTCCAATCACCTGCTGATCTGCTTTGAAAGGTTCTGCCCTCCCCAAACACTTTCTATAGTCTTTCCCAGATGGACTAATGAAATACATTTAACGGCCCATCTGGTGTGTCAGGTTAGTGTAACCGACAAATCTGTAGCAGTTGCGTAATACCATCATGTCAATATGGAATCAATTCTGTGAGGGATATTTAAGTACCCTGGATCTGTGCAACAAAATGCATGAGAAGCAGTGTTTGTCATGGGAGGTGCATTTAGGTATTTTTAATGTTTTCTTCATTTAAAAACATCTTAACATTATAAACATCCATTAAGTTCCTAATTTAGGCCCTTTGACCAAATCAATGCCTCATTGTTCTGCAGGCAACCTGTGCCATTTCTGAGGTGTTTGGAAGCCCTGATAGCTTAGATAGCAGGCTGACAAATTACACTCCAGCTGTTTCATTTTTGCATTAAAAAACATCTTCTGACTGTAAAATGGTATGCTTCATTAATGTAACATTTTCAACTATCAAAAAATATGTATTGTTTAAATGTCATGTTCATCTTTGTTTTCAAAAGGCTTAGAGTAGAAACAGTCCTCTTGTGCAAGTTAGTCCGACCAGATCCTACAAAGAAGGACCTTATCATGCACCTCCATCCTTTATGATAGAAAGGACCTGGTTTTGAATAATCAGCACAATTACCTGACTGGGCTGAAGAAGACTGATTTGAAGATGAATAGAACTAAACAAAAATACTTTGAACAACCCTGCTGGTGGTTTTATCAAAGTGAAATACTATTACTTACACTTGAGTGGATTTAAAGTGTACTAACTTCATCTGATATTTGGAGAATATATCAAAGTAAATGCACTTTTTCTTGAGTGAGATACATGTTTTTCCACTGTGCCAGCTTTGGCACAGTGGACAGATTTCCAATCCTTCTGATAATGGAAAATCAGCACACAAGTGTGATTTTCTGTCCTTCATTAGCCAGATGAATAAAACCACTCTCATGACATAATGTTTTTTCTTAGAATCTGTAATTGTTCCTCAAAACAGCTTGTTTGCCCATTATTTTTTTCTCATCCTTTACCCAGTAACAGTCCTTTTTATTACCTGTTATGCAAGAGGAAACACTCTGAAATCCTGACGCTAGTTCAATAATACTCTGATTATTGGAGCCTGTGAATCATTAAGGTTTTAATAGGCACTGCCCTTTACAGCTGGTTCTATGGAAAAAGGGTTTGTGTTAAACCAGGCACATAACGGGAAACACCAGTAAAATAAAATAATTAAAAAATGATTTAATGATCACAATAATATAAAGTAAGGTAGTTTATTTCATCACTGCCTTATTTTAGGGGATTATATTTTGTTGTAAAGCTAAAAAATGTAATTGAATGACCAAATATGTGACCTTTCTTGGCTAGTTACTGTGGACCTCCTCACTGGTGACTTTGCTAAAAATTTGTGAGCAGGAATCAGGAAAACTAGGAGTATTACCTGACAGCTCTGTGTGTGTATACAACTGCTAAACAATGAAAATATGAAGTAGTTATAGGTTGAGATTAAGCCCAGGGATGGTTTTGGTGACAGTGTCCGATTGCAAGGACTTTTGAGCTCCAAAAGGCCATCACTCTTGGAACAAATAAGATAAATACTGACCCTATAGCTTATTGTTAAATCTAAAAGCAAGCACAACACAACCTCTGCCAACAGTTTCCCCTGTTTTCCACATAGTCCACCTGCAAGGCGATCTAAATGTGCCATGCAGTGAATCAGCCTGTCTTGACTGTCAGTCAGTTTGCACATCCTGTGCTTTAATCCGTCTCCTGCACATGCCAGCGCTGCAGCTTCAGTGGGGCTATTTTCAGTTGGAGTCTCTTCAATCCTAACTCAATCTCAGACAAGCAAAATCAACACAAAACAGGACAAGAAAGCTTTCAGTTTTAAAATACAGAAACATGAGAAAATCCTACAGATCCAGACCACAAATCAACAGCAGTAAAACCTGTTGTTGACATGTTGTGATCTTACTGTTACCTTGTATTGTTGCATTTTACTGGTGATCTTGCATTTCAAGCTGTGCTCCGCAGCACAGTGCCTTAAATACACTTCCAGTGGGCAAGGGCGCACACTGTTGTTTGGAGCAAAGCAGCAGTAGAGGCAGGACAACATGCAAGCCAAATGTGAAAACTGGTGTTTAGCATTTGTGCTAACACTCAGCATTTAAACTGAAATTCAGTGCATTAGTATGCTGTTTAAACTGAAGGTAAATGCAATATATTTCCTTGCTCTGAGCAGAGAGTAGAAGATGCACAGAAGACTAAGTCCTGCATGCATTTTCAGAGACTGTAGTTAACATACATTTGAAAAGTTCAGTTTTAATGGTTTTACAGATAAATGCAACTTTCTTAACTGCATGTAAACATAGCGATTAAATCATCAGTGTATCAGTCCCTTTTCTCATCTCTGCTTTGTCTCACCTCAGCGATGGAGTGCCATGACCCTGCAGAACGAGACTCTGGTCCTCGATTCATCCTCCACCACCACAGGAAGTGATGACATGAACCTGGTGCTGAGGCAGGGCATCCTGCGCCATGGAGACTCCTACATCTTCACTCTGCATGTGACAGACAGCAGTCTTGACGGCGAGGGCGCTGCCTCCATCACTCTGCACTACAATATGCCTCCCGACGGTGGGGAGTGTCAGCTGAGAGGAGGAGGGGAAGCTGGGACAGAGAATGTGGCTACAGACAATGAAATCCTGAGAATACGGACTCTGTTGGACCGGGTTCACTTCAACTGCTCAGGTAGGAATGAAAGGCCGTTCTGCATAACATAACTGGGGTACAGTTGCTGTACTCTCATTTCTGTCTCCAGCTTCAAATTTTCTTAAAACTGAATCAAATTCCCCTTTGAAAGACCCTCTTATGTGTCCAAACAGTGTGATAGTTTTTGTGGGTGGAGTCTAGCAGAGGGCAACAAAAGCCTCATCAGCCAGTGTGAGCTAACAAACTATTTTCAGCTTGTTTTTGACAATAGGAGAAGATGGTCCTTCGACTCTCAGGGCAGAGTGTTACATAAAAAGGGATACTTTTTTCTTTTCATGTCTTGCCTCACTCCTGAGTCCATGACAAACAGATAGACACCATTCTTATCAAAAAAGAGAGGGCGCTCACTTCTAATTCGGGAGTCTTGAACGGCTCTATTAAGTCAACGATATGAACCAATTCACAGTTGTGAGTGAGCCATTCTTAAATGCAAAGTGCCTGCTCACAACTGTGAAATGGTTCTCATCGTTGACTTTAAAGAGCTGTTCAAAAGACTGAATTCGTTCACGAACGTCAAATCTCTTTCGCCATCCTCTGTGGAAGACATAGGTCAACAAAACAAAGCCTCTGTTTACGAGTAGAAGGTAATGCGATGATAGTCGAAGATTATGTAACAACAAACATGTCACAACAAGCACACAGGACCTGATGACTGAGCTCGACTAACACTTCCCTCTGACTTCCAGTGTTTGAGCTCAGCTAATTAGCAGTGGGTGAGCTCTACCAGTCTCTTTCTTGTTACTTGCATGCTCAGTTGAAGGAATGGTGTCTAACTGCTTGTCATGGACTCAGGAGTGAGGCAAGACATGAAAACAAAAAAGAAGTTGGCGTATAGCTTTCAGCTTAAAGTCATGACCACTTTAATCCGACCATCCAACGACAGCAATACTTCATTTCTGCATTTTAGTCTTTTGGGTGCAGTTTTGTTTTGCCTCCATGATATTACTTCATCACTCTTTGCTTTTGCTGAGGGCAGAGCCATTTGGTTTCAGGTTCTTTGTCCTTGTCATAATATTATTCTTTATGGACCTTGCTAAGAACTAGTTTTCGAAAGATGACTTTTAGGAATTGTCCTGTGTTGCTTCACCTCACAGAAAAAAAGTAACCAGTTCGATCCCTGGGTGGGGCAGGCCTTTTCTGTGGTTATTATTGTTCAGGATGGTTTTGTACTATGCTGCACCCAATCCTCTCCACTACAGTTATAATTAAGTCCAGACTCCTGTCAGGTACAGACCCAGCCTTTTCAACAGCCGGTCCAGCCTCCTGGGGTTCTGGTCTGTCCTGTTGCCACCCCAGCAGACTGCAGCATAGAAAGGAACACTGGAGACCACTGACTGATAGAGCATGAGCAGCTTTTCATTGCACACTTTAACAGACCTGAGCCAACTGAGGAAGAAGAGCCAGCTCTGCCCCTGCTGGTACAGATTATCTGTGTTCATAGACTAGTCCAGCTTGTTGTCGAGGTGCACACGTTGAGTACATATAGGCTTTAACCCCTTCAATGACCTCCTCTCTGATTATGACTGGTTGGATTGGTGTAGATTATCTAAAGTCAGTGACCATGTCCTTGGTCTTGGAGGTGTTCAGGGAGGCAGTTCTTTGTTCCTCAGCCCTGAAGCACTCCTGGTTTTCTTGTTTTTAAGTATTTCCTCTATGCTCTCCAGGTTACAGTGATCTGGGAGTCTCAGAGACTCCTTTGCTGTACAGCCTTCTGGTGACACGCTGCAAAGAGGACTACTGTGAAGACTTCTGCGTGTACAAGGGCAGCAGCCCAGAGCACTCGGCCTTCTTGCCCCCGGGCTTCAGCTCCGCAAGAAACCGCGTAGCCGTTTCCATCACAGTGGAGGACCACCAGGGTGCTGCCGCCATTGCACTCAACAAGTAACAACATTTTACTTGACTGTTGAAATCTGAAGCAGAGTCTGTTTATTGGACTATGGCTTCACTGCTGTCTGTTTTCTGTTTGTTTACAGGACCATCGAGGTTGGGCTACCAGAGCCGCCCTCTGAATACAAGAGCCTTCCTCACTGGCTGTCTGAGCTGACAGATGCCCCACTCAAGAAGCTGTTAGAGCAGGGAGACTCCCAGAGGGTCAGAGAGTTATCATTGGCTTTTATTACAGTCCTTAATGAGGTAGGAGTGGCCAAGATATTCAGCAGAGATTAAAACGCTGATGAATTCAATCATCTCATACTAACACCAGTGTTTTCTGTCTTTCAGTATGAGCAGACCAGGAAGTCTGTGCGTGTATCCAAAGATGAGCGCGGTTACAGAGTCAAAGTCAGGAGCAACATCACGAGAGCTCTCACCGCTCTGGACCTGACCACTGTGAATGACATTCAACAGACCTCTGCTGCGTTAGCACAGTGCACGGTAAGGTGGGGGGGAGGTCAAGGGAAGAGGAAGAACAGAAGGGAAGGTTTTAAACAGAGAAGGAAGCTATAAAAGTTAGAACAACCATTAAACAGTCTGTGCGTGTTGCCGTTTTTTTAGGCGGTGAGTCGGGAGTTCATATGTGAGGAGTGCCAGAACAGCACACTGAGTAAGCTGGAGTCCATGCTGGAGATCCTCCAAACTGACACCAAGCAGGGCACCGTCACTCCGACTGAGATCGCAGACAACATCCTCAACATCATGGGTAAGACATCAAAATACCTGCAGCCCCATTGTGGGTTGACTGTTCCAATCTTTCTAAGGTAAACAGTAGAGGTAGGAGGACAACTTAAAATCACGGGTGGAAAGTATGAATCATATTAAACATGTTACTGTGATAAGGAGATTTTGATGTGGCATGGCCTCAGGCTAGCATCATTTTCCACATCAAAATTCCACAGACAGGCTTAAGCTATTTCTGTTGACGTCTCCCTCCCTTTGAAAACCTTATCCCAACAGCATTAAAAGTTCTCCTATCACGGGCTACAAACCCTCTACATCCCACTTCTATCACATAACTCCACCTTCATCTGCCCTTCAGTCTGAGCCCTAAACTTGAGTAGCATTGCTTTTCCCTTCAAGCCCTTCTGCACAAAGACCCCCTCAGGCGACTGACAGCCTGATAGAATAAACTGAAAAAAGAAAGACACCAGATAAAGGGTGAACCATTAGTACACCTTAGCCCGTGGTTTTGCGTGTTTACGTCTAGTGAAGGGGTGTCCCAGTTCTCTGTAGGGCTTAGGGGGAGGGCTGCACAGCCCTTAAAACAAAGACCTCACTTGAAAGGAAAGGGTCTGAGAATTTCCCATGATATACCACACCTGCTGACAGAAGACAGAGCAAAGACTGAAGGAAGTGCATAATTACATTTATTCATTTTCCATACTGTACACAGAAAGGCCCCTGTCCAACCTACTTGCTGTGAGGCACGTGCACTACCTGCTGCACCACTGTGCCACCTGCATAATAATAAACAATTATTAAACAGAGGGCCTAGGGGAAGGGTAAACAAAGGGGGAAGATGGAGGGGAAGGGCTAAGGGGTACTGTTGGGATTCATTCTTAGTCTCTGTAACTTTATCTTCTCCCATTTTTATGTCCTACTCTCACGATAAAGCTTATCATCCAAACCTTTTCATTTCTCCTTTCAGGTGATCTGATCCATCAAGTCAGCCAATCAGCTTCACAGTATTCCCTCCAGCCTCCGTATCTGGACCCCCCAACATCCCACTTCACCTCCCCTATCTCCACCTTCCCCACCACTGAGGATCAGGGAGCTCCCCCGTTGGACCCTTCCCCGTCCTCACTGGAGCCACACCCCCTGAGAGTCGCAGCCAAGGCCTACAGCCTGTCCTCGGTCCTCATGCTGATTCTCATGCACGCACGTGTGCTCAACGAGGAGCCCCTGGTACTGAGAGGAGCTGAGATCGCTGCTACAGGAAAACTGGCAGACCCCCAGAGCCTTCTGTGTTACCATGGCAACAACAGTCCAGGTAGCTTTTGTACTTATTGTCTAATGAGCAGATGGAAGTTAAGACTCCGTGGGTATATTTCTTACTACCATCTTCATATTTGGGAAAAGTTGTTAATTAGATTTATTGGATTTCTTCTCTTGTTCTCTCAGAGTGTCAGAGGTTCTCCATCCCTCGAGCTTTCAACAACAGTCTCGGGAAAGCTGCAGCAGGAAACAGCATCATGCAGCTACTATTTCAGGTAACAGAACAACATCCAACTTAAGATCCTCTTTTCGGCTGACCAGTGCCTCTATGGAGTTGTGCAGGGTGATGTATTTGTGTAGGTCAATCCAGAAGTTTGGACCCTGGTGGTTCCCTCTAACAAAAGCCTGTAGGATTTTCAGTCTTTACTTAGATAACTTAATAACAAGCTCTGTGGTGAACAAAAGTTTATTAAACTTGCATCTTGCTATGATTTTTTCTATCACTTGAACTTGCCTTTTGAAATACTGATGTCACGAGGTAGTTCTGCTCCTGTATTGTTCTGTATTAATAAACCTTTTTACTTATTCAAGCATATATTTAAAAAAAACAGGTTTTAATCAAATACAAAAATCAACCTTAATCCCACATGATGTAGGTATTTACATAACTGCCTTTATGTCCTAAATCCTCAGTTTCATATATTTATCATTTAATAAAGGCACGTCACTAACTTTTCTAACAACTGAAATTATATCTGTGGTTTAAAAGCCTGATAAAATAGTCAGCACACTATTAAATAAAACACAAAACATGTGAACCCGTAGCCTCAGCCTTTGGTATAGTGCAGTTCACCAACTGGTGGCCATGGGACAAAATAGGGCCCCTGAAAATTCTCCATTTGGCCACCTGAGTGTTATCATTTAGAAGAGGATTAGGACCACTGTAAATAAATTCTTTTGGGATTTAAGATTTTTAAGAATTTTTTTGAAAAAGTTGAAATTGTGAGAAAAGGTCAGAAATCTGCAGTTTAAGTCATAATTCTGAGAAAAGTCATAATTATAGCAAAAAACTAGGATATTTAGATAAAAGTCAGAATTTTGACAAATTCTGACATCATTCTCAGAATTATTATTTCAGTTTCAGAATTCTGATATAAATTGCAAAATTCAGACTTCAATCTCCCAATCAAAACTTTTTTTCACAGACTTAAACTTTTAACTTTGAAATTATTTCTTTTCAGTTGTCCTAATCATCTTCAGGTGCGTTCACACCGGACACTACCTGTACTACCTATGCGATCACTCTCCATTCAAAGTCAATGTACAGCCGCGATGGGGCTCCCAATGTACTCCCGTGATACGACAGCCGGCGACAAGACGACCACTTTACTCGTCGCGCGATGTCAAAGTTAAAAAAAAGTTGATCTATTCAGGCGATGTCATGTGTGGCTGTGTGGCATCAGCCAATCAGCGGTGTGTGTACGTGTGACTTCCTTCTAGGCGGAACTAATCTCAGTGAGGACATTTGCAGACGGACCGCGGTAAACTCACAGATAATGCTGCTGCATCATCAGCTGCAGAGTTTTGTGTCTGATAAGTGAGTGAAAAGGACACAGCTGGAATAATGTCCGCTTATACATCCTATTATGTGATATATGATATGATCACGGTAAAACTCGAGCGGACGTGACATCACCGGCCAACGGCCGACGCCAACGGCGACCAAACAGGTATTTATGGACGCGGGACGCTACATCTGTGGGCGACGCGACTTTGGTAGCTGGGTCGTTTGCGGTGTGAACGCACCTTTAGATGTTGAAAAAGTTAGAACTTTTGCAGGTTAAAAAATTAGTTGTGGTTTTAGGGATAAACATTATATTTCCATATTGCTGTTGTATATCTGCAGCTTTAAATGGAACCACATGTGGCAGGCTGCAGGATAAGTGAAAGGGACTGATCTCTCTTTAACGGCTAAAACATAGTTGATAAGAGTTACAAACAAAAAATATTGCACTCATAAAATGTTAACTTAATAAAAAAATCCACACCCCTACAACCTACAATTTAGAACTCAATGAGAGAGCAATAGCCTGCCTCAGCAGAACAATAGCCATGGACACAGACCACCTTAATGCTCACTTCAGACTTCTGTCCTCAGATCGCAAGTACAGGACGCTGAGATGGAGAAGGGCACGCTTTAACAAAAGCTTTGTACCATCTGCCATCTACAACCTCAACAAAACAGCCCACTGATTAATGTGTCTCTCATGTGATTTAAATCTCACAGATGAGTATAATGGGTGTTCTCTGTATGTCTATTCTCATTTGACAGCCAATGAAAACAAATTTCCAACTGGGACAATTAAGTTATCAACCTATCTGTTGTAACTAGAGTATAATATTTCATAATTATCATTGTTTTTAATCATTATTGTTAATGATATTTCTTTAATATGACTCCAAAAGCACACACAACAAGAAAAATCTGGCCCTTGTGTAAATGTAGTTGATGACCCCTGGTCTAGTGTGCAGCAGCCCTCCTTTATGCAGCTTCACTAATTTTAAGAGTCCTCTTGAGAGTGAGAGTCTCTTCTGGTGAAGAATTTGACAACAAATTCTTCACCAGGGTTTGCTTTGTTAACAGCAAACCCTCTCAAAGCACAAAAACTCAAAGAGCCTGTCTGAAGTGGTCCTGTTTTGTGTTTTAGGTCCTTCAGTCCTTTCCTGTTTAATTCTCACATCTTTAAAATCTCATTTTCACCATTTCTCTTCTTTCTTATTTTCCACAGGTTGAGTCCAACCCATTCCCCTTCAACTATGTGGCAAATTACACCGTCTCCACAGAGGTGGCCTCCATGGAGTTCCGCACTGAAAACGGCACTCACATTCCCATCTCCGGACTGGATGATGATCTGGCAATCACTGTTGCCATCAACAATGGGAGTGGTGCAGCAGAGGCAGGTCCTGAGGGGGCCAGTGCTGGAGGAGTCCCTGTAGCTGGAGCCGTGAACATCAGCCACTGTGACTCTGTGATCGTCTCAGTTAGCGCGAAGAACACCAACCGGCAGGCGGGACTGTTCGTGCAGCTCAACTTCACCTCTCTGCACGGTGAGCTCTTCTTATTGTAACACACACTATTCACACCGTGGCGTGGACTCAGTAAGAGGCACACAGCTGACCCACTGTTGGATCCATGATTGGCCTGATAAACCACCAATCAGAGAGTCGCCTCGTGTAGTAACTGTTGCTTTGCCACCATAGGTTAGGTGTAACCCGACACGCCAGATGGACAGTTCCATACATCTGCCACGGAAATATTTCACCAGTCCATCTGGGAAAGAGCCGTTCGAAAACATTTTCAGAGGCAGAACCTTCCAGAAGCTTGTGATTCGACGATCGTTCAGCTTGTTACACTCATCACAAACCAATTCATATCAAGTAACGCTGCTAAGTATGACGTAGCTTACACTGTTGTTAGTTGTTAGCTTAAACTACCTTAGACTATTGTCTAACTTAAATTATACCACACAGATGCATCATTTAACACTTTTATGTGACATGAACCTCGTCAAAGACAGTCCCTACCAAGTTCTCCTGCTAAACTTCTGAGGAGAGCAGATTTCGCGAAGTATCACTGAGTAACCATGACGACCACAGGCTAAACAACATATCCACAGAGGATTTTTGCATTCTCTCCCAGTTTCCCAGCAGTGGTTCTCGGTCAGGAGAAGAGCAAAACATGATTTCTCATAAGGCAAGCTTCAAGTGACGTTCTATGCTCCTGTAAATTGAGTCAATGTCTGATAAAAACATAGTTATTGAGACCTCTTCAGAAGCCGCCATTGCTTTCAAACATGCAGTCACTTCATGTTGCTGTCCAGTCCGTGGCTCTCTTTCCTGATTGGGCCATTAAGCATTTAGCCGAGTGAAGTCACTGGACGATGGAAGCTGGCAAGACAGATATGAAGGATTTCAGACAATGAATCAGGCAGATCTGTCTGCTCTGCAAGGCGAGGTTAGAGGTTGAAGTGTTAAAAACGCAATAGTTTTGAAAGTAAATGCATTAACAATAATAGCTAATTTAAAAAATATTAACAAGCAAATACCTATGTGAAAAAAAACAAACAAAAAAAGACAAACAAATTATAGAAATAAAAAACAACAATTCCTCCATTACATACATAAACATTACAATGAAACATGAATAACTACATTACTTAAACCAAAAAGAGAGCATCATGATTGACCCAGGCTTTTAACGTGTTCAGTGAAAGGTGAACAAATGGCGTTGAATTTTTCAGGACAGTTGGCTCCCCTATATCTCAGTTTTTCTAGTTGTAGCAATGAAGGCATTTCTTTAGTCCAGCTGTTGAATGATGGAGGTTTATCAGACTTCCACTGCAGAAGAATGAGTCTTGATGCTATTAGTGTCATTTTTGTTTCTAGGTTTATGGTGGGTGGGTATTATGTTTGGATTTAGGGTATACATGTTCCTGTTTGTAAAATGAAAAACTATTAAGTGAAGTATTGAAAAAAAAAAAAGGAAGTGGAAGTGTTGTGAAAAACGTTGCCTTAAATTTTAGCCATCAAAATAATGTCACTGTCTCATGGGCCACAGACTTGTTCACTTGTCTTCTACAGCTGCTGCGCTCACTGCTCGACCATCAAATCTAAAAAGACTGGAGCAGAATCCCCTAAACTTCGTTGTCAGTCCTGTTTACCCAAAGACTTAACTCAGAACCTGTTAAAAACCCCAGTGAGACCAGCAGGGTCAAAGCTCGTCAGTGTGCAGGATACATGTTGTGTTGCGTTCAGGTCCAGACGGTAACATCATCATGTGTTTATGTTGGCCTACAGTATGACTTCGACAGAGGTTTGTTCATGATGCGTTCAGATTTAATTCCAAGAGAAGGACATCTGGGTTTTTGTAAGGAACTTGAATAAATAAAGCTGTCAAGATTGAATTAACGTTGTTTTGGCTTTCTGAGTAATATGAAATTATTACACCAGTTGCATAATGTTACTGAGATTCTCTGAAACTTATTCACTTTATTTATCAGAGCATTTGCACTCTTCTGCCAGTAAGAAAGACCGTTTTCAGTCTGTCTGAAATGTTGCTGATTTATCCACTTACTTTAAGGTTGTTGATGGATCATTACATTGTGTTTGTCAGTCATCTCTATATCAATCAATCAATCTGTCTATCAATTACTTTGTCATTGCACGTGTAACAAGTACAGAGCATATAGCAGGATAATTACCATGATTTCTCATATAGTTATATGACACACATTTATTTGCTTTTAAATAAGGTCTAATTTTGGGGTGCCCATTGTACATGAGCACAAGCTAAATGATGGTGCCACCAACATCGCAGTTACAGCACATCTGATAAAGAAGCTGAAATGTTCTCTTTCTCTGCAAAACATGGCCACCAAACTTCTGTAATTCTAACAAAACCAACTGTGAAACTGTCCTAATCCAATTTTTTGAGTCTTAATTTGTTTGCCTTTGTGTAATGATCGTGTAATTCTCTGTGTTATGATACCACTCATGTTTATACACATAGGGCGTTGCCGTCTTGGATGCGAGGGTGCCAAAATAGCCACGCCCTAATTGGTCAAAGACATCCCCATGTTGATAGCTCTGCTCTGATTGGTCGGCACACTGCAACTGAGCATGCAGGGATATGTGAAATATGATACGCCGTGATGGCACTGCTTCAAGTACCGTAAGACCGTCAGCAGATGTCGTCTTGAGAGAATAATTGTACATCAGTAAAATACCATCGAAAATGACATTAAAAACAGAAAGTTACCCAGCAGCATTAACAAAAGAGAGGTGACTGAAGTGGCTGAGGCAGTGGACAATGGAGAGGCTTGGTAGGAAATTTGGGGTAAGTGAAGCAAACATTTGTGTTTGGAAGAAAAAAAAAAAGCAGAGACAATGAAGGACATACCAACATCAAAAGCTTTTGGCCGTTCATCTGTGTTTCCAGCAACCTCGCGATACGATACGTATCCCGATACTAAGGCCACAATACGATACGTACCCTGATACTAAGGCCACAATACGATACGTACCCTGATACCAAGGCCACGATACGATAAATTGTGAACATTGAAAGTTCAGGTTTTTCTTATAAGAAGAAAAAGAGTACCTTAGTACCCTGATACTAAGGCCACAATACGATAGGTAGCCTGATACTAAGGCCACAATACGATACGTACCCTGATACTAAGGCCACAATACGATACGTACCCTGATACCAAGGCCACGATACGATAAATTGTGAACATTGAAAGTTCAGGTTTTTCTTATAAGAAGAAAAAGAGTACCTTAGTACCCTGATACTAAGGCCACAATACGATAGGTAGCCTGATACTAAGGCCACAATACGATACGTACCCCGATACTAAGGCCACGATACGATAAATTGTGAACATTGAAAGTTCAGGTTTTGCTTATAAGAAGAAAAAGAACAAGGATGAGTTTTAAGTGGTTCAACAACTTGAGAGACATAAATTCAGATCCTCAAAGACGGTAGACCTAAGTTCAAATTTAGAACATATGCTTCATTATTCACTATGTAGCTCTGCTCTACCTTGAACTGTGCTTCTGTTAGCATTAACCAAAGTGTATTGACAACAACTGTCAAAATATTGAGGCCGTATCAGTTCTGTAGAATCTGTATCAATACACGTATCCCAAAGGAGTGCATGACGATATTTTGCCGGAACGATATTTGAGCACATGCGGTACTTTATAATAATATAATAATAACAATGACTTTTAAATACAAATGTTTACAAAGTGCTTCGACAAACGAACATGAACATACAGAAGAAAAGCACAAAAGGAGCTTGCCGACTAAAAGCATGATTTAAAACCAAGAACCCTCACAAACGAACACAAATATCAGAATAAACCAAAGCACAATAAGAACCTAACAGGAGAGAGCATTTGTGGTGTCTTTGAGACAAACATTTCACAAACTCACAGAGAGGAGAATATGTCACAAAGTGTGAGGAAACCAAACCCCAAATAGGAGGCACAACAGTTCAGGCCCAGGAACCCAATACATGTGCATACGCTCTATGGCCGACAGACTTGACCACTGTTCCAGAGATGCTCTGTCACTGTTTAAATAACTGAACTGACTTCTGTGTGTTTCTAGTCACCTTTTAAAATGGGTTGTATTAATGCTGATTTAGTCGTATTGCTTTGTCTTCTCCTTCCTCAGATGAAAATCAGAACTATATAAGAGAGGAGGATCCGTACATCACAGCATACCTGCACTCACATGACAGGCCCAACGAGTTCAACTGCACAGACAGGAAACGGATCACTCTCAGTATGACCAGGGGGCAGGATCTGGACCACAGGAAGTACACCTTCTTCCTGTCACCTGAGTAAGAGCTCTTGTCCTTTCACTGATGCACCAAGTTAGCTCAGAATGTGGACAACTGCAGGCCTGGGGCCACATGCGGCCCTCCATTTCGCTGAATGCGGCCCACCTGTCAATATTGAAGTTGGTTTGGTACATTTCTCAAATCATCCTCGACATGTTGAAGTGTGCATGTCTCAAAACAATTTGTGCAAATAGCAAAACTCTATGGGTTACATGCAAAAGCCAGTGTCCCGCTCAAAATCCTTAGTTCATTTCTCAAAAGTAAACATCAGTGTCGATGAACATGTCAGTGTCATCAGGATGGCAAGTACTTGTGCCATTGCGTACGGATCAGACAGTCAAATTGTTTTGTCATGGTGTCAGTATAACTGTGTACTCCGGAGGGATTTTCAGATGTAAACTACGGCTAAAGTTTCTTAACAGTTATTGTAAATTGTATATTACACCTAAGTGTATGTAGGAGATTAATTGCAAAAGAGTGGACAAGTTTCAGTTTTACACTTTGATTGTTTGTACTGTAATTTGTTGACATGTCATTGCGATACAGAAAGGAAAAGACAGTACTGCATTGCACAGAGAAAAAGATGAAAGTCGAGATGCATCTTTGGGTTATTTCAGAAAACTGGTTCTGAGTTGGTTGATGTAATGCTTCACACATTTCCCTTCATTAGAGAAAGTCTACAAGCAATTTTTTAATTCAGGACAGATTTAGAAAAAAAAAGTCTAATGTAAATGTATAGAATTATATGTGACATGGTATGACAACCTGTTCAACCATTGTGCATGTCAAGGCTTATGTGATGAACTAATGCCTAAATGTTGTGGGGGGTGAGACCATTCAACAATTATTCGACCAATTATCAAACACTTTGATCAACAAAAGTAAGTGATAATGTAGGAAACAGCAGAGAATTGTACATAATCATTTGCATGGATGCACCTAAGCATTTGCAACTTGTTCAAAAAAAGGAGAATGTGAAAATTTTTTGATGTGCACAAGTGACTTAAAGGTGTAGTGTGTAAAAGTTGGCTGCATTTCGCCAAACAGAAACAGTAAATATAAGATATAATGTTTCTATTTATTGATATAGGTGTACAATCATCCCTATAAAACTTCTGTTTTCTTTTTATTAAGTTAGAAAAAGCTTTTTTAAAATTATGTATCGCAGGTCTCCCTTTTGTAGAGGCTGACAAAACAATCAGCCATGTTGACTACGGATGGGTTTTGGGAACAAAAAGAACAAAACGTGATTTTTGAATAAGAGTCTGAGATATAATCTATCAAAATAATACTTACAAATATGAATGAAAAACACTCATCTCATAACTGTTGTGAATGATGCCCTGTTCATGATCCTTTTTGGTCTTCACCAACTCTAGTTGCTTAGTAAGATAATGTTTTAGAAATGGACGGGCTCATTCCAAAATCTGAACACTAGATATCGCTAAAATGACAATTTTCTATACACTGCACCTTTAATAATGTGAAGATTGAAGTTTCAATTCTGATCTGAGAAATGAACTAAAGTGACTAAGGAAAAAACTGTAATAGCAGAGACTGAGGCCCTGCTCTGTCTCTTACAGGCAGTATGACACCACTCTGGACTACTTCATCAACGTGAGCACATCCTGCAGCCCCGCCTCGCACCCCGTGGGTGTTCACCTGGAGGTCGGTGTGTTTGCTACCCTGTGTCAGTACTTCAGTGAGAGTGAGAAGCAGTGGAGGACAGATGGCATGGTGCCTCTTGCAGAGACCAACGCCAGCAGAGCAGTCTGTCGCACACGCCACCTCACAGCTTTTGCTGCAGGGCTGTTTGTCCCTCCTGACGCCGTCACCTTTAAGGCCCCGGTCAGTATCACAAAAGCTAACACTTTCTCTGCCCACTGAAGGTAAAGACACTGAAACCGTTCATCCCTCCCTTCCAGGAACGCTTTGGTGCACCAAGCCTGGTCGTCCTGTTGGTGTGTGTGCTGGGTTTACTGAGTTATGTGGTGGCAGCAGCCATCCTACACAAGCTGGACCAGTTGGACCTGCGGCGGGCTGCTGTGGTCCCACTCTGCGGAGGAGACGGGCTCTTCAAGTATGAGATCCAGGTGAAGACCGGCTGGAGTCGAGGGGCAGGTGAGTATCTGTAGGAGAACCACTCAAAGTCAAAAGATCTCAAAAGCTCTTACTTTGTAATTTGAGTAAAAAACTAATGCTATTTTTTACACTGTGTTTTCTGCAAAATGATGAATCTGTGAACAGAAGATAAAAAAATAAAGCAAGAACAGGGGAAGAGCAAAGTTAAATATATATCAAACATTGCTAAAACTTAAATAATGATAAAATATATATGATGTAAGAGCATGAAAAGCTAAGTTAGTGCTGTCAATGTTAGCACATCCTTTAAATGCCATTCAGTTTTTGATACGCATGTTGTACAATTTTAGCCCTCAGCAGGGCCAGTGCTTTTTAAAATCAGTAAATGATGTGGCAGTTATGTTGTGGATGGTCAACATAAATAGATGAAGAAAAGCATGATCTGCCTCAATACTCTGCCAGATGGTACACTCAACAAAGCCTACATCCAGTACCACTGACTGGTCGAGCACACAGCTGAGTCAGAGATCACCCCTCACTGATTAAGTTTTTTTTCTCAACCGTAGAAGATGACAGATGAATGTGTCTTACCTTAGAGTCTGCTCCAAGACTTCTTGAAAATAAGGGTAGCTGCTGCTTAAAATGTTGTTCTACTCACAAACAGGTCAGCAGACAAGTAAAAAGTGACAGGCACTGTGTGCTATCAAACATTTTCCCCCTTCTCAGGCTACCTTTATTTAGCTAAATCTGAGGAGTTTTTCCACTCTGATTGAATGAATGCTGCTCACTACCAGAAGTTGCCCATTTTCCACATTACAAAGTGTATTTGCATTAGTCAATCAATCAATCTTTTTTTTGTAAAGTGCTGATTCATTGAAAGTGTTATCTCAAGGCACTTTACAATTTTTAAATATATATAAAGTATATCATCTACTTTACATCCCTAGTTTGGGCCACACTGGTGTAGCAGTACAACCTCCATTTAAACAGAAAACTCATAAGTTAATCATTAGGCTGTGTCAGTTTGAGCCTGTTAAAGTTTGGTTTACATAGATTACCTAGGCAATAATAACACTTCTGCTCAATAAGACAGGTCAGAAACCACTGATTTAGATAACAGTATTTTTTTGCTAACTCTTGACTATTTTAAAAATGTACTGCTAAAGAAAGAATAAGCCATTAACCAATTAATAAGTTAGTCTCTTTCTATCATTCAGGCACCACAGCTCATGTGGGGATCAGTTTGTACGGACGTGAGAGCCGCAGCGGACACCGACACCTCGACAGCAGAGGAGCTTTCACATGCAACGCTCTGGACATCTTTCATATCGCCACGGATACCAACCTGGGCAATGTCTGGAAAATACGTGTTTGGCATGACAACAAAGGTACTGACTAACCCAAGACCGGTGTGGTAATGAGCAATGGCAAGTTTAAGCTGCTGGTGATTGAACAAAGATCTGTAACGTCATGCGTCCACTCTCCCTCAGGTCTGTCCCCTGCGTGGATGCTTCAGTACGTTCTGGTCAAAGACTTGCAGACAGGAAGCAGTTACTACTTCCTTGTGGAGGAGTGGCTATCTGTAGACAACGAGAAAACTGATGGGCGGGTGGAGATCGATGTGGAGGCCTCAGGTAATTAACTGTAACCAGATGATAAGCTAGAAGTCATGCGTTAATGGTTTATGCCCAATTATTTACTTTGTCTCTTTGTGTTCCCTTTAGAAGAGGCACTGCTTTTTCAGATGCCCCGCCTCCTGCGCTGTGAGCTGCAGAGGGCGCTGTGTGAGAGCCACCTGTGGCTGTCTCTGTGGGAAAGACCCCCACGCAGCCCCTTCACCCGCCTGCAGAGGGCCACCTGCTGTGCTGTGCTGCTCCAACTCTTCCTCCTGGCCAACAGCCTGTGGTACAGCGTGGTGGTAGACAGGAGATACAGGTACAGGACTACAACAGGGCTTTGAGCTTTGCATCCAGCTATGTTTGTCCACTACCTTATATACCTTCACAATGGAGTGGTCGAGGAACAAGGCTTAGAACATGGACTAATAGCATTATGAGTTAGCATATCATCAGTTAGCAGTAAAGCACATACATTTCCCACATCCCAAAGTCTATTGGATTTTAGACTGGGAAGCAGCTTTATGTCCCGCGCTGTTTGTTCACAACCTCTTTACGTTGACAGTGTGGAGGAATGAGTCCTAAAACACAGACTCTTAACAATATGAGTAAGCATATTATCAGTTAGCATTTTAGCACATACGTTACCCACATCCCAAAGTCTTTTGGATTTAAAGGTGCGTTCAACTGAACATCGCGCCACCTGTTCTTCGCTAATTTCATCACAGTTGCGTCGCTCAGTGACGTCATGCCGGCTTAAGTTTAATCCTGTAATCTTTATTATCATATAATACGATGTATCAGCTGACATTATACCAACTGTATCCTTTTCACTCACTTACCAACCACAACACACTGCAGCTGATGGTCCTACAGAGACATTGACGGTCAGCTACATCTTGAGTAGGGAGTTTTCTGCTGTCCTGTTGAAGTGGAACTAATGTACTCGCTACCTAAAGTTCCCAAACAGACATGGATTGTGAGCCGGAAGCGACCTAGCTTTGTAACCTGGTCGCGCATCCAAAGTGACCCCAAGAGTACCAAGGGGGCAAGGGCACTGCCACATGTCTCCTAACATGCAACCAAGTCCCCACAACCTTTTATTTTGAAACAAAAAAATGCATCTACAACCCTACATTTGAATTCAAAGGCATTATTGTGTTTTTAAATGAAAAATTGCTGACAAACTACTAACAAGGACTACTGGGGACTAGGGATGGGAATCAGAAACCAATTCCAGTTGAGAATCGTTAACAGCTCCATCAAAGAATCGATATCATTAATCTTTTTGCTTATCACTTCCCTTATCAATTCCTTCCACTGACAGGGTTCAGAAGCATCAGAATTGTAGCTTAATTTTCATTGCACCTACTACACAACCTTAAGTGAGTGGAAACACCAGCAACTTGCAAAAGCAGATATCTATGCTGTGAAATGTTTCACATTGTTGCCACTGAAAATCAGACCTACATTTGCCCACTCGCAAAATCTGCAGGAATCGATAAGGGAATCGTTAAAGAATTGGATCGATTAGCAGGAACGTTAACAGCATTGGAATTGATAAAATCCTATCAATTCCCATCCCTACTGGGGACCCTAAAGCTGGAGATATACTTGTTGTTAACTACACATACACATATGCATGATGGCCACCTTACATCCCCTTCACTGGTTGAGCCTGTCGGTTATGCATCTAGTCCAGAATTAGCATGACGCAGACGCTAGCTGCAGTCCATGCATCACCAGAAGGACCAGAGGAGGGATGACAGATTGATCACAGAAGCAGAAACAACAACAGAAACTTGTTGATAAGAAAGACAAAGTGATAAATCAAGACCACAATCATCAACATCTAATAAATAATGAGAATGCACAGACACAAACACAGCTCAACTAATGACAGATAAACTCTCTTTAAGATGTTGGGAAACAAGAAAATATGTTTGGTGTAGAATTCAACTGGTGACTTTGCACATTGGTGACCTGGAGTTGACACCTTGGTTAACTTTGTCCATAGATATGCTTGTATTAGCTTGGTTTTCTCATATAAACCAAAGAAGTGTTCTTTGGTACAATTAGCCTTGAAGGATACACCCTCTGCTGTTTCTAGTGCCTTCACTACGTCTATCAGCACAGTCGACTGCACGTCATCGTTAACACGGTATCCCATACACCATGAAAAGTTCCACTGTATGAAGGAATATATCATAGAAATGGAGTTCAGACAACACTGATGGTGAGGTCTAATTGCTGGTCATTAGTTGTCAACAAGTATGTGATGATGATGTGGATTATTAAATCCTCTATTTTAATACTTTTACTCTCAGAATTACCAACATAGTAGCAGCTTAACTCTAACACAGCAGGTAGTTACATGCAGCCTGAGCGCTGCTATATGATCATTTAATGTACAATAAAATATATAGGTTATTGGATATAGAGATTATTTTCAAAGAAGGGGTTAAAGCATGTTGCAACACCCATGCTGTAATTCCACAATATCTTGATCATACCTTACAACTTTGCTGGCTTTGTTTAAGCTTTAAATATTGTGAAAGTCAAGTGTGTTCATAAGGATTTTAATGAACAAAACATGTAAGTTTCATGTTTTTTGCCACAGACTTTATAATCAGCAATGATACAAAAATCCATAAAAAAAATCCCATTGGCTTTTAGTCAAGGGAACCAGAGAGATGCTAACCTCCAGATTGGCCAATGAAAAAACATTCATGAAAAAAAAAAAAATATTTGAAAATAAATCTCTAGTGATTAAACGTTGACAAAATCTGTTTGGCTTTTGTCAACAAGACATGACTTAAATATGAGATGACCATTTGAACCTTTTATCTTGTCTGGATAAATAATCCTATAAATATGAATTAAGAAAAAAATCAGTAATTGGTTTCTATATGTTGTCCACAGTTCTAACACCTAATTTTTCTCTTAATCTGTGTCCTCCAGTCCACATGCTGTGTCAAGGTTTTCCTCATTGAATGGCGAGACGTTGGCAGCAGGTGTGGTCACGTGTCTGATCGTGTATCCTCTCTACCTGCTAGTCTTCACGCTCTTCAGGATGAGCCGCAGCAAGGTAACACAAACCTACCTCTGATTTAACAAGATAGTTTAGTGCATATACAGTAAGAGGCTCATGAATCTGTTTTTCATTTTTCTTTTTTGTGCATCTGTCTGTGTGAATATCAGTGTGTGACTGTTGAGCAGGTACAGCCACAGTCGGACCAGGAGTCAGTGGAGATCGATGACTTCCTCGACAACTCTATAAATGGAAGCTCCTTCCTCTTTTTTAATGGCGAGGTAAAGCCTGATAGCAGGAGTGACAAATTAATGCTGTTAGGGTTCACTTTGTGGGTCAAAATACCTTGTTTTTCATGCATGATTTGTATCTTTTTCACAAAACAAAAATAGGACTGTCAGCAATGACAGATACTTTGCAAGGAGGTTATGGTCAAACAATGAGTTCATTTTTTTTATCTCCAATAAAGAATCTTGTTAGGAAGCCTGTCTGACGCTGGTTTACAAATCATCAATAATCTCCTCTGATGACTGAACCATGCTGGCTTTGAATTTTTTCAACATATAATGTCATTACAGCTGCTTTTGACTATTTTTATTGACTTTTCCATACGTAGTAAGTACATTTACTTTCATCAAGTCAATGCCACTTAGAAGTCCCTTATTTTCTTTCGAATTAAAAGCACTTTCATTTTCAAACATGACATTAAATAGTGTTAGCCTAATAGCCTTTAGTTGTAAATACTGTATATTTGACTCAGCGCAATGTTTGTAAGAGTCAAGGCCCACCAGAGAGCTCAACTTCCTGATGTAGATTCAGTTCAGAGATGAAAACTAATACAATCACCACCAGTAATCAGTAGAAACATCAGATCAGCTCAGATTGTTCCTCTGATGGATAAAAGACACACCAGCAGCAGGAGGTGTGGTGGTTTAACTTGTTACCATGTCAAACTGTGATTTTGTGTCAGCTTTGTTCCTCTTTGTCATTTTTAAACAGCTGATAAAAACAGAGTGGGTCCTTGTGATTGGCTCTTTATGTCAATTGTGAACAAACTCATGGGTGTCTATGGTCCTGGGCTTTGGTAGATTATACAATGCACAACATGTGTGTTTGTTTAACATCATCACCCCCACCACAGTCCCCCACAAAGGCTGCTTTCTGACTGTCTGACATTAATGGTGCGTTCTAGTTGTACTGGGAAGTCGGGATTTCTGAGTTGTGAGTGGGAAATTTCAACTGGAACGCCCCCCAAGGTCGAAATTTTCTACTGGGTACTCAGGGGATCCTCACCATCTTCGAGTTGACAATCAAAGATGGCTGCCCCGAGTATAAACAGTTATTAAGCTCCTGTAATAATCCATTTATTAGCACTTCTGACTCATGTAAATCAGCCATATACATAGTATTGTTCTGCTTATATTTATGGAAATGCTGCCATAGTGCTATTTACATTCTTCATGTGTAATTGTGGACTACAACGCATAGCATGTGAACAACGGCTAACACAACGGCTAACAATAGCCTGGTAGATCAGCACTTTTTCAATTTTGTAACTGTAACGCTGATAACTCAGAGATGATGTCATTCCCACTTCGCTCTTCCTAGTTCTTCATAGGTTACTGCAAAAGTCAGGCTGTGACACAGAAAAGGTTGGGTACCACTGACTTAGAAGGTGTCTTTTATTGTTTCAGACACAGTTGTGTAGCAGGGCAGCACTGTCTTAAACGATTAATCCAAAAATATGCATCATGAAATGCAAGCACTGACATCAGAGTTGATCGGTTAGATCATTCTTTCTCAATAGGGGTGCCATGCCCTCTGGCCTTTTCAAAGTTGCATTGGACATATATGAAAATTAAAGAAAGTGTTGATTATTAGTGTGTGATCTGAGACAAAAATCATCTCATACATCCTCACTACTGAAATGATAACTCTAATATCTATTATCTTGTAGTCATATTTAGAGTGTGTTTGATCAACTTAATCAGCTGCTTAAACCACCACCTACACTGACAGTAGATGGATCATCAACCATCATGTTATTGGTGCCAGAGTCAAAAGCATTGACAATAGTTAATAACGTTTTCAAAATTGTACTTATGGCTACAGTAATATTAAGGTGTGTGCAATGTCCCATTAATGGTATGTATTGTTGTAAAAAGGTCCCATAACAGCTGCTTGATTATAAGCTGGTAGTCAGAAAGGAAGCAGAATGACCCTTTTTACATTACTACACTTGGATAAGATTGACTTGATTATTTTCATGTCTTTGAGTCGAAATGATTTGGCTGAAAAAAAGAGTTGAAAACCGTTAGATCAGATTAACGGAGTGAGGGCTGTTTGTTATTTCACAACAGGAAACTAAAAATGTGTTTTTGGATAAATGAATATTGTCAACATAAACTTCAAATATGATTAATAATCAATATTCAGCAGTTAGCTGCCTATGTAATGTAATTGTTTGACTACTCTTACAGCTGATACTGCAAACAAACATTTTTTAAAGGCTTCTTCCCTGTTTAAATCCATCGTTACCCCTTGTCTCTTTCTTTTTCTTAGACAAACTCAGAAGAAACCAACTTAGATTTTCCCACCCCGTCAACTAAAAGGTGAGTAACTCCAGTTGCCATGGAGCGCTTTATCATAAAGTAAGACTCTATTTAATTGGAATATAAAGCCAGCTGAACAGCCTGAAGTCTGACTCTTTGAAGACGAGGGAATAAAGTAGAACAAGGAACAAAAACTTTTAAATCTGCAGAGATCTTAAAAGGCTATTAAGTGTGTGTTTTGGCATCTCTGATCTTTTGTCTTGTCACAACAGCAATAAATTCAAAAGCCATAATTGTCCCAAAGTCTTTTGTTTTTTTGTCATTTCTTTTTCATGAGAAACTTTTTTTTAGCTTGAGTGGAAACAGGGACGATCCTCTGATGTGCTCCTGCTGTGTTCTACTTTTCAGCATGGAGAGCTGGGCCATGGCAGAAGAGGACTTGGAGGAAAGGGACTGGCCGGAGTGGTTAAGTGACGGGTCCATGGTGGGAGGGGCAGGGCACGGGGCAGGGCTGCCCAAGCTGAAGAGGGGTCAGGGCAGCAGACACCTCGGCGTGGACATGACTTTTATTCCTGACGACGTGGAGGGGACGGAGGAACGCAGCAAGTACTTCACCTCCTCAGGTAATACAGTAATAACAGCAGTGTTTGCTTACAGATACAGAGTACACATAAGAGTACACATAAGAGTACACATAAGATACACAGCAGGCTGCTCCAAAGCACTTAAAGATGCTATGAGGAGTTTCTAAGTAATTACAAAAAAGTCTCACTTTTAGATATATGCCTGATCAAAATACACAATTTAAAGGTGTAGTCAGCGATGTGGGAGAAAATGAGTGGAGAGGTTGTTGATAAACGAATTTAGACCCGCCTCCTAAAAGCTGATGGGCATGCATCGTCATGGAAACGGCCGTAGAAACTGCTTAGCTGACCAACGTAGCTAAGGTAACCCCGACTCGTCAGACAACTCGACTGACAATATTGATAACATCACAACAACAGTACATTTTGGGGTGCTGGTTTGGCGGAGTGGTTAGCACCCCATGTACTTGCTTCTGCCGGTCCAGGTTCAAATCCCGCCTGTGACCAGTTTGCAGAATGTCTTCCCCTACTCTCTCTCCCCCTTTCACAAGCCTATCCACTGTCTCTCTCCTATCAATAAAGGCACAAAATGCCCAAAAAATACATTTAAAAAAAAAACCAGTACATTTTGACAGATTAGACAATAAGATGAATGCTCGACGGCTGTTACTGTTATGTGAAGCACCACAAAGCTAATGTTGCTTATCTATCCAGCAGAAAGACGCCAACATCTGCGTCTGTTTTCAGGTCTTCCAATTAGTGGAGTCCCCTCCAGCGGCGGAAAGCAACACCAATGTTGACCCTGGTCTTCACTCTTTCATGTTCATAGCCCTTCTTTTTCACTTTTCACTCCTATGACCTTTTTCTTTTGGACTGTTTTTCAGCCATTGCTACTGCACCTATTGTATCTCTCTCTTATGCTAACTGCGCACGCTACGCAACCTACTACTCCCCCTCCCCCCTCTGTCTGATCTGCACATGAGTATGATTGCCCCCTGGATGTGGCAGAGTTTTTTTCAGCATGCTGTCAGTGGGGACATCTTGTAGATGTAGAGGAGAAATATGGTGATTTTGACAAATACTGCATTAGATTAGAAGATTAGAAGATCGCTGACTGCACCTTTAAGATGAGTTTTATAGCATCAAATTAGGTTATCTATAAATGTTATTCCTTAGCTTCGTGGTCGGGTCAGACAGGGCTGGACTGGCCTGGATACTCAACTTCAGGAACAAGACAATTAAAACTAGAGCAAATTTATATTATTTTGACACGTCTTAGAGCACCGGGCTGTAAGTAGCAATATATAGCCGGCTACAAAACTAGGATACTGAGTTTTCCAAATACTGCTTGTTGTCACACATCAAAAACTACCGCTACGTAACTAGAAAGAGATACATTACCTGGACGCTTTGCATCCTGTAAGTTGTTGAAAAACAAAGTTGTAAAGCAATGCAGAGTTCTGAGGAAGGTCCGAGCTGCATTCATTAGTATCACAAAAAACGCACACTTTGGCTTGGGTCACGTCTTCACGACAGTCGCTGCGCGTGCTCGTGGGTAGCAGAGTCTTTATGTTGCTGGAAATAGATTCTCCTTATAGCACCTTTAAAGGGATACACCAACATTTCTGCCTTTGTTTTTGTGTCGTGCTTCACTCCTGAGTCCATGACAAAAAAGGTAGACTCTGGTCTTTCAGCTGTAATGCAATAAGAAGGAAGAGAAGTGCATAGGTAGCCCACCGCAAAACAGCTTAGCTCAAACACTGGAGTCAGTGAGGAGCGTTAGCCACAAGAGTGCATGCACAAAACACAGCGGACGTGCTTTGTTTTGTTCACCTACTTACAAGCACTTTTGCGATGGTTTGAGCATGCGCACTGCGGTTTATTTTTAGATGCATTTCTTCTGAAAATTACATAAAGTGCTAATCTTAGTCAGAAAATATTAATATAAATTATGTTGTTTTTGAAAGAAAAACATATGAAAACGATTGTCAGAGGTTGGCAGGATTTGCCTACATTTTGTGATTGGACAGGTTTTACATTTTTACTAATAACTCAGCTGAAATATCAGAGGTTGGCAGAGGTTTTGCTCCCTTATCTTGACTTTCTGTTCCAAATGAGAAACTTGGGTTTATATTATATCTTCTCTGACCCACAGACGAGGATCTGATCAAGCACATCCTCACAGATGGACAGAACTTCTTTCCTCAGGCAGATGAGAGTGAAATGGCCGATCTGTAAGTCTGATTTTAAGAAAGTGCCTTAAACAAAATGTAATGATGGAGGTTGTGTTGTCACCAATTTCCAATAACCATGTGTCAGGTCCAGCATATTAGACGACAAGACTGAGGTGATTCTGCTCCAGAAGCCGAACGAGCCGCTTCCTCAAGAATCAATGAGGAGGGACCCGCCAAAAACTGCCTTCACCTCAAACACAGGTGTGTGTGTGTGTGTGTGTGTGTGTGTGTGTGTGTGTGTGTGTGTGTGTGTGTGTGTGTGTGTGTGTGTGTGTTCTTTCACTTCTCAAGATCCTCAAGGTCTCTATTTCAGTAAGTTCTGAATGGAAAAAGTAGGATATATTCATCAGTGAAAACTGCTTTTTACAGCCAAGTGAGTTCAGTTTCAGATAGATTTCAGAGTATTTCTGAAGTGTTAACAGTTAAAAGAAATAAAAATAATGAATTTAATTTGTAAGTGCCTGTCTTTACACTCCAGGATACTGAACAACGGTCAATAAAACCCTAGTGAATAAAATCAACAGACAATAAAATAAATGTTAAACAGAGTAAAAGGAGGAAGGAAATGGATGAGAGAGGATGGTTGCAGTGAGTAGGTGGTCTTGAATAGGTGGGTTTGGAGTCTGGATTTGAAGGTAGGGAGAGACTCAGAGTCACGGATCGCTGGTGGAAGAGATTTTCAGAGCTGAGGAGCAGAGCGGCTCAAAGCTCTGCTCCCCCGTGGTGCGGAGGCAGGAGGAGGGTACAGTGAGGCGAAGGAGGAGGGGGATCTGAGGGTGCCACCTCAACGTCTATGTGAAGAAGATCAGACAGATATAGAGGGGCAGTGTTGTGGATGACCTTGAAGATGTATAGAAGATGTTTTAATTCAGTTCTATGCTATAAAGGAAGCCAGTGAAGCTGCTGAGTTACGTGATGGTATGAGCAGCTGAGGTTTAAACCAGCTGGAGTTTATAGATTAGATAAAACTTAAACTATTAGTGCATTTAGAAAACTCCCTCAGTGACATTAGGACATCCCAATGGCAGTTGAAATGAAGATAGAAAGATATTAAAAAAATGTTAGATATAAACAAATGTATATAATTCAAGAAATATTAAATAAAATAAATATAAATAAAAATGAAAAATAAAATTATGGCTACTGGCTGGAGGAACTTTTGAGGGGAAACAAAGTGAGATGAGTTACAATAGTCCATGCAAAAGGGAACAATAAATTGAGGGAGTTGTGTTTTGCAGTTTTTATACAAAAATAGAAATGTAAACAAATTAAAAAAAAAAACCCTTATAATATTACCAAATAGAGCAGAGAACATCTAGCCTTGCAAAACAGACAGACCTGCAGGGCCGTCTTGCTAGCCTCCGTTGTCCAACGATATTGGACAACCGGAAGTTGAGAACAGACATGCCGATTAGCCTATTGTCCTCATGACTACCTAGTGAAACTTGGCGAAATCTGCCCTCCTCAGAAGTTTACTTGTAGTGATTGTCTTTGACAAGGTCCATGTCACATATAAGTGTTAAATGAATCATCTGTGTGGTACAATTTAGTGTAAGACGATAGTATAAGACCGTTAGTTGTTAGTAGCTAAGTTAGCGGCTAACGGTCATTAAAGGGGACATATCATGCTTGTTTCTCCTTTTCACTATGCCAGACTAGGATGCCTGTAAAGCATTTCTGCCCTCAGTACAAGTCATTTAGTTCCTTCATTGCCCCACAATAGCGTTCTCAAAATCCTCATTTTAGGCCATTATCAAGCTCTCGTTGAAACACGAGGATCTGAGGATGACCTAAAGTTACCTCGCAACGTCACAGCCCTTTGTGCTCTGATTGATCAGTTCTATCGGGGGTAGATCCAGCCTGTCCTTCTTCTTCTACTGTATTTTCCGGCAGGCTCAAAGCAGCGACTGCGTATTGAGTCCCCCTACAGGCCAGAGCTGGTAATGAGTGAATGTCAGCTAGGGAGCTATATACCCCTGCTGGTGGATGTGTTCCTCGGTGACGGTTTTGTGGCTAACGGACATCACAGAGGAGGAAGTGTTTTATCAGATTACTCCAATAAAAAGAAATGTACCTCGCGGACATCTCGCAATGACCTATTTTCAGAGGCATCAAATCTCGTTCTAGGATATCAGAAAAAATACAATATCTCATTTTTTGAAAATTAAGGGGGTGTAAGGTCTTGTTCTCAAATTTATTATATTATATGTAAGTATTAAATCATGCATCAGCATGATATGTCTCCTTTAACTGTTGTTAGCTGTTAGCGGATAAGTTAGTCGCTATGGCTAACATCCATGAACTGGTGTGTGTGTGTGTGTGTGTGTGTGTGTGTGTGTGTGTGTGTGTGTGCTTGTGTTTTTTTTTTAACGTTCTGCCCCTGGAAACAAATTCAAAGGGCTCCTACCCAGATGGACTCGTGAAATATTTCTGTGGCAGATATATGGAGCTGTCCATCTGGCTTGTCAGGTTAGAGAAGATCTGCTTTTGGGAAAAATTGCAAGTAGATCCTCAAAAGTTTTGCTCTGAAAAGTCAAAGTTGATTATTAAAGTAGTCAAACTTGTCTTTTTCAGGCGGTAACAGCCCTAGCATGCACTGGATGTGCTCCAAATGTGCCTAACAACTCATTTGCAGCACAAGAAAGCCACTTTAAAATACTGGAAGAAATTAATGCAATTTTAATCTAGGTTGTAGTTTCCGATTGAGGAGTTGGTTTTTGGTACAAAGGCACCACTTCACTGAAGCTTACTTGGTGAGAAAATTAAATGCAGGTGCAAAATAAATTAACAAACAAAGACAAGAACTGCAGACTGGTTTTAACAGTCATCTGAAAGCTGTTTTCTCTGAGATCAATTATCTGAAAATTCTTCCACTCTGAGCATTGTTTTTGCCAGAATATTTGTGCAGAAATCATTAATAACCCTCTGATGTTTTAGAATTGGATATGGACTGAAGAAAGAGCAAAATCAAATTGTGTCTTTAAAAAGGAAAGTCATGGATGACATAAAGTTTGTTATTTTTCTGATCCAGAGAGCTCAGCTGTGGCGGCTGCTTGTCTGGACTTTTACGATGAAAAAGAGGACTGTCCAGAAGTAAAGACCAGACTAACATAAAGATAAAATTGAACAACAGATATATGAAGGAGATAACACAATATAAAAGTCTTAAAGGTAATCTATAGATTCAAAGATGAACAGATGAATCAGTAGCCAGAAAGTAAAGCACTGAAGACTGTATTAAATAAAATGGGAATTAAAAGTAAGAAATTACATTAATTATATTAAAAATAAAAAAATAAGGCAACAACAGAAGAAGGGCCTGGAAGTAGAAGCTAAACGATCAGAGCAACAAAGACATCTGACTCCAGCTGTGTTCACATCAGACACGACTTTGCAACCTAAATCATGTCACAAGTCTTTTTGAAAGCACAGATTGATTTACGCTATTCATGAAGGGAATAAGAAATGTCTAATGATAAAAAATGAGGAGCTTGTCAGAAGTGATTTAATTTAAGTTAGACCAGATTTAAAACAAGAACACATCTTACAAGCTAATCAGAACCAAATGCAGACTTTAATTTCTTGTTGTAAATCAGACATTTTTTAATCTCAGAATCTCCTTTGTCTGTTTTGCCAGTTCTTTCTTAACCTCTCTGCTCTTTGTGGAGATCGCCTTTTCTCTGTTGGTTCCTTAATGCTCTTTACTCCCCCCCCCCATCCCTCTCCTCTTTCCAGTTGTGACAGATGTGTGTCGTCCCAGGCGGTTTCCTCCGTGGGTTGGTCGGGCTGCTCTCTGGGGCAGCTGGGCAGCGATCGCTCTGGGCAGCAGTGTTTCCATGTGGGCAGGTCAGGGCTTCAGTCAGCATGTGGCCATGATGTGGCTCATTTCCTGTTTCGCCAGCTTCCTGTGCTCCTGCCTGCTGCTGGAACCAATCAAGGTGCACACACACTAATAAGATAAAACTTGTTTTTGGAAATTGAAGGCCATAAAAGTCTTTTTTATTTTTTTATTTATTTATTTGTTTCCTTTTATCTGTGAGAGCCTGTATATTTAAGATGACACATTAGACTGATATATACAGACGTTGTTTTGGCTGTACAAACTTTTATGATATATAGGAAATTTCTGGCTGAAATATTGCCAGTATGGACAAATGCACCAAAATGGGTGACCTCATGGCTCCTGAATATGGACTTTCAGTGACCAAAATTATTTAAATTTAATTTAATTAAAGGATAAAATGTTGAAATGTTAAAATATTTGACCAGGATTCTTAAGCAAATAAAAAATTGAATAAAAGAGAGGGACAGAGATAGCGATAGATAGATAGATAGATAGATAGATAGATAGATAGATAGATAGATAGATAGATAGATAGATAGATAGATAGATAGATAGATAGATAGATAGATAGATAGATAGATAGATAGATAGATAGATTGATAGATAGATAGCATGATTGCATGAAGGCATATACACATGCATAAATCCAGAGATGTATTCTTCTACACAGAGACAAAGGGACTAAAAGTAAGTAAGAAATTTATAATAGAAACAGACCCAGGAATACCCAGATACCCAGGTGTGTGTGTGTGTGTATATATATATATATATATATATATATATATATACATATATATATACATACATACATATACATATACATATACATATACATATATATATACATACATACATATACATATACATATGTGTATATATATACATATATATATATATATTTATATATATATATATATATATATATATATATATACATATACATATACATATATACATATACATATATATATACATATATATATACATATACACACACACACAATCATTTTAGTCTTGATGTAAATCACTTATAGCTGCAATTTAATTTGTATGAACTGTGCTATATAAATACATTCTGGTTGCTTTAGGGATATATGGCACTCCGGCTTCCTCCTACAGACCAAAAACATGCTCATTATTTATTTGTTTTTTTTATTTAACCTTTATTTAACCAGGTTGGTCCCATTGAGATTAAAAACCTCTTTTTCAAGGAACACCTGGCCAAGACAGGCAGCAGCAAAAAAACACAAAGTTGCAGACAGATACAAAAGAGACAGAAACAATTTACAAGCAAATCATTATGGATTAAAAACAGAGACATCTATGAGCCATATCACAGCCTAGCTAAAAACATCGGCATTGGATAGAATCTGCCTCATTAGGTTAATTGGTGACTCTTAATTGCACTTAGGAATAAGTGAATGGTTGTCTGTCTCTCTATGTAGCCTGCGATCGACTGGCAACTGGATCAGGGTGTACTTCCCCTCTCGCCCAATGATAGGTGGGATAGGCTCCACCCCCCACCCCCCATTCCCCCCAACTCCCCCAACCCCGAAAGGGATAAAGGTGTATGAAAAATGAATGAATGAATGGTTGATATAATAACCATGTTTATTTTGCTGCAAAAGCATGTCAGTGAGACTGTTATCTTTTTTGTTCAAACTTGACCTTGCTTCCTCACTTTTGGCCTGTGGTGTATATTTATCCTCCTCATCTGTTATAAAACCTGATTTGAGAATGAGAAGTTGAGAATTTAGTTTTTGTTTCCACCCTAAAGCCTCTCCTCCTCTGTGCAACAGGTGGTGTGTGAGGCTATGTACTACGCCCTGTGGGTGCAGCGCCTGCGTCCAGAGGACCAGGACGTGCTGGTGGAGTTCCCCCGGGTGGAGAGAGTGGTCCAAAGGGTCCCGAGGGTGAGACCCCCACAGGGCTTTGCTCTGTCTCAGGCCCGACAGCAGGCCCGCAAAGTCCACATGCTGCACTCTATGCTGAAGGTGAGTGAGATGAATGAGCAGGTCAGGGACCGTTGGTTTATCTTTTCTCATGTTGTTGACTGTTGAAGCTTTAATCCCGTGTGTTCACAGTTTGTTTGGTTTCCATTTTCAGAATTTCCTGGTTTACATGTTTTTCCTGCTGGTGGTTTTGCTTCTCAACTACTCTGACTCGGCTAAAGACACGCATGGCCTGAGACTGCGCACCCAACTGCAGAAAGCCCTGCACACACCAGAGTACCACAACATCAGCAGGTACACACCCCCCTCACACACATACACACATGCGCACAAACAGAAGGGATTACTGTGTGACTTCAAATTTCATAGATTTAGGGTTTATATTTATTTATGTGTTTTTTATCGCACTGTTTTTTTAAATACATTTTTAGGCTTTTACTGATAGAAGCAGGGCAGCAAAAAGCAGAGTAGAGAGGAGGGGACGGCAAGAAGTAAATGTGCCTCAGGTCAGACTCAAATCAGGGAGCCTACACTAGACCAAAGTCTCCTATATGGTCTGTGGTTGCTATCACTTCACCAAACCAGCACCCTGCACTTTATTTTTTTTGTGATCTTCCTGCTGTAAATTTGATACACCCCTAAAAAAAAAATAAAACACCATGATCAATTGGTCAGACTTAATGCCTGTAAACACTGATACCTCCCAATTGACAGCAAACATGTATTATGTCATAAATCCCCTCATTCCTATCTTTTAGCCGAGGAGATGTCCTTCTATGGTTGAATGGGTCCATGTTGCCGCGGGTACTTGATGACTCCGCCCTCTTGAGAGAAACAGGAAGTGTGTTACTCGGCACACTGAGGCTCCGCCAAGTCCGTGATGCACGGGGTAAGAGCGAGAAGTGACTGATAAACAGAGACACCTCTGATCTGACTGTTAAACTCTCATAAATAAAATGTGTTTCATCTGTATTTCATGTTTTAAATAAAAGGTTCTTCAGCAAATATTGCTCATCAGCTCAACTGAACTTTCAAAACTTTGTTACAGTCACTCTTGGGTCATGGAGTGAAGAGGGCGCTCAGAGAGAGGGGTGGGTAAAACCCTCAACTCAAGTCACAGAGGATTTTTCAGCTTTTGGAGCTTACAGCACAAAGTGGTGAGTTGACATGATATCAGTTGATCCTGAAGTTAATAGCGAGAAGTTTTTGTCTAAAGTTTTGACGACAAACCGATGTATTTTAACCTTTTAAAGAGAGGGAAAACATTGATTTTATCAATAAAGTTTATGTTTATTTAGACTTAAAATAGCAGGTCTAATGCCCAGTAAAATTGTCTTGGAATAAGGTCCAATAACATGCAAACTAGCCACATGATAATCTGAGTGTGTTGTGTTTATGAAGATTTGTAATTTAATTAACTTCAATTAATGTCAATTTGATTCGATTTTTTTTAAGTGCTTGATTTTGTCCTGAAATAGGTGTATGAACTTAGTTTGTTACAGTGGCAACATGAATTAGAGTTCTAAACATGGAATATAGGTGCAATTTATTGTTTTTAATCAAAAGAAAAAGGCAGTCAAGTTCCTGCACACTGACTATAAATATGTTTTTAGAGTATTTGTGCAACTAAAACAGCTCCCCACCACCTCTGTAATCTAGTTAATGACAAATGACTCACAAACATGTGGCGTTTGTTCTTTTTTACTCTACATTTAGGTAAGATATTTAAGATTTTATTTAAACACTTGGTCTCAGGGTCTGACTTTTTAACCTTGTGCACTGAGTGTTTGCATGACTAAGAAGATGGAGAAAAGTGACTACACATACGAGATTGGCATAGCTACACAGCATCAGTAGAAGGTTTATCAGATCTGCATCATACTTCTTCATATTATATGAAAAACAAATATCAACACTACACTCTTTTCTATAGTAAGGATTCATTCACTCCACTTCTGATGTGTTTTGATGAGAGTTTGTTTTACCAAACACTTGCTATGGGCTCTTTCCCTGATGCACTGGTCAAATATATTAAAGGGTCCATCTGGTGGGCCAGGTTAGAGTTTATTTGCACTTTTTCTTCATCCATAAATAAAAATGGCTCAATATAGGGTTTGTAGGATTTCTATGTTGTTGCTATGGTATCAATCAAGATCCAATATCTTATTTTCTAGAACTGTAAGAAGATAAAAATTCTTGTGTTGTTACAAACATTTGTTGTCTTAATGTATCTCTTTGTAGAAACATGCTGCTCTAACCACCATGAAGCTAGAAATGTGTGATTTTTTGGTCCATATGTCTCTAGTTAGTATCTATTCAGATGTACTTCTGTTCTTCAGAGTGTTAATGCTCCCTTTGCCCTCTCTTCCCTCCGTCTTGTCCTTCTGTGTTTGGGCGTTTGGATCCATCAGGGCGTATGACAGTGGAGATTTGGTCCAACAGCTGAACAGAAGTCTGGCGGAGGCCTCCTCTTCCTTACAGCAGCTGCAGCAGCTGCACTGGCTCGACTACAGGTAGTTTATCACCAGATATTTAAACACCATCGCAGCAGTGAGATCATAAATCAAATCTGTTATGTAAGCTTGTTTTTTGGTTTAAAAGAAAGACTTTGCTTCATGGCCAGGTTCTCCTACATCAAGAGGCCACACGAGAGGGTGTAGAAATCAAGTGTGTGATTCAGTTTTTATAATAATTGAAGAAAAAAACAGGGTGAACTCGGGGCTCAATAAATCTGTAGCTCATATTACAGCTTTGACACATTCTTAAATAAAACACTGACAAGTCTGCGTTGTGTAACATGTTGATGTTCATGCCAAGTAACAAGTGAAGTAATTTTATTTCTTACAGGAAATAAGTCTTTTGATTCCCCTGCCTGACACTTAGCATTATTTCGTTTTTTAAAAAGACAGACTTTCAATTGTTGTGATTTCACTTTGTCTTACACCTCCATTGACCTTAAAGATCGTTTATTGGTATTAAAAACTAAAAAAAGCACTCTGAGGGCGCAAACCTCCACCAAAGTAGCTCACATATTGTTGTTACATTTATAATCAACAGTTGAATGATAAAGTTACCATCATAATATGATTTATTAACCCTGAAAACCCACACCTAGCACTCAGAATCATGTTGATATCATTATTTGTTAGACAGTTATTGAGCAAAATAATTATTTGATAATGATGGCTATCTGGATCACCAACAAAATATTTCTAAGTTGGGCCATTACCAACATCTCTTGAAAATGTTTGCCATTTTTTGTCCAGTATTTTTTGTGTAATGTTGCTAACAAGAAAACAACAAAATGAGCTTTAATTAAGTTAAGCACTTTCAAAAGCCCTCTGCTGAAGAAGTGACAAGAACAGGAAGTAACACTGAGAAGCAGTTTAACTCTTCATCCTGTCATCATCTGTTTAGGATGTAATTATGTTTGTGTGTCTGCTCCTATAGGACCCGCGCTCTCTTTGTGGAGTTCTCACTCTTTAACATCAACACAAACCTCCTGGCTGTCTTCTCCTTCTTGTTTGAGTTTCCTGTTTCTGAGCGTGCTCAGTCCAGCTTTGACCTCCTAGTCATCAGTCTGTGGCCAATCACAGGCCTGGACCTGCAGCTCCTCCTCATGGTAAGCCTCTTAAACTTCTTGATGATAAATGAAACTACGTACTGCAGCACTGCAGCAGAGTCATTCCTCCTTTATTCGCTCCATTGTCACATTATTGGTCACTATTCACTCTATTTAATTTTGTTCTCCAGACTGTCCTCCTGGCTCTGGTCTTGTATTTCTTCGTCCGTGGGGTCCTTGGCTTCCTCAGAGAAGGCTATGCCTACGTATTCTCAGCCTGGAGACTCCTGGGCATCTGCAAACTGACTCTGGCAGCGACCGTGTGCGGGCTACACCTGAGCCGCTGCACCATGGCCACACAGAAGTGGGCATCATACCTGGAGCACCCACGGGACGCCTTCACAGACTTCTATCCTCTAGCCAGACTGAATCAGGTTTACATCGTCATGTCGGCGTTGCTGCTGTTCATCCTGGTGCTGAAGGTGAGGAAGTACAGAAATGCAGTTTTGATGGCAACCTTGGACTGAATAGTTCTGATTCTGATACTTTTGGTGACAGAGCCTTTAGTGTGGCAGCCCCCACCCTCTGGAACTCTCTCCCCGCAGAAATCTGCAACTCTCCCACTCTGGACTGTTTCAAATCACTTCTCAAAACTCACCTGGTCTCCCTGGCTTTCCCTGTTTAAATGTCTAGCTTAGGCCCAAATCCGGTTTCCTGCTTTGGTCTTTGTTGTTGATTCTTTATTTGTTTGTCCCTTTTACTTTGGAAAGCGAACTTGGGTTCCTTGAAAGGGGCTATATAAATTTAAGTTATTATTATTATTATTATTATTACTCGGTAATGCTCAAGTAATTTCTAATTGATAAACAAAATAATGACCTGTATCTTTTATTTTAAATCTAATAGGCATTTCCTCTTTATATACCTTTACATATGACTTTGCGGATTTAAGGAGAATCAGGAACAAAAGACAAATTTGGGTTTTGTTTGATTTAAATTTTTAATTTGCCCTCTTTGCAGGCATGTTATTATCTCTGGAACTTCATGTATTTATATATATATTTTTAATAATGGACATGGGAAAAAAAACAGAACAATCTTTGACAACATCGTAGCTTTGTAGGTATGTTAATGATAAGAGTACACTGAGGATCAACTAGATAAAGCACATACCACTTCTTTTAATGCTTGACTGGAGAGTGCAAACCTCCGCCAAGGAAACTCACATATTACTGTTACATCTATAAGAAATAGTTCCATGACAAAGTTACCATCATAATATGATTCATTGACCCTAAAAACCCACACCTACAACTCAGAACCATGTTGATACCATTATTATTCAGAGAGTTATTGACCAAAAATGAGAATTTGCTTATGGCAGTAATCTGGATCACCACCAAAATGTAAACATTTTTAAGTTGGGCCTTTACCCACATCTCCTGAAAATTTCAGCAAAATCTGTCCAGTGGTTTCTGTGTAATCTTGTGAATAAACAAACACAGGAACAAAAACCTTACCTCCTTGACAGTTGTAAAAATTACACTACAGATGCAGCCACTTCAATTTTCCCTTTCTAGCCAAATGCCAGCCCAGTTCCAGCCAGTTACCAGCCAATTATCAGACAACTTACAGTCAATAAGAGCCAGAACAAGTTTTTCATTCAGGTTTATTTTTTGTTTGTTTGTTTTTAATTTCTGGACACAGTGGCATTTTCCATGCAAATCTTATTTTTTATTGATATATCTAGCTAAATGTAATTTTTAAGGGTTGCATATTTATCTGGATCTCATTACAGCCATGAAGGTGGGCAGGTTTTTGCTCTTTCCTGTCATGGACCAGCCAAGATTTACGTGTAACTGTATGATTAATCCAAACTAATGTCATCACTTCATAGTTTATGGAAGAAAGTTGTGTTTTGTATACTTTGTAGAAGGGAAGAACGTTCATCTCCCTGGTATCTGGTGTTTTATGTCTTTGTTTTCCTCTCTGTCTCTCTCAGGCCTCCCATCAGCTGCGTTTCCTCAGAGAGTGGGCCGTGTTTGGCAGAGCTCTGCGCTGCTCGGTCTGGGAGCTGCTGGGAGTCGCACTGGCAATGCTGCTGTTGGTGCTGGCTTACTCACACACAGGACACCTGGTCAGATTTATTTTTGTTTTCTGGTCCTTTTGTTCCTTCCTTGGACCATGACAGGAGGCAGAAAATCTGGCTGCCTGGACAGAAATCTGGCTCGTGGCTCTTTTTCTTCATGTCACTTCCAACTTTCTGTCTAACCGATCTCCAACTCTCTCTGCTGTTTCATTTACCTGACGCACCAGGTGGTCCAGTATATTTCACCTGTCCATCTGGAAACAGCCACTAAAAGTGTTTGGGAATGTACAAAACCTCCTAAAAGCACAGCCAACAGGTGATTGGACGATTATTCCGTTAATCACATTCATAACAGGCCAGTCAAATAATGTAAATTAGTTATTATTATTATTATTATTATTATTATTATTATTACCGCAATAAATAAACAAAACATGTCAAAAATGGAGTCAAAATATTCCTTTTTCTGTCAAGAAATTAAATTTCACTGTTGTTCTTTATTGAATTAAGAGACCCAGTCCAGATCACGATAAAACTGCTACTGGAGCGTTGAGCAACTGTGCTAATCTGTACGAGCAGTAAATTCCTGCTGTAGTCTTACTCATACCTCACATCCCTGCCTAAAGGACGTTGATCGGGCCGTCCTGCTTTGGGCTGCTCATAATCGTTGCAGATTGGTAAGATAGTTTGGACTGAATACAGACAGTAAGGCTGATCCATTCTTTCTTTTTTTGAGGTTGTTTAATTACTTGTTGGAAAAAAAACTCAAAAGGATGGCCTTTGCTACCATGAAAAACTCCCCTCTCACATTCTCAGAATTAGGTAGGGCTCTAGTGCACAGATGGGAAGCTTTGGGGGGTCTGATGTGCCCTCTAGGCCACCTGTTGATGATTAATTTTCTTATTCAGGAGCAACTGCTCGAAATACTGTGAAGGAAAAAAACTCTTATAGCCCTTTTAATAATAATAATAATAATAATAATAATAAGAATAAATTTTATTTGTAAAGCACTTTATATTCAGAGAATCTCAAAGTGCTACAGAGCAACAGATAAAATAAAAGATTTAAAGCTAAATAAAAGCCTTTCTAAATAGGTGAGTCTTTAGTTCCCGTTTAAAAGCATCTGTAGTCTGTGGGGCCCTCAGGTTGTCAGGGAGGGCGTTCCACAGCCTCGGGGCTGTGGCGGAGAAGGCCCGATCGCCCATGGTGCGGAGCTTTGTTCTGGGGGCTTTGACTTCATTCTGTTGTATAGCTTCCAAAACTCTCCTGTGCTTCTCAAGGGGTATTTCTTCTTACCACCTGCAGCCTTCTTCTGCTTTCCTTTTTTACTCAGTTTGTGACAAAAAGCCACAGATTGTTGTATCGCGCTCAAAATGACGTCGCCGCAGAGCCGCTCAGCGACACTGCACCCCGTTGGGCAGGCGACTGGGGCTAATGGACAAGCAGCAGAAGACGAGTAGAGTAGAGCCGGGTAGAGTCGAGTAGAGTAGAGTAGGGCTAATGGAAAAGGGCCATGACAAAGAATGGTGGAAATGGGCTAGAAAATGCACCCATTACATGAAAAGAGGAAGAAAGACATTTGGTAGTAGAGAAATTTCTGTGGATGACCTCTAGGTCCTCGTTAGCTCATGGTTGTTGATATAAAACATATGTTGAATTATTTCATTGTATTAACCTGAATGCCTCCTAAAACTTGGCCCTTTTAGCCATCTTTTCTTTGTATAGAGAAATAAAAATGTTCTTCACCAAGGAGGACGTCACAAAACGTTAAAGAATAACTGCATTATGATATAATATGATTGTGTTTATTTGTTTACATCTTTAATATTTTGCCTGTTTCTTTCTGAAATCTCTCTTTGCTCTTTTATCTAGACTAGTTTCAAAATCAGTCTCTGTTTGAATGTGAGCAAACATATCTCCCTCTCTTAGATTTGCCTTGTCTTTTGTTTTTCCTTAAGTTCATTTTGATGATTTTCTGTTTCCCCTCTTTGTGACTTTTTTGATACATTTTCATGAGAAACTGTTCAAACTTTGATCCTGTTTTCTCCTCCTCAGCTCTTCCACTCTGTCCTGGACGGGTACGGCAGTGTGAGCTCTGCCTGGCAGTCTCTGTTGGGAGCCCATGGACGTGGTCTTCTGTCATGGCGTCCCACCTGGATGACAGCTGGTCCCTCCAACACTTTATCTTCGTTGCTGTTTCATTCAAGCTTTGCCATATTAAGGCTGGTGTTGCTATGGTTACTCACGTCTGTGTTACTGAGGAACTACCGGCGTGCACGAGCGGAGCTGTACCGTCCAGCTGTGGATCTCCAGGACTACGAGATGGTTGAGCTGTTCCTGCGGCGTCTCAAAATGTGGATGGGGCTCAGCAGGGCCAAGGAGGTACAGTTTTCTGTTATTTTTCTTTCAGTGTGAAAATGTTGAGCAAAGTGAGAAGAAGGTTTGAACATAGCTCACTGATGGCCTTTTTAACTGGCATTAAATGTTTGCTGTTTTGTTGGTGTGTCATAGTTGAACCACTGTGGTGAGGCACTAGGCTGATTCATCTGTGGTCACAATGATACTAAATAAGGACAGCACTACTCCTTTGTTACATTTCACTTTAAAGTTTAAGTAAAAACATACAGCATGGTATCAAGCATATCACTTTTTCCATTTAGTTTACTTTTTTTTCATTGGTTAAGCTGATGTCATGTCCTATAGAAAGTTGCTCAGTGTCTTTTACAATAAAGGAGGGTTTTTAATGAACAGGAAGTACAGAGCTTTTATCTTAAAGCAGTACAGAATGCAAAACAAAAGCATGACAAAGAAAAAGATCTCATCTTCCTTTAGCCTTTACTGGGTTATTTAAACTGAGAAAAGAACTAAACTCTTTAAAAGGTGGGCTGACAATGGTCTTAAACTAATTAACCAGTTATTTGAAGGAACAGAATTTAAATCTTTTTCCCGGCTCCAGGAGCAATTTGCACTCCCATCAAAAGATATGTATAGGTATTTCCAAATAAGACATTATATATTAACACACATAGAAAGAGACACAGTTAGTAAAAGCCCAAATGAAATGGAGGAGTATCTTATTAATATTGCAGAGAGGGGCTTTCCAACTAAAAAACATGTCTCTCATATATATAAAAGACTGATGGATGACATTTCTCAAAATACTTTGCACATCAAAGGAAAATGGGAACTAGAAATGAATATCATAATTGAGGATAGCCTTTGGGAAGACTTATGTGCTTCCAGTCATAAAGGAATTCACAGTCAACTGTTAAAAGAATTTGACTGGAAATCAAAAATGAGATTTTTTAATACTCCTTACACGATATCTTTCTATGTTAAGGAACCTGATGTTGCTTTGTGTTGGAGAAAATGTGGAAAAATAGGAGACCATACGCATGTTTTTTGGGATTGCCCAGTGATTCAGGGGTTTTGGAAAATGATAAGGAAGGAAATTGAAATAATCTTACAAGTGAATGCCCCATTGGATCCCCTAATGTTTGTGTTGGGAGCTATACCTAAGGAACTGTGCAACATGGATCAAAGATATATGTTACGGATACTTTTACTTATTGCTAAGAAAATAATAACATTGAACTGGAAGGAAACAAAATCACCAACTTTAATTCAATGGAGACAGAAGCTGAAACAGGTTCACACAATGGAACGAATGACAGCAAGTCTACAGATGAAGATGGACACCTTTGTTCGAAGATGGAACTGTGTTACACTTTATCTGAACAATATGGGTTGTAATTCAATTGTGCTATGAACTGTATTATAATAGCGCATCATGAAAAATGATTTCCTATATTTGGCCACGTGGGATGTCTGTCATTGAACCTTTTTTTTTTTTTTTTTTTTTTTTTTTTTTTGTATTGTTATTATTATTACTTATTATTACTGTATTTAATTTAATTATTATTATTAATTATTATTAATTTTTAATGTGCACATTATTCTATCTTAATTTTATTGTTATCAATAACATTGCATTATATGTACTTAGAGTCCTATGTCAGGAATGTAATATAGTTGGAAAATGAAAATAAAAAGTTCAACAAAAAAAAAAGAAAAGAACTAAACTAGAACTGTTGAGTATAAATACTTTCTCATTAAACAAGAATCACTGGACCTCTGCATAGTTCTTTATGTATAACAATATTTAACACTTTATTTTACAGAGCAGGAACTTTGAAGTCATCTCCTCCATTAAAGTTGGTGCAAAATAATCCTAGTATTATTCTAAAGGTACATTTCTTTGCATGAGTTATATGTTAAAGTAAAGAAACTGGTAAATCTTTCTTGATGGATTTGGAGGTAAGTTTAAATTTAGCATCTACTGTTCAGTAATAATATTTAAAATATAGTGATTAAACAGCCCTAGGTTTAAGCTTTTCAATGTTTTTCTCACTTTAATATCTCTACAGTGACTCTGAAGTGCAAAAACACAACACATAAGACAAAAAAATCAGAAAACAACAAAACCAAATCATGACAGAAAAATACAACAAAATAAAAATCAAAGTTGTTTTTTAAATAATTCAAAAACAAAAACTCAAAACCAGTCAAACCTCAAGAAAACAGAAACATGTAACAAGCAAAAATAAATGAGTAAGCCAGACAAAGTAATATCACAATACACCCCAACAAATCACAAAAACACTACTTACAAATTCAGAAAACAGATAAAAAACAAATCATGAAACACATTTTATGTGAAGACAACAATTCTTTTCAACAAGAATTGCAACGAAATCAACAAAGCACAACAGAAAAGGTCTATGATCCATCGAAAATAAGTAAACACGACAATAAATGAAAAACAAAAATACTAAAACAAAAAATGCAACAGTAAATCAGTAAACAATTTCACAAAAATACAACAAACAGTTTTGTTTTTCATTATGTTTTTGTGGCATTTTTTATTTTAAATTATTTTGTAGCCTTTTTTTGTTTCTGTGTTTTTAGCTTCATATTTTTTATCTGTAGTTTTTTACTGTTTATTTGTTGTTGTTCTGTTTTAACCTATTCATTGTCCTGTTTTAGCATTATGCTGTTCTGTTTAGATTTTTTTTACAATTCATGATTTGTCATCTATAGCTGCTTTTTCATTTGTCAGTTTGTTTTATTTCCTATTGTAATTTCTTTTTTATTTGCTGTGGTTTGGTTTGTTTATGTGTGTCTCGGGGGGGGGGGGGCTGTGTTCTGTGATTTGTTGTTGTGGTCTCTCATCTGTCAGGGTCACCATCTGAGCTCTGTTAAAACTTTTCCTCTTTTTTTTTCAGTTTCGTCATAAGGTGCGTTTTGAAGGCATGGAGCTCCCACCGTCCCGTTCATCCTCTACCAGCGACTGTAAGTCCCTCTGCCTGCCCCCCCTGGACCGGCCTGACTCCCCTCCCACTCCGGACAGTGTTGATGGGGGCTCCGAGGCCTCTTGGCGCCCTGCGTCCTCCAGCCCCTGCAGCCTGACGGAGGCCCCTGGAATCGGCCTTGGACTGGGGCTGGGCCTCGGTCTGGGGCTGGGGCCGGGCGTGGTGATGGGAAGTATCAGCTGGAGGGAGCGAGCGGAGACAGAAGCCTCTCTGAGGAGGCTCCTCCCCACTCTGGACGCCCTCCTCCAACAGCTGGACCGTGTCACCATGGCCAATGAGGATCTGTACCACATGGAGTGCAGACTGGAGCGCTCCCAGAGGAAAAAGAGGAGCAGGGGGAGAGACAGGGGAGGTGGTCACAGAGGGAGGAGTGAGGGGGGACATAGAGGGAAAGCTGAGGAGAGGGATGGTGCTGGGTGGAGGGATCGAAAAAGTGGCAAAGAAAAACAAAAAGGGAGCAAAAAGGGGAAAAAGACGGATAAAAGTGAGCCTCGAAGAGACAGTGGAAGCACTTCTGCTAACAGCAAAAAGACTCCAGAGACTGCTCCGCCCCCCTTTTTAAAGTCCAGACCATCTTCTGCGCAGACCCCTGCCCCTCAAACACCAGCCAAAACTCCCGTGAGTGCTCCTCCACCTACTCCAGTCAAAGACAAACCACACTCAGACTTCTCAGCTCCTTCTCACTCCACACATCCTAAAACACCCACCGCTCCTCCCTGTACCCCTGCGGCAACCCCTTCATTTCACTCAACCCCCGCCCCCACGCCTGTGAGTGTGGACTGGGAGCCGCCAACGGAGAGAGAGGCCCTCGCTTCCTCCAGCCTGTTCAACCACCCGGCTCACACAACCACGATACCTACACGCAAGCGGAAACGCAAACCCCCACCCCTCAAAAACAAGGTGCATCCAAATCCGGACAGGCAGGGACCTGGACATCCTAAATCATGAGGGGGATAAGGGAAAAGATGGAGAAATGTTGGTTTGGGACATGTGGAGGGTCGGGGCAGCTGGTTCTGCTCCAGCTCTCATATAAAAACACTTTGACACTAACAGCTCAACTTCCTCCAAATGGTGCAGGTCACCTGAGGGGAGCTGGACTGGTTTTCTGTCAGCCAAGGAAGCGCCAACAACAAAACCAAGAAGCCCCCCTTTCCTTTGTTAGAAGAGAAAACTGAACCCGGACCCCAATGGACCCTGGAGGTCCTGCGGGGTCTCTGACAGGAGCACACTCGTGCTCACCAGAGGACTAAACCAACTGAAATGCAGACAATGCAATCAGTGTTTTTATATCCTAGATGGTGTTGTTTCTTACTCATGGTGTCAGTCTACATATTTTTATATTTTGGACACTATGGGTACTCGTGGCCTGTCTGAAAACAGTCATGTTCTTGTTTTTAAGTCACAGATTAACGCACATGCAGGTATACACATGCACAGAGACGACACTGTAGGCAAAGATGGGTTAATGGATGAGAAGAGACAGATCAAAAGGAAGTGTGCAAATGAGGGCTGGGCGATATGGACCAATTCTTAGCTCTTTTTAGCAACTGGCGAATGTATTATATAAATTTCTGCTCTCTTTGATTTGGTCCTGTAAACACAAACGATTTCGGCACCTGTTTAGTTACCATGCTGTAGAACTTTGAGATAAACAATACTGGTAGATTTTGGGGCTTTTTCCATTTGTGGTTTGTCCTGGTTTGACTCCACATGGTTTGGTTGTAATATTATGGCTGTGAGAAGCTACTGTGGCATCCTCATAACAGCAAAGAAGGAACAGAGTTGATAGAGCTGCCCACCCTGTGTGGCTTTTTGTTCCTGATGTAGCAAAACGACATCTTGTTAAAATCAGAGGAAGTCACAGAGCATCTGAGACGACAGTAAATTGTGTTTCCTCTCTGCAAATCCATGTGTGATACTCTGACTATTTAGAGATCAGCAATGTCTCCACGTCACGTCAAGACTCGGCTCAGCTTGGAACCCTACTAAATTAAAACAAAAAACTGTGCCAGGTACTCGTAATGATTGCGAATGGAGAACCTTTATGCTAGCATGCAGTGGAAAAGCCTTATTTGTCTTATAATAATCAAAAATAGAGGTGAAATCCTTACATACTGCCTGTGCAAAAACTTCAGCACCATGTCCATATATTGAGGTTTCAGGATTTCCTGTACACTTAGGTAAAAAGTGCTTAAAATGATAGAATCTGCATCATTTCAATAACCTGTGGAATCAAAAAGTACAGAAATGTACTTATCTTAAGTCGTAATTTTAAACCAAAATAGGGAGAGATAGCTTTGTTTAAATTGCACTTATATGTATGCAACACTCATAAGGCACTTATTCATTCTTATAAGCAGGAAAGGAGCAGTGCAGCAACAAACCTGATATTAATTTATCACCAGCTGCACTATGACACCTGATCTATGTAACAAGTCAGTACTTAAGTTAGTCTTTCTGGCTCTGGTATGTTGGTTTAATAACTTATAACATTTAATCAAGTATTTTATACTTGTGAAATGGTATTTTACTTTACTGATAGATTTTATTGTTTGTAAATGATCTCTTATGGCCCTCTTGTAATGCCTCTAGGACTCACAGAGGGCCACAGCCCACACTTTTGGAAGCACTAGAATTTTGAAAAGCTCAGTGTAAAGGCATATTGCAAAGGTTTTTGACAGATTTTTGCAGTGGGGGGGGGGGGTTAAGGAGTTTTTGGCAATTAAAATCAAATATCCTTGCATTAGAGGTGTAGGACTTTTATCTGTTAGCATGAAAACAAACAGGTGTTAATATTAGACTACATTTACATAGATTATCTCAAGATCAATAGTATAACTATGGTGAGCAGTTCTTACTGTAAAAAAAACCTCTTACTGAGCCTTAGATCATCCTTTTTTTGTTCTAAATAAATGTTAACATAACATCAAATCCTGGTTTATGGCCCAGCCCTGATTTAAGTCACACTGTGTCGTTGGAATCCAGCAGCTATACATGTAAAAAGAAACATGAAAGAAAGTCATGAGGGTTAGAAATGGTTACAGAAAGTAGTAAAAGTGTAGGAATGTTGCTCAGAGAGGTAGAAGTGAAATGAAAAAGGGAAATTCTTTTCTAGATTGAAGTGTTAGTCACAGGAAGTGTTTGTCTTTGCATGTGTCAAATGATCATGTATGCAAGTCCTCCCGTCATAAAGCTATAATGACTCCAAGTCCAATGAGTTTTTAAAACTATATTTTTATAATGTGTTGTGTTCAGTAATGATATGATGTAAAAGCACTTTTGTTCTGATGTAAATTCTTTTTTTTTTTGGTGAGATGTGGTGCAAAGTAATAAGCTTGGTGTTTAAACCATTAGAGGAAGCTTCACTCATACTGTATCTAACTATAGACGTTGCCAAAGCTTCTGCATCATTTATGCATTGTTTATTTTTTTTCATGCCATGAGATTCATTTTGTACTTAGCACTTTATTTCCTAGTGGAATTGATATCCAGCGCCATATTTAACTCTTTTGTCCAGTTTTTATATGTTAACAGCTACGTTATCGAAATGTCTGAATTATTATTGAGGTGTTGAGGCCTTAGCTACCGGTTCTGTTTGTCCTTTGAATGCTTTTGGTTGATTTGATGTTTATTTGAACTTTTTTATATCTTATTTCCATCAGCATATGCTCTTTCTGTGTCCAGTCGGCAGATCTCAGGGAACCCACCCCCTTTCCCCCCCAAGACCCTGTAAAAAATTCAACCAAAGTTGGGGGTAAAGACGGTGTATTCAGTTGTTAGAGTTGGTCGTTTTTGTATTAAAATGACTTCAAACTTCTTTTATCTTTCTTCAAAACTTGGAAGGATATGTGTTGGTGAGCTGTCTTTTTTGGGGTCACTCCGGGCTGTTTGGGACTTTTCTGTCCCCTAGATATAACTCGCTAGGGTCCTAATGTCCTGGTTTGCTGGACTATTAACATCATGTTTCTGGTGTCTGTTGATCAAGGATTTTATCAAAGTTAAGTAAAAAAATTAAAGTTTTCAGTTCAATTTTCAGCAGCTCTTTTCCCCTCCCCTTTGGAAACACTTGGATAGAAACCTTCTTGCTGTGAGGCACATGCACTACTGGCCACCCAAACCTTATTATTATCCTGATAAATCTTTGACTTGTGTTTAGTGGCGCTTGATAATAAACTGAAATTAATCGCGCAGTTTTGTATGATGGAGGATTTTATGGCCACTTTAAGAAAAATTAAGAATTATGTTTACAAAGAAAAGGTTACATAATAAAAGTTTATGAATATAAAATCATAAAGTTACCAAAATAAAGGTTAAAATTAACAAGAATAATCTCATAACGTTACCAGAATAAAGTCATTAAGAAGGCTTTTTGTCAAAACTTTCTGTCGATGTTAGCATACCTTAGTCAAGAAGGCACTGAGAGGGATGGCTGCTCTTATAGTTAAACTTTTCAGAATAAATATGTTTTCTAGCTTGATTTAAATAGATTTATGACTTTATTCTCTTAACTTTACGAGATATTTCTTGTAACATTTCGACTTTATTCTCATAACTTTATGACTTTATTCCAGTAACTTTACTTTTTTTTAAATGTACATTTTTTCAACGTGGTCCTCATCCTCTGTTGTAGTTTTGATCACTCAAACATATACAAGTTTTTTTTTTTTTTAAGGGCAGGTTTGTAAAAAAACATCCCTGTTCTTCTATACATGCACCAAAACAATGCACTTTTAATAAAGATCATAAAATATTCATGATCAACAAAGATAAAACAAAATTAATAAATGCTTGTAAGGAATAATGATGATGAAGTATTATGATAGAAAGCATGTCCTACATTTTTTTGCCTTGTATTTAAAATTTATCTTCGATTGTACAGGACAGGCAAAAATAAGCCACAAGCTTCAGCCCAGATCTTTTTCAGTTATTGATAAGTTTGTGTTTAATAATTGTATTTTTTGTTTGTCCTGATATTTATGTAACTGAAATAAAAACATTCATTCATTCAACTTAACTAGTTAATGTGTATAGTTTGAAAAGTCTCTAATAGCCAGGAGTGACCCTCACGAAAGGTACAAACACACAGGCCAAAGTATGTTTCAGGTTTTTGTTCCACCAAAATCCCCCAGAATGAAAGGCTCCACCCTTTAACCTTTTACTTCAGATCAGCATTTCTACCTTTCTCTGCTCTGACAGTAGTTTTGATGTCCTGAAGGGCAGTAAAAGGCCTGTATTTCATCAGTATGTGTACATTTCTGTATATGTTGGTGCTTTGTGGTGTATATATTTTTGCTTTCATGATCAGTTGTGTAATTGTGCCGCATAAACATATGCATAGGTCAAGCACTGGTGTTGCCATCCCCAAAGTTTTACATTTCTCTGCTCTCACTGCAGCTGTATAGCCAAAACTATCCATCCATTTAATGAGTCTGTGCTTATGACAAATTACATGTTTTGCTGATGACGCTGTCAGTAGTCTTTCTATTACTGCTCTGTGTTAGTGTGTAACAAAACCCTGTTAATGCTCAGCTTCATGTCTGTTCGATGCTTTTTCGTTTAGATTGTTTAATGGATTTGTCTTAATAATGTTTGTCTCCGCTCATTTTTGTATCCTGTATCTGTATTTTACGTTTTGTAGCACTTCTTCTGCTTTTGCACTTGACAAAGTCGAATAAAGAGTTTGACAGCTGAAACTGTGCAGAATAAAACAACTCTGGTGTCCAGTTCTTTTTGGAAATCATTAATAGACTCAATCAATCAATCAATCTTTATTTGTATGCCGCCAATTCATAACAAGTGTTATCTCAAGGCACTTTGCAATAAACCAGGCTGAAGCCATCAGTGTTTCATTTATTGACTAATTATTTTAGCAGAGCTTTTGTCAACAACCTTTTTTCCCCTGACGAAAACCAAACAGTAACTAATAAAAACAAGAACATGGACAAGAAAGTCAAACCACATTAACAGACATTTTCATCAACTACTGTTCATATTTTTAAAAGCAAACTCAAGACCTACCTTTTTAGTCTAGCTTTTAGCTGATTCTATTTATTATTATTATGATTATTATTTAATCTTATTTATATATTCAATGTAACCCCCTTAATATGTTTTATTATTCAATTTAGTTCAGATTTATTGTTTGGAATTTTATTATCTGTTTATTGATTTTCATTCCACTATCTTACTAAAGTGCATTGTATCTTATTTTACCATATTACTATTTAAAATGCATTTTATTTACCTATATATTTTTATATTTATTTTAATCTTATTTCTTATCAAGATTTTATTTTATGTTTATTTATTTTAAATAAATAAATAAAGGTGACTGCATTAAATACAAAAGTTCAATTTGTTTCTGTTCATTTAAACTCTTAACTTTGACTAGCATTCAGTAAAGGATTAGATATTTCATTTTATCTAAGTGTAAAACATGACTTTAGGAATTCAAGGAAACAATAAAACGCCTTCACTTTACACTTCATGTTATAGTCGACTAAATTTACAGGAGATTTAATCAACAAAAATGTGAAATTTCATCAACGAAAACTAGACTGAAATAAAAGAATTTAGATGACTGAATTATGACTAAAACATATCTTAGGAAAAACTCTTCAGTTTATCCACATATACATTTAGAATATAGATTTTTTTTAGGTTAGCCCTTTGAGATGTGGCATCTTACTTTAAAAAAGGGTCCTCATGTCTATGTGGCTGTCAAGGTATTTACTAAGGAGGTATAATCAATCAATAACAACCATGGATAAAGAGATCAATCTAATATAAACATTAACATTCATAATGATCATAAGCTGCAGAGGACTGATGTTGATTTAGCCCCAGTCTAAGGATGTGTAGGACCAATCTGCTTTAGTACATTAAATCTAAAATCCTTTTTCAGGATGTTTTCAATCCCCCACACACACTTCGCAGTATCCTTGTCTACATTTTGTACATTTACCCAGTTTGCTGTTTTGGCCTCTTCCACCCCAGAGGTCTGATTGACAAGATATGCAGTCTTTGGCTGGAACACATCTAAAAAAACATCACACATCCTCTGACATTCTTAGAAATTATGACAAATTCATCACAGAATAGCTCAAAGACACCCACAGATTCCAGTGTCACAAAACCAACTGAAGGTACAGTACTGGTGTGGGTAACTCAGGTTCATCTTGCCTGTGTATAACAAGATTAAAGGTCGATGACCAATATCTCTAGTTCACTCCAGCATGTCAGATTGAACTTTAATTTGATTTATTTCTAACTCTCGGGCATGAACTATCTGTGTGCAATCCTTTTAGTCTGGCTTTTATGTAGTCTTACACATTTGTGGTTGATACTTGTTTTTTTTTTTTTTTTTTTATCTTTACCTAATCTGCTTTTTTATAAATGTTTGGTCGATTTACTGTTTAAGAACCCTAAATTTTATTTTGGGTACCATTCTTTTTTGTTACCATTGTTTTGTGCCTTTATATTTTGGTCCTTAACAGTGTAATGGCAGTATTTCAACGAACAGAAATGGTGAACATAGATTATAATGTTTCTATTTTTATGTTAAGTCTGTAGAGGTGTGGTGTGTATTATAAATGTATGGTTAATATTTAATTATCTTTATTTACACTGCTTTTTTAATTAATATATTTTGCTGGTTTACTTTTTAAGTAGACAGAATATTTTGCCATTTTGTATCATTTCTTTTTGTCACTATTGTTTAAAGTTTTATATTTTATTCCTTACCCTGCATCATTTTATATACTCATATTTTATGGCTAAGTGTGCATTAGTTACCAAGGACATTTTTGCTTCATTTCCTGTTTCATTTTTAATCACTAACAAGGCAGAAGGCAGATCAATTTACCAGGACAATTCAAACTTTTCCAGGACATTTTCTTCTTAATTTCCAACATGTTTTCTATGACTGGAGCATTGGTCAATCCAGGTTTTCCAGGGAGCATGGGAAACAAGGGTGACAAGGTAAGAAGAGCTCAATCCAAACATCAGTATTTGTTTAAAGGTTTTTTATTCCACCCACATATTTACACACAAACACATCGGCTCTCAAACGCAGTGTCTGTACAGTGTTACTCGTCTCATGTTGCCCGTCAGAAACATTTTGATTAGTTCTAAAATGTGCAAAGCATTAGCGTTTTTGAAATTCTTGAAAAATATGCAGAAATGACTGTTTTGACATATCAATACTTCATCACAAAATAAGCCTTTGTCACATTTTGAAACTCCTCTCTCCAAAGTTCCGATCGGCTGAAGTCAAAATCAGTCGTCCTGAAGTCTTCGTCACAGAGAGGTGATGGTTAGGCTCACCTCGGCTCTAAGGCAGGTGTGTGCGTGTCTGCGGTCGAGCGCGTGTCTCACAGAAACTACGTCAAACAAAGTCGGTGAAGTCATCCACTGTGGACACCAGTCTCTTCCTCTGCCCAGAGGACTCGGTGTTGGCCGACTGGGAGCTCTGCTGGAACGACTTGCTCTGCTGGGTGTGTCCTTGGGTCAGGGAGATGCCGGGAGTCGAGCGGGACTGAATGTCTTCCTGAGCCTGAACCAGAAGAGACGTAGAGGAGGATCAGATTAATTCAAACACATCTCCACATGTAGAGACTTGTAACTCTCTCTTTGCCAGCTTACCCTGGTCCTGATCCTCTTAATGTGTCGTAACCTGGCTAACCATTTGGACGCGTAGGCATCGGATGGGTTTGCTCTGTACTGGTGCACCAAAGAGGCCATCTGCAGGTCAGAGAGAGGGGCAGTCAGAGGGAGGAAACAGAAAGATTCTCAGACATGCCCACATGTTTAAAAAATAGATACAAACACGGTTTATGTGGCATCAAAATAGTATTAGGCCTGTCACGATAAATTCTGCTGGACCATAATTGTCCAAAAAGTTATTGCCAATAAATGATATTATTGTCAATATTATTTGGAACATAATTTTTTCATTACTGTAATTATAATATATGTCATAATAAAGTGAGTACACCCTATCAAAAGCAATAAACTTTAATTTTTAAGAGTATTTAACTGTATTTAGAAGGTAAAGAGCTTTTAAATAAAATACATTTACAAAAAAACTATAATAAATTTAACAAACAAAAAAACAGAAAAAAAACATTGAAAATGAAATGGACTCTTTTGAGAAAAATTGCATATACATAAAAACCATTATACTACTCAAAAACAATTAAAAAAATATATCCTGTCTCTGTAAAGTAAAAAAAACTCCAATAAAAACACTTACAACAATGAAAAAAATAATAAAATGGAGTTTATACAGTTCCTGGATCGTTTGTGACGTGTATTCTCCCAGTCAATTTGTACTATCAAATGTTTGTAGCATTTACCGGAACGCTGGTTTTTCAACTGTACTAAGGGGTGGCATTTCATTTTGCGCCCTTATTTAGAAGTACTTTGCTGATCTAACACCTCAGTAAGCACTGAATGTCAGCCCAAAATATTCCCCCACTTTGGCTGTGGCAGCCGGGTTAGGGTCTGCCCCTTTGTGCCATCATTCATATTATGCTGCGTTCACACCCGCAAGCGACCCCGCTACCAAAATCGCGTCGCCCACTGACGTAGCGTTGCGCGTCCATAAATACCTCATTTTGGTCACCGCTGCTGTCGGCTGTCGCTTGGTGACGTCATGTCGGCTCGAGTTTCACCGTGATCATATCATAAATCATATAATAGGATATATAAGCGGACATTATTCCAGCTGTATCCTTTTCATTCACTTATCAACCACAAAACACTGCAGCTGATGCCCTGCAGTGTTTTGTGGTTGATAAGATGAATAACTGTCTGTCTAGGGTACCGTCACACGTGCACACACCTGCTGATTGATTATACTTTTTTTACTTTCACATCACGCGACAAGCTATGTGGCAGTGTGAAAAGCACCCCGGTGTTGAGACCGTTGCACAGAGTGAGACATCTTCTCATCCAGCCTATTTGGTAGAAAGCGAGCAGGAAAACAAACATGCATGCACGTGTCAATTTATCGATGTCGGCAAACTTACCAAGGCCGTTTTTATTTATTGTGCGGTTAATTGATTTATTGATTATTGTGACAGGCCTAAATATGTTACCTGTTTTATTTGAATCGAGGTTTTTAGACAGGTTTTGACTTTTGTCTTATGCAGAAGCACCCGCCTTCTACACCTCTGATTGGCTTGGCATGAATCTGACTGACGAACTGATCGTCCAATCACCTGCTGGATATGCTTCTGAAAGGTTCCGCCCATTTCCAAAAACTTTCCATGGGCTCTTTCCCAGATGAACCAGTCAGATATATTGAACAGTCCATCGTGCATGTCAGGTTATCAAAATAATAGAATTTTATTTTTAGAAAGAAATGATATTTCAGATTTTAGAAATTTTGGACCATATATGAAAATGACATTGTTTTTTGCATAAATGTTGGGATCATGTCCGAGTCTACCTGCAGTTTTATTTATCATACAAAGGTGAATGCTAAAAATGGGTGTTTTGAACCCTCAACACTTTGTATCAAAAATAAAATAATATAATTATATTTTTCTCAGGGTTCACATCTATTTGATAATCTCTGAATGATTTTTGGTCTGAATAGTCAGGTATGAGTATGAGGATGCAGGAAAGATAATGATGTTATTTACATTTGCATGAAGAGCCATTTGTCTGACTAAAAGAGGGAGATTGCGGTCCGAGACGATTTTTGCCACAGTTGTGTCCACCAAACCTTCAAGATCTGAAAGAAAATCAGGAGAAAAGGATTTAGAAAAGTGAGATAAAGAGTCAAAAATATGTGATATGACACAGAGATGGACTGACCTTTGCGGCACTGGAGGGTGACGAGGTTACATTCATAGTCCAGAGGTTTGATTATGACTTCTACAAAGTTAAACTGACCCTAAAGGAGGAAAAACAGCAGATGTGAGTCTAAGAGTCAAACAAGAGCTGCAGATTTCACAAACGTTAACAAATGTGAGATTACCTTTATGGTGCCCAGCTTGTAGTCTTCTCCAGAGTCATTGTAAACCACCATGACAAAGTCGTTGCCAATGTGTCGTTTTTTGTTGCAGCAGCCTTTGTCACTCTCTCTGTTCGGCATCAGTGTGGCGATATGAAAGATCGCTGCACAGACAGGGCAGCGTTTAACACATCAGACTGGACTTGGAGACACATTAACAGTACTTTCATTCATGTGTTAGATGCTCACCCTGCATGATGTCGTCATGCCAGCAGTAGGTGAACTCTCCGTCGTCTCCATACTGGTCGAGCCCCCCGAGGAAGATCTGGTCGGGGTCACAGTCTTTCAGGTGGATGAGTTTGCCTAGGCCTGTTAGGAAGGCGGCGTATCGGTTTGAGCCGTATTCATTTGAGAGAATGGCAACTTCATTGTTGACCTAAAAAAGAGGAGAGGATGTTAGAGAGACTGCTGACTACAGGATGCATGTGGCAATAAATACTCCACCAGTGGCTTAAGGTGCCAACACACCCGGCGCAATTTGAGAGTCCTCTGCGATCACTTTCCATGCAAAGTCAATGTACAGCTGCAATGGGGTGGGGCTAACCCTCCCACGATATGGCTGCTGCGTTCAAGGTGATCACTTTGCTTGTTGCCAAAGTTAAAAAAGTTGATCTTTTCAGGCAATGTTGTGCGTGGCTGTGCTGCAACAGCCAATCAGCGGTGTGCGCGTGTGTGACGGTACCAGTGACAGACAGTTTTTCTTCCAGACTACAGAGTAACAATCTACGACCGTGTGGGAAACATTAGTCAGTGAGTACATTAGTTCCACCTCGATGGACTGCAGAAGACTGACAAACGATGCTGCTGCAGTGCCATTAGCATCAGTGTTTTGTGTTTGAAGTGAGTGACAAGGATACAGTAGGAATAATGTCCGCTTAAAGATACTAATATATAATATATGATATGATCACGGTGAAACTTGAGCAGACGTGACAACACTGAGCCACCACGACGGGCGACAGTGACCAAAATGAGGAATTTGTGGATATGCGATGCGACTTCAGTGGATGATGCGATTTTGATGACAGAGTCACGTTTGGTGTGAACGCAACTTAAGGGCCCATTTACATGACACCATTAATACCAGAAACGGAAAGGGTTTTCTTTGTGTTTTCAAAGTGCTCCACGTTCACACTGAGACGGTGTGATAACCAGAATGACCGTAAACATGGTAGCGTGCATGCCAGGCCAGTAGTTGGTGTTCCAAGTTAATATTGTCCTTAGTGATTATTACAAATGCGTCTGCGCTGGTCAGAGTTATAAGGCAGTAAATCCACATTTTGTTGAGAGAGCGATGACAAACCAAGCACAGTTAGCAGCACAAGTTGCACGGTAGTCAGCCATATCTGTTGTTGATCCTAGGTGATCACTACCTTTATTTGAAACAGTACAGAGATGAAAACGTTTACAAAACTTTTCACCCTGAACCCTGTTTTCAAAGGTTTGCAATTCAGGCACTCCGGGCACTGTCCTTGTGTAAATGGAAGGTAAACGAGTCGTAAATCAATAAAGTTTTATTCTCACCTGACCAGCTCCAACAAAGACCACTCCGATCTTATGGGTGTCATACGGTGGCATCTGATCCAGAACCTTCACGGCACGGTCGATCACCTAAAACATAGAACAAACACCATCAACACCTTTAACTGTAGATGTTCAGACCTCGTTAGCCACAGAAATAATGAAGGAGAAATACTGAACAGCTTTAGCATTAGACACGTTTTTATTGTCAACAAGAATCAAAATCAATTAGAAGTTCCAAACCTGAGTTTTGGGCAGCAGCAGCGGTTTGTTTGCTTCATTTCCAAAGAAAGGAGAATGATAGAGCTGCAGGAACACAAAGCTGAAGAAAAGGAAGAAAACTTTAAACCCCACATGCTTATGTGATTTTTTTTACCTAATTTACAGATTGTCACAATTGCTGAAACATTGAAGTCAATTCTCTTCACCATATACTTTCAAATCCAAATGAATGAATCCACCTACAAAGCTTCGACCCTCAGTGTGCTCAGTTGTGGATTACTTCCTGAATGTTGTGAACAGGCGATGTAAACAGTGCTGAACATTAAATGTTTTGTCTTTGTAGTGAATTCAATTGTGTATAGGTTGAGGAGGATTTGCAAATTCTTGTTCCTGATTTAATGTTTTATGTCCCATCTTCATTGAATTGAGGTTTGAAGTCACCTGAACTTGAATGGATCACTCTTGTGGCAAAACCTTAAACTATCTTAAACAATCACGCGCATATTGGAAATTAAAATGTCTTTTTTCCAAACCTATAGAACATCCTGATTCTCTGAAACACTGTGTACTGTGACTTTTATTTAAAGGTGCTATGAGGAGAATCTGGTTCAGGTGACATAAAGACTCTGCTACCCATGAGCACGCGCGGCGACTGTCGTAATGCTGCGTTCCAGTAACCTCGGAACTGGGAGTGACATCATCTCCGACTTATCAGCGTTCCAGTTGAAGTCTGAAAAAAACATGCCAATCTGCCAGGCTATTGTTAGCTGTTGTTAGCACGCCCTGGGTTGTTGTATGAAGAATGTGATTATCACTATGGCAGCATTTTTGTAAATATAAGTCTAACAATACTATGTATACAGCTGATCTAGAGCGACACACCCCAGTCAGAAGTGCAAATAAATGGATTATTACAGGAGCTAAATAACTGTTCACACTGGGGGCATCCATCTTCGATTGACACCTCGGGGGTGGCGAGGTTTCACCGAGTTCCCAGTAGGAAATTCCGATTTCAGGGGACATTCCAGTTGCATTTTCCTACTCAGAACTCAGAAATTCCTTCTTCTGACTACAACTGGAATGCACCAAAAGATGTGACCCAAGCCAAAATGTGTGTTTGTTGTGATGCTAATAAAAATGCAGCTCGGACCTTCCTCAGAACTCTGCATTGTTTTACAACTTCTTTTTTTAACAACTTACAGAATGCAAAGCAACGAGGTAATGTATCTCTTTGTAGTTACGCAGCGGTAGTTTTTGATGTGTGACAACAAGCAAGTTTTGGAAAATTTAGTACTGTAGTTTTGTAGCTGGCTATATATCACTACTTACAGCCCCGTGCTCTAAGACGTGTCTGAATAATAAAAATTTACTCTAGTTTTAATTGTCTTGTTCCCGAAGTTGAGTATTCAGGCCAGTCCAGCCCTGTCCGACCCGACCTACTATAAAACTCATCATAAAGTGTATTTCGATCAGGCATATATCTAAAAGTGAGACTTTTTTTGTAATTACTTAGAAACTCCTCACAGTCCCTTTAACAATAACATGACTGACAGTGAAACTATAATAAATATTCATGATAAATTGTTTATTTTACTACACCTGCATTGCAAACATTTAACAAACTCTGTGTAAATTCACAGTTTTTGAGATTGTGCTGATGAAATATTTAGAAAACAAAGGCACACAACAAACCTTTGTGCTAAACAAAGCAACATTAACGCAACACAGTGTTAAATGTTGATTAGTGATCAACTTATTGCTCTTCCATTGGCTTTTTATGGTCTGATTTTTCTCCCCCTCTTACTTGTCTTTACCAGTTTAAGCCAATATTGATTCCTCCCTCTAAAAATCCATTACTGAGGTGCCTGATGGGTGGAGTGTAAGAAATCAGGCACATCCCAAACAAGCTTCTGTCGGCCCAGGTATGAATCCAGACTAAGACCCATTTCCAGCTCATCCTCCCTGACTCACCATGTTTCACAATCACAAGTCTATCCACTTCGTCTTCTTTATTTATAGAGGCAAAAAAGCCCCAAAAAGTAGCTATTAATGCAAAAAAAAAAATACTCTAACTTCAATGGATAGTTTGTTTGGTATTTTATGATTAAATGCAGACTGTAATTGTTTATTTATATTCATAAAATAATACTCAAAAGTGCACATGGCTACAAGACCGTCTCTCACTCAAACTTTCATTTCTATTTTCAAACGGTTGTTTCATCTTTGGTTTGAGTTTTTCTTTGATTTTTTTATTTTATGAAGCAAAGTTTGAACAAATGCATTAAATTATCCATCACACATGAGAGTAAGAAAATGTCAACACACCAAAATAATGCAGTACTCTGGGGCTAGGGCTGGGTGACACTACCTAATCTCAGTATCACAGTTAACTGAAGCGCTTACCTCAATTATTATTGATGAATGATTATTTTATGCAATGCGGGGTAAAACTGTGATGTTACTGAAGGTAGCTGAAATGGTCTTCCTGCAGTGTTCACCTTTAACTTCTTTCTGCTCAATGTCCTCTGCACTGAACTAAATTTGAAAAACATGTCAAATCTGTTCTCGTAAATTAAATCCTCAGTTTTGAGGCAGATTTGAGCTAATCAAAATGTTCAAGCTCAGAGACATGTCAGACTTTTCATCTTTCACTCTGATTTGACTTAAACCTCCTTTTCTGATGTGCTGCGTGGATCAGAACACTGGCAGTGACAGGCTTGCTGACTTCTGCAGCTTCATTGCATCATTATTTCAGTGATGGTCATATTAAGTACCTTGGATTCAGTCCAGAGATCTTCTCTGCGTTGCCAGGTCCGGGTCGACTGTGGTACGAGTCCCTCTCTGTCCTCCTCTCCCTCCTGGAGGATGGTGCAGACACTGAGATGGTGTGACCCCGGGGCCGGTGGCCCCCGCTGGGTGAGATAGGTCCAGGTTGTGCTGCGGCTGCCTGAAACTCCAACCTCATCCTCGCTCCTCCACCACTTTGAGATGACACCACGCCCGGGCCCTCACCCTGACCACCCGCTCCGTTAACATCCCCTCCTGTGCTTCCCTCCACCTTCTCCTTCTCCTTCTCCTTCTCCTTCTCCTTCTCCTTCTCCTTCTCTGCGTGCTGCTGAGGGGGCTGAGGCTTACTGTCCACAGCTGCTTTAGGCCACAGTGCATCTGCAGCCATGACCTCAGACTCCATGGCTGCCTTGGAGAAGGCTTCAGGTAAAGTCTGGAGCTCAGGAGAGGAGCTGGACTTGTTCAGTCCGTGACCCTGGGACTGAGGGTGGGCTTGGAAGGGGAGTTCGGGCCCCTGGCTGCCTGGTGTGGAGGGTCCTGCAGTGGGCTGATCGATGGGAATGGCTCCTTCACTCACTTCCTCCAGTGTTGACTTTTCATCATCTTGACTTGACGTGGAGGACGACTGGAAAAAAGATTTTTGAAATAACGGGAGACAGATTAAAATGAAGTTTGGTTTCAAGTTTTCTGACAACAGCTTAATATCTAAAAATGTAAAAATGAATACCCCTTACAGATGAGTCCTTTACTATTGTCAAACTAAGTTCTGAAGCTACTTAAAGCTAGGGTTGGCAATCTGATTTAGATACACTTTTTGTAATACTGGTTAAAATGGTATTTTTGACCCGATGGCAATCAACTCAAAATGTGTTCTTAATTCAGAGCGAAAAATATCCGCTAACTACAGCAGGAGTAAAACAGGGAAAACACCAACCAATAAACATGCTGTAACCACCGTTTTTAAACCAATCAAATTGCCATTCTGCCCGCCTGCTGTGCGTTCCCGGCGTGCAAAGACTCAGAGCGTGTAGCCAACCTGAGAGGGATCAGAGTCAGCTGGAGACTGCTTACCTTTCAAGTTTTGTCTTTGAAAATAAGGGAAGCCCGCTGTGAGCCGTCCCACAACCCCAACCAAGTTCCAGTATCCCTCACATTTTAAGACAGATGTACAAGAAATCTAAAATAAACTCTGTTTTTCTATGTTTGTTCTGTTGGCTCTAATCTTGCGACAGCTGCCACCCAGGCTACTGCAGGTGGACGCCAGATCTTGAATCATCACAGACCACTTGCTCCTTTTGGGCCTTTTGTACTGTAAGAATGTGTTATCATCTGAGAAATTATGTAACAACAACCTCATAATTTTCAGTACCCCTTAAAGGTATGGTTTACCACACCAAAGCTAGAGGGGAGGTCCCACTTGACTTGATACATTTCTTTAGGTGTGATGTGGGATAACGGGGTGTAGGAAAACAGTATTTGTTTAACAGACGAACCACTTTCAAGACCTGGAGGCCAAACTCCATCTGCCAAAATTCAAAAAGCATCAGCTGTTTCATACTGTGGGGACCAAAACTCTCCTCGAACAGCTAAAGCCTAAAAATCAGGGCTTGTCCAGCAGAAGTGGAATGTAGGGCAGTTCAGCCCTTGTTCAACCTTGGAGGCCTTGGCACACCAGAAGTTTTTTTTTTTTTTTTTTTTTCAAACCTATAGCAAGTCTTAAGCTTACACACCAGCTTTGTAATGATGCCAAGACAAAATGTGGCTTTCAAGGCCTGTTTTTCTAAGTTGTCTGTCTGGTACGTCCAATTAAAGCATTTACTGTTTGTATTTGAGTCACATTCAGTCAAAACATTCAACACAGCCACCCTCTTGGTTGTGAATGTATCACAACAGCCCAAGGAAAATGAATAATTTAATGAGAAATGGCAGCATGGTGGCGCAGCAGGTAGTGCACGTGTCTATAGGTAAGAAGGCTGCTGGTTCTCATCGTGCATGTGTGGCTTCTCTCCTTTCTCTCCCACGGACCAAAAACATGCTCATAAGGTTAACTGGTGACTCCTAATTGCTCTTGTGTATGATGTGAGAGTCAATGGTTGTTTGTCTCTTTATGCGGCCCTGTGATTGGCTTGCAACTGGTTCCGGTGTACTTCGTCTCTTGCTCAATGATAACTTATCCCCAAAAGGGATAAGTTGTATATATAATGGAAGAATAGATGAATTGATGCAGATAGTGTCAGCTACATGAATGATGGTGTGTGTTAACTCAAGCTTCTGCTCTGCTGTTTTTGTTTTTGGACATACATACTGAACAGGAATGAGGAATTTCGACTGAATTCACCTTTTTATAACCAAGTTTTAGCTGGCTTACTTGGCTTCTTTGAGAAGTAATAAATTATTTTAGCAGAGCACTCAACCTTGATACAAGGAATGCAAGAAATAATTGGTATTATCAGCCTAAAATGTATCTGTATCAGCAAACATAAAAATACTGCAGATATCTACAGCCAATTTTTGCAAGAGTTAAATGCTGTTTTTCCTGCTTTATATCTATTCCTTGCAAAAATATGGCACAACACGAAGAAACAAGCCTTTTTTCTTAAGTACAGAGCTTGTGCTGTTGACCAGAAATATCTGTATCAGTGATAATCAATTAAAAAATATCAGCAAATCAGGTATCGGCAACAATCCAATATTGTGTGTCCCAAACTTATTTATCTAAGAATGCTAGTAAATAACTATAATGTAGGGCTGGGCAATATAGCCTGAAAAGAAAATTCCTGATTTTTCCCCACAAAACTCAATTGAAGATTTTAAAAGAGTTTTTTTCAAACCAAAAAAACTCCAATTGACACAGAAATGACATGGATCACGTTCTGCCTTAATGTTGCTAAATCAATCAGAATCTCCCTCTTAAAAATAAAGAGTGTGTCATAAAATGTTGATTATGTAGTGCTGCTAACGCTGGCAGGTTTGCCTACATAAACACTGATATGAAAGCTGAGGGACTTTCACAGCTTGTTAACATGTTTCTCGCTAATCAATATTTAATCTAATTAAAAAATAATAATTACAAGCCTATACAAGTGCTTGTGCAAAACCTTACAGGGCCACCATCATGAAAACTGTAAAGTTTTACCATGTATATTTCTCAAACTTTGCAACTACTTACAATTTAAGTAAGTGAATGAAAAAAAATTTGATTTTTAATTTTAAAATCTTCTGCAGAAAATAATTCAAATTAATCTATTTAATTTAAATATTGCCGGGCCCTACTATAATGTGACACCGTCATTAAGAAATAATAATTTGTCTTCCTTCTTTTGATAAAACAGTCAATTTGAACATTCATGGATAGCAATAGCAGATATATTTTAGCATATCATCTTCGTTATAGTGTGTCTACATACTGGTTTATTAACAGCTGTGGCATAAACCTTACACTGGATACAGGTCTAACAAATATGATAAGAAATTAATATTAAACACATAAAACAAACAGTGCCAGTTTGATCCATGCTGCTCAGCCCTAACTTCAAACATGCTTCAGTGAACAGTTTGTGGATTTCTTGCCAAACATGAGAATGTAGATCGAGTGAAAACCAGCCCAACAGCACCTACCCTGCTGAGCGTTCCAGGTGGTGGGATCTTTGTGAACTTGTCTGCAGACATAAAGATGGGGTCGGAGGTCATTGGCTCAAACTCTTCACTCTCCAGCCAATCAGACGGGGTATGTGCTGTGGGGACCCCAGAGCCCTCCTCCAGCACCACAACTGAGTCTAAAGCAAAAAAGCAATAACAGTCTGGGTCAACAGGTGCTCACCTTCTCAAGTGGGATTCCCCCCTCCCTCCTCACTCCTCTCCACGTCAACACACAAACACAAACACACAAACACAAACACACACATGTGCAAACACAAACCGTGTAGACCAATGTTAGTATTCACAGACAGAGCTGGGCACAGATCCATGAATCATTCATTTTAATCTTTAATATTAGAAGTGGATTTTGGCTTGAAACCTCTGACTTCCATCAGATAAATATTCAATTTATTTTTCAGCAAAATGTGAAGAGAACGAAATGAAGAGGATTTTTTTTTTGTTTAAATAGAAACTTGCCAAATACTCTGTGAGATAAGAGGAGGGGAAAAGTCCTCTGCTCGGCCATCAGTGTGTCTATTAGAAAACCCAAAACCAGTGAAGTTGGCACGTTGTGTAAATCGTAAATAAAAACAGAATACAATGATTTGCAAATCCCTTTCAACCTATATTCAATTGGTAACACAACAAAGACAAGATACTTAACGTTCAAACTGGTAAACTTTGTTTTTTTTAGCAAATATTAGCTCATTTGGAATTTGATGCCTGCAACATGTTTCAAAAAAGCTGGCACAAGTGGCAAAAAAGACTGAGAAAGTTGAGGAATGCTCATCAAACACTTATTTGGAACATCCCACAGGTGGACAGGCTTATTGGGAACAGGTGGGTGCCATGATTGGGTATAAAAGCAGCTTCCCTAAAATGCTCAGTCATTCACAAACAAGGATGGGGCGAGGGTCACCACTTTGTGAACAAATGCGTGAGCAAGTTGTCCAACAGTTTAAGAACAACATTTCTCAACCAGCTATTGCAAGGAATTTAGGGATTTCATCATCTACGGTCTGTAATATCATCAAAAGGTTCAGAGAATCTGGAGAAATTACTGCACGTAAGCGACAAGGCCGAAAACCAACATTGAATGCCCATGACCTTCGATCCCTCAGACGCTACTGCATCAAAAACCGGCATCACTGTGTAAAGGATATCACCACATGGGCTCAGGAACACTTCAGAAAACCACTGTCAGTAACTACAGTTCGTCTACATCTGTAAGTGCAAGTTAAAACTCTACTATGCAAAGCCAAAGCCATTTATCAACAACACCCAGAAACACCGCCGGCTTCGCTGGGCCCGAGCTCATCTAAGATGGACTGATGCAAAGTGGAAAAGTGTTCTGTGGTCTGACCAGTCCACATTTCAAATTGTTTTTGGAAACTGTGGTCGTCGTGTCCTCCGGACCAAAGAGGAAAAGAACCATCCTGACTGTTATAGGCGCAAAGTTCAAAAGCCAGCATCTGTGATGGTATGGGGGTGTATTAGTGCCCAAGGCATGGGTAACTTACACATCTGTGAAGGCACCATTAATGCTGAAAGGTACATACAGGTTTTGGAGCAACATATGTTGCCATCCAAGCAACGTCTTTTTCATGGACGCCCCTGCTTATTTCAGCAAGACAATGACAAGCCACATTCTGCACGTGTTACAACAGCGTGGCTTCGTAGTAAAAGAGTGCGGGTACTAGACTGGAGCTGCCTGTAGCCTGTAGTCCATTGAAAATGTGTGGCGCATTATGAAGCGTAAAAGACAACAACGGAGACCCCGGACTGTTGAACAACTTAAACTTTTTAGCAATTTGTTGCTGCCATTAAATTCTAAGTTGATGATTATTTGCAAAAGAAAATAAAGTTTCTCAGTTCGAACATTAAATATCTTGTCTTTGCTGTGTATTAAATTGAATATATGTTGAAAGGGATTTGCAAATCACTGTATTCTGTTTTTATTTATGATTTACACAACGTGACAACTTCACTGGTTTTGGGTTTTGTATATTATACTATTTTTAGCCTTAAGCTGAACTCAGTCAGATATCCACCACATCACCTTCCACTGTATGTGTAATGAGCTTTTTGAGCGTAATGAGCTCCATTTAGAATGACAAATCCATATTTCCTGCTATTTTGACGAGAGTAACTTTAAAGTAATGTGATAATAGTTTAATGCCGTACATTTCAAATACAGTTATATTATAATGTAACTAATTACTTTGAAATGACAGTAATACATAATGCATTATATTTTTGAAGTAACCTGCCAAACACTGGAGGACACAGCCTGAGTTGAGCTAAATGTGGCAGTTTCATACGGCTTGATCAGAGCTTTTTTCTCTAATTGATTACATTCATGTTTAAAAAATGGGAAAGACCGCTTTGTTCATAAAGATTATTTTGAACAAAACAAATAGATTTCATGAACTTTTGTTGGCCACACCTTATTATAGCAAGTTAGCCAGCAACACATTGACACTGAACCCCCCCACAGGCTTTTAGTTGAGGGAACCAGTGAGAGGGTAACTTTTGTGCACCACCCTGTGCAGACAGATGAACCCCCACAGTCCAGCTGTAGTACTGCTAAAACCAACAGCATTTTGAGCAGAGATCACTGGTTTATTTTGGAACATAAATCTCTATGTGAGTTTTTTTTTCATCACTGAAATTGAACCTGCTTATTAATAAATTCCTTCTTGAATAACAAATAGAACGTGCATAATTGTTTTGTTGCCTTCAGGGATTTTAATTATGAATCGACCAAAAATTAACTGACTTTGTTGTCCAATTCTTTCTAATGAATAATTAAATCCATAAAATATTTCATGAACAGTGCCCACCTCGGTCCACAGGTGTCAGAAACCCACAACAAAACAGCACATCCTCATTCTGACAGCAACACCTCAGGCGCAAACACTTAAATCTACCACAGAAGTACAAAAAGACAAATGAACCATGATAATACTGTATTGATTAAACCTTCGAGGAGGCAGCCAGGCAAACACACTCATTCGCATGGACACGCAGTAAGATCAGGAGCTTCATTAAGTCCAGTAAACAAACACAGAGATCAAAAACAAAGATGGATCAATGCAGCCATTACTGCTTCATCTACGTTTGAACTGTCCATCCAGGCGCATGCATCTGCCCAAACACACAACAGCAGCCCAGACCAGGCCTTCCAGTCTTCAACCCCCCCCCCCCCCCCCATAAGCAGCCCCCCCTTAACTCAAAAACACTGTCCTCTCTGACAGTGTTTGCCCCTAAATAACTGAAGCTCAGAAAGTTTCTTCATCCCCTTACTGCGCCTCCAGTAAGGCAACGAAGAGCACATTAGTCAGATGAGGTCTGGGCTTTCCTGTTGACAACACCGGGACGTCAGATGTTAAAGGTCAACCTGGGAGTATATTTCTGTGAGTTAGGGAAGATGATTAGGAGGGAAAGAAACAAATCACTTAGGAGACAAAAAGAAATCATAGTCCTGTAGGTGTCATTGGTTTGATTGGTCCAAGTGCAGACTCGTCTATCTAGCTGACGACCCGCCCTCCTGTTGTTAATGAGGACGGGGGACGGACAGAAATTCTGAATCCCTTCACTTGCACAATTTTCAGCTAAAAAGCAGCAGTTTTAATGAACATGAGGCATATAGTCATGACTAGATGAGTGATGTAAGGTCAAGACTGTGGGTGTATTATTTTACTGTGGCTCTGGAGCAGCTGTGGGCTGTGCCTGACTGTAACAATGAAAACGGTGAACCTCAAATTGTTGAGTTTGGATGTTTTTAACAGATGAAACCAGTATTTGAGTCCGTGTCCATTGAGACAATAACATTGTCAATGGTTGTATAGAAATGGTGCGTTCCAGTTGTAGTTGCAAGTCAAATTTTTTGGGTTCCAAATAGGAAACTGCAGCTGGAACGCCCCCCAAGGTCGGAATTTTCTACTGGGAACTCAGGGGAACCTCACCACCCTCCTTGACAATCGAAGATGGCTGCCCCCAGTGTAAACAGTTCCTAAGCTCCTGTAATAATCTGGTTATTTGCACTTCTGACTGGTGTGAGTTGCACTAAATCAGCTGTATACATAGTATTGTTCGACTTATATTTACAAGAATGCTGCAGTAGTGATATTTACATTCTTCATGTTGTATTTGTGAACTATAAGACAGGGCGTGCTAACAACGGCTAACACACCAGCTTACAACAGCCTGTTAGATCGGCACGTTTTTTTCAGACTTTGTAACTGGAACGCTGATAACTCGGACATGACGTCACTTCCTCTTCCCTCTTCCCAGTTCTGAGGTTGATGGAACATCATTAACAGTTTGAACAACTCAATTTCCCTGACAGAGTTTTTCCAAGGGGATTAATGAAGTACTATCTCATCTGATTTTAAGTATTCTGGATGGCAGTTCAGCCCTGGCCACTGTTTGGCAGCAGTCTTTCAGCCATTTCATTAAGTTGCATTTTTTGGCATTATTTCTGTCACTTAGACACATATACAATGTTTTTCATGTTCTTAATGTAATATAAAAATAGACCATATAGTGGGAAAAAAGAGATATTTCACCCTTCTTTTGGTATCAGGATATGTCAGGATATATTGCATAATTACTGCTATTTGGATCTGAATATTGTTGTACCGACAGATTCCTGCCAAAACACACTGTTAGATCAAATTTTAGTGAGTATTATACTACTTTGCACTGAAACAAATCATGTTTGATATACTTCTTTAGCCCCATTCTAGTTCATAATCTTTACAGCTGTTAATGTAGACATTAGCATGATCTCTCTATGCATAGTTAATACATCTATAGTACCTATCTTTAACACCACATAGACATGAGGTCCCTCTGAAAATGGGATGTCACATCTCAAGAGGTCTACCTTTAGTACATTTTTACTTAACAGATACAAATATGGTAGGGATGCACTTGTGGTCTGGGCACCCATAAGTTCATCACTACCATAAATTCTTATTTTCATTCAGAATATTATTGATTATACCTCTATTAACTGATCACCACAACCATTCAGACATGAGAACCCTCCTGAAAACAAGATGCAGCATCTCAAGAGGCTAACCTCTAATAAATTTGTTTTCATCATAAACAAATTTGATGATGACAGTTCTGTTGTTCATCTTTCACTAACTTTAGTTCTTACTTTAGTCCACTTGTCTCCTCTTACCCCCGCTCCTTTGCCCACACACCCACCACAGCATAGATGTGGATTTGCTGTTCATCATGAGACTGAGATCCACATTCAAGATTTCCTGCTGCTTAACAGAAGGTTTCTTCTTGCCGCCATGATGGAGGGATTCATGATTGGCTATATGGATTCATGTTGGGACTTGGATGTATATATTTGTATATATATGTATGTATATATGTATCTATGCAAATTTGTGTATCCCTAAAAGGAAGAATTTTATGCTCTATTGTAAATGTCTTACGATAAAAAATAAAGTCGATACAAATAAAGAAGATTGATTGATTGACATCAATTGAGTTGGTAAGTTACTTTAAATTTCTAAGAATGTTGCTTTTACTTAGACTTTGTTTCAAAAGTAACTAATTACTTTACTTTTGGTTCCTAAATAAGTTTCCTTCTTCAAAAAATATAACTACATGTTAATAAAAGGATTTTACACTTGATGGCGATGATCTTTGCATCTTTTATGGACACAAACTCAAATCACACAGAAAGTACCTTAGTAACAGAGCATTACTTAGTTTAGTGACTGTCATCAGATTATTGTATATGAAACCGTAATCCTTTATAACAGTCGTTCTCGAAGAAATAGTATTTTTACATATGGACTGTACTTGTGGACCGGTGGTAGATAAATGTGCTCTGCTTATAGAAATAAGGAAAGTCAATCAGTTTTGTCAGGCTTTATCCACTATTGATTTTCTAACTTCAGTCTATAAAAGTCTTATGCCGTTCTTCAAGTAGTTTTAGTTGGAGCCAACAGGCAACTTCATTGTGCAAGTAAGAAGAAATACACTTCACCAGGAGGTTTTTTGGAGGGGGAAAGGACAGGGGGCACACATGTGGTGGATGGTACCTGCCCAGGAAATGCTCCTGTGCAGCCTGCCAGGGGCCGGAGGGCCTGAGGGGACAGAGCCCAAACCCAGAGAGCAGAGGTATTCGCCCACTGCAGGCAGGACGCCAGACGACAGGTCGGTGGCACATGACGCCACATAAAACAGCGCAGATCAATCACAAACCATCATGGGAGTGAAGATGAAACACATGAAAACAAGGACAAAAATAATCAGAAAGCAAATAGAAAAGAAAATACTGATGGAAGAGTAGAAAAAAAGAGCAGGTGAGGTAGAGAAGGTAAAAATATGATTAAAACAAATAAAGAAAGGTAAGCCATATGTCTGACAAAAAAAGAACAAAAGAGGAAGAGATCTGGCTTCACGGAAAAAGATGAGTTTTACAAAATATAGTGCGTGTTAAATCAGTGATCTGTGACAATCACTGACCCGAGCAAATCCATGCTGGACTATTGATCAGCTTCAGGTTCAAACAGAGTATCTAAAGGCATACTGGCTCTTACTAAGTCCATTCAGAAGGACTCGCATGCAGCCAGGCAGATCCATTAGATGGTTCATATGCCACTATCACATGTTAGAGAGAGAAAATACATTCGGGGGCTTTGGTGTACATGGCTGTTTCTTTTCTGCAACACTAGGTCATAATATTTAAAACAAAACTGTCAGCAGGATACAAACACGACATTTACGTCTGATCTGTCTTACTTTCTTTTCTAAAGCTTCGCTCACCAGTGTTGGAGCGCTGGATCAGGTTCGGCTTCCCTCCGATGCTGCTGTGTGCTTGGATCTGGGGTTCAGAAACGAGGGCAGGTGCAGGAGCAGCCGTGCTGGCAGGAGCGCTGGCTGTCTGGGTGGGGGGCTCTTTGACGCCCTCCATGGCCATGAGGACGCTGGAGAGCTCCTGGAGAGGCATGTTGCCGAGCTCCGAGGAGAAGGGGCTCGGTGGATTCTCCAGACACATCAGCCAGCTCGTGTTCCCTGTGATCACGGCAGAGACAGACGACTGGATTAGAGCACTGCCAACAGAGCTAATCACTGATTTAAATGTTTACTTTATGGATTATTTTGATCATTTTTGATCTTTTTTTGGCTCAAGCATGATCATGAAAATCAGTGAACAATTACATCTCCTTTATAAACTGAGCCTCTGATCCACTGATATCCTCTGATGCTCTACATCTTTTGAAAATATTTAAATTGTAAATTTACTTGAGATTATATTGCGCTTTTGAATTTGAGTTTATTTATTTGACTGGGACGATGCAGTTTAACATAGTTCCATCAATGTGCATGAATCTGATGCGCTGCACAGAGAGTTTACAGCAAATGCTATTTTCCAACTCTTGTCCCTTAAGTACTGAAAGAGTCCTTTCAATAATAAACAATAAAATGTACAATATTTAACAACATGAAATAACACAAAAGTTTACAGAATAAATAATTTTAAAAAAACAAGGCAGACTGAGAGGGACTACAGCTCTGGTTCATTTTCAGCCAGTTTTGAGTTTACACGACCACTCAAAGCACATCTTGCAGTACCAGAGCCGACTAGCCCATTAGACAACATAGGCAAATGCTAATGGTTTTGTGGCCTATCGGGGGCGCCACAAAGTTAGGGAAAAATTCACCTTCAATATACAGTAATCATATTAAAACTAGTTTTTTCTATTATACCCTTTAAAGTAAAAAGTTGACATTAATGAAGATGTAAAGCAATGTCCAACTAGAAAAGCACTCGGAGAGCACAGACATCTGCCAAGCAGCACAGTTCCCCATCTCCCAATGATAAAAAATCCTTTGAACAATTCCTGGATCCAGACGGTGATCCGGATCAACACCAAATTGAATCAGTTCTTCCTTTTCCCATGCTGAACATTTCCTGAAAATTTCATCAAAATCCATCCATAACTTTTTGAGTTATTTTGTTCACAGACAGACAGACAGACAGACTCTCCCGAAAACATAACCTCCTTGGCGGAGGTAAGTAATGATACTACAAATGATAATACTATTAAGTTATTTCATTTCATTTTTGTATATAATCTCTGCATAGTGTAAATGTAGCTCATGTATAGAGTGATTATGTTGTTTTAAATTGTTTAACATTGATTACTGTATTTAAAATTTATTACTTTTATTGTTATTTATTTACTTATTTATGGGATTTATATTTTGTGGTAAGTGTATTTATATTGGTTTTTTTAGATTTTTTTGAATTAATTTGTAATCTGTTGAGCATGTAAACTAGGTGGTACGTTATCTTATAAATTAAATCCAATGTAAATGGAGGGGGTGTGCCTTATAAAAACTTGCCTAGGGCGCCACATTGGTTAGGGCCGCCTCTGTGAAGCACAGGTCATACTTACTTGACAACCATTCATTCTCTGACCAAAATCTAACCCTCTATAGTTTTTTCTTGGTGAAGCCAGAATCATATCTTTACATGTAAGTCTAGAAAAATAATAATAATAAATATCACTAATGATAATGATCTGATATCACTGATCAGTCATTGTCAAATGGCGTGCCGGTGCTTTGGTCATTTGTATAGTCATGACTTACCATAACAACTTTACGAAAAAAAAATAAACAGGTTGATAATTTACTTTATCTTCATTTGCACTTATTTCCATACACAGAAGCTTTGTAATTTAAAAAAATCATAGTACATCAGTATAAGTCTGGTAAAGCCATTTTATACAGTTCAAACAATCTGTTAGTTTGGGAAGTTAATTCTTCCATTTATTGATTTACCTGCTTATAGAATTGTTATGGCAGCTTTTAAAAACCGTTGCAGAATATATGAAATTTAATTATGTTTTGAAACAATCTACAGTTAATTTGGTCAGCAAATATTTCACAGGTATCACAATTGTTTGTCAAAAACAATCATTATCAGATTAAAGTAAACTTGCACAGCCTGATGCATTATAGAAATTACATACAAGTTTTTTGGGCATGGGTATAAATATGGTGTGCCTTCAGATTTTAGCTTGCCTTTACGTGTGCCTTGGTCAAATAAGTTTGAACACCACTGCCATTGATGCAAAAACAGGAATCTACATAGAGTAAAACTGTGTTACTTTGTAATTTTTAGACCCATAGGTTCTTTAAAGTGAATTTCCTCCACAGATCAGGGCTTAAAGTGATGGAGCACTTTAGATAACGCATTGTCTAGCTTGCAACAAACCACCATCATGTGATTAATAAAGTCAACAGCCCTCATTTATAAACATTTTTATATATAAAAATCATATCACATTTTTATTTTATATTCATTTATATTTATTTTATGTTCATAGATGTTTTTTATATTTATCTTTTTAATAATTTTTTGTATCTAATTTTTGAAGATTACAGGGTTGGTTCCTTGCTTTCAATAATAACATTATAACACCCACAAAGCTAACTCAATATGATGAATATACTTGTTTTGAATATCATTACTTCTGGTTTGTATACCTGATGGTCTCCGTATGAAGATCTCTGCCCAGCCTTGTGTGAGCATGGGGACAAACTCTGCCAGACTGGGGTTGTCTTTTAGAGGCTGAGGAGTAGACGGGGCAGCAGAGGCAGACGAGGGAGGACCAAGACCGTCAAGGTTTGAACTTGTGGGGGGAGAGAGTGGAGCAGCCAACTCGCCTTCAGACGGAGACACCAGAGGACTGAGGCTCTGAGCAGGACCGGCACGTAGAGCGTGGCCACCTTCAACAAACAGAGACATGTTATATGTATTTTTTTGTTTGCTTTGTTTGGTTTCTCAGTTTGTTTCATCTATTGCCCACCCCCCTCATGGTAAAACCAGTCTGCTTGTATGTTATGTAACCTGTCTTGTTAGATGTCTTAGTCTATGTCTGTATTGATTGTTTTTGCAGTGCAAGTGTCAGGTTTGAGAATGAAAGCTTGTGATCAAGTTTTCATTACTCTTTTAAGAATAATAGTCACAAAAACAAAGAAGCAAAACAGTCAAAGCGAAAGTGAACGAAGAAGAGAAGAAAACAAGAGGGTGCTACTGCTACTTTTTCGTGAGCTGAACACTGTTACCGGACATGGAGCGGACTCGTATTCGTGTGGCTCTGCTGTGCTGCTGACTCGACTGGGACTCCAGTTTGGCCGGAGCTTCTTTGGTGATTCTGGTGTGCAGAGAAGGATCAGACCTGGAGAGGCACAGTCGAGAACAGTGTTAATTTTGTCAACTAATTATTTTCAACATAATTTTCATCAACAACCTTTTTTCCATGACAAAAACTGGACTATATCTAAAAAAACAAGTTTCATGGACAAAAACCAAAACTAAATTAACTGACAGCAGATCAAAACTAAACTGAAATGTCTGACAGGGACTTAATCCAATCAGACCTAATTTGGTCATGTAGAAAGCAGAGACAAGTTAGGAATGTATACATTCAGAGCTATTTTGGTTGGGTGGAAAGGTTGGATGAGTTAAGATGGACATCCAATCAATGTCTAACCTTCATCGTGGCAGGATCCAAGTGTAAAACATGGCTTCAGAAATTTAAGGAAACATAAAAAGTGCCTTACACTTTACAATTAATATTTCAGTTGTCTAAATTTACAGCAGATTTAGTCGACTAAAATGTTTTTTAAAAATAACAGTTTAATGAAATTTCATCAACTAAAACTAGACTTTAATTAAAACAATTTAATGCCTAAATTATGACTGAAACTAAAAGATACCTGACCCCCAATTTCCACCGGACGCGAAAGCACCGCGCAGCGTCCTGCGGAGCACTTCGCTTCCATTGTAGTCTATCAGGCAATTTCCACTGCACGCGAAAGTGCCGCGCTGCGTCGCGCTGCGATCCTGAAGCGCCCGGCAGCGCCCGTCAGGTCTATTTTCTCTTGTGCCGCTTCCAAACCTCATAAATTCAGAGTCATTAAGAAAGCCCCAGACAGGAAGTCAAACCGGAAGTTTCAAAATAAAACACAATGCACGGACTTTTGCACGTAATTTTCCTCAATTACTTGTCATTACGTCGAAACCGGAAGCACGAGCTTCAGGTCAGCAGTCGATCAGAGGGTCCCAGAGACAAGCGACACCATGGACGAAGAAAAGTGAATCGTAGAGGTACAGAAATATATAACACTGCATGCATGACACCATAGTCTTTCTACACGGATATAGGCGGACAGAAGTTGAATAATTCACGAAGCTGTGTGGTTGGGACCAGCAGAGGGACCTTAGAGAAGTGAAGTGAGGTGTTGTTTATTTATTTTCTCAGTCTATAACATGCTTTTTGAGCGTGTGACATCGCTATTCTCATGAGAGCCGTGGCTCTCTGGGGATCAGCCCTCCCCCTCCGGATTGAGCTCCATGCACATGACCGCCGCTTCCAGTGGGTTTTGAGATTGAACAAGATCGAGGCGCCAGCCTTGGCGCCAGCGCTTTCGCCAAGGGGGTTAGGCAATAGACTGACTGAAACTAAATTAAAATGGCTGTCAAAATTAACACTGGTTGAGAAACTGTACGAGGGAGCTTTAAAAAAAAATAAAATACAGCTTTGCCATCTGTGCTGCAGGTCATACCTGCATGCAGAAACTTAGCATGCTGGTTTTTTAACACTACTATGTTAACAATGACGGCGTCACAGCCTAGCCTGTAAAATTGTTATTTATATGAATGGCTTTGGCATGAAAACAATACTGCAAAAAAGAGAAAAGGCTTCACAACTGATAACAAAACTGAGTATTGAGTAAATTCAACCCACTTGCCATTGCCTGCTGATTATGTTGTTATGCCCCAGTCACACATTCCCATTTCTCATGGTGATTGTGCTCAACTGTACATGATTGGCAAAACTGGTTTGATCAGCATGATACGGGAAGACATGACAGTCTCTCCCCTGGACACACCCCACCATCAGTAAAGCTTTGACAGTGATTCAGGTGCGTTCATCCAGCTTCAATTAGGTCAATTCAACGATATGACCAAGGTTCCATGAATTCCATCCCACTGACAAAACGTCAGCCCCATTCAAGTCCAGTTTGCGTCACGTAAGCCCTGACTGAGCCCCATCGCTTGCGTCGCCTGGAACGGAACACAGTCAGGGCACAAACAAAAACAGCCTCCTCAGTCGTCCCCAGAAAGTTTTCAGAATTGAGCCACGGTCAGTTAATATCGTTAACCTTAGGACTGCATTAGGCTTCCAGTCCACTATACTGAGAGCCGAAATTCTCCACGACACTCTTGAACAGTTCAAAACTGTCAGGACCCTTCGCCGTTCCCCAGTGTTCACTAACGACTATACAAAGCTGATCCGGATCAAGTAACGCATGTACCACAAGCACAGTATGCTTCATCAGGATTATGACAACCGTGAACAATCCCAATGAGAAACGGGATTGTGTGACTGTGGCTTTGGGGAACAAGAACTGTTAGAAGCCTCTGCAAAGAGTTCTGATTATGAGGATTGGCTGGGGTTGGACTTTGTTGTACTTTTGTCTTGTAGGTGAGTCTTAATCTTTGGAGTGAAAAGCCTTCTGCTGCAGACCCAGTCTATAATATTTCATTATAGTTTAAGATGCAGATGTTGAGATCTACAATCAGTTATTTCACATTACTATCCGTTCTTGCAAAGACTGCCTGCTGTTGTCATGGATTTCAAGAGCAGGCTCAAGACACACCGTCTTAGCTTAGCTTTTAATTTTGATTTTATTTTGACATTTATTTATTTGGGCCTTCACACTGGATTTTATTATTTTCTTACCTTAATGTTTTAGTTGCGCTATTTTATATTCTAGTTCTTAGTTTTTAATCATATCTTAGTTTTTACTTATTTTACTTCTTTTATCATTGGGATCTCCAGTGTTTCCGCTGTGGGAGCCCTCTGCACCAGAAACATTGTGCCCATGCGTGTCGGAAGGTGTTTATGTAAAATAGGGGTGGGTAGGTGGGTTTGGGGGAATGCTTTTCAAATCAAATCAAATCAAACTTTATTTATAAAGCACTCTTCATACATTAAAAATGCAGCACAAAGTGCTATACATTTTAAAAACAGTGCCCAACCCCCCTCCACCCCAACACATACACACACACACACACACACATAACATGATTTAAAATGTGTGATTTTAAAATCGTGTGTGATTTTATTGTTCTATGTAAAGCACTTTTAAGTTACATTTTATGTATGAAATGTGCTTTGTAAATTAAGTTTGATTGATTGATTGATTATGCCAGTGTTAGTTCAGCCATTGTTTTCATGTTTGAATCAACAGCCGTAGCTGAAACCTGAAGGACTGTGATGGATGAGGCTAAGAGGTGAGGAGGAGAGTGAGCAAGCAAGAAAAAAATATTTCCATCTGAAGCCATGTACCGTTGGATCACGAGCAAAACCATTTCTGTATTTAAAGGTTGAAAAGCTACACCTTGTTGCTTTAAGCGGTGGACCAACCAACTGGATGCTTAAAAAAGGAAACACATTCTTTGTCATGAGTGTGCATCACCTTGTCATTTCCCCGCCACCTCCGAGCCGCTCAGACATGTCCAGGCCCAGCAGCGCTTGGGTTCTGACCCCTCCGCTGGTCGTTATTGTCACCAGCTTGTTGCCGACCAGCCAGGTCATGCTGCGACCCCCTGCCAAAAGGAACTCTGCTATGGGAGACCTGAGAGGAGCAGAGGACATAATGACCGTCTCTCTCACATATACATACAACGATATACAACGATTCCAGTCAGTAGCGTAAAATGTGCAATATTTGTACCACTGCCACTGCGGTTGCCGCTACTTTTTAGCATGACCTCGACACTTATATTTACTTAACAACTTTATGTGCAATACAATTATATGTGACATTTACTCATCTGTATATACCATCCACTGTTTGCACTAAAATTAATACATACTGTACTGTGCAATACAAGTAATACATATTCTAATGTCCGTAAAATACATATCTACTTCCAGTGCAATACTATGTAAACAACATAGAAATACTGAGAACTAGGAATTGGACTATTTTTCATTCATTAATATTTGTCATCTACCTCATATTGTACACTGAGCCTCAATTGTGCTGTGCACAAGTCTGCATTTCATTTTGTATATATCATGTGTATTTAAAGCCTCCTTGCAACTTGTAAATTTTTCTTTTTTCTTATACTATTTTTTTTAACTTAAATTCCTATTTGCACTGAAAGGAGAAGCTCTCCAATCTCGTTGTACATTCTGTATAATGACAAAAGTGGCTACAAAGAGGCTGGAAACAAATGCTTTCCAACCTCTTGGGCAGAGCGGAGAAGTTGGAAAAGACATATCGCGCCATCATGTCCAGGCAGGTCTCTGTGAGCTCCAGGTGGACCGTCTTTAACCCCTCGTCTGCCTGAGTCACCGCGTTTTCATCAGCAGAGCCCAGACTGCAGGTGGTGGTCGAGGTGTGCATCCTACAGGAAGAAAACAGGAACCAGATCACACACCAGAGAAAGGAACAAAACAGACAGAGGGAGAAGTATATATCCAAGAATATTCTCTAACAATAAATCAGCCCGCTCCAAAACATGCAAAATTTTAAATTAAGGCACAAGGGGGTATGTAGAGTCTCAAAAAATTACATTAATACATCAGTGTTCATGTTATCATTTATTTTTCATGCAGTGTCTGCGTTCATGCATGTGTATCAAGGTAAAAAAAAAAAAAGAACAAACAATAAACACATTTTAGACAACAGAAACACTCAGATAAATGATGCTGGGACTTGGCATAAGCTGTTTGTGAACCATGACACTAGTACTTTAAACACTTTTAATACCACACCAAGAAAGCTTTTGGTTTGCATTTTCATTTTTGAGGGAGCTAATGGCAGGAATAAATGTTGAAAAAAATAATAATAATAGTAATAAAAAACATCTACAAAACTATCACCTCTACCAAACAGCTGGACGGGGTAATTTCAGTATATGTAGTCCTAGCATAGTAAAATTCCATCAAACATTAAGTCGAGCAAAGTGCAACTTTTTTGAGAATAGACACATTCAGATGTTCCATTCTCTCTCAAAAAAAATACTTTGAGTACTTCATCGCTGTTTTTTTTTTCCAAAGTATTCACATTATAGAATAACAGCAAACGCTTCCTAAAGAAAGTACAGTTCAACAGGTCGTTGCTGGTTCAACTCTCCAAGACAGTTGGTGCTTTTCCATATTGAGTTGACCTGTTCTCCCTTTGTATGTGTGTGTTTCCCCATGTACTCCTCCCAAATACCAAGCACATATGTATTAGGCTTAACTAAAAGTACTTTGCACTACAATTACCAGGTCGACACGGGTTCTGCAACACAGGTCAACCCGCTAAATCAGAAAGTGACACCTTTCCCACTGCCAGCAGACCCGGGTCTAATCGTCAGCAAACAAGCTGCATGGCTGTTTTTTTTTTCTCTGGTGTATCAAGCTGATGTCATCAATGTGACAAAACACGCCCATGTAAACAATTGAAAGGAGCATGGATGCTGTCGACACATTGGTCAGCTGTTCTTGGTACTTTTGTCCCGCTTCAAAAATGTACAAATTCAGCGCAGACTGAACAACGTTAGAGCGCTGATGATACAAAAGCAGAGAGAATTTGTTGCTGACAGCAAAAGTCACGCAAGTTACAGACGAAGAGGATGGGCGTGATGTTATACTGTCAGCACATTACGTCAACGTCATGACATAAATTAGCTGTTTGACCCAGGTGTGATGTTCTCACTGAAGCCCATTGGAGGTGAGCTGATTAGACCCTTTCAAACTGCAGACAGGAGCTGACTGTTAATGGGTTTAAACGTTTTTTTGGCCAGTCTAAAAGGGGTATAAAGTTCTAAATTGCCCATTGGTGAAAGTGTAAATGGCTGTCTGTCTCTATGTGTTGCCCCTGTGATTGGCAGGATATCAGTCTAGGTTGTGCTCTGCTTCTCATCTACTGACAGGTGGGATATGCTCCAGGCTTCTGCATGTTCATTAGCCAACTATTTAGCGGTGAGAATTATGACCATAATAAAGTGCTATTGAGTAGTATAGAGTATGGCTGTGTCCGAAATGGCATACTAATGACTACATACTATATACTCATGTGTATATACTGTATACTACATACTATAACCGCTCACACTGTAGTACACTTCTAAGTTTCCCATGATGCATTTCAAACTTCCAGCGACAAAAATCTGAAGCACACCAGGCTATCAAATATCTCTGTTGATTTGCCACATTTGAAAGTTCAGAGTGCATTTTAGGCAAGAAAGTCACCACACAGAATACCAAAATGTGGCCATTTGAGCCACAGAACGCACAGATAGAAATTTCATTTCATTTGGACATTACGCGCCATTTTCGCTCGTAATGCATTATGGGGCATTTGAGTGTGACTAGTATGCCAACCTCACATACTTAATTTTTTTCTGATATAGTATACATCCGGGTATTTCTCGCACACTCAGTCTTTTCATACTATCTAATGTGAACACACTACATACTCATTTTGACGTCACACTTAGTATCAGTAGTACGTTAGTATGCCATTTCAGACACAGCCTATGTTTTAATGCACAGCACAGGAGAATAGAAAGACTATTTTTTATTTCATCAGCTCTCATTTCTTGGTCTAATAGTACACTATCTGACTAATGCTGTCTCATGATTAAAATGAGTGCTGAGTGGATCATCACAATTCCGTTGATGCTTAAAATACAAACTGGTCAAAGGACACAATTTGTGGACATTTTTCTGATTTTTTTTTGCCTGTTTAGGCAAGAACCTTCTGGAATATATATGTTCTTCATAAAACAGTAAGAATTTCTGTGCATTTTTATTTACGTTCATATGAATATATGTGTATTTCCAACATACAGACCAAGGCTCTGGCCTGCTCTATTGTTAAAGGCCATTTCCATGTCATCACTTATCAGGTGGTAGAGACTATGAGCAGGACTGAAGCTGAGTCAAGGTCACGGGCTCATATGTGTTGCTCATGTCCTGAGGTGTTTTTTTCCAATCCACACTGTACTCCCCTGACAGATGCCTAGTTTGGACTTGTTTTCTTCCCCAATCCTCTCCTCCTGTCTCCTTTTCTGCATGATGCTGGACGCTGGCATGACAGGTTGCCTCTGCTCTCCAGTATTTTTGTTGTTCTACATTTTGTACAGCATCCTTGGGTGTCATGAAAGGGTCTTGAGATAAAGCTTATGAGCTGGTGCTATACAAATAAAGACTGACTGAATGATTGATGTTCAGTTTGCTGTGTTGTAAAATTATTAAGTGATCATGTCTTATGATCAAGATCTCAACAATCAAAATACTTACAATTATTTTGCCTTTGTTGACCGGCCTACCAAAACCTCAATATTTAATACTAACAGACACCAAACTTGATTAAAAGCAAAATGTTTTAACAACAGTATAATAACAGCAATGAAAATCAGAATCTTTGAAAATGTTATAAACTTTGGTTCGTGTAGGAGTTTGATGTGTTTAATGATGCAAAATGTTCTGAAGCAAATGACTTCAAAGGTCTGCAGGAAACCAGCCAGGCAGAAGCTTTGAGTTAATATTTCAGCTGTGGCCAATCTCTTCATTAGCATTCACAGTTAATTGAGCAGCACCTTTTTGTATCCACAACAACCATCAGTGCCTGCTCTACAAACAAATCAGGTTAAAAGCCTGACTTCATTAAAAATAACATCCAGCATGAGGAGATTAAGGCTGTGTCAGTCAAAATGAATCAAACGCTGGTCTACTGCTGAGATGTGAACGACAATCCGACTGTGACGTCTGGTTAGCTCGGTGCGAAGCATACAAGGCAGACAGACTGTTTTTCTGCCTCATGCCGAGAAAATCATTAGCTATTAAAAATATCAAAAAAGGATCAAAATCAAAACTAGAGCAGCAGCAAAAAGAGTGATAAGGAAAGGTGGACCTGCTCTTGATGGATCAAATGATGATTTTTACTAAACTTATGATTATAGTTTACAAAACTATAATCTCTAGGCATGCAATCCAATATTTAAGTGAATTTTAGGGCAAAAAGCTTCAGATTTTATTCTGGGAAACATCTGGGACCCTGTTAAAATTGTTGATAAAGTGATCTTTAAGAGACATTGAGAGTTAGCTGAGCAAGTTTTGCAATAGTTTGCCACATTCTACTCTTAAAACCTACATCAAGTCATTAACCAACAACACAGTGACCTTTAGATAAAAAAATATAAAGAACTGAATTTTAACCGTCTACTGACTTTTTCTCAAAGTTAGATTTGTTGACTTGGTGTAATATAAAGTTGAGTTCAGCCAGATTTTAAATTATTCACATTAGAACATCCCTGGCCTGCTTGAAGCATCCATACATTATAGACCATTTCCCATAATCGTAATGGCAGGCACACATTCACTCTACAGCCCATTTTGGCCCCAAACCCACCAGTTGAGAACCAAGAGGTCTAAGCTCTGGCAAAAGGAGCCCAAAGAAATAATCAACTCAGAGCAAGTCCCAGCATTCAAGTCTTACAAAATACTTACCACTCTTACTTTGTACATCAAAAATGATTAATTTCCCCATTCAGTTCTACCTGATCTGAACTCCAAACAACATGACCATGAAGCACTGACTGGAGCACAGGGTGCTTAGTGTGCCCTCTTTCAATTCAGCTTTATTTTGTTGAATTGATTTATATAATTCCAACTTTAGCTCATTATCCAAAAATTGTAAGAGTTATTCTCAATGTGGGGCACTTAGTAGTTTGCCTGTACACCTCATGTCCAGAGAAGCATTAGCATTATTAGCATCCAGGTTTAAATCCAGCCTGAGGCTTATGACTGGATCCCCTGTTCTTTCTTAACACAAATGCACTCCATACACATTTGTCTATATTAAAAATAGCAAATTTTAGTTTAAAGGAGACATAAAGTATGGGTATGAAACATTGGTCATGTTGTTTCAAGTAAAGAAAGAGTCTGTGGTCAAAACTGTTTGTAAAAATAGCAGATTTGCAGCCTTTAGCAGTTGAAGCGAGTTAAACTGATCCACACTGCAGTTGTTTAAAAAAGGGTTCAGGCTTTACTCAAAAGTCCAGATAGTGTTTCAACGTATTTACTTTATGGGCTCTACTGCCATCTATGGGGCAGAGGGATATACTACACATGCATTAAAGTGGCTCAGCTGCCGAATCTAACAGCTGCAGTGATGGATCAAACATTTTTCATTCAGCCAAGCAGGTGTAGCGAACAACATGTGAAGAAGAGTGAAGTGTTGTGTGTTCAGAGTGTGTGTGACGACACAAATGGTGTGTGTACTCAAACATTTAAAAGGTTCATATCAGCCCAACTAGTCTTAAAAATCCCACACTAGGAGATTGCCATGGTCATAGCATCACAGTGCGTGACTGGAGCAAAATAAAACAGATAAAGAGCAAGCAGAATGAGCAGCTGTGTTGCTTTTGGCCCTTTCACTGGGTGAGGAAGCAGAAGTGCCCTCCTCTCAGGATCAGGAGGGGAGGCAGGGCTGTAGGAAGCATTTTTTATCAATTTGGGAGACTTTGGAAAAACATGCTTTGCACCGATCCCTCCTGCCAGTCATCTGTTGTTAGGCAAATCAAAACCAGTCAGCAAAACACCCAGCAAAACAAAACAAAACAAATGAACTTGAAACCAGGGTCAAGTTAAAATTAAATTAAAGAAACTGCAACTCTGTGTTAGAGCAAAACAAAACAGATGATTAATGTTTTCAGATGTCCTCTGCAAACATTGCATGCAAACAAAAAAAGACGAAAACAGCACACTTATGATCGCAGCCCAAAACAAATTAAAACTCACACACAAACCTTCATCCAGCATGCACCACCCGCTCCAGGTGTCCCAAAAAACCACCCAACGCCCGCCAAACGGACCCGCATGACAATGACCCTTAACCCCATTACCCATCCCATGGAGGAAGCAACAAGTGTTTGGGTTTTCATTTTGTTTGTATTTTTACCCATAAGGCTCTTCTCTAACCTGCGGACCGCATGTTCCGAGACACTGATGCTGCGGGAGCGGAAAGCGTCCATGGCTGACAGGTCCCTCAGCTCTTTAACAGGAGAGCTGCTGCTATTGGCTACAGCCGCTGCCGCCTTCGCCACTTTAGCCGCCCGCAGACTGGGCGGTGATGAATACCCACGGCGAAGAGCGAGGGGGGGGCAACGGACCCGGAGTTGGCAATACGGTGGCGGTGGGCGGTAAGGGGGGGGTGGGTCATCGTGAGAGTGGCGTGGTTTGGAAGTGTGTGGGAGGAGGGGGAGGGGGAGCGTGTGGTGTGTACAGGGATACCAGGAGACAGCAGGGGGGGTCGTCACCCAAGCACCAGAGCGACACGAGCAGGTGACCAAAGGACACACGCCACGAGGGGTACAGAGGGGAGGGAGGAGGAGGGGGGGGTCACAGGAGGAAGGAGGGGCCGGGAGGAAGGTGGGGAGTATCCAGGATGACATGACCACCCCCCAAAAACCACAACCACAACGCAGCACCCAATCGCAGGAGGCAGGGAGGGGGGAGGGATCAAATGAAGAATTGAAAGAAAAACAAAACAAGGTGAAAATTAACAGCAGTGAACACTATGAATCAGATTACAGGAGAGCCGAGGAAGAAAAGGAGGATAAATAAAGGATAAACATCAACTTAAGAAGAAAAACAGACAAGCAGAGGGTCATACAGCTTTAGCTACTGTCAAAGAAAATACACACACAGTATTCAGGAGAGCAACAAAATAAACATTATTCCACACAGCAGGTACATCGTGAAGCAAAGGACTAGTACAGAAAGAGTAAAACAGGGATGAACTCAGCACAGGCCTGAAATCATGGAGGTTAAAACACGAGAAAAAATAAACACACAAAAAGTGAAAAATGAAATGCTTGGTTAAACCTGAGGGCTGAAGCATTGCAAGCCTGAGGAAAGCAGGTTAAGAACCTAAAACTGCTCTCTGTGGTGTTTATGTTGTGTGGAATATGACAGGAGGCTCGATTTGACATTGTTGGCATTTGTCCTGTTTCCTCAAACTAGGGCTGGGTAATACTAGTTTTAAAGGTTTCTAATTATGTTTTCACAAGTGACTTTTAAAAAGACTATATAGTATCTACACCAGTGGTACCCAACAAGTTGCCCGCGAGAACCTGGTAGCCCGCAGGGAGCCAATGAGGGGCTTTCTAAATAACAAAGCTACTATCAAAGAACTGAAAATATAGACATTTTTCACATTTCAATTGCATGTCTTGCTAAAAAATCACACTTAATGTAATGCAAAATGTGCATTAAATTTTAAAACCTCCTACGTTTCCTAAACTTTGACTTGCATGGGGCAAAATTTACCTTAATGCTAACACAGAAAAATAAATACTTCAGGATGCATGTAAGAATTATGATGATCACTTCCAGTACGATAACCAAAACATGTCACAAAGCTCAAATCATCTCAAACTGTGTTTCTGAACATGACGCTGACTCTATACTCCAGTGGCCTCCACAGTCAACAGATCTCAGTCCAATAGAGCTCCTTTTGGATGTGGTGGAATGGAAATATATACGGTCTCAGTGTTTTGACAGCTGTTGTCAATACTCTTTGGGTAATGTTAAAAAATGCCTCGTTCAAAGTAGAGACCGAGCTACATGATGAAGCACATGTTCCAAATTTAAGCTTAGGTCTACCGTCTTTGAAGACCTGAAGTTAAGTTTATGAAATTGTAGAATAATTAAAAACTCATCATTGCTCTTCCTCTTCATGTATTAAAAACAAAACTTTTTGAGAATGCTTTTAAAGTGTAGCCGGTGTTCACAATTTACGTGTATCAGGATACGTATCATGGCCTCAGTGTCAGGATACGCATCATATTGTGAGGTTGCTTGAAATATTTAGTCGTAGTCGTAGATGCTACCATGTCAATATGGAACAAAACCTCTGAGGAACATTTTAAGCACTTTGTTAAATCTCTCAGTTCCCAGGGCAAACAGGAGGTTTGAGCAAGATATACTTAATAAATCGTCGGGTGGTTCTATTGAGTAAAACGTAGATTTAAAGTAGGGGTGGGCGATATGGCAAAAATATATCACGATTTTTTAAAAATAAAATCAAAACCATGATTTTATCACAATTCTTTTTTACGTTGACTTTTCTAGACTAATTTGCTTGTTTGACCAGTTTTTCCCTATTTTTAACATATAAAACATGTAAAACCCTAAAAGAAAAAAAATGACTATCTAAGCCAAAGGAACTTTCTGAACAGGTTTTAATTTAAATATTGCAGTTTCTATAAAAATGTGCAATAAATGTAAACAGAAAAGGTAATGAACAACAATAAAGTGCACTTTTGTAACATAAAAACTAAACACACCAAATAGCTTGTTGAAAAGGGTCAAATATAAATGCAAACTTAAGTAACTGGTTATCTCTTAAAGTGCAACAATTTAGAACAAATGTAACTGCAATGTTATGCTATAACCTGAGTGAATAATACAGCTGCTTTAGAACAGATTTTGGGGAAGTCGGGTGCGCGTCAAAGTCTCTGCGCCCACACAGACGATTTGAGATCATCCCCACGTTATAATCCTTAACGATTTAATATCATCATATCGCACACCCCTAATTTAAAGAAAACAACATCTGATTTTTGGTCAACATCACCCAGCCCTACCTGAAAACAACCGTGAGTAATGAGAAGCACAAGGACTGACTGCTGGATAAATGAGTAGCACAATGTGAAACGCTGAATGCTGTTGATCCATGGAAACTGACGTGAGTGAGAGCTGACGATAAAATGATGCTAATGTTTTGTTATAGAAGCTGTAACAAAACAGTAAGGGTGTCAGTACGTTTCTTAAAATGTATCATAGCCCAAACAAGAAGGAGGCAACTCAAAGAGAACATTAACAAAAAATAAAAATAACAAAAATAGGCCTGAGGGTGCACCTACGTATTTCCTAAAAAAAGAGTCTGATTGTTAGGTCAGGAGCGACTGAATGTCTAAAGCACTACAGAGACTTTTGGGCAGAAAGTAACTCAACTTCAGGAAACAGCTAACCTGCAGACGTCCAATTAAAATGACAAAATTGTTATAAGTTGTTTTGTAATATAACTGCTGATACAAACAACAGCAGACCCTCGTAATCTCTCTCAAATCCTTACTCTTGGTTATTTTTCCTGCATCTTACATCAACTTTCAGGACAGAATCTTAACTTGTTATGAATACGAGAGCGTCAGTGTTATTTACTTCACTTGTCAGGGGCATTAATATACTGCCCAATCACTGAATTAGTTTACAGACAAAGATGTTTTCCAGAAACAGTAAGGCATGAAATGATTTTGATTTTTGATCAGCTAAAACTGAGTTATTATTTGAGAGGTAGAGAGGAACATATGACTTTTATCAGTAAGGACTTCGGTCAAGACAAAGACTGTAGAGATATTTTACAAGAATCAATATTTGGCTTGAAACGTGTCATCAGTGTGTGTTGAGGTTATGATGTTTTGTTGTTTTTTGTCTGTATGCAGCTCTTTGTCATGTGATTCTTCCACCAGAGAAAAAACAGGACAAAAACAAATCCAGTTAATGAAAAATTAGTGCTGTCTTTTTCTCACAGCTGCAGTAAGGACTGTTAGCACCAGATTCCTCCATTTCTGATGCTTGCATGCTTTAGGACATGTAAAAATGTAAAAATGTCAAAATAACATTTATAATCACCTGCTGTGCTGCTCTCCTAAATGACATCAAAATGAATAAGTGCTCATTTTATTTTGTCCATCACTTCAAAGTTATTAATGATAATGGATATCTCAATTAAATATGATCATTTGTAGTAAAAATGAACACAATTAAAAATGTCAAACAGCATGAACCATAAGTTAAATGAACAAATGACCACCATGGCAACCTGAGAATAGTCAACGTGACCATCACACCACAGTCATGCTGAGTCTCCAGTTACCTTGACTACCCGACTAACCGTTTACACAACAGCGGTGACATGGGGAGTGTGTGTGGCTGGTTTGTACGTCAGCGCTGTGCAGGTGTGTGTGGACAGATGCTTTACCTCTTCGGCCTTTCGTTGAGGCTGGTGCTCCTGGCACGAAAAGAACTCTGCTCATGGCCGTCGTCAAATGGCAGCAGGGCGTTGGAACGCAAACCCTGAAGGAAACATACATGAGGGTGTGAATTTAAACATTAAGACTTTGTTCATGTGTTCAAAAGGGATGCAATAATACACTCAGCTCACAGTTTGGTACACACAGTGCTTAACCACCACCTCATGTAGGCTTTATACCACAGCTTAATTAACCCTAAATAAAAGGCACTGCTAATTATCCAAGTCTTTCTTTGTTTCTGTAATGGTTAATACACCAGTGTGTAGAAGCTCATTAACCAAAATGATATTTATGCTAAAATATAATTACTATTAGATTAGATTACATTAACCTTTAACTCCCAGCCAGTAGTAGGGATGGGACGATACACTTAAACTCCCGATACGCTGAACCTCAATATGCCTGGGTCACGATATGATACGTCACGATACAATATCAAAAAAGTAAAAAAAGAAAAATATTACTGTGTACTTACAACTTACTTGTTTTTGTTTGAGTTGCACACAGGAAAATACAAGGCCTAACAGGCCAAACGCAAACAATAACATTCTAACCCTAGAGAGGTTAGAGAGAGTGTATGCTAACGAGCAGAAGGCTCGTTTTTCGCCATCTTCGTCTTTTTTAATGAGAAAGCCAAAATACTGTCAGACAGATGACTTGTATCCAGGCGGAGCGTCCTCAATTTCGACCTCATTCAACTCCATCATTCAGCTTTTTGGAGGCAAGGTAGTTGTTGCTAATGTTTGTTGTCGTCACTTCTGGTCACATGCGCTATTACCAGACGTGACGTCTTTATTTCGCAATCCATTTTTTTCAAACTCGATACATTTCGTCGCATACTGTATCGGGATATATTGCCAAACGATATTTCATCCCATCCCTAGAGGTCAGTACATTCAGGAATATTTTTAATTTCTTAAAAAACATAGCAAGTTGTTTGTTTCTGTCAATTTCTTTGGATACAGAAAAAAATGTGAACAAACCAAAGAACTGTTATTTACTTTGTGTAGGATTTTAAGGTTTAAAAAGCTAAAAGCTAGTATTGTTATTACCACCTTTATTATTTCAATTATTACTTAACCATTTGCTGATAATATGATTTATATATAGTCTAAAATTGATCAAAAACATCTTTGTGTCTTTGTCAAACTCAGTGTAGTATCATCTATTTTAAGTTAGTCCTGATTGTTACTTTATTTACAAACATTCCTGCATTTTTTATCCCACATATCTGTGCATTTTTATGTCATCACAATCAACTGTTCGCTTTTTAAATCTCTCAAACCCAAACCAAGAAAATGGTTTGTTTTTTTTGTTTTTTTGGGTTTTTTTTTTTTTAAATGTATTTTTTGGGCATTTTGTGCCTTCACTGATAGGAGAGAGACAGTGGACAGGCCTGCGAAGGGGGGCGAGAGCAGGGGAAGACACTCCGCAAACCGGTCACAGGCGGGACCCGAACCCGGACCAGCAGGAGCAAGCACACGGGGTGCCTGGTTGCTAACCACTCCGCCAAACCAGCACCCCTGGTTTGGTTTGTTTGTGGTTTTCTCTGTTCCCTGAGGTGTTAACAGAATCAAACAATGATTTTATTTGTTCTGTTTTAAAACTAAATATCCCTGAGTTTATTGATGAACTCTGCCAAACATTTAAGCATGGAAGTAAAAGGGTGAAGGTAGACAGAACTTTATTAATTCCTTTGGGAAACTCCTTCAGGAAAACTATGATTCCAACAACAGTTTGAAAAGTAGATAGAAAGATACATAAAAAGTCAAATACAAACAAAAATGTAGATAAACATATGAATAAATATGTATTAAATAATTACAATATTGTTGTCCAATGATTTTCAAATATACAGAAAAATTAATAAAACACAATTGTTTCTTGATTATGATGTAAAATTATAGTTATTTATATGCATTCCTAAAGAGAAACAAGATTAAGTGGTTGAATGTTGTGCTTGATTAATTTCTGACCTCTCAGAGAAGCCAGTGAGCAGCTTAAGTTTGGGCATAAAAAACTGAATTTAGTTTCCTCATTACCTCCGGCAAGTAGGTTATGTTATTGCCGGCATCCATTTGTTTGTTTTTTTGTTTGGTTGTTTGTTTGTTTGTTTCTCTGTTAGCAACATAACTGAAAAAGTTATGGATGGATTTTGATGAAATTTTCAGGTAATGTCTGGATTCGGTACAAGGAACAAATGATTATATTTTGGGAGTGATCTGGATCACTGTCTCGATCAGCCATTTTTTTTTTTTATTAAAACAGATATACTGCAATTCACATGTGTGTAGTGAACAGTGTCTGCCGTGCTGCATGGTGTAATATATTATAAGAACTGTTCCATCTCTTGTGTTCACATATTCCCAAAAAACAGGCTAAAGCAGGAATGCCCAGCTGTTTAGAAACAACTCTTCCAGGCAATCCAGCTGTTAAAGCTCCTAAAAAACAGCTAATAAAGGTATAATGATAAGCAAGCACAAACCTTTGTGATGTACTGAACAAAATCTTTACGGAAGGGGAGTCTGCAGCGTATGAACCACATGGCAATCACATGATGTGCCAGGGACACGATGTACTGGTTGAACCTGATTGAAATGAAAGCCAGAAAAGGTCAGACCGTGTCTGTGCATCTTACAGTGCACTAGTTTGTGTGTATAAGCACTTACTTCGAGGGGTTTGTGTAGGGCAGAGAGATGGCAAACACACTGACATACTGCTCAGCCACAAAGTTGGCGTAGAGATGAGGCAGGCGCACCAGAGCTGTGAAACAGAATACAAATAACTGAGAACTTGCTGTGTCCCCGTGACAAAAGATACTGCTGTGACTAACCTTGGACATCTGACAAAAGATTTTGATTCTTAATAAAAGTTATTGTTGCTCACTGGAGAGAAACTCGAGCATTGGAGATGCCATGGCAACAGTTGCAGAGATGTGAGTGAGCTTGACGATGAGAGCGGGGAGCAGCTTGATCATGATGTCGGGCATCTCCACAGTGCACATTGTCAGAGCCACCACACACTGCTTAGCACAGCGGTAAATGAGTCCGGTCTCAAGGCACTGAACCAGCTCCCTCTGCGGAGGAGAGAACAGTTACATCACAACAGCTGCAGGATCCACCTGCGTTAGAAATATCTGCATAACATGTGATGGTATGTTTTTCAGACATCTCAACTGCTAACACCCAACATGCGAACTTCAGAACAGCTGAGAAACCAGACCACCTGTTGATGCAGCTGTGAAGGATATATCTGATGTTCAAAAGTAAACTCCAGACTAAACTAAACCAGGAAAGTTATTCCCTAACACGGTGAGGCAGCTTTAGTTTCCCTGCTTCTTACCTGAGGAACAAACTACCACAGAAGCTGAGACTTCCTACAGCTGTGAACTCTTATAAATGATCTTGAACATTTCTGGGTAACACTTTGTGTGAAGCCCATCATTGGAAAGCATCAATAAACACATGATTAACAATACATTAAGAGATTATAATTCACTTATATGCTGCATAATCTTGAGATAATTGATGTTTTAAAATAGTTATCATAGATCATGGTAATGCCATGTACACAATGAAGTAGAAACATACTTAAGAGTGTTATATTGTGTTTTTAACTACATAAAATAACAAATATTCATACATTGTTTTGCATTTCATAATAGTAAATGACTGTATGTGTTAATAACACTCTATAAAGCTTAACGCACTTCCCTTTACACTGCTCATCAACTACAGTAAAGCCAGAATAAAAAAGTTGCAGGTGGCAAACAATGATGCTTTCGGAAAAGTTCTCAAATTGCCAAGATGTAAAGTGTGAGTGAGCTGTTATTCATGTCTTATAATGTCCTCACTTTTAATGATGTGCTTAGAAATGTAATGTACCGATAAACTGCCTCAGAACATTCATTTTGATGTCACCAAATCAACCCTCAAGTGATACTTGATATTTCTCTCGTTACTGGAAACACTGAGTAAATGTGTCTTTGTATTTAAATGTATTTTATTTTATAACCAATATTTATACTTTTATGTTTTGATGATATGGATCTTTGAGTCTGAACTAAAGTGTCTATCTATTGACTGTATTCACAAAAGACCAAAGTTAATTGAGATTTTTTTCTGTTTCATACATTATATTAACTCCAAAGCACATTATAAAAACTGTTGTGATGCATGATCAGCTTTAACAAGCAGATGGACTTTGTTACAAGCTGGTTAGAAGTCAGTGTAAGTAATCACTCCTGTCAGAGATTGATGTGAAGACAAAAATGTTCTTACAAAGAAATACGCTGACAGTATTTGTTAGAAAAGTTTGCAGTGTTGGTATTTGTTTTTCATAATAAATAAAAATGGTCTTGATCAGACAAAAATGCTAATGTTAGCATTGATGCTAATCTCTTGTCATTTCCTGCTGTTGTCTCTCTCATAGCTCCCACCTCTTTCTGCTCTAAAAAACTCTGATAGGGCCGAACTGGAGTTTTTCTTCCAGTAGACATAAATACGTCAATCCATCATGTCCGGCCCCTGTCCCATCAAAAAACCATTCCCAACCCTCAGGCCTTGAATAAACGCGAGTTTCCATAACTTTCACGTAACACTTGGTTCAGAATTATTATTTCCATGTAAACATGAAAGAGAAAACTTTCATGCAGAATAATATAAATCTGAATGACTAATTCTGAATTAAAAAAACATCATGTAACTGTGGCCAAGACACCATTCAGCTGGTTTGAAAGGTGTGAAAACCACTGTTTAAAAAAACCCCATCAGTTTATAGGTTAACAGGTGTGAAGTATAAGCTCAAACTATCTTAAATATCTATCTTAAACATTGACATCGATATTAAATCTGGGGTAAATTAAAAGTCCTGTTCGAGCTGGTCTACATTTAACCTTACGGAGAGCTGGAACAAATAACTTATGCTGTCTAAATTAGATGTCTAGCTTTACCTGTCTGGACTGCTCCAGGTAGTTATGATAGGAGGTGATCGCTGTGAGGACAGGAACCACAGCCAGCTGAACATCAGTGCGAGAAAATCCCTCAGGGGTCTTCTTTAGACGCTCTGAGATCAGACGATCCGTCACCTATGAGCACACAGACAAAAGATTACTGCTGATGTGCACACAGTTTTCTTTTTGTACGGACGTATGTTTTAAGAAATGTTTGTGTAAGAGAGCATTTCTTCTACTACCATGCAGCAGAGAGTGGAGCAGAGCTGATCCAAGCTGCACGGTGATGTAAGCAGCAGAACTTTGTACTGCAGCGTCCACGGCAGCTTGTCCAGAACCAGCTTCAGCACCTTCCAGTCTGTTTCCTAAAGGAGAAAATGAATGTCGTTTCAGACAGCAGGAAAAACACTGATGCCTTTTACAAACAGCTGTTAGTGTATTTGTTCTTAAACTGAACTTCTCTTGGTTGATTCTGATGAACATCAAAGTTTATTTTTACTGTAATCTTGATTCTTATTGAAGAGAAGAAGTGACATGAAGATCACGTTCACATCCATGTGCCTCCACATGGACTGAAATGCTATGGTTGTCTATGTCCAATCTCCATGTTGCAGGATCATAGTAGCTCACTAATAGCTTTTCACGCTGTTTGATTATGTTGAGCTTTAAAAAAAAACATAAAAAACTGGATTCATTTGTAAAGATTAACACAAAGAACAGCCCATGTAAATTTTGTAATATTAGTCCTCCATATGCCTTATTATCATCAGTAATTCAAAACACTGTGAAAAATCCCAGAAGCTTCTTTTAGTGGGCTTACAGTTGAGGGAACCAGAAAGATGCTAACCTCCGCATTGGCCTACAAAAATTATTATTATTTATAGAAAATACTATTATTTCTTGATTATAATACACACTCAATTGTAACACGCACCCCATATTTTCCCAATGTTTTCTGGAAAAACACTGGACTCGAATAGAACATGCCCTCAAATTTTGCCCAAACCTTACTCTCTCAGACAACTTGAAAATGACCTTCACTCAAAGTTTTAATCAATGAAATTTCAATATTTTCTAAACAAATACATGATTCTCTCTCTCAAACAGATGTAGAAACATCTTTTGTTTCACGTATGAAGCCTTCAACCAATCACATTGAAGCTATTTTGTGTCCCCTTGCTTGCAAGATTGCAGGGCTCTGTGTTTGTCGGTGACTGGTGACACTTGAGAATTAAATGATGATTACACAAAGTTAAACTAATTTAGACCCAAAATATTTAATCAGAACAGTTTAACTGTCAGTTTAATAAGAATTATGCAAGTTTGGAAGGAATGTTTTGCAAAGAGATTAGAGAGGTTGGATGGAAAAAATTCCCAAAAGTTTAAAAAAAAACCCCTTAGGATAAGAGTGGGACAGACAAAAAAAAAAGAAAAGAAAATATCTCTGACATTTTTTGATCAGTTTGTTTCTAATTTGACATGATAATTGTGGACAATGTCCCACCAAGGTAAATTTCATGTCGGGCAGACCCAGATTTACATCACCCAAAAACATTGATTTTTATAATGGGAAATCAAATTCATTACTCCTCAACTGCTGTGAGGGTGTCACTCCCATCACTCAACTATGGGAACTGTAGTTTATTTGCAAAGTGACGCAAGCCTATGTGTCTCCATTTCCCCGCTTCCCTTGCAATGTCAGTGGAGCAGCTCTCCACATGAGCGGATACTTGGCCATCCAATCAGAGCACATGGTGATCCAGAATTAAACCTTTTACACGGTTTGTGGAAAAGCCACTGTCGTAACTGATGGTGTGCTCCAGTTGATCTCAGAGCTGGGATATTCTAAATATTACACACGACACTGGAAACGCCCCCTTTGGCCAGAACTCCCACTTTGAAGTTGATGTCCCTCAGCTACCCCGACTTTACCAGCTTCAAACTGGAATGCGTCTTGCTGGAATGTGATGCAATTCCTATTTCTCTCTTCTCAGTTTTGATGTAAATGGAACACAGCATGAGCTACATGGTGGAGGTCTGCACTTTTAGTGTGAGTTGTACCATCTTGAGGCACTGCAGGAGTACACTGAAGGCAGGTGCGTAGGGCAGGTAAGCTGAGCGTATTGTGGCAGTAGAAGCAGAAGCAGCAGTCGGGGGAGCCGGGCTGCCGGCAGGAGGAGATGTTGAACCTGCAGACTTCTTCTCACTGACACGTTTTTCTGGCTCCCTGAAATGACAAAAGACACCATCAGAAACTCTGATCACCTCTGCTGACTGTTAAAAAATGAAAACATACTCTGCTTAGAGCTGGAAAAGCAATTGTGTGAGTCCTGCCTTACCCTGTGTCACAGTAGCAATAAGGGCTGAACCTAATGACCCGGTCTTTGTTTGGGACTCCGAGACGGTGAAGAGAGTCTGCTCGCATCATCAGGAAGAAGTCAAACACCTGGAAGGATGTATAATAAATATTAGAACTCAAGAGGTATATACAAAACAAAAAATAAGAGGTAATGAGCATAAAAGGAGTCATTTTACCTGTAGTCTAATACTGGAGGCAATGGCTGAGCAGTACTTGTTCTTGTAGTGAAGCTGAAGGTGGCTGATCAGCAGCTCATAAACACGGCTGGCATGACTCGATGGCAGGCTGTAAAGCTTGCTCTGAAAAAAGAAGGATGGATGGAAGCTTAATAACAGATTCACAATATTTCAACCAAGACAAAAAATAATTTAATATTGAGATCCAGACTTCAGGGTATGACATTGGTATCTAATCTGACATGTCGGATGGATGTTTAATATATTTCCCTCACCCATCTGGGCAAAGTGTTTGGGAAAAAGCAGAACTTTTTCAGTTGTTTTATTCAATAAGATAAGATAATGGTCCAATAAGATAATTTACTATTTACTAATGTTCATTTAATACATAAATGTGGTTCTGATCTGATAAAACTGAGCATCTATGCTAATCTCTGAGTGGTCACTTTCTTCTTCTGTCTAGCTCATAAGTCCCACCTCTTCCTGCTTTAGGGGATGCTGACTGGGCCGTCCTGCACAATCATCGAAGATTGGAGCTTGGTAGGATGGTTTGTCTGGTTACAGACACTGACTCAGGCAGATCCGCTGCTGTGCAAGGTAAGCTATCTTTAACGCCCTACACAACCTCCATCAGAACATCTGGCCAACAGAAAGCACCAGACTTTGGAAAATTTTGGTACCAAATTGCATACATTTTCAAAGTGTTTGATGCAGAGTTTGAGATAAAATGTTAGGCTGGTATGTTTTCAATTATTTTAAAAGTTCATTTTAAACTGACCCACAAAATTATGTTTGATGCATGCATGTAAACTAAATGACAGAATCAACATAATAGGTGGTTTTATAATTATTTACTATTGTTTATGAATTTTATTATCCCATGAACTGTTTCCAAAGTGAATTAAGATCACTAGACACTAGGGCTGGGACAATACGCTTTTTCTCCTGATTCGATTTTTTACGTTTTTTTTTAGGTGCCAATTCCAGTTAAATTGCAATTCTATGATATTGCAGATTTTTGTAATCTGTAGTTAGTTTCTTTAACACCAGTAAAAAGTGAACAATGTTGATGCCTACAGACTAGATCAGGAAAAATACACATCACATGTGAGTCAGTTTTTAGGATCTATTTAGCAATATATTTAACCAGCTGTTTAAACTCTCTTCAAAAGTCTGGATTGCATTTAAAAGTGGCTTATTAACAGACTAAAATGAAGCATTTAAATTTTGAAAAAATCGATTTTTAAACAGAAAAATAGCTTTAAAAATTATCAAACAAAAATCCCAATACTTATGTGAATCAATTTTTCTCCCACCCCTAGTTAACACTGATTGATTCTGTTGTTGTTGGTTTATGCACATGATCTATCATGGAAATTTTTGACATCTGCTTCACTTTTTTGTTTTTCAAAAGATAAATTTAATTCAAGAATTGTCAAAAATGCACAGACACATTTCACTTTTGAGATTCAAAGCCCTTAGATACGTTTGTGTACCTGCAGGATTTCCAACAGGCCCAGTACTGCAGTTCTGACGTCCTCCATGGGGGACTCTGCTGTGGGGTCTCTTTCAGAAACCTCCAACGGCCCTGAACACACCAGAGAGCGACTGGCGACCTACACAAGGAGGAGAATCTCTGAATTATCTCATCATGGCAGAATTGGACAGAACACCCTCAGCCTGCGTGCTTTCATATTGCTCTTCAGTACCCGCTCGATGATGTCCAGCAGGCTGGTGAAGTGGTGCGTGTTGCAGCCCTCGGCGAGGTCCACCAGCAGCTGGGTCGCCTGTTTCCTCACCGCCAGGTCTCGATCTTCGGCTATTGCACTGAGCTGGGGGATCACCACCATTTCTATCAGCTCATCCTGTAAAGTAACAAAAATAAATCAACAATTAGGTCTTTAGTTGTGGAGCTGCAGATAAAAAAAAAACAGAAATACAACAACAAACAACTACGTGTGATGGTTTGAATCCGTCTCTACTTGAGTATCTCTTTAATAGCATGTGCTGAAAACAGGACAAAATCTGTTATTCTTAATCCCAAAGTGTCAAAGCTAATAATAAAAAGGACACAAACAGTCATCACTTCATCCCAGAGCTGCCACAGGGGACAGAGGGGGGAAGACAGCTGTGGGCGATCAAAATAAAGGTTATGGTGAGAGAGGGAGATCTGCTAGTTACAAACAAAGCAGCTTTTCACACTGAGTGGTTATGCTTAACCTGCAAGACAGTGCACACTACTGATGTCTCCATCTAGGGCTGGGCAGCGTGGAAAAACATTTATATTTGGCTATATTTTTAGCTCAACGGCAATATTTGATATATACCTCAATATTTTTTTAAGGGGTGCTGGTTTAGTAGAGAGGTTAGCAACCAGGCACGTCCCATATACGTGCTTCATTTGTCCCAGGTTCGAATCCAGCCTGGGGCCAGCCTGCAGAGTGTCCTTCCCTACTATCTCTCTCTCTCACACCCTTACACAAGCCTATCAGCTGTCTATCTCTCTCCTACTAACAGAGGCACAAAATGCTCCAAAAATAACTAAAAGAAAATCAAAATGAATATTCTTAAAAACACAATAAATAAGGTTCAAAGTGAGAATTGTTATGATGCTGAGGGCTGCTCACCGTTTCACACGTATCTTCATATTGTACTTTGTATTGCTGATGTAAAAGGTGGAAAAGATTTGAAATGCTCAAACCTTTCGCCACTTGTTTTGCCACTATTATTAATATTAACATCTTGCCTAAGTTAGCACACCAACTAAGCAATATGAACAAAAAAACCTCAAAGTATCTCCCAGCTCCGCCTCCATCACAGAGAGTTCTGTTACTGTCTCATTCACACAAAAGCAAATTCATTTGTAAAGCATTTTTAATGTCTTAAAAAAGTGAAACAAGTTTACTTCAAAAGACAGAAAGTGGACTGAGGACACAGCAACATTAGCTGATTCCTATATTGTGTTTCCAAACTTGACCTGCATTATCTATGAGTTTTAAATCACTTTACAAGCACTTTAACCCATAAAATGTCACATATAATATCTTAAAAAAACTTTGTTCAGGCACTATTTCAGTGGAAGGCACAGATTATGTGTCCTTTGACCAGCAGTTCTGACCAGCAGTCTTCACAAGAGGAAACAACTGCTCTCAAACTACAGAACTGGGAAATTTCAGCTGCAAATATGACAGCCATTTCCTCTGGACACTTGGAAACACTTGCTGTTTTGTAACTTGTTTTCAACTAAAACTCCATGAATTAAACTGCTTTGGTTGCCCCATGTGCAGCAAACATTAGCCCGAGCTTCAGTGCCACCTATTTCTGTACAGAGCTGATCTCTGTCACTGTAGCGAATGTTCAGGTCAGTGCTAAGCACCTCGTACCACCTCATAACCTGAAACACCAGATTTACTGCTCAATATATTTCACTTAAAAGCCCATGGAGAGTGTTTGGGGAGGGCAGAACCTTCAGAAACATATCAAGCGGGTGATCGGACATTTGTTCTGTCAACCAACATTTGTTATAGACCATCAGATTATTTCGTAGGCAGGCTCTACTGCAGCACAGAGCATGAACCACTTCATAGAACAAATGCTCAAAAATGTTGGAGGTGGAGTGAAAATATTCTTACTACCAGAACTAGGCCTACACCACCCTATGATTTTAAATTGAATAGTATTATATTTACCATTACCTTTAATTCATAATTTAACATATTACCCAATTTACATGCTTAAGAAATTACGAAAAAATAGAAAAATCTAAACTATTTGGTCCTGTTCATTATAGTAATATTGACTCGGCATAACTTTACATTTGAATCAATGTGAGCTTTTCCATTTTAAGAGTTAACAGTAACAACTTGCTTGGATACAATTATATTGAAGGTGAACATTTTGGTTTTGTGGCGCCCCTTGGAGGCCACAGCGCTCTTAGCATTAGCCTATATTGCCTTTCGGGCCAGACAGCTCGCTTTACTTCTGAGAAGTTTGTAGTGTTGTTTGTTTTTAATTAAATAAAGAAATGTGGTTATAAAACTTATCTCAGAAAAAAGGCTTTTGTATTTTCAAAGTCTGAAGTGTTGAACAACCCTCCTTCAAGATTACACCTTTGAAAGTGGTCCCTAGACAATTTGAGTTTTGAGACCCCTCCTCTGTAAAGGTAACTCGAGACAGTAACACAATACGCATTAGTCACAAACCAAAAATGCAGCACAGTTGTCTCATTTTGATGTTCAGTGTCCCTCTCTTACATTCAGATTGGAAATCAAAATGACAAAATTGATCTGTTTTTGGTGTCCAGTAAATTTTCTTTTTCGCCTTAGAGCTAAAACAGGTATAGACATTATCGATTTCTTCATGAAAGACTTGTATCCAAACATAAATTGTAGTATAACTGTGTGTACAGACCTCGTAAAGCTGTCGGTTGGTGCTGAGAACAAAGGACAGGATGTGAAGCACTTTAATCCGTATCACGCTGCGAGTCTCGTTTCTTTTACAGCCAAGAGAAACAGAGGAGGCAATAACAGATAAAACTTCAGACAGGAATTCAAGAGACAGAGACACCAATTCAAAACATGGTCCCTGAAGTGATTAAGATTATTATCATCGTCTTTTTGTGCTTGTTCTACCTGAAGAATTTCTCCATGAGGCGATGAAGGCTCTGGATCCAGCCGTCCTTGGCGGGCTGAATAGACTGAGCTCTGTATGAGATGAGGGTCAGCACTGAAGCATCCTGTTACACAAACACAGACACACAACATAACATTAAAAAAATATTAATCTAAATTATAAAGTAAACAGAACCCTGCATCCATGTGTTTACTTAGCATAAGTTCAAGTACTGAGTGTACTCAGAGTGACTACAGTTAAAATGTTGACTCCAAAAACATGCTCTAAAAATGAACGACAGTTTGCTCTTACTGCTCTGCTTTAAAATACTTCATGCATAGTTTTAAAAAATACGACCTGTAGCGAGGACAGAGGCTCTCTCTACACCACCCTCAACTTACAAAGCTACCTTGTGTCTATTACAAAATTTGTCTCAACCTCTCTTAATTAAATGACATAAAATTCTCTACTGCATTGAGACTGTGTCACAAGTTAAATCTCACTAAGTCTCTTAATGTCACAAAAAAACACTCATGATATTTTTAACAATGGAAAAGTGGTTGAGTAATGCAGAAATATTTTTATACACACTTCTGTGGACACATGTTAGCAGTGTAACATTTTTTAAGTCTTTCATAAATGTATTAAAATCTATGGGTTTTTCTGAGAAGTCAGAAATTAAGTAAGCAGAACATTCAACAACCAAAACGACTTTTTCTGTTTAGAAGTACAACATAATATGATATGACGTCTTTATCAAGAAATTATTTGAGGTTTACTATTTTTCTGTTTTTGTAAAACAGTTAATTTGAAAAACTAGAAAAAAACACGGAGAGCGCAGACCTCCGCCAGCACCACAATTGTCATTCATATTGTGATTTTCACCATAATTATTTGTCCTGCCTTTATTTCATGACAATATTTAGATTCCTTGACCATGAAAATATACCATTAGCAATTGGATTCATCATGATATCTATTTTAGTTTAGTAGTTATTCACGAAAATCTTATTTTTCATCATGGCGGATCCAGATGCTGATCCGGATCAACACCAAAATCACTTCTTCCTTTTCCCATGCTGAACATTTCCTGAAAATTTCATCAAAATCTATCCATAACTTTTTGAGTTATTTTGTTCACAGACAAACAGACAAACAAACTCTCCCTAAAAAAAACCCTCCGTGGCGGAGGTAATAAAGGGTAACAATTATAATTACTTTTACTATCTAAAATATCATTTTTGTTAAGGAGCTTGGTGTATTATCCATTTCAGAAATAAAACTAGAAAGCACTCAGAGAGAGCAAACCTCCACAAAGGTAGCTCAGACATTGCTGCTAAATCTATAAGCAACAGTTCCATGAAAACGTTACCATCATAATATGACTCCTCGTCCCTGAAAAGCCACAACAGGCACTCAGAATCATGATGATATCAATATTAGAGCAAAAATTGAGCAAAAAGTATCTTTCACAAATATCCGAATCACCATCAAAATCTTATCATGTTAAGTTGGGCTATTGCCTAGTCTCCTGACCATTTCATTAAAATCTGTTTAGCAACCAGACAAAAAAACAAATAACAAACATACATGTGCTGGCAAAAACAGAACCTCCGTGGCAGAGGTAAAAACAATTGCTTGACACAATGATAAGACTAAAATAACAATACACTATTGCACCACGAGATAATGCAAAATATGGGACTATCAATATTTTCTTTTACCTTTTACAGGTACCAATTAAATCTTAATAATTTCCTTCCTTATCTATTCACACAGCCAGCCTCCAGAGCCAGAACAGATTTGCTCTAAAGAAGGGAAGCTTAAGTGACATTCACACGTTTTGCAGGAGTGGATAAGGCACCAGGAGCCCATAAGCTTTTGAGCTAGTTTATACTTTTTATTCATCTACGTGTAATTCAACCTGGAAAAGCTTAATAATACGATTATCCTTAATAAGATGAAGAATCTGATTTTCAGTAGTGACCTGGCCAAGAGAGGCAGACGTGCATTTAATAAAAAAACAAAAATGTAATATGGAGCATTTTCAGAGTCGTCGAATCAATAGATCTTGAAACATCCTCATTGTATCTCTTTAGCACACTTTAAAAAAGATTTTGAGACAAACTCTCAGGGAGATTCAAATTCTTTTTCTCGCTGTTAGTATTTCAATCCAATTCAACAAAACCTCTGCAGGCAGACAGCAAACGTCCTGCTGGATATTAAGCTGTTATTATGACAATGTAATATGTTCATTAGTTATTATCATTTATAGAGATTTTTCTCTAACAGTTTCAGTGTCAGGGCAACAACTGATTAACATCATTCATCAATCGTCCTTATATCAATGCCTTTATTTCCCAGTGGAGGTGGTGGTGTCTTCTTCTGTCCTCTGAAATCACTCGTAGTTTCCTGTTTTCTACAAATTGTGTTTCCAGTCATCTTAACTTGTGCATGACTTTCTCCATTACAAATATTTTTCTGCTGGCGGTTATACTTTATACCCCTGTCTGACAATCTATATCTTACATTTTTATCGATCAACTTTACTTTCATTGAAGGAAAGATGGATATGCTGCATGCCATGAATTCATGATTTTAAGAAATAAGATCATTAGAAAAACAGCAGTGATGGGTCAGAGGACATGGAAAGTAATTTACTGATATAATAGGACATAAAATTAAAGTGCTTACAGGTCTCTTGTCTGCACATTTCTCCACCAGACAGAAGAACTTCTCGGTGGAGCCATGGTAACCGTTCTGCTCATACAGCTCCTCTACAGTGGTCAACAGCTCATAGACGATGGCCTTCAGCTCCGCACTGCCTATCATCTGTGAACAAACATCACACACCAGCACGTCAGGAAGTGAAAAAGATATTTATTTCACAGTCTGTGTGTGGGCTGTGTGATTGTGTACCTGGATCTGTTGCAGCAGTCTCTCTATGATCCCCAGCAGGATGTCCCAGGTGACCACCTGCAGCTCTTTCCCGTACTTCTTGATCAGCCTGGTGATGGAGAGGACGATTTCATAGGACACCACCTCATTGGCACATGACATGGCCTGTGAGGAAGAGACAGGGGGGCGAATTCAACTCATTTAGTCAACTGTTTTTGTAACTTAGAATGTTTGATGCTATAAACAGGCAGATCATAGAGTTTAACAAAAACTGTGTGGCAGGACAAAATAATTAAAATTTCATTTTTTTAAAACTGGGCGTTTATTAAGAGACCAGAATAGTAGTAAGTTTCACTTTTGTGAGGTTTAATTCTTTTAAACTTGTGAACTCGGGAAACTGGAAGACTTTCTGTCTTCTGAAGGTGCGTTCACACCGCACGCGACCCAGCTACCAAAATCGCGTCGCCCACCGACGTATCGTCGCGCGTCCATAAATACCTCATTTTGGTTCATTGCTGGTCGCTCGGTGACGTCACATCCGCATGGGTTTCACCGGGATCATATCATATATCACATAATAGGATGTATGAGCGGAAATCATTCCAGCTGTATCCTTTTCACTCACTTATCAAACACAAAACAATGCAGCTGGTGCCCTGCAGCAGCATTATCTGTGAGTTCACTGCGGTCCGTCTAGGCGGAACTAATGTCCTCACTGACATTAGTTCCGCCTAGACAGAACTCATCCGCCATGTAGTCCGGATGAATTGCACCGTCACACGTACACACACCGCTGATTGGCTGTTGTTGCACAGCCACACACGACATCGCCTGAATAGATCAACTTTTTTTTAACTTGGACATCGCGCGACGAGTGAAGTGATCGTTTTGTACGCGTCTGTCGCATCGCGGGAGGGTTAGCCCCGCCCCATCGCGGCTGTAAATTGACTTTGAATGGAGAGTGATCGCCGAGGTAGTACAGGGAGCGTCCGGTGTAAATGCACCTTTACACTGACAAGAACAGTGGCTCTGATCACCAGTCACAACCCATTTTTTTTTTTTTTTCTATCCATCTGTCATCTAAACCAGAGCTGGGCAACTGGCGACCCAGGAACCACATGTGGCCCTTCACCTCACTCCATACAGCCCACCAATCATTACAACAAAATAAAAGAGAAATATTATAAAACACTAGAAAAGCACACGGAGAGCGCAGACCTCCGCCAGCACCACAGTCCTGTCCCAGGACTATTGTGATTTTCACCATAAATATTAGTCCTACCTTTATTTCATGTCAATATTTAGATTCCTTGATCATAAAAACACACCATTAGCAACTGGATTCATAATGATATCTATTTAAGCTCAGTAGTTATTCACGAAAATCTCATTTTTCATCATGGCGTCCAGATGCTGATCCGGTTCAACACCAAAATCGAATCCTGTCTGCCTGTCTGTCTGTCTGGATAGATGGATGGATGGATGGATGGATGGATGGATGGATGGATAGATGGATAGATGGATAGATGGATAGATGGATAGATGGATAGATGGATAGATGGATAGATGGATAGATAGATAGATAGATAGATAGATAGATAGATAGATAGACAGACAGACAGACAGATAGATAGACAGACAGACAGACAGACAGATAGCCCTCTTGGTAAACAAAGTCGCCCACCCCTGGTCTAAACAGCTTATCCCTTCAGTGACTGTAACAGCTGGAAATCAGTTAAGGCCAAGTAAGTGCTGTGCAGTGAGCCCTACTATGCCAATAGAAGCAATAGCCAAATCATGTCTTTAACGGAAGAAAAAACACCAAATCAGAGGACTTCACTTCTATTTTGTGCACCACAGTGTTCATTGTCTGTCAATAAACTGTTTCAGTGCTGTTTATCGCTGTGTAAGAGGTAGAGTTCACTTTACTGTAAAACGAGCTTTAGTTCCATTATCATGTTTTTGTGTTTTAAGATCTTTTCTTAAGATGACATATTGTGCCACAGAGAGCACCAACACTTCACATTCACTTTTTTGTTACCTTGTAGAATGACGGCAGAACGAGTGTTGGTGTGTTTTTGAGGGCGGGCAGCCTGTGAGCGCCCCACAGAGCCATCCCAACAAAAAACACCGCTCCTCTCAGCAGCGGGGCGTCCTCCATGTACACCCTGGAGAGAGAAACAGACAGTTAAAGACAAACCTCTGGAGAATCAGACCCAAATAATGATTATGAAGTTAAAATATTATACTTTCTTAGCATTTTCATCACAGAATTTTCAAAGTCAATTGTGATCAACTGCAATTTGAATCACAAATATACATTTCATAATGTTGCATTTCATAAAACGTCCATGTTCACGATGTAAAGTTTTGATTTGGTAACTGGATGAAAGTAACAAAAAGTACTTTATGTGTATCATTTAAAAGTGTGCTGAGCTGCAAGACAGAAAGCTCTAAACCATGACTATTACATGTCAGGGTAACCTATCCAGAAAGTTCCCTTTGTTGGTCTTTCACTCATATCTGTCACAGCAGTAAGATTCCCAGCAGTTTGTCTGTCAGTCAACACAGCAGAGTCAAAAGGGTTAATTTTAAGCCTCATGGATTCTCTCCATTTGAGAACATTAAAGTATCTAACCTTTTAGATAAAACAATTTACTTTAAAAAAACAAACAAACACTTTTTTATGTTTAACTTTGTATTTTCTACTTCCTTTGGATTTATTTTAGGTGTATTCACACCTGGCTCGTTTAGGGCAGTTGTTCCAAAACAATGAGTGACCCCCCCCCCCCCCCCCCAAATTTTGGTTCATTTGGGCATATGTGAACACAGCAATCGCACTTGAATGTGGGACAAAACAAGCAGGTCAAGATCACCAAAATAGGTGGTCTCTGTTGGCTTTGATTTGAGCCCTGTAGCGGATCCTTTGCCGTAAGAACACAAACACTTTAGCAATCGACACAACTGACTCTTATCTGTGGTTCACACTGTAGTAGTGGGGGCTGTAATGCGCTTGGTTGCCAACTGTTCAGTCAAAACAATAGAAGAAGAAGGAACATCAGCAATGGCAGAAGAAGAACAGGAGGAAGAAACTGCGCGAAATGAGTCGTGGGCTGATGTGGAGTAACCTGACAAGTCAGATGGACAGCTCCATATATCTGCCACAGAGATATTTCACCTGTCCATCTGGGTAGGAGCGCTTTGAATTTGTTTTCAGGGGCAGAACATTCAAAAAAAAAAAAACACAAACTTGTGATTGGACAATTGTTTGGCTCGTCACATTCATCACAGACCAATCCACATCAAGCAGGGTTGCCTCCAATAATGTAGCATACATAGCAGCTAATGTAGCGGCTAATGACGAAGAGCAGTTAAAAACAGTTCATGGACGTTAGCCATAGCAGCTAACTTAGCCGCTAGCAGCTAACAATAGTTAATGACCATTAGCCAGTAACTTGGCCACTAACAGCTAACAACAGTTAATAACCGTTAGCCGCTAACTTAGCTGCTAACAGCCAACGGCCTTGTACAATCATCATACACTTAATTGTACCACACAGATGATTCATTTAACACTTATATGTGACATGAACCTCGTCAAAGACAATCCCTACAAGTAAACTTCTGAGGAGGGCAGGTTTCGCCAAGTTTCACTGAGTAGTCATGAGGACAATAGGCTAATCGTCATGACCGTTCTCAACTTCCGGTTCTCAACTTCCGGCTGTTGTCACGCCTGCATTCTGCAGTTCCCGCCTCTCTTCCCTGATTGGACCGTTAAGAATTCAGCCGAGTGAATTCATTGGACAACGGAGGCTGGCAAGACAGAGCTGCAGGATTTCAGAATCAGGCAGGTCTGTCTGCTCTACAAGGCTAGACGTGGAGTAGTGAGGAAATAAAATTACTCATAGAGATCTGGACAGGAGAGAAAATTTGCCAAATGCTGAACACTACACATAAAAATAAAGAGGTCTACAAACTAGTGAGTCAGCGAATGAGTGACAGATGAACGCTATAAAACAAAATAGCCACACACACTGCTAATGATGCTGAGTTTCCTTCTTAAAAGAGAAGGAAACTCCCCCGCCCTCCGGGTAAGATTCATGACCAATGAGAGCAACATTTGACTGCACGGGTCATTTGTTTCCAACTTTGGACTGGAAGAGACTTTTGCCATGAGAACACAAACAAACCAAGTGAAAGTTGAAACAACTGTATACCCCTGAATCGCAACAAAGCAAACGAGCCACAGGTGTGAATACACCTTTAGAAATCTGCACTGAACCTCTTGATCTGAGGGACACCTCACCCAAAATGTGACTGCATGTTGAAACAACACAAAACATAAGCCCTCTGACACAGAATCAGGAGAGAGACGTCTTTATGTACGTCTCAAGTATGGTCTTGGTGATATAAAGAGGTAGAGGGGCTGAATAGGAGTGAGAAACAAATTAAATGTACTAAATGTCATTCATATAAGTTACGTCTCACTCAGAGGACAATGTCTTCATCTCAACCGAGTTGTAAATTTCAACTCCTCTGAAGTCTCCTCTTTTTCGAATACTCACATTTTAGTCAACTGCTGCTAGAATTTTCTGTCCCTCTATTCCCACATTGTTCCCATTAAGCTACTATGTTACTGCTGACAGCCTTTAAAATAAAATACTCAATTTAATGAAACACAGGCTGAGAATTCTGGGTAAACAAAACACAGCACCTCTCCTCCATTATTCGGCACATGGTGTAGATGGCACTGTGGCCGAGGTGAGTCCCCAGCACCTTCCTCATCAGCTGCAGGTGCAGAGACACACAAACAAGCGAAATAACACATTAAAGAGAGCAGGTTATTAAGAGTGACTTTACACACAGAGAAGAGTGCGAGTGTGTTTGCTCTCTGACCTTCCAGCAGGACTCACAAAACTCCTTCACGTTGACGGTGCGACAGAGCGTTATGATAAAGACTGTGAGGGAGTCTGAGGGCAGACAGTTGTAACACACCACAGCGTCCAGGACCTGCAGAGCCACCTACAATTACACAGAAGAAGAAGAACACACACAGAGCAGGTGAGACCCTCAACGAAAGGTTTTCAGTGAAGGCTGGTTATGAAATTGATTCATTATATCAATAAATTCATCAATGCTGGTCTGAGTTTATACTTTTAAAACATGTTTCAGTATCAAATTTAAGGCTTTCAAGACGTTTTAAAGACCTGAATTATTAAAAAAACAAACATCATTCACCATGCTGTGATGGTTGTTTATAAGACGCCAAATGATTAAGGAACAACAACTACATTCACACAAGATAAAAGATAAAAAATAAAGGAGCATCAAAATTTTATGAATTTATAAGAAGAACACAAGGGCCAGAACTGGATGGTCTAAAACAATGTTGGGATAGTGATCTGGCTCAGGAGATTCCAAAGTATCATTGGAAAAAGCTACGTGCATCATGGTTCTGTTAATCACTACCACAATCAAAACTCATTTGTTACAAGACACTAAACAGATCCACTGGACTCCTTCTAAGACTGAAATTTAGGAACAGAGATATGTCTTAACCTCAGCTTTAACTGTATTGTCCTCTCAGGCAAATTTGCTTTGCATCCAGGAGATGAGACATTAGTACACAGTCACACCCCGTCATCACAACAGCAGAAACACTGGAGCATCATCCCATATGAAAATGGCCAACAGCAGCACAAATGAAGTCATTCAAGCTGGTTCATGGATAAGACATGGAAGTATACCAGAGATTATAAGTGTGTGCACGCCTGAAGGGAGCCTTGAATCTGATAAAAACACTGCCTCTACCAGCACAAGAGCATGGACATATAAGAACAAAGTTTTTCCCTGGGAAGGTGGGGGGATACTGCTGACCGATTGGTTTGTGAAGTGTACAAGCTGTTTGCCTGCAGATGCCTCACCGATCCAAGTGGAAGAAAGCTAACACTTGTTTACAGACGGAATCTGGTCAGTAATGGTTTCAATCATTTCAGTATTTTCTGGTACACTGAAGTTACCCAGGAGCCCTGTTTATACAGGCTTAATGTTACAGGTAATATATCACTAGAAGAGTTAAAGCTTGCTTTAAGACGCATCATGTCATTGATGCATAGAGTTAGCCAAAACAGCAGGAAAGATAATGTAGCAATCCTAAGAAGTCTCTGGTGGAAGAGTAATTGGTAAGGCATTTCATGAGAGAAGTTGTCAGTCTCTTTTCTTATAAAGCACAATGTGAGTAGGGACATAATGTGGCTGTTTTACCAAGGAGCAGACACATAGTTCTGGCTTTCCTAGGCAATGAGCAGCATCACTGTGAGCTATTGAAACAGAGTGGTAATCAAACTCAGTTTACCAGTAATTAAAACAGGAAGCAGTAATACTAACCATCTGAAATTTTTACCACAGTTTATCATTTTCACAGTAACCATTACATTCCTAAAATGTGAACATGTATAGATAGATAACTTATTATACAATCATACTGTCCTGTAATTCTGCTCCATTTTTCCCTCAAAATGCATCAGATTGATGCTTTTAAATAAGAAACATTCAAAATTTTCATCCCGGAAGGTACTGAGCTATGAAAATAGCTCAGTACCTACCGTATACAACATATTGACCATACAACAAACACTGTACTATTAGAAAAGTGTCAATTAGCTTCACAGCTTATGATGAATGACCAGCACAGCAAAGCATCAAAATTCCCCTTCAAAAGAAAAGCACTGGACTTTTTCTAACTTTTTTTTTTGCCAATGCAGGCAACGGTTAGTGATATATTTACATATCTGATTAAACACAAATAGCAGTCCCACTGAGTAGAACAGATACATTTTAGAGAAGAATAGACTTTGTGCTCTTGCCTAAAAGATGCAACTATAAATATATATCTATATAATATCTATATATAGAATTGGTTAAAATAAATGTCGCAATATTAGCATGTTGGATACCTGCATAAATCCAGTATCGTGAATACCTATTAGTGACCCTGCTTTCTACCTTCAAGTCAGAACTGTGAGTATTTTATTTAGCCTCCTTCAACATTCAATAAACCATAAACTTCTGTATATTATTATATTACTGATCTGTTTTCATGAATTTTGTTAGTGAGTAAATACAAACCTCTATATCTGTCGATGACACCGTTCTGTTACAGAGCAGACAGATCTTCCTGTTGATGAGAATGAAATAAATACATGTTAACACAAGGTGACAATCTTTGCATAATGTGTTGAGCTCTGGCTGTTCTGGGACTTACTGGACCATGATGGACACGTTCTGGTCCAAGTAGCACGAGTTAAATTTCACCAGGTTTACGAGGACATGTAGAAAGTCTGAGGTGAGTCCGATGTCCATCCACAGGAGGACAAAGCGTGCTGGAGAAGAGACGAGACGTGTTATTGATGAAGAAGAGGAGTTAATGAACTTTGTAAAGTAAAATATTGAAGCAGTATGTCTGTGTGATCAAATCAGTACAATAAATGAGGATAATTACATGACAGAATAAACTGACTTGATGTGTTTACAGGCACTTTTGATGCATTACTTAACTCGCCAAGCAAATACCATAGATCTTAACATCATCTTGTTTAAAGAGCATCAGAACATTGGTATTTGCCAAATCCTACCTCTATTGTTTTGTCTATTAAATCTATAGAAAGGTAGTCCAAGTGATTTACACTGGACTATATGCACTACTTTTACTGTAAACCATCTCTGATATTTTCATAGATACTTTCTTAGCATAGGCAGTGCATTGAAAAAAAGACAGCTCTCCAATGCTCTGGCTCTGCCTGTGTACAATAATTACTCAATGTTTTGCTGGTAACGCTTTTCCAGTGAAGCGTCTCTGTGTCATCTGACCCTTTGCCACTGCAGGACAGGCTTCACGTTTTTGCAGATGAGGTCAAGAGTGCTGCACAACTTACTATATTTTAGGTGTGCCCAAACTAAAAGAAAGCATTGGGCTGATTTTCCACTCCACTAAACATCTTAAGATCTCCTCAGTTTTTTGATAGCCAGTCCGTATTATATTATGGTTTCGCTATATGTGGGCTATGCATTGTGCCAAGTAGTTCCACAATAAAAAGGCTTCCAAGAATAAAAGTAACGCACTGTAAATGTGTTCAAAACAGTTTCCAATCACCTCAACAGTTTTTTGTTTGTTCCACCTAAAATGTACTTTTTCTTAATCACATCTCCAAATAAGTAGAGCTCAGCTACATAACAAACTCTTTCTTTATGGGCAAAATCCCTGTGGTTAATGTATGAACAATCAAAATGTACCTCATGCAAACCAAATTCCTAAATTTAAATTGAAAACAATCCTTTCATACAGTCTGATGTAGTGTAACAGTAGTGACTTAAACAAACTAATTTAAATAAGACACTGAGGTGGCGTACAGGTAAACGTCTTAAAACAGGTGTTCTGGGATAAACACTAAAACAATGTCCAGCGCGTTCTGTTCATTACGTTACAGCACTGTCCCAAATCCGTACAATTTACACCACAACCATTCTGACAAGCTCCTGGTTGCCCTCCCACAAACACACAGCTGATTTCCCCCACCTGTAGCTTATCTATATGCCTTTCTCTATTCTGGTGCTCCCCCTGGGTAAAACTCCGGTACTGCATGTAAAACGTGAACACAATGATTTAAATTTAAGATACTTGTAATACAAAACAGAACATGGCTCCATCAGAAACATTACCTATATCCTCCTCCAGGTACGTGATGTCTTTCCCGTTCTCGGTTAAGGCCTTGAAGACCTCCAGCCTGTCCGAGAGATCCTCGTTGCACGGCTGGTAGTCTCTTATTACTTTAAAGAAATAGGCTCTCAGAGGGCCGAGGCGCTCACCCTTCACAGAAAAAGAGAGGAGGCTTTATGAAATGATGTGGACTTCAATCCCTGTCTGTGCCTCTGTGTGTTCTGTTGGTGTACCTGTCCTTGTATGATGGCTCGGAGCAGTTGCAGGACAGCATGTCGGGCTTCAGGAGGCTGTTCGGGGGTCAGCATGTCCTCCACGGCCTTCCACACGGCCTCCACCGCATGCTTTACAAAAGAAAACACACATCTGAGCACTTGAACTTTGATCAACAAGGAAATACATTTTCTGTAATGTCACAAATCTTTTTTTTTTTGTTAAACTCAAACTTGAAAACGAAAAAAAAAGAACAATCAACAACTGGTCAAGGCAACATAAGACTACATCAGACATCTGCATGTCAACAACTTAACTTCTGCATGTGAGTACATACATCATCACAATACTCTGATTGAGAAGAGACAGAATGAAGTTAAGAGCGTATCCAGTCCTGCCCCTTCCTTACAATTCAGATCCATTATGGAAACAAAAACATGATAACCCAATAATATTTATTATTATTATTATTAATTAATCATTTGCAAGCACCTCTCCAAAATATTACTGTATACGGTATATATATTTTATACATACAGTTGTCCTCAAAATCATTCATAGCCTTGCTAATTCTTGTGGCTTTTTCATTTAGTGATAAAACGAATGCATGTTTTCAAATTTGTGTATCAGTTATATTGACCAACAATTGAAAGAATGACAACACAAAAAAACATTTATTTTTGGGAGAATTTATTAATGGAGTCCCAAAAAATGCCATGTTCAAAATACCCTAGTCCATTGTCTTTATTTAATTCTCAATGGCAAAGCCTTCATTCTTTATGACTGCCTCCAGATGATTCTTGTACGTGTCCACAAGCTTCTAGCATGTCTCCTGTGAGAGAATACTTATTTAAATGCACTCTTTTGTATCTACTCTCATACTCAAACGACAAGCTTCTCTACAAGACATCTGTTCTAAACTAAAATTGTATGTTTTTTTTCCCATAATTAATTGCATATGTTAATGATTATCAGTGTTAATATATAAACTGAAAATTAATTATAATGGCGACAAATTATTCAGGTATTAATTGGATAAAAACAATTTATTCTTCACCACTGGCCTCAGTACGCACTAATTCTGACGCATCAGGTTATTTTCGGCTGCACCGGGGAACAAGACAGGGTTGTTGTCTGTCACCATTCCTTTTTGACTTGGCCATAGAACCTTTAGCTATTGCCTTAAGAATGGATGATGGGGTCAGTGGAGTGTCAAGACATAATGAAATTCACAAAGTGTCTCTTTATGCAGATGACCTCTTAATATACTTATCAAACCCTATACAATCTCTTTCAGTTCTCACTAACATACTAGAATCGTATGGCAAAATATCAGGATACAAACTGAACTTTTCTAAGAGCATCCTCTTCCCTATTAACCATTTGGCAGCGGTGATGGACTTTAGCCCTTTTCCTTTCAAACGAGCCGAAGAGTTTACATATTTGGGAGTTAAAATTACTCATTCATATAAGGATCTCTTTCAATGTAACTTCAAGACCTTATTAGAACAAACAAAACAGGATCTGGAACGATGGTCTATACTGCCCATTTCCTTAGCCGGAAGAGTGAATACTGTTAAGATGACAATCCTTCCTCGTTTTTTGTACCTTTTTCAAATGATTCCCTTCTTTCTGCCGAAGTATGGGTTTAGAGAGATTGACAACTTGATTTCCTCATTTGTATGGTGTAAAACGGTTCCAAGAATGAGAAGAGTGTTTCTTGAGGTACCAAAATCAGCTGGGGGTCTAGGCTTGCCTAATTTCATTTCTTACTACTGGGCTGCAAACATAAGTAAGTTACCATATTGGATTTCCACATGGCGTAACAACCAGGGACCTGTTTGGGCCAAGATGGAACTGTATAGCGACCCAGCCATTAATCCTATTTCATTATTGAGCTCTTCAATTCCTGTAAGTTCGCATCCTCAGGTCATTAACCCAGTCCTAAAGCATTCCCTGAAAATCTGGTTTCAGTTTAGAAAACAGTTTCATTTTACTCACCCTTCCCTATTTTCTCCTTTGCTAAATAATCACCTTTTCCTACCATCCCGAACTGATTCTGCATTTAAAACTTGGCATAAATGTGACTTGGTCTTTTTTAAAGACCTTTTTCTTAAAGGAACGTTAATGTCATTTGAAACACTACAAAGAAAATACAATATCCCTAAATCCCACTTTTTCAGATATCTTCAAATTAGAAGCTTCATTGGCAAACACTTTAATCCTCCACAACCTTGCAATAAAAATATAATGGATGACATACTAGCCTTACATCCGTATACAAAAGGCAACATTTCCAAAATTTATACCAAAATTCAGGGTTCTAATCCACCATCATGGACCAAAACAAAACTATCCTGGGAAAAGGACCTAGATATCGAACTCTCTGAGAGGTCTTGGCAACTTTGCTTAGAACGGATTCACACTTCCTCTATTTGTATTAGACACAGCTTAATTCAATTTAAAGTTTTGCATCGCCTGCATTATTCAAATGACAAGCTTTCCAAGTTATATTCTAATGTTAGCTCTGCATGCTTCAGATGCCTCCAAAGTCCAGCGACTCTGGGACATATGTTTTGGAATTGTATATCACTGAAAAGTTTTTGGACAAATTTTTCTCAGGCCATTTCTCATATCTGCAAGGAAAAAGTCCCACCTTCACCACTTATTTCCATCTTTGGGATTCTTCCTCCAGAAATCACTGTTTCTAAACTACAAGGGAAAGCAGTTGCTTTTGCATCCTTAATAGAACCATTCTTCTTCAGTGGAAATCTGATAAACCTCCATCTTTCGATAGTTGGATTAAGGAAATGCTCTCTGTGCTGCAGCTGGAAAAGCTAAGATACAGTAGAGAAAACCATCCTGAAAAATTCTGGGTGATCTGGTCTTCTTTCATTGTCTATGTTAAAAATCTGAGTCTATTATGAAGCTACTGTTATTGATACATATGTATAGAGTGAGAATATCAAGTAAGTTATAAGCTTGTCTCACAGATTTTTGCACTTGTAAAGGAGTAATATATTTATTTATTTCATCTTCATATATATAAATGTACGTGTGATTTTTTTTTTTTTTTTCGTTTCTTTTTGTTTGTTTTGTTTTTTGTTTTGTTCTGTTTTGTTTCTTCCTTGTCTTTGATAGTGTATCTGTATGGGATGGGAGGGTAACTGGGGGGTTGGGGAGCATTAAGGATGTGTTTATGTTCAATCTGTAAAATGAAAAATCCATAAATAAAGTTGGGAAAAAAAAAAAAAAAAAAATTATTCAGGTATAAAACCAAGTTATCATTTGAATGAATCTAATTATACTTGTCTATGATGTAATTAAATTATTTGCCTATTATTGCACATTTTTAAAGTGACATCCAGGCTGTTCCAGGGTTAGACACCACAAACAGTTGTATGGACCAATGAACAAATGAAATTAAATAATGCCCCCCTCTCTGGCATTGTTCATCTTTTGTAAATTACCAGGTAACAATTTGTCAACTTTACAAATCAATGCAACATGAGCTCACCCACCTCCTCAAACTTTTTAGTCTTTGCGAGGTCACAGACATTATTCATCATCCTTATGCGGTTGCTCAGGCCGCAGTCTGGATGGAGCTCCTGAAAAACATCGGAATGCAAAGCATGATGGGAAAACAAATTCAAAGGTTGGAAAGTTTGAGTTTGTGGTCCCTTCTTTGTACCTTGATGATATCCGTTGTGATAATGAATTCGGACAGTTTAGGTTCACTTTGTTTGCTGGGTGGCCGCGGCGGGCCGAGCCCAAAGATGCCTTTCACTTTGTCTTTGAGGCTCTCCTTACTCTGCTGCTTATTCATGGCCACAGCACGAGGAGATCGACACAAGGCAAGCTGGGACTGTCTGTCGCCTAGAAGAGAAAGGGACACATCATTTAAAACATGGTTTCATATCCCTTTGACGGCGATAAAAGGGATTCTTGTAGGGTTGCAGCACACTTTATGGCAGGGGCTTTCCACAAGGGCCAGTTGCCTGTCAAACAGCTGACTACTCACTCAGTTACAGCTGGCTACTTTTTCCTTTTTCTGGCTACTGCTGATTAATTCTCTCTTAATTCTCTCCCCAAAGATACAAATAAACCTCTCTCTGACTTTATATGGGCTGACAGAAAGCCTAAAATCGAATTAAATATTTACCATCTATCAAAAGAACAAAAAGGACTGGGGCTCCCAACATTGGAAATAAAATATCAATGTAAACCAGAAACATCTCAATATGGACAACAGCTCAACTACACATACGAAAGTGTGTAGTGCCTGGAATTCTTTAAGGAAATTATCTAGGACTAAATATAAACAGAGTTGCTTATGTAATGGTAAAATTAATCATTCAATCATTTATTTTTATTCCACAGGTATAACTTTGGTTTGAATCACTCTGAGTTGATCTTATGTTAACCTCATATAACCCCTGAAGTTATTAACTATGGTCTGAGGTTCATTCTCACAAAACAGAATGCAGGTGCAGGAAAGGTCAGAGATAGAACTTACAATGGGCCTCAGAGACCAAGAATGTTTGTGAGATATATCAGATACTTGTGCCATACTCCCTCTTCTGCATGTGAGATAAACAAAAGCTGAAAGTTTCAACTTGGAGACTAGAGCTGCAACTATCGAGTATTTTTGGAATAGAGTACTCTGTAGATTATTTCTTCAAGTACTCGAGTACTCTAACAAAATATACTTTTTTGTTTTTAAACAAATAAATCAATTGTATACAATGCAACATGTTAGGGCTTTCAAATTGAGCAACCAAATGCCGTTTATTTCTCAGAAAAGGGTTTTTATTTTAACAACTTTAAAGTTTAAACCAGTACTGGCTTAAAACAAAGCCAAGACAATACTGATTTACAAAGCAGTAATATAATTCTGCAATTATATTTGTGAAGTGTGTTCTGGAGGGCATTGTGTAGTTTGGATTGAAATCCTTGATCATGTTCTTAAATCCTGTGTCCTCCACCATGGAAAGAGGACGCATGTCTGTGATGAGCATATTTAAAATGTTGTAATAGTAATAGTTGCAGCCCTAACGACGTGCTATCATGCTAAGCTACGTACTTGGCTAACTCTGTTTGACATCAGACACACTGCACTGTTTTTTCTTTTTGTCCCTTCTTGCAGTGACCACACACTTGGGACACTCTCTGCCATTTCTTCTGTGGACTCTCTCCTTTCTGTCCCTCTCTTTTCTTCATGAGTTTACAAGCAGCGCAGCAGCGGAGGTAGCAGGCGCGTTGTGCCACAGAAATGACCGTCCGTGTCAAACACGGCGCACTGTATAGTAGTCCAGATATATATTTATATGTAGAATCATATATTAAACGAGGCTTCGAGGCACAAAATTTAATTCAAGGATATTTTGTAATCGAGTACTCGCGAATATTCGAGGAATTGTTTCAGCCCTATTGGAGACTAATGGGGAGGGAGTTGATGGGAAAATAGTGTGACCTGGGATACTGTCTCACATGAACAGAAAAGGGAGGTGTTTTGTGCTTAGGTATGACGTTTTTGTTTCATGAATTGCCTGTATGCTTTTAAGAATCTGTATGTTCTTTTGTCTAGCAGAACTCTCTCTGCAGACTTGTGTGCTGTATGACAGACTTCTCTCTTGCAAGATAATAAATATTCACAAAGACATCTTTTGACTCAAGATCCTTTATTGATCCTCAGCTTTAATCAGAAATTGCCACGACACTTAACATAAATGATTGACAGTCCTGATTTAATTAAGAGGGCACTTGATCTAATGTTATGAAATGGTAATAAAGCGGGGATTTATCATATCTATAATCTCTGGGATAAGGGAAAATTTAAAACTTAAAGTCCTTACAGGCTAAATACAAATTACTAACAAAAGAATTTTACAAATACCTTCAGGTCAGACACTATGTACATACTAAATTGGATAGTCTTGATCACCTAAATGACTTTGACTTATTAAAAAAATCTTTAAGACAGTCTTAAACAGAGTCGCTTAAAAAAAACTGAAATGTTTTTGTTATTTTGAGCAGGACTGAGGATTTACAACTAAACGAAGTCAGAAATTAATTGAACATAAAATTCAACCACTGAAACATTTTTTTTGTTTAGCAATGCAAATAAATACCTATGTGACATCTTAATAAATAAATGTTTTTTTTATCATTTTTTGTAAAACAGAAATTTAGATAGTCATGGACAACAATAATGCTGCAGTATTAATTATTACAGAAACATTGAAAAAAATGTAGGTTTTATAACCAAAGCTGTTAACAAAGGTAGCTGTGGCATAAACCGAACACTGGGTGGTGATCTAATACATTTGGTTAGCACTGTATGTTCTCTAAATAGGCTGTAATATTGGTTTATCTCCTTATTATTAATTATCCATTATCACTTATTAAAGATACATTTATTTTGGGGTGCTGGTTTGGCGTAGTGGTTAGACCCCATGTTCATGCTTCTGCCGGTCCAGGTTCGAATCCCGCCTGTGTCCTGTTTGCAGAGTGTCTTCCCCTACTCTCTCTCCCCCTTTCACAAGCCTATCCACTGTCTCTCTCCTATCAATAAAGGCACAAAATGCCCAAAAAATATACATTAAAAAAAAAAAAAAAAGATACATTTATTTAATTAATAAAATGTTTTTTCGTTGCTTCTTACATAAATAGAGTGTCACAATTTTAAAAAAGGGTCATTTTAGCAGGCAATGAGTGGAATTAGGAAAATATATATGTATCTGTTTCTATTACGGTTGGTAATGGAAAGCTACTAACAGTTCATTTCATTTCATTTACTTAATTTAAGATCTATTCGTTTTACTTTGTTCTGCATACCACAAATGAAGGCAGTCAGTAAAAGCAACAACACAGAAGATGAAACCATGAAGACTGGAAACAGAGGTGGTCAGAATTGACACATTGTGACACCAACTACACCTCGCCCAATATCTGTGTGGTTTCAAGAAGCTGATATTTTGCAGACAAACTGGCCATAAATATCCCATGGATTAGCATAATATTGGAAAATTGTACAATGTGCCTTAATGGCCACCTCATCATCACTAAGGGCTCGATCTACTAGAAGTTAGCAAGCATAAAAACATGTGCAAACTTTATAGCGGGCGCAAAACTGATCTACTAACAGGCTGCAATGAGGATTGCACCTGTCAAATTAGCAAAATAACAAATGCAAACCATTTACCGTGTTTGCCTGATAAATATGCAGAATACATGTAGATGATAAGAACATGCAAAATACTGGGAGGAGGAGATGCAAATGTAATCATTAAGCATCCACAATGTGATTTATCAAACCCGCAACTGGGCATAGTATTTTTGCGTCTACATGTAGCAGGTTTGAAATACAGGTGCAAAAAAGGCACAGTGTTACGAGCTGAGGGCAGCGGTAATGGTGGTAAGCAGTGGTTGCATTAACTGTATATATTCCATCACTGACTGAAATTTGTGATGAAAAACAGAAAGACTTGGAGGCTGTCAGTCATTATAAAGGACTGGAAAAAGAGGGACAATTCGGTGTGCCATGCAGACATATGCGAAAAGTTAACCCTCTCTGCTTTGCGCTCTATTTGTGTTAGAAGCAAGGGAAAAAAACATTTTATTAATACAAAAATCAATCTTTTGGTAAGTGATAATGGATATTTAATAATGAGGAGATATTATAGCCAATTTAGAAAATATACGATGCTTACCAAATGTATTAGACCACCACCCAGTGTAAGGTTTATGCCTTTATTAACAGCTTCAGTTATAAAACCTACATTTTTTTATGTTTCTGTAATGATTAATACTGCAACCCTTGTGGAGAAGGTCATGTAACCTATGTAATAGAAAAAAAAACTTCAAACCTTTATATACATAATCACTCTGTTTGTCACTCAGAGCTGACTGCATCACACTCTCCACGCACTAACAGCGAGTTTAGGAGCTAAAAGTAGACTAGAACTAGAAAAGCACTCAGAGAGCGCAAACCTTCAAGCAGCTCAGTTCCACCCATAAGTTGTGATTTTCACCGTACATTAGTGTCTTATATTTTTGTTATACGTACACTGTGGAACTAAAAATACCAATCTGCAAAAAGTGTGATTATTGTTGATATAAATGTCGTCCAACAGAGCGACCTAGTTAGTAGTGGGTCTTGTAACTTGTTGACTGAACTAGTTTGCTGCTGCTTGTACAGATGTTAGTGCTGTGCATGCCGCAGCTCTTCCAGTAGGCAAAGTTGCCAGCTGGTCACCCAGAGCAAAACCACGGCGCTTTGGTGCACAGCGCGTTCGCTCCATATGAAATTTGGGGGTTAGGTTTTTACACTCATACACACAGGATTCTGCTCTGATGGACTATTTCCGTAATGACATTAACAGCAGAACAGCGCTGGGCTTTCTCCATTGGCAAAACTCCCTCTTGTCCGCTGTGTCTGTGAGCAGAACTCTCTGTGCACAGCTTTCAGTGCTGATTGGCTGATCTGCGTGTAACCAGAGTGTGTAACCAATCAGATGGAGACAGTAGATGGAGTGGTGTGGAAAACTCCTCTACAAGCATCGCAAGGGAAGCTGAGAAAAGTAGTGACATGGGCTTGAAAACTTAGATGGCAGTTTGCAAATAAATTGCAACTCCCATAGTGGCATAAATGAATGGGATTTGCTGTTGCAAACTTAAATGTTTTTTGGTGACTTCAGTCTGGATCGGAACATCACGAAAATGTATTGACTTCCTTGGACCAAACCACACCTCTAGTAATATTTTCATGTAAATCCATCCAGTAGTTTTGCGCAATGTTGCTAACAGACAGACAAACAAACCAACAGACCCCAGCAAGAAAACAAAAAAAAATCTAGATGACTAAATTCCGTCTACAACTAAAGACATTTAAGGCAAAAGACTTTAACTACAAAAAAACTGCTGTCAAAATTAACACTGCTTGTTTCCTCAGAGTTTAATCATTCAAACACCAAACAGCACCAAACAAGAGTCACTAGCCAAATTCATCCCGCCATTTCAAGGCAGAATATTTACGTCACTCTGATGTTTCCCCTCTACAGTGAATGTTGTGGAGACAGAAAGGGGGAAACAAGTTGTCCCTCCTTGCTCTGTCTCCAGAGGTAGCAACAGAGACGTGATACTGGAGAGAAGTGGGCATGAGGACTCAGTGGGGAGACAGGACTGCTGTGAATGAGTGTGTCTGCCTTTGTGTTAATGTGAGGGCACGCGCCATGGCGCCAAGCCGTACTGCAGTATGAACTGAATTAGATATTACTGCCTCCTGTAATTAATGTGGATGTATCTAGGTGTAAATATAGCTGGGCTTCTCTGTAATGGCACTGTGAACTGGGCTAATTGCAGAGTTAGCTGTTTGGCATTGGCAGAGAGGATTTGTTGATATTTGGTTGTGTTGTGCTTAATTTCACATTATTTCTTAACTAAAGAAAACTTTGTTAAATGAATTCAGTGTGTGTACAAGAACTTTTTGAACACTGTGAGCACATTGAGATGTTGCATTTCAGGGGGCCTAACCCCTTAAAAATTACATTCAGCAAAGACAAATACAACAAAGTCAGATCAATGATAGACCCCTGAATCTTTGACTAACTTAAGTTCTTACTTTAGTTCACCTGTGTCCACTCACCTCCCTTCCTTCACCCACACATCCAACACAGCGTAGTGTGGATGGCTGTTCATCATGAGACTGGGATCAACATTCAAGATTCCCAACTGCTAAACAGACATTTTTTTCTTGCTGCCATGATGGATTCATGTTGGGTTTTGGATGTATGCAAGTGTTTACACATGTGTATGTGTATTTTAAATATGTATGCATATGTGCATCTATAAAATGAAGAGTCTGTCTCCAGCCTGCTGTATTATAAAGTGTCTTGAGATAACACTTGTTAAGGATTGGTGCTAGGGACGCATGATATTATTGGTTTGCTATCTGTATTGGTGGATATCAGCCTAAAAAGTTAAGTATTGTATCTGCTGATGTTGATATTTTTGAAGATATTCACAGCTGATATATGGACTACACAAATCAGGAATATATCCACTGGAATATTGGCAAATTACACAAATGTAAAATATTGATGCAGCTTCTCATCACTGCACTGGTGCATTCAAAAATCAAGAGTTTCATTTTTGCATGAGTTAAATGCTTTTTTTGTTTTACAACTGTTCCTCACAATAACAAACTGTAACACTGAAAGAAACAAGTCCATTTTTGTTAAGTACAGAGCTTGAACTCTTGATAAGAAACAACGGTAAAGGCAATAATGAATTCAAAAATATCAGAATAATTGCATATAATAAGTTTGTTTAATCCTGATTGGTGCTTTAAATGAAGATTAATTGACTGACTGATTGATTGAAACAATACCAAGCTTATTATAACTGTTATAAATTTGGTCACAATAACCTTGACATGAAATGTACATCCTTACAAATGTGGCACCAGTTAAAGGACATGTAATAGGCTTTCCAATGGTTTAAGATTTGTTGCCAATTATCACTGATTGTCTTACTTTTTGAGATGCATAGAATAAAGCACTTTTACCTTTCTTTGGGAATATAATGAAATGCCTACTTTTACTTGTTCTTGAGTAGAATCGCATCATAATGACTGTAATTTTACTTGAAAAACACAATTTTAGTTATTCCCCCATCTGCATAAGGTAAAGCATTTATAAAACATATCTTCTTAAACCTGATTGGATTTTAATCAGGTATATACTGCATTCCCATGAAGGTAACTTTTCAGAAACTGTACTTTTGCTTTGGTGTTATATTCTGGTCCATTTCCCGGCCCTGGCACACACGGTGGGGCAGGTTTGGAGAATTTGCTGTCATGTGGACTTGTCAGAAGCAGAGGGGAGGGGAGGTGAGCACACAGACAGCCTCTGTTCTGTTTCAGCTCAACAAACAACAACACATTAATGCAAGGTAGCCTCCAGTCAGCTTCGCCCACATATCTGAGCCAAACGCCATTAAAACATGTTTAACTCAGAGAAACGCACCGAGGCGCTCCTGGACCGTTAGCTACGCTTTTCTTTGGCTGCTATACGTTAGCATTCCTGTGAGGCATTCAAGGTCTGGCAGCTAAAAAAACAACACCGACCCCTCCTCCACCTCCTCCCCCTGCCCCCTCACCTTATCGGGGCTGGCTCGTTTTCAGTTTCATCCAGTCACTGCTCCGCCAGCATGCAGTCCACACAGCTGCCGAGTCTATGCATTGATATAACTCTGCATTTACTGCTGTTCTCGCCCGAGCTCAGTCCTCGACTGCTCAACCGGATGACACAGTAATGCTCTGACAGGGACACTTCCTACAAAAACACGTTTACCGCGCGGAGTCATGGGAACTGTAGTTTATATCAAGGCAAATTAGCTACAACAGAGGTTTGCAAGTCTATGTTGCCAATTCTCTTCAAATACAGGACTAAACATTTCTTGTATTCCATAGCAACTGTCCAGTTTCACAAACAAACCTAAAAATACTGAAACACATTATTTGAAAACCGTATCTTTTGCGTAACGTTTCGGTTAACTATGTAATCAGCTAGCTAAACATGCTAAAGGAGCTGAAGTTGGTTCCTCGTTGGAGTTGGCGGTTGCACTAGCGCCAGGCTGCCTGTGAGTGGAGCTTTAGTGCTAATGTTTAACTGATTCAACAATTAAACCAAAAATTTCGTCAAAATACAGTCCAATTTAAGAGTTTTATAGTGTATTTTAATTTTTTTTCAGTTAATGCATAACTAACCCCAAGTGTTAATCAACTTACCTTTTCATCATTCATCCATTTGACTGAGCAAATAATTTAACACCCTACTAAATAAAGCCAACATTCAGAATGAAATAACAGGGGTCAGCAAAGGTAATTGAGTATGTTCTTGGGAATATTAACAAAACAGTTTTGTATTGTCATTAGGGAAGCCGAATCTGCAGATATGGAAATTGCTGCTCTTTTCTTTTGATATTTTTGCCATAAAGTATCTTAATTTTAAAGTATCTCTAAAAGTAGGTTTGATTCCCTGTAAGCTGACTGCTAAAATCATTGTTTGTTGCTCTTCAAAAGGAAAAGTAAACTGGCCACTAAATACATTCTGCATTTAATGTAGAGTTGCCCTGTCATAAATAAATATAAAGGATGCAAAGGATTCTTGGGGCCAACACCACTTGCAAATGAATGGAGCACCAGAGGTCACATAAGACATAAATTATCACTTACAACCAATTCAATATAATGACTCCTCAATTTGATACCAGTAATGGTAGATAATAGCTTAAAACTTCATAATTAAAACTAGATCTTGAATGTTAATTTGCAATTTATTATTTGCTGAAATAAAACTAATCGCTTCCATGCTGACCCAAAACAGGACGCAACATAATTGTCAAATAAGGGAGGACTCAGAATTTCAAGGGATGGGTGGCATGAAACAACCATAATCAAAAAAAAAAACAAAAAAACAATCTATTAACATATTGGCATCACCAATTTGGTTTAGTCCTTTTACCAGGTCCTGTGATCGGCTGGCAAATGAATCAGGGTGAACCAATATCAGCCTGTATAGGCTACAGCACCCCCAAACCTGAAAGGGATAAGCACTTTAGCTGATGATAGATATCAGCATATTACATATTTGAAAAAATGTTACTTTTATTTTCAATGCTTCTCTGCAACTCTGTTAGCACCCAATAAAGATTTGTGACAGTTTCTCCATTCATACTGGTGTGCAGCTAACAAAACTCACATTTACACTTTTTTTTTCCTTTGTTACAACCCCATTATGGGCTTAAGACATCACTATGGACTCAAAGTCTATCATCCTCCTTCTCTGTTGTATCTCATTACCACCTCTTCACTGAAACTGTGTGACCTGTGTCATGTGTGCGTCTTGTCCTCTGTGATATGAAGATCCTTGTACGGAGTAAAGGTGTTTCAGCAATGTACAGACAAACCACACGAACAGGCTTTATTGTATTTTATGACAGCAATTGTAGAGAAAACTCATCAGCAGTTTTAAAGTCACAAGCACGTGGACATTTAATAAAATTAAGTTGAGTGAAAGATACTTTGTAGGCCTAAGTGTATCTTAGAAAATGAATTTAAAAAAACAACAAAAAATAATAAGACTGAAGTTATATATACTATGAAACTGTTATGAAAGTGCTTATGCAAAAGTACTCTGTGACTTCAGTGCAGCTTTTCTGTTTAGTTTAAGCAGTCATCTTACGCCCCCTTGTGGTCACTGTAATGTCCGCCTCTAATGTGAAACCAACTTCCTCTCATGTCTGTAGTCCGCTGCAGCACGAGGGTCTGTTATGCAGCCCCGTCTTTCGTAATGTCCTCTCCTTACTTCACGCAAAGCAGGACTGTCAACTCAAACAATGGGGTCCAAACTAAAGTCTGTTCCTCTGGAGTTTCTCTCAGATCCAAACTCAGCAACAGGCGGAAGTTTGATCCTGTTTCTCCTGTGGCGGTGAAAGTGGAGGAAGAGGAGGCGAAGATCTCCGTGAGACCCTCCTCGGCTTCCTTATCCACGGGTAATGTTTATGATGGATTTTTTTACAGAATACAGATTCTTCATAAATCTGAAATCATGCAGATAGCCTTAAATAAAATGCCTTGCACTTGTGGTACAGAAGTAGAAGCTGTGCTCGTTTTGTTTCTTCTGGACCTGTAGGTCAGAGCATTTGCATCTAAAAGCTTCATGCCAGAAATAAAGTTAAATAATGTCAAATATAAGATGACATGCAGGTTTTATGTGACATGAGGAGGTCATATGGATACATTTTGCAGAAAGCTTGGGGGGGGGGGACTCTTATAGGATAGTACACTTTACACAGTGTTTAACCGGTCTATTATGATGGACATGGCCACAGCAGTCCATGAGTGAAGCCAAAATATGTAAACTCCCCCTGCTGACAGGCAGCCTTAGGCTTTTATCACAGGGAGCATTTTTGCAGCGCTTTATGTTTCCAGGTGACAAGAGTTACATGTAGCCTCTATGTATCTTTGTTACACCCTCACTGTTGCCCCTTTTCCACCAAGCTGGTTCCAGGGCTGGTGCTCGTGCTGGTGCTAGAGCCGGTTCACAATTGGTTCAAGTGCGAACCGGTTAAGAACTGTTTGCTTTTCCACAAACGGGTGCCGGCCAGAGAGCTACGGCAGCACGTCAATGTATACGTCTGTATACGTCACGCCAGTTTCCCATAACAACTAGCGAACAACAACAAACAAAACAATAAACTTACCAGGCTCTGTGGAGGTTTGCTCCATGGTTGTGTCCTCCTGCATAGACTCCAGCATGGCTGCACGCCGGTCGGTCCCCGAGAACAGCATCGAGCATTTTGTAATGCGGGGTGTTAAAACGTGGCCGACCATTGCCACTACGGCCCAGCTCGGTCTTCTGGTCCCTATATTCTTTCTTTATATATTCTTTAGATATATATATATATATATATATATGTATATATATATATATATATATATATATATATATATTCTTTTTAATCTGTTTTTCGCTTACTCCAACCTCGTCTTTTTAAAAATGGCTCTCTTCCGTGTTTTTACTCTGCTAATCCCGCCCCCACCCCCTGACGTAAGCGCGTAGCCCCCGACGTAACCTGGTTCTTTCTGCTGGCCCAGCAAAGAGTTGGTGCTTGCTAAGCACCGGTTTTGAGAGCCAGCAACCAGTGCTTAGTCTGTGGAAAACCAAAGAACGGGTGCTTAGTCTGGCTCTAGCTCCGAACCAGCCCTGGAACCAGCTTGGTGGAAAAGGGGTATGTGATTTAAAATGACTCCCCGAGTGTCATAGCCAATGTTTTTTAAATCACCATAATTTCAACCAGAAAAAGTAATCACATAGGTAATTATGTCATACCACTGATAGAAGCTGAAGTGCACTGAACAGTTATCTTGTAAATACAAGGCATGTTATTTTCACCTCCAACATATTTGTTTACAAAACGAACTATAGAAGTCCCACCCCTTCTTGATTTTGATTCGCTTGATTCATTGCTGAGCCTTGTGCTTTCTATCATGCCTTTCCCATTGTCCAAAAAACCTGTTTAAACTGGGTAAGAAGTGGCTCCTGTGGGCAGTGGGAAAGGCTCTAATCGGCATTTTGATCCAGGTCAACTGACTCAGCAAGCGACACAGGTTTTTATCGGCTCGCCTCCGATCGGCTCCAGGGGAACATCACAACCGGGTGAACCCACTAATTTATGGGATGATGTTAGATTAATTTGGCTACGTCATAATATTGTATCAGAATATCAGAATATATGTCCCCACCATCCAGTCTTTGCCATCGTTGCAACAATTTCCATTTACTTTTGTATCACCTGCACCACAGGATAATAAGACAGCCACGCAGCTTGTCTGCCGTCGGTTAGACCCGGGTCAGCTGGTAGTGGGAAAAGAGTCAGCTGGTTAACCTACGTTGAAAAATATGCATCTGCATGCCAATTTTAGTGGGAAAGCGGTATAAGAAGTTGAACTGTTTTTTAATTTTTTCAATTAAAGTGCTTGAAGTCAGGCATCAAAAAACAACCTATGTTTTTGCAGTAGTGTCCTACGTCAGGGCTAATGTAGGGTACATGTTTGTGTATTTATCATCTTGCTGCTGCCTGTTATTGCTGTTTAATGCACTGTCTGTATTTAAGATTGTTCACACTTGTACTAATGCATTACATCAACCTGCCATGAACTATAGATGGAAACTAAAAAGCACTCGATCCTCTGCCAAGATAGCTCAGATGTTGCTGTTACATCTATAAGCAATAGTTCCATGATAAAGTTACCATCACAATATGATTCCTTGACCCTGAAAACCCACACCTAGCACTCAGAATCATGTTGATATCATTATAAGTTAGACAGTTATTGAGCAAAACGCTTGTTCGACAATGGCGGTTACCTAGATCACCACCAAAATCTAATCATTTTTAAGTTGGGCCATTAACAACAGCTCCAGAAAATTTAAGCAAAATCTGTTCTGTAGTTTTCCTTTAGTCTTTTTAACAAACAGACAAACATTACCTCTTTGGCGGAGGTGATTAGCCTGTAGCTAACTACATAAATAAATATGTTGGGTCAAAAATTTTCATCCTATGTCTCGTGTAGGTGGTTGTCCTGAAAACACAGCCGCTCTAAAATCAGAGACAGCCTCCAAACCGCTGTCCTCACACAGCCGCAGGAGGAGGCAGCTGAAGGTGGAGTATGAAGAGGATGAAGGTGTCAAACCAATAAAGACAGAGCTCTGGGAACCTCCAGACTGGAAGAAGCATCTGGGATTCATCCGTGAGATGAGGAGCGGCCGTGATGCTCCTGTGGATAAGATGGGAGCAGAGAAGTGCTACGACACAGAGGCTCCTGCACACGTGGGTCTGGTTTGTTTGTTTTCTTAGCTCTACATGAGTCAGCTGTTGACATTAACTGTGCCTTTATGTCTGTTTTCCTCTTCGTGAACAGGTGAGACGTTTCCAGGTGCTGGTTTCTCTCATGCTGTCAAGTCAGACTAAAGATCAGGTGACAGGAGCGGCGATGCAGAAGCTCCGAGCTCATGGCTGCACTGTGGAGAATCTGCTCGCTACTGATGATGAAACACTGGGGAAACTGATTTACCCCGTTGGCTTCTGGAGGGTAATTCAGCTGTCTCCTCTCTGTCTGCCATTTTTAAGGAAAATTGAGCTTATTCACTTTCTTCTGTTGAGGAAAACTGTTCTATTTATATAACTTTGCGAGGACTAGCTTCAACACATTCTAATCTGTTTTCTTCAAGGGAAAATAAATAGATATCTGTCTGTTAAAGGTACTATGAGGAGAATCTATTATCTGCGACATTAAGACTCTGCTACCCATGAGCGTGCGGTGACTGTCGTAATGCTGCGTTCCAGTAACCTCGGAACTGGGAGTGACATCATCTCCAACTTATTGGCTTTCCAGTTGAAGTCGGAAAAAAAAACATGCCGATCTACCAGGCTATTGTTAGCTGTTGTTAGCACGCCCTGCGTTGTTGTTCACAAATATCACATGAAGAATGTGATCATCACTATGGCAGCATTTTTGTAAATATAAGTCTAACAATACTATGTATACAGCTGATCTAGAGCGACACACCCAGTCAGAAGTGCAGATAAATTGATTATTACAGGAGCTAAATAACTGTTCACACTGGGGGCATCCACCTTCAATTGTCAACTCGGGGGTGGCGAGGTTTCACCGAGTTCCCAGTAGGAAATTCCAACTTTGGGGAACGTTCCAGTTGCAGTTTCCTACCCAGAACTCGGAAATTCCAAGCTAAAGTGTGCATTTGTTGTGATACTAATGAATGCAGCTTGGACCTTCCTCAAAACTCTGCATTGCTTTACAACTTATTTTTTCGACAACTTACAGGATGCAAAGCGACGAGGTAATGTATCTCTGTCTAGTTACGTAGTGGTAGTTTTTGATGTGTGACAACAAGCAATTTTTGAAAAACTTAGTTTAGTAGTTTTGTAGCCGGCTACATATCTCTACTTACAGCCCGGTGCTCTAAGACGAATAATAAAATTTGCTTTAGTTTTAATTGTCTTGTTTCTGAAGTTGAGTATCCAGGCCAGTCCAGCCCTGTCTGACCTGACCAGAAGGCTAAGGAATAGCATTTATAGATAACCTATTTTGATGCTATAAACTCATCTTAAAGTGTGTATTTCCATCAGGCATATATCTAAAAGTGACACTTTTTTGTAATTACTTAGAAACTCCTCGCAGTCCCTTTAGTGCAGCAAAGAAATCCATCATTGCAATTCATTTAGGCTCTATTTGGCTTTAAAACTCACAAACATGTTTTCAAGAAAGAACCTGACATTCAGAGATTTCTTATCTATGATTTGGCCTTTGAAAATAAAACTCCAGAGCACTCTTAAAGGGTTAGTTCTGGTATTTTAAAGTTGGATTGCCCAAGGCCCATGGCACCAGTAAATATGAGTGCCAGTAAAAGAACTTGCAGTACATAGCAGTACGTGGTACCACTAAAAGTCTCATTATTAACTCACTTACAACAGCAACATTATTCCTCTTCAGTTTATATTTACTATAGACATTCATTTTGTTATTAGATTGATCTCCTGAGCCATGGGTGTATTGATTATACATCCATAGTAACTATCTGCACAACCATATAAACATGAGGACCCTCCTGAAGAAGAGATGTCACATCTGTCTCTCAAATTTGTACTCAAAAAGACAAATTTAGTGCTATACAAATAAAGATTGATTGCATATTCAGCAGAGATAAATGTGATGAGGACAGATTTATCTGGGCATCCATGGGTTTGTCGCTATCATAAATTGATATTTTCATCCCTTCATCTCTGCCTGGATGGATTCGTCTCTGGATGTTTGTATGCATAGATACACATACTGTATTTTAAATTATTTTTTTGTATTTGTATATATGCATTTATGTGTATCTATAAGATGTATCAATGACAACTAATATGCAGTTGTGAGTAAGCCATTTGTTTGCTGGTAAAAACAAACAGCCACAACACGTTAGAGGACGTTACATTTTTTGGTTCAAGCCACCGAGGAAATAGGATAACAAAATGAAGCCTCTATTTAAGAGAAGAGGAAGCTGATATGATGATAGTAGAAGATAACGTAACATAACAGGGTAAAAAAATGAGTCACAACAAGCACACAGGACTGTTAAGAGTTGCTGAAGAGTTTATTTGCTGACTATAGGCAGAGACAGGCTAATACTACCCACTGACTACCAGTGTTTGAGCTAAGCTAGTTAGCGGTAGATGAAACTGTACGCACTGTTGAAAGAATGGGGTCTACCCACTTGTCATGGACTCAGGAGTGAGACAAGACATGAAAAGAAAAGAAAAAAAAATGGCATACCTCTTTAAGATTTCTGAACACTGTGATAATTGCCCCTCACTGGAGGGGAGGAGGACTAACAGGAAGACAGAGGATGGGAAGGAGCAGTAGCCTTCCTGAAGCAGTATATATTATTTATTCATTTATTGTTTTATTTTTGAGATTTAAACATATTTATTTATAGTTTTATTTAGATCATTTTTTATATATATCCTTTTATCTGTAATAATCAGCTGCAACTGATTGCTAATTTTCCTGAGGGAGTTTTTCTCATAGGGATCACTAAAGTATTATCTAATCTAATCTGGTCTAATCATATTGAACAAAGCCCGTTTCCCCTCTTCTCATCCTTCTCTTGTGATCACTCTGGCACCCCATGAAATGCCCTTCCTTTCTCCTCTGTGTAGAATAAGGTGAAGTACCTGAAGCTGACGTCAGCCATGCTGCAGAAAGAGTTTGGAGGGGACATCCCAGACACCGTGGAGGGGCTGGTCCGCCTGCCCGGAGTTGGACCTAAGATGGCTCACTTGGCTATGGACATCGCATGGGACCAGGTGTCAGGCATTGGTGAGTTCACAAGGAATCTTAAAAAGGACCCAGACGAAATATTCTTTATTCAGCTTTAGCTTTAAACTGAGGTGAAGGGTTCAACTTACACTTTTTATGAAGCTGGGTTCATGTGGATGCTTGAATCCTCGAAAACAATTGATTTTTAATACAGTGTATTTAAGATTTGTATAGTGCTTCTATTTAAAATGAAGTGCTTGAAAATGTGAAAATCAGTTGTCTGTAATAAAATACAGTCAACAGTTATTACTGAGAGATGTAACACAAGTTAAAAGGTAGTTAAAGAGGGGGCCATTTCAATAATGTATTATCAATGAGAAAAGCTACAACTATTAAAAAAAACTGATAAAGTAAAGTCCGGGCATAAACAGCCATTAAGGAACATTTCAGGAAAAGTAACAAAGTTGCCTAATGAAGTGGTTTGGAAAGGGCAAGTTACTTGCTTTGATAGATTTTCTTACTTTTGTTTTATGGAGTTTTTCCTTTTAAGGGAATCCTTCTATAGCAAAATGTCATCTTGTACTTTCCTCCGGTCAGCTGTAAATATTCCTGGATGTTTGTATATGTTCCTGATGTACATTTTGTATATACATTGCATTTCTTAAGAGGTTTTTTTTTTCATTTTAATTTTATGTAATTTTATTTTCTTTTATTCTCTATTTTTATATTTACTTTTATTTTTTTTACTTCCTTTGTACTAGAGAAAACAACTACCTGAGTCAAATTCCTTGTATGTGTTGCATACCTGGCAACAAAAAAACAATCCAGATTCAGATTTTTAATATAATCAGTAAGTGAAAAAAATATCTGTGAATTGAATAATTGAATTTGGAGCAGTCGGGTTCTTCAAAACCTTGATAATGTGCCTTGAAAGTGCTCGTTCATAACCTTACAGTGCAGATGATCCGCCTGATTGTAAGGATGAATCCCAATTCTACCCCTTAGCCCTTTTCCTTAGCCCTCTGTTTTGAGGGCTGGCAGTGACGTAAGCAGATGTGACAGTAGTCGTAGCTACAGCTGGTAAAGCTAGTTTGATATAACGAGAAGTTGTAAAATACAAGCAACAATACAGAACATGGTTATGTACTTAAGATTTAATACTAAATTATAATTAAGCGATTCCTTCGGTCTCCACTCTGGCTTCTTGTCAGCGGGTGCAGTGTATTATGGGAAATTGTCATACCCCTTCCTTTCAAGTGAGGTCTTGGTCTGTCTTCATTTCAAGGGCTATGTAGGCCTTCATCTTAGCCCTTCCTCTTAGCCCTACAGAGTATTGGGACACCACTTCACTAGACGTGAACTCGCAAAACCAAGGGCTAAGGGGTAGAATTGGGACAGACCCTAAGTCTTTTTAAGGCAGATCCACCTTGTAAAGCTACTAAATTAAATAAATGAGCTCAGTCTGCATAGGTGCTGCCCCAGTAGCCTTAGAGAAGAAACAGGAGTGAGCTATAAGCTTGTCAACAGTGAGCGGCAACCGCAGGCCTGGAAGTGATGACTGCATGTGTAGTGATAGCATTGATGCTTCCTCCTGTACTGACTTTTTATCAGAGCTGGGCATTTCTTTGTTAAAATAAAAACAAAGATCACTGCTAACACATCTTCATGAAAAAAGATCTTTTCAAACCTCTCCCCCGACACGTTTGAGCGAGAGTTTGATTCACAAACTGACTCTTGTCATGACCTCTACCTCTCAGCAGCAACACCCGCCTGTAACACTGTTTCTGATTGGCCCGTAATGAATATGATTGACTGAACAATCATCCAATCACCATTTGAAGACCCCATCAAATATAACCTGTACTAGAAATCTTAATCTGCATTTATGGCAGATGTCTTGTTAGCTTGTTTCATGTTTAAGTGATTTTGAAAAATCTGAAAAAGAGAAATTTTACTGTATATCTGAAGTGTAGCTACAATGAGAAGCTAGCTAACTCCCTCTTCAACTATACTGTTTACTTTTAATGTTAATGTTAGTTTTTATGAGTACATTTACTGATTGTTTTTATGCAGGTGTGGACACACATGTGCACCGAATCTCCAACAGGCTGGGCTGGCTGAAGAAACCAAGTAAGAACCCTGAAGAAACACGCAAGGCCCTGGAGGAGTGGTTACCCAGGTAACAGGATGATTAGTTCACTGCTGACCCGTATCGCCAGATTAGCACTGATCAACAAATCAATAAAGAGCAGCGTCACTGAGATTAACCTACACAGAGTACATCACTGACACGGTTTATGTCATTTTAAAAGGGAAGGAGAAGAATCTAACCAACATGTTTCATGATTCCAGTTCTGTTTCTGCTTAGAAAAATATGAGATAGATCAGGGGTCACAAATATTTTACAAAAGTTTATGATGATTCTGGTTGAGGAATCAGGATATACACACCTAAACTGACTTTTTATGTCTTTTAATATGCTCTGTGTGTTTCATGGATGTCTGTCTTGTTTTATGTGTTGACACCAACCTAAAAATGGGCCTGAAGATGAAAATCAGCCACTTGGTTATAATCCCATACATTTAGATGTTTATGTTTATTATTGCATACTGTCCCTTTTAAGAAAATAAATATCAAATATCAAACTTCACTAAAATCACTATAAAACTTAATTTTCCCAAGATATTATTCATATTTACCCACATTTAAGCCTGTAGATGCATTCTTAAATCAATAAAAAACCTTTTGAATTAAACATAATAAAAATTCTTATTCAATCCTCAAGACAAAATTCAGTTTAGTTGCGTTACACACTGTATAGAAGTAAGAAATGTAAAATATGACTTTCAAATTTCATATACTTATGACAGAAAATTTATTAAAATATATTCATAAAAAAACAATTGTTTTTGAGGTTCATCAATAGTATGTGACATTCAGGATGATGAGCTGTAAGAAGGGGATCTTGAATGGTATTGCCTTCTTTATTCTATTTATGTGTATTATACCTTCTTTAGTCTATTTAAGTTTGAATATTTTATTTACTTCCTTTCCCTGAAGCCAGCTACTGTAATTTCACAGTTTCCCAGCTTGGGATCAAAGAAGCACATCTGTCGATGAGTCTTTCAAATTTGAAATTGCTAAGTCACATGTTTATGTAATTTAAGAAGAGGAGTAGATGAGAGCAAACAGAAGCTGTACAGCACTGTTTCTAACTATGAAATTAAACAGGTTGTTGAAGATCCCCTCTCTTCCTTCTCTGCAGAGAGCTGTGGAGTGAAATCAACTGGCTGCTCGTGGGTTTCGGTCAGCAGATTTGCCTTCCCGTCAACCCCCTGTGCTCCGTGTGTCTGAACCAGCACAGCTGTCCGTCTGCATTCAAATCCTCTCCAACAAAGAAACCTAAAGTGGGATCCCCCAAGTCTCCGAGTTCAACCTCGTCTTTCAAAATAAAAACTGAACATGAACAAGAATCTCATTTTAAAGATGAGAGGACAGAGACTGAGCCTGTTTCCCCGAAAGCACAGAAAAGGACAATAAAGAGGAAAGTGAAGCTCTGATGAAGTTAACATCAGTGGTTTCTGAGCTGTGCCTAAATAAAGGACAAGAGGACCCTAACACACACAGAGCATGCAGAGAAACACTGGCCACCAAGTGTCTCAGACCTGAGGCGATCTGTATGTTTTATTAACTGTTTATTTGACACTACAGGAACTTTACATTTACTTTTTTATATGAAAGCTGATATTTTTGTACTGTTAGTGCATTGATCTTTATAACATAATAAAGAAAATCCATGTATTACTTACTTACTTACTTACTTTATACTTTATTTCAGACCCTTAGGTCCATATAATTGTATTAATAACAGAACAACAGATAAGGGATAAAAAGAAATTAAAAAAGGAAAAAACACAATTCATATATTACCAGCAATTAAAACACAAACAGACTTTTGTACCAATGTTTCCAGTAACTGGATGTAAACCTTGTGTCACTCATTGTGAGCTGAGTAAGTGACATTATTATTTCATTGTCTGAATCAACCAATCGACCTATGAATTTGTACATGTAGTTTCTAAGAACAGCATAAAATGTGGGCACATTGTGATAAACAAACATGTGACTTGCACTCGTCCATCGAGGATATTTAAGAAATATTCTAAAAGCATCATTATAAGCTATCTGTACCTTTTTAATTTTTACTTTACTGTAGTTGTTCCATAAATGGGCAGTGTACAGTGGAGTACAGTAAGCTCTAAAAAGCTCAGTTTTAACATTTTCTGTACACATCTGAAATTTCACGTGCTAATATATTAGCTTGTGCATACAATTTACAGCACTGACGCTGGATATCATCATCGTCACACAGATCACTTCTGATAATGTGCCCCAGGTATTTAACTTTATCCACCACACTGAGGACTTGACCACAGAGGAAGAAGGATGGAAACTGCTGCTTCTGATCATCTTTTGTTCTCACTATCATTATCACACTCTTTTTACAGTTGTATTTAATGTCAAACTGCAAACCATAGCTAGAGCAGATTCGCAGAAGTTGCTGCAGGCCAGCACTGTAAGGTGAAAGGATGACCAAGTCATCAGCATACATCAGATGGTTGATGATCCTGTCACCCATCATACATCCAGTCTTACAAGCTCTCAGATGGTCCGAAAGGTGAGTCAAGTATACATTAAATAAGAGGTGAAAGTATACCACCTTGGAGGACTCCATTAGTAACAGAGAAAGGTGCTGACACACTCCTGCCCCATCGAACTTGCATGGTTTGATGCAAGTACCAAAAATGTAGTATTCTTATCAGGTAGAAAGGGACCCCCCTATTTTGTAGTTTTAGAAATAATTTTTCATGATTAATTCTATCGAAAGCTTTGGATGCGTCAAGGTAACACAAAAATATTGTAGAGTTTTTTCTTCTGTATGCACTTACAACTTCCTTTAAGGCATATATACACATATCTGTACTGTGTTTATGTTTAAAGCCAAACTGATGGTCAGTTGTTGTTATATACTCTTGTAAGCGATCCAAAAGAATAAGTTCTAACACTTTAGACAGTATACTAGCTAAAGCAATAGGCCTGTAGTTCTAAATGCTAGAGATTTTACCAGTTTTGTCTTTGACAACTGGTACTAATAGCACAGATAACATAGACTCAGGTAACACACCATGCATTAAGAATCCAGAAAAACAGATACCAAGATATTCAGAGTGGATGTGATGATCTTCTTTTAAATGTTGGTGTAAATTTATTAGAACACGAATTTCAAAATTGTTTTAAAGCAATAAAATGAGCTACCCATAAGTGTACCAGAATATTCCATGTATATACTCATGATGAAACAATATTTTGTTATAGATCTTTAGTATATAACTAGAAATATGTACAAGACAGCATGATTACTCTTAAAAGTGTAGTCAGCGATGTGGGAGAAAACGAGTGGAGAGGTTGTTGATAAACAAATTTAGACCCGCCTCTCCCTTCATACCTCACCCCTGGCTCCACCCCAGAAAGCTGATGGACGTCCATTGCCATGGAAACAGCCGTAGAAACTGCATAGCTGACCAACATAGCTAAGGTAACCCTAACTCGTCAGACAATTCGACTGCCGTTATTGATAACATCACAACAACAGTACATTTTGGCAGATTAGACAATAAGATGAATGCCCGACGGCTGTTACTGTTATGTGAAGCACCACAAAGCTAATGTTGCTACCTATCCAGCAGAAAGATGGTGACATTCGCGTCCGTTTTCAGGTCTTTCAATTCGGGGAGTTCCCTCCACCGTCGGAAAGCAACACCAATGTTGACCCGGGTCTTCGCTCTTTCATGGTCATAGCCCTTCTTTTTCATTTTTCACTCCTCTGACCTTTTTCTTTTGGGCTGTTTTTCAGCCATTGCTACTGCACCTATTTTATCTCTCTCTTACGCTAACTGCACATGCTATGCAACCTACTACTCCCCCTCCCCCCTCTGTCTGATCTGCGCATGAGTAAGATCGCCCCCTGGATGAGGGGGGTGTACCTTGTTTTGGTAACTCGGCCCGAGCCACAGTATTTACCCGCTGAAATTCAGAGCCAAGGCTGTGTATTGAAACCAGACTTTTTTTTTTCAAAATGTTGTCAGTGGGGACATCTTGTAGATGGAGAAGAGAAATACGGTGATTTTGACAACTAGTGCATTCGATTAGAAGATTAGTAGATCGCTTACTACACCTTTAATTAGCTTAAAACAGGCTTCCACTTCTGCAGGTAGATGTCAAGACGCAATTGTAACTTTGCTGTTAAATTTTCCATACAGTCTACTTCCTTGAGTCTTTGTTTCCATTGGTCCAAGGTCGGTGGGTGAGGCTTAAGCCAGTTCACTGTTATGTTTTGGTGAGCTTTTAGCAAGAGAGCTCTTATTACAGCTTCTGTCTCCCTCACCCAAACCCTTCAAGTGATGTAATTCCTAAAATCATTCCTAGAATCATCTCTGTGAATAAAAATCTCTTTTACAATAGACACTTGCCAACAAAGCTACAAAAATTAAAAAACAACAAAACATGAAACAGCACAACAATTCACTTTTTAAAACAGGATTAAAATATACAGTGACCTTTAAGAAAAACAGCTACACTTCTCTGTCACCACATTTTTTATGAGCCTTTTTAATTTTTTTTCTCAACAAGATCAATTAATCTGTCTTCAGCTGATTTTGGAGGTTGTTTCATGCCCAAGGTGCTTTGCGAGAAAAGACAGTCTTCACAACATCTGTAAGAGTTCAAGGAACTGTGAAGAGCAACGAAGTGGAGGAGCGCAGCAGGTAACAAGCAGAGCTGAAACGAAGGAGTCTGCAGAGGTATGATGGGGATTTACCAAGTAATGCTCTGAAGATAATGTATCAGTGCTGTTGTCTGTGGACTGATAAGGATGTCCAGGAAACCAGATCATGAAGACTGCAGAGAAGAGTGAGGGGGTTAGCATTAATGAAGTGAAAGGATGCACAATAAACTGAATCAAGAGTTTGTAAAACTGGAAGTTGGCTGGTAACTGACTGGAACTTGACTGGCATTAGTCTGGGAGGGTAAAATGAAAGTTACTGCATCTGTAATAGATGTTAGATTAAAGTGTTTCTCACTGAATGCTGCTTATTACCTACGCCAAGGTTATGTTTCCACCGGTTTATGTGTTTTTTTTTTGAGATTTGAAAATGGCACAACTGAAAAATGATTAGATTTTAGTGGTGATCCAGATAACCTCCTTTATCAAATGATCATTTTTGTTCAATAACTGTCTAACTCATAATAATATCAACATGATTCTGGTTCTAGATGTGGGTTCAGGGTCAAGAAATCATATTATGATGGTAACTTTATCATGAAACTATAGCTTGTGATAAGTCGTATCAACCTTCTGTTCCTGATTTAGCTCCATTATTGAATATCATGAAACTATAGTTGTTATCAGTACTGCAGTTAAATCCTTGCATTTTGACACTAGCTGACAGAAAGAGTTCAGGCAGTCAGTTAAATGTTCTTGCTCAGCTCTTGGTTGATGTGGGAAATGTAATTTAAAAGTATTGATTTTTCAGAAAACAAAAAAATGCTCATAAATGATCAGTAACATGAGTAAATGTGATTATTTTTTTCTAACCCCAGAGAGTAAGATAACATCAACTACTACACTCATTACAGCAGCACTTCTTCTCAGTGTTATTGTTTCTTTAATCCTTAAGTAATTAAGCTTACATTACGATCCTTTTAGAGGTGTGTCACCTTTAGAGCACACATTTCATGTTGGCTCTCTGCCCAAACCAACTCATCATGAAGCTGAGCCAGCAGTCATGTTGTTTTAACTATGATGACGCTGCTGCTGCTGCTGCTGTTCACAACCTGTTTTTCCGACAGTCTGATACAGTTTAAGAATTCATCAGTATCTAAACAGGACTATGAACTCTCAATGTATCTAAATGATCCTGTGGATCTACAGATCTGATATAGGGTCTCTATCTCAACATAGAAAACTATACAAGTATCAGATGTTAGTTAATCTTTATTTACATAGTGCCAAGTCATAACAAATATTGTCTCAAGGCTGTTTACAAAATGAAGCCAAGACCACAGTGTTTGTTGTTTCATTTACAAAAAACGAACGTGAGTCCTCCAGCAGTGTCATTCAGCAAAGGTAAAGACATGAAAACTTAATTTAACAGAAAACGGGATCAGAACCTAAAAATCTATGTAAACAACTGTAATCTATCCTTTAATTTCACAGTCATTACAGCAATTATGGTAACTATGCTGTTTAAAAGGAGCAACACTTAAATTAACCTCAACTGTAAATACACTCATATCACAGGTTATAGATGCTGAACATGTTCCTGATGTTTGATGTAACATTTGGAGTCATGCAGTTCCCAGCTTTCTGTCCATACCAATAATAGCAACATCAATATATCTTTAATATACTCTCACCTGTTCTCATATTCACACAAACAGAATAAGCAAATCACTGAATACAACTGGTGCTGCAGTCAAAGCACAATTGATGAGTTGAAATACACACCTTTTCTGAATTATGTATTAAATTATGTGCGAGGTGGAGCCTGCATTGAGGATAGTCATATGTTTTAATCTAAAAAAACCCAATAATTTCCTAAAAGTACTTTTGTAGATGTTCATGGATGTTTCTTGTTAATAAACATTGACTATCATATTTGTACATTCAGTCATACATTGATTTATTTGGTTGTAACAGTGGAGTGCAGTTTCCTCAAACCAAAAGTATGCTTGTTGGGGTGCTGCTTTGGTGATGCAGGTGAAAGCCATGCACGTACAATGAAGGCTCTTGTCTTGAGCAGGCAGCCAAGGTTCAAATCTCCCTTTAGACCACTTAGTGAGTCTTACCCTGTCCCCCTCCACCTTTTTGTGCCTGTTTGCTGCATGTCCACTGGTAATAAAGGCCGAAATGCCCCAAATATATGTATGTTAATAATAGGAATGTAAGTTACTAATAAAATGATAAAGTGTGGTAAAAAAAAATGTTTCCCTTGTCTGCATTATCTTTTCAGCTAAGCGCTGTCCCTGTCACAGCTTACAAAAGACCAATGCATTTTTTTCTAGCAGTCATAGATAAGTAAATATGATTCACTGCTACAGTGACCATCACCAGCCCTCCCTGTAGGCTACTCCATCAAATCAAACTTTATTTAACCCCTGATGTGAGCTGAAGGGGAGGGCCGTGCCACACCACAGTGTGAAAGAAGGGGAAATAGTGACAGACAGGACAAGACAAGACAAACGGAAAGGACGATAGACAGGTAGTATAAATAATTTGAGATAGTAGTCCAAGCGCTGTGCTGATCTAAGTCCAAACAGGAAATAAAGGCACCAGAGATGTGGGGTCCTGGTGGACCCACAGGGCTGAGATATGGAGGAGCATGCGTCACAGGATGTGAGAACATGTGTAAGAGTGCCCAACTCTACATGTTCTGATGGGACAAATACTTTCTTTAAAGTTAGTCTCAACAGGAGCTTGAGTGTCTGTACACACATGCATGTGAGGTGGTCACTGAATACCCAAGAAGCTGCCCATACCCAGGGAGACCACAGCCACGGGCACCCCCCGGGCCACCAGGGCACCCCAGACCCACCACACGGGCCCCCAAGGCCACAGGATCCAGAAACAGCCCCAGGACCCAAGGGGCACTGACTTGCCTCCTCCCACCCCTGAAGGCACCAAGGACAACACCAGAGCATCCAGGCGTGGTAACATTTCTGACTGTTGGTATTACATTTTCCTGTTTTAATTACCATTAAGTCCTGTTTGATTTCCTCACTTTGTCAATAACTCACTGTGATGCTGCTCATCCCTTGGAAAAGCCAGAACTACGTGTCTGCTCCTCAGCAAAGCAGTAGTGTTCTCTCGACTGGCGATCTGTTCAGGGTGTACCCCGCCTCTCACCCAATGACAGCTGCATAGGCTCCAGGTTCAATTCAGATGCAAAAAGAGTTTAAATATCACTACTTAATTTACCAAGAGACTTAACATCTCAATGTAAGAAATATACAAAATAAAAATTCAGAATGACACTAAATAAATGTCCCCTTCCTGTCCCCTACTTTCCTCCCTTTTTCCAGCGTGTTTTTTATTTTCAAATAGTTTCCTTCGCCAAGCAGTTTGTTTCTGCCAACATTTGTTAGTTTGTTTGTTTAAATGTCATCCATTCATCCATTACTGCTTATCCCTTTCGGAGCTCAGGGGCTGGAGCCTGACAGCTGACATTAGGCTGGAAGAGGGTACACCCAGAAGTAGTCGTTAGCCAATCGCAGGGCCACATACAGAGATTGACAACCATTCACACTCACACTCATACCTAAGGGTACTTGGAGTCACCAATCAACCTAATGAGCTTGTTTTATTTCTGTGGGAGGAAGTCCGACTGCACGGACAGAACTCAGGCATGCTTGGGGAGAGATTTGAATGCCACACAGAAACTGCTGCGCCACCCTATGGACCAAAATCCATAAATGAACATAAAAATCCTCTTTAAAAATGCACTAAAGTGCATCTTTCTTAAATGAATGCCACTTAACTAAGTTTACCCATGCAAAATGTCTGAATGCTACTTTCTTTTCAATGAAAACAAGAAAAACATGTTTTTATGTGTACATGATGAGTAAAGGAATCTTAAAATCTTAAAACACTAAATGTTGCTGATACTGTAATTTTTAGTGCATTGCAGAAATGTTGGGCCCTGTGAAATACATCATTATGATCTTATACTAAACCCAGCCCTTGATAGTTTATTCCACAAAGTCAAAAAAAATAAAAGAAATATGACGATAAAAATTGATAGATTATTGCAGCCAAGTGTTAAAAGCTGTACAAAAAGTAATCAGCTGAAAATTAAACAATACATTTTAAATTAAACTATGTGATATTTACATCTTTGCATTTAGACAATTTTAAGCATTTATCTCTGACTTTTAAACTATAATCAGTCCCTATTAATCTCGGATCTTTAAACCCTGGTAGAGATTTAACACTTTTAGATCATGCATTCATCTGGTCTGATTTAGGAGCTGTGCACCAATTGTATTATTTCAGTCCACATTCCCAGCTCTGCGCATCAGTGGGGCTTCAGCGGCAGTTGATTTCTTAAATACAGTTTTCCCTCAAACAGCCTGATTGTTGTGTACAGGTTCCCAGACAGCAGATCGGCGCTGCTGTCGTCAGGTGTGCGCAGAAGGGGACGTACAGTCGAGGCATCTGTTGTTGACGCCTCCTTTAGTCTCGCCGGGTCGCTCAGGAGGACACACGCCCAGCTGGAAACGAGCTTTAAGAGTTAGGTTCGTGGAAGAGCTCTCTAATCTCTGATCTCTTGGATTACTTCTCTGATGGACGGGACCTGGCGTCATCCCTAGTTTTTTTGCTCACTATTTTACGCACGCTGAATCCACCTCTGCGCGCCCTCGTTCACGCGTCGGCACACTTATGATGGATTAAACTCTGATCACCAACTCTCTTCTTGTGCTCCTCGAACATTTGTGGATCATTAATGGACTCGCATCATGCTCAGTTATGTTGATTTTTTGGTCATTTGGGCGCGCACTGGTTCACTGGATTAGGAGGCAGGGACTTTCCGCCGCCTTTGGACCAAACACCTGCTTATTCTCCTGAGACTCTTTGACCTGTTTCACCCACTGTTACGCGCCGGGATGGAGAGCCAGCTCAGACCCCGGCTCTGTTTCCTGACCAAAGGGGAGCGCGGATATGGGTTTCACCTGCACGGAGAGCGCAACAGAGGCGGACAGTACATCCGCAAAGTGGAGCCCGGGTCCTCGGCGGAGATGGCGGGGCTGCGGCCGGGGGACCGGGTGGTGGAGGTGAACGGGGAGAATGTGGAGAACGAAAGCCACCACCAAGTGAGTTGATACGTCCCGATTAATGCGGCCAGTGAGAACCACAGGCAGGTGTGTGCATGTCAGATCACAAACTCAGGAGAGGCGCATAAAGTCAGAGGCACAAACAATGACTCCGGTACCTGTTCGACCACTTTTCCCTTTGCCTGAGGAGAAGGAGGAGGGGGCACTTAAATGGGTCAATGTGATCCTTGTGAGATGGGATCACTGGTGTCTTTGTTGTGCCCAAATTGAGTTATATACAGCTCAGAGTGACTAAAAAGCACATGTGATTGTATCAACAGGCAATGGGGGGCATTTCTTAAGGGCCCCATGTTCCAAGGGGTCTCAAGATGATCATTATAGGTGAACATGAAAGAGGGTGACCTCAGGCTAGTTGGGATATAAGGTTAAATGGGACAGTTAAACAAAAGTGGCTTGATTTTCTTACCTTTTGAGTGACACCAGAGCCTGTAAGTCCAAGCTGAGATGTCCTGCTGGTAAACAATGTGATTCACTGATCTAACAGCAGACTGTTGGACACGACCTGCATTTAAATGATGATTCATATATTTTCTGTCCCTAAACTTTGGTTAACTTCAACCATAGGATCATATTTCTAATTATTCCAGCATAATACAATCAGTTATTCAAACCATAAAAAATGGACTAAATGCTTGTTATTATTTTTTTTAGCCAGTTGCAAAGTTTACAAGCTCCACAAAAGAGTTTGTCCCCATTGCTGTTTAAGATGATAAGCAATAATTAAAGACAGTGATAAACACTGAAGGGAAGTAAGATAATCAATCAATCTTTATTATTTGTATAGCAACAAATCCAAACAAATGCTATCTCAAGACACTTTAAAACAAGCAGGTCGTAGCCATTCACCTTATTTTTAGACACATACACTGCCTGGCCAAAAAAAGAGTCCCCACCTGGATTTAACTGAGGAAATAGGTACAACCCTCCTATTGGATAATTACTGCGTGAGCGATTTTCTTTCAGCTGGAAACAAGTTATTTAACCCCAATGATGCAATGAGTAGCTTCTCATTTCTTAAACAGCCATGATGAAGTACACATCCTGTGGTTGTAGAAAGGATGTTAGTCTGTTTAAGAAGGTCAAGGCACTTCCATTAATTAATCCAAAAAAACATCAAAGGAGATTACAGAAACTATTAAAATTGGAGTAAGAACTGTCCATATCTAAACCATTATCTTTAAGGGAGAAATGCGGTTGGAAAAAATCCTGAATGATCATGATTGGCGATCACTTAAATGTTTGGCCAAATCAAATAAAAGAAAAACAACAGTAAAATTCAGGGTTCAATAGTGTAAGTAAGAGCATTTCCACACGCACAATGTGATGGGAACTCAAGGGATTGGGACTGAACAGCTGTGTAGTCTTAAGAAAACCACTAATCAGCAAGACCAACCAAAAAAAAAAGGCTTCAGTTTGCGACATAGCATAAAGATTGGACTGTGGAGGACTGGAAGAAGGTCATGTTGTCTGATGAGTCCAGATTTATCCTGTTCCAGAGTGATGAGAGCATCAGAGTAAGAAGAGAGGCAGGTGAAGTGATGCACCCATCATGCCTAGTACCTCCTGTACAAGCCTGTGGGGGCAGTGCTGTGATCTGGGGCTGCTGCAGTTGGTCAGGTCGAGGTTCAGCAACATTATGGCCCAAAGAATTCAAATTGTGAAAGAGTGGTTCAGGGAGCATCAGACATAATTTTCACACATGGATTGGCTACCACACAGTCCAGACCTTAACCCCATTGAGGATCTTTGGGATGTGTTGGAGAAGGCTTTGTGTAGTGGTCAGACTCTCTCCCATCATCAATACAAAACCTTGGTGAAATGTTCATGCAATTCTGGAAGGAAATAAATCTTGTGAGATTGCAGAAACTGATCGAAACAATGCCACAGCTGTTATCAAAGCTAAAGGTAGTCCATATATAAGCCCTGGTTGCTTAAAGTTTCAGGGCCAAAAACACTGCACTACAAAAACTCACTCATGTTGGACAGCCATCCACCCAAGCCTTTTTGGGGGGTGTGGGTTCAGCAGTGGGAGTTGGGCAGAGAAAAAGGGACTAATATAAGAACTGGTGATATAGACAAAATCATGGATGCCCAAACCGCATATCTGCCCCATCATATCATGTCTGTTGAATTGAAATATTTTAAAGCAGTGGATCCCAAACTATTCACAGCCTGTACCCCCTCAGACACTTGACCTCCAGCCGTGTACCCCCTACTCTCACACAGTTAGAGTAACAAGAAAAAGAAATGTGTCTGTAAGCCTGCCGCCAACCCTCCCACATTTAAATGCATAACATACAAATAAATCAGTTAAAGTGGATTATTTCTCATGGAAGAGATGTATATATATATTTTTAATTTAGATCGATTTATTCAGTGGGCAAAATAGAAATTCACATTTCTGGAACATGTTCAGTTTTGAACTTGAAGCTGTTACAAACTCACCACAGCTTTAATGAGAAGGATGTCTGACTGAACTTATGTTATTAGAATCTTAGATAAGCTCGGACATTTCCTTCTCCAAAATGCCTAACAAATCCATCCTCCAGCCAACATTTTAGGCCTTTATCAAATCTCACAATAAAAACATTTGCCATTTTGAACTTGAACTACTAAAGCAACTGTTTTAAACCTGACAGGTATTCACGTACCCCCTATTTCACTTTGCGTAGATTAGTTTTGGAATCATTGTTTTAAAGGTTAGTCCATCTTGTTTTCAAGAGAGTCCACTCTATCTGGTTGTAAAGGTATAATGTAGTGGCATAAATGAATAAAACCCATGGACAAAAAGATCATTCAGATGTTAACAGTTATAATGATTATAAGGTAGAAAGGACCAGTGTTTGTAATAGCTGAAACTGAACACATCAGTAAACCACTATATCACAATTTTTGTGGCACATTATTATCTCAGTATTGCAATATTATGATTTTGTGCATTCAATAACGTACATAAATTTGGGACACTTGTTAAGTATGTTAGTGCAGCTTCCAGCAGGTGACATTTAACCTAGACGTCCCCTAGGTAAATCTTCTGCTGTCACTGGGACAGACAATTAAGTTAATAAATGTTTCAGTAACCATGCTTTATATAAAAATGTTTTTAATAGAAACTCTATTTTATGCACACATTACTGTAAGTTCTTAAGGTTATAAAAAATAGTAAAAAAAAATGAAGTATAGCCCTGTTTATAGTACTGAAATATATCATGACGCATTGTACCATCAATGATGTATCAAGATTTGTATAATATCCTTAGATTCTTACCAACGCTCATCCCTTATATACACAAAAACATTAAATAAAATTGTGTGGCAGTCGGGCACAATGATATGAGAGCAGAAGAACATGATACTTTTTACTGGACTCTTAGTTCACGAAGAAATACTCTATGCCTTTTTAAGGAAAAGCCCCTTTAAATGCTCTGTTTCTACTTCCTGGGTTTTATGATGTCATAGCTACACAGGCTTCACCTACATGTGTGTTTTCTGCTGGTCACAGGCAGACGCCATCACTCTTTAAGTCCACTGACCCCTTTCCCATCAGGCAGAGCTCATTATCATACTCCCCTAAACCCCTTCAGATCCAAATGTTTGCAAACATGAGGTCCAAAGAGCTGTTTGGGCAAATATGGTCTCTTGAAATTCTTGTGATGCAAAAAGTCATTTGAAAGCCACATACGGATTTTCACTGATGCGTTTGCTTTTTCATCCAAATCTAAGAGAGCCCTGATTTAGATTTAGTTTTGAACTTTAAAATGACTAAACCTTCCCATGCCAACATGCCCCAACATTATCATTTTAGTTCCTGAAGTTTCCTCTCTGTGCTCTTCTACCCTCCCTGCAGGTGGTGAACAGAATCCGTGAGGTGGCCCATCGGACCCGACTGCTGGTGGTGGACAAAGACACAGACGATTACCTCCTTAGTCGGGGCCTGGCCTGCACTGAGGACCTGGCTATTGAAATGGGGACCCTCTCCCCACGGCCCTCGCCTGCGCCCACACCCTCTGCCTCTCCCTTACCCAGAGAGAATTCACCCCTGCCCACCAAAACCCACCACACACACTTGTTTCTGCCCGCCCCAGACTTCACCACAAACACGAGCCAGCACGGCAAAGTCAAGAAACCCTCGGTGATATCAGTGACGGACGCGGAGGTAAGACAGCAACAACAGTGGGAGAGTCTTCAACAGGGCCCTATTTAATCTATTTAATTTCCAGAATTACAATTTAATTTTTCCCATACTCTGTGTTTTTCTGTTTTATTTTTTGGAGAATTAGTTTGCCTTAACCGGAAAGTGTACGTGTGTTGCAGCAGCAGTGTTTCACTACAAATGAACATCGCCCACTACTGGCCTGGCATGCACGCTACAGCATTTTCAGTTGTTCTCTCAGATCTGTGTGAACTAGGGCTGTAAAGTCCAAGTCGACTGGTCGACTAATTGGTCGATGCGTGCTCAGTCGACCAAAATTCTGATTGGTCGACCAAATGTCAATTTATTTTTTTCCCCTGCAGTTCATTTCATCAGGAGAAACGTATCAAGTGAGATGGGGGTATTTTCTGAGCACCCCCATCATGTCTCAGAACACCATTTTAATGTTTTTATCGTTCATTTCAATATTTTTATTAAGAACATTTCAATATTCTAGTCTAATAATGGTTTATTCGTTTTATAGTTGCATACGCACCTGCCCGCTGCAACAGTGGCATCGCTCACCCAGTCCGCGCTGGATTTTATGCCTCATATTAACACCCAAATGCACCCAAAAACGACATCACAGAATGAATGACAGTTTTATTTCTTAGGATATGAGGTCCATTGGTGTTGTGGAAGGCCAAGAAAAACATTGAAACCTGGATATTCAGTGCCAGTGCGCCTCACAATTACGCACGCCCTCACAGCAAAATACAAGGGAGTAAAAAGAGAACGTTTCCGAGTTAATAGATAAAGATAACAGATGTGTATGTCTCTTCGAATGGAGTCCTATATGAAAGTGACTGCCCATTACATTGATAAGACTGGAAAGCAAAGAGTCGTGTTGAGAGAAAAAATAGAAGAGGCGCACACAGGGGAAAAACATCGCTGCGCGATTATAAGTTGCCGATGCCTTCAGTTCCAGCAGAAAAAGTGTCTGTTGTAGTGAACAATGTGGTTAATATGAAACTCTGTGTGGGAACACTGAAAGAGTCCCATGAAAATCCAGGTTCCAATGTTTTTCTGGATATTCAGTGCCAGCGCGCCTCACAATTACACATGCACTAACGGCAAAATACGAGGGAGTAAAAAAGAGAAAGCTTCCGAGTTAATAGATAAAGATAACAGATGTGTGCGTCTCTTCGAATGGAGTCCTATATGAAAGTGACTGTCCACTTCATTGATGAAGACTGGAAAGCAAAGAGTCGAGTTGAGAGAAAGAAAGGAGGAGAAGGGGAGGGGAGAAACACATGGGGGGGGGTCGATTGGTCTATTTTTGGTCGACAATAGCTGTGTTTTAGTCAACCAACAATTTCTTTGGTTGATTACAGCCCTAGTGTGAACGCAGAGCACTTTTGAAAACACAAAGGAAAATCTTTCAGTTTCTGGTGACAGTGTTGTGTAACTGGGGCCTAAGTCAAATCCTTGCTTAATAGACACCCAATTTGTGATGTAAATGGTCAAACACACCAGGACATGGGACCTTTAAAGTGACTCCAGCCAGCATGTTTATATCCTAAATGAAAGAAGCTGATCATCCAAGAGAGGCTGTATGAAAAAGCACATTACAGTCTCCATTTGAGCCTCATAACAGAGCCTGAAATTAAGAAAACTCATCAGAGCTTTGCATATTTGATTTTATTGTTAGTGGTTTAGATGTGAACTTTATCTGCTTCCTCTGTAAATCATAATCCTTATCCTCATCATAGTCATCAAGAACATTTATTGCGTAAACAACAAACATTTGTTTAACCCCAAATGTTTTATATCTCAGACCAGCTCTATTCTAGACTTTAACAATACTCTTTAGAAGACTATTTACAACTCTAAGCAGCCGGGATTGTAAACTTAAACAGGTTCCAGTTATCCCAGCATAAACCTCGACTTCATGGGGGTGAAATAACAAACTTAAAAACATGCCTGAAGCGACTGGAAAACGTCCAAGTACAAGTTTAAGCTCCTGTGAGGAGTTTTAAGCTGGTTATGAAACAGACTGAAATTAATACTGATGTGTCTCTGTGAGCAACAAAAGCTTATTAGACCATCAGGAAGAGGATTAATCGTTTATTCAAAGTTATTTTTACTGTACGTAAATGCTGCTGTTGCGGGGCAGGTGTCAGACAAGAGGATTAATGGCACCCTACAAAAGACTTCTATTAAAAATCTGTTTTTCACTGAAAAGATTCACGAAGAGTTTAATTTAGGACAGGACGATGTGGGCCAAAAAGCCATATCTTATTATTTTTGTTTTTTAGATTATCTTTGTTTGTACTTGTTGGGTTATATAATCTTTGAATAGACAAAAATATGATAATACAGCAACAAGAAACGGGAGTCCTTTATGCCTAACAAAATTGCAGCTCCATTCATACTAGGGCTGGATTATGGCAAAATTATAATCCTGATTACTTTGATAGATATTAAAATTGCAATTATTTGTCTCAAAAAAGATGAAATGAGTCCAGTTTCTCATGTGGCAGAGTAGTCTTTTAGTCTTGATTGTTCCATTTTCATAATTGATGGGGGCAGTAATTGCAATTGACATTGAAAATTGACTGGATGACTGACTTGCATGACGGTAAAAAGTTCCCACCTTTGACACAAAGTTCCTGATTACCTTTGTCCCGACAAATACTCGACTGTAGAGCCTCACTATTGACCTTTCATGACCCATGATGACCCTCATAGTTTTAAGTGAATCCAAAATAAACAAAAATAAATATATGGCCTCAACACTGACAGACAGACTGATAAAATGCATTAACAAGCGTTTAACAAGTTTTATTTGAATATGAATCTGGTCTTCCTTCAGTTTTTGTCTTCAATTCAGATACAAAAACAGTTTGTATATCAGGACTTCAATTACCAAGAGACTTAACATTTCAACCTAAGAAAGATACAAAATAAAAATTCGGAATAACACTAAATAATCCCCCCTTTCTTCCCCCTACTTCCCTCCTTTTTCAGCGTCGTACTCCATTTTTTCTCATTTTTTTAATGTGCTTGTTTTTATTTTCATTTAGTTTCCTCCACCAAGCAGTTTGTATTTGCCAACATTTGTTAGTTTGGTTGTTTTAATATAATCCATTCATCCATTATCTATATTGCGTATCCCTTTCGGTGCTCAGGGGCTGGAGCCTGACATTGGGCTGGAAGAGGGTACACCCAGAGCTAGTCGTTAGCCAATCACAGGGCCACATAGAGAGACGGATGACCATTCACGCTCACACTCATACCTAAGTACAACTTGGAGTCACCAGTCAACCTAATGAGCATGTTTTTGTCTATGAGAGGATGCCCTGTGGCCCAAAGAGAACCCATGCATGCATGGGGAGAGCTTGTTAACTCCACACAGAAAGGCCCAGACTGAACCACCAACCTTTTGAGACATGTGCAATACCTGTTGCACCATGATTTTGACCAGGAAGCCTTAAAAATTAAGAGCAGATTTTGATGAAGTTTCAGAGACTGTTGGTCATAGTACTGTAAAGAAATGATTGGGTTTTGGTGTTGATCTGAATCCAGATGCAGATCCAGAATTTTTAAATGATTTCTTAACACTGTAAACACTTTTGCTGGTAACTCACTTAAATTTTAACAATTTTTGATGACATTTTTAGGGAATGTTGGTCATGGCACAGAAAAGAAATGAAATTTAGTGTTGATTCAGATGTAGAGCCAGACATTTTCTCAAGGATTTGTTGACCACTGAGTTTGGGCAGCTTTTCGCCTAAATAAAAATACCTTAGCTGAGGTTTGTTTCTCAGGACACTTGTGGTAGGCTTTGAGTTAGTCCAGGAAGAGCTGCATCTTTTAGCCTATCTTATTCCCTGTTCTTATTCCCCTAATTTTATTAAATATTCCCAAAATTGCAGTTCCAGTTCCCATAGCTGTTACCTTGCTGATGGTGAGTCCTCTGATTTCCTCTTATCTGGGTAAAAGTAGTAAAGTTAAATGTTAGTCATTGTGATTCTGGGGTTAAACTGATATCTTACTGGAAAAAAACCTGCAGAACAAAGTCTGCTTCACTGTGGTACATCCATTGTTTCTGAAGTACTTTTAGATTTTGGTCAGAGTAAATAAGTAATGTAATTTATCCTAAGAGATCACAGCATGCACAAGTGTTTGTTACTATGACTGTTAACAGAGCTTTTTAACCCAAAGCTGCTTGACAAAACTTTACCATTTGGCTCCTTCCTCCCATCTGAAGTTCTTTGTACACAATGAAATCAGTAAAATCACTCCCAGAGTTAATATTGTCACCTCTAAAACACACCACAGAGAGATGACTGGACTCATTTTGAAGACTTATAGTGTTACAGTGTCATTTAGCAGACACTCTTGTCCAAAGCAACGTTCATCCGAGAGTAAGAACAACACAAGCAGAGAATGAGAGAATGACATTAGTAAGAACAACAAACTGCTTCAGGCCCGTTTGGACACATGTGCTGCCATGTAATGCTCGAGGCAGTGCCAAGTAATCAACGGAAACCTTGTCAAGTCACCTCAGTATCATCATTATCAGAATCATCATTAAGTCTTCATGTCACTGACATCAACATCATATTTAGCATCATTAGTTGTTCACTAATCTGTGGATCTAAGGGAGAGGCTCTGTAGGCCTAAATTAGGGATTCCAGGTAACCAGGAGCCGTTCTTGTTACTGTTTTGTAAGCCAGAAGTAGAGCTTTAACTTGATTCAAGCTGCCAATGGAAGAATTGGGACGTTAAATCTAATCAAGTGTAATTATTGACTCTTTTTGGAGTAAAAATTTAACACTTTACTGTGTGACTTATGATCAACACTTTCATGTAGTGTTAGAAATGCCCTCCCCTAGAGCATGTTTCTAACAGTTAGGGCGTGGGAATTACTGTAATTAATGATTTAATATTCGCTGGAAATTGCTGAAATACCAAACTGTGTTTGTGGAATTTTCCAGGTTCTCATTTCTGCACCAACAATGTGTTGACAAATCAAGCTCATGCACTGACTGCAGACTTCCTGCTGGAGCTTTGTAGCACTTTTCCTAACATGACTGTGGCAGGATGATTTCTCTCATCTCTTTTCTCATCTCTCCATTCGTGCGTGATCGTAGTTCCTGTTTGTGCACATGCATGTGTATTTCAGCGTAAGTTTGTGCAGCAGGTTTCTCAACAATAACGGAGTGTAAAGATTTGAATATCCCAATGGAGGATTAATAAATATGTCTTCTTCCTCTTCTTCTTATGCTGAGAAAGTTGCCCTGAGAAATGCAGCTCTGTAGAAAATTTCTCTTTTCTTGGAAAAATCTCAGTGAATATTAAAAATAAAAATAACTGTCCTGTGGCAGATTTTCTTAAACACAGGGAGGTCAGGAAATGTTCCAGTGAATACTAACAGATCAGTCTAGTTCACGTTTCTGCTACACTGATAACGTGTCACCAAATCCAGAGGTCATGCACTGACTGTAGACTTACTGTTGGAGCTTTGCAACATTTTTTTGTACATGACTGGGGCAGGATGACTGAATCTAGAGGTTTGACTGCAGGTTCAGACTGACCAGATCAGAGATAAAGATGCTGCAGGGACACCTAGGTATTTGATTTATGGAATTTTTAATCTTTTTATAGCTCTGAGTCTTTTTTCTATTAAAAGTAACTTTTCAGAGATTTGACTCTATCCAGGGTATATTTAGGTCATTACAAACATCAATATTTTAACTCTTCTCACGGCCCATTTACATGACAAAAATGACAAAAGTTTTGCTTTGCATTTTCAAAAGCGCTCCACATTCACACGGATCTGCAAGAACGACTGAAAATGCGGTAGTGCGCATGCCAGGTCATAGCTGACAAGGTAGTGAAATGGTGGTGTTACAACATGTGTCTGCACACTAATGCTTACTGGTGAAGACAACCTTTTCACAAACAACTGTGGGAAGAGCATCTCTGCTGATCATTGTATTGACGCAGAAAATTGACATGTTGTTTCTGGAGTGATAACAAACTTAGCATAATTAGCAGCCCACGTGTTGCCCAGTCATTCATAGCTGTTGTTGTTGTTTCTGGGTGCATGCGCAACCTTTATCTAAAAGAGTTCTGTGCATGTCCTGGGCATCCCAGTAGTCCCTGAATATGGCGATTCCTGTTTAAACAGAGACAGACACGAAATACTTTCAGAACATTTCTCTCCGCACCCTGATTTCAAAAGTTTGCAGATTCATGCACTGCGGTTGCTGTGTTGTAATGTCATCTGAAAATGACCTGTAAGAATTTCAAGCAGATTCCAGATAAAATGAACAGAGAATAAATCAATAAATCAGTTGATTTGAGGGGTGTAATTGTCACAGGTTTAGAAAATCTGTCCCCTCCTCAGATCACAGTCCTGTCCTTACACTCCTGTGATTGAAGCACCTGCTTGAGCGGGATGTAAAATCATTGTTCCTCTGTTCACAGGTCACTGTGGCCTGACAGCAGTTTGAACCTTTACAATGATCACTGTATGCAAATGCTGCAGCCTCTGGGAGAGAGTTTACACCTCGTACTGCAGAACTGATCACACCGATCACACACTTAAGAGGAGAAATCTCTCTGTCTGACTGTGAGACCTGAAGTTTAATTTCACTTTAAAGTGTTTTAATACGAATTCTCTAAATTACTTTAACTATTTACAATTACTTCTCATCAGTATTCTGTGCTGAGATGCCCAAACATAGGGCTTTAAAGCAGATTTATCCCTCATTATGAAGTATTTCTCCACACTTGTATGCCTGAAAACTTTAATTTTGTCTACACAAAGCCAGCTTTAGTTTCTGATGGGAGGAGAGTACAAAGCAGCCAAGGGAGGGATCAGATTTTTGACAGCGATAGTCCACATTAACACACTTTGCATGGGTATTGCTATCTCTTTGTTTGGATCATTTTAGGCACGCCATCCCACTGTGGGATCTCAACAGCCTCTGACATTAGAGCTTTGAAAGGAGATCTAGTTTTGTATGAACAATAACTCTTTTATGAGATCAAACGTTGTACACTAAAAAAAATAAAGACTTTACAAGATATTAAAAGATTCAACCTTTTTTTATTACCACAAGGTAATAATAAAGCTTCAACAGAATAGAAATAATGCATTACAAATGCTTCCTAGAGGCAAAAAGAAAGCTAAGGAGATGGCAAAACCCTTCATGCCGCCCAACAGACTTCATGTACAGACAGACCCATATATCTTGTGGTGCTAAAATCGATGCTGTAATGATGACTACTAGGGCTCTCACTTTATATTAGATATTCGAATAACCGTTCGAACATGGGGATAAATATCCGTAACCGAATAGTAAATAAATAGTCGAATGTAAAATATTGAGTGTAGCAGCACATCAGGGCACCTGGAGCAGTGGACCGTTTCATCCAACAGAGGGCGCTGTGAGAGCAGCTTGACCATCAGTCACATCCGGTGATCTCTTGACCTCACTAAACAAAGACTTTCCGCTCTGAGCGGGCATTAATGGCTCTGATTCATCTGAAGAGGGCTGTGTCGTCGGCTTTTCATCCAAGTCATACGGCCGAGTGCAGCGGCGCTTCGTTAAGAGTTTTACACCGTGTGACTGTGTTTTCGGCAGGGTTTTTCCCGAAGGGACGGATAATAGAGTCTCTGTCGGTGCTGCAGTCTTTAGTGTTAGCTGGGCTGCTAACTACTCGTGTTGCTATAGCAATCAAACAGCCCACACTCCTTTAGCTTTATACTATGCGCGCGCTCCAAGTGTTTGGTGATGTTGCTAGTATTTCCCCCCTTGGACGCTACTTCTCTCCGACAAAGATTGCATCAGGCCGAGTTTTCTTTAACTTTGCTTAAGTGAGCCCAAACCTTCGAGTGCTATGCCCTGACCGACATGGTTGAGCCGGGCGGCGGTAGTGTCATAACTATGTTGCAGTTGTCAGACGTTTAAGTACCGATAACGGCACCGTTTTTCCAGATTCTTAATGGTGTTCGGGTACTGACCCAATTGGGGACCGGTACATGAAAGTGCCGGTCCATGGTATACATCCCTAGTTAAAAGTGAGCTTAAACAAGAACCTGATGAAATGGATGGCTACTTCAAATCAACAAGACAAGATCAGACTGAAATATTTGGTTTGGATTGTCATGCATTCAAAATGTACATTATTTCTCCATGGTGTGCATCTGTCTGTCAAAATAGTGTTGAGCGACTGGGAGCCCCTTCGCTTGTGTTTGATAACTAAAAAAGAAAAAAAAACGTATGTTTTGGTTACAGTGGTATCAAATAAGTATATTGTCTGATTTTTTTAAACTAGCAAAGTTTAGATTTCTGGTGTGGAGCTTCTGACCAGGGATTTATTTAAGTCACAAGATATACAGTTGCCAGAGAAATTAAAATACAGAATGATTGGTCAATAAGATGGCCGAGTGAGTTTTTGTGGAACTTTGGGTAATCAATCAAAATCTTCAAGTAATGGGGTGAGCATGAGGCCAAATTTTCTGGGCTTTTGACCTTGTTAACAATTTCACATTTCACAAGTTCATCACTGCAACAGCCCATAGGATGTGTTATTAATGATGACATTTCTGGGTGTAAAGCTAAGTTTTGATGTGGGATGCTCAGGTGAGACTTGCAGTCACAGTTATTTAAGATGATATAATAGATGACGTGTGTTACAGACGCTGCTGTCATATTGTTAAAATGCTGTTTGATCTGGACCTGTAACCAAACTTTAGAGTGAGCAGGGACAGACAGCCAAGGGACAGCCTGTATTTACCCTGCCTGCAGCTAAACAGATGGTACCTGGACATGTTTGAAGCCAAAACACTGAGCTTAGTCTCTCACACAAACTTCCTGCAGCTCAGTTGACATTAACAGGTCACCAAGATGTCTGACTGTGGGGGCTTGGGAAATTTGTAATCTTAGTTATTTTCTGTTGCCATGCCAAATTCACTGACTTGGAAATCGAATCAACAGCACCTTTAGTTTCTAATCAACCCTGCAACACGACAACATAACACTAATGCTGTCTATTACCTTTTTGTAGTTTCTATTGAAGTTGTGGCTCTTTTATGTGCTATCAAAACCACATACTGTGCAATATTTCTTTGTCTATGTCTCAGTTCAAGACTTAGCTCATATTATTAACCCTTTCATGCATGGATTGTTTAATCACAAAGGATAACTGTTTAAATATATATATATTTTACTTTCTAATAAGTTAAATATCATGTTGAATTTTTTCCATGTTATATTTTGAGGGAGTTATGCATCTGTCTACTACAGTGGGCACCATGCATTAACAGCATGAAGAGAAATTAAGTGGAACTTAATAAAAATCCACAAACACGTCAAAATCTGTATTGTGAGTTATTGCTGTTTAATCAAACTAAACATTTGTGAATTACACTAAAATTTGTAGTACATTTAAATAAACATAAAAAATATGTGAAATCTGAATACAGAACCTTTGTTAGCTACTTTTATATTTAAGATGCAATATCTCCATATGGTAAAATGTGCAATAATATTATCTTTATGAAACTTAAGACAATGGTTTTTAGTATTTTCCACCTGGTAGTTGGACGTGGTACTGCAACCTAAAGGGTATAAATGTTATTCCATATATTTGTCCGCTGTAGTGAGCAACATGCATAAAAGGGTTAGTCAAATCCTGCCGTCATCAAGTTTCATAAGAACTCTTGTCAGTTTCAACATTTGTTGGTACTTTGGCAACCACAGAGAAGGCCATGTGTCACCAGTCAACATATCACTTCATAATCACTCCTGAAACAGTAACAGTGGGTCTCATCCAGAAAGCTGGCAACCTTTGTTTGGTTGGGGACGCTTTGAAGCAGCATCATGATCAGGGAGGGACAGAAAGTCTGTGTTGGCATGTAAACAGTTAAGAAACCTAAGATGCCATGTGTAAACAACAGCGAGAATGTTGCTAGTGTGACATAACCTGTGTTTTCTGGCCCAAAATGTGATTTCTTCTGTCCTACAGAGACACCCTCAAGCAATGACTCCTTTTTGCAGTGGGTTGCAAGCCTTTGCCAGGGCAAAAAAGATGTTAGGAAAAAGTGATTTTATGTTTAAGTGGATTCTTTTAATCACAGTAGAGCTGTCGATATACACTCCTGAACAATAGTGATAATACCCTGCAATGCTGATGGACACTTTTTTAATAGTACAGTATTTCTTATACATTAAATGGGTGGGTAATCAGCTAAAGCTACAAGTTATAAACATTTTTTAAAACTACTTATAGGTTGCTGGACCTTTTTTCTTTCATATTTGTGCATTAAAAGTGCCGTTATATTGTCATATTATTAATTTAGAGCTGTCAAGTATTTATCCCCTGATGCTGGGGTATAACACCTACAGTTTAAAGTATATTCTTGAGACCTTGTGTCCCAAGATTCACATTTAAGCTGTAATTAAAACAGATAATTGAGCTTCAAACTGCACACTCTTTTCATAAATGAATTTGAGAAGTTTTAAAAGTATCTTTATTCATTAAAGAATCACTTTCCTAAAGCACTGAGTTTCTGAAAATCTTACCATGGCAGGGGATTTCTAAAATGTGCATTTTCAGCAACTTAAATGGTGTTCAAATGTGGACAGAAGAGCTAAATGCACAGAAAAACTGCAAAACTACCCATCCCTGTGTATCTGCATTTACTTTGGTTTACTTGAGCAGCTTCATGTGTTAAAGTGCAGTTATATGAGTGTTGGACATTTTTATTAGTTGTTCAGTTTGCTCACTTAAAGGGATTGTGAGGAGTTTCTAAGTAATTACAAAGAAGTCTCACTGTTAGATATATGCCTGATCGAAATACACACTTTAAGATGAGTTTTATAGCATCAAAATAGGTAATCTATAAATGCTATTCCTTAGCTTCGCGGTCGGGTGGTTCAGGGCTGGACTGGCCTGGATACTCAACTTCAGGAACAAGACAATTAAAACTAGAGCAAATTTTTATTATTCGGACACGTCTTAGAGCACCGGGCTGTAAGTAGCGATATATAGCCGGCTACAAAACTACGATGCCAAGTTTTCCAAAAATTGCTTGTTGTCACACATCAAAAACTACCGCTACGTAGCTAGAAAGAGATACATTACCTCGTCGCTTTGCATCCTGTAATTTGTTAAAAAAGGAAGTTGTAAAGCAATGCAGAGTTCTGAGGAAGGTCCGAGCTGCATTCATTAGCATCACAACAAAGGCACGCTTTGGCTTGGGTCACGTCTTTTGGTGCGTTCCAGTTGTAGTCAGAAATAGGAATTTCTGAGTTCCGAGTAGGAAACTGCAACTGGAACGTCCCCCAAAGTTGGAATTTCCTACTGGGAACTCGGTGAAACTTCGCCACTCCCGAGTTGACAATCGAAGATGGATGCCCCCAGTGTGAACAGTTATTTAGCTCCTGTAATAATCAATTTATTTGCACTTCTGACTGGGGTGTGTCGCTCTAGATCAGCTGTATACATCGTATTGTTAGACTTACATTTACAAAAATGCTGCCATAGTGATAATCAAATTTTTCATGTGATATTTGTGAACAACAACGCAGGGCGTGCTAACAACAGCTAACAATAGCCTGGTAGATCAGCATGTTTTTTCTGACTTCAACTGGAACGCTGATAAGTCAGAGATGATGTCACATCCAGTTCCGAGGTTACTGGAACGCAGCATTACGACAGTCGCTGTGCGTGCTCATGGGTACCAGAGTCTTTATGTCACCGGAAATAGATTTTCCTCATAGCACCTTTAAGTTAATTTAAATGGAAAAAACAGTTTAACAAAAGAAATCCCTAAAATACAAGGACTTCTGACAGACTAAAACTACAGAAGAATGTCTTTGACTCTTCATAGACTTAAACTTTGGGGAAATATTCCTTAAATGTGACTGAAATTGGCATATTTTGTCTATATTGGTATTGAAGAAGTGTAAATATTATTTATTTTTGTAACATTTCAATTAAAGATCTTGTAGCATCATTACTTACGCTTTAAATAAAATGTGAAGCTACTCACTGTAAGCTACAGCTATAAAGTAGCTGTAAGGCTACTTTATAAGGAACACCTTGTCAGTGCCAGGTTCAACAAGGTGCCGGAAACATACCTCAGAGGTTTCAGTTCATATTTAAATGATGGTGTCGCACAGTTACTGCAGATTTGTCAACTGCACATCCATGATGCAAATCTCTCATTCCACCACATCCCAAAGTTGCTCTTTAACTTTAGATCTTGTGACTGAAGGCCACTGATGTACAGTGGATGTGTTGTTGAGAAACCAGTTTGAGATGATTTTAGCTTTGTGACATTGTGTTATTCTGCTGAAGTATTCATCAGAGGGTGATACACAGAGGTCATAAAGGGTTGGGCAATGTCAGCAAATACTCATGTAGGCGGTGGTGTTTAAACAATGTAATGTTTGTATCCAGGGACCCCACACCAGTACACAACCTGCATCAGCCTGAGCCACTGACAAAAGGCAGGATGGATCCACACTTTCATAAAGTTCATGTCAAGTTCTGAGCTTCCATCTGAAGCAGCAGAATTGAACTCATCAGACCAGCAAACATTTCCAAATCTTCTTGGTCCAGTTTTGGTGAACACATGGCAACTGTAGCCTCAGTTTCCTGTTCTTAGCTTACAAGAGTGACACAAGGTGCAATCTTTATTACCGCACCCCATCCACTTCAAAGTTTGACATGCTGTGCACTCAGAAATGGTTTTCTGCAGACCTTAGTTGTAATCTTAGAGGCGGCAGTAGCTCAGTCTGGAAGGACTTGGGGTTGTGGACCATCGACTCGGGTGGTCGGTTTAAGTCCCAGTATTTTTTCGAAAGTTGGTTTGGTAGCTGTAGAGATGCCAGCTGATTTCCTCGGCACTGCCAAAGTGCCCATGAGCAAGGCGCTGAACCCCAAAAGTGCTTGGTAGTGCTTCTTCAGGAGCAGCAAGTCATCACTCTGACATCTCTCCATTGGTGCATGATCCTAGGACCTTATTGTGCATGTGCATGTGTACTTCAGCCTTGTTTGTTCAGCATGTTTCTCAATAATATCAGTGTAAAAATTTGAATTTCCCAATGAAGGATTTATAAAGTGTGTCTTATTCTTCTTCTTTTGCCTGAGAAACATCCAAACATATACCAGATCTTGAACCTATGGTCTACCTATCAAGTGTTCCCAGACTGAGCTACTGCCCCCTCTAAGATTACAAAAAAGGTCTGCATAAAACCATTTCTGACTGCACAGCATGCCAATTCTTAAAGTATACGGTAATAAAGACCTGTTGTTTGACCATTCTCTGTAAACCTGAAAGATGACTGCCTGTGAAAATGCCAGTAGATCTGCCTAAATATTCAGACTGGCCCATCCCACACCGACAACCATGCCACGCTCAAAGTCACTTTAATCACCTCTGCCCCGTTCTGGTTCTCTGAGCAGGTCCTCTTGACCATGACCACATGCCTGTTTGTTGTGAGTTGCTGCCATGTGATTTTGTCTGTGAATAGTTCAATGAAGCATCTGTCATTTTTCCCTCATCTCTATCATGCGCCTTGTGACATTCACACTTTGGCAGAAGTAAAATACAGACATAATTTCATTGCAGCATGATGTTATTTTGTCAGCAGTAATCCATAAACAGATGTATTATGTAACTGCAGTGTTGGACATTATCATAGACGGGGCACAGAAAGGCTCAGTCTCACACACAGATTGAAAATGTTGGCTCTCTGTCTGAAAATAGTGTAAACCACTTACTTTAAAACTTCAGGGGAGGCAAATCTGTTTTATTTCCTATGAGAAATATATTTTTGGTTTGACTGTTGTTGTTGTGACCGCACAATTCTGAGCAGAAAAACAAGAGGATATTTTCCAGGTCAGTGTGTACAGCCTGTGAGCACCAATTAATTGGGGCCAACATGACAAATATAGTAAACAGGCCACCAAGATTAAAGGAGATTTCTAGAAGCAGCAGGAGACATGATGACCTGTCACAACAGCCACCTAACCTCTCACCAGGACGACCTGCTGCCAAGGTGCTTTGTTCCATCACAACAGCTCACAGGAAGCTTTAGCGTTTTCACTTTTAGACGCTCTTTATGGAAAATTATAAAAGATGATGACAACTGGACAAGTACATTCTTTCCTCTGGCTTTGACCATTTTTACTTTTTGTCAACCAGACAGGACTGAAGGTAAAATAAGTAGCCTCTGGATGTTCAAATTTCAATGTTCACTATATTGACATCTGATTCTTATTCCATAGAGTTTAATATGATATTGTCCACCCTTTGCTGCTATAACAGCTTCAACTCTTAAAGGAACGCTTTCCACAAGGTTTAGGAGTGTTTATGGGAATTTTTGACCATTTTGACCAGGCAAATTTGTGAGGTCACACACTGATGTTGGATGTCAAGGCCTGGCTCTCAGTCTCTGCTCTAATTCATCCAAAAGAGATCTGTCGGGTTGAGGTCAGGATTCTGTGCAGGCCAGTCAAGTTCTTCCACATCAAACTCTCTCATTCGTGCCTTTATGGATCTGCCGTGTGTACTGGTGCTCAGCCATGTTGGAAGAGGAAGGGGCCAGCTCCAAACTGTTCCTACAAAGTTGGAGCATGGAATTTTAAGAAATGTCCTGGTGTACTGAAGCATTAATAGTTCCTTGAAGATCAATGGAACTAAGGGGCTGAGACCAGCTCCTGAAGCCATGGACACTCATTCCTGAAGCTGTTGTTGAGCTAATCTGAAGGCCACATGAAGATTTGAGGCCTGTAACAGTTAACTTTGAAGGATGTTGTGACCTCGGTGCACTGTGCGTCTATGGTTTTATGTGGCCTACCACTTCATGGCTAAGTTGCTGTCATTCCCATTCACTTTTGTTATAAAACCACACACACACACACACACACAGATTTTGGTGATGATCTGTATACAGAGGCAGACACAGGATTTTATATGTAGGACTAAGCATTGTGAGGTAGGGCAGTTTGTTGTCAAATGTAACTTGTAATGAATGCTATGCCATCGTAAAGACATTTATGCTTTGAGCAATCTTGTTTACACAAACCTGCTTTTAGGGGGCAGAGGTGGTTCTTTGGCTGGAGTAAAGAAAGAAAGGCTTTGATTAAATTTTAAGGACTTAGTTCACACATCAAACTGAAACTCTGTATTTTCCTCGTCTTAACCCACAGTAAAGTTGTATTAACCAAAGGTGACTTAAAGCAATAAGCCAACTTTTTTTATTCTATTCATGATTTGCCTCGCTCCTAAGTCCATGACCATCACCCAGCGCAAGTTAGCTTTACTCAAACACTGGGAATCAGTGGGTATTGTTAGCTTGCCTCTGCCTACAGTCATCAGATAAACTGTTCTGCAACTCTGAATAGTCCTTGTTTTTGTACCCTGTTATGATACTCTTTCTTTTACTATCATTGTGTTGCCTTCTTCTACTCATTAGGCTTTGAACCACTTGTCTTGACGGCTTTGTTTTGTTGACCTATTTCTGCCCGGGTTTGTCCTGGAGATATGATGTTCACGAATGTCTTGAGTCTTTTGCACAGCTCTTTTCAGTGAACGATGAGTACTGATTTGCAGTTGTGAATGAGCCTTGCGTTTGCAAACCATGCTTAAATTTGCAAGCAATTTGCATAACATAACGCCAGTTACTGGTGGGCAAGTTCTGCCCGTCTCTTCCTTGTAACTGCACGCCCAGCTGAAAGAATGGTGTCTATCTGCTTGTCATGGACTTGGGACTGAGGCAAGATACAAAGAAAAAGTTGGTGTATCCCTTTAAATGTTGCTTAATGCATGACACATTTGGATCTAAGATTAGGACTGAATCAAAATGAGCATCCAAATTCACACTGGTGTGTGAAGAACATCAGAAAGCCTCCAGGCAAGCTGGGTAACCAGAGACGCTCACTGCTCTGGGCTCGCCGTGGGACAGTGTTGGGTGTTAGTGTGTAGTCTGGGCAGATGATGCACACACACAAACACTTACACACACTGAGCACACTTTGTTACAGAAGCACAGGTGAGTTTGCAGCTGACTCGGGCAGTGTGTCAGCTCTTGTCGTCCATCATTAGGTTTTTAATCTTAATGATTGAAATCCACTTAGGCCCCTCAGCTCGGCTCTGAGACCACCGGCTCAGACACTTTCTCCTGCTAAGCTTCACACGGAGACGGGATAAGATTAGTCACTCAGCCAGCTTGCTCTGATTGATTGGCTGATCTGATCTGTGGTGACTGGTCAGTACAGGGCTGTTCAAAGCCATGTTTTCAATGGCTCCACATTCTATCTTCACTGGGCTTGTAAGCCTGAGCATATGAGCTTGAGCTTTAGAAAAAAAACTGTAGGACACCTCTCTGGTTGGTCTATTTAGAGTGTTTGTGGTGGTGATGGTGGTTGAAGGGAGTCTGCAATTTCAGGTAGCTGCTGGCGATACCTCTTTACAGGCGAAGAGGGGGGAGTTTATAGGCCTCATGCCGTTAATGATCCTGCTAATCGATCCAATTCTTTAACGATTCCCTTATCGATTCCTGCAGATTTTCCATGTGGGCAAATGTTGCTCTGGTTTTCAGTGGCAACAATGTCAAACACGTCACAGCATAGATAACTGCTTCTGCAAGTTGCTGGTGTGTCCACTTGCTTCAGGTTGTGTAGTAGGTGCAATAAAAATAAAGTCACAATGCTGACGCTTCTGAACCCTGTCTGTGGATGGAATTGATAAGGGAATTGATTAGCAAAAAATTTGTGACACCAATTCTTTGATGCAGCTGTTAACCTCTCTCAAAAGGAATTGGTTTTCGATTCCCATCCCTAGTCTTGTGCACAGAAGTGCTCTCTCAAATGGAGGAGACATTCAAAACACAGTAAAGGGTGTATAGAGCTTGCAAAGGCAGAATATGGCCCCCTTTAGACATTATCTGTTGCTGATATTCTGCCTATCACATATATATACAGTATATATCAATATAAATAAATATATGACACCAACATGAGACTGCAGGACCTGGGATTGAACTACGAACATTCCAGTTGAAGATCTTCTGACCCTCACTGATCCACCCAACAAAACATTTGGGGTTAGTTTGAATGTTACGCTCTGAAAACAAGTCTTCGTGATGCTTCCAAACAAAGACACAGCTTGAGTTACATTCTTGTATTCTCTGTAGAGTTTAATGTTTGAATAACTGAAGCATGGCGGGTACAGGCGGCCAAAGGAAGCTTTTTTGTTATGTTTATCATCTGAATGCATTCCAGTACATTCCTCTGCTTGTCCTTCATGTTGTTTTTGTCCCATCACAGCTACATGTGCAGCCCTCACCAGAGCGAAGAGTTGAGCTGGTGCCCCGTCTGTGTCACATGGTGAAGGGGGAGCATGGCTACGGCTTCAACCTCCACAGCGACAAGACGAGGAGGGGACAGTTTGTGCGGTCAGTCGACCCCGGCTCAGCTGCCGAGAGTGCAGACATCAGGCCTGGAGACAGACTGGTGGAGGTACAGTGCTGACCACACTCACACACAAACACACATACAATTTTCATTCACATACAAACAAGATGATGACAAAATTAAAACAACAATCCTTGTTTACACCCATCCAGTAGCTGTATGACAAGATGGTTCCACATTTTTGAAACTGTGATATCAGACGTTGTTTCTGCTAGTACTATTGTTCAAGTTCTACTCAGTCCCAAGACTTTGAAGTTCATGCTGTCAGTCTCTAGTAGAAATAAATTCCTCAAAATAACCCACACAGCATCCAAAATCATCCGTTTGCCCACACCTAATACCTCAGAATTCAACGACAGAGCAATAGCCCGGCTTGCCAAGTCAATAGTCTCGGACACTGATCATCCTCTCCATCACTTCTTCCAGCTCCTTCCCTCTGGACGCAGGTATAGGACTCTTAAATACAGAAGGGCCCGTTTTAAGAGTTTTGTTCCATCTGCTCTTGCTATACTGAACAATCTACCTCCTTGACTTAACCTACTTGCCAGACAATGTTAAGTGCTGTCTTGCTCTGTATTGTTTGTGATTGTCCATTGTTCTGTTTGTGTTCTGTGTGATGGTGTGCTTTGGCAACATGATATGGAAGGCCATGGAAACAAATTTCCCTTTTCTGGTACAATAAAGGTTCATCTATCTATCTATCTATCTATCTATCTATCTATCTATCTATCTATCTATCTATCTATCTATCTATCTATCTATCTATCTATCTATCTATCAAAAATGTCTTTTCGTTTTACACATAATTTAGTCAGCGAAGTTTTTCCAATTTTAGTCTAGTTTTAGTTGATGAAATTTCACACCACTTTAATCACTGAAATCTGCTGTATATTTAGTCGACTAAAATATGAAGTGTAAAGTGTAAGGCATTGTTTTTTGTTTCTTTGAATTTCTGATGTCATGTTTTACACTTAGATAAATTTACTAACATTTCTCATCAACGCCAACCCTTTCCTGAAATGTGCCATTATTATACCACCTCATTAACACTGCTACGGTGTAGAAGCCGAGGAAACATTCACCAATAGGCCATTCAGTAACATTAGCTTTGGTCTACTCACTGTTATTCAGGATGGCTCGCCTGGCGCTTCAAGTTCGTCGTGTTTTTACCAGTCAAAATACCGAAACATGTCAGAAGCGGAGAGAAAATATCCTTTCTATCGAGAATTGCTTTCAGTGTTGTTTGTTTTTCATTCAATGAAGAAATCTGCTGAGTTCACAAATTCAAAACTTGCGTTCTCTGAAAGTACAGACTTGGCAAGTTCGTCCCAGTGTTTGGACGAACTGTACTTTGCTAGCGTCCCCTTCCATGTACCCACACATTACATCCGGTTGCCTTGCTGGTAACCACCCACATCGTCCATTTAGAATCTATCAAGAATGAGTTTTATTCAATGTCCAGGTTTCAAACACAGCTCTATCCCAAATAAATATCGTATTCAGAATTTTTCACGGCAACAACAGCTACTTAAATCTGTGCAACTTCACCGCCATGTTGGAGTTTCCTGCTTAACGGAGCGAATTTCATTGTGGGATTGTAGCTGCGAAAAGTCTGCTTAAGTAATGTTCAGAGACTTGGTCTTCATCCGGACTTTGAATTGGAACAGAACTTTGGCTGTGATTGATGGTGTATAATGAGTCCACAAGTCCAGAAGTCTGCTGAAGTACACATATTAAGAAACAGCCCTGGTCAAGAGCTGATAAAGTTCTACTGAAGCTGTTAGCACTCATGCTAACCCATGCACGAGCAGTCACTTTCCTCTGTTGTCTCGCTCCTGCCTCTTCCAGCTCTAAAGGATGCTGATTGGTCCATGCCCCTTTGCAGTGCTCACAACCTTGTAGATTGGAGCCTGGTAAGGTGGATCTGCTTGATTACAGACGTTGAATCAGGCTCTTCCACAAGGTTAACTGTCACCTACAGAATGAAACAAAGTTCCTTTACCCCAGTCTTCTCATTTTTACACTCCCTTCTTCTTTTCAATTTTTCTTCTGCTTCCCCACTCCCTCTTCTTTTAACACTTTTCCATACCTGCTAAGGGGCTGTTGACCCCATTTCTAATGACATTACTTACTTATATTCTTGCGTAACTCCAGCATTTCTGATATTACATTTCCTTTAAACCCATCTCTGTGAAGCAAATAATTTCCCTGTATTTAGATTCAGACTTCACATTATGTTGGTGGCAGTAATATATATTTATTTTTGTCTTTTTTTTTTAATTTTGTTTTTTTTTATTGTCCATTTGTAGACCTTACATTTACAAGTAAGAAAAACGGAAAGGTACATTATCACTCAAAAGAAACTATGTACATCCAGAGAGATGGTGATACAGAGTAGAATAATAAAAATAACAAAAGAGTAAAATAAAATAAAGATATGAACCAAACAGACAAAAATGGCAGATTTCATCTTGCGATTTTCAAAAGACAATTATCATGGATTAAAGAAAAAAGGAGAGACGGAACATGATCATAAATTGCTTAATCCAACGCTTCCTCACTATGCAAAATTCATAATATCAGATCTACCCACTTTGTCCAATGTGATTTGAATTTGTCAAGTTTTAAATTAATGGAAAAAGTTATCTTTTTTATCTTATAAATATCTGTTGTCACATCGATCCTGTTATTAATTGAAGGCTCAACAGGTGTCCATCTTTTCGTAAGAGCCTTCTTACCTGCTGTAAACAAAACAACCATTAAATAATTATCAATAGCTTTTATGTTAGGGGAGGTATAATTAAGGAACATAGTTTTAAAATCAAAAGGTATTTTAACCTTAAAATATCTTGCATTGCTGTATGTATTTCCTTCCAGTATTTCTGTGTTATTGGGCGTTCTCAAAAAATATGATAATGATTTGCATTTTGGCTTCCACATCTCCTCCAACAATGAGAGCCACTCTTGTCATGTTTTGCTTTCATGTGTGGAGTAATAAAGAAATGAATAACATTTTTCCAGCTAAATTCCTTCCATGCATTATATTTTGAACATCTCCACTGAAAGGAACATATATCCTCCCATTTTTTATCTGCTATCCTTGAAGTACTTTCTTTCACATACTTTGAGGAGTGAATATCTAGGCTCTGGAGGCTCTTATATAATTGAGAGATAATACATTTTTTTAAATTCAAATTTATATGCATTTACAAACAACTGAATAAAGGACTTACTGGCTTCTCTGATCTCTTTATTCTTAATTTTTGGGTTAAAATAATCTCTTAATTGGAGGTACCTAAAGAAGTCTTGTTGTTCAAGAGTGAATGTCCTCTAATGTTTGAAAATATTTGTCTTTTTTATTGCTATAATAATTTAGAATGACTTCCCTTTTGAGAATATATTTACTGTATATGTAGACTCAATCAGAAGCAAGGTTATTTTATGAAATGATGATGGGCGAGTGTTCTAACTCGTCACATTAATCAGGTCTGTGCACTGATTCAAGTGTGATTGGATTAGAGGAGATTAGCTGCACTCAGCTGTGAGTGGGTGGAAGAGGAAGGTGGTGTTTAAACAGGCAGAAGGTTAAAAGTTGACCTGGGACATAATCGTGACCTGATTGAGGCTTGTTGCAACTGATTACTTATCAAAAACAATCACATTTAAATAATCTTGATGTAAAATGGTATAAATAAGGAAGCTTGTTTGCTCTTAACCTCTAAGCCTTGTTACTAGGTTGACCTTAAGTTAGTTAGAGGTAAAATTCACACCTTGATAGTTTGATAGAGCTGTTTACATTTGAGCAGGCGTTTGCTGTTTGTTTGATTATAACAGAAATCGACCCATGTTTCAGAATAAACACCTGCACTGGGCCTTCCTGGAAAAATGTGGTCTCGCCTCACTTCCAGTCGACCACTGGTGCAGTTTGTTTGCTGTGAGGACACAATCGATCCAACAAGCAGCACAAACAGAGTGATGAGTTAACGCTGCTGTTGAGGTGTAAGGAACAGCAGTAGTATTGATAATTGCAGGCTGATAACAAATTATTATGTTTGGAAGCCCATCATCCCTTTCTGTGCACAGGTACATCAAACCATGGGTATATGGTGAACTGTAATCACAGTCTCTGCGATCATCACAGGACTTTACAACATCAACTTGGCCTGAATGATTTTAGGAAAAGATCTAATTGATTTTTTTCTGTCAGACATTGTGATTTCAATTGGATTCTTGATTTTCTTCAAATGAAGCTTCAGTGTAGTATTCACTATGCTTACAGTATAGACAACAGTACGGAAATCAATGATCAAAAGCACACAACACATTGAAACACACTTTTAAAAACCCATTTTTACAAAATTGCTTTTATGTGATGTAGTCTCTTATCTTTTTTTATTTCTGTTATTTACTGATTTACTGTCATTTAGCTTTTCTCTATCAGTATTGCTCTTATCATTTTACATCCTACTTCTTTTAAGTCCTTCATTTGTTTACATTTTTTATGTATATGTTTCATTTTAATGCCATGACTTACTTCTAATTCGTATTTTATCTAATTCAAGCTTCACTTTTGTTGCATTTTAATCCTTTACAGAAAACCTTTTTAGTTCTGTTATTGTTTTAGCTCCTCCTCGTGTCTGTTTTATTCTATCATTGCTTCATTACTTATATCTTTTTTACACCCTTTTTACTTTTCTTACTGTTTTTTTGTCTTTAGCCTTCATTTCGGTCCTCATAGTCTAATTTTATGTTGCATGGTTCTTGTTTTGTCTAGGTTCTTATGTCAAGACATATTTCCTGTATCAGTGCCTTGATTTAAACTCAGCTTTTTGTTTTGTCTTTAGTTTTTATTTCCTTTAGTGCTGAAGCTCTATTAATTGCTATCTGTATGTTCTTTTCTGTTTGTCAAAGCACTTTGTAGACCTCCGTTTTTTAAAGTACTCTACACATAAAGTTAGTCATCATCTAATATTGATAATAAATAATCTGTTTGATAATTTTAGGGACACTCCAACTTCTACTCCTAAACAGAGGCTTTGTATTGTTGACCTGCTACCCAGCACTTCCATAAGTGCAAATTGTCTGCAAATTTGTAAGACAGTACCAGTAAAATAGTTGATGCAACAGATCCTTGGTTAGTGAGGAGCATTGCAAAAAAATTGCAGCTTTACCATTACATGATTGTGTTGTCTAGAATTGCAATTTCAATTTTAAAAAGATAAATCTTTTAGCCCTAACATGGACTGATTCAAAAACCTAAGTTTCAAGAATTTATTCATTCAGACAGTGGAACTTGTCCTTATTAAAGCTTCTCCAACATTTCCACAATGCTGACAGTTTTTCTGCTGACACTTCTACAGGTGTAATGTTGTAATAGGTTACCATGCTATCTGTTGTTCTCTTGGGTCAGATGTATACATGAGCGAGCATTAAAAGCCTCTCTTCTACATGAGTTCTTTTACATTTATATCATGGGAGTCACTGAGTCACTGTTATGATGGCTGTGACATAATGACGTAAGGCCAGCCCTGCTCTTTGAATATTGCCATGTAAACATGAAATGACTGAAAGAACTATGGAAATTTGTGACATTTTTCTACTGTGTTGGAACAAAACAACGAAGCAAAATCCCGGGTTATACATGATATAAAATCTGTTTCTTGATTTGTGCTTAATTTGCATTTACTTTCATACAGTGATATAAACAAATTCAGTATAACAGTGCTGTTGTCAGTGCTACTGAAAAATGTCACTTTTAAATCTGTATTTTTTGTTTATCACACTAAAATGACACAGTCGGTAATGACAGTGAGGATGTTTGGTGTAAGATCAAATCAAATCAGTGATTAAGCATTTTTTCACATTTATATCATTCAGTTTTATTCTGTTCATTATTTATTTTCCAGAATCAGCCATTCTTTGAAACATTATGTTGACATGTTTTAGTCTCATCTGGGCTGTTGTCTGTTTTTGTGTATCAGGTGAATGGGGAGAACATCGAGGGCCTGAGGCACTCAGAGGTGGTGTCCCTCATCAGGGTGGGGGGCGGCGAAGTGCGCCTCCTGGTGGTCGACCCGGAGACAGACGAGCTCTTCCACAGACTCGGACTCACTCCCACCTCCAGACACGAACAGGGTCAGAATCTAAAACCACACACACATTCTAGGGCTGGACAAGTGTTGAGTTTTAAGGATAAATTAATATATTTTCAAAATGTTTGCATCACAGGTCCTATTTCTGTAGCTGTTCAAGAATATTATTCCATTGGAACACAATTTTCCAGACGTTATCCAGCATTTACATTCATCTATAAGAGCAGACTCTTTTACTGCAGCTTAGGGAATAAGATCAGAGCATAAAAAGATTTCATTTGTTAACCTTATAGCACAAGCTGATCAAACTAATCTGGAAACAGCACCAACTTCTAAAAGAGATATAATGAAACATTTGGAAAAGGGAAGAATACATTTTTTTACAAAATCTGTCAATCTTTTATTTTCCAGATCAATATTATGTTTATGAAGTGAATACCAATTAGCCAGGGCATTGAGATCGGACAAGGAAATTAGGGAAAAAATGAGTAGATTAAGGAACTGGGGCTTGATGCACACACACATAAACACACACAAATATAGAGATTTTTTTTCCCCTCCTGTATTTGAGTTACATAGTTTATATTTTCCCCTCTTCTAATTATTTTTACACAGTTCATGTTATTGTTCTTTCAGAAATGAATAATACTGTCATTACTCATATATTTATTCTTTATATTTTCATATTTTTTCCCTCTTCGACTGATTGTCATTTTTTGTACTTTTTTCTACATATTTTTTATTTATCAACTTATTTTAGCTTGTTGCATGGCGATGTTTGTAAGTATGCTTGTGTGAATTGTTTTATATGTGAATGCATATGTTTAAAAGTATATACAGTTCATGTTAATGTTCATTCAGAAAGGAATAATACAGAGTGTTCATGCTCAATTAAAAGGCTGTTAAATATTAGGGCCATGAACAGTAATATTCCCTCTGAACACAGGTTGCAGTTACTAACTTATGTAATTTAAGGAGTATTTCTATTCTAAGTTTAAAAAAGCCTCTGAAAACGACTTGATACCTCAACAACAAAAAGAGAATTTAATACTTTGAGTAGCCTACTGGGGATAATGCAGCCAAACTGTTGCAAAATGTGAAATTCACAAATTTGTTGTTAATTAGAGATGTGAAAATGTTCCGTACCGTGTATCCCTTTGGGGTTTTGGGGACAGGGGTCCATCCCAGCTGACATTTATGGGTACACACTGTACTAAACAAAAGAAAATCCAAGATATCAAGCTATTATTTTTGATCCATAATGTACAGTCCAGTACACACATACACCCTCAAAGTCAAAGAAAAAACTCTCCACTCTCCAAAAAGTGAGCTCATGTGTCTGTTTTGTCCTTTTAGAGGTTTACGTGGATGATTCAGCTCCAGAGAGCATCCAGCCCACACCCTCTCCGACCACAGACCTCCCCGCCAACGATCCACCCATCATCAACGTGACGCTGACCGAACCCCCGATCACAAACTCATCCCCTAAACCGCGGACCAATGGGAGCTCTGCGTCACATTCCTCGAGAAGCTCCACCACCCAATCAGAGATCAGCAGCTCGGACATGAGCATCCAGGTGAAAGAGAGGAGATGACAGAAAAGTTATAGAAAACAGAAACTGGATCCAGGCTGTTAGTTTAGACCTTCTTGTCTGTGGTGACGTCTGTCTTGATGTTGTCCTTCTAACCTTTGACCCTTGTGGTGTTAGATGTGTGTGTTAGCTGATTGGCTGACTAGTGGACAGATTTGAACACAGGTGTTTCTCCAAAAACATCCTGTGACTGGATCTTATTTCCCATCCTCTAATACGGGGCTTTTGTCTCTGAAATTACACCCAGTAAACAGTGAAACAGTGGTCTGGTCCAAGAGCACTTTTCTGCTTCTGTGTCATTAAAGCATCATTCAAGCATTTATCTAAACACAGAAAGGTTCAGAACAGGCTGATAGGTAAAAGTCTTTTCACTGACTATCTGAAGATTTAGATTTGAATTTCTAATGTGGACACATATTGTTTAAAAATTTGATTTTTTTATCCATATCTTACCCCTGTGGGTCCACCCCCTTTTATCAAGACCCCACATCTCTGGTGTCTCTGGTTTCTTACAGCCTTTACTTCCTGGATGGACTTAGATCAGTGCAACACTTGGACTACTAATTACACCTGTTTGTCCTCCTCCCAGTTGTCTTGTCTTGTCCTGTCTGTCACTGTTTCCCCTTCTTTCACACTGTGGTGTGGCATGGCCCTCCCCTTCAGCTCACATCAGGGGTTAAATAAAGTTTGATTTGATGGAGTAGCCTACAGGGAGGGCTGGTGATGGTCACTATAGCAGTGAATCATATTTACTTATCTCTCACTGCTAGAAAAAAAAATGCATTGGTCTTTCCAATGCTGCCATCAGACACAGTGCTCAGCTGTAAAGATAATGCAGACAAGGGAAAAAAATATATTTTTTTTTTTAAAGATTGGAGAATTTGCATCAAGAGGGACCAGAGGAGTCATTAGCAAAGTAACAAGGCATTACTGATCATTTTATAATCTAAACAGAACTTCACAGTCTGGCAAACGAACATCAATAACTAGAAAGGACTCGGAGGGCACAAACCTTCACCGAGGTAGCTCACATATGGCTAAAACATCTGTAAAGGTGTCGTGTGTAGAAGTTGGCAGCTAGTGGCAAACAGAAATGGTAAATATAGAATACAGCGTTTCTATTAGTATGTAAAGTCTGTTGAAATAGGAGTGCAATCATCACCATAAAACTTTGGTTTTCCTTTTATTAAGTTAGAAAAATATTTTAATATCTTTGTACTGCGGGTCTCCCCTCTGTGGAGGCTGACAAAACAATCTGCCATGTTGTCTACGGGTGGGTTTTTGGGACAAAAAGAGCGAAAGGCGATTTTTGTATACAAAAGCTTATAAAACCTATAATCATCATCTTAACTGTGCTATAATCTATCAAAATAATAGTTACAAATATGAATGAAAAACCCTCACCTTGTAACAGTTGTAAATGATGCCCTGTTCATGATCCTTTTTGGTCTTCCCCGGCTCTCACTGCTTTGTGATGTGATCTTTTAGAAACGGACGAGCTCATTCCAAAATCTGAACACTAGATGTCGCCAAAATGCCAATTTCTACACACTGCACCTTTTAGCAACAGTTCCATGATAAAGTTAACATCTTAATGTGATTACTTGACCTGAAAACCTCAACTAGGGTAAAATTTTTGACCCTAGGTGAGGATTTATAATGTTCACTAATCATCACCAACATCTCCTGAAAATTACAGCAAAAATCTGAGCGGTAGGTTTTGTGTAGTTCCAGTAGGTTTTGTTTGATCTTGCTAACAAACAAACAGAAAGAAAAACATACACCAGCAAAAACATAACCTCCTTTGTGAAGGTAATTTATTCTAAAATTAAAGACAGTAAAAATTAATTAATATATAAAACTTTAATAGTGAAAAACTTATTTAAAAATATATGAAGATTTCCCTTTTTAAATAAATTTTACAGTGAAAAATGAGGTACTGGTGTGGCGGAGGGTTAAGCAACCAGGCACTACCCATATATATGCTCTTGGGACCATCCACTGTCCCCCTCACTCGAATCATTAAAGGCCCAAAGCAATGCCCCAAAAAATACAACTATAAAATGAAAAGGAGAAATAACAGATAAATATATTAACTGGATAAGTAGCATTAAAATGGCAGCCCCTCCTCTCAGTTTAATATCCAAACTGTCTTTTTAAAATCCTATTCAGGATCATTTTCAAAGTAATTTCCCTCTCCATCAGGAAACCGCTTGACTCATCTGGTAACACTGCAGTATCTATTCTGCCCGACCCTGTTTGGGGTCACGTGGGGCTGGAGCCTATCCCAACTGAAACTGGGCGAGAGGTGGGGTTCGCCCTGAACCGGTAAATTCAAAGTCATCAGTGGAGTTACTGAGCATATTTTAGGCTACCATGTAACATTCATGTATTTTTAAATCATAAACTTATTACTGTCAGTGAACCCTCAGGTTCTCCATTTGGACATAAAAAATCTGTTACTGAGTCACAAATAACTTCCAAATAAGGGCATTGCGAGGTTAAGTTCACATCCCATCTATAGATACAGGGAGACCATTAATTTGTCCTGAGAGTGAATAAATCTGCCTGTGACCTGATCAACCAACACATTTTCTTTGACCTGTTAGTCGACAGCTTTGTTTACTTCTGTTTGCCTGCATCTCCTCCTGTTTCCTGTCTCTCCCTTCTCATTACATTGTTTTAGTTCAACTTATTTCTTGTGTTGCTCTTGATGTGTTCAGAGATGTGATTTCCAAATTGTGAGGCAGGCCTCCCAAAAGGGACACCACAAGAGAGACCAGCCCTGCAAACTATGTTCTGCTATAATATTTAACCCACAAATATATGATAAATACTTTGAAGAAACTGAAATTCTGGAGTAACAGAGGAAAGAGGAAGTGGGTCTAAAACCACAACTGTAAAGTTTGGGGTTTGCTGAACTGATCTTGAACAAAAAATTCTTGGCCAACGTCTGTAATTTGCTAAAAGTTGCAGCTTTAATGGCTGTGATCTTTAAAAAATGCAGATGAAAATGTAAAAAAAAAAATCCTAAAAACATTTAGGACATAGGCAGGGCAAGGATTTTATGATTTACTTGGAGACTTAAACATTATATAATTACATCAAACTAACAGTCTTCTTGCTGTAAGGCATGTGCACTACCTGCTGCACCACCATACTGCCCTAATTAATCATGACAGTTATATTAATGTTTTATTCTATTAAATGTGATTAAATACAAGATGCTCTTTTTTTTTAGAAAAAGCTTAAATTTGGCACACATATTCGAACAAGGGTTGTAAGGATGTGATATTTTTCTGTTTTCTGTTTATTATATTTCAATGTTGCATCCTTATTATTTGATTGTTTTAAGAATTTAAAATAAAATGAATGTGAAGTATGTCATCAGAAATGTTAATAATGTTACAAATTATTTGTGCAGGCTAATATTCTGGATGATAAATGCAATGAGAGCAAAAAGCAAGCAAACAAAACCAGATAAACTGATAAAAATGGCTTTTGTTCAAGTTATACACAAGCAAATATCCTCAAAAACACAGAAAAAGCCCAACAAAAAGGAAACAGACCTAATAAAATACTGGCAAATGTAATCTTATTTTATCTCATTAATCTTATTCTGGATATTTGTCTTCATTCATTTTTTACTCCAAATATTTTCATGATAACATCAGCTCATTTATCTTTTTCCATTGCGACTCAAACATGTTTATATTGACATTAAACATTTTGTTTTAATTCACTGTTCAAATTTGTATTGTTAATTGATAGATTCATTCTTGAAACTCTGATTATTGTAAGGGATGTACAGCTATAACATTCTCTCATTGCAAACTCATCTCACACACTTTGAAAACCCTGTTTGAGACCATTTATTGTCTTTTGTCTTTGTTTTTGTCTATTGTCTTCACCCTGTTCTGTTTTGTTGTGTCTGACCATGTTTGGTTTTATTCTGCTGCTTACTGAGCGTCCTGATTTGGCTTTTTTTCCAAGCATTCTGTAAACTCTTGTTTTAAAGGTACAATTCCAATACAGTCTTTAGAAGTATTATTTCTTTTCATTATTACATGAGCTGTTGGTAAATGTGGACATAAAACATGTACATTTTAATGTGTTTTTAGGTCCCTGATGATGACGACAGGCGTGTTTCGGACCCTTTCACGGACAGTGGTCTGCGTTTGAGCCCCACGGCTGCTGAAGCCAAACTAAAGGTCCTCGCCAGCCGACACAAAAAAAGAGCACCTCCCATGGACTGGAACAAAAGACAGGAGATCTTCAGTAACTTCTGAGGCTGGATGTGACGGTGTACAGTGATGTTAAGTTCTGTGTGATAATAGCTATTTAAGATGGTCGTGTGGAACTGAAGATTTCCAATTTATGCAAAGTCATACTTTGACTCCAATACATTTCATTTCAAATGATCTTTCACTCTTCTAACTTTGTCCTTCATCCACTGTGTTAATTTTCAGATTAACTTTCAAACACTTTTCCTTCATGAACAATGTAAGCTGAAACCAGAGCCAGGAACACAACAGTAAAAAATAAAGAGCACGGCTGAAATGAGTCCAGAAACAAAGTCATAAATTTGAATTAAGCACCATGGGTCCCCGTCTACTGGGGCGAGCTTAAGAAATTTAAACTTGTCTAAAAATGAGGTCTGTTCTGTATAAACCTTACTGTCAGATTTTAGCTTCATTTAGATGTTTGTCTGCAGTGCTGGATCAACTCATGTTCTGTTGATGTTTTAGACTCATAACATGTTTTATAGAAAAACGCTGTTCTCATCATTAGTCTGTTTAGTCCAATCATATCCATGCAAATGGTGCCTGGTCAAGTTGTGGTCTTTTCAGAGGGATGAGTAGTGGCTGTGAGTCTATGAAGGCTCATAAACCTATTCATGTCTGAATGTTGCTTTTCTGTCCTAACTTAGATCATTATTTTTGTTGAAGTTGTAGTCCGTTGTCTTTTCAAACACATTTGGAGTTGTGAAATACTTGTCTGTATGTGAACTATTAAAGTGTAAATACTGATGAAATGGGAACTGAGAACCGATGGAATGAATGTTGTGCTTCTTTGAATATTAAAATGATTTCTTCAAGGACAAAAGACAGATGGGAAAATGGGTAAACCAAGACTTTGGGGAACTCTGATGTCTTGCAGCTTTTGTTAAATTATCTGTCCCAATGCTGAACCTCTGAACCCTATAACGCCAATTGTATCATATTTGATACAGACTTTTATAATACCTCTATCTACTCAATATGATCAACAAATTACAAAAGAACATCTGGATACAATCAGATAAATGATAAAAATGTCCTCAAATGGATTATCAGTTGCCAAAAACACCTAATGTATCAAATGAGATACAAAAAATCTACATGTTGAATTTTATGGACGTTTTGATTTTTATGGATTTTAGCAGAAAGTGTAATAAACATTTCAGCTCCAAAAAAATTGAATTTTCTGGCTATAATCTATGGTCTTGGGCCTTAAAGGGTTAAAATGTGAAGTGACATTTCAAAATGTGTAAGGGACAGTTATTAGGAGGTTGTTGAAATCAATGTTATTAAAGAATTCCTTATGACATGTCTGGATTCATGTGTTTATTTATGAGTATTTTTTTTGGTTTAACCAAGATGGCTTTCACATCCAGCTCATTTGGGAGAGTGGTTCCAACACAAGAGAGCATTTCCTGTTTGGCACAAGTCAATTAAATATATATGAACACATCAATTTTCATGTACAGTAGTAAAGGGTGGTGCAAACTATGATCCAATCTACCTACCACCTGCAAAGATAGCTAGCTAGATAGCTAGTAAGATGGCTGGATAGCTAGCTAGCTAGATAGCTAGCTAGATAGATAGATAGATAGATAGATAAACAACATTTAGGACAGGCAGGCTCATCCATCCATTCATTATTTTTGCCTCTTACCCTCCCTTTTTTGTGGAGGGTTGGAGCCTATCCCAGTTGACATTGAGCAAGAGGCAGGATACACCCTGGACGGGTAGCAGCCAATTGCAGGGCCTCATAGAGAGAAAGACCACCATTCATGCACACACTAAAACTTGAAGGCAATAAATTTAGAGATACCAGTTAGCCTTAGAGCATGTTTTTGGTCTGTGGGAGGAAGCTGGAGTGCCTGGAAAGAAGCCACTAATGCACATGGAGAACATCCAAACTCCACACAGTAAAGCTCTGACCAAAACAAGGATTGAACCAACAACATTCATGCTGTGAGGGACGGGCACTACCTGCTTGCGCTACAGTGCTGCCCCTTTTTTCATTTATGTATATGATTTTAATTTAGTCCTTGCTTAATAGACACCCAATAGATGATGTAAGTGGTCAAACACTGCATATGACACCTTTAAGAAACGTACATTTCAGGTTTTTAGAGATCTCAGGACAAATTTAAATTTTTCAACATGTGCTGCATTATGTAGTTTGGCTTCTACTAACCAACCTTCTGCCGAATTACCAAAGGTGAATTTCACTGTCACAGCTTTTAGGGCCACAACAATTGTGTAAAACCCTTATTCATACATGTATTGTCCAGGAATATGAGACAATGTACTGCTGTAATGTTATTTTAGCACAGGCCTAAATAAGACACCACTTATCTACCCTGTAAACCAGCTTAATATTCATCAGACTTAAGACAAATAAACTTTGAATCATTTACAGTTATGGAGTCAAAGCCTTTTATTTTCTTTCCCACTGTTATAAAAGGTAAGATGACTGGCAAAAGTAAGCCACAGAAAAAAGGTACCAAAGTCTTTCTGCCAATATCATGAAACAATATCATGCTTTTTATTATATTAACAGAATTTAGAAAAAAAATCTATTTTATTTCCGGTCACCTGTTCTTTGTGCCCGTTGGGATTTTTACACCTAGAAGTCACAAACACTTCTGCAAATGTATTCATGACTTATTAAAATGCCAGAAAACCCCAAATAACAGTACACTGATCCTTCAGACATGAAACACTGTTTGTGAAACAAAGACAACAGTTACACTTATATAAAACACAAGCAACCAAAAGGTTCTCACAAAAGCTTCGAACCCAAAATACAAACAATGACTGACTGCAGTTAGATTGTCTAATACTTGAGGTGATAAGAACTGATTTGATTATCTCTCTAGTCACAGTCGAGGTCAAATTAAGTGCATTTTCTGTTATTGTCCAAATATCTGCTAGCTCAAAACACTGACAAGATATCGGTTAAAATATGCCAGTAGGTCCCTGTGTTAAATTTTAATGACAAAATCTCTGCACATTCTTTTTCAAAGCCCTTCTGTGCCTTCTCTATAATCATGATGCACTGCCATATTAGATGTTTACAAAGCAGGCAATCCCTTCTCGTGGTCCGTTTTTAAATTTCATCGACTCTTTGGCAGTGTCCTAGCTGTTAATCATTTAATTTAACTTTGCTCTCATTGTGAATTGACCCTTTGTTGGCTCTCTGATTGGTGTGTTGACCCACCAATCAGAGAGGCCCCGCTCATAGAAACTGTAACTAGTTGTGTTTTTCAATTTGTGGCATCTGCTCAACTCAGCCCGCTTCATTTTCCATTATGGTATTGACTTTGTCACTACCTCTTTAAAGTAGGCAGGTTTATCACAGCATAGCTTAGCAAAACTACATTTTTACAGAAGCAAATATGGGAGCAGGTGATAAAATACTCAGCCATCATGTGACTTTTGCCACATTAAGGAGATTAATTTTGTTCCAAAGACGACATGGAGTAGCAAAACAACATGCTATCTACAGCAGGGGAATGTTTGGGAAGTCATACAGCATCCAAGAGCCAATAATGTTATTTCTGTTTAAATACCTCTGAGTGGCATCTCCTTGTCACATTTAGTCTCGGCTCAACTTGGAACCCTTGCTCTAGGTCCGTGATTCTCAACTGGTCAGGCTTTTGGACCCTCTTTAACTCCTTAATGACACACCGCAACTCAAATGGAGGAAAATATTCAACTTCTCAGATTTATTTCATTAAACAAATGCTGCACTTTGAACCTGAGATAGTACAGAATATCACAGTATGCCCAAAACAAAAACAAGTTTAATGAGAAACCAAAATGACCTGCATCTGGTGATGCTAGAGAAGTATTTTTTTAACATTCAATAAGCTGCATTTACATGAAAACTTTAAAAAACATGGAGGTGCTGGTTTGGCGGAGTGGTTAGCAACCAGGCACGTCCCATGTACATACTTCAGCTAGCCTGGTACAAACCCAGCGTGTGGCCAGTTTGCAGAGTGTCTTCCCCTACTCTCACCCCGTTCACAGGCCTGTCCACTGTCTCTCTATCAATAAAGGCACAAAATGCCCAAAAAATACATTTAAAAAACATGCATCTTAGGGACACAAGATTTCACCAGTAGAACTAAATAAGCCGTTAATCACGAGGCCGTCACAAAACACTTCAGTAACATCAGCCTGTTTATAACAGACATAACAGAGATTCATTACGAACGTAAAAAAAAAAAAAGTCCAGCTTCTGAGAAGTTGTTTTACAAAATGTTAAGAGCGTGTAGCATAAGCTAATTACCTACTTATGAACATTTAGCAAACACTTATTAAATCATGTTTCTTTAGAGTTATAGATTCCACTGCCTAAAAATATAAGTGCTGGAATTTTTCCATACTTTTGGGCCCAGGCAAAGAATCAGGACCTGCTGAAAAAGGGTTCACAGCCCACTTTTGGATCAAGACCCACTAGTCGAGAATCACTCCCTAGGTGACTCAGAAAGTACCAGATATAAGGGATGGTCCCTAATGAAAAACCAAAACAACTGACTGAAGTCAAGCCGAGTTGAGTCAACACCATATCATAGAAAAGCTCTTAAAGCGGCTTCCAGGTGAGACAAACTTTCACTCACTGTTATTGTTACCTTAATTTTATTTCTCCAACATCCCAAAATAAGGTATAACTGGAGGGCTGTATCACAGAACTAAATCTATTCACGACACCTGGGATATTTTCATATGAAACTAGGGCTGGACGATATGGCCTAAAAATAAAAACATGATCATTTTTTTTCCCACAACACTTGCTTTGCGGTTTTAATTGATTTTTTCCCTCTTAAATAAATAAAATACAATAGAAAATACTCAAAGTGACACAAACATGACATGAATCAAGTTTTGTCTTTGTGTTGTCAAAATATTTTCCCAAACCAAACACAATTTCCCTCTTAAAGATGAGATGTGTCATAAATATTGATTATGTTGTTTAAATGTGGACAGATTTATCTACACAAACACTAAAGGCAGAGGTCTTTCATAGATTAACATAAAACCCTCTGATCCATATTTAATCTGATTTAAAAACAAATACAAGCCGATAAAAGTGCCTGTGTAAAACCTGACAGGGCCTACCATCGTGGAAAAAATATTTTCAGGATTTATATTTGCAACAACTTACACTTGGAGTAAGTCAAGAAAAAAAATCTAGATTTTTAATTTGTAAATCTACAGAAAAGGGCTATATTCAACACATCTTGTTCATCTTATTTTGCATTTTGGTATGTAGTGAGAGGAAAGCCACTGGCAGCACACATCACAATCCTCAGATATTTGTAATATATGTTTTAAGCTATTTCAACTGGTTTTCAGATATTTAGTAATCCTCATATTCCCTGCTGTATTTTTGTTTTATGCTTTTATGGAAGTATGTTAAAATGGAAAAGCTGATTCAAAGAATACATGTTGGTCAAATTAAGGGGTGTTTTTAACTTTGCAGAGTAAAGAGGTGCTGTAAAAAGTCTAAAAAGCAGAAACCATCTTTCATATAAGGAAGTGCTGAAGTGTTGCAGTTCACACTCACAGACCACCAGATAACTTCAGGTCTCTGCTGCTCCTCAGTTTTTGCCTGAATCTGAAGAGATTCTTCTTATTCATAAAGGTAAGCCTGTGTATCCACAGCTAAGGGAAGTCATCATTTATCACTCATATTCGGTTCAGTATTAGTTTCCTCTGTCTGTTGAGTCCATGGAGCCATCAGCATACGAAGAATAAATGTGCCAAGCTGGAAGAGCACACTTGCTGCGTTTTAATAGTGCCAAAATAAATTGATCAAGAATTTTCAGCCCTATTGTGCAGTGTTGTGCCTAGTCTTTACATAAAACTAACACAATTACTCAAAAATAAGTGTACGATTAACAGCAGAGTACCTCTCTGGTGGTGTGAGTTTGGTCTTCGTAAAGGTGCAGCTCTGCTTGGAGCACTTTTAGCCACATTGTTGACTGTTGTACCTGATACCCAACTTTAAAGGATAAGTTTGGTTTCTACAGCTTTCATATTGTTTATAGAATGAAGTAGAACAATATACTCACCCAGAAGGCTTTCCTGATCCAAACAGTGCTTCAGGAGATATTTAGATCCAAAATTGAGCGGCGGACATCCGTATAATGGTAGCACATGGGGCATGTTAGCGCCGCTCCTAAAACTGCATTGATTGTCCAAAAACTCATTAGTTTCACCAATATTTCATCATGGTCCGCTCGGGCTACTCCTCCAAGACAGTCTGTGTCGCTCCAGACATGTTTTTGTAACTGTGCTGACCTCTGAACTGAAGAAGAAGAACGCTTGCCTCCGCGCATGCGCAGTACTCTCTGGAGAGCTGTTCTTCTCTTTGGATTCTGGATCTAAATATCTCCTGAAGCACTGTTTGGATCAGGAAAGCCTTCTGGGTGAGTATATTGTTCTACTTCATTCTATAAACAATGTGAAAGCAGATCAATGACAAGCAGATAGACACCATTCTTTTGACTGTGCGTGCAGTAACAAGGAGACAGGCAGAGCTGGCTCACCACTGATTAGCTTAGCTCAAACACTGGGAGTCAATGGGTAGCGTTAGCCTGCCTCTGCCTGCAGTCATCAGATAAACTCTTCAGCAATTTTGAATGGTCTTGTGTGCCTACTGTAACTCCATTTTTTTAACTGCCTTATGTTATCTTTGTTAGACTAACATTAGCACGTCATGAAATTTTCAAAAGCGATACTTTTGTTCAATTACAAACACATCTGCAATGATTTGCTGTTGTGGTTCAGTTTCAAATGCATTTCTTTCAAATTAAGTGCTAATCCTTGAACATCTTTTGTATCATGTTTGATCCTTTTATGATACCACTATCTAATCAATATGTCCAAAAATTTATGAATAAAAATCTGAATGTAATCAGATAAATAATAAAAAGTGGATTATCAGTTGCCACCAACACCTAATGTATCAAAAAACGTATATGTTAAATTTTATTGAAATTTTAATTTTTTTTTAGGATTTCAGTAGAAAATGAAATAAACATTTCAGCTCTAAAAATAGAACATTCTGGCAATAATCTTAGTCTAAAAATAGATGAGGTAACATAAAGCAGTAAGAAACAAGTCACAAGCACATGGGACTGTTTAGGATTGAAGACTTTATCTTATGACTAAAGCCAGAGGCAGGCCAATACTACCCATTGACTCCCAGTGTTAGACCTAAGCTATTTAGTGGTCGGTCCCTCCTTGTAACTCCACGCACAGATGAAAAAATGGTGTCTATCTACTTGTCATGGACTCGGAAGTGAAGCCAGACATGAAAAGAAAAAGAAAGTCTGCGTAACCTTTTAAAATAGTGAACTGTAACTTTTAAGCTTCAAAAAATGTTGGTTATGATTATCATGACAAACAAGACATCCTGAGTTTCATGAGCTTCCTTTTGCTGCAAACCTTTTTTATCACCAGTGATCAAAGAACATGTTGATAAATCCCCTGGACGTTTAGTTGAGGGTACTAGCATGATGCTAACTTCTGGGTTGGTACAAAAAGATGCCATCCCTGCACAACTTCTCTGCCTGGCATTTGCTTTTACCAATTATATTTACATTTGAAATGAAAATAACTGGCATATTGTTTTGAAGATAACCTTGATAATGTGGATTTCAAAGCTTTTTTTCACAGGCTCAGGAATAATCCAAAACCACACTGAAAAGGCTCTTCGTCTGTGGAGCCAGTGTGATGCTAACTCCCAGGCTGGCCTAGAAAACGATATCAAGCCTCAGGACAAGCAATTTTGTCTAGTTACAGTAACCAACAAGGGCGGGGCTTCACAAAGGGTCAATTGAGGTGGTGTTGGTGTGTAAAGGGTGATCGAATTACTCAGAAAAAACATGAATACATTAAACGTTTACCGCTGCAGACACACATCTACACACTGAGGAGGACACAAAGCATGCACAAAAGGTAGACCGGAGTCAGCTACAGACCCTTACAATGAACTCCTGCCTTCTTTGCACACATCAAATAAACACTGAGCTATCCAAATCATGCTAAGAGGCAAATTAAAATAAAAGTACCATACTCATGCGCACATTCTCATGCAGGATCTCACGCATGCAGGATCTCGCACGGGCACACACACACCTCAGCAATATGGCAAAGTTAGTCATTGTAAAAGTGCGGATTAGTCCCAGTTTCACAAAGTTGTTTTTATTTGCCATTTAGTATTGGGATATTTTTGCCAGTCAAAGACACTTAATTTCACAGTGCAACACAATATGACAAACACTGACATCAGGGTCAACACATATCAAATGGGTGAGGTTAAAAAAAAGTCCATACAAAAAGAAAATGGTAAAATAAAATAAAAAGTGCAAAAAACAACTCACTGAAAATACCATTAATTCAAATATTTTTTTGCAGTTAATTGTGCGAATTAAAGTCCACTATCAGAACAGAAATCATCAGTAGCAGCAAAAAAAGAAAAAAAAAAGAATATGGACCATTTTTAAAACATTACAGAGATCACAATGACATTGCCAATCACTGTTTTTACTTAAGATATCAATATGGCATCGAATGGATATCAGTAAGAGATGTGGACAAACAGACACACTCGCTCCAGCACGCGCGCACAGACACACTCGCCATAAACAAAGACACTTACACTTGGTCACAGTTAACAGGTGCCAAGGACATTGCGGTGGGAGTCAAGTTTTAGCTTGGTACCATATCAAAAACAATACATATTCACGCACTTTAAACACAGAATGCCGAAGTAAGGATTCATAAATTGCACATGCACGCAAGCACACACTCAGACACGCATTCATAACCCACGACACAACCAAAGATGTGATTATCTCTCTATGTGTTCTTCTTCTCTTGTGAAAAAACAAATGTGTTAGCCCTAATCCTCCCTACCTACAGGAATGGTTTCTGCGACGTCGCGAGGAGAGACGCGTGATTTTCTCTCTCGCTCTTGTTTGATCAGGTGGAAAATGCGACAGGAATACGTCTGACGGATGGGGAGCTCTGTGAAGCAGCACTCTGGTCCAAAAATGGAAAAAAAAAAAAAAACATGGATGCGGCGAGCACGGCTACCGGACAGTTAAGTAGAATGCGGTGACTACGGATGAAGTAATTCATGTTGAATCCTATTCCCCAGAAAAGAAAGATATCACCCAGGAAATTAACAGAGTTTAGACACCTGCTTGTCTGTCCCTAACTACATGTAGTAGGTCTGGAGAAGTCTAAATAATAGTGCCACCAACAGTCAGTTCCATGTACTGCATGTACAGCATGTGCAAGTGTATGTGAGTCCGTGTGTGGGTCCGTCTAAGTCAGTCAAGCTATCATTACTTTTTAAGATAAGAATCCCGTTAAAACCTCCGCTGTCCCCGTCTTTCGAGTCACAGACCTCTCTGCAGCTTCATCCCTGCTTGTCACTGATTTCCCTCCCTCTCTCTCCCTGAACTTTCGCCGAGCTCGACTCTCCCTCCGCCCCCCTCTTTCCCAACTTGTCCGCCCCTCCGTCTCTCCAGCACGTCCCTCTCTCCGTCCTTCTCTATCTGTCCCTATCAGTTAGTTTTTGTTTTTCTGTGTCGGGTCCCTGCCTAGTTAATCTAGAGGTGTCCCTCTGTCCCTCCCTCCCTCCCGCCCACCCTCCCTCTATGGACAAACACATAGGGCGTGGGGGCCGTCCTTCAGGGGGAAGCGGCCAATAGCGTCCCTCTCCCTCCCCCCAGATCTGGGCAGTGCAATACACAGATGGATGAGTTTCCCATTCACCCTCCTCCTGCTGGCTCACCTGAGGACAGAAGGAGGGAGAGCGGTAAGCAGCAGGTAAACAGGTGCTACACCTTTAAGCGGGGTACACACATACAGATTATTGGTCCGTCTTTGTCCAGACTTTGCCATCCAAGGACAAGAAACGCCAGATTATTATGTTTTATAAGATTATCCTGTGGTCTGAGGTGTGTTGACAGTGAATTTGTTCAGATATTTGGCTCCAAAATGGGACGGGCCAACAACTTTAAAGATGCTATGAGGAGTTTCTAAGTAATTACAAAAAGTCTCACTTTTAGATATATGCCTGATCGAAATACACACTTTAAGATGAGTTTTATAGCATCAAAATAGGTTATCTATAAATGCTATTCCTTAGCCTTCATGTCAGGTCGGACAGGGCTGGACTGGACTGGATACTCAACTTCGGGAACAAGACAATAAAACTAGAGCAAATTTATATTATTTTATTATTTATATTACACGTCTTAGAGCACCAGGCTGTAAGTGGCGATATATAGCCGGCTACAAAACTACGATACTAAGTTTTCCAAAAAGTGCTTGTTGTCACACATCAAAAACTACAGCTACGTAACTAGACAGAGATACATTACCTCGTCGCTTTGCAGTTGTTGAAAAAATAAGTTGTAAAGCAATGCAGAGTTCTGAGGGAGGTCCGAGCTGCATTTATTAGCATCACAACAAACACACGCTTTGGCTTCGGTAACGTCTTTTGGTGCGTTCCAGTTGTAGTCAGAAGTAGGAATTTCCAGGTTATGAGTAGGAAACTGCAACTGCAACGTACCCCGAAGTTGGAATTTCCTACTGGGAACTCGGTGAAACCTCACCACCCCCGAGTTGACAATCAAAGATGGATGCCCCCAGTGTGAACAGTTATTTAGCTCCTGTAATAATCCATTTATTTGCACTTCTGACTGGGGTGTGTCACTCTAGATCAGCTGTATACATAGTATTGTTAGACTTATATTTACAAAAATGCTGCCATAGTGATAATCACATTCTTCATACAACAACGCAGGGCATGCTAACAACAGCTAACAATAGCCTGGTAGATCGGCATGTTTTTTTCCGACTTCAACTGGAACGCCGATAAGTCGGAGATGATGTCACTCCCAGTTCCGAGGTTACTGGAACACAGCATTACGACAGTCGCCGCGCGTGCTCATGGGTAGCAGAGTCTTATTGTCGCTGAAAATAGATTCTCCTCATAGCACCTTTAAGTATTAACCCTTTCATGCATGGTGCCCACTACAGTGGACAGATATTTAGAATACATTTAATACTCTATACTTTGCAGTACCATGTCCAACTACCAGATGGCGAAATCCCAACCCCTTGTCTCAAGTTTAAATATCATCTGTGCACTTTTTTTTTTAATATCATATCGAGATACTGCATCCAAAATCCAAAACAGCTGACTAACGGCAAATTTGGTCTTTGATATCTAGATTTCACATAATTTTGTATTTAGATACAGTATATTGTTTTGTTTATTTTAAATTCTGGTGTAATTCACAAGCAAATAGTTTCATTAAACAGCAATAATATATATTTCAGATTTTGTTTTTTCTTTTTTTTATTCTTAATAAATGTTTGTCAAAGACGTGTTTGTGGATCTTTATTGAGTTGAACTAAATTGCGATGTTGATGCACAGTGAAGTGGACAGATGTAAAACCACTTCAAAATATAACATTGAAAAAAATGACCCTGATTTTGAACTTGTTTGAAAGTAACAAGAAGAAAAAAGTGTTCCTTTGTGACTCTGTAATTCATGCATGAAAGGGTTAAATGTTCAGCATTTACGATAAAAATCTTCATGAGTGTGGGGAAAGCTGACGACTCTTGATGCATGACTGTGAATTACGGTATGATGTGGGACAGAATGAAGCCAATCAAGAAGCGAGCTGACTGAGAAACAAGGAAGCAGGCACACTTAAAAACAAGTATGGTCTACCTGACACAAACAAAAAGTTTGGTGAACCTCAAAAACGGAGGACCAGCTCATTTGTTCACGCAGTCTCCAGGAGTCTCCAGTGTTTTTGGTTTCTTTTTAGTTCAAGGTTTTTCCATCAAAAACAGTCCCAAGACCACCGTCATTCCCTCTTCTCTTATGACTGCTCCCATGTTGTGTGTTGTGTTTTTTTTTGGTTGTTGCTGTTTCTTCTTCTTTGTTTTTGTTAGAACATGTTTGATCACGCAACATTTCCAACTTGGGGGACTAGGTTCTAGATCGGTGGTGGGATAGAATGGTTGTGTTTGTGGTGTGTTGAGATGACTACCACACGCAGCACGATCAAAACTGTTCAAAGCCTGAGTTTTTATCTTTATGTGTGGGGTCTCTAACAAACAAAACATCTTAAGATTCAAACACAAGGCAACTGGACTGTGTGTGTTAAAACTTTTGAATCTTGAAGATAACCATGACCTGAACAAATGAGAATCTACATGGACACCTCCTCAGATTTACAAAGTCCTTATGTGTGTACCCCGCTTTAGTTAAAATGAGGGTCTGAGAGGGGCTACCTCTTCGGTGGGTGTAGAGATCCTAAACGCCGTAGCAGGCTGCCAGTCTCTCCTTCAGCAGTGGGGGGAACTGCTCTGAGAACTGCTGCCAGTTCTCCTCTCCGACCTGCTCCTTAAAACCATGCAGGATCTGTGACAGGGATGAGAAAAAAAGAAAAAGTAACTCAATCACATATTTTTCTCATCAAAATCTGTGACTTGTGGATACAGGCATCTATGTTTATATGGAACAGATTCCTCATTGAAATTTTGGTGCTAAAAAGGGTCGTTAAAGGGTCTTTTATTTGATTTTAATGTTAGGTCAGTAAGTGTACAGGGCATGGTGAGAGGTATATTATTATCAGGTTCTTGGTTTTATTGCTTTGCACTTTTTCTTGATTCTTATCATCTAGACTTAATTTCTCAAATCCTCTTGACATCCTACCCACTATCATCACAATTACAATAAGCTACCACGTGGTGGTCCGTGAAAAGTTCATAATAATTCTCATTTTATGTATGTAACTTATACAACAATAATTGTTCTGCCTCCTTGTAAAGCACAATGAACTGCAATTGAATTTGTATGAAATCTGCTATATAAATAAAGTTTAATTGTTTGATTGAGTTGTGGTTCATGTGTATCTTGTGTTTCTTGTTCTGTTGAGTGCACTCTGTGAACTACAGCAGGAGGACTGGATATCTGACTTTCCCTCAGGATCAATTAAGCATCTTTCCGTCTGTCTGTCTGTCTACAAAGCAGTAAATGATTTCAATAAGCAGAAGGTCCTCTGCTTCACAAAGAGTTACTTTTACATAAAGAAGACATTTTTGTTTCTTTTGTCTAGCTGTTCATTAAAATTCAGTTTTAACCCACTGACTCATCGAAAAGAAACATGAATATGTTTAAAAATGGGATATACAGTACACCAGATTTTACTGCATTTATGATGCTCAGGCTGTCTATGGTTTTGATGCTTTTCTTTAACATGCTCTGAGGGTTTTATTTCCATTTATGAAGTTTGTTTTTGATTTATGTGTATCGTAAATCATACTCTTGATGGGACCGGGGATGAAAATTAGCCACTTTGCCATAATCCCATGTATTTACATGTTAATGTCTATTAATGTATACTGTCCCTTTATATATGTATCAAAGTTTTAGTCAGATCGATCTGCAGCTCTGCAGAGTGATCACATGGTCCATGATGCTAAATTGAGTAAAGGTCTGAGGATTTGCAACAGGAGGGGGACGACTAGCACAAAACCTAGATGGACAGTTCAGTATTATTCTCTAGTTCATCTGGGAAAGAGCACATGAAAAATCTTTTGAGCGGGCAGAACCTTTCAGAAACATATCTAGCAGGTGATTGAACTTTCGTTCTGTCACTCAGCATTTATTACAGGCCAATCATATAACATGATAGACAGGAGCTACTGCACTTCACAGCATGAGACACTTTGCAGAACAAACTCTCATCAAAACATGTCAGAAGCGGAGCGTAAATTTCCTTACTACAGAGAAGTTCGTTTTTCATTTAATAAAGAAATGCCTTCACAGTCTGATAAAACTGCTACTGAAGCTGTTAGCATCAGTGCTAACCCCTGTACATGCAGTCACTTCCTGCTGTTGTCTCACTCGTAACTCAACCTCTTCCTGCTCTCAAGGACTCTGATTGGACCGTCCTACTTGTAGATTGGAGCTTAGCAAGATGGATCTGTCTGATCACAGACATTGAAGTAAGGCTCACTTATGCTCAACGTTACATACAGATACAGATACAGACAGAGCTCTCTGGAGAGAAATGAAGAAAATGGTGGGTTCTTTGAAGAAAGGTTGTGTGAGCTCTGAGCTGGTGTGAAATTACAAAAAAAAATATATATAATGTTACTTTTCCGAGACACTGCAACAAAATTAAACTTCAAATCAGCTAGGAGGAGATTGGGAGGGAGCTAAATGTTAGCTTGTTTGTTGTTGTCAGACACTTTAGACTCCGGCCTGCCCCCTGGTGGATGTAATGGTAAACATCCAACATGCCAACATAAAGGAGTATGTGGGCAGTGACGGAACCATTGTTTGAAACGGACACGTACATTTTCATGCCTATGACGAGTGTAAATTAGCCTTTAGGCTGATCCAGCTGCTGTGCAAGGTTAGGAGACGACAGTGAAGTGTGACAGTATTTACTTGTAGTAAAAATGTTAGCCTTTCAATCAGGGCAGTACACCGAATGTACTGCTGAACTGATTTTATTTTTCACTACCAAACGTAATCACCTGGTCAGGCCCTCACCTTGTAAAACATGTCCCTCAAATCGTCTTTAGGATTCACCCAGGAGGCCACGGCGTCACAGAAGAAGATGAAGTCCTGAAGAAACAGCAACACATGAGAAGTTATGTGAATATTCCTGAAGCCACAGACATACATTATAAGTAGACACTTGCTGTATACAAAAAAAAAAAACATATAAACATATGTAGACCTCACCTGCACAACACCACCTGGATTCACTCCGATCATCATGCAGATCCCTCTGAAGGCCGAGTCTTTCTCCTCATTGTCTCTGATGTTTCGCAGGGATGTGCACCTGAAGCAGGAGAGAGTTCAATAAGCAGCTGTTAATCATAAATAATTATTTCATATTTTACTTGAACAAATGTTATGTTTACTGTCTCACTCTGTCATGTGGGATGGGATGTTTCAGGAAGTCAAATGTTTCAAACATTTGGGCAAAAGAGAGGATTGAGGTTTGTTGGCTTGAGGATGAAAGTAGAAGTCTGGGATCTTCAGGTAAGCGAGTCCATGACAATTAGTATGTGATAATTTACTAAAAGGGAGAATACACGGTGACTTACCACGGTCGGATAAACTGAGGCAGCATGGGGGCGACCTCCTGAGGGCACACGTAGCCCAGTCGGCCAATGGTGATTGCTAGAGGAGGAAAGAGAACATCAGGATCACTGTTAGAAAACAAAGTAGTTCACGTGAACTGTTATTGTTTGTTTTTTTTATTTTCAGAGTATAAAGATTCAAAACATTGAGGGTGTTCACGTACCGGTGTTCTCCAGCAGGGTCTTGGGGGTGTTGGGTCGATTGATGATCTCAACCAGCTGATTCAGGACCATGGCGATGTAAGGCTGCATCTCTACGCCTGATGGATGATTACACACATCAACACACACACAAACATCTCAAGAGGCTTACATTTAATAAACTCATATTCAACACTTAAATACAGGGCCATACAGATTGATTGATGTGTCTAGATTCAGTAGAGACATATGTGATGAGGACAGATTCACGATCTAGGCGTCCATCATAAATTCTTATTTTTGCCCCTTGTATCTGCCTGTATGGATAAAGTATAGCTTCAGTCTGCTCCTTGTAAAGGTTACACTTTTTATGAACTGGTGCTATACAAATAAAGATTGATTGATTGATTGATTGAATCACTCTTTTCAATTATGGCCAAGTTAAACGCTCAACAATCCGGAAACATTCAAAGAAGGAAAGCTTTTGTTGCCATCAGAAAGTCATGACAGAGTAAATAACTAACAGAAAATGACATTGAATCCACATTTCTGCGAAGGTTTTGGCTTTAAACGGCTCTGGTCTTAAATTTTGATCAGGGAATGAACTGCCTATTTCAGATTACTTCTTGCTTGCAATAAATTGCTTACTCATTTTTTTTTGTTGTTGTCTTACTCCCATTTCTTCTTTTTCCATTTTGAAGCTCTACTTAAACATTCAAAGATTCAACAGTGCAAAATGTAAATTATTCAAAATTTTCAAGCAGTCTTAAAATTTTGATCAGGAGTATATACACATACACGCCAAGAACCAGGAAAAAGAAGACTTGACAGGATGGATAAAAACAACTGCTGTAGAGGGAGAAGTTTATCTGACTATAAGGGGAAAACACAAACTCACTGAAAGTCTGGAAAGTGTTGTTTCCACTTAACATCACCATCAAGGTTCTGTAGATCATCTGACCCCCTAACAATCATCACCACATCTGTTACATCTCTCCAAAGAGCTTCTGTTGGGTACAGAGTTTAAACACTGCAGCTTTCTTTCTGTGGTGTAATCGTTGTGCATATAGTGATGCTGCTTCATATTCACTGCTGTTTGTTACAGCACTCCTCTCAACTCTTTCATCGATGCAACTGATACACTGTTTTAAGAAGGAACACTTACAGTAAGATATGAATTGTGATATGAATCGCTCTACCGCTGTCATATTACGAACACTGGCTTCTGCCAGGTGTGTTTGACATTGTGTGCTGCCTGTTGGCACCCTTCAGGAAAAAAAAGTCAATGTGGAACTAAGAGAATGTATAACACAATCAAATTTGTGATGAATTAAGAATATCTATCTATCTATCTATCTATCTATCTATCTATCTATCTATCTATCTATCTATCTATCTATCTATCTATCTATCTATCTATCTATCTATCTATCTAACTTTAAAGTCATTATATGAAAATATTGTCAATATTTTTGTACAGTTTAAATGATTTTTTGTCTGCATTTCTGATCTTTTAAAAAAAGCTAAAACTGGTCGTCAATCACCTGTGTGCTTTTGCTGCCATGGTAACAAGTAGAAAATATTACAGTTTGTTTTCACTAGAATCCCTGCTTCATTAAATATTCTGGTATCGTGACCACAGTTTGTTGTTTCCTACACAATATACATGCATCACTTGTTCATTAGTTCTGAAAGAAAAATCAGGGTTTGTTTTTTATCCTTATTCACCAGTCTTTAGAATAGAATAAACCTTTATCGGTTCCACATGGAAAAAAAAGGGACAGTAATGAGGAATTTAAAAAGTTGATATTAGTTTAAAAAATCTGCAGGACACCAGATTTTCCAACACTCACCCATCTGCATGCAGATCTCCCCGATGGCCCAGGTTGCGTTGTTGCAGACAGAGATGAACTCTGGGTTCAGATTTGTCCCGAGAATTGGCATGAACTCAGCTGCAAGAGACATATTTTCATTGCTATGGAAACAGGACAAAAAGTTTGACTGAAATAGGTTGTGTGCTCTGAATGTTAATGAAAGTATTACCAATGCAAGGCTTGACGTGAGGGAAGCAGGCCTTGGTCAAGTCTCCGAGGAGAGCGAAGGAGCTCTGTCTGACTTCAGGCATGGTGTCCTGGAGGAAAAAGGAAAAGACAAAACAGACGTAAAAAAACACACAAGTTAAACAGACGTGATAATATATGATTTTATCTACAATTCAGTTGTCTTAACTAATTCTTAGTTGAGTAACTGAGGAGCTTTGAGACAGGCCACAGTGTAAGAATGTGTTAATTCATGTTGATTTGGGACTTTATTAGCTCTGAAGAAGACATGAAAAAGAGACCTGTGCCTGCATGATGAAGGGTAGAGTAAGTTATGTTCAAGAAATGCTGAGCTGATATCAAACTGATTAAATTCTTTGAAAATTATTATAACTTTATTACAGCTCTATTCTTCTGAGTCTAAAATTGTTGTAAATAAACTGATCCACACATTTATTTCTACAAGGTTCTATTATTGAAGTGCTCTTGAAATGCAGGACACCCAAACACCGGGAGGCTTTATCTAGGGTTAGCTTAATAAGGTTTTTTTGACTGATCACTTCTTTGTGAGATCAGCCAATGCTGATCTTTGTTTTGTTTGTTTCAACAACAGATTTAAAGTTTGCTCAACAAAGCCTTAAAAAAGAGCAATGCCATCAAGTGTCCTACAGTAAGGACATCTGAATGACACAAGACCCCTTAAAATTTTAAGCAATCTTTTTTTTTTTTTAATACTTCATTTTTTTACAGAAACAGAACAGATGAGGACAAATGACAGCACATATATACACAGTACATGGAATTCATAGATACATTCTGATATTGAAAAGGTAAGAGTTTTTCTTTAAGTGTTAAGAAAATCCCATTGTTTCCAATATTCATCTCCTTTCTTCTTTTGGAGTCGTAAAGAAAGAGAAATTTTCTCCATGTTGCAAATAAAGATTATAATATTTACGACGAGTTTCATGGTGAGAGGATTCTTCAGAAGTTAGCATTTAGTGATTGCTTTTTTACAATTTGAAACAATCTTAATTAGGGGTGTAGGGGCGAAATAGAAAAAAATTATGAAACAAAATTCAAAGACACACAAAATAAAAGCACAAAATAAAAATGCGAAAGGGCGTGCGCACGACTGATGATTTTTTACCCTCCTCTCCTACCGTAGCAAAACACTCGCTTCAGAATGGAGGAAGACGAGGTCGAGGAATTAGCTGGCGCTCCTTCGTCAAATAACTCTGTTGTGTGGACCTATTTTGGCTTCCCAGGTAAAAGACGACAGAACGGTGAGAAGATTGCGGACAAAACAACAACCGTGTGCAAAATATGCTGCTACAGTTCGCCGTATACTGCGGCAAGTACAACTACCAACTACTTTGAACTGGAGACAGGCAGCAACTGTATGTTTGCATCTACTGTTGAGTTGACAGAATTTGATCATACTTGAAGATCAGAAGTATATACACTGTTATAGGCTAAATATTATAGTTCACAGTTCAGACATTTATAGGTCTAAACTGCAGCTCTGAGGCTTCTATTTGTTTTCCTTTTCATTCAAAAATGTACTTATCCTGATTGTTACAACAAAGCACTTTTTATTGAGATTTTATTTTTGTATTTGCACCGTAGTCTAAGTAAGGGGAACAAACTACAATTTTGTTTTTTTCAAAGAGCATTTATCTTGTATTGATGCAGCAATATTTTTTGTATGTCTGCATTAGGAAGAAAATAAAGAAAATTCGATTTTTGCACAACTTCCTACTGTTGGGGATTTCCTATAATCTTTATTTTGTATCTTAAATATTTCGAATCGAGAGCCCTGTTTCGTACTTTGTATCGTTTTGTGAGTTGACCATTTCGTCACACCTCGAATCTTAAATAGTACTGTGAAATATTCACAGATTTCTTTTGTGTTTTGGAAGGTGTTGCGGCATCAGACAGACACAAACAAATGGAGTTGTAAGTTTTTTTGTTATATGTTAACAAGAAAAAATAAGAAAAGTAAAACCCTTGATAGATGCAACATGCCAGTTCTCAACATTGATAAAACATCCAGTTTTGACGTCGACTGAACAGAGCATGTGCAGAGGGGAGAATGTGGGTTTCAAGAATGAAACAATACTTGGCAAAGTTCACTGTGTCATCACAGACAGTGAAATGTTAGTGTTCATAGTGGAGCCAATGCTTCTTCTGGTCTTTAGTGTACACTGACATTAGCAGGAGGAGGATTTAGCTGGAAACTTTGGTGGAGGCTTTATAGTTATTACACATAAATCCCAGGAAGTGATAAACAGTGTTTGTTGGGGCAGTTTAGCAAAAGGTTTCATGTTCCCCTGCTCCCCAAACCTCTTCAAAACAACATTAAAAAAGAGTTTGCAGGACAAAAGACCTCAAAAACATATTTTATATTATGCTGCATTTGATTTAAACGCATTTAAAAGGACTAACAAATAAGTTATATCTAGTTTTATGTCCATTTTACATTGCACCCTGACTTTGTTGAACAGAGGTTTGCAGCACTAAAAGGTGTAGGGATGTATAATATTGGATTTTTGCCGATATCTGATATGCTTTTAAATTCATTATCATATACTGATACCGATATTTCTGGTCAATAGCTCAAGCTCTATACTTAAAGTGATATGTGTGGCTGATATATAGGCTGTAAATATCTGAAAAAATTTAAATTCCGGCCAATACCAATACTAAACTTTTTGGGATGAAATTGGCTGATACAATATCAAACCAATATTGTAGTGCATCCTTAGTTTTACAGTTTGAGTTGCTTCTATGGGTCACAAGGTATGTAAAGTTTTAAATGTTGAATTCAGCATTAACACACACACTCTCCTCACCTGCATGCACTGGAAGAGCAGCGTCATGATGTTACTGCGGGCAACAAGGGTGTCCACATGACCCCCCAGACCCTCAGCCAGCCCACTCAGAAGGTCCAGAGCCACGATCATGAAGTCTTTATCGGGGGCTTCATACTGGTCTGGCTGCTGACTGTACATCTGAGACACAGAGGAGGAGACAGAGAGAAAAGACAACGTTAGACTTTAAGTTGAGCAGAGTGAGCAGAGCTCTCCCTGTGCATGTGTAGGTTCTCTCCAGGAACAGACCAAAAAACATGCTCATTAGGTGGATTGGTGACTTGAAATTGTCCTTAGATATAATGGTGCGTTCACACCGGACGCTACTTGTACTACCTCAGCGATCACTCTCCATCCAGAGTCAATGTACAGCCACCATGGGGTGGGGCTAACCCACCTGCGATGCGACAACCGCGCACAAGACGATCACTTCACTCGTCGCGCGATGTCAAAGTAAAAAAAAAAAAAGTTGATCTATTCATGCGATGTCGTGTGTGGCTGTGCAGCATCAGCCAATCAGCGGTGTGTGTACGTGTGACGGTACCCTAGACAAACAGTTATTCATCTGGACTACAGAGCAGATGAGTTCCGTCTAGGCGGAACTAATGTCAGTGAGGACATTAGTTCCGCCTAGACGGACCACGGTAAACTCACAGATGATGCTGCTGCAGGGCATCAGCTGCAGTGTTTTGTGTTTGATAAGTGAATGAAAAGGATACACCTGGAATAATGTCCGCTTATACATCCTATTATGTGATATAAGATATGATCGCGGTGGGGTGCTGGTTTGGCCTAGTGGTTAGCACCCCATGTACTTGCTTCTGCCAGTCCAGGTTCAAATCCCGCCTGTGACCAGTTTGCAGAGTGTCTTCCCCTACTCTCTCACCCCCTTTCACAAGCCTATCCACTGTCTCTCTCCTATTAATAAAGGCACAAAATGCCCAAAAATATACATTAAAAAAAAAAAAAGAAAAAGACATGATTGCGGTGAAACTCGAACGGACGTGACGTCACCAAGCGACGGCCGACGACCAAAATGAGGTATTTACGGACGCGCGACGCTATGTCAGTGGGCGACGCGATTTTAGTAGCTGGGTCGCTTGCGGTGTGAACGCAGCATAAGTGTGAGTGTGAATGGTTGTCTGTCTCTCTATGTTTATGTGATTGGCTGTTAACTGGTTCAGAGTGTACGTTAAAACAAAGGATGGATGGAGAGTGATGTGAGTGTGATAGGTTCTAGGGTTGGATGATGTGGACAAGCAAATACATATCAGTAAAAATTACACTATTCATTCTGATTTTATGGAAAACAGCAGAGCTACAGACTGTGTAAGAACCACTGTCTGATCATGCCAAATCAAAAGTCGATATATTTACATTCTTGGTTCATCATAATCATCATTACAATGAACACACAATAATGGTTTAACAACATACAAATAATTTATTTTAATACTTTACATTCTTAAAGATGAATGAGAGTTCTCCCCTTTTCTTTTAACAGCTCAATCTATTGTTCAGATTTTACCACTACATTTGTGTAGATTAAAGCATATTATTGGTGGCTATAATAACAAATTGATCACTATTGTGTACTTTTGTTGTGTTATAAAAATGGTTTAAATAACAACTCAGTTTTATCAGTACTAAAATGCTCCTTATGTAAAAAGAAGTACAACAATTAATTAAACAAGTAAAATAGATTATCTTCTGGTCAAAGGGGAATGGAATTGAAATAATTTTTTGAAACTAATGTCTATGGTGATTCTGCTTCTTCATTCAACTCTTTCTTAATTCTCCCACTGACTTCTGTTGATTTTCTTTAAGGACAAAAGTTGGTGAATGCAGGTCCTCAAGGCAACAATATCAAACACGTCATGGTTGAAATGCATAACTCAAAGCTGATGCAAGTTGCTGGTGTTTCACCAAAAACCTTCCTTTTGTTGAAAATTTAAAAAATGACAATTTCTGCCCCTTTCTGCCACGATCTTTGACTTTTTTATTAACATTTCTGCTGACTGCCTCTGATGAGAGCATGATGTCTTTTTACATTTGCTTAACAAGCCCCTTTTCAATGCTTTCCTTTTTTGTTTTTTAGTGCTTTACGATCAGTTTTATTGATTCCTTGAGGGAGTTGTTACAAATTTTTAACTAGCATTTGCTATCGACTTCATTCCCTAGTGGTCACCATGCATATTACCGTTGGTGATTCTTTACTCTAATCTCATTCACACTTGCAGCAAAACTGTTAAATGTTCCTTGATAACCCAGGCAAGCTGCATGTGTGAAAGCAAACACTAGGGTTTTTCACCCTGAAATGCACCTGCTGCTCCCCTGGTTTTTCTCTTGTCCCACTCCCCCACTGCCTGACATGCAAACTGCAGGTACACCTTCTGTTGTGACGGACCAAGTGTGAACAAGAAGGTCAGGGAACTAACTGGGCAGGTTACTCAGGTGGTGTTTACACAGCTCCATTTTCAGCCTAACATACACAGCTTTCATTGTGTTTTAGCCTCCCGTTTACATGAGAACGGTGCCTGGACTGCCTGAATCCGCAAACTTTTGAAACCAGGGTCCAGTTTAGAAAACTGATTAGCAACATGTGTGCTGCTTCAGTTTGTTTTCTAGACAAAACAAGCTAGACCGATTTGTTGTCCAGACAAAAAACTCCTGCGTCTTTGTGCCTCCACTCGCCATTGTTGCTTGTGAAAAGTTTTTCTTCTACGTACATGTATTGTTTCTCTGCAAACCTTGATAGCCATCTACTGGTCTGCCATGCACACTACAGGGATTCTACCATTTCCATGTGGATGCGGATTGCTTTTGAAAACGCAAAGGAAAAATCTTTCCGTTTCAGGGGACAGTGTCTCTCTGTAAACAGGGTCTCAGATAATTTCCTGGAAATATCAGGGTTGAATGTGTGAAAAAGGCTTTTGATAGAATTTATGCCAAAACATACGACACCACTAGAAATGATAAGGTCTCTCTTCTTTTTAAATACCTTTTTAAATAAACAAAAATATATTAAAACTCCATGAATTTCCCTGCTTTAATCTGCTCACCATGGCCTGAGCCAGCGTCTTCTGGACGAGTGTGACGCAGCGCTGGTAAACCGGCTCGCAGTAAGGGAGGAAGCCACTCTGCAGCGCCGTGGCAACGGACGACAGACACTCGAGCAGAGGGAAGAGGTCTTTGTCTTCATCCTTCAGCTCGTTCCACTTTGCTATCAGCGGGGGCATCAGCTTCTGAATGTACTCCTGTAAAAAAAACACATATTTAGTCCTTTGATTCACTGGATTGTTGAGAACAATGAGAAATGAAAGTGTTTGTTCTGTCTGAATATGTGCTGCTCACAGGCTGGTTCAGGTGGTGTCCCACTGAGTCTGCCAGTGTTCCTATTGCATCATAGAGGATGAGCAGGTTCTTGTGTTGGTACTTCCCAAAGGCAAAAACCAGAGTGTCCAGAATGAAGCTCAGGTAAGGCACCAGCTCTGTACAGGCCTCCTCCTCCAGGGTGGCAAACGCACTGCGGGACAGACATGACATGGTTTTGAGGGGTTACCGACCAGGTAATGGGACAAACAAAGAGACAGAAGAAAACATCTGGAATGACGAGGGGCCGTACCTGCACGCTGCTTCCTGCACCCTCTTGTTGCCGTCGAGGATGCGTTTGAGCAGCTCGGTCATGAGGGGTTTGAGGTGAGCGTCAGGGGGCTGGCTGACTACCCAGTGGGCGTAGCGGCTGAGGGTCCAGCAGGCGATGGAGCGGACCAGAGCCTTCTTGTCACAGAGACACTGAATGAGGTGGGGGATGAGCTCTGGCAGGTACGGTACCATACCCTGCATACAACCTGGGGAGAACAGAAATTTGGATTTATTAAGAAAGAAAAGAACTTCAATTATGTTACATAGAAAGAAAGAAAAGAAGAACAAAAATCACAAACACTGGAAGCGGAATTCAGATCGAGCAGTCTGCATACTTGGAAACTTAGAAGACTTGAACACTAACTCCAAACAAATCACAAAACCCCTGCTTGTAGACCAAACTACTGCCAAGAAAACAACATGACTCAACAGGAAGAACAGAAAAAAACACTACAGCAACACAATGGTGAGACCTCTTTACACAACATATATCAGAGGAAAAACAATCTGCAAACCACATGAATCAGATTGAATTAATTAATATAAACTCTAAAACTAATGTAACAGCATAAGTATACAAAGGCTTGAGGAGTATGGGAGAAAATATTGACCATCATCCAAATCCAAACAGATTAACAGAAATGCTTTGTCATTTTCAGAATAAAGCTGCAGTTTTACTCTTAATAACATGAATAATAGATAATCCAAACTGGATTTTCATTTTGTTCTTCAAGACTGCTCATTCTGTGATTTGGTTAAAAAGAAAAAGAAAGCAAGTTTAAGATTTAACTTTCAAAAGATGCCCCAGCAAATGGTTACCAAAATTCAAGTTGGAATGTCTAATTGGTATATTAAAACACATCAGTCAAAAGGCTTTTTCATTTCAGGATAAGCAAGAAGAAAATGCAAATGCAGTGCATGACTTATTATTATTTATTTACGTGTCAAATAGTGCACCTATAACATTGAAATGAAAAATCATTACAGCTGATGCATTTTAATTTTCCAATTTGACATTTCAAATTGAATTTTGGTAAGTATTTGCTGTGGCATATTTAAACATCAAAGAAACTGAAAATGTATTTTTTATAACTCGAAAAATGCAGCTTAATTCAGAAAATGAAAAAGCTTCCTGTTGATCCATTTTTAATTTGGATTATGGCCCATGTTTGCTTCCATAGAGGAAGAGGTGAAAAAAGAAAACTCTGGAATCTGAAAATAGAAGTCTATTTGATCCTCAAAGACACTGATCATAACAAACACATCATAGAATACCTAACAAATATACCTCTCTTTTTCATTCAAGATCATTTAGTTGCTAGGTTTTGCCTTGCTTCTGCTTTTTCTTTGTCTTTCTGCCCTTATATATCTCTCTTTTCTGCTTTCTCTCCTCTTCACCTGCTTGTTTTGTTTTTCTTCTTTGTCAATTTGTGTCTTTTATTTTTATATTATATGTGTATCCATAGAAATGTGGTAATCAACACCACAACTTGAACATATCACAGCACATATCTGTCTGATCACATATTTGTTTGTATGCACTTATTGGTGAAGTAAAACAGATAAAACTAGAAAAGCACTCGGAGAGCGCAGACCTCCGCCAGCGCCACAGCCATTTTGTCATTTTGACCATAAATATTACTCCTACCTTTATTTCATCTAAATATTTAGATTCCTTCACTATGAAAACATACCTATAGCAACTGGATTCATAGTGATATCTATTTTAGTTCAGTAGTTATTCACAGAAATCACATTTTTCGCTATGGCGGCCAGACGCTGATCCCGATCAACACCAAAATCGAATCAGTTCTTCCTTTTCTCTCTTTTTTTTTTTACATTATTTCTTTATAGAAGAGAAGCGACTCATTTTTACATTCAAATGTTCCACATTTTGTTTGATCATCTTCATGTCATTCCCCCCCACTTCCATTGTTTTGTTTTTTTTAACAATTGTAATAATTTGTGTCCTGCCCCAAGTCCATTTCCAACAAGTGACATTAAACTATCCTCACTGAGGATGTATTCTTGAGAGGAGGACCTAAATCTTAAACTTCGCTGCTTAAACAGATAAAATAAAACAATAAAACAACCAAGGAAAACTATTTACAGATGTGCTGAGGGTAACAGAAAAAAGAAAGAAACATAGTCAAACGGGAGAGGAGTGCCAAACTCAAAATGCTGTAATTGCTCTCTACTTTCACGTAGGGGAGTCAGCCGAGTCACACAAAATCTGCTCTTAAGGGGGCGATATGTGTCACCCATTTGTTCCAAATACGGTAAAATTTGTCCTCCTGTGTTCTTATCTGATATGTGATTTTTTCCATTTTAAAAATTTCCAAAACTACCCCGTGCCAGTCTCCCAGCTTGGGCGGAATTGCATTTAACCATCTTCTGGTGATTGATTTTTTGGTGGCCGCCAATAATATCTGTAGCAGTTTGATGTCACTCGACTGGCTCAGGCATTCAACCCTTCCCAAAAACATGGTAATGAAATCCAAGGGTATGTGGGTATTGAACACTGAGGATATTGATCTGTGGATACTTTTCCAGAAGAATGTTAATTTAGGGCATTCCCAGAAAATGTGAAAGTGTCCAGCCCTTTCCGCACCACATTGTCTCCAACACGGTCTGTCATGTCCTTTATGTCGTTCTTGGTACGGAGTTTTAAAATATCTAATAACATTTTTCCACCAATGTTCTCTCCAGTCTGCAGAGCATGTTGTAGTCGACTGGAATTCCCAGATCCCCTTCCACATCTCTTCTGAAATCACTATCCCAGCGTCCCTTTCCCATCTTTCCTTAATATAGAGTGTAGAGCCATTCTCAGCCCCTAGGAGGGCGTTGTATAATGCTGATATAGACTTGCTTGGTAGTAACGTTTGTGATGATTTAAATATTCGATAAAACTCAGATTCGGCTTCTGTTAAATTATTATAATTGCACTCTTGATTAATATAGTGCCGCACTTGGAGATATCTGAAAAAGTCAGACCTCTCCAGGCCGCATTTTTCCTGTAACAACTGAAAACTCATAATTTTGTTCCTATCTAAGCATGTGATATAGTTAGTAAACCCTTTCCCTATCCAGGTTTGGAACCTAATGTCTCCTCTGTTCGGAATAAAGTCTGTGTCAAAGGCAGGCCATCTGAAAAGTCTTACCAACTTTTGAATTTTGCATGTGTTAATTACCCTTTCCCACACGCTTAGCGTACAGCCTATCCAAGGATTGTCAAACCAGTCTGCTTTAAGCACCAAACTCGGATCACCAATAACAGCCTGGAGAGGATACCTGCTGATTATAGCAGACTCCAATTCCTTCCATCTAGATTTGTACTCCTCATTACCCCAGTATAATAAAGGCGTTAATTGTGCAGCATCATAATATTTCCTCATATTTGGGAGAGCCAAACCCCCTTTATCTTTTCTCAACTGTAGAGTGCTAAATTTGATTCTTGGTTTTCTCCCTTGCCATATAAAGCGTGAGATCGATTTGTCCCACTCCTTAAATTGGTTCTCCTCCACTTTTATTGGCAGGTTTCTAAATAAGTAGAGCAAGCGGGGAAGGACATTCATTTTAATTGCACTAATTCTCAAGTTCAAGCTTAAGAAGGGAATTAAGTTCCATCTGTGTAAGTCAGATTTTATTTTTATTGATATGGGGTCAAAATTTACCTGCGATAACTTTGATGGGTCCTTTGATACATTTATACCTAAATATTTTATCAGTTCTTCCTTTTCTCATGCTGAAAATTTCCTGAAAATTTCATCCAAATCCAGCCATGACTTTTTGAGTTATTTTGTTCACAGACGGACGGACAGACGGACAAACTCTCCCTAAAACATAACCTCCTTGGCGGAGGTAATAAAGAAAGAAATTCAGATCATGATTATTAAAACATCTGCATCTGTGTTTAAAAAAACTCCAACACCAACATTCTGAACATCTACGCAACAAGAAATAAATTAAGATAAATTAAATGTAAATGCACAAAACACTAATGTACTCAACAAAAATATAAACGCAACACTTTTGTTTTTGCTCCCATTTTTCATGAGATGGACTCCAAGATCTAAAATTCATTCCAGATAAACAATATTACCATTTCTTTCAAATGTTGTTCACAAATCTGTCTAAATGTGTGATAGTGAGCACTTCTGCATTGCTGAGATAATCCATCCCACCTCACAGGTGTGCCACATCAAGATGCTCATCGGACACCATGATTAGTGCACAGGTGTGCCTTAGACTGTCCACAATAAAAGGCCACCCTGAAATGTGCAGGTTTTTTTGCTTTATTGGGGGTCTTGGGACTCAGAACCAGTCAGTATCTGGTGTGACCACCATTTGCCTCATGCAGTGCAACACATCTTCGCATAGAGTTTATCAGATTGTCAATTGTGGCCTGTGGAATGTTGTTGTGAGGCCGGTTGGATGTACTGCCATATTCCCTGAAACGCCTTTGGAGACGGCTTATGGTGGAGAAATGAACATTCAATGCACGAGCAACAGATCTGGTTGACATTCCTGCTGTCAGCATGCCAATTGCACGCTCCCTCAATGCTTGCAACATCTGTGGCATTTTGCTGTGAGACAAAAATGCACATTTCAGGGTGGCCTTTTATTGTGGACAGTCTAAGGTACACCTGTGCACTAATCATGGTGTCCGATGAGCATCTTGATGTGGCACACCTGTGAGGTGGGATGGATTATCTCAGCAAAGCAGAAGTGCTCACTATCACACATTTAGACAGATTTGTGAACAACATTTGAAAGAAATGGTAATATTGTTTATCTGGAATGAATTTTAGATCTTGGAGTCCATCTCATGAAAAATGGGAGCAAAAACAAAAGTGTTGGATTTATATTTTTGTTGAGTGTATATAAAAAGCTGATAAATAAAAAATGAGTGAATATATAACTGCAACCACTGAAACAAATACCACACATGTCAAAACAAATGGACAACACTGTATGCAGGTCAGTAACTACTGAATCTTGATTATTTTGTTACTATGATCGTGTTGAGTAAACATCGTGATCAAAGCTGAATTTCTAAATACCCAGTGACAGTGTGAGCCTTGCTAAAATAAAACAAGTTGCATGAGACGCTTTGTGTGAAGCCTCACCCTCAGCGATGGCCCCCAGCACCAGGATGCCCGACTCCTTGATGACCCAGTCGGGGTGGAACAGCAGACCTTTGAGCAGCGGCAGCAGATGAGGGAGCAACTCCTCACGAAACACGTTGGCCAGAACATCCAGAGCTGCAGCAGAGCACTTTCCTGAGGAGGGGGACACCAGCAGCATTAGATGAGCTATAAACTGTACAAAGATTTTCTGTTATTAATATTTTAAAAAAATCCAAGGGAGTCGGGACATCATGTAAAATATGAACGAAACAAAACAAAGTAACTGGCTAACTGTTTCAACTCCCACACAAAGACAACACATTCATCATAGAAGCTGATACATTTATCTATATTTCATTGGATATCAGCACATTCTGAAGTTGCTGCCTACAACGTGCCGCAGAAACAGATTGGACAGGAGTCTGAGAACCGCAACCTTGCAGTGCAGTTGGATCTGCCTAACTGGGTGTCTTTAATCAGGCAGATCCAACTTGCCAAAATCCAGTCTACAACGATTGTGAGCGGCACGGCCAAATCAGGGTCCTTCAGAGGAGAAGAGGTGGGAGCCACGACCAAGACGACAGTAGGACGTGAGGACTTGTACAGAGATTAGCATAGATGCTAACACCTTCAATGGCAGTTTAAGCTGATCTCAACCACATTTCTTTCTTAAGTGAAAACAAACAACTGTGAAAGCACTTCTCAATGGAAAATTTGTTTCACTGCTGACATGTTTTAGTAAGAGTTTGCTCCTTTAGTACTTAAAACTGCGGTAGTAGCATCCACCTACCACGTGATCTGATTTGCCTGTAATGAATGTAACAGAGGGAATGATGTTCACTGTTGGACTTAAATTTACTTTTGTTGACTTTTAGTTAAAAATAAGTCAATTAATTACTTACCTTATAAGTGTTTTCACTTATTTTCACAACTGGCTGTTTGGCTTTCAGAGCCGCGCTTAGCTTTCTTTATTTTATTCATTGGAGTAAGAGCAACCTCTGCTTTTCGTCAGCTCTCACAAGTTTCTCACTCACCCCAAAGTCTTTTTCGGCTTGATTATCGCTGCATACTTTACTACCTGCAGTTTGTTAGAATAGATTTTCATTTTGGGGGCGTTTTGTTTATGTCTGGCCCAGCCTGGAGCGCCCTCTCTTGGCTGTAGACGGTAATGTTTACTTCTTGGTTCATGTCTGTCAGTATGCTAAATGGTGTATATTTTGATATACAAGTCCCACCTGACTATAAGTCGCAGGATCAGCCAAACTTTGAAGTCCGGAAAATACGCCAATGAACTAACCAACCTTTACCTTTAAAAGCATGAACTGTGATGCAAAAGAAAAGGCTGTTGTGTTTGTTCCTTACGTAGGTTCCAGTCAGACAGGGTGTCGTCATCATCGTCCTCATCTTCATCTATATCCTCCCCCTCCTCCCCCTCCCCGCCTTCGTGCTGCAGAGTGACGGTGCGGGACTTGTGGAAGCGAGGCTTGATGTCTTGCTCGCTGTCGGGGATTGCCTCATCTTCTTCAACGTCACCCTGGATGGCAGCAGAGAGAAAAGGTCAGCGCTGAGCTGACAGGTGAAAATGAAAAGGATAAGCGGAGGTGGGCGGAGAGGCTCACCTTTAGAAGAATGATGTCGATCTCAGAGTATTTCATCCCGTTCACCAGGATAGGAATCAGCCTGAACAGTGAGACAAACATGTATCTCTCAAACTTGATTAAGACACAACTTCATCTTTTTTAATCTTTGAATGGGATTAACAATGACACCAAGCTGTCGACAGGTGAACACTCACTGCACCAGGTGACCCGACAGAGCCTCTTTACAGATGGGCTGCTCGGCCAGAGTCAGCCAGAACTCGCAGGCCTCCAGAGCCACGTTCTCATCCGGGTCCTGAGTGCGCTGCAGCATGTACTGGTGGGAGGAAATGACAAGCGATGTTGACAAGCAGCAGGGGAATAAGAGTGATTTTTGCAGTGGTGTGAGATCTGATCCCGTCCTCACTTGGATGATGCTGTGCATGTGGGGGATGAGGCGGTCGATGCGGACTTCCAGCAGCATCACCAAAGCTCTGCACACGTTCTTTCTCACTTCACTGTCCTCATCGCCGGCCAGCGCGAACAGACTCTGTGTGGGATGGAGACAAGAGGAGAAGATAATGAAGGGTGGGTCAGAATCTAGGTTTGGAGAATTTTCTGATGGATGACAAAGGCAGGTCTCTAATTACCTCCACCAAGGAGGTTATGTTTTTGCAGGCGTATGTTCATTTGTTTGTCTGTTTTACTGAAAAACTACAGGATGGAATTACATGAAAATTTTACCAGAGGTGTGGTTTAGCCCCAAGGAAGGCTGTTAAATTTTCGTGGTGATCTGTATATTGGCTGGATGCCAAAATTCCCTAAGTTGCAATAAGATCCCATAAGTTAACAGCGGGCGGAGTTTTAAAAAATCCTATCTCTAGCATTTCTTAGCTAGTTTCCAATTTTACAGGATAATATATATAATATACCTCTATCATCAAGGTAAATTTCATCTGGGCCAGATCAAGATTGACATTACAAAAAACACTCAAGTTTAAAATGGGAAATCTCATTCATTTCTCCTGAGCTGCTGTGAGAGTTTGCCCCCCTTCACTTCATGATGAGAATTGTAGTTTACATAAAAAATGGATGCCAACATTTTTAAAGCCAATGTGACTCCATTTCCCAGCTTCCCTTGCAATGCCTAGGGAGGAGCTCTCTACTCAGCCGTCTAATTGGAGTACATTGTGATCCAGCACAGTATCTTTAACAGGGATTGACTAAAAGCCACTGTGGTACTGAGCTGCTTGGTGGAGGTCTGTGCTCTCTGGTTGCTCCTCTAGTTCACCCTGTACTCTCACACATTCAAAAACAACTCGGTCTGTAGTTTAGACAAAAATTTTCGTGGCACCAAATCTAAAAATAAATGTAGAAAAGCAATCAGAGAGCACAGACCTCCACCAAGCAGCTCAGCTCCACCTGACATTATTGTCCTATATTTATTTTATACTCCCACTGTGGGATGAAAAATATAAATCTGCAAGCAGTGAGATTATCAGTGACATAAATATCATCCAATAAAGTAGCTTGGTCAGTAGTGGGCCTTGTAACTTGTGGACTGAATCAATTTGCTGCTGCTTGTACAGATGTTGCCTGTTTCAAATTGTAAACCTACTTTTCTTAAAACATTACAGTACTTTTTTCTGCTGCAGATCAGTTTTACTTTACAGCTGAGCACTCAGTGTTGAACTGTGTTTAACCACATGAGGAACAGAAAAAGTCTGAATGGCAGCAAATGAGGAAGGGTTCAAAGGAAGAACCCTGAGATAAGGCAAGGAGAAATGTTTTAACATCATTTGCAACAAAAAAAGATTGCTTTATCAAACTGACTTTTCCCCCAGGCCTCAGTGGATGATCTCTTTTTGACATCTTAATGCTTTCTCAAATCAAGCAACATGAAGAATGAATTATCAGAGACCTCAAGCACATCTTTCTGCCTCTTCTGACTCATCTGACGGAGTGTTAATGTTGACAGCACTTTTAAATTTAGTTTTAGTCAGAATTTAAACATCTAAATTGTCAAAATTGTAGTCTATAATAATAATAATAACAAAAAATGCTAATAAATGTTATTTGTAGAGCACTTTTTAAAACAGGGGTTTGCAAAGTGCTTTGACAGGCAGGAACAAAAAGACAGCAAAGCAGAAGGGTCTAGTTTTTAGGGGGGAGAGAAAAATCGATTCACATAAGTATCTGAATTTTTTGTTTGACGATTTTAAATTTTTTGTTTGTTTTTTTTCAAAAACCGATTTTTCCAATTTTCAATGCTTCATTTTAGTCTGTGTTAATAAGCCACTTTTAAATGCAATCCAGGCTTTTGAAGAGAGAGTTTAACCAACTGGTTAAAATATATCGCTGAATAAATCCAAAAAACAGATTCACATGTGATGTGTATTTTTCCTGATATAGTCTGTAGGCATCATCATTGTTCATCTTTTTCGCTGGTGTTAAAAAAGCTAACTCAAGATTGCAAATACGGCAATATTGTAGAATTGCAATTAAATCAAATCGGCACCTAAAAAATTGTAAAATATCGAATCCAGAGAAAAGCGTATCGTCCTAGCCCCAGTTTACGTTCATGAAATTTCACAACATTTTGGTTGACGAAATCCACTGTAAATTTAGTCGACTAAAATATTAAGTGTAAACTGTAAGGCACTTTTTATGTTTCCCTTGAATTTCTGAAGTCATGTTTTAAACATCTTATAGCCCTTTACTGAAAGCTTGTAAACTTTGAATGTATAAATTAATAGAAACAAATTTAACTTCTGTGTGAAATGCAGTCTCCTTTATTTAGGCTACCTGGCAGAGCATCTCAGTTACAATACCAGTGCTGACAACAAACAGTGAACCTGCTCTACATGAATATATCAATTCAGAAAGAGAGCAGCTCTGATTGGATCACTCCACAACTTATCCACCACCATCAAGATAAGGTAGCTGTGATTGGATGTCCCTCTGAACTCATCCAACCTTTCCACACAACCAAAGCAGCTGTGATTGGATATATTCCTAACTTGTCTCTACTTTCTGCATGACGAAATGAGGTCTGTTTGGACTAAGTCTCTGTCAAACATTTTGTTACCTCCGCCAAGGAGGTTATGTTTTCAGGAGAGTTTACTTGTCTGTCTGTCCGTCCGTCCGTCTGTCTGTGAACAAAATAACTCAAAAAGTTATGAATGGATTTTGATGAAATTTTTAGGAAAAGTTCAGTTTGGGAAAAGGAAGAACTGATTTGATTTTGGTGTTGATCTGGATCAGCGTCTGGATCCGCCATGACGAAAAATTTGATTTTCGTGAATAACTACTGAAATAAAATAGATATCATTATGAATCTAGTTGCTAATGGTATGTTTTCATGGTCAAGGAATCTAAATATTGACATGAAATAAAGGTAGGAATAATATTTATGGTGAAAATCACAATATGACACAACTGTGGTGTGTCTGTGCTCTCCGAGTGCTTTTCTAATTTTTATTAGTTGTTGTCGAATCTTTCATCAGTGGATCAAAGGGTGTTGACTGAAACTTAACCAAAAATAATTAGTCAACAAAATGAACACTGAGAGCATCTTGTCGTTTCAGAACTAATGTTACGAAAGTCTGTCTGATATCACAAGAGAGAGCAGAACACTGTTCTCACTGTGTCTTCTGCCTGTGAAAAACTTACAGGCTCACCAAGAAGCTGCTGCTGTCACAGATTTACTGATGCAACAATCAGGAATGACAGTGTTAGCGGCCAGCTTTCTGTCGAACTCCTAAAGTTAGTTCAGTTTTGTCATGTCTAAAACAAACGGGATAATGTGTTTCTCCCAGAATGACACAAACCTTATTTATTTTGGATTACATATATGGGCCATTCTACCAAATTTGTCCAAAGTGCAGGGTTGGGTTTTTTTTTTTAAGTGTTTTTTTCCCAAAACTTTGTCCATACATATGTTGTAACATATCTAAGGTACATATATCTTGTATAGTGCAGTCAATATTCATATTTTAATTTCTGCCTGTTCTTGAAATGTTTTTTCCACTCCCAAAATGTGTCACAACCGAAACATAGCAACACACTGCAATAAAAGGCATTATATTAATCTGTTCATATTGTACTTCCATGCCCCCTCTAAAGAATAATTTAACAAATTTTTCTTGAAGGGTTTTACAACAAAATCATTAAAAATTATATTTTAAACATTTTCCAAAGTTCAATTTCTAAGACTCATCAAAATCAAAATCCAATCTTTTCTCGTAAAATGAATTCCACTGATTATATAGATCTCAGAGTTAATGAGTTATGAAATTGAACATACATTTAAAGAATAGTCATCATAAAATGTTAGTTGATGACTCAGTATCCTTTATTTTTTACAAAACACCCAGTGTTTCGGTTGTGACTGCACTGTTTCGGTTGTGACTGCACTATTTTGGTAGTGACCACTATTTTTTTGTTTGCAAGGTTGTATCATATTCCCTCCACCTTATTGCTTAATATGAACTTCAAACATGTCTTACATTGGGAATATTATGAACACAAATGTTTATAATCAATCAAATGACATTTACTTTGAAGGCCAGCATTAGCCTACTCAAACATCACAACACATCTACTGTAACATTACTTAAAGGTGCTATGAGGAGAATCTATTACTGGCGACACTAAGACCATGTTACCCATGAGCACGCGCGGCGACTGTCGTAATGCTGCGTTCCAGTAACCATGGAACTAGGAGTTACATCATCTCTGACTTATCGCCGTTCCAGCTGAAGTCAGAAAAAAACATGCTGATCTACCAGGCGATTGTTAGCTGTTGTTAGCACGCCCTGCGTTGTTGTATGAAGAATGTGATTATCACTATGGCAACATTTTTGTAAATATAAGTCTAACAATACTATGTATACAGCTGATCCAGATCAACACACCCCAGTCAGAAGTGCAAATAAATGGATTATTACAGGAGCTAAATAACTGTTCACACTGGGGGCATCCATCTTTGATTGTCAACTCGGGAGTGGCGAGGTTTCACCGAGTTCCCAGTAGGAAATTCCGACTTCGGGGTACGTTCCAGTTGTAGTCTCCTACTCGGAACTCAGAAATTCCAACTTCCGACTACAACTGGAATGCACCACAAGCCAAAGCGTGTGTTTGTTGTGATGCTAATGAATGCAGCTCGGACCTTCCTCAGAACTCTGCATTGCTTTGCAACTTCTTTTTTCAACAACTTACAGGATGCAAAGCGACATGGTAATGTATCTCTGTCTAGTTACGTAGCGGTAGTTTTTGATGTGTGACAACAACAAGCAATTTTTAGACAACTTAGTATTGTAGTTTTGTAGCCGGCTATATATCACTACTTACAGCCCGGTGCTCAAAGACGTGTCAGAATCATATAAATCTGCTCTAGTTTTAATTGTCTTGTTCCTGAAGTTGAGTATCCAGGCCAATCCAGCCCGGTCCGACCCGACCAGAAGACTAAGGAATAGCATTTATATATAACTTATTTAGATGCTATAAAACTCATCTTAAAGTGTGTATTTCCATCAGGCATATACCTAAAAGTGAGACTTTTTTGTAATTACTTAGAAACTCCTCACAGTCCCTTTAAAACATCTTTCTTTAAAAAATAGACACACCAGAAAGTGTTATGCTTTATAATATAAAACATGAATCAGCATTATCTACATGTTTTAAGAGGTAATAATGATCAAACATTGACTTAAGTGAGTGGACCATTACATGTTGTCACAACCGAAACTCTACCATCTGTTTCGGTTGTGACAATTTTAGCTAATTTTAGCTAATAACTAAAAAATGCTACTAAGCACATGGCCAGCAAATGGATGTTTGAACAGGTGTACACCCATAAAAACATAATGTGTTGCATTAAACCTCCAAAAGTTTACCTAATTGCAGAGAATATGTGTTTGGTAGTGACAATTAAAAATGTTCCCGACAGATTTTCAGATTTTGGAACACATTTACTCCAAAATGATGAGAGGTAACTACTTGCCATGATGCCATGAGGTAGAGGGATGCTGAGTCTCCGCCTGATCAAAAATGCAGGGGTGTGACTAAAACCAGGCTCAGCCTATGAGGTAAAACTATCTGTGTTTCGGGCGTGACATGAAAGCGTGGGACAGCATTTTTTGAATGATCTTTTTAAATTAAAAAAATAAACCCACAATACATCCAAATCTTTTCAATGCTGTTTGAAAGAAATCAACAAGATATTTAAAAAAACATCATTGAAAAAAAATACAAAATTGTTTTAAGTATTATTTTAATAGGTTGAAATTTAGGGCTTAGGGGTTGGGACAACCACTTCCCAATAGAAAGTACACTATAAATGATGATTTTGTATATATTTAGCTTATTACTATCTATTTGCTGTCTCCTGTGTTGAATAGATCATAACAGAATCTTAGTAAATATGTAAAGTCTGAATTCTTAATTGTTTTGTTACATAGTTTTTTTACTGTGGGACCACAGTTTGGACAAATTCGGTAGAATGACCCATATATGATAATGGTAAATGGACTTGGGCTTATAAAGCACATTTCTGCTCTCTTTTTTGAGTACTCAAAGCAGCTTTCCACCACAGGTCACATCTACCCACTCACTCACTGATGGTTGGAGTTTAACCAACGATACATGTAATCACTGTACCTACAGTGTGCCTGCTGGGCTTTCCCCCTTACACCCTCCTAACTACACCCACTCACACCTGAACCTGCTCTCTTTTTTAAGACACAGCAGCTCGTCCTGCCGTGCCTCATTCCTCTGGGCCATTTTTTGAGTCTCTGCTGTTTTGACAACACTCACAGGCAGTGTGTTTGAAAAAATGTTACCCAAGTTTGAGTGCAGACTGCAGCTGCAACAAAGATGTAACATTTGGATTTTGTCCCTAAATCTGTAAGGGAATGCTTTCTTACTCTCTTTGATACTATTTCATAAAACAAGGAATTAAATGCAAAAACAAGAAGTGACAAACATGCCCGAGTGGCCTGCCCAAGTATTCCCATTGAGTGGAAAAACAGACATTTTTACTAAGTATTGTAACAAAGGGTCGTTCATTAGGATACTTTTGTCTAATGAAACAGCCGACCTGCTGCCTACCATCTCCACTTACTGTTTCCCCTCTTCTCTTTAGTGAAAAACATTATTTAACAAGCAACTTAAAGTGTAGTTTGTTGTATCAAGTGATGACAGAAGTCACTGTGTGCTATCAGCTCGACTTTACTTGCCTGTGATTGGTTGATTTGTTGTACCTGGCACATTCTTTTCACGTCACCTCTATCAAGGATCAAGCAGGATGTGGAGGTCCTGCTGACCTCTGATCAGTCAGAGTATCACCACGTGTCAGGCTTTATCTGACACAGAAATGCCTCCTGCCAGCTCAATAAAGTGACATGACTTTCCAAACTTTCCTCTGCTTTGCACACTTTCGATTCACTGCTTGCATCTGCCATTGGGACAAAGTCCATCTCTTAACTGTGATCAACAGTCGTGTTTGAGCCAGCAGCTCCATGACCTCACAAATGGAAAAGCACCAGATTCTTTCTGCACATAGCTGAGCTTTGTGCTGATGATTTATAGTTATCTTCACTTCTAGATGGGGTGAGTTGTGAAGGAGGGAAAACCATTTCAAGGTTCTTAAAGTCACACTCAGAAAACAAATACAAGTTTTAAGTCACCATTCAAAAAAGGCTTTTTTTGAGTGTAGCTAAGGGTTTTCTTCACCACTCACCTCAATGAAGGTGTCGATGTTATCCATCAAAGCCTGAGCTCGACCAATGATGAACTGGTTAACACAGGCTATGGCATGGGACCTGAAACAGAGGCAAAGAGGATGAATCCACACAGGTGACTTTAACGAAGAGGACAAACTGAGGAGGAGAAACTAAATCAGAGGCAACTGAATAACACCCCTTTCCAACTATCCAAAAAACCTGTTCAAACCTGGTAACAATCGGCTCCTGCTGGCAGTTTGAAAGGGTCTAATCGGCATTTTGACCTGGGTCGACTGACCCTGCAAACAACACGGGTTTTAATCGGCTCGCCTCCGATGGGTTTCAGTGGGAAAATAACACCTGGGTCAACCCACTAATTTACGTCATGACATCAGCGTAGCGTGTCAATGGCACTACATAGCAACTTCTGTGACTTTTGCCATCTCAGCAACAAATTCCATCCATCTTTGTATCACCAGCGCTCAAAGGTCCTTCAGTCTGCACCGAGTTTGTACAGTTTTAAAGAGGGACAAAAGTAAAAAGTACAGAAAACAGCTGATCAATGCATGCTCAGCTTCCCTGCTCCTTATTGTTTACATGGACGTGTTTTGGCGCACAGGTGGTATAATTAACACGATGACATCATCTCGCACCAGAGGAAAAAAAACAGCCACATAGCTCGTCTGCTGCCAGTGGGAAAGGAGTTACTTGCAGATTGTTAGCGGGTTAACCCGCGTTAACCTGCTAATATTAGTGTGAAAGCATAATAAATGGAGGTGGGTATATTGAAAACAGAGCTTCTCCATTTCAAAAAACTCTGCCAACACACACACACTAAGATTTCACAAACACGGGGGGCTGGTTTGGCAGTATGGTAGCCAACCAGGTACGACCCATATACATGCTTCAGTCAGCTCGGGGTCTTATCCAACCTTTGGCCAGTTAGCTAAATGTCTTCCTCCTACTCGTCCTTGCCCCTTTATTAGCCTATCCACTATCTCTCTATTTCCTATCAAAAAAGGCACAAAATGCCCAAAGAAAAGGTCTTAAAAAGGTTTTTAAAAATATAAATGAAAAAGCATAAACACGCAAATGCACGGAAATGCTGCTTATTAACATGGAACAGCATCCATGACCCAAAATTTGATATATGCAATTCTATTCAAAGAAAAGTCCAACCTGTACAGTTTATATTGTGACCTTGTGCAATGGTGTTAGCAGGTAGTTAATATTTCCTTTTGTAGGGCTAGGCTCAGATAAGCATTTTGCTTCTGCCTATGCCTTTTCAGTCACTACTATATATAAGAATTCTGGTTTTGTCTAAAATGTCTATCTTGTGACACATATTGTAAAATCTACCGACCTACCTACCTTTGAATTTCATTTCATAACGCATCTAAGTCAGTCAGCACAGTCACTCGTAAAACAATAACCCCGGGTCTCACCCAAAACATTATTGGCATTTGTATTTCCTTAGTGTTGTGGCAGGCAGCATAATAAAAAGTATGTGTGAGCACGTAAATAGTCCAGTCAGCAACACTGAAAGTAACAAAAGTCTTGCAACATCCATTGCAGCACAACTCAGCCTAGAGAGGCATTTCAGGGACAAAACAGTTTTTCCTGCTCATACAGGAACTCTTTAGATGGAGTTTTATCATTTTTAAATAGCTGTTTTTGGAGTGAACACGAGGAAAAACATACACAAAGCTGCATTTAAAAAATACCATGTGTAGACCTGGTCTTTGACTGACCTGATCTTGGGGCTGCAGTGTTTAAAAAACTGTAGAAATTTGGGGATCATGATGTTCAAAGGTCTGTTCAGAGCATCGCTGTCCAACAACTCAGATGAATCTTCACAGATCTTCTGCAACGCTCCAAAGGAACCCTGGAAGACAGGAAAATAAGAGACTTCTATGAACACTAAACTGTTGTTCTGATGGATGCAAAGAAAGGTTTGTTCAGATTTGCACTATTAAGTTCCTTTTCAAGCTTTTTCAGCACCTCATGACTGCTGTAAACTGAGCTGAAATGAAATGAATATAAATACATTCAAATGATTTTCTACTTCCTTTTCATATTAGACCAGATAAGAGTGTTCTTCTCACAAATGCACTTGTGCATCATACTTGCATAGGGAAGACAAAATAACAGATGGTTTCACAGTGTGAAAAAACATGCAGTGTGTGAGAACATTGTTCAATATGTGACAATGATGTGAACTGCAATAATTTACCAGAAGCTGTAGAGCTTAGTGTCCTGGCCTTTGTTACTCTCCCTGTTGTATCAAACACTGGCAGCTGCAATACCTTTTATCATAATTTGAAAGAAGACACTTCTTCTCCACTAAACTGACAAAATCTAAAGAAGAGGCTTCAAATGCACTAAAATGTGTTAAAGCAGGACTGTATCCCACTAAACTTGACTTGAACCATTCAAAATGTGTTTTAAATTCATTGGGATAAACTTAAACTGACACAATGTGTTTATTATAAAGATTTACATCGTGACAACACTAAAATTGCAGTTGATTGCACCACCTTACCATGGTTTGTTTGAAAATGTGTGAGAAAACTCTGCAGCTAAGGCAGTTTTCACACCTACAGCTCGGCTCATAAGAACACTTAATCAACAAACGGACAGAAAAGATTTAAAAGAAGACAGCCTTAATTACTTAAAGGGAGCAGAGATCTTTAAAAAGAACCAAACTGATGAAATATTGCATCACTATGAAAGGAGTCAGTTTATGGAACAATCATGAAATGATCTAAATCAAACTTCACAATTAAAATCAGAATAAATCCATCATGTTGGGAACATATGATGACATCTGAAAGCAAAGTATGTTTGTCTCTGCAGTATTTCCAGGTATTTTTTTATGTTTTAGTTTCTTTTTCAGATAAGGTGTAAACTGAATCCATGTATCTTATAAAGGGAAGTGAGGGCTTCTTTGGCCCTGAAGCTATTTGAGTTCAGAGTGAAGAGTTTTGAAAATCATTCCATATTTGTCTCAGTGTAAACAGGAATCAGTGTTTTTTGGGAAAACAATGACATTAGACACATGCGCACTACTCTTCCAGATAAAGGTTGAGCATGCATCCAGGAACAACATCAACAACTTCGACCGTCTACCGAGCAACATGTGTGTTGCTTACTGAGCTCAGTTTGCTATGTAGACAAAAATATCCAGACAGTTTTTTTGTCCAGACAAGAAACTCCTGCGTCTTTGTGCAACCACTCGCCATTGTGTTTGTAAAATATCTGTCTCCATCCGAACATGTCACACCATTGTAACACCAACTACTGGCCTGCCATGCACGCTACAGCATTTTCAGTTGTTCTTGCAGATCTGTGTGAACGCAAAGTGCTTTTGAAATCATAAAGGGTCCTGATGACAAAATTGTCGTGCAAACAGATGGCCTTAATTTAACAATCTAGGTTTGAAAACAATCCAAAAACAGCTTTCCTAAGTGACACTCCATGAAATCACAATTTCAAATGCTTTCAAGCATCTTAGGGCGTTTTCACATTTGGTCCACTTGTTTCGAAGGGTTCACCCCCCTCCCCCTTCCCCGCTGGCTTTCATTCACACTGGCAATATCAAACCATGCCCGGACCCACTTGTGTATTTACTCAGTTTGAAACAGCAGGGGGCGATATGCACGTAACTGGTTACCAAACCTGCCGCGGAGGAGAACGAAGAAGAGGCTACCATGGTAACCATTTCCTACACCAAACAACCAATGTTTACATTTCACTCTCTTCTACATTTGCCTTCAAATGTGTTTTTTTAATCGTGTTTGAGACGGCGTCAGCCACCTTCTGGACCCGCGTAAATCATCGTAATCCTCTACCAGAATAAACAAAGCAAAAGATTCAACCGCGGGATTAACAGGAAGTAATGCTTCAAAAGTAGATCGGTTCAGACCACTTTGTTTCACACCAGTGAAACCGCACCAAATGTCAGGAGATGGAGCGGATCGAGACCACCCCTTCATGGAGGTCTCGGACCAACTGATTTGGTGCGCACCAAAGTGCGGTGGTTGCATTCACATTGACACTAACGTACTGTTTGTGTGAAAACGCCCTTAATCAAATAAAAGCATTTTCAACCACTTAAGCCCCATTTCCACCAGAGGTTTCAGTTTGGTTCGTCTCGGTATGGCTCGCTTTTTGTGGCATTTCCACAGCCTAAAACCGGGACAGGATCCCTTATAAGCGAACCGTACTGTCCTACTTTTGGGACCCTTCAGTTGGGGTGCCAAGCATACGATCCAACCCCAGAAGGTGGAGCTAGAAACACTGCAGTCTGTTGATTGGTCGAAGGAGACATCACTTCCCATGCGACAGCAGAACAAAACATAACCCTGCCATGTTTAAATCTCCACTCATCTTCCTGAAGATAACTCTCGTGGCACACAGCCTTCTCTGAAACAAAGCTTGGCTACACTTCGTAACAAAAGGCCACATGCTGATCACAAAAAAGAGGAATTGCTGGATGTCTTCCATTGTTGCTCTTTGTTTACTATGTTGTGTTTTCTTTGTTGTATTTAATAGCCAGGTACACTGTGTCGCGCCGCTATGACGTCATGCTATCGGCATCCGGCTTAGACACCGCCTATCAAATAGGGTTTGGTTGGCTATGGAAACGCAAACAGGATCAGGCTTTACCGGTCCGGCCTGAGCCAAACCGTACTGATCCATAGCGGACCACTTAGTGGAAACAGGGCTTTACATATCAACACAAAAGTTTTCACACTTTGAGGACTTCAAGCATCCATGTGAACCCTAATTGAGAAGTTATTCATGCAAATATGCTGCTGAGTCTCACCTCGCAGGTGTTGTAGTCCTCTGAGTTGAGCAGATTACAGAGCTGAGGCAGCAGTTCTGGCCACGTCTGCAGTTCTCCTTTGGAGGCGATGGTCGTGATCAGGATACCTTTATGGTTCAAAACAAAAAGGTCACACATTATGATGAATCAGGCTTTTAAAACTCTGTACAACCAAGTTGCTGATGCCCTGAGTCATTTAAAACAGCTTGAAAACTCAGCTCTTTCTCCCACACAGAAACATTACCTGCAGAATTTAACCTCCTACATGGTATCCTGACTCACAGTAGGAAACACAGCCAACACTCGCACTTTCTTTTTCTACATTCTCACACTAACACCCACCGATCGTGGCTCTGATAAGCGGCGATGGGTCTCCGATGTTGTTGAGGCATTCTCGTTTGATGAAGTCAGCCACGTTGGGAGGGAAGTTCTGATAGTGAGCCTTCACATTGTTCTTCAGTATCAGGCCGCTAAGAGAGCGAGTGGGCTCATCTTTAGGAGCAGAGAAACAGCGTGAATGCATTTTTTAACAAGGCTTATATACAAAAGTAGTTTTTCTCAACACATTTCTGACAATTCACAATAGTGTCATAGTGGTACAACAGTGTTAAGTGGAAAAAAAAGAGAATCCCTCCCAAAGCCTGATAGCATCCATAAAGAAAACAAAACAAAAAAACCCACAAAGTGTTAAAAGATATAGACAAGTTTCTTAAGCAGATACATAAGGAAGAGAATAAAAGGGTTACACAGAGGAAGAAAAACACAAAAAGACATAAAGTAAAATATGTGTAGTAATCAGTGCTTTGGGGCCTACACTTCTAACACTCCAGAGCAGAGACAGCATTTAGATACACAAGAGAAAGGAGCATTGATATTAGGGCTGGGTATTTTCAGCAACCCCACGATACGTATCCCGATACTGAGGCCACGATACGATACATATCCTGATACACATAAATTGTGAACATTGACTCCGCTTTTAACAGAATTCCCAGAAACTTTTGTTTTTATTTCAAGAAGAAAAAGAACAAGCATGAGTTTTAAATAATTATTCAACTTAAGAACTTTAATTCAGGTCCCAAAAGATAGAAGACTTAAGTTGAAATTTGGAATATGTGTTTCATTAAGTAGCTTGGCTTCTACTTTGAACTGTGCCATTGTAACATTACCCAAAATGTATTTACAATAACTGTGAAAACATTGAGGCCATATCGATTCTGTAGAATCCGCATCGATTCACGTATCCCCAAGAAGTGCATGGCGATAATTGCCGTATCGATATTTGAGCACAGGCCTAATTGATATTTGGACTGGAGGGACATTTCAGGGATCTCTCCGGCTGTTTCTTTCAGAGCTTCCTATTACATACACGGATATAAAAAGTTATTCATCAACAAAGTTATCAGGACTTTAAGTTTCACCATTACTCAGAAAAGGCTGCCATATTATTAGGAAATTAACAGCTGAACCCCTGACTCTGTACCTGATCTTCTCTAGTTTGATAAAATGAAGCATGTCTCTGATCCACTGTCTGAACGATGTGAACGCTTTCCATCTAATCAGGATTTGTCGTCTGGCTACGAGTGTGGCGAGGAGATTCAGGAGATTCTGGGAGTACTTACTCACAACTCGTTTCTGTTTCACCACACCAGATAAGGTTGGAAACGCAGAAAGCTCTAATTCTCTGCATATAGTTTTGGACTGCATCTCAAATATCAACAACCAATAATTAGATAGCCTGGGACATTCCCAAATCATGTGAATCAAAGTGGCTTGGGTCACATATGGGGTTTATGTTTGATACAAATTGGGACAGTTTAGCTTTGGTCCAGTGCAGTCGATGAAAAATTCTGAATTGCATTACAGTATACAGGGTTAGGGTTAGATATATTCCCCCTATCATTGCTATATCAATATACCATGAGGTTTCAGAAAGTTCCATATCAAGATCTCCCTCCCACTGACTTTTAAGGGAGCTGGGCTTTATGAAACTTTCTTCTGCTGATAGGGAGTATATATCACCTATCTTTCTCTCTTAAATGCATTTTAAACTAGGAAATACAAAAACAGACAAAGACGGACATACAGGAGGCACAACTGATTAAGAGCTTATACAGGAGTGACAAGGCTGTGAAATTATCACTTTATAGTCGCAACATAATTTATATTCCAACATTTTTCGCCCAAAGACAAAATAAGTTTTCACATTACTATAGATATATTTTTTTAAATATAATAAATATGATATGACAGCAAACACAGTAAGTCTACGACATCCCGTGCATAATGTCTTTGGTGTCTATTAATTAAGGATTTGTTTTAAGAAGAATAAAAAAGTGAAAAATTCTGAAGCGGATCAGATGCAGCTCTTTTCCCCTCCCCTTTGGAAATGTTTGGATCTGAGGGGCTGGGAAGGCAACAGAAGGCTATGATGAGTTCAGTGCTGATTAGCTGCTCAAACATCGTCTGATGAGGACTTTCAAAAAAATCATGGCGTCTGCAAGTGACGAACATAAAACACACATGTAGGCGGAGGCTGTACAGCATAAACCCAAAGGCAGTTAAAAAAAAAGCATATTAAGGCTCTGTAAGATCCAAGGCCTTACTGTTGTTTTATGAGTTTAATACTTTCAGGAAATTTACATTTAGAGTTATTAAGTACAATTTTTGGCTTAAGACAATGAACATTTTGATTTATATTGTGCTCTAGGTATTTTGTTGGTCAGTTTTTTCTGATGTTTTTGGTTACTGTTGCTTTGTATTTCTTTGTGAACACAGCTAGACAGTCAACAGTGAGGAGGTTCAACTAGCCGGGGAGCCACACAGTTTAAGTACCATGGTTGCACCTGTGTATTGGGAAAATCTTCTTCAAGAACTTATGTTTGTGATAGCTTTAGAATAAAGCATTGTGTGTCATAACTCAAGATGGGCTTGGACTGGATGATCAACTTGGAGACACAGGGATACGTGCATAAGCCACCAGACTACCAGCTAGCCAAGACTTTGTCCATAACAGCCCCCTTGCCTAGTCTGCTCTGAGTGGTTGACCATCTACTCTGTGGTTATTAGTCAGATTTGTGCTGCTTGGTTCCATATTTTTAACAACTCTGTATTCATTCTGCAGTCCATACTCTACAGTAGGTAAAGCCATTGTTTAACTGCTGAATGATAGGTACATAGTGGAGGAACTATAGAGGTGGAGCTGAGGGGTATGAGCCATTTGAGGCAGCTACTGCCACTGTTCACAGGAAGAGAGGGAGAAGTCCAGCTGCCATGGACCTTAGTGTCTGGAGCATGAAAGTATTCTATCACGCAGAAGACATGGAGAGCACAATAAAGGATAGCATAATGTGAAGTCTTCTTGAAAAGGAAGAGATGAACCAGTTTAATGGTGCATTCCAGTTGAAATCAGAGTTCATATTCTCCAAGTTGCATATTATGGCCCTTTTCCACTAGCCCTACTCTACTCTACTCAACTCTCCCCGGCTCTACTCTACTCACCTTGTGCTGCTTTTCCATTAGCCCCAGTCGCCTGCCCAACGGGGTGCAGTGTCGCTGTAAACAGCTGAGCGGCACTGCGAAGATGTCATTTTGAGCGTGACGCAGTAATCTGTGGCTTTTTGTCACAAACCAAGTAAAAAAGGAAAGCAGAAGAAGGTTGCAGGTGGCAAGAAGAAATACCCCTTAAGAAGCACAGGAGAGTTTTGGAAGCTATACAACAGAATGAAGCCGAGGGCGAGAGCAATCGAGCTACAAAGAATAGACGTATGAGGGTAAGCTAACGGTAGCTACCGCTAGCATGCTAGGTCATCACGCGCATGACTCATCGATGACGACGTTGCCTGACCAATCAGTAGCCGGCAGTCGGTGACATCATCTTTTAGTATCGAATCAGCTCGCTTGGACCAGAGCGGAGTAGGTACTAAAAATAGCTTGTTTGGGGAGGAACCAGGCTAGTGGAAACACGCCACAAATCAAGTAGAGCCGAGTACAGTAGGGCCAAGGCGTGCTAGTGGAAAAGGGCCATTAGATACATCACTGGGAACAATAAGTCTAGACATTGCCCAGCCCTGTTGATACCCTCTTTACACTTACATACCTTCTGATTTGAGGCTTGTGAGGACAAAGATGAGATAGTTATTAAAATCTGGAAACTGGTTTAGTTGCTCCAGTTTCTGAAGGCTTGGTTAAAGAATGTACACAAACAACAAAAACACTCACAAACACTTTACATTTTTAGGCATCTTTTACAATCCTGTCTCTCTAACATACTCACTGTGATTTTTACGTAACAAACGCCTCTCCAGTTTTACTGACACCCACAGTGACTCCCAGACTCTCACAGTCTAAGCCAATTTTACGCTTCACTCAGCTTCACACACACAGAGGTAAGGATACTTCTTGCACAGCTCTCTGAGTCGCTGTGTCTGGAGACTGGGAGTCTTTCAGCAGCTGAAGCACCTGCTGCAGACCCTGCTCGTCCGGCTGCCACTCCATCCTACAAGGCACACATGGAAACAAGGTTATGGAACATTTATGACAAAACTGTGCAATTAGGCAGTTTTTATTTGTTTTACACTTGGTCCTAAGATGAAAACATTTTAAGTTTAACGTCACATTTTGGTCCCCTTAGGCCCTCTTAAGCTTTACTGTAGTTTTAGCCAATGACCACCTTTTTTGTCCTATTTTTGTTTAAAAAATGACTTTACTTTGGTTATTTCTTCTACGTGCGTTAACACTAAATGCAACCTAGTGACCAAGAACACCTTCAGCTTACTAACTCAGCTCAGATGTCTGAAAAAGTTTTGACAAAAGGTACGCTCACACTGAATGCGACTTTGGCGACCAAATTGAGCTTCTTTGCTTCACAGCTTATTTGATCACTGTCGCTGATGTTCAGCGATGTCGTGCCGATTCCAGTTTCACCCCCATCATATCATATCATATCACTGAATGTATAAGCTGACATTATTCCAACTGTATCCTTTTCACTCACCTACCAACCACCACTGTTGGGCAAATTACTATAAAAAAGATATTACTTATAGTTACTAGTTACTCTCCCAAAAAAGCAACTGAGTTACTAACGGAATTCCTGCAGAAGCTCCACTGGCTCCCGGTCAAGCATAGGATAGAATTTAAACTGCTCCTGTACACCTTTAAGGCCATCCACAACTTCGCCCCTCCATATCTGTCTCACCTCCTCCACATCGCCTCTCCAGCCCGCTCCCTCAGGTCCTCCTCCTCCACCCACCTCACTGTGCCCACTGCTCGCCTCAGCACCATGGGGAGCAGGGCCTTCGGTCGCTCTGCTCCCCAACTCTGGAACTCTCTCCCACCGGACTGACCTCCCTGTCTCTTTTTAAATCAAGACTCAAAACTCACCTGTTCCGAACTGTGTACTCCTTACCATGAATATCCCACTCTCATCCACTTATCCATCACTGTCTGTTGTATTTTGCCGATTTTACAGTTGTATTGTTTTTTGATTTTATTGTTGTTTTATCCTGTACAGTGTCCTTGGGTGTTTTGAAAGGCGCTTTTAAATAAAATGTATTATTATTATTATTATTATTATTATTATTAATTACTCCTTCATAAATGTAATTAGTTACCAGGGAAGTAATTGGTGCATTACTTTTTTGAAAAAGCTTTGCTGCTTGAACTGTGATATCATCAACGGATCATGGAGAAAACAGTCCTAGCCACATGGAGGATTATTTTAGGTGGAAACATCATTTTTACTGTAAAATTTAAATTTGTTTTAGAGTAGGTTCAAACATTTTTTATAACTTCTGAATTGGGTTTATATTAATGGTAGATGATGCACCAAATTCCTTTAAGGTTTGGGGGCAAAACAAGTCCAAATGAGCAACTGCACCATTGAAACAAGCCCAAAAAAGTGCAGCCAACAACTCTCAATATACACATGCAAGTTAGAATAAAACAAAGCTGAAAGTCGCTTATAAGCAAACCTTAAATTTAAGACTTTTACATGCACTAGACTACTTATTTTGCGGGGGGCATGTTGTGCCTTTATTGGGAGCGAAAGAATAGGCGGAGGGTATTCTGCAAAACTACAGTTTGGATTTGACCCGGGCTGGCAGAAGAATGCATATGGGTCATGCCTGGTCGCGAACCACTCTGCCAAACCAGCACCCATAAGAGACTATTTTCATATCAGCTTTTTTAAATATAAATAATGGGTCTGACAGAAGATGTCAACTAATATTATTCACATTTTGAAATTGAATGGTTATTAACAAAATTAAAGAAAAAAAAGAATAAACTTACAATTATTCTGCGGTTATTTAACATCTGTCAGAGGGAATTGTAAATACAATCATATTTGGCATTCTATGTCCATGTGGTCAGATAGTGTGCGGATGTAAAACAGTGACTCACAGAACGTACAAAACACATTTTCACTTCTAGCTTTGGTATCAAATGTCACAATTGAGCAAATCACTACTCTGTCAGTGATTGCCAAAGTGGGGCCCATGACCCTGGGGGAGGCCTGAGATTGTGTCAGGTAGAGCCAGCAAGGATCAAAAGAACAATGTACTTGAGCACGGGAAATTTAATGACAAATTCCTTATGTAAATGTAAGGCTGAAAGTGAAATCTCACTTGATTAAACGAAAGACAAGGACATGAGTCACACCCCCCTCACAGGCTGAGGCACTCTTGGACGGGTATAACAACTCTTTGCATTGATTTAAATTCCTAATAATAAGTCCAACCAGGAGGTGCAACAGTCCAGGGGGCTACTTCCTCATGAGACTTTGCTCACCCAGGTGGTTCAGGGCTGGGTACTTCCAGCAACCTCTTTCATCCTGCTCCTGAGGCCACACTTGAGTAGGAATCAAAAATGTGAAAAACTGTCCAATCTGACAACGTTTACAAATTCTCAGAGAGCACAAAGCCCCACTGAGGCATTTCTGACACTATTTAGCTGATGTTAAGGTGTTGATAAACCATGACAGAAATTCCTGGATTGGCATCTGAAATCAGATCAAATCTAAAAACGTCTTTCTAGTGCCATGGCCAACACCCTCGGAAAATTTCATCAAAACCCGTTTGTAACTATTTGAGTTATCTGAAACAAACAAACTGACACAAGCTTCTTGGTGGAGGAAAACATCCTGTATCTGGATTTGGGTCTCCGCCAAAATCGTATCACTTCCTTCTTGTGCCCTGAACATTCCCTGAAAATGTTATTATTATTTTATTATTGTTTTTTTTTCAGGATTATCTTTTGCTGCTTTTCCTCAGCCGCAAATGAGTGTTTTTTCTTTTCTGTCACATGCTAAAGTTTCTTTTCTTCACTTTTTGACAGAGCGTTTGGGGTAATTACCTGTGCCAAAGCATGTTTTTGATGGCTTTTGTCTGTTTGTCTGTGGTAACACAAAAAGTTCGGGAAAGGTTTTGATAAAATGTTCAGAGAATGTTAGTCAGAGTACATGGAATAAGTGATAAGATTTTGGAGGTGATCTGAAATTGACAGTAATGGAAATACTTCAGCGGAAGGTTATGAGCACATTCGATTCTCTAAACAATTTCCCCTGCCTGGAGAGGAAGGCTGGCAGAAAAAGTTTGGGAACCACTCTACTAAGTTACAATACTGATACAAAAAACTGGTTAATTTGGCACATTTATATTCCTCTGTCCTTAAATTACATTTTCAATAGATTACTGTTTACTGTTCAAAAAGCTTTACTGGCAAGAATGTGGGGCGTCATTGCCAATACAATCAATTAAAAATGAAAGGATGATATAAATAAAAAACATTTGCAATAGAATAGAATTAGTTCACTATAATGATAAAATTAGAGAGTGTCATCCGGCTGCAGCCCCAGAGAGCAGCCTCTGACTGCACTGACTGCACCCTGGAAGTAATGTTTAGTGTTGTGATATGGATGTGGACGCATGTGAATGATAAAGCATGGATAAATATGTTTTATCACTGCCAACCTACTGGGCAATAGTACACTTTAATAGCCCACTCCGAGAGTAGCATTATTATAGTTCATACTTCTGCCATATAGTTCCTGTCTATTTGTGATTTTTTTTTTCTAATTTTAGTTATTTCAGAAAAAATAAAAGAACAAAGTAAATGAATACATTACTAGAAAGCACCAGGAGAGCAAATAGCTCCTCCAAGGTAGCTCACACAGTGCTATAACATCTATAAGCAATGGTTCCATGATAAAATTAGCATCATAATATGATTTATTGACCCTGAAAACACACAACTAGCTCTCAGAATCATGTTGATATCATTATTAGCTAGACAGTTCTCTAGCAAAAACGATCATCTGCTAATGGTGGTGATCTGAATAATCATTTTTGAGTTACCAACATCTCCTGAAAATTTCAGCAAAATCCATCCTGTAGTTTTTGCATAATCTTGCAAACTAACAAACAAACATAATAAACAAACTGGGCCAAAAACAAAACCTCCTTGGTAATAAATAGTCACTTCTAGTACGGTCATGCCAAGAAAGAAAAACAGCATTTAGCAATTGCAAAAATCAAACCATTGATTTTAAATGTATGTATGCAATTATGAGAAGGTTCATTAATATTGTACTTTTGTGTAATTTCCTGATATCCCTGGTGATATATGGTCAATATATCTGCTGTGAATATCTGCAAAAATTTCAGTATTGACCGACACAGATACTCGGGCTGGGCAATTTATCAAAACAATAATTAAAATCGACATTTAGACCCTGTAATCTAAGTAATTTTACTCATGTCGATTATTTTGATTATTTTCCCTGTCTAAGTCAAATGACCACGCCCCTTCCATATAGTCTTTATTCACTTTTGCCAAGAACAAAGGATGTGCCACCAACATGGAGGAGACAAGTGCCAATATATCAGAAGACCTTGTAGCCAAGAAAAATACCATCTACGTTGTTGGGACACATTTTGGATTCTGTGCAGAGGACATCGAGCAGAAAGAAGCTAAGAGTGAATTAGAGCTGAAACGATTCCTCGAATATTCGCGAGTACTCGATTACAAAATATCCTTGAATTAAATTTTGTGCCTCGAAGCCTCGTTTAATATATAATTATACATATAAATATATATCTGGACTACTATACAGAGAACGGTGTTTGACACGGACGGTCATTTCTGTGGCACAACGCCCCTGCTACCTCCGCTGCTGCGCTGCTTGTACAATCACGAAGGAAGAGAAAAGAGAGGGACAGAAAGGAGAGAGTCCACAGAAGAAATGGCAGAGAGTGTCCCAAGTGTGTGGTCACTACAAGAAGGGACGAAAAGAAAACAGTGCAGTGTGTCTGATGTCAAACAGAGTGAGCTTAGCATGTAGCTTAGCACGATAACACGTTGCTAGGGCTGCAACTACTACGATTACAGCATTTTAAATATGCTCATCACAGACATGTGTCCTCTTTCCACGGTGGAGGACACAGGATTTAAGAACATGATCAAGGATTTCAATCTAAACTACACAATGCCCTCCAGAACACACTTCACAAATATAATTGCAGAATTATATTGCTGCTTTGTAAATCAGTATTGTCTTGGCTTTGTTTTAAGCCAGTACTGGTTTATACTTTGAAAGTTGTTAAAATGAAAACCCTTTTCTGAGAAATAAACGGCATTTGGTTGCTCATTTTGAAAGCCCTAACATGTTGCATTGTATACAATTGATTTATTTGTTTAAAAACAAAAAAGTATATTTTGTTAGAGTACTCGAGTACTCGAAGAAATAACTGACAGAGTACTCGATTCCAAAAATACTCGATAGTTGCAGCTCTAGAGTGAATACAACAGGGAGACCGTGTTGCTGGTCATTGGTATCACCACTAATTTGTTCCAGCACCACATAACATAATTGTTCATTAATCGTAATTGAGGTAAGAGCTTCAATTAATCGTGATATTGAGATTAGGTAAAATCGTCCAGCCCTAACAGATACTTTACTTTTTAGGTTGATATCGCCCGATTCCAATGTCAAACCGATAATATCATGCAACCCTAATACTAGAGGTATGGAAACATTGGTAATGCTTGAGACGTGGAAATATTGGTAATACCTGAAATATGGAAATAAGTGGGACTGTGCAGCCAGAGATCAGTGCAGTCAGGGGCTAGTCTCCGGGGCTACAGCTGAAAACTACTGGAGCAAGTGGAATTTTAATAGCACAGGTTGACATCAATGGAGATAGATAGGTTTATAGTTAATATACATCAAAATATCAGACAATATAAAAACTGTACATAGTCGAGTAGATTCATAAACATCCACTATGAGTTATACTTGAGCATTTGATTAAATTAACTGTTTTAATTATGTATTCTTTACACCCCTGTATTGTTTTTAGTCTGGCAAACTAACTAGTTTGAGACAAAATGTCCAGTAAAAGTCTTGAAATCAAATGTAAATGTGGAAAACTTGCAGGAGTAACGTAACCAACGTTACGCAGCTCTGATCAGAAACCAGGCTAACGGCTGTTCCATCTGCCGTTGACGATATCAACAACTAATCAATAGACTCGATCGCCTGTTACCTGTAACAACACAAACTTTACGATCCGAGCTTGACCTCCAGCAACATTTTATCAGACTGTCTTTGAAAATCAGCCCCTAATGTCGCAAAAACACCGCCCTGCTCAGCCAGTGAGGGAGATGATATACAATTCAGCATCAATAACTCTAAACATTCCTCCTAAAAGGTGCCATGAGTGTTTGAACAAGTGTCCACAGCAGCAGTCAGTCGTGTTTCAGTCATTAAATGAAGTTATTATTTGCTGCTGTGGCCCGGGACGCCACAACAGCAAATGTCTGTCTCATTCGGATAGCCAGCTAGCTTAGCATTCCTGCGGCACCCAACACGTACCATATCCTCAGATAAATAATGACCGAATATCTATTACGTGATAACCACCACAGTGCCACGTTGCAGTGTTGAAGTGGAATTTGTAGTCAAAGCCACAAACAGGGCTCAACAACACAGAGCAGCTACATATCAACACCCCGGCAGCAGCAACTAGTAGCATGGCTAGCTAGCATCATATTGAAAGTACCGCGAAAGGCTTTACCTGCTCCGTCCGCGGTGGTAGATCTATATTTCTATAGACGATGGGGCACTCAGGCTGGAGCAACGACCATTAAACACGATTTAACTGCAATTTGCTGCTAGTGATGAACTTCTGACCACGGTGGATCTGATGGGCTGTTGTGCTAGCTGGTATGTGACACAGATTGCATGCCTTGCAATCAAGCCGGCTGGTGTTTTTTTGTCATGCTCGGCTTCCGTACTGACGGACCGCAGATAGCACGGAGCTCAGATCTCCATCACACCGCCTGTCTGACAGAATGTAAACAATGTCTGTGTTTACTGATGTCCAAAAGCACGGCACGCTGATTTAGAGAGCACATAGTTTAAATGCTGGGGCGGAAAATGTTTCAGGCTTTATTTATGTTGTTTTAGTTTTGACCACCAGGTAGCGCCAGCGCCAAGTTCTTGAAGAGTGGTTGTCAACTGGTGGGTCGGGACACCAAGGTGGGTCGCAGGGGCTGCTTTTAGCAGGGGTGGGAAGAGTAAACAGATAGTTCAATCAAGTGAAAATTTGATCAATCTTTTTGCTTACACGGATGTAATAGATTTGGTCCTTTTTGTTAGGTCTGTTTGTTAGTTTATGCAAAAACTGTTCGATAGATTTTGCTGAAATTTTTAGGAGATATTGGTAATAGCCTAACTTAAAAATGACTCAATTTTGGTGGTAATCCAGATAACCATTAGCTAGAACAGACTGTCGAACTAATAGCAATATCAACATGATTATGATGGTAGGTGTGAGTTTTCAGGGTCATAATAACTTTATCATGGAACTATTGCTCAAGGATGTAACAGCTACCTTGAGCTACCTTGGTGGAGGTTTGTTCTCTATGAGTGCTTTCTAGTTTTCTATACTTTTATTGGCTTTTTCAAGAAAAATTGACAGCTCATGCAAAACAAAAACATACATTTATATTTTGTAGTTAAGGATACTTATTGTTGAATCTTTGTCAGAAGATTTTTTTCCCTGTTCTTGCTTGATGTGCCTCTTCGGTTGCTCAACAGTCTGGGGTCCCCACTGACGTGTTTTGTGCTTCCCCAAATTTTTATCAAGATATGTCTGCAGTTCCTGCACACTTTAACTATGAAGCAACACTGTTGTGACACATGCAAAAATAGTCTTGACATTGCCTTGCTGAAATTAGTAGGGACATCCCTGAAGAAGACATCGCTTAGATCACAGTATTATTTTGCTTCAAACCCTGTATGTACCTTTAGTGTTAATTTTGCCTTCACAGATTTGCAAGTCACCCATGTCATGGGTACTAAGACACCCTAATGTCATCAGATATAAAGAAGTTATCTAAAACTGTGAAAACCAGTCTGAACTGCTTTCGACTTATCAGATCATGTCTCTACTTTAAGGCAGCTCATTTATATCTGCATGCCATGGTTCTTTCACATTTGTCCGATTGCATCACTGCCTGGGGCCAGGCCACGAACTCAACTACAAAACCTTTATTTTCACTTTATAAACAAGCTTTGAAAATTTTAGACCAGAAGCCACAAAATGGCACCACTGCAAAATTAGTAAGAAATATAATTTGTTGACCTTTTCCAACTTTAAAAAAAGTCCTTTTTCAAGTGCTTAATGGACTGGCTCCACAAGTGATTTTGCAGAACTTTACAATGACAGACAGCTGTAGGACAATAACAAGGAACATAACAAAACAAAACTGTTTGGGCAGTCATCCCTCTCAGTGCAAGGCATACACCTATGGAATTCCTTACCATCTGAAATTAAATCTCAAACAGGGCTTAAAAAATTCAGTGTAAAAGTTCAACAGTGGCTTAAACAGCAGCAGGAATGTGAACATTAATTTCTAATAAGTAATTATACTTTACTATTTTAATCTTTAATGTTAAATGTAACTTGTGGTTTAGCCTCTAATATTGCTACAACTGTGTCTACTTATTCACAACATTCACAGTATTACTGTTTTTGTATAATCGTATCTGTATTCTGTTATTTTATTGTACTCTAAATCCTGACCAGGGACAAAGACTGCAAATTAGCTGAAGCTACATGTCTTATATTCATTCACATTTTCCCATTTTCTGTGGCAATGTTGTATGTATCGTCCCTGTTACATGAACATTAAATAAATCACAGATGCTAGCTTTTGAACTTTGCACTGATAACAAACTGGATGGTTGTTTTCCTCTTTAGACTAAAGGACATGATGTCTATAATTTCCCAAAACAATTGGAAATGTGGACTCAGACCACAGCAGACTTTTCCACATTGCATCAGTCCATTTCAGATGAGCTTGGGCTCAAAGTAGCTAATGACATTTCTGTGTGTTGCTTAAATATGACTTTTGCTTTGTATTGTAGAGTTTTAACTTGACCTTGACGATGTAACAAACTATTAACGGACAATGGTTTTCTGAAGTGTTCCTAAGCCAGAATGGTAATATCCTTCACTTGATGCTATCAGCTTTAATGCAGTGGCATGAAAGGTCACAGGCATTCATCGTTGGTTTTTCAGCCTGTCTGATTACATGCAAAGATGTCTCTGGATCCTCTGAATCTTCTGATGGTAAAATGGGCTGTAGATGATGAAATCCCTGAATTTAAAGTAAATGTTCATCGAGAATCGTTTTTAATCTGTTGAATTATGTACTTAAGTAGTTGTTCACAAAGTCCCATTCTTTTATTTATATGCTCCTTTTATATCCAATTATAATACTCGCCTGTTTCCAGTTAACCTGTTTACCTGTGCATTGGTGGCAAACAGAAGTTTTTGAGCATTCCTCAACTTTCCCAGTCTGTTGTTGTTCCTGTCCAAGCTTTATTGGAATGTGCTGTAGGCATCAAATTAAAAATTAGTATTTGCAAAAAACAAGTTTATCAACTTGAACATTAAATATCTTGTCTTTGTAGTGTACTCTGTTGAATGTGCATTGGAAAGGGTTTGCAAATCATTGTATTCTGTTTTTATTTATGTTTTACACAATGTCCCAACTTCATTGGAATTGGGGTTCATAAAAGTGCAGAATGATATAAAATCATTACTCAAGTACATGTTATAATATTATATCTGCAGTGTTCTCAAAGCACAGATTATTTTGAATGCACTTTCTGTGCTGTGAGCTGACATGAGTCAATCATTATAATCTAAATAAGAACATCTGATTAATGCAAATAAAGGCTACTCATGATCATAACGCAAGCAAGTGTCATTAATTATAAACAAGTTTTCCACCCTTAATGTTCATTCCCTGTTGTATTACAATAAAAAACAGGATTTTAAAGACCATCAGCCCACTCTGTGTGTTCATTGTCACAACCACTTCCTGCTGTTTCATAATCTTTGTGCTGCTCTGATGCAAGGTCTTGGAAATGTGGAAGTGCTGTAACAGACGAGCAAAACTGTTGGTAACAAACACGTAAGAGGAACAGAAACTCTCTTAACAACAACACAAGGCTTTATTTCACATATATGACAATCTCTGATGCACACAGTAACATCCAAAGTGTTAATTCTTTTTAAATCAACACATGAACTGAATGTAAATGCTTGTAAAACAAAACCATGAAAATACAACAGAGTAACAATGCCAAAGAGAAGATCTCAAGATTAACTTATGTTTGGACATTAACCAAAATCAATATAAAGGAATCAGTTTCAGCACAGAGAGCTGATTTCACTCTTACTACAGCCCCATTTACAGCAGGCATTGGAGAGTCCAACCACAACATCCCGTCCATTTCTGTCCACACTCCGTAGAGCCTCAAGGACCTCCTCTGAGACCAGTGAGCGAGCTGAGCGGAAGAATCCAGCTGCCATATTTGATGAATGATCTTTCCATGTTTGAGACTCTGCAGGGTCCTGTTCATTCGTGATTTGAGGGATGTGATTTTTGTGCCAAGGGTCGAAGGCGTCTGCTCCCATAAGACCTGACAGAAAGTGAGGGAAGATCGTTTAATACTTGGGTTTGATTGCAGAAAAAAAATACATCCCCATAAATAAACATTTAATTTCAGTCGTACCAACACACTTACTATTTAAAACACCAAGTGACCTGGATTTCAATAAAGAGTGAACTAGCTGCGTGGCATTCATTAAGTATAAAACACTATAATGAGCTTGTGGGGACAACATCAAGAAAGTAGTTCAAGATTTAAAACACATATAAATGATAAATGATATTAACAATAATATATAATGTCTTCCTAACAAATGAAACCAAGGGTTCAAGATGAGTAAGTCTAACAAAGAGTATCACGTTTCCTACAAATTATATTAAACTACCTTAATAATATGTGGGGGCTCCTTGACATTTGGAGTGAACTTGTCAAAAAAGGGTAAGATTTAAAATCAAAAAGCAGAGTTTCCCACGTTTTCCTTGCTAAAAGTACTACACTTTGCAACAAACAATGTAAGGTCTGCCCAGCAAATCATACAATCCTTATTGGATGAATCTTTTAAAATGTGTAACATGTTTCTGACAGATTTAATACATTTCTCCTCATACATAACATCCTGTTCTCCTAATAGGTCCTGCTTAGTTTTTCTAGTTTGTAACATCATGTTTTCTTTTATCCAATAATGTCAAGCTTTCTTGACAAATGATATTGGAGTATAATCAAATCAATCAAAGAACTTTATTTATCCGTTAGGAACTTCATTTGTGCAGAGCATCAGTGCGTGTACAATACAACATGCATTCAAAACAGTCAACCCCCATTCACACAAATACCCAACAATCGACCATCAATTGACGTGCCAGCACCATAGAAAATAGCATGATCAATGAATGGATGAATAAATAAGTACTAACCCTAACCCTACCCTACCCTAACCCTAACCCTTACCCTAACTTTCAATATTGTTTTTATATATTATAGCCAAGTTTAGTGTATACTACAAGTTTTGTTGCTAGTTGGCAGCAGACATTTAAACATTTATGCTCCATCTCTCTGCAACATTCATTGCTATTATGTTTGTCACTCCGGCCAACATGACATTTTTGGAACTTGTTTTAGGGCCGTACTTCACATGAATAGAACTGATTGGAAAAAATTAAGGTTAAATTCAGAAACAAATCTCGATTCTAAAATTGTAAATTATTTCCAAAATTTTAAATTGCGATCACATTTAGATCCTGAGATATCTTGGCTGTATCCTCATCCTTGTATCATAACACAAATATCTAAACCCTTGTTAACACACAAACTTAGAATAACATGCTTGAAAGCATGACAGCACGTCTCCCATTTCAAAGAAATGTGAAAGAAAACAAAATCAATTAAGTTTCAAATAATTTGATATCAAGTTGTTAAAATTAAAGTCAATATTTCTTCTTAATACAGTTTAGTTTGCCTTAAAATAAAAGTATGCCTTTTCCTAACTTATGACTACCAGTTGTCAAAAACAAAGCTTTAAAGGAAATATATATTTTTTTGATGTATTGTTTGGGCATACTGTGCCTTTATTGATAGGAGAGAGACAGTGGATAGGCTTGTGAAGGGGGGTGAGAGAGTAGGGGAAGACACTCTGCAAACATGGTCACAGGCTGGATTCGAACCTGGACCGGCAGAAGCATGTACATGGGGTGCCTGGTTGCTAACCACTCCGCCAAACCAGCACCCCATAATATAACACATTTTGAACAAATTTTAATTGACACCAATTATTTGATCCTACAAATAGATCATGTGTCAATTCAAAATGATATGTGATGATGATTAACATCAGGTTTTCAAACAACCAACAGCTACTTTAAATAAATTATATATATTTGGAAGAGTTTACTTTACAAATAATTTCAAGTTTTTCAGCCTAGGCTGAGCCAAGTTTTGCTAACATATAACTTTAGGCTTTCCCAGCATAACAGTGAGTTTTTAAAACAAATGATCAAGCTTTAAAAACATAAAACATCACTTTAAATCTAAACCACACTTTTCTAATATTGTATGTCATGTCAATTAATGTCAATTTATATCAAGTTCTCAATTTATTTATTTCAGTTTTCAAACCTTTAATTTCACATTTTCTAAATAGTCATGTCAACTTTTTATCAAAACTAAGTCTTCCTACCTACAAAAATCATTTATTTTTTTCCCCAAACAGCTTAGACCAGAACTTCTGTATTAAAATCAATGAAATCTGGGGGTGCTGGTTTGGTGGAGTGGTCAGCAACCAGGCATGTGCCATATTTATACTTCTACCGGCCTGGGTTCAAATCCAACCTGTGGCCAGTTTGCAGAGTAACCCCCTACTCTCTCACCCCTTTCATAAGCCTATCCACTGTTATTCTCTCCTATCAATAAAAGCACAAAATGCCCAAATAATACATTTAAAAAGTCTTTCAAGTCTTACCAAGATTCTTTTTTCCCATTTTTTCCCCAAATAGTAAAAGTTTTACTGCCAAATGTGTTCAAATTTTGTACCAACTGACAGCAATTGCAACAAATATCAAGTAATCCTTACATTTATAAAATATTAAAAGCACAAACTCTTTACTGGTGAAACTTGGTATAATTGTGAATGAAAAATTAGTCTGATGTCCTGAACTGTTATTTTATGTTGGCACCAAAAGAACATAACAGGTGTTAGAGTTCAGAATAAGTGACACCATCAATTTAGTCTTTTTAAGTCATTAAGCATTTAGGCAGCTCTTACCTGAGTCCCCCACACTTCTCCTCCATCGAGATCCACCGCAGGTAAAGATGACCGCTCGTATGAACTCTCGTCCACACAGCTTCACCCCGTAGAAAGAGGGATTGTCATCATCAGCCCGCACCCTGTCCATCAATACCACCAACAAGCACAGGCTTAAGATGGCTGCCTTCCACATGGTGAGGTTGAGAGGATGCTGAGGATGGTCCAAAGACTGAGATGACTTGATGTGGTTGTGTGTGCTTTGTGTTGTTTTCTGGAGAGTGTACCCTTATATAGGCCTCGGTATCAGAGAAGAAGAGCATGGACTCACCTGCACTCTTCATCCTGACCTGAGATAAGACCTGAGACCTTTAGGAGCGACAAAGGACACGATGACAAAGAAAAGTTGTGATTAAGTGGAGGGTGATGCCAGAGGTAATGCCAGAGTTTCTGGTTATCTAATCACCTGTGACCTTTAGGTGGCCTTTCTGTCCTCAACAACTGTTGTGGTGTGGGTCACAGGCACAGTCTCTGTTTCATTTTGGATGGAGGTCATTATTGAGTCACCCCGAAGACATCAAGGTGGTTCATAAATTAGTGTTTACCAGGGGTGCTGGAAGGAGCTTGGGGTGCCATGAATAGATATTAATTTGGACCCCACCACCACAGACAAAATAAATTAAACATACTTCTAAATGGTAAAAGATGAAGCCTTATACATCTGACATCTTGAATAGTAAGCTAATCACCACAGTCAAAAAGCAACAATTTCATGGAGTGGTGTAAATATATACAAAACCCAAAACCAGTGAAGTTGGCACGTTGTGTAAATCGTAAATGAAAACAGAATACAATGATTTGCAAATCCTTTTCAACCTATATTCAATTGAATACACAGCAAAGACAAGATACTTAACGTTCAAACTAGTAAACTTTGTTATTTTTTGCAAATATTAGCTCATTTTCAATTTAATGCCTGCAACATGTTTAAAAAAAGCTGGCACAAGTGACAAAAAAGACTGAGAAAGTTGAGGAATGCTCATCAAACACTTATTTGGAACATCCCACAGGTGAACAGGCTAATTGGGAACAGGTGGGTGCCATGATTGGGTATAAAAGCAGCTTCCCTGAAATGCTCAGTCATTCACAAACAAGGATGGGGCGAGGGTCACCACATTGTGAACAAATGGGTGAGCAAATAGTCCAACAGTTTAAGAATAACATTCTCAACCAGCTATTGCAAGGAATTTAGGGATTTCATCATCTACGGTCCGTAATATCATCAAAAGGTTCAGAGAATCTGGAGAAATTACTGCACGTAAGCGGCAAGGCCCAAAACCAACATTGAATGCCCATGACCTTTGATCCCTCAGGCGGTACTGCATCAAAAACCGGCATCACTGTGTAAAGGATATCACCACATGGGCTCAGGAACACTTCAGAAAACCACTGTCAGTAACTATAGTTCGTCGCCACATCTGTAAGTGCAAGTTAAAACTCTACTATGCAAAGCCAAAGCCATTTATCAACAACACCCAGAAACGCCGCCGGCTTCGTTGGGCCCGAGCTCATCTAAGATGGACTGATGCAAAGTGGAAAAGTGTTCTGTGGTCTGACGAGTCCACATTTCAAATTGTTTTTGGAAACTGTGGCCGTCGTGTCCTCCGGACCAAAGAGGAAAAGAACCGTCCAGACTGTTATAGGCGCAAAGTTCAAAAGCCAGCATCTGTGATGGTTTGGGGGTGTATAAGTGCCCAAGGCATGGGTAACTTACACATCCGTGAAGGCACCATCAATGCTGAAAGGTACATACAAGTTTTGGAGCAACATATGTTGCCATCCAAGCAACATCTTTTTCATGGACGCCCCTGCTTATTTCAGCAAGACAATGCCAAGCCACATTCTGCACGTGTTACAACAGCGTGGCTTCGTAGTAAAAGAGTGCAGGTACTAGACTGGCCTGCCTGTAGTCCAGACCTGTCCCCCATTGAAAATGTGTGGCACATTATGAAGCGTAAAATACAACAACGAAGACTGTTGAACGACTTATGCTGTACATCAAGCAAGAATGGGAAAGAATTCCACCCGAAAAGCTTCAAAAATTGGTCTCCTCAGTTCCCAAACATTTACTGGGTGTTGTTAAAAGGAAAGGCGATGTAACACAGTGGTAAAAATGCCCCGTGCCAACTTTTTTTGCAATGTGTTGCTGCCATTAAATTCTAAGTTGATGATTATTTGCAAAAGAAAATAAAGTTTCTCAGTTGGAACATTAAATATCTTGTCTTTGCAGTGTATTCAATTGAATATAAGTTTAAAAGGATTTGCAAATCATTTTATTCTTTTTTTATTTATGATTTACACAACGTGCCAACTTCACTGGTTTTGGGTTGTAGGTTCAAATCCAGCCAGTAGCCTGTTTGCAGGATATCTTCCTCTACTGTCTCTTTATCCCCTGTCAATAAAAGCCAAAACATGCCCTCCCCCTTCCAAAAAAACCCATTAAATACATAAAGATGACTTAACAAACATCCTCAGCATGGTATTTAATGGTTATTTTTACTGCATAAACTTTTATCTTGACATTTAGATGTTTATTATTGTGTTCCCCACATTATTCTCAGTTGGATGTCTTCCTCAAACTTGTACTGCAACTTATTGTCATCATATCAACTATAATCACAGCATCATAACTTTTCTCTCAACATTTTTTTTTTAACTTCTTTTTACGGGGGTTTTTCTTTCCAAATACAAACAGACAGAGGGCAAATCCAATAAATTAATAAAACATAAATAATGTACATGTAAGTAAACACAAATAATCACAAATGCAATTGAGATCATAATAATAAAACTATTAAAATAAAAAATAAGAAATTAAAAACGAACAATAACATAACACAAACTTGAGGATACCATGCGTTCTGGGCCCTGCCCAGTTATTTTTAATTGGGATTAACTTTGTTATAATAATCTATAAATTGATGCCATATTGAGTCAATTTATTTACCTTTCCTTTCAGGGTATATTTATTTTTTTCTAACTGCAGATGTTTCATTACATCATTCATTAAAGCTTGATAAACTGGAGGAGTTTTTTGTTTCCAGTTCAGCAGAATTATCCTTCTTGCCAACAGTGTCACAAAGCATATAACATTCTTTTGGTCGTTTGATAAAGAGCGCTCCAGAGCAGCTGACCCAACCCCAAACACTGCAAGAACTGGGTCTGCTTTGACAGGCTTCTGGAAAATCTCAGATAGACTCTGAAATATCTTGATCCAGTAAGTGGCGATATTTGGGCAAGTCCAGAACATATGAGCACTTTTCTCTCAACATTTTGATTTTTTCGAGAGATTTCATCATGAAAAAATAGAAAATAAATAAATAGTGATATAATCGAAGCATTCCCGTACCTTATATTTCTCATGCCTGTCCTGAACAGCCTGCAGTACTCTCGACAACATGCTTCTGGTCAAACCCCCTGGGGCAAAATCAGGAATACAGTCCTCTGGAGGGCTCCAATTAGGCCTCAGTGACTGACAAGCAGCAACATCATATGTCAGTGCATGAGTTATTCACACAAGTATTAATAGAAACCAACAAAAGTTAAGGTTGAGTTAAGGTAAAGTTAAGGCAGGCTGGTCTGGGGTGGCACTGGCCATCGCAGACAGAGTAAGAATTTGGATGTTTGACCTAGCGCCAATAACTGGGTGCAAATTTATGTATTATTAGTTTAATCAATGAAGACAAATGTATCCAGCATGTATAACCGACATCATTCCTCTCAATTTTAAGTTTGCTGCACTTCACACAATACAACCCAGCTGAAGGCAGGAACTTTTCCATCAGCGCAAGACAAGGTGCCCAGTTTGACAGAACTAACCCCAAACACCATTATAGCCTTTTGTAGCATCAGGTCTTATTCGTGAGTGTGTAAGTCTGTAAGGGCCGGAGAGTTTGAGAAATAAGTAAAATGACACTTTGATGACAATACCCATCAACTAAAAAAAATGGTAAAAAAAAAAAAATAGGGAAATGGTCTCTATGAAAATGTATTGTTTTTTTAATTTGTTAAAGCCTGTTACTAGTTTTCTAAAAGGATCTTCAAAGAGATAAGTATATCAGTGACCACTTAGTTATTATTATCTTTTAAAAAGAGAGTGGGGAATGGCTTAGCAATATATACATTTAATTTATTAATGTGGGCGACTTGTTGGCGCAGCAGGTAGTGCACATGCCTCACAGCAAGAAGGTACCCGGTTTGATCCCCGGGTCAGACAGGGGCCTTTCTGTGTGAAGTTTGCATGTTCTTCCCGTGCATACGTGGGTTCTATGTGGCCCTGAGATCGACTGGTGACCGGTTCAGGGTGTACCCTGCCTCCTGCCCAATGACAGCTGGGATAGGCTCCAGCCCCCCCTGATCCCGAAAGGGACAAAGGGGTATAGCAAATGAACGAATGAATGAATTGATTAATGCAAACTGAGTTATATTAAAAAATAAAATCAAGATTCTCCCCCAATGTGAATAGTCTATCATTTTGACACTCCTGTTAATGCTTTGTGAAAATAGTGCAACGTAAAACTTGTTGAGTTACTTCTGTGTCATTCCTATTTGTTTTTCTAAGGATCAGTACAAATTGGAGATCCAGTTTTGTGAGGAAACATCTGGGAGTTTACTTCTCAGCCATATTGCTCAACCCTAGAATATGTTAGACTATGAATCAAATTTATGTGTGGGTGTGACTGTAAGTAGTTGAGAACCATTGCAATAAGTACACATTTCAGAATGGTTTGCAAGGCAAGAGTGAGAAACACTGAGAGTTTTTTTTTATTAGAGCAGATGGCGGTTAACATTTCAGCTGTCTGATTTGTATTTTGTATTCAAATGTACCACCCCTCTCTCAGATAAGGTAAAGCCACGCTATATGTCTGCTGTGTGCTCCATGTTGCACCGCTCAGGTGATGCTTAAAATGGCACGTTTGAACAGAGAGGCCTTTAAAATTAACATATATGTTATCACCTGCCTTAAGACAATGGATGAAATTTAGCCACTGTGCTAATTCAGGCATATTTATAGTGACGTGTTGATTGATGTGCACTGTCCTGATCAAATTAATTAAATTTAATTAAATACATAACATTCATTGACTTATCAGAAATCCATCATTTAAGTGTCATAAATTAATCTGACATAATTAACAGAAAAATGCTTTAGTCCTTGTGAACTTTTTCTTCAAAGCATTTTATAATGAGCAAACTAAAATGTCAAATAAAACATTTCAGTATTATGTAAAACTAAAGAAATTCTCAACTAGAGGTCTTTGTACACTCTTTGTTGTTTTCTTTTGGTCCCATACTTATAGTGTGGAGGAATAGACTAACACATACAAGACCATGAAAGAACAGGACCAACACTGACTATTTTTAGGTTAGGCTACAGAAGGGAAAAATAAGAATTGTGAAACAATCACATTTCTGTGAATCATCCAACATATTTTTGTTAAATTATATGCTCTAGAATGTTATGATTTGATCGGTTTCAAAACAGTTGATAAAATGAACAAGGTAAAATTTAATTAACTTTATCACAATATTCAAAGTCTGTTTGAAATCAGAGAGGGTCAGTGTGACCTGAATGGGACAGATATGTTGGTACAAAATACATGTAGGACTAATTTAAAGCAGAGGTGTGTCAGTTTAATGTAAACATGTGGATAAGCTGGAGCAATGGCTTAAAGAATTGTAGTTCACTTTAGACAACAAAAATATTTAGAAGTACGTTGCTTGAGAATTATAAAATGGAAAGGTGACAAAACTACATGTGAAAAAATAAGACTACGTGTGGGGTTATGAATAGGTAATTGTGGAATGCTCTGCTCTGTATTTTTTGACTGCTTGTATTTTTGCCCTTAAATAGCCTACTTTAATTCTGCGTTGTTGTTGTTGTTGTTGTAGTGAACCTTTCAGTAGGCTGCTACATGGTTGCATTTCATTGTGTATATTTTGAGCTTATGTTTTAGCCTACATCTTTTCAGTCAATCTAAGTCCTAAATATCTCCACTTCATTGATTTGAAAGTATTGATTTTATGAACTTTGATTGAAAAGTATCCAAGAAAAGAAAAAGCTCCCCACTAACAAATGTCTGGACCTATCCCTGCTTTGAACTATCCAAGGAATTCTGTTTGGTTTAAGTTTTCTTGTTTATTCATTTAGAATCACTTGCTTGTGTTACTTAACATGCAGACACATTTATATGAATAAAAAACTGAAAGTCTGGACCTCCTGCAGTGATGGGGCTCCTTAACCCTCTGGACTCTGTTTGATACGGCCCTGGGCAACACATACAAAAATAGATGTTTCCAATCAGTGTGAGCCCCTGTATATTGTTTAATATGATTGTTTATCCGGCAGAGATTAGGCAGCCAGAGTCCGTTTGAACGGCATAAGCTGACATTTCATCATTTCCCTTCTATCTGCCTGACATTTAGAGTAATCAAAAAGTAGCACTGGAAGTTGGCATTTGACGGTAGCGTTTGGGGGAAGTGACTGACAGGAGCCGCCCACCAATCACCGAACGGGATGATTGACGACGCTGCGACCACCTCTCCAGTCAGCCAATCAGCATCGAGTGAGGGGCGGGGCTGTGGCGAGAGGGTAGCAACAGTTGCCCCGGTGAAGGCGAGGCGCCATACTCACGGTAGTCCTGGCGACAAGAGCCAAGCAACGGGAGTCAACAACAACAACCTAAATGTAAAGAAAACAACGTTAAAACTGGATAAACAACAGGTGAGGCGGTGGCTTCTCAAAGACTTATGACTGTGTCAGTATTGGTCACGTGTACGTGCAGCTGGCGGTGATGACGGTACAGCGGGAGCGAGCTTCTCTCAGAACGCAGACGGTTGTTATGGCGATGTCAGATCTGTGATAAGAGCACAAGATGGCGGCTGTTCGGCAGCGGTTAATCTTACTTTATAACAGTAATTTATCGGGCTCTTTCATGCACTGCGACGAACTCAGACACTGTCATGGCCCTAAACAAGTGACGATTATCGACCTCGCGACTCTTCAACAGCTAGCATGGAGCTAAGTTAGCTTTGCTGAAACGTCACTACTCAACGTGAGCAGCGAGTTAGTTCGCAGGGGGAGCAGCAACTCTCGGTCTGCCAGCTCATTTACAAACCGAGCGGCCCAGAAACTACAGAAACCAGAAACAGTACTCGTATAACTTCACCGGTTGAGAGTTTCTGATGTTGAGTTACGACTTCGGCGTGTGCGACGTCCATTTTGAGACTTAGAAAAAGTTTTCGGGTCTGACATTGAGGTGGGCAGGTCACTCCCGTGAACACGGTGTGCTGTGTGATCATCTGATTGTCCCGTTGGCTGTGTTGGTTTGTGCAGGAGTGGCTTATTCTGCGGTGGGACGGCTTTAAATCCTGACTGACAGTGTGTCCATGAGAAATATGAAGCTATTTTCAGAGCAGTATATCTGGGCCTGTTCTTGGTCACACAGTTTTCAAGTACCAGAGTCACCTAAATATTGATTAAGGCCTTTATTTACAAAACTGCAGAGTGCCAGGCATTTATATGAAGATAATTTCTGTTTGAGGCAGTCTATGCCCAAGTCGTCCCTTAGCAAAAAGGAGTATAATTGAAGTTCATTTGATAAAGTATACTACAGACCATGTACAAGTAGTGCACTAGAAAGTATACAAATGTAACACTTCTTCAGGCTTAATTGGCACATCAAGTTTTCAAAAAAAGTATTTCTTAAAGTTTACTTTATAAGATCATTTTAAGTTTGCAAAAGTGCACTTTAAAGTATACAACAAGGACACGCATCTACACTACTAGTGTACTAGGTATATACTTCTTGTCCACATTTAGCTTAAGTAAACTTAATGCATATCCCAGACCCCGATGAGAAGGACTAGAACTTGATCAGTAAAGTCAAGTCAAATGTTTCTCTGTTTATGGGTATGTTTTAAGGTACATAGGGATAATGCAATTGAGTACACATACTATTTATTGTTAACTTCTGAACTCCAACATGTAGTTTACAACAGGGGGATACCCAAAGCAAATGTGTGTAGTGAAAAACATTTTTATTCTGCTAAATTAAATGTAAGCAAAATGACTTAACCGTATTCTGTACCTGGATCAAGATGCACTAAGTATTAGTACTTAGTGGCAGAATGAATTAAAAAGTATACTAAAGTACATTAATGAGTTTTAGTATTAATTACGTATATAAAATATAGTATATGTAAAGCAAACTTCAAGTATACTGCCTCAGTTTTAGTATAAAATAAATATATCTGTAGTACACTTGAATAAACTGCATACTGCTAAAGGGTGATTTTGTTCATTTCAAAGTAAGTTTCATAGTATTAACAGGTTATGGAAGTACAAAATAGAGTTGAGAATTGATAGCAGATCTCTGAAGGAATCAATATCATTAGAAATTTTGCGTAAAAATTTCCATCCACTTGCTCTGAGTGCTTTGTAAATCATACTCTCTTTAGAAGCAGTCAGCAGAAATGATAAATAGAGAAGTAAAGATGTAACCATGGCAGACAACGGGCAGAAAAAGACAAAATTGTGGCTTCATTGTAAACAAAGAAGCATTCAGACAGAACAACGTTCAGCAGGTGGAAACACTGGGATCTTGCAGAAGCATTTATCTGTTGCATGGCATGTGATATCAGGAGTGTTGACACCATTGCCATCAAAAGTCTATGTAGGCCAAATTTTTCCGACACACTAAGTCCTAAAATCAATAATGCAGTAATTAAAGAATTTGATCAATTAGCTGAATTGATGACAGCATTGGTATCAAATAAAATCTTAGCTGTTCCCATCCCAATGTAGGGGTGTGTTTTGACAAGAATCTGGTAGTACCATATATACTGTGATACACGGGTTCCAATACAGTGTATCATAATATATTAGCAATAATAAATAAGCCATTACATTACAACTTTTTCACTAAAATGTCAACCTTTTATTTTACCTCTGCCAAGGAGGTTATTTTTTCCTTTACGTGAAAATTTTGATGAAATTTTCTGGAAATGTTGGCCGTAGCTAAAGGAAGTATAAATACGATTCAGCAGTTTCCCTTCTTCTGTACAATAACCTGCCAAATAGTGTTTCAATGACATGACAGAGGTTTGTGCTCTTAGAGCTATTTTAGTTTTTTAATTTGATTAAAGAGTCAAAATATTATGCAATAAATTGCACTTTCTAAACATTAATAATAATACAAAGCATGGTCACTGCAACATAGATAAACTTTTTGTCCATCCCAGTGTCAGAAATAACAAGTGTAACAGTCACATTGCTGAATATCTGCTGCCTGAGCTGTGATACAAATCAAACATTATGAATTACTATATATCACTGAACAATTAAATACCATGGTACTGCACCAAATATCTTAATACAGTATCATGCCAAAAGCTTAGCATTGTTTTGGAAATAGTAAAACTGAATTCTAAGAAAGACAATCTGCTTATCTTCCCCTCACACACTGTCAGTTGTTATTGAGAGAACTGAGCTGAGGCTCCTTCTGTAATGATTTTATGACAGAGTGGATTTTTCTGCATCAATAATGGATATCTTTATCCACTTTAAGAAAGAGAAAATAAACTCTTAGGAACCATTGGCTGTTAAGGTTGTGTGTTGGACCAGTGCTGGGCTTTGAGTTTTTTATTTTCCATGTCCTCGGATCAGTTTTGAGTCGGTTCTTTGTCTTATTCCCTTCCATAGTAGCACACAGTGTTTGCTCTTCCCAGGAGAACACATGTGACTCTTGTAAAGGAAAGAAAAGCTGTGCCTTTAAAAGAAGACGATTGTTGAAAAGTCTTAAGAGCTGCTCTTTTTAAAACAAAAACAAAGGAATAATCATGTTGACCTCTGATAATACCCCTGCCATTATGTGAGGGCTGTTCTGTATTAGCCTGGGCAAAACACTCACACAGTAACACATGCACACTTCTTGTGTGTTAGAGCTAAACAACAACTTCTAAAATGTGGTTAAACAAAGTTTTGTGATATCTCAGCTGTGCTGTCACTCTCTCTAGGGTAGTCAGGTCGAGCTAAAGCTGACTACAAGATATCTTTAGAGTTATTCATGATAGCTTAGGGGAGAAAAGTGTCTTGGGTTTCTTTAGGATTCACAAGAATCATTGTGCAGACTGAAGTGTATAAAACAAGGTAAAGCTCAGGATAGGACTTTGAGCAATAGCGTCAGCATTTTTTATGTTTTGGTTAAGTATTGCAGTTCATGTTCTTGAAGGGCAACATACGAAGTTTGGTCATGTAGAAAGTAGAGACAAGCTAGGAATATATCCAATCACAGCTACTTTGGTTGTGTGGAGAGGTTGGATGAGTTAAGAGGGACATCCAATCACAGCTGCCTTAGATTCATGGTGGTGGGATAAGTTGTGGAGCGATCCAATCAGAGCTGCTCTCTTTATGAATTGATATATTCATGTAGAGCAGGGTCACTGTTTGTTGTCAGCTCTGGTGTTGTATTCAATGATTTAGACTACATTAGGACTAAAACTAACAGATATTTAAGGCAAAAGACTAAAACTAGAACTGAATTCAAAAGTGCTGTTTGAAATCACACTGGTGGGGAACAGATGTAAATCAAGAAAAATAGTGTTTATGTCTTGCAATAATGAAACCCTTGATTTTTAAATGTTCCTATGCAGGGATGAGTAGGCGCATTATTATTGTACATTTGTGTAATTAACCGATATATGGCTGATAGGTGTGGCCAGTATAGAAACTGCAAAAATTTCAACCGCAGCCGATACGATACTTTACTTTTTAGGCTGATTTTGGCTGATACGGATATCAAACCGATAATATTGAGCATCTCAATGTGGTCTTTGGTCCATGTGGCCCAGCCCTACTCAGATGTGTGAGCACTTGTGCATGTTTGACCAAACTGAACTAGTTTCTGTGGCCAAACAACTATCACTGAAACTTAAGTCCAGGTTTCTTTGTGCTGTTGTGCCTGTGCGTTACACTTTCCTTAACGACAGCCTCTTCTTTCTCTCCACAGAGTGCCTGAAAGCCTTGGTCACCATGGCAACTTCTGGATACTCAGAGGACCTTCAGCCTCAGCAGGCCAACGCAGTAACCATAGCAACGCCTGCTTCCACCACACCCTCATCCGCAAAGGCAGCACACTTCCTTTCCGACATCCCAGCAACCTCAGGAACCACTGCATCAGTAAACCAATCAGCTGCAGCCTCTAAAATGGGACAGGATGCACTTTGTTCTCAAACAGCGCCCACCCAGGCTCCAGGCCAGAAGGCCGTGGTCCTAAATTCTCCCACCCAGGCTCATGGCCAGAAGGCCGTAGTCCTAAACTCGCCCACCCAGCACTACGTCACCCCTGAAATCCAGGCATCGGCCGTCCAGAAAAGTAACGGGCAGAGCAGCTCGCCTCAGTACATCATAGTGACGGTAACAGGTGAGAGACAAAGCAAACACTCACACTAGACTACAGAATATAACTTTATACTGACACAAAATTCTCACAGTCTCTGTGTGTGGGAGGCAGAAATACACAATATTGTCTTCTGTCTGAGGAAGTCTGCTCCACAAGTCTGAATCAGGTCCAGAAAAGGCAGAGACTGGAAGTTTGTCTGCTGCTCACTGCTGAATTCCAGTCACTACTGAGTTCATAGTGGAGCTCCTTATAAGCCAGTGTTTAGACAGCTTTAAAGTATTATTCCCTCTTAGGACTTATCGTGATCTACTCTTCTCAAACTCCATCACAAAAAAATAAAAAAATCAACAGGGTGACAAGTTAAGTCATTACACTGATGTTGTAGTTTAAGCAGTGTTGGGCAAGTAACTTCAGAAATGTTATACATTAATAACTACTTGTTACTGTCATTTCAGAGTAATTAGTTACATAATAATATTACTGTATTTGAAATATAAGGCATTAAACTATTATAACATTACTTTTAAGTTACTCTTATCACAATAACAGGAAATATGGATTTGGCATTCTTAATGTAGCTCATTACGTTCAAAAGCACATCCAGTGGAAGGTGATGTGGCGGCTATCTGACTGAGTTAGGTATAAGGCTAAAAACAGTAGAATATAATAGCCACATTGATGCTCATGGCCCAATACAAGAAACGATCATAACAAAAACAGACAAAAGGTAAAATTCTGGTAAACTGTGTTAGAGATACTGTAACTTTAGGCCGAGTGGAGGACTTTTCTCCTCTGCTGGTCTCACAGAGTATTTGGCGATATTGTATTTAAACAAACAAAAAGTAACCTCTTCATTTTCGGTAAATTCCAGATGCATTGTAACTTGCATTACTGACATTTGTACTGAGTGAAATATTATCGTTTTTAAGTTTTCAATGCCTTACATTACTACGTTACAGTAAAAAGGAATGCATTACAGTAACCACATTGCTTTTGTGATGCATTACTCCGAACACTGAGTTTAAATGAGAGCAGGAGAAGGTAAAGTGTACGGCATTGCAGCTACCAGGCAATGCCATTGTCCACTGACAACAAATATGCCGCTGATAATTATATTTTAGATCCAGTAGAGTCACTTCTTGTGCTCAGGAATAACATTACATTATTAAAGCAACAGGTTAATATTACTCACTGCTGCCTCAGGACAGGGGATCATCACAGGACTCGACAAAATCTGCTTCAGAAACTCTCTAAGAGTTTTCTGCAGCTCTCCAGATTCCCAGACTTCATCCAGCTCCCTCAAGCAGGAGAATCGATCCTTTTCAGCACTGGAAACCTCCACTTTTCTAAACTGCTCTCTGGTTTCCTGCATCATTTGCAGTTTATTTGCCCACACTTTCACAGGTGTGAAGTTGTAACGTTGTAACGAAGTTGTTACTATGTTATTTGAGGTCTGCTGCAGACCAAGCGAGTATTGAAAGCACCTATTCTTCGTGCAGAGAGTTTGTTAACATTTATATAGCAAGATGTGTCAAACATTGATAACTAGAAAACACTCGGGAGAGCACAAAACTCCACCAAGGTAGCTCACATATTGCTGTTACATCTCTAAGAAATAGTTCCATGATAAAGTTACCATAACAAAAAAACCCACACCCAGCACTCAGAGTCATGTTGATATCATTTTCAATCAGACAGTTATTGAATATAAACAGTCGTTAACTAATGGCGGTTATCTAGATCTTCACCAAAATCCAATCATTTTGAAGTTTGGCCATTACCAACATCTCCTGAAATTCCTGAGAAAACAGGTTCAGCAGTTTTTGTGTCATCTTGTTAACCAAACAAGGAGACAGGCAGACAAATAAATGGGGGGAACAAGGGCAGGCTGTGATGTACTGACAAGGACAGCCCTGCCTTTCTGTGTGAGTTGGTCTGTTTATAAATACTGCAGTGTGAGCGTGACATGTTGAAAAGGAAGTATGCACATTTACACTGCTTTTTTTATTAACTGAATCTGAACAATGCAAATGAGCTGTGCATGTGGAAACAAGTCTTTTACTTTTTCTGACCACTAGTCTTGACAGTTTTTCCATACAAAAATTGAAAAACATTATTTATACATTTGAATGTAAAATCCAGATATGAAATTAAGTCCCTAAACCTCAAACCTCAAGGCAAAAAAAAAATTTAAATGGTTGAAAAAATAGAAATACTTAAATAACCTGATCAGTCCTGGACAGACAATAAAAATGCACTTTCATTCATTTTCAGTATTGCCTGTAGACGATTGTAGACATGCATCAGAAATGCTGTGAAGCACTAAACTAGATCTTTGAACTGCACATGCAGTGTACTTGACTCTTTTGTCTGCCCCCCCGGATTGTCTACTTCCATCTTTGAGATTAACTTTCAGCTCTAAAATGAATGATGAACAGGGCTATACGTGTTTCAACAGATTGCTGACAGTGTTTCCAGTTTTGACAAGTTTGTGGTAAACTGTGACTCTTTCCTGTGCCACATTTATATTTAGTGTCTGCATCAGAAGTGCATCAAAGTTTGTGATTGAAGGAGTGAAAATGTGTTCATAGTTTAGAGTTAAGAAAATCTGCTAAGTGAAGAATGGAAAATGGTTACAGATTTTGTTCTATCTAATAAACTACTTTAGGCAGCAGACCAGTTTGTTTGCTGAAAGACTTTTTAGTGTTTTAGTAGTTGTATAAAATAGTAAAGTGTGGCCTTTTATAAACGCCTCTGTGAACAGACCCACCTCTCTGGAGGTGATGTCTGAGATCAGAAATCAACCTGTGGGAGGCCTCGCCCTCTGACCAGGCAGATCACCTGATCGCAGAGCCCTGATCATGAAAGGGTGTTCAACGTTCACCTCCCTATTATCATTTATTCATTTGAATATGTGGTGATTAATGTGATAAAAGCTTTGCTGTAATCTGATATGAAAGACCGAACAAAGCCCTGAAGCCACTTTGTTTTTTAAATAAAAAGGCACATAGTGCTTTCAGTCTTCACTTTTTTCTGTTAGCTACAGATCTCTGCTATTACGTCAGAGCTGCAGTGTTGCCTTCAATAATCAGGTAAAACACAAATGATGCTGCTGCATTGTTGATTTAATTTATATTTTGATTCACTCGAGCTAAAATTGCCTTAAATGATATCTTATTTTTTCTTATTTTTACGCAGGTATACAAACATGATGCACATTGAAATATTTAAAAAACGTGTGTTGGAGTGGTACAGGCCCGTTTATGGCATGTATAATTCATCCGCGGCACGCACTGTTGGTAATTGAAAGGCTGCAGGTTTGAGCCTGTCTCCAGCTTTCACATGACATTGCGTCCTTGGGCAAGACACTTGACCCAAAGTTGATCCCACTGCTGCATCAGTGGCTACGTTTACATGCAGTCAATATTCGGGTTACAGTCAGCATTCTGTCTCTGAAATATTTGGAATAATCCGTTTACATAAAAGATTTTTATTCCTGTGCACATGTATTCCAATCAAAACAGTGACGCACAGATAACATCTCGACACGCAGAGAAGGTCATGACACTATGCGCTTTATTTCTACTTCCTCTTCCTGTATCCAAAAGCAACAACAGCAGCAGCAGATAATAAACAGCACCGAGTAGGTAACAGTCACTTTGTTTGTGCTTTGGTGCTGGTACTGACCCAACTTTGATGCTGGTACTTGACACTATTCTTTGTCAATTTCCTCATAAATAAAAGGTGAGAATAAGAAGAAATAGGAAATAAAGGAGCTGTGCCATTTACAAGTCCATCCTGCACTCAAAAGACCAAGATCTTGCAAAAAGAATATGCACACAAGACAAATTAATGTTCCTTTTCAATCAGGATATCTTGATAGGTGTATATATGGCCAAATATTCAGGTTAGAAAAGGGGTTGATTTTCAGGTTTTTATAACCAGAATACGAGCATATTTCATTTTCTTCAAAAGGGTTTTTGGTGTTTACTTGGCTGTGCACAACCAGGTTATTTTTAATATTCATGTCATGAAAGGGGTCATGACTGCATGTAAAAGTAGCCAGTGATTTGTAAATGAGTATAAACAAATGGATATAAAAGGGTTTGGATGTGTTAGCTGATATGGATGGACCACGTACAGCACATCCTAACTCTGAACCATCAGTGAGAGACTGTGAGAGTGAATGTGTGTGAATTGGTAAATGTGGCCTGCAGTGTGATACTATTTTGAGTGAAGAGACTAGAAAAACACTTCATAAACTCAAGTCCATTTACAATAAAAGACACAAAAGGAAAAGAGTGCTACCTGGACTCAACAGAGTTTGTTTGAGGTGCTCTTTGGAACGGGGTTCAAAGAGTCCTTGGAGCAAAAAGAAGAAACTCCAAAGCACTCTCTTAATACTATTAAAATGCTTTTATTTCAACAGCATGGTCATGTAGAAAAAAATCTTTGAATGACTTCCTGATAAAGGCTTGATGCCGAAACACATCAAAGTTTGTTTTTAAGGTCTACAGACCATGCCGTTAAAATAAAGGCATTTTAATAGCATTAAGAGAGTGCCTTGGAGCCTCTTCTTTTTGCTTCAAATCCATTGACAATAAACTACACCTGAAGATTGTAAACACGGAACCACCAAAACTAGGTATTAAACATCAAATCTGATATGCATTTTCTAAGACATTGTTCAAAAGTGTTCAAAGTCACAAATAAAACTAATGGAAATAATACTGGAAATTATTAAGAATCAGAATAAAGCATTGTCCTTCTGAAACCGCTTTTATGAATGCATTGGTAAATTAAAAGTACAGTCAAATACACTTCAATTAAACTTAAATACTTTGCAGTTTTCATTGATAAGTAGCCGAACTGGCTTAAACTCTGTTTATATTAATTAGATAAAGTATTGCTGCTTGTGTTTGAGTCCAGATCTAAGATTTAAGATGAAATAATGGACAAGTTGAAAGTATCCTGGCCATTACATTAATATCCCCCTCCCTCAGTATCCAGAGCTGCCCATCCCTGCTGTGTGTTTAGTGACAGTAAAGCTGTAGCACACATGGCACAGAAATGGCTGAATGATCAAATCACATGACTGTGAATTTTGAGACTAGAATATTGATGACCAAATCTGAATGTACTGTTATTTTTAATGGTGATTTATAGTTTAGTGGTTTGTAGTTATGCAGGTTACAGGTGTACTTATACCTTCATAAAGCCTCATTACATGTCCATCATAAAAAGAAGCAGATTTGAGTCCCACCACAGCAGAAAAGCCTCCCCTGACTGTCTGTCTCGAGGGGAAGTGCACACATTATGAGGACAAATCAAGCTGATGGATTTGTGCTCGGCTGATTGCTAGGCGACGTAGTCCTAAATGTGGGAGTAAGGACAGTTGATGGTTGAAGCCTGACGTCACTTTTACTTTGCTTTTGCAGAGACTTTGTGTGAATTGATGTTTTTGTTTCTAACATTGCACAACAGGTAGTTTTGCATATATATGAAAGAAACACTTCATGGTTGAAGAAACAGATAAACAACATCACAAGGATTTCTCACCAGAAGTGTCACTTCACCTCAGCCAGGAGCTCTGGGCTTAATTTACGCCCACATCTGACAGTGTGTTTCTTTATCATCAAATCTTGTTCATAGAAATTACTTTAAAAAGAATGTTTATGTCTCTGCTGTCATCAAATCAGTAAATTCCTTCAACTCTCCTAACCGTGGATGCAGGGTAGCAAGAGTGCAGTGGAGCATTTGGGTTAGACCTGGCACACACAAAGATTTTTAAAGGGGACATATTTTGCAAGGATCACTTTTTTAAAGCTTTTAAACACATTTTTGGGTACTTGGCCTACCTCCCATCCCACAATATGTGATAGTAGACGACAAATCTTGTATTTCGCAGGATGTATAAATGTAAACTCATGGTATTTGGCAGGCTGTTGAGACTGTGAATATACTGTTACGTAACAAGCATTTACATTTGCATGTACATCATTTTGAGTGTCCCCACCGCCTGGCTTGAGAAGTGCGCCCGATTTTGGTCGACAAATTGCTGTGTTTTAGTCGACCAACAATTTCTTTGGTTGATTACAGCCCTAAACACCACACACCATCCAGCTCACTCACCAACAACCAGGGCCTCCACTTTCACCAGAGATGGGAATCAAAAACCAGTACTGTTGAGAATCAATAACAAAAAGCCAAAGGTTGTGACATCACTTGTCTTTTTGCTGAAACTTTACCTTAGCAGTTCAGTCCACTTTGTTCTTAATGCCATGTTCAACAATTGTCAAGGACATCAGGATTGAGATTCTGACTTAGTTGTGGCTTAATTTTAGACAAAAAGACACATACTGTGTTTATGGACCTGTATGGAAACTTGCAGAAGCCTTTATGAGGGATGCACATTATTATCAGTTTTCCACTAATCAACAGTTTAATTCTCTGTTTTTGTTAAACTGTAGACTTCGCCCTTTCTCCCATCTCCATAGCTACATATGCGACCTGCTTCAGCCAGCTTACCTTCTGTTGGCTTCATCCAGTTTGTGACAAGAGGGTGTTAAAACTAAAGAAGTTAATGGGGAGTAAAAGAAGCAGTGAAGTAAATTAAGGAAAAGGCTTGGTTTGAATTTCTTAAATTATCTGTAACAAAAAACTTGAAATAATTGATAAAATCAGTACATCGCTCTATCCTGTATAATCAGAAAACACTCTTAAGGTTGAGATCTTCTGACTTTCATCTCTGCTGTGATTGTCTGCATCACTTGGCCTGTTGCTTCATGTCTATGACCAAATAACTGGGATGATTTTTAGAACAACATAATGGCTTTTAGTGTAAACCTGTATTAACTCTGTTAAATCAAGTATAAGCACTAAAAAAAATCCCAATGATCAAGAAATTTGATATAATCGACATTTTAAATTAAAAACAAATGACTGAGTTTGAACTAAACAGTCAGAGCCATAAAACTACTGTAAATATAAGAGAATAAACATCGGTGTCATTCTGCATGTGTATTTTGGAGCCTTCTATTTGTGGATGCGTTTGCCAGCTCATATCAGGTGACACTGCGCACTTTCACCCAGAGTGAGACTCACAGGCCTGGAGCATGTCTCCATAACTTTAAATGTCAAAATCCCCCCTAATATATCTAGATGAATATTTTAAGAATTCTATAATATTGGTCTATTTTTCAAGATGTACTGCACCATTAAAAAGGATACATTATCAATATTATAGGATATACACATCGATCAATCATCACAAAAATCTAGGGAAAGGAACATAAGGAGGCATGTCTGTGCAGACACAGCACTGGAAAGATTAAGCCATTAGCCCCATTCACGCTGCCCTTTCAAGCTGCAATATTTACGCCTCTGGGAAAGTCATGGAGGGGGATTGGGGGGAACGACTTGAACCCCCATTTACTCCACCTCCATGGGGAGTACCAAAGGTGTAATATGGTGAGAGGGGGTTCATGCAGAACCATGAATTTACATGATATTATGCCCTCATGTGATTAATGGGATGGTTGTAGGCAGGAGTGGAACACTCTTGGCTTAATGACATACTACGTCTAGTTTAATGTCAAGTCTATTTGAATAAGCCAGGTGTGCCATGTGTTTGACATTATTACCACTGAAAACCCATGTAGGCCAACTTTTGCCCAGTCAGTAATTGATAAGGGAAAAAATTAAAGAGCTGGATAATAGCATAATTTGGTATCAATTAAATATCATTTCCCATACCTGGTCACTTCCTTGAGCGATGTGGTCAGACACAGCTATTGAGACTAGAGCTGAAACGATTCCTCGAATAATCGCGATTATTCGATTACAAAATATCCTCGAGGCAAATTGTGTGCCTTGAAGCCTCGTTTGATATATAATTATACATATAAAATATATATCTGGACTACTATACAGTGCACGGTGTTTGACACGGACGGTCATTTCTGTGGCACAACGCGCCTGCGACCTCTGCTGCTGCGTGGCTTGTAAAATCATGAAGAAAGAAAACACAGTGCAGTGTGTCTGATGTCAAACGGAGTTGGCTTAGCACGTAGCTTAGCATGATAGCACGTCGTCAATGCTGCAGCATGACATCAATAAACATCCGGTCTGTGCATCAAGTCCTCAGAGCGAAACAACAGGATGACACTCATGATACATCAACAGAAGCAGCTAATGTGATCAATAACTGAGATATGGGCTAGTAAATAACCTACTTTGATTCTGGCTCTGTGTAAAGGCTGGTTCAGAATGTAAATCAATGCGGAGGCTACTTGCCCAGAATTATGTGAATTTTGTTTACATACTTTTCACATCCAGTAACTTTACATTTAATTTGATTGTAGAGAGTAGAACAGGAAACACTGACAGTGAGTAGAGGAAGCAGGTGTAGGGAATGCTTTCATATGTTATAGAAATGTGCATTAGCTAGTTAAATTATCTAAGTATGATATTATTTGGTCCTAGAAATAAAGTAAGCAAAATAAGATCATCAATATGGTACAGTAGTGAAGGCAATAATTTAGCAAAAAGAGACAAGCATGAATACAAATAAAATAAAAATAAGCGCAATGTAGCTGTTATTCGATTACTCGATTACTCGACAAAAATTTGATAGAGTAATCGAATACAAAAAGAATCGATAGCTGCAGCTCTAATTGAGACCTTACACTAAAGTTTCTCTAGAGTGATGAAATGGAGTGGTTTATTGGCATGCTAAATACAGTATCTGACAGAGAACCTTCAAAAGTGTTTTTGAGGATATCTGGAGTATAATCCTGTTAAAAGGAGCACAATACAGGCCCTTTAACCGGTGTTGTAGTCAAGTCACCATTAGCTCGAGTCCGAGTCCTCAGTGTTTGGGTCTGAGTTGAGTTCGAGTCACCAAAAAAAAAATCCAAGTCACTTCCTCTCACCTAAGCTGAGTCCAGGTCAAGTCCTCAGTACCTTAGCCCAAGTACTAGAAAAGATTAGTACCAGAAGAGCCTAAGTCTGAGTCCTCAATATTGAGCCAAGAGGCAAGACGCTCTTCAGCTCTACACTTTTGCAAGACCTTAGAAATGACAAGCAAATTAAAAATGTCTTCTTTCAAAATAAATAATACAGTTTTGTCCATTTCAACAGAACTTTATTAGCCGACAGATGACTGCAAATTTAAGCAACACGTGTTGTGAGTTTGCTTTTCTTTTTCAAGAATAATGTTTAAAAGTAAACTCTTAATTGTGAAAAAAAATGTGGAATAAGCTTTAAATAACATTTTCAGATTATAACTTAAAACCAATCAGCCACCAACACCCCTGGAAACAAGACAGCCTCTAAGCCTTCTGAAAATCTACAAAATAAAAACTGGCACCTACTGGAGCTGAGCTTACATGTTGCATTTCAAAAACATTAGCTCTCAAAGCATGGAACTGCTCATCCTTGTACGGTGAGGCCTCATCAAAATGTCTCCATGACTAAATACCCTTTCAATAGGTGCACTGGTAGCAGGAATCAGCGCATGCAGGTATACCAACACACATGCCCACCGTGGGCTGAAAGCTGATATGAGGACCTTATACCAGAAGAAATGATAAATAAAAAAATAATAAATAAAATACAAAGGATTCATTGATAAATAAACTTGAGTCCTCCGAGTCGTCCCCCCAAGTCCTAATGCAGAGTCCAAGTCCGAGCCATCAGCGCACAAGTCTGAGTCGAGTCATGATTCTGACATACCAGGACTAGAGTCTGAGTCCTGGACTGGAGTCCTACAACACTGCCTATAACGCAGTATTTTTTTGTTTTTAGTGTTTATATTTCTGGCTCTTTGCCTTATTGAGAGAGGATGAGAGAGCAGGAGTAGACATGCAGACACTTGGACTTGGGCCACCAGCATGAAGCTAGAGCCTCATTGTGATGGATCTGTGCTCAGATATAACCACCAGGCTATTGGCACGTCCAAAAACAGTTTTTTAATGTTAAAACATTACATTTAGATAGCTCAAAACTGTATTGTCTGACAATTGTGATTTGGCTTGGCACAAAAAGCATTTTTTCTTTCCTTGGCCTGACTTTGTTTGAAGGTAATGTTCAGATATGGACAAATATAGTTATTAAACTTAATAGATTACACAGTGTAGCATCTTTTTCTCTTTATCAGCCAGTTCACTACTTTTCATCTGTGATGAAACAGAAAGTTAAGAAGAGTCACGATGTCTCAGGTGTGGCCTGGCCTCTGTGTAACTATGACCATGTTAACACCTATCATTTTATCTTAATTTAAAATTTATTTGGTTAGGACTGTGTGCATCAATCAACAAATTTACAATACACGCCACTGTAAATATGCCAGAATTAGCACAATAGCTACAATTCATCCGTTGTCCTAAGGCAGGACTTACTAAGCAGGATGTTAGGAGTTTGTGTAAAATGTTTTCCACCTGTACAACACAAGAAAGGGAACTTTTTCCTCATCTCTGCCAGTGCTCCATTTCTTTTCTCTCTCTCTGTCGCCCATCCCTCAAGCTGTATGTTTACAAGATGGAGGGATTTCTGTCTCCCTCTGAGGAGATTAGCTGTTCAAGGCTGTCCGTCTACAAAAGGATGAGAGGAGAACTGGACAGACTCATCCTTCCTCCTCCTCTTTATTGTCCAGTTTAACTAAAATCAGAAAACTGTTGTGAGATGTTCTGTTCGATCTGTTTGTATGATTCAGCATCAGCCTGTTGTGAGTATTGGACCTGAAGTGATGGTGGATGACTCTGTTACTTCTTATTTAAAGTTCTTCACAAACTTCCCCCTCTCTTTCTCCAGATGACTCTGTTCACTCCAACGACAGCGTGTCAGACTCCAGTTCACCGGCCTCTGCTGTTGCTACTCAGGTGGTTCAGGCAGTGCAGACCACTGCACAGGTAAGACAGGTCACACACGGCACGTACAGAGCCACAAGCTTGGATTATTGACCAATAACTGTATAATAAGATATACGAGTTTTTGTTTGAATGGGTACACAATATATGTGTTTGTCTTATAAAATGAAAAATTGTTCTAAAATAACCAGAAACCAGAAAATTAAGTTTAATGTGATTGTGAAAAACAAACTTTATTGATACCTGTTTAAAAGATATCCAAAAAAAGGAAGTCCCAAACATCCATTACTTGAAAATGTCATGTTTTTAGCACTTATTGCAGCCAAACTTATACCTACTATCTCAAATTCTAAACTATTGGGAGTGATCAAAAATAGCAAATACTGAAATATCTTGAGTCATATTTTTGAACCAAAAGAAAGAACTCACTGTCTAATTATCAAAAATATGAAAACATTTATGAAAGAGGTTGTAACTGGTGAGGATGGAAGGACGTTTTCCAATGTTGTCAACTCTTTTGTTAAATTTAGACGATTCACATTAGTTTGCTTGAACCTTTCAGATTTACAACAGATAATCCATTAATATCGGAGATTTAGAACTTTAAAATTTGTTGCCATGACACCAAAAAGGAACCAATATCATGTGTTCTGTACAGATTATATTGATGCTCCTTAAAAGAATAGATCAGTGTGTTGTAGTGTGGTTGTATGAGGCTCATTTCAATTGCATTTACTTTTGAAAAAGTGATTTGGATCAACTCTAAAAATGTCATGTCTGATATTTCAATGCAGCTTTACATTTTTTTATTTTATGGTTTTGCACAGCCATGGTTAAAACCACTGCTTGTGTGTGACCTTGCAGAAGCATGCCTCAGTGAATGTTGAGTGTTTTATGTGTCATCTGACTTCTTCGTCAGCAGAGGTCAGTGTTGCAAGCAGCCAAGAGGATCCAGAGCAGCCACGTCAACAGCCTGCAGTCTGTGCACATCAACCAGGAGGTAACACACTCAAAGAAAACAAACAAACTCATTCAGCTGACTGACAAGTTCAGTGCACGTAGATACACTTAACTGCTCTTAACCCTACTCTAAAAGGACAAATCCCTAAAACTAAAATTAAGATTAAGATAAATTAAGAGTTCTAATTATTCTGTTTACACCCAAGAGATACCAGAGGCCTGTACTACGAAGCTGGATTAAGTCATCCAGGATAACTCTGCGACAACTCGCTGAACTTCACCGGATCTTCGTCATCCAGATCTGCTGTACTACGAGGCTCGTTATCAACTTGATAAGTGAATCCGGCTGGGATCTGTGCGCGCACACATAAAATGGGCGTGGTTAGTGGCCCCGGAGCATTTTCCACAGTGGAGAAGAGAGCAGCCTACTTCACGGCAGAGGAGCAGAAAATAATCCTGCAAAAGTATGAGGAGTACCGCAGTATTATCCAGGCCAGGAGCAACACGGTGAAAAACATGGCCCTACATTTTCCAGAAACACAAATCGCTGAAAATGTAATAAAGAACTCATCCACATTAAACCAAAATTATGTAATTAAATAGTCTTTTAAATGATGATGAATAATTATTTTTATGTATTCTAAATGTAATTTAATTAGCCTAAATGTAATATTTAATTTCACTTTTATTGTACTTTGCATCTAAAATAACATTTGTCCCACTGTCATGATTCACCGCTATTGGACAGTGTAAAACATTTCATGGACAGTGTTGACAACACTGGGATAAATCTATGAATGATATTAAACGTAAATTAGATATTTAAAAATATTTGTTCCAACAAAATTCTGTACCTCGGTGTCATGGTGTTACTACCAAAATTAATCAATCAAATTACATTAGACAACATTTAAGATATGATGATTACTTATGTAATTGTAATAGAACTTTAAACCAAAATTATTGTTACTGGACTTTATCCATAATAAAGTTCAGTACAATTATCAGCATGTGTTGTCTTTTATCAGAAGTAAACATCTTCAGATCAAACGTTATCACTGACATTGAGAAATAATGTCAATCAAGCGGATTACTTCGGTCACGAAAAAAACGCTCCAGACGAAGCGCTCCTCTTACAATTCACGCACCGACATTAACCGGTTCTGGCAGAAATGGGCAAGCCATTTTCCAAGACAGCAAATTGGTGACTGTGCGGTCTTCTATGCCCGCCTGAGAGAACCGATTGGTCAGCGGGCGCTCTGTCACACCCCGTGAGCTCTTATCCTGGAACTTAACCTGCTCCAGACCAGGTTTGGCGTTCAGCATCAGTTACCGGGGCAACGTGTCTGGATAAAAAGAGATCCACATTTGTAGTGCGGAAAACCCGAAACGTATCCAGGAAGTTATCTCTCTAAGAGCTAATCCAGCTTCGTAGTACAGGCCCCAGTTCTTGATAGGCCTGCACCTTATTTTGCAAAAGCATGCTGTATGTAATCAAGTAAATATAAAACAATAATAAAAGATCTAATAAATAAATGTCAGTTCACACTTGGCCCTGATAAGTATTAAATCCTTAAAGGGACAAAGTGTAGTGTTGTAAGTAATTTATGAGCTAAAAACAATGTCTACATTCATAAATATGTCCTCATTTATGTAAAATTTCCTATGTCAACAACCTGCCTTGTCCTCCTGAGTGACCAACTTCTTACCTGGAACAGCAGAGAGGGACTTAAAGCACTACGCAGCACTACAGGCTAAATGCATTTCACCCAGAGCCAGTGTGACTGAAACAGAGAAGGAGCACAGCACATTGGAAAGCCTAACACTAATGATTCAGTGCAGTTTGATATACCTCTTCACCAGAGAGAAAACTCAATGAAGTGTCGAATGACATGTTGACACAGCTTCTAGCATGATTCGTTTTAATGCAAAGTACAGTTTCACCACTAGACTGGACAACAAACTACACAGTGTGGCTTTAAAACATAACTGTACATTTATTTTATACATTTAATATTGTTCATAGTCTGCAATTTCAAACACTTTTAATAGGCGTGTCCCGATACAACTTTTTCCCCTCTGATGCGATACTGATGTTGCAGCCTTGAGTGTTGGCTGATACTGATATCAATTATTCGATATCACCAGGAATCAAACATACTTTTATTATTTATTTTGTAGTATGGACAGTAAGAAAAGGATTGATCAAGTGAGATTACTCAAACAGAGAACGGTAGTCAGCAAAATTAGATAAGAAAAAAACTAACCCATTTCTTTTTAACCAATGGGTCCAATACATTTAAACCTTAAACTTAAGATATACTAAAATTCAATAAAATTACTAAAAAAAATAAATGAGAAGACCCTGAAAAGTAGCTTCAAGAAATCCAATAAAAACAAAAACACATTTTTTTTTGAATTGCAAAACAACCACTTTGTTAAATTTAAATATACAGCAAGTATATTCTACAACTGAAATAGATAAATAAAAAAATAAATAAGAATGGATTGCTTGTATAGGAGTTTTTATATCAGAGATTTTAGATGCAGGCCGATGTAATCCAAAATTTGTTTTTTTGCTGATATCACCCAAATATTTGATATCAGTTTCAGATCGGGACATCCTTACTTTAGATCACATTTTTCTATTTTGTTCAATTAATCAATCAATCAAACTTTATTTGTATAGCACTTTTCATACAGGACTTTGTAATACAAAGTGCTTTACATGGGAAAAAAAAGATAAAATGAAATAACAATAAGTGGAATTAAAAGCAGAAAATTGCATAATTGCATAAAATCGAAGCATAAGACCCCCCCCCCAAACCACATTCAGTTTACACTCTCACTTACTCAAACACACAAAGACATAAAAAGGAAGTTTTGACAGAATACAGAATAAGAGGACTGAGGAAACGCTACCTTGAATTCAACATGAGGAAACACAGGGGCTAAAACTAAAATAATGGTTAAAAATACTCGAATAATATTAGAGGGTAAGATAAGTACATTTGTAAGTACATAAATAAGTAAGATAATAGAACAATATAAAATAAAAGTAAAATTATAAATTAATTCTAAAGATAAGATTTTTGTCCACCAAGGGTCATGGATAGGTTAAAAATGCATTACGTAGTCAAATAATGGATTTTCACACTGAAAGTTGGGCTGTGGAAATTTTACCCACAATGACACTCCTTCACCAAAAATCAACTCTGGTGAGGAGAGGGATTGTCTGTGACGGGGTTTTGGATTTTGGCAATGGACAGAAATGTCCAAGGGTCATACAAGGGTTAATTAGCTGCAGATTGACTGAAACACTTAAAAGAGTCACGAAGCAAAGTGTTTACTGTCTTTTTCACATTGAAAAACATGTTTCCCTGCACAATGAAATTACTACTCTGGTGTCCACAACGAATGCCAGGTAAGAGGTATGAAAATAGTAATAGATTTAAATAGCAGCACAAAAAATACAAAATAACAGCAGCAAAAAAATAAAAAAAAATACTGTCTAAACGTTAACAAGATGAAGATGGAATCCGACTATATACAAAAAACAAACTCAAAACCTACCTTTTTAGGCGAGCTTTTACCTGAATTACTTTTTAGTGTTTTTATTTATTCTACTTGCAGCCCACTCTTTTATTATTTTATCTTATTGTATTTTTTATCTTTGCTATCTTCCTTATTTTATTTTCTAGTTTTTCTGTCTTATTTTTATTTTTTAACTTCATTTCAATTTATTATTTATTATTATTCTTCTTTTTATTTTTTACCATTTTATGATATATTTAATTTTACACTTTGAACTTAACCTCCAGTGTTTTCTCATTTTTAAACCTTTAAGACGGCGTTTCCTCAGTATGTACTGGGTCCATCAGGTTGCTTTATTATTGTCTTATATTTATGATGCTTTTTATCAACACTGTGTATGGATTGCTGCGTGGGTGGGTTCAAGGGCTGGGTAGAGTGGGTTTGGGTCATAAATCCTTTATTTTAATTTATCTGTCTGTTTGTAAAGCACTTTGTGCTACATTTTTTTGGTATGAAAAGTGCTATATAAATAAAGTTTGATTGATTGATTAATTGATGTATGAAGATATTATCGCCATTAAGGAATGGAACTATTAGGCTATTGAAAAAGACAAGAACAACAAGAAGATGCATTACCTCAGCTGGAGAATTAGACATTTCCTAAAATAATTATATAACTCCTTACACGAGCAGAACAGGAAAATATTAGATCCACATTCATCGCATGAACACAAATGCAGATGTAATGTTCAGACTAATGTGTTTGTGTTAATCAGGTGGAGCATGTATACCCTGGCCAATATGTGGATGGAGGTGGAGACACGACATTTACCCCGTCCACTATGTGAGTGTACGCTTGTTCTGTACAACTCAAAGACGTGCTCACACACTTGTACATCTGTCAGTAAGTTTGTTGTTTCTCTGTTTACATCTCCTCCCTTGTCCAGTCGATCAAGCAACTACCCCTTCTCAGACTCACCCATCTACTCCCAGACTCCGCCCACCTCCTCCTCCACCTTCTACGAGGCCCCGCCCAGTTCAGAGTCGGACCTCAGCAGCTCCGTGACCTCACAGTCAGTTTCTGTTGCAACCGCAGGAGTCAACAGTGGGGGATCAGCGGTGGGTGGAGGGGGCTATGTCATTCAGGGAGGGTATGTGTTAGGAGGAGGAGCAGGAGGAGGGGGACAAAGTTACTCCAGCCCAAACTCACGAGCTCCACCCGCAACTGTAAGTGCGCATGTCCTGCCATGCTCTTACTGCTTATTATAATGTCTCATTGAAGCTCATCAATTTAATCCTTCTGTAGGTGCAATGGCTGTGTGAAAACTACGAGGGGGCAGAGGGGGTGAGTTTACCCCGCTGCACTCTCTACTACCACTACCTGCTGCACTGTCAGGAGCAGAAGCTAGACCCGGTTAATGCCGCATCCTTCGGCAAACTCATCAGGTCTGTCTTCATGGGGCTACGTACTAGAAGATTAGGAACCAGGTAAACACACGCGGGCACATAAATTCATTCTTTGACACAAGTGCAGTGGATAACCTTTTTATGTTCCTGTTTTAGAGGGAACTCCAAGTACCATTACTATGGTCTGAGGATCAAATCAGGCTCCCCACTGCTCAGACTGATGGATGAACAGCACATGGCCATGAGGCAGCAGCCTTTCTCACAGAAAAACAGGTACTTATATAAGACCATGAACTTCTCTTTTTGCAGATGAGTTTAATTATACATGCAGAAACATGATTTCGCACATAACAGATCAGACGCACTCTGTCACACATACAGACTATATTTCAATTCCATCTGTGCAACAGAAAGTTAGTGGGGAGAATGGAACCATGCAAAACAACAGGACAGTGGTTGAACAAGAGTTAGTTTAGAGTCTGTCATTTTCTGATAGGAAGAAATACTTAAGCTAAGCTTGGAGCTTTTCAAGATGGATCTACCTGATGACAAACGTGGAATCCAAAAAATCCAGCTGGATAACAGGAGCACAATTTACGCAGCATTTAGAAGACAGAATGTGTATGCTCCTGTGACATTTCACTTTAACTATCAATCAATACATCACTCTTTATTTATAAAGCGCCAATTCATGACAAATGTGATCTCAAGACCTATTACAATAAAGCCATGCCTTTCATTTTATAGATATACATGTATGCACATATACATATCACAAATAGTTACACATACATCCAGCCCCAACATGAATCCACCATGAGCACTGCACCATGCCAACCCACAGTACACTATGAGCGTTGCAGAAAAAAATGGTGGAAAAAAAGTTGACCACCCACTTGCTACATCTCCAGAGTTAGTATGAGAGGGGAGAAATTGGAGTGAGGGGGGCACTCAGCAGGAGACAGGACCACTGTGAGTGTGTCTGTCTTTGTGTGTATTTGGGGGCATGTGCCATGTCTTGCATCTCAGCTATACTGTAGCCTGAATTCACACAGGTAATGGCCTAAATAAATGAATTTGAATATCTGAAGGTTCAGTGATGTTAGAGCTTCATTCCAGTGTTTTTGTGTAAAGCCACTGTGAAATGGGTCAAGGGTACATCACAGCAGGATAATGAACACTGGCAGCTTTCATCTGACAGACAAGGTGTAGCATTTGCTCCCTAATTGACCCTTTGTTAAGCCCCGCCCTTACATCAAGCCCCACCCTCCATGGTAAATGTTTCTAGCTCAGACATAATCTGATGTTGCTGCTCTCTTTTTAATTTGAAAGTTAGCTCACTACTTGACTAACTTTTGATTATATGTAATTAATTTGATTCTTTCCAAATCTTAGCCTTATTAAAAGAATAAAGACAAAACCACAGTAGGGTGTATGACAGTAATTCAAACCTTTAAAAATACTGTTACAGTATAAAATAAAAATATCACTGCTGTTCGGTCTGATTGATGTTATCCACTTGAAAAATAATGTTGCTGTTGCAAGTACATAATAATAGAGCACCAGATATGATCAGCTTCAAGGTGTTTTCCCTTACGTTCAGTGTTTACAAGTTGTCAGTGTTAAAGAGACACGTCCCTTGGTTCAGGCTGACAAACCCATTAAAACATGGCACTGCACTGACAGATCACCACAGAGTAGATCAGTCAGCCTATCAAAGCAGACTGGACCTACTTGAGGAAGGGGGCCATGAAGTACTCGAATAGAGCAGTCCAGATTATACGAGAATACAGGTGGATCAGGGGTCCCCAGTATGTGAAAGCCGGAGGATCTTTTAAACATTAGTGATTGTGAACAAACATACACCAGCACTCATCAAAATGTAATACTTTAACCTAGGGGTGGGCGATATGGCAGAAATATCATATCACAATTTTTAAAAAATAAAATCATGATCACGATTTTATCACGACTCTTTTTTACGTTGATTTTTCTAGACTAATTTGCATGTTTGACCATTTTTTTCCTATGTTTAAAACATAAAACATGTAAAACTCTAAAAGTAAAAAAAGACAATTAAAGCCAAAGAAACTTTCTGAACAGGTTTTAATTTAAAAAGTGCAGTTTTTATAAAAATGTGCAATAAATGTAAACATAAAAGGTAATGAACAACAATATTAACATCATCTCTTAAAGTGCAACAATTTAGAACAAATGTTATTTAACTGCAATGTCTATAACCTGAGTGAATAATACAGCTGCTTTAGAACAGATTTTTGTTCAGACATCTTCAAGCTTTTATCTCCTTTTCTCTTTCTGCCATGGCTTCAAGCTACATAACCAAACAGGAGATCCCACAATGCACTGCGCGTAATGTGCTACGATTGGCTAGTCGGGTGCACGTGAAAGTCTCTGCGCCCACACAGACGATCTGACGATCTTTCTGCTTTATGAGATTATCCCCAGGTTATAATCCTTACAATTTTATATCGTCATGTTGCACACCCCTACTTTAACCAAAGTGAAGGCAAAATATGAACACTGTGTCATGTTGTCATAAGAATAAAACTAATAAACAATGAAACGCTGTCAGGTACATAAATCTTGCTTGTTAGTTGAAAATCTGTTTTGATTTTGGATCATCCTTGCAGATGTGTTATTTACAGCATTTAAATTCTGTCAAATTAGTTTAAATATCTCATCCTAAACTTGTTATCCATAAGTACACTTGTCACTTGTTGGTACGTAAACAAACCCTCTGTGCTTTGACCCTCTTTGTCTCACTCAGTTCTGGGTCTTCTGTCCAACAGGATAAAGCCAGTTCAGAAGACACAAGGGATCACCAACGGGACATCGGGTGGGATGGGGCAGCAGGGGGCAGCAGCCCTCTGTGACATTTCAGCACAGGTGCAGCAGTATCAACAGTTTCTGGGTGAGACACACCTGCACTCTCTTTTTTTTTTTGTAATACACACTCCTATCTGATTCCTGATGGTACATTTGTGGTTCAAGATCTTACTTATAACTCAGTTTGTCTGCTTCTCTTTTGTTTTGTTTATGTAGATGCATCCAGGCCGTTACCAGAATTTGTGGACCTTAACCTGCACGGTCAGACTCTGCCTGATGGGATCCTTTTAGAGCACCTGAAGGCTTTTCAGACTCTCTACAAAGAGCACTGTGAGGTAGGCAGATAATACCACCTTAACCCTTAACCAACCCTATCTTCTGATTTAACTGTAAAAACCAATCTGGTGAAAAAAAATAGGTACTGAGAGACAAACCTCTTTGGATTGACTCTTTTGATCTTTTCAAAGGAAGATTTTCAGCTGCTGTAATGCCAGAAGTCTTTAGACCAGGGGAGCCAACATGGCGTCCGTGAGCACCTGGTAGCCCACAGGAAGCCTTTGAGTTGGCCATTCTGCAAATACAATTTAATGTTTTAAAGTTCTTTTTTATGCTTGCAAATATATCATACCTCCATCAATACAAAAAACAACAAATTTACCATGTGTTGTATTTTAAAATAATCAGTTTCTTTTAAATATTTACCCGGGTTGGGATAAACTTTATGATGTGCTGACCTGCGCTAGCTTGAGCCTCAGTAATGCAAACAAATTACATGTTACTCTTGTATGTCAGTTAACTTAAAAAGATAAATATAAAATAAAGAAAACAAGTATAATGTCCCCATATTATATGCCAATCATGAAAAAATAATTATGTGTGACATTTTTAGAAGTAAACATTATTACATTTATCTTATTAAATGCATATTTTTACCTCCGCCAAGGCGGTTATGTTTACAGGAGAGTTTGTTTGTCTATCTTTCTGTCCTTGTGTCCGTCTGTCTGTCCATCTGTGAACAAAATAACTCAAAAAGTTATGGATGGATTTTGATGAAATTTTGAGGAAATGTTCGGCATGGGAAAAGGAAGAAGTGATTTAATTTTGGTGTTGATCCGGATCAGCGTCTGGCCGCCATGACGAAAAAATTTGATTTTTGTGAATAACTACTGAACTAAAATAGATATCATTATGAATCCAATTGCTAATGGTATGTTTTCATGGTCAAGGAATCTAAATATTTAGATGAAATAAAGGTAGGACAAATATTTATGGTGAAAATCACAATATGGGTGAGGATTGTGGTGCCGGTGGAGGTCTGCGCTCTCTGAGTGCTTTTCTACTGTAGTTGTATTTTATTTTTAAGAAAAAAATATAAACTTAAATTCCTCAGAAATGTTAAATCAAACCAGTTGCCCTTCACACTACCCTCTGTTTTTTGGGTAGCTTTCGAGGTCAAAAATGTTGCTAACCCCTGTTTTTTTTTTCCACAGGCCATACTGGACGTGATGGTCAACCTCCAGTTCACCCTTGTAGAGACGCTGTGGAAATCCTTCTGGAGGTTCAGCCAGAGCAACGACACAGAATCACTCAACCTGTAAGAGCCACCGATCCACCAATCATCCTGAAATACGTGAACATGTGTTTTCCACTGCTCTCAGAACTGTCTGATGTCCTCCTGCAGGCACAACGAGTCTGAGAAGCGTCTGCCTAAATCCTGCCTGGTGCTGCTGTGTAAGTTTGAGCCTGTGCTGCAGTGGACGAGAGAGTGTGACAACCTCCTCTATCAGACGCTGGTGGAGATCCTCATTCCTGACGTGCTCAGGCCTATCCCAAGTGAGTGTCCCTGAGACTAAAGACTCTGCATAAAGCTGCATATAAGAGTGTGTATTCAACCTTTCCTGTCCTTATGATCTAAACTCAGGTGCCTTAACTCAGGCCATTCGTAACTTTGCCAAAAGTCTGGAGAGCTGGTTGACCAGTGCCATGATGAACATCCCAGAGGAGATGGTGCGCATAAAGGTATTTGTTAATTGATTACCTCGTGTGTCATTGGATGCTTTCACACCAGTGTTCTTTATGTTGACTGATTATTTTCATTAACAACCTTTAACTAAATTAACTGACATTTTCATCAACAAATAAAACTAGACTGGAATATTTGACAGAAACTCAATGTAATCAGAACTGATTTGGTCATGTAGAAAGTAGAGACAAGTTAGGAATATATCCAATCACAGCTACTTTGGATGTGTGGAAAGGCTGGATGAGCTCAGAGGGACATCCAATCACAGCTGCCTTAGCTTCATGGTGGTGGAATAAGTTGTGTAGTGATCCAATCAGAGCTGCTCTCTTTATGAACTGATATATTCATGTAGAGCAGGTTCACTGTTTGTTGTCAGTTCTGGTATTGTAACTGAGATGCTCTGCCCGGTAGCCGAAATAAAGGAGACTGCATTTCACACAGAAGTTAAATTTGTTTCTTTTCATGTATGCATTCAAACTTTAATAGCATTCAATAAAATGTTATTGGATGTTTCAGATTATCCAAGTGTAAAACATGACTTAAGAAATCCAAGAAAGCATAAAAAATGCCTTACTGTTTACACTTCATATTTTAGTCGACTAAATCTACAGGAGATTTCATAAACTGAAGTGTTGTGAATATTTATCGGACTAAAATTTAAACAATTTAGATGACAACATTGTGACTAAAACTAGAATATATTTTAGACAAAAGACTAAAGTAAAACTGCTCCAGCTTCCTCCTACAGACCAAAAACATCCTCATTAGATCAACTGGTGACTCTAAATTGCACTTATGTATAAGTGTGAGTATGAATGGTTGTTTGTCTGTCTATATGGCCCTGTGATTGGCTGGAGACTGTTCCAAGGAGTACCCTGTCTCACCTAATGTCAGCTGGAATACCCCCCCCCCCCGACCTCAAAAGGGATAGGCTGTGTAGATAATGGATGGATGGATGGACTGACTAATGTTAGCCAAACTCTGTAAATTGTGAACCTACCTGTGTTGCGCAGCCTTCCTGACACCATCACTCATTTCCTGTCCTCACTACCTCCTCCAGGTGGTGTGTGTGGGCTCCTTCTCTCAGACTCTGCGCCGCTACACCAGCCTGAACCACCTGGCCCAGGCAGCACGCGCCGTCCTCCAGAACTCAGCCCAAATCAACCAGATGCTCTCGGACCTGAACAGGGTTGATTTCACTAACGTACAGGTTCGTTTATCTTTACCCTCTTCCTCTCCTTCTTTTGTCTTTACTTTTTTTGCCTTGCGAAAACCCTGACACCCCCCTGTGCCCCCCTCAGGAGCAGGCCTCCTGGGTGTGTCAGTGTGAAAACCGTGTGGTCCAGAGGATAGAGCAGGACTTTAAATCCACTCTGCAGCAGCAGAACTCTCTGGAGCAGTGGGCGTCTTGGCTGGACGGTGTGGTCTCCAGGGCCCTAAAGCCGTACGAGCACAACCCCCTCGCTCTGCCAAAGGCCGCCAAGATCTTCCTGCTCAACTGGTCCTTCTACAGGTGAGGAGCAGATCTGGAGTTTGGAAAATGTTTGATCTTAAACAGAGGAGAGTCTGACCATCTCTGCTCTCTCTGCAGTTCTATGGTGATCAGGGACCTGACTCTGCGCAGTGCTGCCAGTTTTGGCTCCTTCCACCTGATCCGCCTGCTGTATGACGAGTACATGTACTACCTGATAGAGCACAGGGTGGCCCGGGCCAAAGGAGTGACCCCTATTGCTGTCATGGGAGAAGTATGCATCTGTACTATTAGAGCACCGTCAGGGCTGAAAGGTTTATCGTTTCTGATCAAAATGACCGTTTCAGACAGTGAAATCATGTGATCACCAAAGCTGTAATTGTTTGCCGCGCTCCTGAATGACCCAGGATCTGTTGTGTCAGCTACACTGCTTGGCTAAAAAAAACTTTGCCACCAAAAATCAAGGTCACACGCTCTAATACTTTGTAGGACTGCCTTTAGCTTTGATTACAACACACTTTCACCTTGGCATTGTTTCAATAAGCTTCTGCAATGATTTGTCCCAGATCACAGCCCTGCCCCCACAGGCTTGCACAGTAGGCACTAGGCATGATGGGTGCATCACTTCACCTGCCTCTCTTCTTACCCTGATGCTCCCATCACTCTGGAACAGGGTCAATCTGGACTCATCAGACCACATGACCTTCTTCCAGTCCTTTACAGTCCAATCTTTATGCTCCCTAGCAAACTGAAGCCTTTTTTCTGCTTAGTCTTACTGATTAGTGGTTTTCTTAAGGCTGCACAGCTGTTCAGTCCCAATCCCTTGAGTTCCCTTCACATTGTGTGTTTGGAAATGCTCTGACTTTCACTATTAAAAACACTCCTGAGTTCTACTGTGGTTTTTCTTTGACTTAATTTGGCCAAATGTTTTGGTGATTCGTCGATCACTATCATTCAGGATTTCTTCCCGTCCACATTTCTTCCTTGAAGACGACGGTTCCCCACTATCCTTCCAGTTTTTAATAATGTGTTGGACAGTTATTAAACCAATTTTAGTAGTTTCTTCAATCTCCTTAGTTGTTTTCTCTGCTTTATTTGACTCTTCTTAAACAGACTAACATCTTTTTCACAACCACAGGATGTGTCTTGACATGGTGGTTTAGGAAAAGAGAAGCTACTCGTTGCGTCAGCTGGGGTTAAATAACTTTTTTGTCAGCTGAAACATAATTGGCCATACAGTAACTATCCAATAGGAGGCTTGGACCTATTTACCTAGTTAAATCCAGGTGGCAACTTTTTTTGGCCAGGCAGTGTATTTAACAAATTAGCAGGTAATTTGCATTGCAGGTTAGCAGATCAACAACACAAAGCCTCTGTTTGGAAGTTAGAAGCTGTTGTATTTCTTAAATAATGAAAACAGATTATTAATCATGAATATTAGATGATGAATAATGTGTTATGTGCTTTGATCATTTATTTGCCTTACTGTTTTCTATACTGTAAGCATAGTGAATATTGTACTGAAGCTTGATCTGAAGAAGATTGTGAATCAAATTGAAATTTGATTGGCAATTTCTGCCAGAAAAATTGCAATCAGATCTTTTTGTAAAATCGTTCAGCCCTAACGTCTGCACATAATGATCTATGGATACTGAAGTCATGTTCTTTCTCTCTGTTGTAGTTTGCAAGCACAGTGAAGAACAGAACCTCCGCAGAGTTGGAGAAAGGTAAATGTAACATGGTTTTGCCTTTTGAGACGTGAAGGCCGGCTGTCAGAGTCCCCTTCATCTCAACATACTTAAAATCTGAGGCTTTGTTGAGGAAAAGTTAAACACTGTAAAGATTGTTACTGCAGTGTTTTGTTGAGCCATATCTTTTTTGAGTAGTTTTGACCTGTAAGTGTGTTAATTACACAGCTTTAAGGAGAACCATGTCCTGCTGGGTACTGGTTAGTGTCCGACCCTGGCTGTTTCCCCTCAAGGACACAAGTTCCTCTATGGGTACTCATGTGCACTCGTGCCATGGGCCTCTAGCAACCCTACTTCAAAAAGCCCAAACCAGTGTTAATTTTGACAGCACTTTTAAATTCAGTTTTAGTTTTTGTCTAAAATATATTCCAGTTTTTGTCCTAATTCAGTAATATAAACTGATTTAATTTTCAGTGTTGCTTTAGTCGATGAAATTTACCAACATTTAGTCAACGAAATCTGCTGTAAATGTAGTCGACTGCTCTGCATTATTTCATGTTTCATGTTTCCTTGAATTTCTGAAGTCATGTTTTACACTTGGATAAAATGAAACATCTAATAACCCTTCATTGAATGCTATTTAAGTTTGAATGTATAAATGAACAGAAATAAAATGTAACCTTTGTATGAAATTTAGTCACCTTTATTTAGTCTACCTGGCAGAGCATCTCAGTTACAATACCAGAACTGACAACAAACAGTGAACCTGCTCTACATGAATATATCAATTCATAAGAGAGCAGCTCTGATTGGATCGCCCACCACCACCAAGCTAAGGCAGCTGTGATTGGATATATTCCTAACTTGTCTCTACTTTCTACATGACCAAATTAGGTCTGATTGGATGAAGTCTCTGTCAAACACTTTAGTTTTTATTGATGAAACTGCCCGTTAATTTAGTTTTAGTTACTATCAGTTACTGTCTAGTTTTCATCAGGGGAAGAAAGAGTGTTGACGAAAAATATGACGAAAATAATGATATGTTTATGTTTTTCTGTAATGGTTAATGCACAAGTATGTAGAGGCTGTTTAACAAAAACGATGTATTTAATGATAAAATATAATCGTTACTGTTGTTACCCATGATTCTTAAAAACTACTCAAGCTATAAAGTTAACAGTGATTATTTTAGAAATGTCTTACGTATTTTGGAGTTTTAATTGGTGTTCAGTGTCCTTCAAGTGCCTCTCACGCATGATAGAGAACTTCTATGTGCAAGACAACACCTACAGTTCCAGTTTCAGTAGCTGCCTGAAACAGTGAAAAAGTTTCCATGGCCCCAACCACTGTGACATCCTACTACAAAGTTACTGTTTTACAAAAACTGAAAAAATGTCACAGCTCATTATTATTTTATTAATTAAAATGTCAGATTACTGTTGACTTCTTAGAGAAGCCCAACAAGGTTGGTCAGTTGGTTGTAAAAAAGGTGAATTCAGTTTAGGGCTGGGTATTTCCAGCAACCTAACGATACGATGCGTATCCCGATACTAAGGCCACAATGCGATACGTATCCCGATACACGTAAATTGTGAACACTGACTACACTTTAAACAAAATTTTTGACAAGTTTAGTTTTTTCTTATAAGAAGAAAAAGAACAAGGATGAGTTTTAAGTGGTTCTACAACTGAAGAGACATAAATTCAGATCCTCAAAGATGTAGACCTAAGTTCAAATTTAGAACATGTGCTTCATTATGTAGCTCGTCTTCTACCTTGAACTGTGCCACTGTTAACATTACTCAAAGTGTATTTACAACAATTGTCAAAATATTTAGGCCGTATTGATTCTGTAGAATCCGTATCGATACACGTATCCCGAAGGTGTGCGTGACGATATTTTGGCGTATCGATATTTTGAGCACAGGCCTAATTCAGTTTGACTTCCTCATTGCTTTATGTCCGATGACAAAAACATTTTTTTAGTTTAAGATATTTTTAGGAAAGATTTCTAAAGTTTTTGTTTTCTTGTTTTTTGAAAGATGGTCTAATAAATGTGTTAAGCACTGCCTATTAATTCAAAAACCTAGAATAAAGACTATGATGATTAACTTCTCAAAGTCTGAGATTAGGGGTGTGTGATATGACGATATTAAATTGTGAAGGATTGTAACGTGGGGATGATCTCTTATAGGAGAAAGATCGTCAGATCGTCTGTGTGGGTGCAGAGACTTTGACACGCACTCGACTAACCAATCGTAGCACATTACACGCAGTGCATGGTGGGATCTCCTGTTTGGTTATTTAGCGTGAAGCCATGGCGGAAAGAGAAAAGGAGATAAAAGCTTGAAGATGTCTGAACAAAAATCTGTTCTAAAGCAGCTGTATTATTCACTCAGATTATAGACATTGCAGTCAGATAACATTTGTTTTAAATTGTTGCACTTTAAGAGATAATGTTGATATTGTTGTTCATTACCTTTTATGTTTACATTTATTGCACATTTTCATAAAAACTGCAATTTTTTAAAATTAAATTAAAACCTGTTCAGAAAGTTTCTTTGGCTTTAAATGTCTTTTTTTTTTCTTTTAGGGTTTTACATGTCTTATATGTTAAACATAGGAAAAAAATGGTCAAACGTGCAAATTAGTCTTGAAAAGTCAACACAAAAAAGAATTGTGATAAAATCGGGATCGTGATTTTATTTTTAAAAAATCGTGACATATTTTTGTCATATCGCCCACCCCTATCTGAGATTAAATGTGATTAAAAAAATTGTCATTCGGTAGACTTTACAAGTTTTATCCTCCATTGAAATGTCATCTAATGTCACATGAATGCTTTTTCTTTCACCAGAAGAAGAGGAAGAGGATGATGAGGAGGAGAGCGAGGACGAGTCAGGAGACCTGGTGCTGCAGTCCACCGCTCTGAGCTCCGTGGACGAGGAGAAGGAGCCGATGGAGCCGCCCGCCAAGCAGCCCAGGACGAGTTTAAACCTGCACACGCTGACCGAGCACACGCCACCTTAAACGCATTTACACCACACACACACTCTCCACATAACTGTGCTTTAAGTTCGACATCACGCCCTCCTGTGACGCCTCGCTGCCATCAGATGTTTGTGTGTGATGACGTGGTGTGTGTGTGTTACAGTGCGAGAGCCCTTTTGCCAACTTTGCTTCCTGTTTTTGTTTTTGTGCCGTATCATGTTCCCTTTACCGCCCTCCACTCGTCGTTCCTCGTGCCTTTTCTGTCCATTCAGTGTCAGAATCCAGCCCTGTCCAGCCTCTTCAGAGTATAAATCTATATTTCTCCCGCCCCGCCTTAACCTCTGACCTCAGTGCTCTGCCCTGATCCTCACTCACCTTGCCTTTAAAAGCGACGACTATGCAGGGAGCTGGATTCTAGTGAGTGACCGTGGAAGTATTTGAACTCAGAGTAACATCTGGAATGATACTGCACCGTGCTGTTGTGGATGTCAATGACAGGAATTTGCCATATTTTTGTTTTGTACGTGTTTTGTTTGTTGTTAATTTGGCCATTTGACTGATAACCCTGTGCCTTTGAGAGATTACTCGCCTAAACAAATGTATTCTATATATTCTGTAATGGTGGAAAAATAAATCATGGTCCTGTGACGTGTCGTCATGACGTTTCACTCACTATGACGAGAGGCTCCTGTTGATGTGGATGTGCTGTGTCTCATCTGTCCTTATTTTTTTTTATTTTGCCATCATCCAGCCATTCTAATAACCTTAAATGCTTCTTTTAGACAAACATGGCTGAAGCTCTGTCATCATGTGCCTGTACAGTAGGGCTGGAAAACGTATCAACTTTTCAAGGGATACACCTAGTTTTTTTTTTTCTTTTCGTGTCTTACCTCACCCTTAGTTCATGACCAGCAGATAGACGCCATTGTTTCAATGGTGGGTGCAGTAACAAGGAAGAGACTGGCAGAGCTTGCCCAACGCTAATTAGCTTAGTTCAAATACTAGGAGTCAATGGGTACTGTTAGCCTGCCTCTGCCTACAGTGATCAGATGAACTCTTCAGTAACTTTAAACGGTTCTGTGTGCTTGTTGTGACCTTTTTACCTCCGCCAATGAGGTTATGTTTTCGGGAGAGTTGTCTGTCTGTCTGTGAACAGACTGTGAAAGAGGCATTTGTTTGTGAACCATTCTTAAATGCAAATTGCCCGTAAAAATGAACTCACAACTGTGAATCAGTACAAACGTCACAGCTCTAGTGCAAACCACCACAGGAGTAAATCAACAAAACAAAGCCTCTGTTTAGGAGAAGGTAATTTAACAAAGGTAGAAGATAACCTAACATTACGCAGTAAAAACGTCAACAAGCACATAGGACTATTTAGAGTTGCGGAGTAATTTATCTGATTACTAAGCAGAGGCAGGCTAACACTTCCCATTGACTCCCAGTGTTTGAGCTAAGCTTATTAGCTGTCTATGAGCTTTGCTTGTCTCTTTTACTACATGCACAGTTTAAGAATGTTGTCTATCTGCTTGTCATGGACTTGGGAGTGAGGCAAGTCACGAGAACACAAAAATGTTGGCGTATCCCTTTAAAGATCAAATGCCATATTCAGACAACAGAAAAAAGGGAAAGACAGTTTGGCCCTCATTTATCAATCTGGTGTGGAACATTGCTCAGGTCCTGAAATCCGTCACACATTTACAGGTGAGGTTCATGAAATGTGCACCAATCCCTGCTTCCAAAAGACTTTGTGTTGATAGATGCTAAAAATAATAATTTAAATAACAAACCCTTAAATATTCACGATTAATTCCAGGATAAATGACATAAGGGAGCATAATATGGTATAAGGAGAGGAAAGATCTTTGCACTGGAGGCTGACACCAACACAAGAGAAGAAAATAAAATAATTTTATTTGGCAACCTGAAGAGTAAAACCAATGGGAGTCATAGACCCTCCATCATCAAATAGATGCTGCAGATCTGTTTTTGCCTGAAGAGTAATAATTTCAGCAAACGAGTGAGTCAGATTTTCTGCATACAAAACTATTTACTAGCTTTTTGAATTGTTCAGGAATGTTCACGTTTTATCAGACCTTATTAGCAGTTTATTTAAGATGAGTTTACAGTTTAACAGAAACAAAACCTCACAGAAGAATAAGTGGTTTGTATGAAGAAGGCTTTGTGGTTCAACATTGTCAAAGCAAGGACAATGGCACATGGAAAGTTGTGTGCACTGAACAGATGTTGTTGCTATTTAGAAAGAAAACCTGTTGACATATTTCTGTTGTATACTTTCCTCTCCGTCTCTGAATAAAATGCTCCCTCTCTTTGGATCGTCACAGAGCATGTCAGGCTGCAGCACAAATGAAGTTATACCTTTAATTAATGTAAAAATGCACATTTACAGAAATAAAACGAAACAGTATTTGATAAATAAATCATGAACCCTGCAGGTTTAACAGAACAGACTTCATTTTTTGTAGGTTCGGCCAAATGAGTCCAGCAAATTTATTTTCCTCCAATTTTTTTGAAAAAATGTAAACAGTTTCTCAGTTATCTGCTCAGATATTTCACAATATTTCTCCAGAGACTTTATTGTTCATAATTGATGTTGATTTCTGAAAAGCACTCTAATTCTTAAAAATAAATTGACAAAATCATTTTTTCATGATAGATGAATTCAATACATTTTTAATGGTGTATCTTAAAATCACTCATCTTTAAATCTATGAACCTGTCGGTGTGTAAATACACAGTGAGTAGTATATAAAGACTCTTATTCATCACAGATTTTGTTTGTTGCAGCATGAGACAAACTACATATAGATCTACTTACATGAGCTCAGACCTGATCTAGGATTGATCATAACAAACGCCCACATTTAGATCAGGCTCCGCTTGATAAATGCAGATTTGTGCATTAAAAGGAACTTGAACGCACTTTCTGGTCGTACACGGTTGATAAACGAGGGCTGATGTGTCCATTGGCATAGTTTACTTTCTACTTAAACGACTGGATTCTGGATGACAGGTCTGATGGCTCTGTAAGATTTTGCTTTTAAAAGTTGGTTTACAAAGCTTTGTACAAGAGTTTGGGGCAAATGCTGAAACAAAGAAGTGCTTTTATAAAAGTGTTCATGATATTTTATTTAAAAAAAAAAGAAAGTTCACCAAACAGAAGACAAGTTTCAGATCAATAATTGGTATGACCACCCTTTGCATTTAAATCCAGCTCCTTTTTTTAAGTGCGTTTCCTTAAAGTCTGGGATCTCTTAAAGATTTTTGTCAGATTTATGATAAGACAATTAAACCAAAGAAGCTAATGATCATTATTTTCAGATGAACCTGAAACAGTCATTAACTGGAATAGAAACAGCTGTGTGGAGGACAGTTGTAGAAGACAGCATCATGTAACAGGCAAGACTGAGCACAGCAACACGGTAGTTATTCTACATCAGCGAGGTCTCTCTCAGGCAGAGATTTCAAAGCAGACTGGAGTTTCAGGATGTGCTGTTAAAGTTCTTTTGGAGAACATATCTGAGGACTGGAGAAGCAGTGGCTGGCAAAGAAAAACTTAGACCAGCAGATGACAGACACTACATGGTTACTGTCTTTTTAAATCAGCGGATGTCCAGCAGTGTCATCAGCTTAGAACTGGGACTCTGGAATGTCCTCTACAGTCCAGAGAAGTTTGGCAAGAAGGGGTCTTCATGAAGAATTTAGTCAAAATGCCATACCTGTGATGTTACCCCTTCCTTTCAAGTGAGGTCCCGGCCTGTCTTTGTTTCGAGGGTTGTGTAGTCCTTGGTCTTAGCTTTTCCCTTTAGCCCTGCGGAGAACTGGGACACCATTTCACTCGCAAAACCAAGGGCTAAGACAAGGGCTAAGGGGTCCAATTGGGACGGACCCTTACTCTGCAGCAGACATCTAATGTCACTAAAATCTTATCTTCATCTTGATGCTATGGCCCCACAAAGCCCTGATCTCAACATCATACAGTGTTTCTGGATCATATGAAGAGACAGACAGATCTGAACCAGACTAAATCCACACAAGACCTGTGCTGAGCTCTCCAAGATGTTTGGAGCCACCAGCCTACAGGGCTGCTTCAAGAACTGTAAAAACGCCTTTGCTATGCAGCTGGATCCACCTGATTCAATGTCTATAATCAGGCAGATCCCTCTTACAAAGCTCAATCTACAACAATTGTGAGCGTCCCAAAGCGGGACAGCCCAATCAGCATCCTTTAAAGCAGGAAGAGGTGGGAGCTACAAGAGAGATGACAGCAGGAAGTGACTGCTCAGACAGAGATTAGCATAGATGCTAACAGCTTCAGTTGCAGTTCTATCAGATCTTGACTGCATTTCTTTATCACTCATTATTACATGAAAAATGAATCAACACAACAAGACATTATCTATTTGCCTAATAATGAATGTGACTGACAGAATGATCATCCACTCACCTGCCAGACAACGTTATCAAATTTATATCATATCGGCCGATAGCAGCCTAAAAAATTAAGTATCGGTAATGGCAATTATTGAAATTTTTGCAGATATTAATAGATATCAGCCCCACATAATGGCCGTATATCAGCTTGAATATTGGCGAATTACACAAATGAACAATCTTGATGAACCTTCTCATCACTGCATAGTTACATTTAAAAATCAAGGATTTCATTTTTGTGAGAGTTATATATATGTTTTTTTGATTTACATCTGTTCCTTGAAAAAAGATATACTGTAACACTGAAAGAAACAAGTCAATTTTTATTAAGTACAGAGCTCATGCTCTTGACCAGAAATATCGATATTGGTATTGGTATCAGCCAGAATGACTTAAAAATATTGGCATATTGGATATCTGCAAAAATCCACTATCATGCATCCCTAGTTTATATGATACTATATTGATTGGTGATGTTTTGATGGCAAATTGTGGTCACACCAAATATTGATTTGCTTTCAAACTCTCCTTATAATTCACTTTGACTTTGCTAATTGATAAAAATAAACCATTAATCGTGAAATCATTATTCCTTTACAGCACATTTCACACCTGCCTTAAACTTTGTCATTTCCAGCTGCCCTGATAAAATGATCACATATGATTCCTGATCCATATTTCCCAGCCCTACGTTAGAGTTGAAGTAAATCTGAGGAGAAAATATGGACCATGCCAAACTTTCTGACGTCCTATCAGCAGCACTTACTACACTCTAACATGGTATCCCTATTTAATCGTCAGGACCGGCAGCTGCAGCTCACTCAAAGTTGGTGTGACGCAAAAGTAGATGTTTATTTTTCAGGGTGTTTTTTGCCTTCATAAATCCAAAGCATTTGCATGTTGCTGAACCATTTATGCCTTAAATTCTGTTGTTTTGTGTCCAACATCCAGATTTTCTATCTAACTGACGGATCGAGCATGTGACTGTGGTGACTGAACGTGGCATGAGTAGATGTTTTTATGCAGTGTGTGATGGTTTGAAGACCCAGGTGTCACCGAAAAGCACTAAAACAGAGAATTATTTATGTGCTGAAAAGAATGTGATGAGTGTTCCTGATATAAAATCGATGACATGGATCGTCTTTGGCTCCTGCTGCTGCTGAACTGTTTTATAAATGAGCTCCTCTTTGTGTTGTTCAGACCTTTGTACTTTAACATGTGATCCATGTTTGTAGTTTTATTCTTCTGTCCACTAAATGATGGGATTTCTGTCAAAACTTGTGTCTGAATATTTCTTTCTGCTTAAAATCGACTGCTCTCTGAAACTGATGACAGCACAATGGTTTTCTACAGTCTAAATCAGGGGTGGCCAACTAGGGCCACATTCAGCCCTCTGACCTCTTTACTGCGGCCCACCAGTAAATTGCATGTCCATAGACTTGTTAAATAGACCTGGTCTTATATGGCACTTTTCTAGTCTTTAACCACTGAAAGCTTTTACACTGCAGGTCACGCCTACACATTCACACCCATTCACTCACCCATGGTGCAGAGGTATTATGGGTAACTGAACACAATCACACAAGCCACTGACTCAGCAGTGTGGACAACCTGGGGTTCAGAGTCTTGCCCAAGAACACATCACCATGTGATAGTTTGAGCTGGCCTCGAGCCTGCAACCTTTTAACTACTGATAGAGTGCAATACAGACTGAGCCACCATGTTCATATCCAAAACAACTGCTCTGAAAATGTTAAAATAACAACATTTCCAAAAAAAAAGAACATTATTTGGCTGTAATTGTTTCTATTAAACTTAACTTATGCATTTGCCTCAACAGAAACCACAGCACAATCACCTTAAAGGTGCTATGAGGAGAATTTATTACAGGCGACATAAAGACTCAGCTACCCATGAGCTTGTGCGCCGACTGTCGTAATGCTGCGTTCCAGTAACCTCGGAAATGGGAGTGACATCATCTCTGACTTATCGCCGTTCCAGTTGAATTCGGAAAAAGACATGCCGATCTACCAGGCTATTGTTAGCTGTTGTTAGCACGCCCTGCGTTGTTGTTCACAAATACCACATGAAGAATGTAATTATCACTATGGCAGCATTTTTGTAAATATAAGTCTAACAATACGATGTATACAGCTGATCTAGAGCGACACACCCCAGTCAGAAGTGCAAATAAATTCATTATTACAGGAGCTAAATAACTGTTCACACTGGGGGCATCCATCTACGATTGTCAACTCGGGGATGGCGAGGTTTCACCAAGTTCCCAGTAGGAAATTCCGACGACAGGGGGCGTTCCGGTTGCAGTTTCCCACTCGGAACCTGGAAATTCCTACTTCTGACTACAACTGGAACACACCAAAAGACGTGACCAAAGCCAAAGCGTGTGTTTGTTGTGATGGTAAATGCAGCTTGGACCTTCCTCAGAACTCTGCATTACTTTACAACTTCTTTTTACAACAACTTTCAGGATGCAAAGCGATGAGGTAATGTATCTCTTTCTAGTTACGTAGTGGTAGTTTTTGATGTGTGATAACAAGCAGTTTTTGGAAAACTTAGTATCGTATTTTTATTAGTCGGTTATATATCTCTACTTACAGCCCGGTGCTCTAAGACGTGTCAGAATAATATAAATTTGCTCTAGTTTTGTCTTGTTCCTGAAGTTGAGTATCCAGGCCAGTCCAGCCCTGTCCGACCCGACCACGAAGCTAAGGAATAGAATTTATAGATAACCTATTTTGATGCTATAAAACTCATCTTAAAGTGTGTATTTCGATCAGGCATATATCTAAAAGGGAGACTTTTTTGTAATTACTTAGAAACTCCTCATAGCATCTTTAACCAGAAAAGCCTCAGTGAGATTACAAACCTCATTTGCAAGGTTGTCCTGAACAGGACAGGCAGCAGCACATTTACAAAGCTACAGAGATAAAACAATCACAGATTTATCAACCAATCAGTTTAGAGTAACAGAGCAGAAGATCATCACAGTATCTACAGCCTGATACATCTTCCTCCAACACCCTTAACCTGCACTAAACAAGATTTAGAGAGACCATCTCTCCAAGACCCCCCCTATAAATTAAAGAGAATGTCTTCAGTCTGCTGGATTGTAAAGTGCCTTGAATTACATTCAACATTCAAATAAAACTGGATTGATTGATTTATTAATGATAATTCCTGCCTGCCATGAATGGAGCATGTATGAACAGTCAACATCAGAGGGATCAAGGCTCAGTAGAAAAACTTCTCAACTCCAAGGTGCACAAAAGAGAAGCAGAAACACAGAGTTGAAGCAGTCCAACACAAACTTACTCAAAGGATGAAAAGCCTTTCCAGAAACCACACATGGTCTGAGAGATGGTTTCAAGAAGTTCAGGCTGTAGTTCAGACACAGCTGAAACGAGGCAGGACTGTTTGGATGGAAATGTGCACTGAGCAGCAGAGATGAAGAGGAGTGAGAGCTACTCACAGACAGCAGGTGAAGAGGAGTCAGCAGATCCTACTGCAGGGTCACGTCTTTTGGTGCGTTCCAGTTGTAGTCAGAAGTAGGAATTTCCAGGTTCCAAGTAGGAAACTGCAACTGCAACGTTCCCCGAAGTCTGAATTTCTCACTGGGAACTCGGTGAAACCTTGTCACCCCAAGTTGATAATCAAAGATGGATGCCCCCAGTGTGAACAGTTATTTAGCTCCTGTAATAATCAATTTATCTGCACTTCTGACTGGGGTATGTCGCTCTAGATCAGCTGTATACATAGTATTGTTAGACTTATATTTACAAAAATGCTGCCATAGTGATAATCACATTCTTCATGTGGTATTTGTGAAGAACAACGCAGGGCGTGCTAACAACAGCTAACAATAGCCTGGTAGATCGGCATGTTTTTTTCTGACTTCAACTGGAACGCCGATGGGTCGGACATGATGTCACTCCCAGTTCCGAGGTTACTGGAACGCCGCACGTGCTCATGGGTAGCTGAGTCTTTATGTCGTCGTAATAGATTCTCCTCATAGCATCTTTAAATTTGGGAAAAAAACGTTTTTTGGACCAAAAAGAGATTTAAACATCGTCAAACAAAAAATCCCAATACTGATGTGAATCGTTTTTTTCTCCCACCCCTACTACACAGTGGCCCCGTTTACATGGGCAGTTTCCCTCAGTCTGATTGAGATCGATCGGATTAAGTGAATCTGATTCGATCTGTATACATAAACTTTGAGTGAAGAGATCCACGTTCAATCCGCGGTTGCATGGCCCCAGATGAATCCAAGTGTATTGTTTTGTTTGACATGCGCAGAAGGTCACTCTGTCACTACCTGCAAATGTGTTAGAGAAGAAGAGGTGCACTTCCTGATTCCTGTTTACCTCTAGAAAGAGATCCACGTCGTGTTTTGTTGGGGACGCTCTCCGTACGTCACTACGTGCCTCTTACTGACTTCGTGCAGACCAAACAATCCTCTCTATCAACCCAGTCTGCATGGACTACCTCTTACAATCAGATCCGGGTGAATCAGATTGCCTAAAGTGTTTACATGAGACATTTCTTTTTTTTTTTATGTATTTTTTGGGCATTTTGTGCCTTTATTGATAGGAGAGAGACAGTGGATAGGCTTGTAAAAAGGGGGTGAGAGAGTAGGGGAAGACACTCTGCAAACTGGTCACAGGTGGGATTCTAACCTGGACCGGCAGAAGCACATACATGGAGTGCCTGGTTGCTAACCACTCCGCCAAACCAGCACCCCACATGAGACATTTCTAATCTGATTGACCTTTCAATCTGATTGTACATAGGATTTTTTGACCCATGTAAACGGGGCCAATGTGGCTTTAAGACGAAAATCATTAATAATGACGTCCTGTTGAAAAAATCTTAATAAAGCTGATCTTGCGAGACAAAACAAAAGAACCCGAGGGTCCAGATCCTTCAGTGTTTAGTTCTTAAAAACAGACTGATAAACATTTTGAACATTTTATTTTTTACAAAATACTCCAACAGAACAAAGTCTTATATGTCAGTCAACAGTGTGACATCAACCGGCTGTACAGTTGACTCCAACACGCCGTCTACATCTCATAAATGAAAGAGAAACATGTGGGACATGTCTTTAAATACTGCAGCATTATGAATGAACACAGATACAACGAACTGGTCCAGAGCAACATTTTTGTTTCATAGAAGCAGCAGAATGTTTCAAATGTAACGTCACATTAAACATGCACACGCACTCTCACAGTCACAACCTTCCTCTCTGAAGGACGCCCCGCTGTGAAAAACCACACGGTGCAGTTAATTCATGCTCCTCACGAACACGAGGACGACAGACGCTCACACTACGACCACAGAACACGATAACGTATAAAAATGTAAAAACTAAATCTTGGTTCAGTCCAGCTCTTTGTTTGGGTGTTAATAACAAAAATATGAAACATGTCAAATAAAACACAGGACAGCTAAAAAAAGATTCTTTACAGTATTTAACCTACAGAGTTCATTTTCAGTTTGAATTCATTGACACATCAGATCCGTTCGGCGTGTGCAGTTTGCTCGGTGTGAACTGGCGATGAGGTTTGTCGAGGTGCATCTGAGTGTTTCTGTAGCCCCTTTGTCTTCATAACACGATCCACGTACATCGATCGCTGTCTGCTAACACTTGGAGAGACGAACCTGGAGATGAGAGGGTGAGCAGATTAATATTCATACTTTTCATACAGACATCAAACTGCAGCCTTAACCCGACACCAGATCAGGGGTGGACAACTTTAATCACCAAGAGGGCCAAAAACATTTTATTTTTTCAGTACCCGAGGGCCTCGCTCTTTCAGATGATTATACCAACACTAATATAGTTATATATAGTATAGACAGGATATTTACCATTTTTAAAGCCCAAATATCACATTTACTACTGTTTACAAACATGGTTATTACAAATACTATATATTATATTTTAATAAGGGCTGAACAATTAATTGAAAATCAGATTAAATCGCAATATGGCTTGTTGCAATTTTCAAATCGCAGACAGTGCAATATTTTTAACCCAAAATGCGTTGAACATTTTGGCATTGTGATGTAGTTTCGTGCAATTTCATGCCTATTTTTTTACCTTTTTTAACCCAAATTTTACAACTCTATGTCTAACTTGCTCCCATTCATTTTTTTTTTTTGGCTACTGTCAGACCATGTTTGGAATTTTAACCTAACTCACCTTTGTGTAGAGCCTCGTTGGTCATGCGGTTGATGTAGCGGGAGCTGCACTCAGGAACCAACCACTTCATCACGGTGTTGACACAGGACTTCCTGTAGGAGCTCCACACACTCCCACTGAGGAGAGACAAACGGGTGATCACAAAACACAAAAATGAGACACCTCCCGTGTCAGCTCTGTGGAAACAGTCAGGTCAGTGCAGCCAAGAGCCCAGAGTGAAATGAGCAGCAGTGCATTCTGTGGTCTATTATCTGGACTGGGCTTTCCACTCTCAGTCAGTGGGCTCAAACTGATGTGATTATTCTGGGACACCTGGGGAATGAGACACTTTTGGCCCTTTTCCACTAGCAAGCCTTGGCCCTACTCTACTCGGCTCTACTCGATTTGCAGCGTGTTTCCACTAGCCTGGTACCTCCTAAAACAAGCTAGTTTTAGTACCTACACTGCTCTGGTTCTAAGTGAGCAGAGTCGATATCAAAAGATGACATCACTGACTGCCGGCTACTGATTGGTCAGACATTGACGTCATCGATGAGTCATGAGCGCGACGACCTAGCATGCTAGCAGTAGCTACCGTTAGCTTACCCTCATACGTCTTTTCTTTGCAGCTCAATTGCTCTCGTCCTCGTCTTCATTCTGTTGTATAGCTTCCAAAACTCTACTGTACTTCTCAAGGGATATTCCTTCTTACCACCTGCAGCCTTCTTCTGATTTCCTTTTTTACTCGGTTTGTGACAAAAAGCCACAGATTGTTGTGTCGCTCAAAATGACGTCACCGCAGTGCCACTCAGCTGTGTACAGCGACACCGCACCCCGTTGGGCAGGCGACTGGGGCTAATGGAAAAGCAGCACAAGGCGAGTAGAATAGAGCCGGGTAGAGTCGAGTAGAGTAGAGTAGGGCTAAAGGAAAAGGGCCATTTGGGGCAGCTGGCACTATAAAGAGGGGTGGGAAGGGAGAAGTCCTGATCCCTGGGACTGTTGCCTTGTTCAGAAGATCCGACTCACTTACAAACGCCACATCTCCAGCGCAAATCACTGAAGAAGAGGGTCGACCAAACAAGGCCTCTGTTTAGGATTGGAAGAGGTAATATGATGACAGCTGATGATTTGTAACATAAGATACATTAATAAATTAAAAAATTAAATTAATTAATCATTATTATTATAATTAATTCATTAAATTAAATTAATAAATCCATTCCACTGTAACATAAGCGGTAAAAAAAAAGAATCACAACAAACACACAGGACTGTTTAGACCTGAAGAGTTTATGTGATGACTCCAAGCAGAGGCAGGCTAGCATTACCAACTGACTCCCACTGTTTGAGCTAAGTTAACTAGCGGTGGCCGAGCTCTGCCCGTCTCTTCCTTGTTACTGCACGCACAGACGAAAGAATGGTGTCAATCTGCCTGTTGGGGACTCAGGACTGAGGCTGGACACAAAAAGAACAAAAATTTTGGCGTATGCCTTTTAAGTATCTTACCAAAGAAAGCATTTAAGACAACAGTGATTCTGTTCAAAATAAGACTATGCATCCAACGGATCACTGTAAAAATATGCTCAAAGCTTCATTCACAGAGCTTCAATGAAACAACTTATTCTGATGAAACAACGTCAACAGGAGCTCAAACACAATTTTCCTCTGAATTTTGCTATTGCTTGCAGACACGCACACAAAGCAGCCAACTGCGCATGTTTAACACTTCAGAGGCTTCTGAAGTGATAGACGTCATTTATTCTGCAACACAATATGCATGAGATCAAAGGAAGTTCAACCCTGCTTCACTGTAAGACATCCAGAAAGTGCTGTTCACAAACTTAAGCTGTGACTTCCTCTGTAAGTGTGAGCATCCTGTGTGGAGTGGACATTCAATAAGAAACAGGAACATGTGACTGAAGTCCAGGAGACAGATGATTTATCAAAGATGGGGTGAGTGGACTAAACTATTACACATAAAGAATTTTAAAGATTGGATGAATTGGTATTGATTGTTGGTTTATGTGTAAAATGTGTCTTCTTACTGCTTGAGTAGCAGCCAGTTACAGCAGCTCATTTTTGTTTAGTCAGCATTATCTTGAGTGCAGTTTTTAGTTTTGTATTTATAGTCTTTATATTTATAATAATGTACATACTGGTTACTCCATTTTTTGATTCATTATTGCTGTCCCCTTTGCAAATTTCCGCATGCGGGATGAATGAAGGTTTATTCTATTCTAACTAATGTGGCAGTGTTATCTCACCTTGTTTGGCCCTTGACTTCTGTAAGATCACCAACCCCCACGGTTCGGCAGACCCCTGAGTTCAGGTCCCAGCTCACCTGCAGGTTGGAATGGTACGTGTTTGGCCTGTAAGCACAGAGAGCAGACTTCAGACCAGGACAGGACAGTCAGAGCTAAGGCTGGAGGTTACTTCAGGTCATATGAGGACAGGTACCTGCAGTGCTCCTCGTCTGAGTTGGAGAAGGCGAGTAACAGCAGACCGATGTTGATCATCACCGTGTTGGTTTCAGGACACACCTGATCCACAAACACATTTCAATAAGTCTGGAATGTAATGACCGCCCTCATGTGTTACCTCAGCATAGACTAAAAAATAATCCCTGGATGTTATTTTGACACAAAGGCTGTTCTTAAAGGGACACTCATGTCTAACCTCACTCCCTGGTCAATGACAAGCAGCTAGACACCATTCGTTCGACTTTGCATGCAGCAACAAGGCAGAAACAGACAAAGCTTACCCACCGCTAGTTAGCTTTAGCAACATCACTGGGAGTCGATGGGTAGTGTTAGCCTGCCTCTGTCTAAATATAAATTGCCTGCGAATTGAAGAACGGCTTGCAAATGAACAGCTCAATCACAACTGCAAATCTGGCCTCACTGCTCACTTAAAAGAGCCGCTCAAAAGACTTGACTTGTTCGCCACTGTTCATCTCAAGAAGACTATCGTGGAAGCAGGCCAATGAAACAAAGCCTCTGTTTAGGAGCAGAGGATAATATGATGATAACATAAGTAAAAAAAAAAAAAAAGGTATCACAACAAGCACTCAGGACCGTTTAGAGTTGCTGAAGAGTTTATCTGATGACTGTAGATAGAAGCAGGCTAACGCTACCCATCGACTCCCAGTGTTTTAGCTAAAGCTAACTAGCCATGGGCGAGCTTTGTCATTGTCAGATTTGTCTCTTTCTTATTTCTGGACGCACAATTGAAAGAATGATGTCTACCCGCTTGTTACTGACTTGGGAGTGAGGAGATATGAAAACAACAAAATGTCTGAGTGTTCCTTTAAGATCAACTAAATTGATGTTTTTGGCAAAGACCTGGATACTTGGTAATCACAAAAATAAATGAAAATTTTTGATTGGAATTTAAAACAGCTGATTAACATCAAAGCAAAAACCTAGAAGTCCCCAATACTCTGTGTCAGTGTTTGGTTTTTAGTAAAAAAGACAAAAAAAAAGGAAAAAAGGTATTTGCACACAAATGAAAATAAAATGCTAAAGTTGTGAATGTGTCAGGGGTGATTTTTGACATTATTTACATAATTCAATAAATCAACTTGTCTCAGAACACAATATACTGTCCAGCCCTAGCCTCAGCTCTGATAAAAAATATATATATATATCTTTGGTAGAAAAAAGCATTAGAGTAGTAGGATGTTTGAATTTTAAGCTAACATTGAATTGAATACTTTACAACAAACATGTAAAAATGTAATGTAAAAAAATACGGGTGATCATCATAAAAATGCATGAATATACCAAATCAAACAAAAAAGAGAAGGTAAAATGTTAACAGTAAAGTTCATGTGCAGAAGTTCAAATGCTAAAAAGGAGTAGGAAGAAGTATAAAACTACTTAACCCGACCCTTTTAATAGCTTGTACTGCTGTAGTTTTTTTTTAAATTTCTACGTATTTTTATTTACAAAATTCACCCCATGCAGGAATCAATGGTCTTTAGAATATATTGAATAAAATATATTATAAGCTATTTATATACAATTGTACACATACTTTTTCACTGTGTATAATCCTTCATTTCTATTAAAATAAAACACCCCTATGCACACTGATAAAGACTGTGCAAAACAAGACTTATCTCAATATTCAATATCAATATTTTTCTGGACTGTGCCATCACTGCCCCAGGTTCCTTACCTTGATTTAAAATTTGTGTTTTGTGGTTTTAGTTTTCTTAAATTCATCTGCTAAATTGTTCTATTACTAACCCTTGAGATTGACACAGATACTTTAATGTTACTCTGACACGACGCATTTTAAACTTCAGTTCCTCTCTTAAGGATCAAGTTGTCACACAGTCATACGTCTGAATGAACTGACCTCCAGTATCACCACATCATAGTCACTGAAGGAGCAGAACTGAGGGGCCCAGGCAGCGTCGCTCCTGATCACCTCGTTTATCAGATACTCAAAGTCCAGAGTCAACTGCTCCACGCACACACTCTGCAAGAAGAACACAGGTCACACTTCGGATTACGTTACAGGCCAAAACTCACACAGCAGTTTGAAAGAACAAAAACAAACACACAAACTTCCTCCAGCATTACTGTTTTTGATTCATTGTTAAAAAACCTAGAGATGCACAAATGCATTAGTGCGACTTTAGCTGATATGAAGCAACTTGACAAACATGAGCCAGGAAGAAATGTATGAACTGCGGAGATGGCACTGGACGATATCTATTATTAGATTAGATTAGACGGAACTTTATTAATCCCTTGAGCAAACTCCATCATGGAAATTCAGATTCCAGTAACACTGAATAGTAGCACACAGGTAAAAGTGAACACAGGATATAAAAAATTAAAAATAACTTGCATATTAAAATAAATAAATAAATAATAAAAATATATGGCTGCTGGAGTAAATGTGTCATATTCAAACACACTGACAAAAAGTCCAAGACTTCTGATTTAAAATGTTTTTTTTATAAGGAGGGAAAAAGGCTGTTGGACAGACTTTGGTTTACCATCATGGTCAAATGACATCATGGCAAAACATTGTTATCCAACAATCCAAAAATAATAATAGAAAATGTGAGGAGAAATATTCATTCTGGTTTTAAGATAATTTTTTGTTGTTGTTAAGTCTTTATGAAGCTCCTAAAACAAGTGGGGTTGAAATGTTTTGTTTCTTTTTTAACTGGAATAACTCCATGTTTGATCTGTTTTACCCAAATCTACCTGTCAGGAATTAAAAGCCAACGGTCAACAAGGAAAAATAAGTAAACTGGAGTTAAACCCATTAACGGAAAATATGACGGCCTCAGAGAGAAGTAGCCAAGACATCTAAACTGCCCCGAGTGGACGACAGTAGACTGGGACTCATCTTGCTTTTAAGGTAGAAGAAATACACAAACTTTGGAAAAATAAAAATACAATACTGCTGTCATGTTAATAAGACCAAATATCTATACTTTTGGAGAGTGTGTGATACTATTGGACAATATCAGTGCTGGCATATATGAACATTTTTGCTGACATTTACGTTTGCAGATATTATTTACAGTGCTTAACAGATTTATAAAACCACCTGTCATAAAAAACATCACCGATATTTGATCTTTAAAATACATGTTTGAAACTGTAAATGTTTTTTTATGTGTCATTTTTTTAAATAATTTGACATCTTAATCAAGAAATAATAATGTACTCTGCTATTTTTCTGGGTTTTTTGTCAAACAGCAAACTGGAAAAGTCATGGAAAACAACAATAATTATATTTTATCATTAAAAACGTCATTTTGGTTGAAGAGCTTCAACATACAGGTGAATTAACTATGACAAAAACATAAAAATGATTTTGATAATACAAATGCTGTTGATTTAGGGCTGTGTCATACACCTTACATTAAGTGGTGCTCTAATACATTTTTAAGCATTGTACATGTATCAGACATTTGATTGGTTGTGCGATTTCCCATATATATCATATAAAGGCAGTAAAATAATGTAATACAAATATGCCACGATGGTTTACTTTATCATCACTAAATGTCTAATTATGAACTGAAAGTACATTTTATAATACAATCAAATATTTATTTCACATCTATTTTGCACACAAAGGACTATAACCATGCTTTGTATACAACAAATTACATCTGCATCTATGTCAGTGCCCATGATATTGAGTTTGGAAATACCAACATAATTGATACAGGCACAAAAATGCATCCCTTATTTAACTGTTTTCATTTAAAATACTTCTCAAATGCTTATGCCAAGAAAAAAAAATGGCCCTTGGATAAACATTGTTGATGAAAACTCTAACATTTCTGTAAAAGGCAGAATAAGTTGTCCCACTGAATCTTGATGTAACAAAAGCCACATGTCTACAGACAAACACACCTGTCCACTGTGTGGTCCCGTTACCAGCTGCAGGTTTCTCCCTTTGAGGTCAGTGACCGTGAACGGGAGCTGAACTTTATCGTCCTCATAACCTGGAGAAGAAGACAGACGGGGTACAGTGACTAAAAAGATGAAGCCAGTTTTCATTTTCTAAAATCATCGCTCACTCTCAGCGTGGCTGTCCTCCTCTCACCTCCTGTGCTCTGCTCTGCTGCTCCGGGCTGTTGGAGGCGGTAATGAAGGCGTGAATAATTGACATAGCCCGGCTCGCTGAGGGAAGCCTCCTGGGAGGAAGACGGAGTTGGAGGCGATGGCGGAGAGGAAGAGGAGGATGTGGGAGACATGACTTGTTCGCAGCACGGCGGTAAACTGTGGCTCCCGCCTGATGCCGAGGCCTCTGCTGAACTGGTCCTCCTCTCTGCCTCCCTCTTCTCTCGACAGACCTCCTCTTTCCTCTGCTCCTCTTCATTTATCCTTTGACCTCCAGATGTCTGCGCCGCCTCTTTTTCACCATCAGCTGTTCTCCTCTCTGTCTGGCCTTCACTTTCTCTCCCTCCTCCGCCTCCTCCTCCTCCTCCTGCCTGGGCCCGTCTGAAGAGATCAGCAGCAAACTCCCGGGCTTTTACAGCTGCCTGTGATTGGCTGGGGGAGGAGGGAACCGGAGTGGGTCTGCTGGATGGCACTTGGCTTTCTGTGGATCCCTGAGGTAGTGAGGAGGAGGCCGAGGAGGTGGAGGGACAGGATGAAGGCGCCGGATTTGACAGAGGGGCCTTCTTTGTGTAAAGGATCTGTGATGACTGCCCATGTTTACCTGTAGGAAGCATACACAATACAAGAATAGAATCAAGAATCGACAATGAAAATGAATGTTAACCTTAATTCAACTCACAAAAGACTCTTGTGTCAATAAAAAAGGAGCAGATAGATATTTTCTTCTTTATTTTCAGAATCTTAATTACCTCTGCCAAGGAGGGGATGTTTTTGCTGATGTTTGTTTGCCTGTTTGTTAGTAAGATTACAAGAAAACTATAGGATGGATTTACATAAAAATTCAACCAGAGGTGTGGTTTGGTGCAAGGAAGAAGAAATTCAATTTTAGTGGAGACAAACATATATCTGTCTGGATGCAAAAAACTGCCAAAATTTCAAAAATTCCCACAAGTTAACATTACGCAGAAATAATAATAAAAAAAAAAAATCAAAAAACAAAAATTAGAAAAGCACCCGGAGAGCGAAGTCCTCCGGCAGCGCCACAGTCCTCTCCCATATTGTGATTTTGACCATAAATATTAGGCCTGTGCTCAAAATATCGATACAGCAAAATATCGTAACCCACTCCTTCGGGATATGTGTATCGATACGGATTCTACAGAATCGATACGGCCTAAATATTTTGACAGTTGTTGTAAATACACTTTGTGGCACAGTTCAAGGTAGAAGACGAGCTACATAATGAAGCATATGTTCTACATTTGAACCCTTGGTCTACCATCTTTGAGGATCTGAATTTATGTCTCTCAAGTTGTAAAACCACTTAAAACTCATCCTTGCTCTTTTTCTTCTTATAAGAAAAAACTAAACTTGTCAAGAATTTTGGTTAAAGCATAGTCAATATTCACAATTTATGTGTATCGGGACACGTATCGTTAGGTTGCTGGAAATACCCAGCCCTAATAAATAGTAGTCCTACCTTTATTTCATCTAAATATTTAGATTCCTTTACCATGAAAACATACCATTAGCAACTGGATTCATAATGATATCTATTTTAGTTCAGTAGTTATTCACAGAAATCACATTTTTCGTCATGGCGGCCAAGTGCTGATCCAGATCAACACCAAAATCGAATCAGTTCTTCCTTTTCTCATGCTGAACATTCCCTGAAAATTTCATCCATTTCATCCAATCCATCCATAACTTTTTGAGTTATTTTGTTCACAGACAGACAGACACACTCTCCCAAAAACATAACTTCCTGGCAGAGGTAACAAAAAACATTTCTCTGCCTTTTCTTTTTTTTTTTTTTTTTTTAAATGTATTTTTTGGGCATTTTGTGCCTTTATTGATAGGAGAGAGACAGGGGATAGGCTTGTGAAGGGGGAGAGAGAGTAGGGGAAGACACTCTGCAAACTGGTCACAGGCGGGATTCGAACCTGGACCGGCAGAAGCAAATACATGGGGTGCCTGGTTGCTAACCACTCCGCCAAACCAGCACCCCTTCTCTGCCTTTTCTTAACGAATTCACCCCCCATTTCACAGGATAATATGAATCCATGTCTCTATTATCAAGGTAAATTTGGTATAGATCTGATCCAGATTGACGTCACAAAACTTTGTGATGGGAAATTCCATTAAATATATTCAAAAATTTATATAAAAGAAAATATCGTGTGATGTTCCCAAAATGTGTTGTGTTCATGCAGGACAACAACCTCTATGTATGTGCGGAGTTTGGTCCAGATCCTGGCTCGATTCTGGATCTGGTGAACCAGCATTGTATCTTTGACAGAGTTTGTAGAAAAGTCACTGTCAGAACTATGCTGCTTTGAGGTTTGAGCTCTCTTTCTGCTTTTTGAGTATTGGAGAAAACATGGCAATGCACTGTGACTGTTTACATTGTGTCGAATAAAAACATTAAAACTTAACTTAAACTTAAACTTAACTTAAAATTAGTTTGAGCAGACTGTGTTTGTCTAGTGACATGACTTAGATGAAGATCAGAACATATCTTATGACCAATTTAAGTAGAAATCTAAGTACTCCCAAAGGGTTCATATACTTTTTCATGCAACTGTACACTTCAATTCTACTTGACACAGTGTGGACTTTTTTTACTAAAACTCAAGTGATGAATGACCCTCCACTTGGTTCAATGGTATCCTTTCAGCTGAACAACACACCTCAGAAAACCAGTATTTTCTTTATTTAAATGTGACAATAATGGTGACAATGGTGCATCTTGGTGACAATAATGTAAAGTTTATTCTCCTTTAAATCTGAGTAGATCACAGTGACATTGGGTCCTTCATTTAGCTTACACCTGAGTTTTTTATTGGAATAATAAAACTGATTGACTTTTGTGTAACTAAGTGGTATGACACAGTTTTCTCGTTGATCAATTCCTGATAAAAATGGTTAAATATGACAATACATGATACAAATACTCTTCTTAGAACACTATTGGCCCTTTTCCACTAGCAAGCCTTGGCCCTACTCTACTCAGCCCTACTCGATTTGCAGCGTGTTTCCACTAGCCTGGTACCTCCTAAAACAAGCTAGTTTTACTCCGCTCTGGTTCCAAGTAAGCTGAATCGATACTAAAAGATGACGTCACCGGCTGCCGGCTACCGATTGGTCAGACAATGTCGTCATAGATGAGTCATGAACGCGACGACCTAGCATGCTAGCAGTAGCTACCGTTAGCTTACCCTCATACGTCTTTTCTTTGCAGCTTGGTTGCTCTCGTCCTCGGCTTCATTCTGTTGTATAGCTTCCAAAACTCTCCTGTGCTTTTAAAGGGGTATTTCTTCTTGCCACCTACAGCCTTCTCCTGCTTTCCTTTTTTACTTGGTTTGTGACAAAAAGCAACAGATTGTTTTGTTGCGCTCAAAATGGCGTCACCGCAGTGCCGCTCAGCGACACTGCACCCTGTTGGGCAGGCGACTGGGGCTAATGGAAAGCAGCACAAGGCGAGTAGAGTAGAGCCGGGTAGAGTCGAGTAGAGTAGGGCTAGTGGAAAAGGGCTATATGTTGTCTGTAGGGCTTTGCGATTCTGTCCAAAATTATTATCACTTTTATTTTGATCAGTGTTGCAATTATGGTTATTCTTTTCAGTTTTTGGTGAAAGGGTAAAAGATGGAAAGAAAAGATGGATTTCCCCTGAAAATGTCAAGTGGTGTTACCACAAAAAAAGGATAAATATTATTTTTCACATAGAGTGCACACGTTTTTTCCAATATGTTATTTGCCAAAAACAAAATAAATACTCATAAAATATAAAATTTACCAAAGGCTAACTGAATAATTGTGCTATGAATGAGTGCAATCACATGGAAATAATTAAAGCTCACATAGAAAAGGCACCAACAATAGGCTTGGGCCTTCAGGTTTTTGGCAAGAAACACCAGCCTGTCAACATTCTCCGGCTTGTCAGACGAGTGAAGGCAGGTCACTACACTTGAGTGAATCGTCAAGGACAGGTTCAGCTCCATTGTTTTTTTTTGACCACAGGTCAGTCGTGACTGCAACAAACTCAACAGTTGTTATTTCCCTCTCTATTTTTCCTGACTTTTCTCATACAGTGTAGGTCATGCCACTCTGGAGAGATAACTGCGAGAGGGGATCACATAGTTCCTGTCCAGCGTTTTGACCTCCTTTCAACTGCTGCACTTTCTTCTCTCATCAGTCCACTGAGTGATTTGAGGCTGCCGCTGCAGGGCTCACTCCCTTATTATTTAGGCAACTTAATCAAGTTGAAGGAGCTTGTTATTGTTATTGTTATTATATCAAATGAAAGCAGCCTGTACAGTGTGAACATGGTCCTTTAGACAAACAGACTGAAACTCCTTTGTTCCAACTTCTCACTCAGGGGAAGGAGGAGTAACAGGAAGACAGAGGACAGGAAGGAGCAGCAGACAGCTAGTAGCCATATTTTAAATTTTATTTCCATATTCTTTATTACTTTTATTAATAGCATGTACTTATTTATTCATTTATACCTGCAAGTTTTTGTTCATTTAGGGCTCTATTAAAACAGCGATCATGGAATCAGGGACAGAATCACGGAATTAAGCATGAAATCCAGAATTTGATACAAACATGGAATATCACGAAAATGGTTGAAATTTTACGTAAAAGCTTTTTTTCTGACAAAAATGGAATGTATCTCTAGGGAAAATGCCCTGAGAGGGTCACTGGTGCTGCAGACAATGCACACTTCACTTATAATTCACCCCCTCCTCCCCTCATTAACAATGTCAACACAGTGGCCGTCTGAAAAACCAGCTGACTCTGCGTTCATACTAAAACTGATCTGAGCATCCTCTGCGTCAAGCTTCCATTCATTTTCAATGATCGCTGGCATCTAGGGGCGACGAGCGGTGCAATGCAAGAGATATGAGCGACCTCGAGCGGCGCGAAAGTTGACACAGAAGCTCCGAAACTCCCGGCTAACTCCAGAGTGCAGAGCAGTTTTCCAGTGATTATTATGAGTCAGGAGATCAAATGTTCTGCAAATTATGTCAGCATACTGTTGACTGGACACAAAAAGATACATGTGAGGACCATCTGAAGAATGAATGGCTATATTTCATTAGTTTACACATTGTCTTGGGGTTAAATTTGCATAAAATACAAAAACAAAGAAATAAAAAATGTCAAAAAATTTAAACGGAAAAAAATGGAATATTGGAGAAAATAAAACAAAATTTGGGAAAAAATAAAACAGATTTTATAGGGCCCTATTTATCCTGTTTTTTTTTTTTTATTTAATATTATCTAATGTAACCACATGTCCACTCTCTGCTGGTTAGCCAACTAATGGTTGAGGAAGGTCTTGATTTAATATGTAGCACAGTCAGCAGTTTAAATGTAAATATCGTTGAAAATAAGGTAAATTTAATCGTGGCAGCCAGAAACATGATCACAATTAAAATCCAATTAATTGTGCAGCTCTCATAGGCAGTTTGTGTACTTAATATTGTCAAAATAAATTTCTACAAAGACCTGTGTTGGTACTGCTGCTGGTGTTTGCGTGTTACCTGGGCAGAGGGAGATTCCACAGGCCACCAGAGAGTAGCTCGTGTTCAACAGGATGACCTGGTCCTTCTTCAGCTGGAACGCAGGCTGGAAAGTGGGGAACGGGTAAACCACCTGGTACCTGCTGTTGAGCACATAGCCGTGCTCCAGACACTCGCCGCTCCCTGGAGAGGGAGAGGATAGCGTTTGTGAGAATAGAAAGACAGAGGCGGTGGTAGAAGTACAAACAGCTTATCTCTGAGAAGGTTTGTTTACCTGTTCGTATGGTGGTGGTTGTGGGAACAGGGCAGCAGTGAGAGCAGGGTTTAGGAGGCGGCATGGAGGCGATGGTGATGTAGATGTCTCTGTTGTTCTCATCACTCATCATTAGATTCATCAAAACTGAGCTGGAACTGCGTGTGCTGGCAGGAAAATTACAGGATGCATTATATTTTAAGAGCACGTCCAAATAACAGCACTGTGGAGAAATCAGATTAATTCAACTGTTTCCTGTGAACGACACCTAAGAGCCAGCCAGCAGTGCAGCATGAATTAGGGGTGGGCATTGACAAGGCTTATTCATGACATTTCATCAATACCATAATCAAGATTTGCTTTGACAAATCTGTCTTTGAGAAGTTTTTGTGTGGAAAAACAGTCTTCCTACGAAGGATTTCAGGGTCAACAGTGTCAAACACATGGCAATCCTGATACTTGATGCTATGCTGCTAAGACGGAGGCTTCTGGAAGTTTTTCCCAAAAAAGAGTCCATTTCATTTTTATTGTTTTTTTCCCCTCTTTTTTTGTTTGTTTAACTTATTATATTGTTTAACTTATTTTATTTAAATGCTCTCGACCTTCCAATTACAGTTAAATACTCTTAAGAAATTTAAGTCCATTGCCTTTGATATGGTGTACTCACTTCATTATGACATATAATCACATTAACGAAAAAATGATGTTTCAAAATAACTGACAATAATATCGTTATTCGGCAATAATTTTTGGGACAATTATCGTCCAGCAAGATTTGTTATCATGACAGGTCTAAAGTCAGGGAAAGAATACTCACTGACAGAAGCAATATTTCAATATCTACATGTTTTTCATATACATTTTTCACATTTGAAAAATTAACAATTTCAGACAAACAATACACACAATACATGTGATGTGAATCAGAGGACATGAACAGTAAAAGATTGTTGTCACTGCTCAGAGCCATTAAGGGGCAATAATCAATAATGTGTTTTCTTTGCAGGCATCTTCTCCTTCCTCCTTTTTCTGCCATTCACAACCACACTGTGTCTGCTTCATCAATGGAGGATAGAAAGGTATGCCTATGATTCCTGCCTTGCTTATCTTAATATGTTTCAGAATCATCTAAAGCTAGAAAGTCAACCCGGTAAACAGTTTTTACACTTGCATTTTTCCACTGCAAATGCCACACTAACCTCAGCTTAAGTATCAACAGCCAGCATGCATCATTTTACTATGTTGGAGTCTCTGGATGGGTGCTTTTGTTTTGCCAGTATCCGTGACACATACACACACAGAGAAGCTGTTTTGACTCTAACCACTATAGCTATCTGTGTAGCTGTGCACATTGTACCAGGATTAAACATCTGTCCTTGTGAGCTTTAAATGAACTTTGTACTCATATAACCCTTCCAGAAAGTTCACTCGAAACTTGAGCTTTTCAAAAGTGATGCCTCTGAAAGTTTAACTCTTAATAACTGCAATACACTTCTTAGAGATAGGATTTGCATTTGGAGGTGACACTTAAACAAATCAACAGGCAAGGCAAGTTTATTTGTACAGCACCTTTCAGCAACCAGGAAAAGTGCTTCACACAATACCTCAGAATACAACAGTGGGGGTAAGAAGAAAAACCCATTCAGAGAAAACATATTTAGGAGAAAAAATAAAAAAAGAAGAAAAACTGAGCTAAACAAAAGATAAAATGTTGAAGAAATCATAATCCGCTGTAGTTCAGGTAGGCTTAAACTTGGAGGGTTTTTTTGGCATAACTTATTCCAAGAGTGCAAGTTTTTAAAAGCTAAGCTGCTGAGCATTGTCCGTATGTTTATACTTTGAATACCACTACTTCCAGGATCTTCCGTTCTGAATAAATATGCAGCTCTCAACAAAGACAGAAGTGCTGCTTTCAATCTGTCCGTGCTTTTAAATCATGTTTTCATTTACTGAATTCATGTTTGTCAGAAGGCTAGAATTAGGGATGGAAACTCATAAGATTTTACTGATACCAATGTCATTATCGATTAGCCATATCTATCCAATTCTGTAAATCCTCATTGATTCCTGTGGATTTTCTGTTTTGTCCTTTTAAGGTTTTCAGGAGCAACATTGTCAAACTCGTCACTCCTGATATCCAGTGCCATGCTGCATACATGAATACCTCTGCAAGTGTTTGTGTTTTCACCAATCATGTGCTGCCAGCTTTATTTGTCAAAACCTTAAGCCAAAATTTCTGTTTCCTGTCTGATTTTTCAGCGCTTTGTTGTCATTCATGTTGATCCCTTCTGATGGTGTCTCCATGTCTTTGATTTGCAAGGCACGCAGCAGATAATTGGACTCGAGGCAACTTGAGACGCTTATAAGATGACTTGCAACTCGACTCAGACTTGGGAGGTAAAAACTCAAGACTCGACTCGGACTCGAGAGAAATTGTCTCCAGACTCGACCTGACTTGAGACAACATGATTTGGAAAATTGCACGCACTCAGGCTTTATATGGAGAGCCAGACAGGAGATATACGCCGCTCTTTCCTTTTAGGTTCACTTTATTGATGCTCCATTCACAATACACTTGTCCGTCACCTATAATTGTCCCGCACACAACACAGTACTACACACATACGTTCCTACCACACACCCGCTTCAGCTACAGTGATGATCAGTGGGCAGGGTGTGCGGGACGCAGGTTTCAATTTGGCAACCGCTATGTCTTCTGTGCCCAAAGTTATTTTCTTTGCATATAAAGAATTTCAATCAGATGGAAAACAAAAGACACGCCAAGTGCACGACCTGCAACGCTTCGATAAGTGAAAAAGAGGGCACAACATCAAACTTTATCTGCCACCTGAGGACACGAGGCCAAGCAAGTGAAACCTGCGAACGTTAGCCAGGTATTACGGTTCCCGTCATAGGTCAATATGGCAGGAACGTTACCCCAACCTGTGGTCAATATGAAGCTAGCAAAGCTAACATTAGTAAAGAGGGTGTATGTGTGTTGTATTTGTGGGAAGATAAGGTTTCTCTCCTCAAGATAAAAATCTGAGTGCTTTTTGGGTGGACTGGGGAACAGTGGTGAGGGACTCGACCCGTCATAACTTGTGACTCGACTTGACTTGACAAACCTGTGACTCGACTTGACTCGACTTGCCCACAACAGAAAAAACTCGAGACTTGCTTGGGACTCGGATTGGAGGGACTTGGGCAATTGTGTGGCATGCAGAGCAAGTCGAAGGACTTTATCAGGTAACTGTTAAGCAAAAACACCAATGATATCAGTTACTCGAGGGAGTTAATGATTCTAAACCGGAATTGGTTTTCATTTCCCATTTCTAGTTTGAATCAACCTTGGGGCAACTAACTGAATAGCGCAGTTTTCAATAAACAAAGTCCAAACTTCACACAGATGAGCTTCATGTGTTTGTCATGATGCTTATGTTACTCACTTGAATCCAAAGATGACTATTTTTGAGTGATCATTTGGCCACTCGCACACTGTCAGGTACAGGTCACTGTATATTTCCTCTCCAGCGAACAGGCGCACATGATGGACCTGAAGCAAACAGTAAACATGGCACAATAAACAAGACATCAAAACATGAAGCTGCAATCTGAGGTATTCAGTTAAAATACTAAGGTCTCTGTTCAAATGTGAATTTGTCAGATGGAAAACTGACCCTTCACTAAGCCCCTCCTACAAACGACTACTGTCCAATCCTACATAGGCATCCGTAACTACGCAGGAGAGGCCTGTCAAGCTCTCGGCAGAAAACAAGATGCTAAAGCAGTGTGCAAACGGGACCTGCAAGTCCAACAGACAATATCCGAGAAGCTTGGAGGTTGATGTTAATTTTGTCCTTGCCCAAGCCCAAGATGCAAGAAGAAAGATGTTGGGTGTGGATAAAGCCGTGTGGAGGACCACAAGATCAGCTGAATCCCTCCAAAATCAACAAGAACATGTATGTTTGTTCTAAGGTAAGGTGCTAACTGATGTTGCCTAACCATAGTTCAATGTGTTAGGTAAGATAACATTAGCAAACAAAAAGATCTCAATAGTAGGTTACTTCTTCTAACCCTTGAATCACTGGATAATACTTCAGCACACATGGCAAAGGTTGTTGGTCCCTTGTGTTAAAGAAACAAAAACCCACATGGTCACTGAAATAACTTGAAACTGACAAAAGTAATAATAAATACAAAATTTACAGAAAATTAACAAATGAATATCTGACATTGCTTTTAATTATGGTTCAACATAATAAAAAAAAAATCAAGAAACTGGTCTCAACATAAATGATGTTACCTTTAACTCAATGCTTTCTACTAGCAACAGATAGAGACAAATTCTGACATACTGATGTCTTTCAGCATTTTATAAACGGACACCCTAGAAATGGGCAAACACAGCGATGATGAAAGCTAACTTGACATTAGTCTAACTAAAAACAACATATATCAGCTTACACTGCTGTGCCAGAACACTGTTGTTCTTGTATCTGATTGTTTTATTTTTCAAGTGTCAACATTGAGATCAGTGCACTTTCTCCCTATGTTATTGTCCTCCTCATTGAACCGGAAACATTTGATTTGGTGAGTGTTTCTCTCAAAAACATATTGAGGATCTTGCTGCCTGCTTCGTTCTGATATCTCTGAAGAATATGTCCAAAAAATTGCAGATATTTCCTTAAGAATTTCACTCACCAGTAGTGTTAAAAACTCCATATTTCTCATTAGGGCTGAACAATTCATTGCAAATTAGATTAAATCGCAATATGGCTTGTTGCAATTTTCAAATCACAGAAGGTTCAATATTTTTAGCCAAAAATGTGTTGAACATTTTGGCATTGTGATGTAGTTTTTTGCAATTTCATGCCTATTTTTTTTTTTACCTCTATTCATACACTTTTTTCCCACTTTTGGACCATTTTTACCTTTTTTTTAACCCCGTTTTTACAACTTTATGCATATTTTGCCCCCATTCATCTTTTTTTGGCCACTGTCAGGACCATTTGGGGAATTTTTACATGGTTTTTGAAATTTAATTTCAAATTTCATTCCCAATTTTGCTGCCATAATGAATTTTCCTGAGCCACTTTTGGATTTTTTTGCCAATTTTCCCCATCTTTTTTTTTGCAATTTCATACCCATTTTGCACCTATATATTGACCTTTTTCCGCTTTCATACCATTTTTACCTAGTTTTTACAATTTCATACCTATTTTGCTTCTGTTCTTCACTTCTCCACTTTTTCTCAAATCTTTTATCCTTAAATTAATTTTATGTCGTATTGGTTTTACTATTAAAAGCTCACCTGCTTATGTTTGTTTAAGAATACATAAGATGAGGAACATTATTACAATTGCAGAGTAAATCGCAATATTGGGGGAAAAAATTGCAATTAGATTATTTTCTCAAATCGTTCAGCCCTATTTCTCATTCTAGGAGGGAAAGTTTGACAGGCGTAGCAACACTAACTAAGGGGGGCGGGGCTTAGCAAAGGGTCAGTTGGAAGACTGAGTAAATATCTGTGTCTCTACCTGTTTGAGTCGGCTGTGCAGGTTGAACTCCCACCAATAGAGATGGTAAGTATAGAAAGAAAAGTCATCATCTTCTCCGCAGTCGCTGGTGTAGGACAGCACATAGCGGCCACATTTAGTGAAGCCAAGAAAGATGTGTCTGAAACCAAAAAGGACATCACCAAAGTCACACATATATGAGCTTGAAAGATATGAACATGGCAAATCCTGAGTTTGACTTTAAAGGGACGTGTTAAAATGTTCATTGTTTTCGTGTTGCCTCACTCCCGAGTTCATGATCAGCAAATAGACCCCAGTCTGTGCATTACTGTGTGCAGTAACAAGGAAGAGAGAGCCAAAGTTAGCCCACTGCTTAGCTCAAAAACTGGGAGTCAGTGGGTAATGTTAGCCTGCCTCTGCCAACAGTCATCATATAAACACTTCAGCAAATCTAAATGGTCCTATGTGATTGTTGTGAGTCTTTTTTACCGCGTTCTGTTATTTTATCTTCTACTGTCTTCTTCATATCTTCCTCAACTCCTAAACAGAGGCTTTGTGTTGTTGACTTACTTCTGCAGTGGTTTGCGTTGGAGACATGAAGTTCATGAACGAGTTGAGTCTTTTTAACAGCTGTCATAAGTGACTCATGAGAAGTGATCTGCAGTTGTGAGTGGGCCGTACATTTGCGAGCCATTCTTAAATAGAAATTGCCAGTAAATTTCAGAATGGCTCACATTTGCCAATCAGTTCTCATCATTCACTTAAAAGAGCTGTTAAAAAGACTCAACTCGTTCATAAACGTCACATCTCTAGCGCAAACCACCACAGAAGTAGGTCAACAAAACAAAGCCTGTGTTTAGAAGTAGAAGATAATATGATGAAAGTAGAAGATAATATAACATAACACAGTGAAAAAACAAGTCACATAGGACCATTTAGAGTTGTTATAAAGTTTATCTGATGACTGTAGGCAGAGGCAGGCTAACACTACCCATTGACTTCCAGTCTTAGAGCTAAGCCAACTAGCAGTGGGCTAGCTTTGGCTGTCTTTCTTGTTAATGGACACAAAGACAAAAGAATAGTGTCTGTCTGCGTGTCAAGGACTCAAGAATCAGACAAAACATGAAAAGAAAAGAAAAAGCTGGTGTATAGCTTTAAGAAGTGTAAAAGCTATAAATAACATCAGTTGTAATAACCTCTTCTGAAGCTACAGACAGCAAACAGACACAATACATTACATTCTACGACAGCAAATAATATTAAAGAGACATAATAACTGACCCGGCTCTCAGGAACTCCTCGCTGACAATGTTTTTCAGAGGGACACACACTCGGGGTGGCAGCTTCCTGAACAGGCGCTGAGAAAACTGTCCTGACAGCTGCAGAAACAGCAAGAGGGTGTATTTAGACTTTGGTCCTGTAGCAACAGGTTTGTGTAGGGTTTACTGGAACAAAAAGAGCTTTCTTGTTTTTGGTTTACTGTCAGTTATGTTTCTGAAGATGTGGTGCATTTTAAAGGCCCTGCAATGAAGTAAGCATTAGCTGTAAATGATCTGAATCAAAAGTTTAGGCTATGAGAAAACTTTTAATGTGAAAACTTACAATTTATTTATTTCATTTTATTTGGCAAGCCTTTGCATTTTCAAGTGACAAAGAAGACTGAAACCCATTCAAAACTATGGCAACAAAGACAGTCCCAAACACTTAAAATTTGGTAATCATTTAAAGTTATTAAAAATTGTGTGTACATTTGTTTACACTGTCTAAAATGCACAAATACTGTACACTGAGGTAGTAAGAAAATGAAGTAGATTAGGATAGGAGCAATGTTTTATGCATTTATACATATATATAACTTCATTTCAGTCAGTTTCTGTACATTTTAAATGCCATAACTCATCAAAATAATGGAGATATGATCTTTTTAAAACACTAGCATTAAGTATCAGGGAAAAATGAGCTTCTGTGTTTGTGTCTGTCGACAGAATATGCAGGTAAAATAAAAACAGCTCATGGCAAAGATTAGAGCTCAGTGACTTGCAAAGATACTGACTTGACTTGTTAACTTTTGTTCCATTTCTGTCGTATTAAGCGGTTACAACGGAAGTCGTAATTTTTTAAGCAAAATATCAAACGGGAATGATGAAATGATTCAAATCTTCTTAGAATAAAAAAACAAGTTCAGTAATGAATGAATCCATATTCAGCAGAGACAGTTATGATGAAGACAGAAATATAATCTGGGTGTACATGGATTTGTCACTATCATAATTTCTTATTTAAGTCCCTTTGTCCCCACTCAGATAGCTACATCTCTGAATGTATATGCATTCAAGTGTCTGTCTGTCTGTCTATCTATCTATCTACATTTGGGTATCAATGGAATGATTAGTGGGGCTTAAGCTTCTGTAAAGTGCCTCCAGATAACACAGAGTTCTCTTAACATATCTATTTGCTTTTTTATTTTTGTGCTCTATTACACCGTATTCACTGACTCAGTCAATGGAAAGACTGCTTTCCTCCTGTCTGTTCTGCTAACATTCCTATTTGCTTTCATATTTTGTCCATCATTGCACTGTGATCACTTAATTATACCACATATGCCCTCCTCGGTTTTTTAAATACATATCATTCAGCACAACTTATTAAGGATCAGTATATGTCAAATATTCAAGCATATGTCTCGGCAAACTCTGCACTGTCTATGCTCATGTCTGTTTTGATATCAAGCTCTGTGAGCTTTTTAACTGTCCTCTTAGAAACAAATATTTCTTTTAGTTGAACTGAATAATTAACACGGTTTGCCATTTGACTACAAAGTATTGAGGCTTTTAGTCCGTCTGACCTAGCCTTATTATCAAAGCAAAGTAATATAACATAAAGTAATAAATGTACCATTTTAACAGCAAGTAATGACGATGTTGGGGATGAACTACACAGATATGATGCCTGGTGTTGTGGTCCCAACAGTGACCGGGTTCACTGATAACTGCTAGCATAATACGTCTGTGGTTTTCTCTGTAAGAACAGATGTTGAGGCAGTCAGTTTAAATATCGTGACTACTCGTATAATAAGTTTCTCTCTAACATTAGAAAAAATGAAGAATTTGTTCCAATATTCCCAGCCTTAAGAATGTTGTTACTACGACAACCACTAACTTCTTTGGCCGAAGCCCTACATTAACACGGTGGCTTCATTAACCATAACACCGGCAGAGTAATATACTCGAGATTTTAAGACACATCATGACATTGTTTAAACAGAGATAGTATTGTCACAGTAAACATATTACCATCCTCTACGTTATATCTGTGAGCTGTGGTCACAAACACATGAATTAATTCAAGCAGTGGTTTAGCTGAAGCTAAGGTAGACGTTACATCTACCGTTGGCACAGACAGTTAGCATGTTACCGGTGATGGTGGGCCCGTTTGGAGACCATATACACAAATACAGACAGATACAGAGAAAGCGAATTGAAGCGCTGAATACTTTATTGGTTTAGTACTAAGCTACTGAGCTCCCTGCCTGCCAGACACTAAACCACAGTTAGCGTTGGGCTAGTTAGCAGCTAGCCGCAGGGGCTACTGAGCCTCTCAATGGAGCAGTGGACCGATACTTATGTTTCTCTATTTGCTTTTCCGTGTCAAACAGTGTGCTAGATTCATTCCTACCCTCCCACGAGCAAGCAGCTTCACGACATGGTCTTTGTGTTTTCTTTGAGCTTTCTGTTTGCTGTCGTCCTTTTCGGATTTCGAGCTGGGCGCCATCACCCTCTGAACTGTTGTCCCTCTGTGCAGCCTGCTGCGCTCTGATTGGTCCGCAGGGCGCACGAGACTGCCCTCACCCGCCCGAGGAAGAGCCCATCAAACCAAAACAAAGGTGGGACACTGAGGAAAAGCTGCACACTGTTACCAAAAGAAGAGTCCATCACAACCAAACAAAGGTGGGACACTGAGGAAAAGCTGCACACTGCTACCAAAAGAAGAGTCCATCACAACCAAAACAAAGGTGGGACACAGACATTGGGGGACATGGAGACAAGGCTGGACTCTGGTACCAACAACAAAAGACTGGGAAAGTTGAGGAAGGTTTAAAAAGCATGTTTTCAGAACAATTCACAGGTGAGCAGGTTCATGTGAAACAGGGAGTGTCGTGTAAAATTAGCAATTAGACAGAAATGTGAAGACCTTTTAGGATTATTGAAAAACAAGAGTCAATATGTCAAAAAGTTTTAAAATTAAAAATGTTTTCAGGAGATGGTAAAAAAGAATAAAGTGGAAATATCTGAGATACAAAGTGAGAAAAAGTCAAAAGACAACAGTCAAAATGTCAAAAGGTTTGAAAGTTTTGTCATAACATTAACGGTAAAAAGGTGTATACAAATGTTGAACTATTGAGATAATACTAATATCACAACAATACTGCCAAAACCAACACACTGCAAGAATATCAAAAAGGATGTTTGATAATATAAAGAATATCAAATAACTCAAGAAAGATTAATAGTAAGATAAAATTAGTCAGAAATTTAGAGAAGCATTTATAGAACTTTACAATGATCAAGACAGAATATTCATGTTCACATCTTTAAATAAAATTTAAAACAAGACATAAAATACAAAATTATTTGACTGACAAACTAGTGCATGCATGTACGTAGCATATTTTTTAAAATTAAATATTGATATATGGGGATAGTTTATTGCAGTGATAAACTGGAGGCCCGAGGGCCAAATCAGGCCCCCCACAACTTCCAATTTGGCCCCGCAGCATTGACAAATTTTGAAAATGAGGGGAAAAACAGCTGTTTTTAGATTTTTTTGTCTGTACAAGCTTTTGAACAGCTTCCAAAACTGTTGCAATTGAAACAGTTTTATTGGGTATGACTTCATATTTGATCTGTTTTACAGACATCCACTTATCGGCCAGGATCAGCCAATATTATATTATAGCAACTGAGTTTCAGTTTCAGCCCTAAAATGTGGTGGCAAAGATATTTACCTGGCTTCATGTGGCTGCGAAGTACCGCTATCACTTTTAAAGGTTAATAAAGACACACAAATTCTGTAAAAGAAAAAGCAAATAAAATGTACATTTTAACCAAAAAATATTGGTTTTATGCATTTGAAAATCAGCCCCTGACACTCATGTCAAAAGGCAAACTGCCCCAGTACAAATGTAGTTGATGACCCCTGGTTTATTGAAAATTGATTGCAATAAGCGATGATATATTATGTATTTTCCCCTCTTCAAATAGCAGGGACGGTCGGACCTGAAATTGTCTTTCAACATTAATCTGGATGTTTCACTTCTAGAGTTTTAGACTTTCTTGAGGCAACCATGAGAAAAATCCCTCTTCCTTTAGTTTCTTTTGTCTCTTTTCAGAGAAATAATCCTCCTTATGCATCACACTTCAAACATGAGGAGTAAACATGAACCAGTATGCTTCATGTAATACAGAACAGATTTGCTTCATCAGCTCACAACCATCTCCCAAAAACAAAGCAGTCAATGATGAAAGAAGAAAACAGGTCATTTCAATGTTTTTATTTAAGTATTTAAAAACAAGCTGTAAAAAATAACATAAAAAAAAAATCAGCATACATTAACAGAACTAATCGGAAAAAAATATAAACAGAGGGCGACCAAACACACAAAACATACATGCTTACACAACTAGCCTGCACACAGTAAGACGCGAATCGTCTCATCACAGCCACACGTTTCTGTTCAGTAGCATTCACTTTGTACAGACGCGCACAAACCCCCTTATGGAAAAGAATAATTACAGAGAATAAGAGTTAAACTAAAAAAAAGATGATGGCAGGAAGAAAATACCCCTGCAACTTAAACACTGGGAATGTTTTCTTTAAAAATGAAGTTTAAAAAAAAGTACCAAGAACTAAAAAAAGAGAGATCTGTCCTTTTAATCAACAAAAGTTATATTCAAAATACTGCTAGAGTGTTGTCCTCTCAAATTGATGGGAAAACTCTTGAAATGTGAGTCAACTTGAGATATTGTTGTGCTAGCTTGCAAGCAGAGATGCTTATTTCACATTTTTTTAAATTCAGATGAACAAGACGTGTGTGATATGAAGGGACGAAACAAAACAACCAGTGACGGTTTTTAGTGCTTGATTGATGCTTGAGCAAAATGTGTTCCCTTTTCCTTTCCTGTTTTGACTTTCTAAAACAAACAAGAAGGTCAATAGTTAAAAAAGTCTGTGTGGATGAGTAAGCCTGGGCCATGTCTTGTGAAAGCCAAAAAGGAAATCTGATGATAGAAAAAAAAAAGTGTCCACAGAGCCGCTGCAACCGTCCATCGGATTGAGTCACTCAGTTACTGGGCCTGGAAGGAAACAGGAGACAAATGATCATTTAGCCTTTGATTTGTAGGTTTTAGTTTTTTTATTTCAATATTTCACCACCATTATCTACCGCTTTGCCTAAAGGATTCAGTACAAAAATGTCCTAAAATTAGAAGAAAAAAAACCCCAACCATATCTCATAGGGAAAAACAATCAAATATCCTCTCTTCATAAGATCATATTAGGGATGTAACGGTATGAACATTTCATATCACGGTTATTGTGACCAAAATTATCACGGTTATCATTATTATCGTGGTATTGTTGCAATGTGCTCAAAATGTTGAAAGAAGTACTTTTACACAGTCTTGAAATCATTTTACCCCCTTAATATTATAATTTTAACAGTCCTTTTGTCTTTTTTGTTAACAATTATGTGAGGAAATGTCCTATAAGTAAATTTGTTTAAAAAATTTCATTAGAAATAAAAGTAAACAATTCTTGCAAGTATTTGTCATTATTTCGTGATACATGCTTAAACTGTGTGTAATTACAAGAATTGAAAACAACAAATTTGTACTTCATTTGTACAACAAGCTACGTATGCGCGCCTCTGTATGCGACACACGGTTGCTTCATCAAGGGGCAGACGCACACAGTGTCGCCTTTTTCAGGCAATAAGCAGCATCACCATGAGTTACTGACACAGTGTGGTGATCAAACACAGTATAACGATAATTTTAAAAGGACACGGTAATGATTACCGTGGGAAAATTTACTGCGGTTTACCATCATACCGGTAACCGTTAGATCCCTAGATCATATAAACATTAACATTCTTGTTCATGCTTTTCAAAAAAACCTACACACCACTACATGAGATGTAACACAGGAGAGGGTTAAAACAGAGGCTTGGATATTTAACTGTGTGCAGGGCTCGACAGTGCGAGGAGGCACTCGCATTTGCTACTAAAAATATTACAGTGCGAGTTGTGATTTGCATTTGGTAGCACCTGTGCGACTATGAAAAATGACCGTTAAAAAGATGTTTTATCTTGTGTTGAATACGTTGGAAGTTGTGGCCGGTGGTATTCCTGAACGCAGCCTCAGCTGGAAACATGTTCAGCTTTGAAACGTTTGTTTTGTTGACCTAACTGCGGTGCTAGCTAGCCTTCAGTACATCCGACAAGCCTGCACCGCCCTGCGCGAGGTACAGACAAACATAAGCAGGTGCTCCCAAAGCCTCATCTCGACCAATCACAGCGCACAGTGGGACTGGTTGCCGGGCAACAAACACTGACAGAACAGCGAGCGTCATTTTAAAACTATTTCAGAAGAAAGACCAAACCAGCAATAACCAAATAACTATGAAGCCTATCAGTTGTTATTTCAAAAGACCAACAAAAACAGAACATGTGGACTCTGAATTGAGGCAAGAGGATGAAATGGAGCAAGGAGGCGAATTTGACGGTGAGGAAGAGATAGTGTTAGCTTCAGACGCTGTGTCACGCCAGAGAGAGTTAATGACGTTACTGCCGTTGCACATGAATTCACTGTAAGTGTATGTTTGTCACTTTCGAGTGTATGTTTTTCATTCAAATAAATTTAATGATTCTGCTTACAAATGCCTCTTCGTTGACCGCATATCTTTGTATTGAAGAAAAACACACTACATGGTAACTTTTCATCGTGCTACTAAAAATGTTTGTGTGCTCCTAGATTTTTCAACTTAATAGCACCTGTGCTACTTGGGAAAATGCTAAGCGTCAAGCCCCGACTTTGTGTGTGTTGTGTAGTTTTGTATGGGTCTAAACTTGGGTGGGGTATATCCAGCAACTTCACGATACGATGCACATCCTCATACACATAGATTGTGAATACAGACGCTCTTAACATGCTTAATATCTTAATATAAACATCTTAATATGCTCTTAACAAAATTACCAACAAGGTTGTTTTTTTAGTACAAGAAGCAAAATAACAAGGATGAGTTTTAAATGATTTTACAACTTAAGAATCTTAAATTCAGGTCGTCAATGATCATAGACCTGGCGACATTACCAGTCTCTTCCTTGTTAGAGCACACACAGTTTAAAGATTGGAGTCTGCTTGTCATGGACTCTGTAGTGAGGCAGGACAGACAAAAAAAAGTTGGCATATCCCTTTAAGTCTGATATACTCATCTGTCACAGCTCTGCCATGGCCTTCACTACAGATCTGCAAACCATGAACCGACACAGGTGCATGTCAAGCTACCTGCAGCACAGCAACAGGTCTCTGCCAGTCTGAGGTAATATTTTGTGTATTTTAATTGAGAGGCTGCAAAAGAACCAACATGCTGAATTCACTTGCTGATATATCAGAGGTGTATTTCATAATTTTTGTTCATTTAGTGGCCAAACAATGTCTGAAAAATCCCTGTCTTCGGTACCACCAGCACACAAGTGAAGCCTGTCAGGTGGTTATCTCAGACCCTGTTTACAGTGCACCATGCCAGACAACTCCATAAAAACCTTTTCGTGTCTTGGCAGATTATGTCAGGGAGTCAAACCATATCGAAGATGCAAGGCCTGCCGGTCTTGTCAAATTGGTGTCATGGGCCATCCCAAGACAATGCAATTTAAGTCACACTAGATCATTTGTTGTTTTTACATCCATCAGGCGACAGGCTGCAACAATACAGTCAGGCCAAAGTCTGGCTAAAACTGTGTAGTCTGATCTGACCACAGTTGGAACTATGAACCACAGACCTGATCACAGCATCTTGTTGAAAGTTCAGCAATGAAGACAAATGTGGTTCTCTCAGCAGGTAACTGTTTTACTTGACCTTAGTAAGCAGAAGCTGAAGTCTTATGAGCGGCCTTTGTGTTACCTGTTGTCCCTGCTGTGGACCAGCGACCTGTCCAGGTGCTTGTCCTCCCTGTCCATAGTAAGCAGCCTGCTGTCTGTAGTACTCGGCCCAAGCTGCACTGTAGTCCTGCTGGCCTCCAGCTGCAGCTCCTCCTGCTGCTGCTGCTGCTGCTGCGGGGGCTGCTGTGCCTGGAGCAGCTGCTGCCCCTGCAGCTGGCTGGGCTGGAAGAAGAGGAACATGCGTTATACTCTAATTCCATTCTTTTTGAAAACTCTTAGTACCAAAAGGTAAAACAAATAAACTATGATGCATTACCAATAGGGGCGTCCAGATCTGATATTGATTGGTTCCGATATCAGCAGAAAAACAAATATCAGATTATATGATACATGAAGTCCATTCTAATTAATGTTTTATTTATTTTAGTTGTACAATATGTTTATGCTTATTCTTAAGTTAAGCACAGAGGTTATTTTGCAATTTAGAAATATATATTTTTGTTTTTACTGAATTTCTTGAGGTTACTTTTCAGGATCTTCTAATTAATTTTTAATTTATTTTATTTAATTGTACTACAGTCTTATGTTTCAGGTCAAAATTTATTGACCTAATTTGTTAATAACAAATGGGTCAGTTTTCCTCATACCTACTCTCGCTGACTACTGTTGTCTGTTTGAGTAATCTCACTTGATCAAGCCTTTTCTTAGAGTCCATACTACAAATAAGTAATAAAAGTCTGTTTGATTTCTGCTGGTATTGTATTGGATCGATATCGGTATCGGCCAATACTCAAGGCTGCACTATTGGTATTATATTGGAGGTGAGATAGTTGTATTTGGACAGCCCTATTACCAATGACACACACCCATGTCACACAGACTCAAAGACGCTTTACAAGATAAAGGATAAGAGTTAGGGTTAAGGTTAAAACAATGTATAGTGATAGCAAAGTTACAATAAGAACACCAAGCCAATAAGCATCTTTAAAAAAAACAGTTTAAAGTAAAAATTACAAGTTAAAGTTGTGCAAAACAGGTGTATTTTTAATTTGGTCCTGTAGGTGATAGGGACAGTGGTGTCCCAGATGTGTTGTGGGAGTGAGTTCCAAAGGTAGGGGGCGGCAATGTCCCCCCCCCAGGTCTGATGCTAGGTCCTCGGGACGGTCAGGAGGTTTGCGTCAGAGGAGTGGAGGGAACAGGAAGGAGTGTAGGGGTGGAGCATATCTTTAAGGTAAGAGGGGGCCTGGTTATGGAGTGCTTCATGGGTGAGGAGGATTTTGTATGTGATGCGGTGTGTGATTGGGAGCCAGCGAAGGGGTGATGTGATCACGAGAACGGGTATGGGTGAGGAGGCGGGCGGTGGAGTTTTGGATTAAGAATGAGTCTGAGGGTTGGTGGATATGTAGAGTTGAATGTCGTCGGCATAACTGTGATAATGGAGACCATGGCGATCTGACCAAACTGAAGGAGGTAGAGGCTTAAGAGGAGAGGACCAAGCACCGAACCCTGAGGGTCAACTTGGCACAGGGGAGCCGTACGGGAGGAGCTGTTATCAATGAAAAAGAACTGTTTATGGTCAGTGAAGTACGATGTCAGCCAGGTGAGGGCATTGTCTGAGATTAGGAGAAGAGATTAGAGGCTGGAAAGTGGGATGGGGTGAATATGGCATCCTTCTTATACCAAGCACTCAGGAAAATCACCATACTCTCCATTAAATCTGATGTAGAAGCCTCACTTAACTGTCTGTTCTTAAATAAAAAAAATAAAAATAAAAAAAAAACAGTAAACCTACTATACAGGAGTGTGAGCCAGAGGTCCCTATTTCCATTAGAAAAATAAATGCATATTTACTTTAAACTAAATTCTGTTCAATAAATCTGTTTTAAAAATTCAAAAACAGCTTTATATTTTCCTTTCCCTAATGACTATCGTTTGCCTCAAGCAGGAAGTGAGGTATGCCATAAAGCAGTCAAATCAGTAAATTTTTTTTAGTTGTTTAGTGTGAAGTGCTTCTATCATCCACACTGAAGTTACATAGTGCCAGTGAAGGCGATAGAGATCTCAGACCATGACAGAGGTGTCATTCAACCTGTTGTAAGGTGATGTACCATCACAATGACTCTAGAAATATTATAATAGGGTGGAAAAACTACGTAGTGTTGGTTTAAACACTGTCTCATCTGTTAACACTTACTCATGCCCATCTTCTTGTAGTACTCTTCCCAGGCTTTAGTGTAGTCCGGCTGACCTCCAGCGGCCTGTGCAGCCTGGCCCTGGTCTCCTGGAGCTGCTGCAGCTGGAGCCCCTGGAGCCTGGCCTGGCATGGCACCCCCTGGCTGTTGCCCATAGTACTGCGCGTAGTAGGCTGCCCACGCTGCGTTTGGGTCTGCCGCTGCCTTACCTGAGGTGGAGGAACAAAAACATTACTTTTTTTAGGTCTGTGGCTGCAAAATAAAAGCTAAAGGATGGATTTTAGGAGCAGAAGGAACTCACTTGGATCATGGGGAGCTGGAGCTTGCCACTGCTGATAGGTATTTCCCCAACCCTGTGGACAGAACTGGGGACCACCAGGAGGACCCCCACTACAGAAACAAGAGAATGTTAAAATATTTTAATTGTTTCTGAAGAATGAAAAGAAAATTCCAGCTTTCAAGGTTTGTTAGAAGAAAGTACTTACTGAGGAGCACCACCAGGGGGCCCTGCATTGTAGGGGTTAGGATTATACGGACCACCCATTGGACCACCTGGTCCACCCGGGCCTCCTGGACCAGGACCTCCACCCACTGGACACACTGGAGCCTGAAAAAGCAGTGGGTTGGTTAAGATAAAGGGAAGAGAGTTTGTCATAGCCTGTTTTAGACCTATACTCCATCTCTGCTCTCTTGAACACACCTCAATCTTCTCTTCTATGAGCTGCTTTGCGTGGTCGATCTGTTGAGGAGACCCTCTGATGATGAACAGTTTGAAGTTGGGGTCGCCGTTGGGCGGTGGCTGACGAGACATTTCAACAAACGCACCGGTCTGTTGGTTGATGGCTTTGACGTTTTCTCCTCCTCTACCGATGACGAGCCCGCATTTGTGAGCGGGTATGGAGAAGGTCATCTCTCCTCCCGGGGGACCCCAGTTCCCCTGACCTCTTCCCCGACCTCGCCCTCCAGGTGGCATTCCTCCACCAGCGCCTGGGGGTCCCTGTTGAGGAAGAACACTCTCTCAGTCTGTGTTCTGCTGTCAGATCACAGAAAACATGAATTCACAGCCTGCCCCTGCACTCTGCACTCACCTGCCCGCCCTCCTCTCTGGCACGGATGCTCTGGAGCAGGTCAGTGATGATGGAGGCTGCATGCTGACACTGGTCGGGTGGACCCATGATGTGGGCTATCTTATCAGGGCCTGTGCCATCGTCTGCCATGGAGGATGAGGAGATGGGCATCAGTAATCAGCTCAACACAAAACAACTGATCCCACCGGTGATGTTTCTTAATATTGTTTTTTTACACCACATCACAGATCTGTGACGTTACCTTAGCAAAGTTTATTCTACTACAGGGTTCCCACTCTTTTCTAGAAATCATTTTCCAGGACTTTTCCAGGACATTTTCCAGTGTCACACAACCAACTGAAGTTACATTGTTGCTGTTTTCAATTCTAGTTAGCCTTCCAAAAAACAAGATTAGAGGTTGATGAACGATATCTCTAGCTATTGATCATATTGATCTTAAAATTTCTTTGTTTCTAACTCTCCAGCATGAGCATTGTCTGTTAGCTCTCTGTTTAGTCTGGCTTTTATGTGTCTTACCATTATAAACTTACGGTTATACATATTTTTGTAATTCTTATTTACTCCGCTTTTTTTATAAATAGGTTTTGTTAATTTAGCCTGAATTTTATTTTGTCGTTTTTTTATTATTTCTTTTTGTCCCCATTGTTTTCAGTTTTTATATTTTATGCCTTAACTTGCATTATTTTACCTACTCACATTTCTGGCTACCTGTACATTAGTTACCAAGTACATATTTACTTCATTTCCTATGTTTCAAGTGAGAAGGAAGACAAATAATTTTCCAGGACAATTTAAGCTTTTCCAGGACATTTAATTTTTTTCCTCATTTTCCATATGTTTTCCATGACTGGAAAATTGGGCAATCATTTTCCAGGTTCTCCAGGACGCGTGGGAACCCTGTACTAGGCTGCATAAAATACTCCTAAAGCTGGGTACACACATGAGGATTTTCTAAAGCTGAAGAAAATTTTTATCCATTAGAGACCCCACACACGAAGATCAAAATCAGGCAGTGAACAGTTTTGATCATACTGTGTGTGTGTGTGTGTTCCGATACTCTCAACACAGCTCACCACACACATAACCATTCTGTCCAACCACCGATCTAGAATTAGTCCTCCAACACAGAAACCTCTGTGATCAAACGTGATCTAACAAAAACAAAAAAGAAACGTAGCGAAAACAGGAAGACAAGCAACATGGGAGAGGACATATGAGAAGAAGGAATGATGGTGGTCTTAGGACTATTTTTGACAGAAAAATCCCAGACTAAAAAAAAAAAAAAAGATCATGGAAATATTCCTAGAGACAGCGTGAACACATGAGCTTATCCTCCATTTCTGATGTCCACCAAACGTTATGTTTCAGGTCGACCATGCTTGTTGTTATTTATGCCCGTTTCCTTTTTCCTCAGTCTGCTCACTTCTTGATTAGCTACATTCTGTTCTTACAATTCATGGAGTTGTCCGTTTTCCCCAAACAAAGATTTTTGGTTGCAAATATAGAGCAAGTTTCATATTTATACTTGTCCGCCGCCACATGTTTTGGAGCAGATTACTGAGACAAATTCACTCTTACCAAATCTCAGACCACAGGATGATCTTATAGGATAATCTTATGAAGTAGAAGATAATCTGACACTTGCCATCTGTGGTAGGGAAGGGAGAAAGTTGGGACAAAAACAGTCTGATAATCTTTATGCGTGTACCCTGCTTAAAGGTGCAGTGTGTAGAAATCAGTGACATCAAGTGTTCAGATTTTGGAATGAGTCCATCCTTTACCAAACTATTGCCTCACCAAGTGACAAGAGCCAATGAAGACCAAAAAGGATCGTGAGCAGGGCATCATTTACAACTGTCACAAGTTGGGTTTTTTTCATTTATAATAGTAACCAATATTTTTATAGATTGGTCTATTAAGATTATAGGTTTTATAAACTTTTGTAGCCTCGTATTCAAAAATCGTGTTTCCCTTTTAGTCCCAAAAACCCACCCGTAGACAACATGGTGGATCATTATGTCAGCCTCCACAGAGGGGAGACCCACTGTACATAAATATAAAAATCTTTCTATAACTTCATAAAAATAAAATGAAAGTTTAATGAGGATGATTGTACAGCTATTTCAGGGATTTCATATACAAACAGAAACATTACATCCTATATTCAACGTTTCTGTTCGGCGAACTTCTACACTCTACACCTTTTGGCTCTTTTCCACTAGCACACCTTGGCCCTACTCTACTTGGCTCTACTCGATTTGCAGCGTGTCTCCACTAGCCTGGTACCTCCTAAATCAAGCTAGTTTAGTACCTACTCCGCTCTGGTTCTAAGGGAGCCGAGTCGATACCAAAAGATGACGTCACTGACTGCCGGCTACTGATTGGTCAGACAATGTCGTCATCGATGAGTCGTGAGCGCGACGACCTAGCATGCTAGCGGTAGCTACCGTTAGCTTACCCTCATACGTCTTTTCTTTGCAGCTCGATTGCTCTCGTCCTCGGCTTCAATCTGTTGTATAGCTTCCAAAACTCTCCTGTGCTTCTCAAGGGGTATTTCTTCTTACCACCTGCAGCCTTCTTCTGCTTTCCTTTTTTACTCAGTTTGTGACAAAAAGCCACAGAGTGTTGTGTCGTGCTCAAAATGACCGCAGAGCCGCTCTCTGTTCACAGCGACACTGCACGCCGTTGGGCAGGCAACTGGGGCTAATGGAAAAGCAGCACAAGGCGATTAGAGTAGAGCCGGGTAGAGTCGAGTAGGGCTAGTGGAAAAGGGACATTTGTGTCTTTTTCTGGCTCATGTTGCTGAGGTAAGACGGTGAAGTTATAAAAGTTGAAATTTAAGCAAAGATGCAAGACTCCACATCAACAGGATGAGAGGTGAGAAGTTAAAAATATTTTCAAATGACATTGGCAAATGCAAGGATCTATTCAGATGCTCAATAAACAGGGACAAAGTTTAAATTTGAAGCTTCAGCCTTCAGACAGTTTGCTGCGGATCAGTGTTAAAGGAGTACTCCGACTACTTTGGACCCACGCCCTTTCCCTATCATTGACATAGTGAGACAAGCTCAAAAATACCTTTTTTGTGTCTCTGCGTCCAGTGGCTGGCTCCCAGCTGTTAGCTCCGTATGTAGCTTAGCTCAATGGCTGGAAGTCAATAGGAGTCAGAGCCGGACTGACAAAAGTGGACAAAATACTCCTTGCAGTGGTCTAGTGGAGGGCGTATTAGCAGGTGAAGTAAATCCAAATGGTTATAAAACATTTTAAAAGACGTGTTTTCTTTCTTAAATCCGTTAAAATAACGTTTTGATACACACACAGAACTGCGCATGCGCAGAGCTCCGGGGACCGGAAGTAGGAGCCAGACTGAGTACTGCGCATGCGCAGGTCTGTGTGTGTATCAAAACGTTATTTTAATGGATTTAAAAAAGAAACACGTCTTTTAAAATGTTTTATACCTATCCTGATATACTTTAGGTGCTAATAAGCCATCCTCTGGACCATTGTAAGGAGTATTTTGTCCACTTTCGTCAGTCTGGCGGCTACTTCCGGTCCGCGGAGCACTGCGCATGCGCAGGTCTGTGTGTGTATCAAAACGTTGTTTTAACGGATTTAAGAAAGAAAACGAGTTGGCTTATTAGCACCTAAAGTAAATCAGGATGGTTATAAAACATTTTAAAAGACGTGTTTCTTTTTTAAATCCATTAAAATAACGTTTTGATACACACATGGACCTGCGCATGTGCAGTACTCAGTCCGGCTCCTACTTCCGGTCCCCGGAGCTCTGCGCATGCGCAGTTCTATGTTTATTAAAACGTGATTTTAACGGATTTAAGAAAGAAAACACGTCTTTTAAAATGTTTTATAACCATTTGGATTTACTTCACCTGCTAATACGCCCTCCACTGGTCCACTGCAAGGAGTATTTTGTCCACTTTTGTCAGTCCGGCTCTGACTCCTATTGACTTCCAGCCATTGAGCTAAGCTACGTACGGAGCTAACAGCTGGGAGCCAGCCACTGGACGCAGAGACACAAAAAAGGTATTTTTGAGCTTGTCTCACTCTGTCAATGATAGGGAAAGGGCGTGGGTCCAAAATAGTCGGAGTGTTCCTTTAAGGAATGATTCAGTAACTCACCTGGTTTAAACTGAATCTTCACACCAGCATCACTTTGGATCTTCTTGATCATCTCCCCACTTCGACCAATCACAACTCCCACAGAGTGACGGGGAACAGCTATCTGTTGAGTTAAATGCATCGATTATTAGAAGAGCTGTAAGCCATCTTCTCGCACCAATACTTGCTAATCCATCCTAAGTTTCATAAAAACAGTCCTCTGCCACATCAGCCCATTTATTCTGTATATATATATATATATATATATATATATATATATATATATATATATATATATATATATATATATATATATATATATATATATATATATATATATATATATATATATATATATATATATATATATACACACACATATATACACACACACACACACACATATATATACATATATATATATGTCTGCTGTGTTTGCTGGAGTGAAGCTTTTCTCTGACTACTTACGTCGATGCCTCCACCTCCTCCTCCTCCTCCCATCCTTGAACCGTATTCATTCCTGTCTCCAAAACCTGCGTGATCCCTTTCTCGTAGGATCTCATTCACCAGTTCTTTTGCTTGCTAAAAACAGGAGGGAAACGGCATGAGTACTACAAATGAAAAACATCTCCTCCTCTGCCAATAACCACTGCCCTCACACTGACAGAGTACCTGCACTTTGTAGGGGTCTCCAATGATGCGCAGGGGTTTATCAATGTTGGGTGGCTGGGATCCATCTTGAATAAGAATCATTTTAACTCCAGCTCGCTCCTGAGATTTTGCAAAAGGGAAAGGTTTTACACATATAAAACTGTTCCAATCAAGCATGTTAAACTGATTCATAATTATCTTCACAGTTGGTTTGAGCAATGCATTAGCAAAACCTTAAAAGGTCATTTCTCTCTAAAAACACACTAAAACCATGTGATTTATGTGAATATAAAGTTCCATGAGCATATCCTGTGGTTCTGACCTGTAGCTGTTTGATGGTTTCTCCTCCCTTGCCGATGATGAGGCCAGCCTTTCCTGCAGGGATGATCATCTCCTGCATGGATCCTGTCTGTTGCCCGTTAGTCGTCTCATGTCCCCGGGACACGATATCGTCTATGAGTGCCTTGGCTCTCCTGAGTAAATTAAAAATAGAAACATTAAGGGATGAGAACCGACAAGAGTTACTGAGAACAATTCCAATACAATAAAATAGTGATTATTGTAATTAATCTTTTTCAATGCCCTTAGTAATTAATGTGGATTTTCCATGGGTAAGAGTAGACTAAAAAAAAGTATCAAACAAAAAGCTCTCCCAAAGTCCACTACACTTTGGGATGCGTTTTACACCCTTGCTTGAAGCCACTGACACGGCACACTGTATTGTTTGCATCATATCACGTTTCAGTCTGATTCTGTTTTTATTCGTCATGAACACTTCCATGTTTTCACTGCCATTATTGCCGACTGCCTCTTGTGAGAGCAGGGCTCAGCGTTTGCAGTTATCATTTGAGCACTATGGCTTCCTTATTAATAAGCATTCAAGTATTCATTCATTTTAATTGACCCACTTCTAGGACTGGGTATCGATTCCAATTTTCTGGATCTATTCGATTCGATATTACAAGGTCTCAAATCGATTTGATTCAAGATTCATTTGGATATTTATTCAGTCTGGGATATTTTAGTTAAAATAGTGCTGCAAATTTAAAAAGTGACCTTTTGACCTGGTACATCATTAAAAATTGTTTTAACATGAAGAACTAAACCCAAAGCAGTTACATTAATCATATTTTAATGATATGCATTAAGGCACATTCTGCATATTACTTGTCTTTAGTCCAACTCATATTTTCCTTTGTACTTGTTAAATCTAAAATACTGTACATCCAAACATCAGCTTTTAAACTTGCCAGTGGTGTCCATATAGTGCTTCCACCATGTTTGTTTGCAGTAACATCTCATGAGATCTTGTTCAGTAGAAAGCAACGCTAAACTGCTTCTCTGCACATCCAAAGAAGAAAAAACTACCCAAGTTAAAAGATCGATCTTCGGATGTTATGGATCGATTATGAAGCAGTTATAGGAAAATCGATTTAAATCTATTAAATTGATTTTTTTAACCCAGCCCTACCCACTTCACTAACTTCTCCATAGACCATGCCATCTGTGCGGGCTCACTTGTAGTTAAGTCCATCAATAAAGAAAAAGGGATGGTAGTTTAAATAAGGGTTTAAAAGTAGGGATGCAACAATACACCTAACCCAAGGTTTTGCACATTTACCTAGTTTTCTGTTTGGTTTTGATGACTTGCCGTTTTCGTTTTAATTCTCTTCTATTCTAAAGCATTTTAGGACATTTAGAATTTATTTCCTAAACAATTTCTTTATTTCTTTTTACTGCAAAAACAGTAATAAATACGACCTCCACATGATGGCAATTTTTAAACTTTTCAGGCAAAGTTCTTAATATATCTAATATGAGACACTTTTACTCACCATCCTAAATGTCATATTTCTGAGTTGACTTTGAATGCATCATGTTACATTACTGCCTGCTTGTAGAGTCTTAGGCTTTTTTTTTTTTTACGTCTTGCCTCATTTGCCATGACAAGCAGATAGTCATCATTCTTTTGACTATGTGTGCAGTAACAACAAAGAAATGGACAAAGCTGGCCTATGGCTAGTTAGCTGAGCTCAAACACTGGGAGTCAATGGGTAGCATTAGTCTGATGTTATTTGTAGCTTTTACACTTCTTTTTTTCTATTCCTGTCTTGCCTGAATCCCAAGTCCATGGCACTTAGACGCTCTTCTTTTGTCTTTGTGTCCACTAACATGAAACAAACAGCCAAAACTAGCCCACTGCTAGTTGGCTTACCTCTAAGACTGGAAGTCAGTGGGTAGTGTTAGCCTGCCTCTGCCTACAGTCATCACAGAAACTATTCAGCAGCACTTAACAGTCCTGTGTGCTTGTTCTGACTCAGTTTTTTCTTACCATTTTTTGTCATCTATTTTTTGACGAGGATTAGCAATTTCTCATTTTCAAGGACGTACATACAAAACCAAACTGCAGGGTGCATGTGCAAACAATGGATGGATGTTCTTGCACCAAAATGCTACACTGTCACATGACTCAAATGCTGGACTGTGTTCTCCTTCTCCCACCAAAGATAAAAAGAATGACCTAACATTGTCAGTGTGGGTGCATATTGTTGTCTTCTTCTAAGGAACAGTGTAATTTGGCCCAACTTTTGATCACAATTGCAACTCAGGATGTGAGATTCCTCATCCCGGGGCAGATTCACACAAACACAGCAGGGCAAACACAGAGAGAGCAGGGCAACAACGCATGAAAGCTGTTGGTACTCAAAACTGAAAGTACTGCAGTTCACATGTGTTGATCCATGAATGTTGTAAGAAACGGTTACATATTTCAGGCCTGTTTACACGAGACTAGATTCCATATTGTGTTTTCACCTCCTGTTTACACAGGAACGGTGCCTGGAGTGCCTGAATCTGCAAACTTTTGAAACCAGGGTCCAGAGTGGAAAGTTTTGAAAACGCATTGCATCAGAGCATGCGCAGTACTCTTTCACATGAAGGCTGCGCACGCATACCAGGCACAACAACAGCTTTGGCTGTCTACCGAGTAACATGTGTGCTGCTGACTGTGCTCAGTTTGTTATCCAGACAACAAACTCCAACGTCTTTGTGTGTCCACTCGCCATGTATCTGTAGAAACCTACATAGCCGTCAACTGGACTGGCATGCACACCACAGCATATTCAGCTGTTCTGATGTCTCATAGTGAACACGAATTACTTTTGAAACCACAAAAGGGGGAAATTTTGCTTTTCAGGTCAGACTTCCTCTGTGTAAACAAGCTCTCATTTAGAATTGTTGCATCCTTAGCTTTCAGTTCCTTATAATCTGTCTTTATACCGAGAAAACCCTGAAAGCTGCGTTGTATAAACAAGACGATGCTATTATTGGACTATGGCCCTCAAATGTACAAAAGCCCACCACCCCTGATTTCCTCCTTCAATATAAAAGAACAGCATGGGAGCGACCATGTTAGCCAGAGACTTTGGTCAAGTCATTATCATGTAAGAGTAACTTGGCACTGTGCTGCTCACGTGCAATATGAATGGTGTTATTTGTTTGTACAACTTCTTTTGTTCACATCCAGGTCTGAGGAGATTACAGGCATTAAAGGACGTAGTAATTAACTACAGCTTTAGAGGGTACACAAGGCAGGTGGAGAGGTTAGAGTTTAAAAGGGAACAGCAGCCTGTATCAATAAGTTATCACACATGAATAAAAAAAGGTATTTATCCAGCATGGGAACTTGGCCTGATTAGTTTTCAGGCTTGAATTATTTAGCCAGTTGAGCAAGGGCATTTCCGCTAGATACTCAGAGAATTTCCAGGAGAATTCACTGTTTTGTGAACATCAACTTACTGTACAGCATCTGGGGATCCCGTCAGAGAAATACTTCTTTCTGAAAGACCAGCACTGTCTGTAACAGATGTAAAAGATCACCTCAAGAGCAGCTTGACAACATTCAGGCTTTATTCACATAACAAAGTTAACACTTAACTCACCATGAGCAATCTGGACCTTACAGCCGGACTCCTGCTGGATTTTGTTGATCTGTTCACCTCCTCGACCAATGACTAAACAAAAGGGACACATAAGTTTTAGTTTATCATGTGATGCAACAACATCTTTTACGATTTAGGTAATTCATGTTCATGTACTCACTGAGACCAACCATGCCATCAGGCACCCTGTGCTCCTCTGTCATTGTGTTGGGCCTTACACTGCAAAAAAGAAAAGCACGATGCATAAGGGAGTCATTCTTGTTCTTAACTATAGGCAAACATGCTCATGTAACAGACACAGTAAAAATAGCTGGTTACCTCTGTTGAGAAAAGGCGGCCAGCTGAGCTGAAATAGCTGTAAGAGAAGGAGAAAGTGGTGAGTGGTTGGAAAACAAGCAGAGTGAGTCAACACAGCAGGATCAATCCGTGTTTGACATACATGAAGAAGAATCTCTCTCGCTCTGTGATGCCATCTTCTTAGCATTGGGTTCATCTGGAGACAGAAGAAAACAGTCTTAATGTGGGCAAACACATGAGGACGAGGCCCTGTTTATACAAACATTAACATGGATCAGTGTTCACTTTGGACGTTCAGATACTGAGATGACGGCGTGTGATCACAGTCCATCGGCTGTGATGTGTTAATTGGGGACATGTCACTTCCAAGTGCTGACTCGTAAGTGACATGGAGCTGGCTCTCAGCTCAGAGATAGTTTCCATTTCTATTAAGGATGCACAATATTGAATATTTACTCATGTCCTATATGTAGATATTTCAACACTCATTATCACAGATTCTGAAATTAGTACTAACATTTCCGTCAAGAGCACAGGGCCTTCACTTTCCTAAAATGGCCCTGTTCCTCTCATGGGAACAGTCTACTCATCTTAGAGACAGATGTGAAGCAAGAAAATTGTTTTGTTCATTAGTTACTTTTGATTAATTCAGGTTTAACATTCAGTGATGAGGTAAACCATTATGGTATATTTCTACCATTTGTCAACACTGAAGCCAATAACATGGAATAAATGTGGCCAACATCTGCAGCCAATAAACTGGCAGTAAAATTAAAGACGTTAATTTTCTAATAATCGATGTTTAAGGTGGGCACGTGCCGATACCAATATCTGACCATACATCCCTATCTTTAGTGAAAATAAATAATAGCCACAAGAACACCAAATCAAGACCTAGAATTTAATAATAATACTACATTTTATTTAAAAGCGCCTTTCTTTGCACCCAAGGACACTTTACAAAATACATAATAAAAACACACTGCATTAAAATCACAATTTAAAATAAATAAAAACAACATACAAGAGTGACACAGTTAAATGAGGGTGGAAAATTAAACAGAATATGCAGTTTGGAACAAGTGGGTTTTGAGTTTTGATTTGAAGTGGGGAAGAGAGTCAATGTTTCTGAGGTCTGGGGGGAGAGAGTTCCAGAGCTCAAAGCAAGACTCCAACATTTTTTTGCTTTCGTCTTGCCTGACTCCCAAGTCCATGACAAGCAGATTGTCACATATTGTAACACTTAAAGACAGTGGGAAGTGTTAGCCTGCCTCTGCCAACAGTCATCAGATAAACCCTTTAGGAACTGTTAATGGCCCTGTGTGCTTGTTTTGGCTATTTTTTTTAACCCTTTATGTTGAAGTATGTTAGTATTATCTTCTAATATTATCTACAAAATGTTTAATCCTTTAATACTGAGCTGAGCCAAATTATTCAGATCTCCTACAAAACGATAAAACTCCAGTCACTGAGTACATCTGAATGGACATAAACAGACCAGTTAATTTTGCATATATTTTGGATGCCAGACTACTGCAGATTCAAGGTTCCAGGTTTTCAATGCAATGACAGATTATTGTTTAATAAGGATCAGTACTTACTGAGACTACACAACCAACTGAACAGGACGGTTCAGGATATTTAAAGACAGGCTGTAGCCTGAACATGAGCCACAGTGATGGGGATCAGCTCGACTCCTGTGCAGAAATAATCAGCACAGAAGTTAAAGCTATATCTTGCTGTGCAAACCTACCACCTCCTTTTTAGGTGAAAACAAGCCACAGAAACAGCGCCAGGTGATAGCATGCTGTATCCTTTACTTGACAACAACTTACTTTTCCACTACAGAGGCACTTTGCTTTGGCACTGCTTTGCAACACAGACAATGTGCCCCAAGTGTACAGGCCATCACTGATTCCTACTTTTTGTTTTTTGAGCACTCCAATATTACATCCCAAAATAATGATTAGCTAAATGTACATATGTTCAAGGATGATCATGCTGAACAAGCACATTATTTTGGATAAAAGCTTAACTTACCTCCTAAACAACGACAATGTGCAGTGCTTTTATCAAGTAAAAATAACATTTAACCATGTCTTGTGTCTTCAAACAACAAACAATCCTTTGATGTTTATTATATCCTTTTCCCACTGGCTAAAAACCCCATTTAAACATGCCAACAATCGGCTCCTGTTGGCAGTTCGAAAGGCTCTGAAAGTCAAATCCAGGTAAACACGCTAACTTACGGGGTTGACATTGGTGTAATGTGCCAACATCATATCGTGCCTGTCCCCTCCTTCTGTAATTTATGTGACTCTTTGCCATCTCAGCCACAAATTCCATCCGCCCTTGTATCACCAGCACCCAAATGTCGATCAATCTGCCCGAGTTTGTACATTTTTATGAGGGACAAAAGTACCAAGTACAGGAAACAGTTGACCACCTTATCCACAGCCTTTATGCTCCTTGCCATTGTTTACACGGACATGTTACTGTGCTCTGATGATGTCATCAACGTGATGACATCAGCTTGATGCGCCAGAGGAAAAAACACAGTCACGCAGCTCGTCTGTTGCTGGTCTGCTGGCAATGGGAAAGGAGTCACTTGCTGATTGTTAGCGGAAAAAAGCTGTTTACACGCTAATTTCAGTGGGTGAGCGATATTTCTGACATTGAAAACATTTTCATTTTTCTCTTCTGGCTTTTCCTAATAGTTTGTAAACTGTGGATGTGGTCTGTGTATGGAAAAAATAGGAATCACGATTATTTTAAGTGATATTGAAATCACAATTAATATACACGATTATTCATTTATTTAATAACTTCAGTACTGATTTAAACACAACTTGAGAGAACCAGCAAGGGGCACATACAGTATTATTGATCCACACAAGTCACACACACTCGCTGTGGCTGCACGTGGAACACAGAAGGGCTATGAAGCGCAGGAACTTGCATACACGGCACTCCACACTGTGTGGCATATTAATCGTTTTTCTTCAATTATAATGTTTTGATGATTGTCAGATGGCAAAATTGAAATCACGATCAAAATCTGATTAATTATCCAGCCCTGGTCTGTGTAAGTATAAATGTTCAGAGAGGCTCTGCACGATGAGAGCTGCAGACTACAAAGGCATGTATAAAAGACCCTGGTATCTTCTCATCCTGAAGGGATTTTTCATGGTTACACTCTTACTTCAGTCAGTTTGAAGCCATGATTTACACACCTGTATCAACAGGTAACATGGGTTTCTCCTGTCCTCTGGTTCCCATCAGTTTCATCAGTGCTTTTCTAGTTCTCACGTAAAGCTCTTTAAATTCAGTAGAAAAGGTCGCCACATGTGCAACAATACAGCACTTTAGCCTTTCTGCCAACTACTTCTGAAAGAGTGTAAATCTGACCTGTATGTTCAGTCTAATGTAATGTACCTCATACAACCCGACTCCCAACTCTCCATTTAAGCACTGAAAAGTGTTCAACAGAATCTAAACGAACAGCATTTGAGTATCTGAAAGTATTAATGCCTTGTGTAAATATCTGAGGTGAAGTGTGTGATCAACTCTAACCTCCTTCTTCTAGGGACCGTTTCTGTGCTGCAAATGGGTAACTCTCAGCTCCTCCGTTATTGCTCACTGGGGGGACGGCATCTCCGCCAATCTTAGCTGCAATCTGAAAAAAAAGAGAATGAATATGCTTCGTTGAAACATTAAAATACAGGTGAACAGTCAAAGACAGATGTTATATTGAAGATTTCAAAGGATGGACAGATGGAGAATGTTAAAACGTTTGGTTTTGCTGTAGAATTATGCGTATTTTTATGCGTTATCTGTCTCCACTAGTTAAAACTGATCAAACTACTTTCTTATATCTGCTGACACTTTAATTCAGTTTGAGGGACTCTGTTTTGGTTCGCTCCCCCCAGAGCAGGCGAATAGCACACACTCACACAAGTCCCATCAGCAGCATAAACGGCGAGGCAACCAAACCAAACTCTGGCAGTAGTTAGACAAAGAAGTAGTAGTAAAGGGATATTTTTGTATGCACAACATTTTAATCCACTTATCCAAGATAAGCCCGAGCATTGCTACAGCTGAGAGGGAGAACAGCCAGAGAAAAGAGGGAGTGTGTTCGTAAACCCTCAGGGCAAAACAACTGACCTTGAAATGAGGCTTTAGATTGAGGAGAGCCTCGGCTGTAATTCAAGTTTATGGCCATCTCCCGTGCTCTTTAAATACACCAGGTAAGCTTTAACTGTCGGGGAGGTCTGCCCAATTAGAGCATTCTTGTTAAGGTCACACTGGGTCTTGAAAAGTCACATAGTGGAGCAAGGAGAGATATGGCAAAGATGAATTTCAGAATCGTTATTCAATTGCCAAGTATGCAAAACATACAAGGAATTTGACTCCAGCATTTTTTTTCTCTATTGCAAAGGACGTAAGAATACAAATAATTCTGAAAAATAAATAGGTGAAATACAATTTATTGAAATTAAAAAAATTAAATACCTTTTCACAAAGTAGTGAATATACAAAATGTATATCAGGAACATAAACAAACCTCATAGGAATATTTACATCTGTTGGGTGAAAAAGTGCAGCTGTTGTGCAGTTGTGCAAATGGACAGTGCAGCTGTTTAACTGTTTAAAAAAGTGACTGCACATGTAATTTCTCCTTTTTTTCTTGTTCTAATCTATCCCTGTTCTATTTGTATCATTATAGGTGAGCCAAAGCATTGTCAACTGCACCTTTGTTTCAATTTTACACCACTTTAAAACACTGTAGTCTGCTAATAGGTCACAGAATATCAAATCCCACGTGGCAGCAGCTAAAACAAAAGCACATAGTCATGGATTTCAATTGATTTGTTCAATTCTTTCACAGTTAAAATGTCTGAACAATCCATGTCCAAACAATGCCCCATGGAGAGCTGAAGTGTTGGGGGTAAGCCATTGTTCACAGTTTCACTCTCTACTTCAGAGGACGGCACTGCGTTGTGCTGCTGTAATGTCACGTAATTACATACACATCTCTCTCCTTCAGCTCACATCCCCCCCTCAGTGAATGTACAGCTGGCAGAGGAAATGTGAACAGGATCAGAGTTTACTGCTCTAAAAAAAGTACCAATCCATACTGAAGTAAACTAGACAACTCAGTGTAAACTCAGCTTTTTTTAAAGGTGCTATGGGGAGGTGCTAGGTGCTATTTCCGGCTACATAAAGACTCTGCTACCCATGAGCATGCGCAGCGACTGTCGTAAAGACGTGACCCAAGCCGAAGCGTGCGTTTGTTGTGATGCTAATGAATGCAGCTCAGACCTTCCTCAGAACTCTGCATTGCTTTACAACTTCTTTTTTCAACAACTTACAGGATGCAAAGCAACGAGGTAATGTATCTCTTTCTAGTTAGGTAGCAGTAGTTTTTGATGTGTGATGTTTTAATTGTCTTGTTCCTGAAGTTGAGTATCCAGGCCAGTCCAGCCCTGTTCGACCCGACTCAAAGCTAAGGAATAGCATTTATCAATAACCTATTTTGATGCTATAAAACTCATCTTAAAGTGTGTATTTCAATGAGGCATATATCTAAAAGTCAGACTTTTTTGTAATTACTTAGTAACTCCTCATAGCATCTTTAACTCCTGCACAGCACACGGGTGGTTGGCACAGCTGCAGCCCTGTCCACACGGAGACAGAAATGTTCTCTGTAAAGACGTAACCATTTCAAGAAATGTGTCGGTCCACACTGAAAACACTGAAGTACATAGTCCAGGCCTGTTAGTGGTGCTGTAACGCTTCTGCAGACATACACCAAAACTAGAGAACATGGCATGGTGCATGCACACACGAGAATTGTCAGAAAACACTTACATGTGATGTTCTCCATGCCCTTTTGTTGCTTTCAATGCTAGCAGAGAAGCAGGAGACTTTGCTGATAAAGTCAGAACAAGCTTTGTAGCTTCTGCAGTACAGACTTGACACTGTATTCCTCCATTATTTCTGTTGTCAGGGTTTTTCCATGAAGCTTCAGGGAGAGGGGGGGGCGATGACCTCATTGTTTCCAAAACTCTCTGTATTTTCTGATTTATGGACTCTGGGACCCATTTTCAGATACCCCAAACAGCAAATAGTGAATCACTGTGGACCAAACTCCTATACTATTAAAAACTTGTGCGGGGTGCTGGTTTGGCGGAGTGGTTAGCAACCAGGCATGTCCCATATACATACTTCTGCCGGTGTGGGTTCAAGTCCAGCCTGAGGCCAGTTTGCAGTGTGTCTTCCCCTACTCTCTCACCCCCTTTCACAAGCCTATCCACTGCCATTCACTTCTATCAATAAAGGCACAAAATGCCCAAAAAATACATAAAAAAACATGCTGCATTTCAAACTTGCCTTTAGTTTTCTCTAATAATTGGTCAGGCGTAAGCTTCAAGTTCTAATTATGGATGCACAATATTAGACCTTTTGCCAATATTTGATATGCCAATATTTTTTAAATTCATGATCGCAGATACCAATATTTCTAGTCAAGAGCTTAAGCTCTGTACTCAGCAAAAATTACTTGTTTCTCTCAGTGTTTCAGGATATTCTTGTGGGGAAAAGATGTAAAACAAGAAAAACAGCTTTTACTCTTGCAAAATGAAACCCTTGATTTTTAAATGTACCCATGCATACCCATCCATGAGAAGGTGCACCAATAATGTAGGTTTGAGTAATTTGGATATTCTTGCTGATATATTAGCTGTAAATATCTCCAGAAAATTCAATATCAATATCCAGCCGATAAGATTGTACATCTCTAGTTCTAATGTTGCTTTTTTTTAATACTTGCTGAGGGCCAAGTGGAAGAGGGATGCGGGCCGCAGTTGGCCCCCGGGTCATTGTTTGGACACCCCTGTGTTAGAGGAAGGCGATCATATGAAAAGTGTTAAGTTTCAAGACAGATTATATCAATTCTTTTACCTATTTGTTGATAATCCACTGGATCTGGCTCCGATTTCCATCGTCTTTTGACGTGAATTAAATAAAAACTTAAGCTTTTACTTATTGAAAAAAAGTCACTATTTAGCTGGATGGACTTTACCTTACATTAAAATAATTATAACAACGCCACAGCAAAGTCTTAGCCTGTTTGACAGGCAAAAATGGATTAACTCACATGAAAATAAGAAATCAGGACCGGATCACCATTCGCTATAGTAACACTAACCTTGTGAGCGTAGCTGATGTAATTAGTCCATTTAACTTCACCTACTGATCCGACAAGCTGTCTGATTTATCTACACACCTGAGTGACCTACAATGTCCCAGCTGTTTAATCCTCTAACATCACAAACACATCGAGCCACCTGCACCGGGGAGCGTGTCAGACAAATGAAAGACAATGCTACAAGCTAGCATGCTCGCCGGCTAATGCTATCGTCACAGGAAATGGAGCTAGCTGCGGCTCCGGAGCAGCTAACTAGCCCCCGGCTGTCCTACGCTAGCCCCGCTTCACTCCTCCGTCAGCCCCGCTCCTCTCACCTGTCTGGCCCGCTGTACGGCGTCGGCGAAAGCGTCTTTCTTCATCCCAGCGCCGACTCCATTTGTCGGCAGAGCTCCGTAGTCGGACATGCTGCTCAAAGGGGGCAAACGGACGAGAAGGGGGGAAAGGCTGGACGGCTTTGGCCGGGAAGAGCTGCGCAGAAGCGGGAAGGCTAAACAAGAGGGACCGACGGATCAGCACGCCGGCAAACTTCAGGGCTCAAAACGACCAATCAGCGCAGCCACAGTGCCCGGGTCTTCAGCGCTGTCTTCTTCTGTCTGCCTTTAAATGATCGAGTCCGGTAGGCACAGCGGTCACACTGCCACCCCACGGACCGGGAGGGGAACTGCAGCCGACAGACTGCGAAGAACTAGTGATGGGCAACACCAGACTTTTTATTAGCTCTGCCAAGGAGCAGTGTTGGGAGTAATGAGTTACAAAAGTTATGTGATTAGTGTAATGCATCCCTTTTTACTGTGACGTAGGAATGTAAGGCATTACAAAAAAGAAAAAAAAAAACGGTAATATTTTACTCCATACAAATGTCAGCAATGCAAGTTACAATGCATTTGTAATTTAACCAGAAAATAAGAGGGGTTTTATTTTGTTTCTTCAAATACAAATTCACCGTACACTCCGTGAGATCAGTGGAGGAGAAAAGTCCTCCGCTCAGCCTAAAATTACAGTATCTCTAACACAATTTACCAGAATTTTACCTTTTGTCTGTTTTTTGATGTTTTCTTGTAATGTGCCATGAGCATCAATGTGGCTATTATATTCTACTGCTTTTAGCCTTAAGCCGAACTCAGTCAGATATCCACCACATCACCTTCCACTGGATGTGTAATGAGCTTTTTGAGCGTAATGAGCTACATATAGAATGCCAAATCCATATTTCCTTTTATTTTGATGAGAGTAACTTAAAAGTTATGCGATAATAGTGTAATGCCTTCCATTTCAGACACAGCAATATTATAATGTAACTAATTACTTTGAAATGACAGTAACAAGTTCTAATTAATGCATTACATTTTTTAGTAACTTGCCCAACACTGCCAAGGAGGTTATGCTTTTTTTGAGATTTGAGATTTTTTTTTTTTTAAATGGAACACTATACATAAATAATCGTTGACATGTAAATACATGGGATTTTAGCTAAGTGGCTAATTTCCATCACCAGTTCCATTAGCAGGTTGGTGTCAACACATAGAAACAAGAAACAGATGTCATGAAATTAAAACACAGAGGGCGTGTGATTGTTAGCAAGATGAAATAAAAACTGCTGGATGGCTCTTGTTGTATTTGTGATGAGATGTTGGTAATGTCTCTTCTTAAAGAGGACATATATACATATATATATATATAAAAACACATTTTCAAGGCTTTTGTTACACATTTTGGGGCAATTGGCCTTCCCTCCAAGCCCACAAAATGTGATAAAAGAAAAACAAACCCTGTATTTAACAGACTGCATAAATGTACCATGAACTCATGGTATTTGGCAAGTTATCGAGTCTGTGGATATACAGTTACGTAACAGTATATTTTCATCTGCATAAGCCTAACCTGTTTCAAGTATTTATTTTGCTCATTGCTACTAGCTAATGCTAACAGCGGGGGGGATAAACCAGAGGTAATCTCACATGTTCGTCAATGGTCATATTACTTATTGAAAGTCTGACGGGTAAACTTAAATGTATGAACATTCCTACTTTAGTAAAGGGGAGTTTGACAGTCGGCTGTATATAATCAGTCCTTTATCCACCCCATTACTCCTCCATTTTTGCTAACATTAGCCCGGACTAGGCCACGTTAGCATGTTGTGCGTTAGCCTGTGATGTTTGGGGGGAAAAAGCTTCCCTGTTATTTGATAACTGACATGATTTAACAGTTGTGTGTTCATGAAGAGAAGCTTAACAGTTGGCTGAATATAATCAGTCTTTTATCCACCCCTTTACTCCTCCATTTGTGCGAACATTAGCACAGAAGGCAGACTACGCTGTCCCACTGGGGTTAGAACTTCAACTTCCCCTTAGTGTCCCCTAAGGGAAATTTACCTTGCAGGCAGGGAAAAAAACATGAAACATAAAAAAACACAATCACACATTAAAAAAAACACAATCATACTGTTGTGCGTTAGCCTGTGATGTTTGAAGGAAAAGAGCTTCACCGTTGTCTGATAACTGGCATGAATCGATGGTTTGTGGGCGGCACGTGGCTGGAGTTTTTCTCGGGTTATGCTGCAAATTGCTGAATTGCTGTATGTACGCAGTTCTGCTCTTGCTCATTAGCATACTAAAGTGGCTGCCCTCAAAACCAGCCGTTCTGAACAGAGGGGTTATGTGAGCGTGAAAAGGTTTCATGAGACATCAAGGATTCATGTTAAACTGCAGAAAAGGAGCAAAACATGGGGCCTTAAAAACAGCTGGATGTGTTGTCATAACAGATCTGTGAAGCCTGCAGTCGGTACTTTCTATGTTTCCTGGTCTAGACCAAAACAGCCCCCATCTTCGCAATGTTTTGGTCGTTATCCAGATAACCGCCATTAGTAAGCGTTTTTACTCAATAACTGTCTAACTCAGGGGTCTGCAATCTTTCCAATCAAAAGAGCCATCTTGCCCACCACTCCCACCAGAACAAATATGTCTGGAACCACAGAACACAATTAAATCATAAAATGAAGACAGCAGTGCCTGTTGACTCTACATTGTTAAAGTGACATTAGATCTAAAAACAAACTGCTTTGCCACCTGACATGACTGCTCTATAATGGGTCATGTATGTTACATCGCTTTAGCTTGGCACAATGGTTATACCATGTTATAATTGTATAAATTAATTTAGATCTAAAAAGATAACAATGGTGAGTTTAGTTTAATTATCAAGCTTGCCAATAAAAAAGTAATATTAGCTTGTGTTATCACTGTTATTACTGTTTTTGTCATTAGTTCCTCACTGTTTTTCCACTGGATCATGTTTTACTTAGCCATAGGTTGCAGACCCCTGGTCTAACTAATAACAGTATTAACACGATTCAGAGTGCTAGGCGTGGGTTTTCGGGATCAAGGAATCATATTATGATGCTAACTTTATCATAGAACGATTGCTTATAGATGTAACAGCAGCATATGAGCCACCTTGGCGAAGGTTAGTGCTTTTCTAGTGCTTTCTCGTAACTTTTGTTTTTCCGATACAAAACATCTCCTGCATTGCATACAAAATTATTATCAATTTTTGCAGTATTCATTCACCAAAAGCACATAAAGGAAGCATGTTGTCCATGCTCTGGACCAGGGATCATCAACAACATTTGTGCAAGGGCCAGATTTTTGCTTTAGGCAAACGGTACAGGTGCCAGAAAACAATTCAACAATTTAACAATATAAATATTATTTTCCCCCTTAATTCCACAATGAACATATCATTATTAGTTTAATATTTTTGTGAATAATATATATATTTTTAACCTTGAAAATATCAGTCAATATAAACAATATGACTGTCAGTCATAGGGGCGAAGATATTTTAGGGGCTGTCATTTTTTTCATCACTGGTTTTGAATCTGTTTTCTCGTTCTGTTTTCTCGGCAGACAAAACATAAAGTCTCTGTTTCTTTTGCACTTGTTTTGGATTGCATTCATAATTATATAGTTATATAATCGATAGTTCTAAGCATCGATGCATATAACACAAAAAAGATAACCTCAAAACCAAAGCATTTCCCTTCCTCATATTTTCAGAACATGATAATTCTCTTGGGACCAGAAAGTAAGTTATGAAGGGCCTAATGTGGCCCCCAAGCCACCAGTTGATGACAACTGCTCTTGACCATCAGGATTTAGAGTGAGATTAGTTCTTAAAATGGATCCAAAGAAAATAAGTTATGCAGATATGCAATCATTAAAGACTTCAGTGATGACTTTTATTGATGACTTGATTTTTATTCCATAAATACAAATATCAAAAATACCATGTCCCTGTTTTTTTTTTTTTGTTTTTGTTTTTTTTTTACAGTACAGCCAATTTAGTTAGTGACAGTGACACTAACACTGTAACAAAAGTCTTTTTTCTTTTTACTTAAACTATTTTTGCTGACTTGCAGTCAATAAAATCATTGAATGGCAACATTAACTTCAATATGATAAAAATGTAAATGCATTTTTAAAGAAAGAACACTAACCTAATAGCTGCCAAAATTGACACTGACTAGTTGACTAATTATTGGATGTATGTCCTTCAAAGAAGAACATTTTAAAGTTGTAGATTTTCCTACAAAGTCTTAACAGAAAAACAAACTAAAATATTATTTACACCCACATGTGAAAGTAAATCCATACTTTTGTTGGACGTCTGGATAAAGTCACCTGCATTCAAAGCTCTTGAGAAAATAACAAAGCAATAAAACGTATTTTGCATGCATTTATTTGCATATATTTATAATAAATACTGGCACATTAAAAATCTTCCTTTGGCAATAAAACATTTATATTGTTTAATGATAAAGACAAAGTTAAATCTCCTCTGTAGCACTTTGTGCAAACACAGTTCATCAAACACAGATCGGCTCTGGACCCTGTTGTGCGTAACAAACATGAGAAACAGTCCTGCTTAGAAACACAAACACTGAGTGTATTATGAGGTCAAGGCTGACATGAAAACACTTCTCACATGAAATGTTTCATCATTTATATAAAACAGTCCTTTGGTGTGCTTTCTTCAGTAGTTGTCTTTCTCTATCCAGTATCCACAGTTTAAGTTGTCAATCTATCTATTACTCAAGTACTCCTCTTTTTTCACATCCAAACACGATTTCCAAAAAAGTAAGAACATGTGTGAAGTGAGTATAATAAACATAGATTCCAATTCTTATAAACCCATGTGCATTTGAACGCAGCACAAAGATGATACTTCTTAGATACTTCTCCGGGAAATACACACACCTGCATTTGATGCTGCCAAGTTATTTCAAAAGCAAGTGGCACAGGATCCAGGAAAAATGTGGAGGTTGTTAAATTCTGAAAAACACTTGGGACATTTCACAGGAAAGAAGTCTGTGACAGGCGATAAAACCACGACTGGATGTGAAAGGAGCTGAAAGGCTCAGTTGTCCACAGTAAATGTTAGTGAGATGTTCTCCACTTTAAGAGTCTAACACTCCTCAAGAAGCATGAAGGAGCTTTGATAGTTTAAGTATTTTTCACTATCTACGGTCTACAAGATCATCCAAGATTGTGTTTGCAGCTCATGTCAGGTCTGGTGGGTGCTGCTACAGCAGGGGTGGCCCGGGGACCAAATGGGACCCTCCACGTCACTAAATGTGGCCCGCCATGCATTCCTAAAAAACCAGCAGCTGTAAATATGAAGAAAACTCAGATATCCAATAGAAATAATTCTCTATAATCTTATGTAAGCTAACTACAACCTTACTTTGCTCTTATTGGGTCTAAATCTCTTTCATGAAGCCTTTAACATTATATCAAGTATTACTCAATACTTCATTTAAAAAATGGCAGCAGCAAAATATTTGAGCTTTAAAAATGTGAATAACACTCATCATTTTATTGATTAGAAAATAGCTTCATTGGCTTTAATCCCATGTATATTGGCTAAATTTGCTTGAATTCTGTATCAAGTTCATTTGATTATGCATAACTTGTATTTATGTTGTAATATATGAATACTGAAAGTCTATTTTTTTTACAAATTTATATTCCCATTTGTTGTTTATCCAACATTCTTTTTCATTATCGAGAGTTTCTGAAAATTTGTAACAATGTGGCCCTCAGGCTGGGAAAAATGGTTTTATGTGGCCCTCTTGGTAATTATAGTTGCCCACCCCTGCGCTACAGCTTCACACCAGGGGTGTGAATGTCTTGCGGCTTCAGTGCATCGCCGTGCTGTCACAGCTCCATCTACATCTACAATTATGAGCTTCTATTATAGCTTAAGGAACTATTATCAATCTCCCTACAATGAACCTCATTCATTGCATAAGTGAGCTGGGAAACCTTCAGAGTGAAAGCCTACAAGGGGAGTTTTTAACACAAACTGAGCTTTAACTCTGGGGCACAGGCAGGAAGAGTAATGGAGAGTCTCTAGTGATTTTTCTCTGTAAAGTATCATACAGCTGTGGACACATACAAGTTTGATCAGGTAAATATGCTTGTCTAATATTCATTTTCTGCCTGTTTTGGCTGGGAAACGAATACAGCTCATGGAACAATAATTTGCTAACACTTAAGAAACCATTGTCACTCCTTGTCAACAAACATCACATTTGTGAAAGCCACCTACACATCTTGATGCATGGTCGACCTGTCGGAGCGTGAGCTCAGGTTGGATGACCAAAAGTCGAAAAGTGTGTAAATGTCTGATGAGTCTGCAATTCAGATTGTTTTGGAAACAATAACTGTCGAGTCCAACAGTGCCGATGAGGTAAAGGACAGTCCAGAAATGTTACTGTAGTGAAGTCTAAAAGCAGGCATTTGTGAGGGTATGGGTGCGTTAATGCCCATGGCATGGGTAACTTGCATATCTGTGCAAAGCACCATTAATACTGAGAGGTTTATACTGGTTTTGGAGTAACACATGCTGCCATTCAAACAAGTTATTTTTCAGGGATGTCACTGCTTATTTCAGCAGGTACCAGACCAAGGGTGAATCCCAGTTCTACCCCTTACCCGTTGATTTTGCGCTTTCCCATCTAGTGAAGGGGTGTCCCAACTCTCCATAGGGCTCAAGGGAAGGGCTACACAGCCCTTGTAACAAAGACAGACCGGGACCTCACTGACAATTAGGTAAACAGAGACCAAAGGAAGCCCTTAATTATAAGTAATCATTACACCAAGTAAATATTAATCATGTTTTAAACTATTGGGCATATTTAAAAGTTTCTCGTTATAACAAGCTAGCTTTCACAGCAGTAGCTATGGTTCTTGTCTCATCTGCCTACTTCACAGCCAGCAAACAGCTCTGGGTGATGACGCATTGGGAATCGAGTGGCATCTTGCTTCTCAGGAGTGTGTTCTCACCCCTTCCCCTTGGCCCTCAAAACAGAGGGCTAAGGGGAGGAGGTAAGATGAAGGGGAAGGGCCAAGGGATAGAACTGGGGTTCACCCTTAAGGTGCTTTTCCCTTTGTTGTATCGACTCAACTCAGATAATACCCACTCTGTTTTCCATCACCTTAAGCTAAGCAGGATCATAGCTGTGCAAAACTACAGTAGCATCGTTACACCAATAAAGGAAGAAACAGAGACCACAGAGCTGCTGGCCCTTTGGTAGCTTTTCATAACGGTGAGGAGGTCAGTTTTGTTCCAATAGCGGTTACAAGCAACTAAAAAACAGACTATTTTTAGGCAGAGGAGAGTTTGGTGAGTCACATAGCATCCCTAAGCCAACAATGAGAGGGTGTTTATTTCTGCATCAGATACTCTGACTAGGGGCAATACTGTGACCACTCAGAGGTCAGCGGTGTTTAGTCTCAGCTCAACTTGCTTGACACCCTGCATAAGGGGATGCAAAAACTGTGCCAAGTATTAGGCAAGACCCCTAAAGGCACACCAAAACAACTGAGTAAAGTTGAGCCGATACTACATTTCTGCTGTTACCCATTGAAAATGCATGACATACGATGACAATGCTAAATTTGATCTGTTGATTAACACAAAATGTACAGCAAGCAAGACTGTGGAAGAATTTTCAATTCTCACACAGTTAGTGTCTCAAGTCCCAGATGTTTACAGAACATTGCTGGAAGAAATTATGTAAAACAGAGACACACTGCAAAAACTCATATCTAGGTGGGAGTATTTGTCCAATTTAAAGAAAAAAATCTCACCAGACCGAGTCCAAGCCACAATTTCCCAACATGTCTGGATTTAGACCTCATTTGAAGATACAAAAGCCAAAAATAGGGCCTGAGTTGCTTAGGTAAAGTAAAACAAGTATGCCAATATGCCAATGTGACAAGACAAATTCAACTTGAAGGTTGGTTTGAAATGAAATTTTCTCTTTTTTACTTTTGTTCGTTAAAGTAAGATATTTGTCTTGGCTTGTTCATTAAAAATTTAAGATATATGACTTAAAAATAGACAAACACACTTGCCTAGAAGTGAGTTTTTCCAGGGCAAACATGTTCTGTCCCAACTGTTTCTGAAACGTGATGCAGGCATCAAATTCAGAAATGTGAACATTGAAGCTTCTCAGTATAAATGCTGAATTTCTCATCTTTGTTCTATATTCTAAATAAAGTTTAAAAGGATTTGAAAATCATTGTTTTACATTCTTACACACATTTTACACAACATCCCAACTCATCTGAAAGCATGGTTTGTATAAAAACTCCTTAAGACATGACATTTAAAGGCCAGACTGCTGCTCCATCAGTGTGCAGAAACTTCCAGTTCTCCTCTCTCACAGACCACAAGTCTGATTAGTCGTCCAATGAATCCTTGATCTTCTTCATAGATCATCTGGAAGAAAAAAATGATGGTGCAGGAATGTAACATGGCTTCCAAATGAGCTAACACCCCACTCCAGTTTGTTCTCTGGCAAGTCCATGCAGGTCTTCATCCATAAGTTAGTGCAGACGCAGGAGGCTAGATGATTAGCCTTCACACAACTGCTGACATGCTTGATGCTGCAGTGTTTCACACATGAAACTCATGACAGTAGTTTCCATTTGAGGTAAGGTTCTCCACATAAGAGGAAAATATTAAAATGTCTATCAGTGGTTTGTTTTATTCTTCACCTGTTTTAGTGCATCTTCAAACCAGCAAATGGCACACTGACATATGCTTCTGAACATATCTCCTCATGCTGTGCAAGATGCAAACACATCTGAAGTTAAAAGTCAACCCAAATCATCCATCTCTTTCTATCCCTTCCCTGTCTGTGCCCGCCTACCCTCAATGTCCACTCCCATCATTATCCTCGTGTACTCATAGACGACGTAGGACACGCTGACAGCTGGGATGACTTTCAGCAGGTTGGGGGAAATTCCTCGATAAAGTCCAGCCACGCCTTCCTTTGTCAAAATATTATGAATCAAGGCCAACATGGAGGGTTTGGGTGAACCCTTGATCAATGCTGAGGAGAGAGAAACAGAAAGATCAGCTCAGTTAATGGTCTCTGAAAGGTACTCTGGTGGACGGCAACTGAGTTCTTTGTAAGAGTGCCTCTACAGTCAGGTCTTGAAAATCCTTAATTTAAAAAAATAACCATCACAGCTGTATTTAAAGTCAAAATAATATATAAAGTTTTAGCAGCTTTCTGAATTTGCCATTATTTAAGCCTGAACATTAGCCACAGTGAGGGAGATCAGGTCTGCATCTATACGAAGGCTAAAGCTAAATACCACAGCACAAAAGGCCATAATCTTTGCCAGGTTTAGGTACAAATAAGCCACAAAAAGAGCATAGGGTGAAAGCATGCTACATCTAATTTCCTGAGCACCTATTTTCCACTACCAAGGCAGTTTGTATTGACGCCACTTAATTCCACGGCAGTATGCCGTCTTAACAAAAGGGAACAACAGCTATCAAAACACAAAAATGGGAGTTTTTTGCAGCCAATATGACAGCAGTTTACTTGGGGAACATTTTATGCATGGGGAAAAAAAACTTATTTAGAAGGAGAGTCAACAGGGCTGAATGAAAAATTGAGGAAACTGTTATGGGAATCACAAGGTGACTTGAGAAACCCACGTTACCAGTTGATTCAGATGTGTGAATCGTGACTTAATGATGTCAAACCTGATTAAATAAGACTGTGACTACAAAAGGATTATTATATAAGCAACTTTTATAATTGTCTCTGCAGTCTGCAGCTCTAATAATGCAGAGCCTCCCGGCTGTAATGCATATTTATATTTACTCAATTTAACATACTAGTAGAAAATGAGCCTAAGGAATGTTTAGACTGACCGTTTACTGAATGAAGACACAAGCCATTGTTGAGAGACATTATATGGTTGCTGGTACAGTGCTTGGCCAACAGAATAACCCTTAAACAGTTGTTACTCTGTCTGATATTTCATTGGGATGAAGTAATATTAGTGTACTCTGCAAAATGAAAGTCAGATAGCATGTTGATCAGGACAATGCTGACAGAAAGACACTGAGCCATGTACCGAGGGAATGCTAAAACCAAGCCTCTTTTTAGCCTTTTTTTTTTACCCAAGACACCTTAAAATTCCACAGAGGAGCTGGCTCATGTGCAGCAGTATGTAGCTCTAGTCTCACTAGCAACTTTGACTGTACTTCAACTTCAAATTTATTGTAGTCCCGTGGGAAAATTGTTTTTCAGCAGCAGGCACCAGCACACAGGTACACGACAACACACAAACCATACAGGCATTAAAAAAATCAGGAAAAATCCTGAACTCAAGTGAAAAAGGACGGCACCCAAACCACAAAACGCCAAAGACCAAGAATCAGGCAAAACCCATAAAGTGCATCCAGTCATCAAAGTGCCTTGCAGTAGACAAACAATAATGATGAACATACAAGACAAAGCAGACAAAAAGAGACTCAGCAAAAAGTCAATAAATAGTTCAGGATCACAGTCTAAAAGTCAACAATGAATTCTATCCACGAGATGCATGAAGCACAAGAAAAGAAAAACTGGTCAGCCCAATGAATTAAGGTTTTCAATAGTAACTGGAATAAAAGAAGTTCTGGCTCACCTAGTTTTGGTTCTCGGCATTCTGTAACATCGTCCAGAAGGGAGAAGATCAAATTCAGCAAACAGAGGGTGGTCAGGGCAGTTTAGAATTTGTTGGGCTCTGCTAAAAATACGTCTGCTGTAGATATCCTGCAGCTGAGAACGCTGCACTCCGATCACATTGCTCGCTATTTTGACCAGATTTACAAGTCTGTTTTTACTAGACAAAGCAAGACAACCGAACCAAGCAACCATGCAGTACATGAGAACACTTTCTATGAAACACTGATTAAAAAAAGAGACATAATAACCTTACACACCTTGAATGTGTTCATCTTTCTCAAGATATAAAGTCTCTGCTGTACAGACAAAGAGCTACTCGCTGTCACTGTGGCTAATTTTCAGGCTAGTATCTCATACTACTCCACCCTAAGAACCCAGAATTATCCCTTTAACATATTATGTGGACAGACCATTTTGAAAACATCGTTTATCATCAGTTTTATCCTTTATTCAAAGTTTTAGTTCAGGAAAATTAACTCTCCTTTGCATTACAGCTTTATCATTGTGACTTCTGTGTTCCTGACCTTGAGCCTGCATTCTGGTGCGGATCAGAGCAAGCGGGTAACTTGCTAGCTGACCACATGTGCTTGAAACGGCCCCACAGCCGACCAGCACCGTGACCCCTGGATCTGCTAAACCCCTGTTCCTGTTCAGCCAGGCAAACTTCAGAGTCTGTGGAAATGAAGCAAAGAGAAAAAGGTCAATGATTGGGAGAAGCCTTGTGAAAAACCATGAGCTCCAGTGTCTCTTTCACATAAAAAAGGTGGACAGCAAAAAGAGAATTAAGGATAAGGATGAAGAGTAGGTTGAAAGCTTCAGTATCTGTAGTATATGGAAATGCTGCCAAGTCACAATGTTTTTGTGCAATTAAGATACTGTATAAATAAATAATTGTCAACCTTTTTTGATAAAACAAATGTTATCAAACAGGCATCACTTGTGTTTGATATTTTGTAGAACAATGGCTGAGTTAATAACTGTGGTATCGAGACAAAAATTTGTTACTTCTTAATGGAAAAATACCAAGTAAAAAACTGCATACTAACGTTAAGCTCCATAATACCAAGATATGCATTTTCTGCCTCCCCCTGCTCTTACCTCATACACAGCCAGGTCGATGCCAGCGTAAGGGACAATACTGAGCAAGTTTGGTAAGTATCCTTTGTAGAAAGCTGTGACTCCTTCTCTCTGAAGGATCTTTTTGGCACAGTCTGCTATTCCTGAGTACTGCCCCGTATTTCTGAGTGTGAGACGGGTCTTCAGCACCTGTGGATGCAAGAAAGAGAAGACAATAAAAGGAAACATGTAGACAGAGGCATGGAAGAGAAAAGATTATGTCATTTGTCTTATCATGGCTGGAGCCCTCTGGTTTCATGGGACCCCCATAACACTGGTTAACTGGCTGCACTGGGTAAGGCTTAGGGATGGAAATTAAGAAGATTTTATCGATAACAGTGCTATTATTGATCCTGTTAATCAATCCAATTCTTTAACGATTCCCTTATTGTTTCTTTTAGATGTTCTGTGTGGGCAAATGTTGGCCTGCAGATTTTCAGTGTCAACAATGTCAAACACACGTCACAGCGTAGATAACGGCTTCTGCAAGTTGCGAGGTGTTTCCACTCACTTTAGGTTGTGCAGTAGGCATGTTTTGTAAAAATATAAGCCACAATTCTGATGCTTCTGAACCCTGTCAGTGGAAGGAATTGATAAGGGAATTGATTAGTAAAAGGACTCATGATATCGAAACTTTGATGGAGCTGTTAACGATTCTCAACTGGAAGTAGATTTTCGATTCCTATTCCTAATAAGGCTAAAAGGTGCCAGTTGCCCACCCCTGATCTTTATGAATTTTTCTTTGTAGCCTCTCTCACACATGTAACCCCAATATTGTAAAGTTAAAATCTAGGTAGTTTTCCAAAAAATTCCCTGACATGGTTGTTCACACTTACTCCTCTCCTTTGGGTGGGGGGATCACCGGTCAGCAGATACTGACATAAAAAATGTTAGTGGTCAAAACATGAGTGTGTTCACACCAAACGCAACTTGGGCAACCTAGGCGACCACTCTCCATACATTGTCCATGCATAGCTGCGATCAGGCACCACCAGCCGTCTCACAATGCGACGAATGTGATCTGGGTTGCTTTGGATGCGTGACCAGGTTGTGTCGCTCGGTCACCAAGTTGAAAAATTTGATCTTTTCAGGCAACATCATGTGTGACTGTGCAACAACAGCCAGTGTGTTTTGTGTGAGTGTGTGACAGCATCAACAACTGTTTGTTCAGGATCACAGAGTGACAATCCATGTCCGTGTGAAAATACTAGTTAGTGAGTACATTTGTTCTGCCCTATGAAAAATAAGTTGTGGTTCTCTGCGGTCCTGTCCTACCTTATCTGCTGCAGTATTTCAGTATTGGTAGATGAGTGAAAAAGATAAAATTGGAATAATATCAGCTCAAACATCAAAATATATCAGCACACTTATTTTATGATCGTGGTGTCAAGCATTGATTTATCTATTATAGCAAAAAAATATTTCATGGACAAGCGAAGCGTTCATGTCATTTGTTCATGTCGCGTTGGTTGTGAATGCACTGAAAACACACAGAGGTGAATATAAAGCAGCTTCACAACATTCATGACGATTATTGCCAGAGAAAGGAAACTGCATTGTTTTAGCTCTGTATTGGACAGCAATATCAGAAGTCTCTTTGAATGCACAAGAGTGGAGATCAAATTTGTGTTACCCTCTTTATAATCATAAACTTCTCCCTCAACAGTAGTAAATTAACCTGATTACTTTCTGCTGCGTTCGTATTTCGGCTCACTCAGACCTTAAGCAGAAACAAGGAAAATCTTGTCTGTTCGTGTTCACATTTTGGTTCAACCAGGTTAAGTCAGAATAATTTTAGTTGGGGTTATTTCGGTACATGTGAATGGGGTATGTGTGTGTTGATGAGATTTTACCTCCAGGGGGTAAATGGCTGTCTGAGCTGTTGCTCCTGCCAAACAGCCGGCTGCAAATCTTTCATGAACTCTCAGAGTTTTGCTTTCATCACCTCCACGCATCATACTCTTGATCTATGCAGAGGAGAGAGCAGAGAAAATAATGAAATAAAAGATATGTTTAAGGAAAAATGCAGACACCTGCATCTGAGTAACAGCAAAAAATGCTTCAGTAAAAGATGCGAACAACGTATTTGTATGTTGAAAAGAAGCAATGCTGTCATGACAAGAGAAGAACACAACATTTGAAAATAAGTCCTAACATTTAATATCTGGTAATATTGCTTTCATGAATTCAGTTTTTTCTGTTGGCCTTAACTTCTGCCAAACTGATAAACAAACCGGTGTCACTTTTAACAGTAAGGCACTGCAACACCCTTTAAAAAGTCATACGGATAAAGAAGGACACAAAAACTGTGACAGACTGTAAAACTGATGCGTTTGGCTTGATGTGTCACCTTTAGCCCACCTGCTCATAGGCTGTGAACTTGACTGCAGTTTCAGGAGCAATTTTAAGAACATTCATTCCATTTCCTCTCCATAAAGAGCGCAGTCCTCCCTCATTGATCATGTACTGAAAAGTGCCCAGCACGTTCCCCCTAAAGTCGACAGCGCCGTGAACCTTGAAGAGACATACTTGGTGTTAAACTGGAAACAGAGGTGTCATTCACAATTCTGTTAAGTAAAATTAAAGAATAGACAGAAGGAAAGAAAACCTGTCTGAAGACTTTGAGACGGTCTAACGGGGCAGTGCCGGTCCGAGACACAGATCCAGCCAAAGCTCCAGCCATCAGCTGCCTCCACACATAACCGGACTGCTTCTCCTCCTCAGAGAAATCATCTGGGACTGTCAGCTGCTCACCGATATCCAACATCTACTGAAACCATACAGACAAAATGAGGTTTATGCTTCACACAGATCAGGTTTGACAGATATAGCATATGCGATCACTTACAAAATAAGTGCTCCAGTAACTGTTTTATTTAGTATATTTTCAGTCAAAATTATAACAAGAACAATGACTCAAACCACATATCAAAAAACAAATATTTAAAATAAAGAAAAAATGGAAAATTAAAGAAGAAATGGCATTGTCACTATTAGACACGATTGCAAGTATGCAGCATGGGTGTCAGTCACGGCTCATTTTAGAAGATTGTTTTACACAAATGATTTGGGTAGTTCAGGTTTTAACTCGTCCCCATTGGGTGCTGGTTTGGCTGAGTGGTAAGTAACCAGGTAGGACCCATAGTTCAAATCCAGCCTGTGGCCAGTTTGCAGAGTGTCATCCTCCTCCTCTCTTTCACTCCACTTCAACAGCCTATCCACTGTCTCTCTCTCTCTCTCTCTCTCTCTCTCTCTCAATAAAGGCCTAAAAATGCACCAAAAATAATCTAGAAAAGAAACTGGTCACTGTAGTGTTTTTAGTGACAAACAGTGTGTTTATTACTGTGTATCCTCACCATTGAGCGTTTCCAGTAGCGTGCCACGTCCTCCATGTTGGCGAGAGGGTTAAACAGGAAGTAGTCTCGCCACTCATTCCAGTCGATGGTCATGGTGCCATCCTTGTCCATACTGACACAAAAATACACACAACTATTAAGATCTGAGAAGAGGGTAAATATTTGCTATCAGTTGAAATGCAGAACCAGAACTGTTTTAATCAGCCAATATGACATTTGACAGCACTGAAGGAATTCAGGTGTGCCTTGAAAGATGTACAACCATAAAGTTATTACTTTCCCTTTCCAGCATCTAAAAGCTTAGTTGTTCAACTCTATCGGTACATTTTCCATCCATTTTGTATATCTTAAATTGAGTTTAGGCAGCAATAAAATAGAAAATAATCCTCAAAAAAACATCTGGGGCTTTGAAGAAACTGACCAGCAGGTGGGGCTATAGATTGAAATGGATTTTTTCTGCAGTTTTAAACCTTTAAATTACTAATATTTTAGCCAAAATCCTTGCCAGTGAAAAAACTAATTTCCAATAATTTTGGCGAAGAAACATCATTTATTTCATCAGCACTTATTTTGGACAAAACTGTCACATCTTTTATCTATTAACAAAAAAAATATCAGATAACTCTGTAAGCCCCATTTAGTTTAAACCCTATGCAGAAATACAAGTTAAAAGATAGCTTGATTTTCAAACAAAAAAATGACATACTATTACATCATGATATGATTAAGCTCAGATGAGGAAGATGACTTGGGCCACCATGATATATAAACATATAAATGTATGAATGTTTGGATGTATGTTTGTACATAGGGATGGATGTATCGATGGAATACTTAATAACTCCCTTTGGGGAAAATAAAGATGTGCAACAGAATCAAAAACAAAACTTTTTAGGCAAGAAACTTCATTCATTTGTTTTTAATAAATCTTGTGTATTACAGTTCATCAATATCATTTTGCCTTCGTAAATGAACTGAACATGTACAGACTGTTTTCACACTGGAGCACATGCTAAAGCGGATATTTTGCATGGGTAATGAATAAGGTTTGTCTTCAGATTTGACACAATTCTTGGGCAAAAAAGTGTGAAAATCACTGCTCTGTACAAGTACAATCTACTGTACAAGTAAGCCAATTCATTTAAGCCATGAAAACAGAGGAAAATTTGCTAATACCCTGAATTACTTTACTTTAGAACAGAGGATCTTTAAAAATATCATCAAAGAAAATATACAACTGAATCTCATGATATCATCTTCAACAAAATACACCCAACTGCACTCAGCTACACCATAGAGCTGGATAAAATAATGAGTTTTTAGTTAGTTAGTTAGTTAGTGAGTAATAATTACATCAAGTTTGGTCAAAATGTGAACATCAACAGGAAGACCAAAATGTGTGGAGGGAGAGAAAAGTCCTCCCTTGCAGTGGAGTTCAGGGATGACAAATTTTCTCAGGCCAATCTGGCAGCTTACACTGGGCTGGTTCTCCTGACAAAAAGTGACAAAGAGTGTCACTTAATCAATGAGTGTTTTATTCCCACCTACTGGTCATTTTTAGTCATTTATCTTTGCACTCTGGTGGACCATGAGGAGACATTATGGTGTTTATGAACAATGTAACTATGGAGGGGCAAAAAAAGCTGAACAAAAAGGGACCAAACACAGATCCTTGGGGGACACCTTGAGACAGTGGGGCTACGGAGGAGGTGCTGTTATTGATGTGGATGCATTTGATGAGGTAAGATTTGTGTTGTATGTTTTAGAAACCTTTTTAAGATCCTGGTGGCGTCTTTCAGGCTGATGTGCACACCGATGGAGCGCAGAGAGTGTTGGATCTCTGCTGCATCAATATGACCTGCAAACACAAACATTGATAAAATTAAATGTTAGAGATTACATTATATAGTACTCTACATATACATAAATAAATTTAAATAATAAATCACTAAAAGAAATCAAAATAAAATAAAACTAAAACATAAATATTGAATATATATATCTAATGTACAACAATTATATGGGCATATAAAAAAAAGAAAAAAAACAGATGTGATATTCTTTTAATTAAGGAGAAATGCCTGTTGATTTGTACCATCATTGTTCCTGTCCAAGCTTTTAAACATGATCTTGAGTTGTTTTTCATGAGCGTTAAGAAACTGTGTGAACTCTTCAAAGTCCAGTACTCCATCCTGGTTAGTGTCCCCGACCTTCACCATCTGAGAAACAAAGACAATCAGAGTCAGGTTCTACTGTCAGAGTTGAAAATGCTTACAAACACTACCCTTAACTGTCAATATTGCATGAGGCAAGGCAGTATAATGATTTTTCTAAATATCAAAATACTTTCAGTTGAGAGGCAATTTTTTCTTAATTGAGTTGATCCATCCATCCATCCATCAGATGATTTACTGCTCATCCCTTTGGGGTCACTGGGGACTGGAGCCTATCCCATCTGACATCGGGCGAGAGGCAGGGTGGACCCTTAACACTATCTAATTACACAGCCACATAAAGAGACAGACAATCATTCACACTTACATTCATACATAAGGGTCATTTGGAGTCACCAATCGACCAAACAAGCTTTTTTTATTTCTAAAAGGATTTTTTTATAGTAAGAGCCACTAATATGTGCTTAATGACCACAATAATAGCCATTTGGAGCCATTTTAGTATCAGTAAAAATCAGGCCATGTCCTTAGTACTTTGATACTACAGCAACAGAAATATTGGGCAATTTTCAGTTTTTATTCCAATAAATGCAGACATACTCCTGTACATGCTGTCTAAATTGTGTATAGTAAATATGAAGGCAACATTTGGAAAAGCGAGTGGGACTTGTAAGAAAGTTGGGAAATCCTAACTTCCAGACAGCTGCAGACACTTTTCCATGTCTCCAAATTATTTGCAAAATGTGGACAATGCTCTCTTTAGGATTGTAAATTATGTTACTATACCTTTTTATACTTTATTTTTAACTTTTGGTTTCACAAACACATTAAACAACGAAAAAAGTAGGTTATCACATAATGTACAGAATGCTAGGTTTTTTCCCCCCTTTTTTCCAGCTCATGATATTACGATTTAACCATATAGAAAGTAAGATAGAATTCAGTTATAATTTACAGCAGGGTTACAATGACTTGTGCAAATGAGTCCCCCTTTAACAAAACAAATAGTGTCTCTTGAGCTCAAAAGTATCCTGTTATTGCAACTTTATTTTTCAATGTCTTAAAGAGTATTACATATACAGCACTTACCAAATTTATTAGACCCTCAACATAAGGTTTATGCCACTGCTGCCCTAAATAAACAGCATTGGTAAAAGCCAACATTTTTTCAAGTTTCTGTAATTTTTAGCACACAGAAGACACCTGATTCATGACAAAATCTGTTTAGAATACCACAAGTCAACTCCACAATCTGCTGAAATAAACAGAGGTGACAGAGAGCAACAAAATATGGCAAAAATCATTTTTTTGACTCCATTTTTTGTGACTTCACCTTTTTCCAGGTAAAATGTGTGCTCTGGTAATTACCTTTGTATAATACCGGACAGTTTGTTTATGTTGAATTTTAATGTGTGTTTAAAGAAGGGATACCTACAAAGGTAAAGTTCATTGCCACATCCTTGACATAATACAGGAGGAAGTTTTAACACTTGACAATGATTCATAAGTGAAAAGTGACCAAGTGTATGCCAGAGAGAAAGGTTAACATCTCATCTTACAAAGTCCTGCTCCTCGACCAAAATAGACGGAATGCTGCCCTTTACATAAGCGAGCACACGACAACACAAACATACACACTTACTGCCATCAAATCTTTACAACTCATAAGTCACAAAATACACTGTGTCCTTGATATGTCTATGAAATATTTGTGTTTATCAAAATCTGTAATACTCTGACTGACACCAAAGTCATTTGGGAAAAAAAAAACTGATGAAGGCAGCGCATATGAAAACTTACAGTGAGTCTTCTTGGTGACCCACATACTTAAAGCCAAAACAGACTGTAAGCACGGAGAGGCAGGCGGCGTGTATTCACAATAAAGTTTTGATGTTTTCAGTGCTCACTGTTGCTCAAACAGAGACAGTGAATCAGGAGGATCATGGAAGTTCAAGACAATAAAACAGACACGATGTTACAGGCTTATTGAACTTTTAAACTATGATACGTTTCTATACCTCACATTTCATATAATAAAGTCCAGTGATGCGGTCATATTTTACCTTAACTCAGCTTCATTTATTTATTTTCTTGCTGACTGATGAATAGAGCATATTCACAGTCATTACTGATCAAACAAACTTCCTGTTTTTACCAAGTGCCCTGATCCTCCACTATTCCCCCTTTGTCTGAGAAGGAGCTCTCTTTCAGGCCCCCACAAAGGCCCCGTCTGCTCTGATTGGTCAGTCTAGAGAAATTAAGCATCGTGTTTTCAACAGCTCTATATTCTTTCCAGAGTCTATCATCTGAACTGGGCTACTCAACCTGACCCCATAGACTTTAACTACAGACAAAACCACATCTACGCTTGCAAATTTTTGATAATAAAAGACAATATATAAATCAATAATGATTTCTTATATAACGCCACCATAAAGGGTGGTAATGGGGAAAGCTTTCTGGGGCCCAGAGTCATGTGAGTTAGTAAAAACATGGTCCACCCTAAACTTAGGCCAGAACATTCTATTATTTTAAACCTAAATACCATTTTCTTTTTTAAACTTTCTCCTGCTAAAATTGTACAATTCTTCTCCCTGATATCAATGCTCAGGATGAGACTTTATAACCAGTCTGGTGACATTATCACTGTCTTTTTCAGCAGATATTTTTTATTTTTGACTTTTCATATCTGTATTTAAGTAACAGGACATTGGATAGAGTGGGGGGAGTAAGGGAGAGAGTGTGACATGACATGAAGTAAAGGAGCCACAGGCCACATTTAAACCAGTTCATACACCTTCAAGACTACAGCCGATAAATGGGGTGTGCAAATCAGCTTTCTAGTCCTTGCAGGGGCCAATGCCTGCCTGTAATCCATCTATAATTACCTCCATCAAGGAGGACATGTTTTTGCCACCATGTGGTTATCTGTTATTTTGTCTGTTTGCATTACACATAAATTACTACACAGATTTTGCTGAAATTTTCGGGACATATTGGTGATGGACCAGTTTAAAGATGATTACACTTTGGTGGCAAGCCAGATAACCGTCACTGAAAAATGATCATTTTTGCTCAATAACTGTTAATATCAACTTGATTCTGTGTGCTAGGTGTGGGTTTTTAGGGTCAAGGAATCATATCATGACAGTAACTTTATCATGGAACTATTGCTTATAGATGTAACAGCAACATTAAGCTACCTTGGCGGAGGTTTGCTCTCTCCAAGTGCTTTCAATTTCATTTTAACCTGTACTAAATTTTGGATGAAGTCTAAGTGATGTCAGCCAGCTGTCTTTTGAAGCCAGTTAACAGCGATCAGAGAACACACTCTCGAACTCACTTAAGAACTTTTTTGTCACCAGTTTAACACCATACTGTTGCAAACATTCCTGATTCTGAATTCTTACAAAGACCCTATTAGATACCCTATTAGGAATACATCTCTTGAAATAAACACTGAGTCATTTAAAAAAGAAGCATTTCTTTAACATATTGTAAACTTTGAGTAACACTTACACCCTACCACCGCTGCCTCCTTATGCTATGCCATTTCACGCTCAGGTGTGTGGGTGAGATTCAGGTGTGTCTGTGTGAGACAGGTGTGTGTTTTGTCTCACCCTCTCCAGGGAGGCTTTGGAAAGCCCGCGGCTTGCCAACCCCGCCCGCAGTTCACTGATGTCAATGTGGCCATCTTTGTTGACGTCTAGCTGATCAAACATCTCCGCCCAGCGCTTCTGCCGCTCTGGGTCTGGACCGGGAGACTCCATGTTCTGGCAGTGCACCTGAGGGAACCAGGTCCATCTGGGTCCCATGACCAGTTTCAGTCTGGGTCAGCTGGATTAAAAACAGGAGAATAACTTAAATCAGTGCAGGATGACAGAACAGTCTCAGGATTATAGGCTGTCATTTACAGGAATTTTTAATCAATAATGAAGAAAATAATAAATTATCAAATATTTAAATCACCATCAGAACAAACACAGGAGTCCTAGTCTGCTAATACTTTATGTTTTTGTACATATACTGTTTGTAATTACCAAACTTTGCAGAGGTTTAATGTTTTAGTGCAATTAAAACAGAGTTCAGGGGTTTGTCTATATTTTATTACCTGAAAAAGTGACTTAAGACTGAGAAATATATGGACCCTGATGGAAGGTTTGTGTAATCATGTATGTAGCTCATATCTTCAATCATCTAAACTTTACAGTTTTTTTTACAAAAATACTGAAAGGTTCCATTTCCTGGTGTGTCTGATATTTTCATTTTGTCTTGAATAGAATAGAATAGAATAGAATAGAATAGAATATTTATTCATTGTCCTCCGAGGTGGAACATGTATTTTGGCACACCAGCACATGAGACAGACAGCACTAAAGTGGAAACATTGTCATACATAAAACATTTATTAAACAGAATAAAAGAAGAGGTGTCTATTAAGATAAATTTGACTGAAAAAAATGAAAATTTTAGCCTCTGTAAGGTATCAGATGAAGCTCTTTTCCCCTCCCCTTTGGAAATGCTCGGATCTAAGGGGTGGGGAGACGGAAAAGGCTATGATAATGAGTTTTATGCTGACTGGCTACCAATTTGTTGTCTGATTAAGGGGGTGGTGGGGGGTTAAAGGCCTGAGCGTGGACTTTTAGAACAGCAGAATACACACATGAAGGTAAATCTTGACTGACCACAAAGACAAATTAATGTGAAAAAGCAACAAGATAGAGGAGAAATTTATTTGACTTTGTGAGTGGAAAGATAATTACAATGAATTCATGTTAAGACATAGATAAACAACAAAATTATGGGCTGAGCTGAAGCTACGGGCTGTTGAAATACGACCTATAATGTAACAAATTTTAACTTCCACAAGCTAGGCTTTGTTTTGTTGTTGTTTTTCTTTGTGATAATCATCTCTAGCTTGTTAAAGTGTCCCATTTCTGCTCTCAACAGTTTTACCCCCTCGATCACTTATGACACTTATCTTAAGGGCCTTTTCAGCGAAGGGCACTTCCAGGAAGACTTAGGGGGCAAATGTGGTGTTGGGACAGGACTATAGCCGACTTGCTGACGGTGCATTCAGATGATTGGATACTTGGGCATAAGACACATCTTTTTTAATTAATATATTTTCTTGAAATATTAATAACACCAAATCTTTATCCCCTCTGCAGACTGTTTATACATCACAAAAAGTCGATATATCCACTTGCACTGTGTCCTACTGTCTTCATACAAATCTATAATGTACAGAAAGAGTTTTTAAACATGTGAACAGAGACTTTAAATCTTCCTTATTTATGGATTTTTTGTTAACTTATCTAAAAGAATGTGACAGGATAACCTCTGGACCTGTAATCACAAATGTGAGCAGACGTAACACTGAACATAGTCACATCCCAACCGTTAAAATTTAATATTAAAAACCAATGTTGGAAATTAAACAGCAGCAATTTAACGTGAATTACTGGTCATTATCGATGTATAAATGAGAGCAGGTTGAACACTGACAAATTAAGGCGAGTAAATACGAACTAGCTACTAGTCTTTCATGGTTTATTTCATATTATTGACGTTGTTTTATAATAAAACCCAGAGACCATTTTGAGTCCCACTCACTGTTTATCTCCACGCAGTCCCTCCGCCCATGGTGGATGCGGAGGTCCAGGATTTAGACGGAACCAGCGGGTCGGTTTGATGGGTCTAAATCCGTCTTTAATCCTGAATTTGACACCAGAAAGCAGCTCAGCAGCTCCAGGGTCCTCTGTGTGAGCACTGATATGCAAGCTACTCCGTCCTGAAGGTCTGTCCGTCTGTCTTGGTGAAGAAGCAGGAAGCGAAGTGTGTGTGTGTCAGTGTCTGAGGAGGCTGCCTCAGTGTTAGCATGCTGGGACGGAGCGAAGACCACATACCACAGGGTGTTTCAGTCTGTCCATAGAAATACTGGGACTAGACGAAGAGTACGGCCTTTAAAACACCCCTACAATCCCTCAAAAATCATACTGGACGCACATAAAAATTTTCAAGAGTCAGGATTGTCTTGAAAAAGGTCTCTGATGTGTTAGGGGAGACCAGGGTAGGATGTCCCATGGCAGGGATCATCTTTTTGATTTGATTGGCATTTCTTTCGAACATGAGGTTAAAGGGACTGTGAGGAGTTTCTAATTACAAAAAACTCTCACTTTTAAATATATCGAAATAAGCACTTTAAGATGGGTTTTATAGCATCAAAATAGGTCATCTATAATTGCTATTCCTTAGCTTTGCGGTCGGGTCGGACAGGGCTGGACTGGCCTGGATACTCAACTTCAGGAACAAGATAATTGGCTCATTCCACAAACATGCATTTTTCTGTCCCTAGCCAGAAGAGATATATTACTCCTGAAGAAAACAGTTTGCGTTAGATTTTTTAAAGTATTTTATTTTTAAAACATATTATTTCAGCTTGGAGCCATCAGCTTGGTAAATTTGCTTTTAATCAATTTAGAACCCCAACCACAACAAAAGTGCTCGTCCCCACAGTCATTGATTGAGAGAAAGGGCTGTATTTTGAGTTTAAAAATGTGTTTTTCTAAAATAAGAAAAAGTACAAAAATTTATAAATAGCCATCAAATATATGATATAAATTACATTTTAAAACAAAATGTTGAATAAGTATTATAAATATATTTAAAAGCATTTGTCCACTGCAGTCATGTCACTGGTGTTATCATGTGTCAAAAGTCTTTTATTTTGGGAAAAGAAATCACCCTGATGACATCACTTGACGTCCTTTGACCTCTTTCTTGAAGATCTATGAAGAGGGGCCCTGGTAAGAACATTGTCCTTTTTCAGTTTTCAGAAATATTAACATTTATCTCATGATTTCATATGAAGCTTTTAGTTGACGTCACTGGTGTTACCAACTTTATTGGCAGGGAATTGCAAACAAACGAATAAAAATGTATTTAGAAGACATAATTTAGTGAGTAGATCAAGATTAGTAACATGCTGTTTCATGCTCTGCAGCAGCCATTTTGTGAAAGGGCATTTTTTGTGAAACTGTCACTGGTGTTACTGTCACTGGTGTTACCTTTCTTATGGGTAACAATAAGGAACACCAGTGACAATCGGTAACACACAAAAAATCATTAAGCTTTCATTTGTGTATTCATAAAGTCAATGGCATGTGTAACAATGTAGTTGAAGTTTAAATGTTAAAAAAAGAAACAAAACAAAAGACATTTTGCCATCCCAAAAATCCATGTTTCTGTGGAAAGACAATTGAAACTAGAGCAAAATATTATTCAGACACGTCTTAGAGCACCGGGCTGTAAGTAGCGATATATAGCCGGCTACAAAACTATGATACTAAGTTTTCCAAAAAATTGCTTGTTGTCACATCAAAAACTACCGCTGCGTAACTAAAAAGAGATACATTACCTCGTCGCTTTGCATCCTGTAAGTTGTTGAAAAAAGAAATTGTAAAGCAATGCAGAGTTCTGAGGAAGGTCCAAGCTGTATGCTTTATTAGCATCACAACAAACACACGCTTTGGCTTGGGTCACGTCTTTTGGTGCATTCCAGTTGTAGTCAGAAGTACGAATTTCCAGGTTCCTGGTAGTAAATCAGAAAAAAAAAAAAAAAAAAACAATCATGTTTTATTCCAAGCAGCACAGTCCTCTCCCATATGGTGATTTTTTTTACCATAAATATTAGTCCTACCTTTATTTTATCTAAATATTTAGATTCCTTGACCATGAAAACATACCATTAGCAATTGGTTTCGTAATGATATCTATTGTAGTTCAGTAGGCTATGAAAATCGCATTTTTCGTCATGGTGGATCCAGATGGTGATCCGGATCAACACCAAAATTGAATCACTTCTTCTTATTTTGTTCACAGACAGAAAAACTCTCCCAAAAACATAACCTCCTTGGCGGAGGTACAGAGAGGCTATATGGACACACTCTGTATTATTATCTCAGAGAGAAACATGTGGAAATCTCCAAAGCTTGTGTTGATCATGGCTCATATTTTCAACCTTCGACCAGAAATGTGTAGAAATTCCCTTTAACTTGAAGCAAATCTACATTTAAAAAAAGGATTTCTGCTTTAATGGACTCATTACTACATCGCTCTTTTCTCTTCTGTATCATCTGATCTGGCTCTCTGATCACCTGCCCTGCAGATTATTGAGCCCTCAGACATGAAGGCTCTCACAGCTGCTCCTCCATCATCACTTCATTCTCTCAGGAAAGCCACTCCAGACCACAGACCAGGTTTTGATCAGGACTTACTGTAAAGACTGTCACTGACCCCTGACCATACACACACTAACACACTAATTTTCCTATTATGAGCAGAGGCTGCTGTTGTGTCACCTGCTGACAGGTGGGCCTGGGTTTCCACACGTACACCTCCTCACCTCCTTTCAGCTGCAGACCCCACACCTGCTGGTCTGGAGATCGATCAACACTTTAGATAATGAACAGGTCGATTATAAAAGAGCAGCAAGCTGAGGGCTCAGAAGAAGATTGGCTGACTGAAACGAGAAACGTTTCATATTATTTAATCAACTTCTTTTACTGTTGCAGGTTTTCTCGGAGTACAGGCCACCATGTGTAAGGGCCTCTCCTCCCTGCCCTCCTCGTGCCTGGAGAAGTGAGTACCAAACTGAAATTTGGATCATTGAGAAAGGTGATGAAGCGGGGCAGGGTGAGCTTTATGTTGCTGTGAGTGGTTGAAAACTTTTTCTTTAACAGTTCATGGACATGATTAGGAACAAGAGTCATGTTCAATCTGGCTTGGACTCTGTACTACCTCTGAAATATATATGTTCAGTTAGTTTTGATCCAGAATTGACATTTTTGAAAAGTCTGAAGAAAATCTCAAAAATGGTTATTGAGATACTGCATTAAGTAAAATAGTGCAAATGGCCAAAATCTGTGACCTCCAAATCTAAAGCCAATTTGTCATCATGTCAGAACATTTGTGCAAAGTTTATGTGCTACATTCACACGCATGGTTACACTAATGTTGGTTTCATTAATCAAGAAAGTGACCAAAACTATCTGTAAACTAACCCAGGACATAGAAGAAGACAGTTACCTAAAATAAGTTATTTGTTATAAACTTGGACAAAATGTGAGTTTACTCTTCAACAACCTGAAAATCTATAAAATATTTGAGAAATATGTTAATTTCCTGTGCAAAACGGAGCTCTGATAAATGGATATTTATCTTTTTTTATCAAAGAATAGAAAAGAGTTGATGGAGATATTGACAAGGACTTATTTGTAAATGAGGATCAATAAAATAAATTATATTAGTATTTTAAGTACTGACTTATTGAAGAAAAGGTATGTTTGTGTTTTTGGGTGTTGCTGATGTATTAATATGAGTGAAATGCTTTTATATTTCTTTCACACCTCAGCTTATTAAGTCGGTTTAAAAAGAGAAAGGAATATGATGACTGAACCAGCCTTAGAGTTTGTATTGATTAAAACCAAACTAAATCTTTTGAGAGTATCCATCTGTTAACAAGTATCAAACAAGTGTATTTTCTGTTTCAGGAGTCATGACACCAATTTTATATCAGAACTGATGGTAAAATGTGGTTTTGTGGAAACACTTGTTGATGGAAAACTTTGATCAGCTCAGTTTTTTATTTTATGTTTTATTCAGTACTCTGATGTTGTGACAAATGTAAGTACAATGTGTTCCTAAAAATAAACTTAAGTAAAAGTGTGATTATTAAAAAAAAAACACTGAAAAGGTTTAAGTACACAAAAAGCTTTTCGATTACAGCAACATGAACCAATGTAGTGAGTTAGTTTCTTCCTCTGATTAAATATCAGACATTTTTGTCGAAAGACCAAAACATACAAAATCTCAAAAAGCTGAGAAAATTGCACTGTTTCAAAAAGATGGCTCCTCCGCTATCAACCACGGAGACGCATAAAAATGTAATTTACTGCCTCCATTTTGTCTTGAAGTGTACTAAAGGTGTTTCATTTGTGTTTTTTCAGGGCAAAGGAGATGCGGGTGAAGTTAAGCCATCTGACTGAGACGCACCACAAGCACAAGTAAACCTGCTCAGACTTCTTTTTTTGATCATCTCTCACTGTAGTTATCAAAATGACTCTGTTTGTGTCTCTGCTCTCAGGGTTCAGGAGGGAAAAGCTCCTCAGGATCTGGAAACTCTGCTCAACAACAAAAGTAGGAAAGCTGTTTCACTAGTGTGTCTTTGTGGATGTGCCGTGTTGTCTAAAAAATATGATTTTATTTTAAAGGCAGCTTGAACACCTTCAAGATGTTTTTGGCTTCTCTTACACTTATTTTAGCTCCAACAGAGAATCCCTGTTGATGACGAAATGTCTTTAAAGGAGACATATCATATTTAATACTTACATATAATATAATAAATTTGAAAACAAGACCTTGCACCCCCTTAATTTTCAAAAAATGAAATATTGTATTTTTTCTGATATCCTAGAACAAGATTTGATGCCTCTGAAAATAGGTAATTGCGAGATGACAGCGAGATTTAAATCGTCGTGACGACAGAAGGACACCTCTGTGATGTCCGTTAGCCACAAAACCGTCAGTCAGGAACACATCCACCAAGCAGCAGTATATAGCTCCCTAGCTCACACTCACTCATTACCAGCTCTGGTCTGTAGAGAGACTCAATACGCGGTCGCTGCTTTGAGCCTGCCCGAAAATACAGTAGAAGAAGGACAGGCAGGCTCAGCCCCCGATAGAACTGACCAATCAGAGCACAAAGGGCTGTGACGTTGCGAGGTAACTTTAGGTCAGCCCTTTGTGCTCTAAAATGAGGATTTTGAGAACGCTATTGTGGGGCAATGAAGGAACTAAATGACTTGTACTGAGGGCAGAAATGTTTTACAGGCATCCTAGTCTGGCATAGTGAAAAGGAGAAACAAGCATGATATGTCTCCTTTAAGACCTTTGGCTTTGACTGTGACCAAACATTTACAGACTCTGATTATGGCAATAGTGGATCAGCGGAACAGTTGGTAGTCTTTCAACTGGAAGATTGGTGGTCCAATCCCCCACTACAGTCACATGTCAGTGTGTCTTTAGGGCAGGACATCCATCCATCTACCCATCTATTATTCATACCACATTGCTTTTTGGGTCTTGAAACAGGAGCCTATCCTAGCTGACATTGGCTGGGTACACCCTGAACCAATCAACAGCCATTCACAGGACCACATAGAGAGATGAACAATACAACAAAAATCAAACTAATCATACCAGAAGTCAAACTGTTGTTTTTTTTTTTTTTGATAAAATGTATTCAAATTCAGAATTCAGGCATGATGGATTATCACTTTATGTTTAGTTACCCGGCAGGATGTTTCAATATGTAAACAAGGTCTCTTAGCTGCATCAAAAAGCTTCTCATAACAACACACTGCAGTTTTGAAAATTGCTGATCATCTCTACATTTCCAGGAGGCCAGTACTTTTCATCCAATCCATTATCTGTACTGCTTATCCCTTGTTGGAGTCCTATGATTGAGACACACCTCAATCAGACGGACTGTGGTGTTACAGTGCCTTAACTGGTCAGATTAAAATAAAATCACAAACCAAGCTTGAGTCCATTTCCCATTATAAGATCATGACATTCTGGAGAGCCCTTACTGTTCCTTGGAATGGTTGAGATTGTGAACCCCCAACCCAGATAACTGAGAGGGTCATCTCTTGTCATCATCCTTCTCCCAGGTGGTCTTCAGGCGTTTCGTGGGTTCCTTCGTTCAGAGTTCAGCGAGGAGAACCTGGAGTTCTGGTTGGCCTGTGAGGACTACAGGGTCTCCCCCTCACATCGGCAGAAGGCCAAGGGCAGCAACATCTACCTCCAGTTCATCAACCCCAACGCACCACAGGAGGTCAGGAGAGAGATACATGGGACTGTTTGTTGATAGTGATAAACTGTCTGTAGAATGATCAGATACCAGACAACTGCCCAAGTCTCTCCGGTCCAAGTCTCAAACAAGTGACAGGTCATTTAGTCCAAGTCTCAAGCAAGTCCCAAATTTTTCTGTTGGGGGCATGTCAAGTCAAGTCGAGGCACAGGGTTATGCCATATCAAGTCAAGTCACAAGGTTATGTCAAGTCAAAATATTTCATTTTATCATTGTAGTGACCACTTGTTTAAAAAAGTCAAAGAACAAATCGAAATATCAAGCTGAAGCTTTAACCAAACTTAATGGATCACTGATGCACTGTGGGGATGTGATTTACGCAGGCAAAAGAAGTCCAATGTCCAAAAGTTCTGCGATTTCCAATGGTTTATTTTTTGGCAAACAAGCAAACAAAAGAACAAAGGAGATCACGGCTCCCGCTGCCTCTCTCACGCTGGTAAAAACCATCGGCCCACCCCGGTGCATGCTGGCTGGCTGTCACCTACCTACCTAAATAACATCCGGTGCCCACAGTTTGTCATTACCAGACAAACTAATAATAATAATAAATATGTAAAACATCTAATTATAGAAAACAAATAACTACCAATGTATATATTTACTTATATATTCAACCCCAAAAATCTAACCTAAATTTATCTTAAGACAGAAAAATGTAGCTAAATCTAAAAACTAATACTTCAACTTACTTCCAAATTAAAGATAAACCACTAAATACACAAAATAAACAAATAGCTCCAACAATCATAATATGACTTTTAATGTGTCATTACCTTTTCCATTTCCTGAACTACTTTACAAAACATGGATTTCTATTTTTTCAGTATAATTGAAAGCTTAACCTGAGGCTATGCAAAAGTTAAGTGTCTGAGTGTTTTTATTCTGTCTTTCTTCACTGATTTGCAATTTCAATTTTTGTCTATCTACCATATCAATTTCTATAATTTTATTTCTTTTTCTCATGTCAAATAAATTTGGACTTTTTCATTTTTTTTGGTAAAATATGGAAAAAGCTTAAAGGAGACATATCATGCCTGTTTCTCCTTTTCACTATGCCAGGCTAGGATGCCTGTAACGCATTTCTGCCCTCAGTACAAGTCATTTAGTTCCTTCATTGCCCCCCAATAGCGTTCTCAAAATCCTCATTTTAGGCCATTATTAAGTGCTTGTGGAAACGCTTCCTCTCAAAGATGACCTAAAGTTACCTCGCAATGTCGCTGCCCTTTGTCCTCTGATTGGTCAATTCTATGGGGGACGGGGTAGAGCCAGCTTGTCCTTCTTCTACTGTATTTTCTGGCAGGCTCAAAGCAGCGACCGCGTATTGAGTCCCCCTGCAGGCCAGAGCTGGTAATGAGGGAGTATTAGTGAGGGAGTTTTATACCCCTGCTGGTGGATGTGTTCCTCGGTGAGGGTTTGGGGCTGACGGACATCACAGAGGAGGAAGTGTTTTATCAGATTACTCCAATGAAAAGAAAGGTACCTCGTGATGTCATGACGTTTGAAATCTCGCGGACATCTCGCATTGACTTATTTTCAGAGGCATCAAATCTCGTTCTAGGATATCAGAAAAAATACAATATCTAATTTTTTGAAAATTAAGGGGGTGTAAGGTCTTGTTTTCAAATTTATTATATTATATGTAAGTATTAAATCATGCATCAGCATGATACGTCCTCTTTAAAGATGTTGTATAGTAGTGAGCTAATACCCCTCTTTCTCAAACGTTTCTCTGCTCAGGTGAACCTGGATGCAGAGACCCGTGAGGCCCTGCTCAGCGTGATGGACTCTCTGTGTGCCGACACTTTTGACACGGCCCAGCAGAGGATCTTCACTCTGATGGCCAAAGACTCCTTCCCCAGGTTCCTGCGCTTCCTTCAGCGTGTGGACGCTGTCAAAGCTATCTGAGTTATCAAATATTTGTTATTGTAATAGAGCTGCTTTAGAAATAAGTGTGGAAACTGTCAAAGCTTTCTCAGCTATCTAATCTTTATTAGAATAGAGCTGTTTTAGAAACAAGTGTGGACACCATTAAAGCTATCTAATGTTACTGAGAGTTAATCTGCTAATGGAGACGTGTTGATTGTATTTTACAAGTTATGTTATCAGGCAGTTTGTTCTGTTTGTCTTTCCTGTCCTAATGTGCTGAAGGAAATATAAATGTGATTATTGTTGCAAAAGCTTGCTGTTTAAGCTCGAGACTTTTAGAGGAAGTCTCACAGAGACCTAAGTAAAAAGTTTGAAATCTACCTCTCTGGACTGGATGTTCTGTAACAAAAATCTAATGCTTACACACACAGCAAGGAAAAAGTTTTCAGACAACCTTAAAATTTTAATTTTCTGATTTCTGTATTTTCAGGAAAAACATAAATTGAGTTGTTAAAACAAACAGTAAAAGATGTGGATGTTTTTAAAAGCAATTGACTAAAGCTTAGTCTTTTTACTGAAGATCAGACCTGGAATTTTCCTCTTGGAATCAGCTTTGTCAACAACTGAATCATAACAACATATTTCTTTAAAAAAAAACAGACAGAACAAACCCACACAGTAAAACAAAGTCATAGTCAAAGTTACTTTTAATCTTTAATTTTAACAATCATTAAAAAACACCTTTGACACTCTGTGAGAGTTAATTAAGTCGTGTGTTGCCCCCTAGTGGAGGTTTTTATACTTCAATGGCTAATTTCAACACACCACCTTCCTTTAATTTGTAACGTTCTTACAAACTAAGAAAATGAAGCGTTGTAGAAGAACTTTTATGGATATATAAGCCTGACGTCAGCTGGAACACTCTTAAAAACACACTTAAACGACTCTTAAATCTGAGTTCTGGGGTCGGCGTGCCTCAGTGATCCAGTGAGCGTCCTTCACATGAGCACATTCATGAGTCTGTGATGATAGTCGGGTGTTACTGGGAGCTGGATCCTGGTCGGGCTGCTCCTGGGCCATCTTTCCTCTCAGCTCCTTTAACCACACTCAGGGGCTTGTGCAGGGATTTGCTCGCCTTCTGGGTGACCTCGTGCTCAATCTTGTTCCTGATGGCGACCTCCAGACCCTTCAAGAGGACAGAAAGATGAAATGAGATAATCAGTAAACCTTAGCTGAGAGCTGCACCGTTGATTTTGGCAGATGTTTAAGATTTAGTCTCAGTCTTTAGGTAAAATGTGTAACAGTGTCTTTTGTGATATTTTAATCAATTCATCGACACAGAGACAGTCAAATGTTTAATCCCTCAGAAGCTGCTGCCAGAATGCAGCATCAGTTTATTTCTAAAAAAGAAAATAACAAATAAAGGAAGATGACACCCAAGAAAGATATTTCTTTTGGTTTACTATTAAAATACCTTTTTACTGCAGTTGATCTCAAAAACTATTGAGCAAGGCTAAGTTTTTAATTAATAAGAAGAGTTTAAGTTTATCTGACTGCTTGTATGTTTTTAAATAAAAGGTGGCGCAGTAAAATAGAAAATCAAGGATAACACTCACTGCATTACGCTGTGACATCAAATCAAATTTAATTTTAATGCAGTTCAATTGTGTGTTTGGTCAACTTAGGTCTTTCCTCCTTGAAGGTAAAATTCTTGATAAAGTTAAAAAAACAAAAACATTTTAAGTTTAGTAAAAGCCAATAAAGGTTATGACATTGGTTTTATTACATAACTGAACAGATCTGACCAGATTTGAAATGGCTGAATTGTAAAATGGACATAATCATACTTCCCCAAAGTTAATGGCTGCATTGTCAGAATTCTGTGTTTGTTTCAAAATAAAGTTACAACCACAGACAAGGGACTTTTACTTGCAGTTTAATCTCATTGTTTTTGTTTTTTTAGTTAAACCCGTACCTATTGTTACTTTTATAAAGGCCGGTCTTTATTGATACGACTGTCATTACTTCAAACATTTGCTGAAATGATGGGGCACTGCTTGCAACAAAGCCCTTACATGTATTTAATACAGCTGAGAAAACATTAAGTATTTCAAACGCATCATCAATACGATGGATTTGAATCTCTGTGCAGAGGACAGTTAAGTGTAAATATTGCAGGAAGACCATGTCGATGACCGTTGGTATCACCATTAATTTGTTCCAGCATAGCATAAAATAATCGTTCATTAATCGTAATCGAGGTAAGAGCTTCAATTAATCGTGATATTGAGATTGGGTAATATCATCCAGCCCTACTTTTAGTCAGATTTTTAAATCAACAAATGTAACAGAAGTGTTTAGAAAAACAGAACAGTTTGAGATGGGATTAGATCACTATGAGCCTGGTCCCATGCTCTCAGGTGATCATTTTCTTACCTTTTTCAGCTTCTGTTGCTGAACCACTTGAGCCTTCTTGGGAGCGATGATCCTCCCTTTACAAGGGACAAAAACATTATGGTTAAATAATCTAAAAGCTAAATCAAACTACAATCAAGTTAGATAAAACAACACACACATGGTTTATGACCCACAAACTGAAGGGATAATATTTTTATGATTTTTTTCAGACTACAACAACACTTGGTGTGATCAGTTTAAAGGCTCACTTTATGACAGATGGGTTGTATTATGGGGATGCACCAATACCTTGAAATGCAGTTCCAACATAGACACAAGTAGGGGTGGGAGATATGGCGAAAATATCATATCACGATTTTTTTTTTAAATAAAATCACAATCACGATTTTATCACGATTCTTTTTACTTTGATTTTTCTAGACTAATTTGCATGTTTGATCATTTTTTTCCCTATGTTTAACATATAAAACATGTAAAACCCTAAAAGAAAAAAAAAAAGACAATTTAAGCCAAATAAACTTTCTGAACAGGTTTTAATTTAAATAGTGCAATCTTTATTAAAATGTGCAATAACTGTAAACATAAAAGGTAATGAACAACAATATCAACATTATCTCTTAAAGTGCAACAATTTAAAACAAATGTTATCTAACTGCAGTGTCTATAATCTGAGTGAATAATACAGCTGCTTTAGAACAGATTTTTGTTCAGACATCTTCAAGCTTTTGTCTCCTTTTTTTTTCCGCCATGGCTTCACGCGACATAACCAAACAGGAGATCCCACCATGCACTGCGCTTAATGTGCTATGATTGGTTAGTCGGGGGTGCGTCAAAGTCTCTGTGCCCACACAGACGATCTGACGATCTTTCTGCTTTATGAGATCATCCCACATTATAATCCTTAACGATTTAATCTCATCATATTGCACACCCCTAGACACAAGTATTAACAATTGTAATCAGTATAAGAAAACACAATGTTGCAATTTTCTGCTACATTTGTTTCTCTTAATTATTACATTCAAACTTTACAAGCAATCAGTAAATGATTATGGGATGTTTATTTTATTTAAGTGTAAAATTAAAATTTATAATTATAGTACATTTCATGAACTAAGATGTTACATTTCTTGAACTCAAACTAGACTAAAAATAAATCAATCTAGATGACTAAATTATGACTAAAACTTAAAAACATTTAAGGCAAAACACTTAAACTAATTGGAATTGCTGTCAAAATTACACTGGTTAATAGACAGAACTCAACTGTATAAAATTCCCCTTCAAAATAAAAGCTCAGGATTTAAAAAATCGCCCATGCAGTCAAAGGCTCCCGACCTACTTTTGGGTCACGACTCACCAGTTGAGAATCACTTTACTGAAGGGAAATAAGTTCATTTGGTGTGACCTTCATATAATACACATCTTTCTATGAAACACACTGCCCGTGTGAATGGCGACAGTCCTTCATAAATGTATTATTTAAGGAGAACGATGTAAAAACGTGGTCAGCTGCTCCATGAGCTCACATGTTGATGCTGCTGAAGCTCTAATCTCCTCTCCAGAGTCTCTTTGACTAAAGACTTCATTCATAAACACCTACCTCCTTTCTTTGGGCCCTTCTGCTTGTTGTGTTGCTGTTTCTTGGAGGCTCCAGGCCGCTGAGCTTTAAACTTCTGTGAACCTTGGGCCATTTTTCCACAAACCGGAAAAACAAAAGGAAAGAAATTCTTCTTCTTTGGTTTATTGACGAATCGACGCATTCCCGCCACCTGCTGGTGAGGAGTGGGACCACAACAGCTCATCGAATATTCCAGATGTAAAAAGTTTGGACTTTTTATAAAGTACAATATGTTGTGAAGTCGAAATGAAGGGAGCCAGCATGAACTGTTATCAAAGTGAATTAAAGCCTAAAATACATTATGTTAAACGTCACTTTAGAGGGCTGATGCTTTTTTAAAAGTTTTTATTGATTGATTTTTTTTACCTGTAAAAACTTGATCTCACGTGATTTTTTGGATGAAATTCTATGTGTTGCTTTAAAAATATTACCTACAACTTTGAACAAAAACTACTGTACACAATTGTATTGCTAACTTTATGTAAAGACTGGACTTTTTACACTGAAGGCAGCATAAAGAGGAATACATGGACGACTGAGCCACTTGCTACACCTCCCCACACCTAAACCCTTAAACTTTTACTTAGACTTACACTAAAAGTGAAGGTGCAGCAAGTGGCTCAGCCGTCTATGTATTCCTCTTCATGTGGCCCTCGATGTAAACAGTTTGGACACCCCTGGGTTTTTACCTGTCAAGGGGCCCATGTAACCCCAGGTTTCCACGGGATTTACACCTAGTAAGGGAGATACAGACGGCTTATCTTTACTGTCAGACACAAAACAAGAGTAAACTGCAACAATGTTGGTGCTTGAAGTTGAATATTGCAATTTCCTTTGTAAATGAGACTTTGTGGTAAATTTGGCAGAAAAAGTGTATGTTTGATGTTGCTGCTGTAATCAAATTGTCTTTATTCATTCAACTGTTTCAGGGGTCAATTCAAAATGGGCAGTGGGCCACATTTGGCCCCCAGGGCCATAGTTTGGACACCTCTGATCTAATGTGTACTGCTGAAAACACATTTGATAAAAAGCAATATGTATTATATTTCAATCAGCACAGTCTGCCTAACATAGAAGTCAGACCTGTTCAGAACCACTGCTCTAAATAATAATAATATATTTTATATGGAGGCAGCAGGTGGAGCATGTGCTTCACAGTGAAGAGGTTGTTAGTTCAAACCCGATGTTGGTCAGAGCCTTTCTGTGTGGAGTTCGCATGGTCTCCCTTGCATATTTTCTTTCCAGGTACTTCTGCTTCCTCCCACAGACCAAAAACATGCTCATTAGGTGTTGATATGGGCATGAATGGCTGCCTATGTGGCCCTGCAATTGGATTTCAGAACATCCATCGTGTCCCCTGCCTCAATGAAATAGACATCAGGTATAGAGAAAGGATAGGTGAACATTTTATACATTAGTGTCTTCCTCAGCACTCAAGGTCACCTTACAGGACAAGGATAAAAGCAAAATAAATACAAAGATAAGAAACAAATCACCTGATAAAAAGTGATGAAAAGAAAAAAAAAACAGATCAGATTTAAAAACTATCAGACTAAATATTCCAGTTTATAAAAAAGTGTTTTTAACAGGATGTGAAGAAGGTCGGAGCCTACCTGAGGTGACATTGGGCATAAGGCGGGTACACCCTGAACCGGTTAGAGATGGACAACCATTTGCACCCGCACTCATACTTAAAGGAGACATATCATGCTGATGCATGATTTAATACTTACATATAATATAATAAATTTGAAAACAAGACATTACACCCCCTTAATTTTCAAAAAATGAGATATTGCATTTTTTCTGATATCCTAGAAGGAGATTTGATGCCTCTTAAAATAGGTCATTGCAAGATGTCCGCGAGATTTCAAACGTCGTGACATCACGAGGTACCTTTCTTTTTATTTTTATTGGAGTAATCTGTTAGCCACAAAACCGTCACCGAGGAACACATCCGTCCAGCAGGGGTTTATAGATCCCTAGCTCACAGTCACTCATTACCTGCTCTGGCCTGTAGGGGGACTCAATACGCGCTCGCTGCTTTGAGCCTTCTGGAAAATACAGCAGAAGAAGAAGGACAGGCTGGCTCTACCCCTGATAGAACTGACCAATCAGAGCACAAAGGGCTGTGACGGTGCGAGGTAACTTTAGGTCATCCTCAGATCCGAGCATTTCAACGTGGGCTTCATGATGGCCTAAAATGAGGATTTTGAGAATGCTATTGTGGGGCAATGAAGGAACTAAATGACTTTTACTGAGGGCAGAAATGCTTTACAGGCATCCTAGTCTGGCATAGTGAAAAGGAGAAACAAGCATATGTCCCCTTTAAGAGCAACTTGGAGCGACCAATCAACCTAATGAGCATGTTTTGGTCTGTGGGAGGAAGCTGGAGCACCTGGAGAAACCCACTCATGCATGGGGAGAATATGAAAACTCCCCACAGAAAGACCCTGACTGATATGGATCACACTGGTAACCTTCAGCAAGTTGTCTTGACTATGTCCACATGCCAAAATGCATTGAGTTTCTGCATATGATTGGCTAATTAACTGTTTGCATTGATGAGCAGTTTAATTAGTTGAAGACAATTTACAGATCCCCATTTTTCTTCACATACAAGTTTCAACATTTTTGGAATCAGGATTTCTCTAGTCTTATACTGTCCCTTTCCTGAAACTTCTCTGATCCACACCAGAGTGATTTTTGACATCCAGGCTGGAAAAAGTTGGCCAGGTGAGCTGGCTCTGTGGTCCACATGAAGCTGGACTCTCTGGTGATGGTGGCAGAGAAGAGGACACTCGACAAACAGCTGGATATTTTGGATGAGCCGGGAAGAGGACGGGAAGAATAGTCAGCCTGTAGCCATATTTTGACACATTACCACCAAAGAGGTTAAGTTTTGTTTGTTTGTCTTATTCTTAGCAAGATGATGGAAAAACTACTGGATGGATTTACATTAAAAAAATACTAAAGGTGTGGTTTGATCCAACAAAGAAGACATTAAATTTTGGTGTTGACACATATATATTTGTCTGGATGCAACAAAAATTCCAACATTTAAAAAAAATCCCATCGGGTTAACATTGGACAGAAAAAAAAATCATCTCTGCCATTTCTTAACAGATTTGCTTCAAATTTCACAGGATCATACGAGGTCCATGTCTCTGTCATCAAGGTAACTTTCATCTGGATCTGATCCAGATCGATGGATCAATTAAACTGAACTTTATAATGGAAATATTCTTGTGATCAATAATTCATATAAAATCAAAATGTTAAGTGATGTTCCCAAAACTTGTGTTCATACAAATTAACAGCCTCCATGTATGTGCAGAGTTTGGTCTGGATCTGGTGATGCGGAATTGGATCTTTTACAGGAATTGTGGAAAAGCCACTGTGAGACACTCAAAATGCTTTTCTAGTATTTATTAATAATTTTATTTATATCAGAAAATTGTATTTACTTTTTATACCCTGTGTTCCTTCTTACCCCGTGTACTGCTATGCAATGCTGCTGCTGTAATCTTAATTTCCCAGAGTGAGGCTTCATAAGGGATTAATAAAGTTCAATCTATTCTCATCCAACCTAGAGGAGGCTCAGCATCAGGTTTACATAAAACAATGAGTGACACACAGGAAATAAAATTCATTTCATTGTGGTTTTATTTTTTTTAACTGTACTGAGGTGAAAGAGAAAATCTCGTTATTCATGACTGCACTTTACAGCATTATATTCATATACGTATATATAAAAAAATCCAGATCTGACCTATTTCCACATGTTACAAAATAAACCCAGATCAAGTGATTATCAATAACAACAATAACACTTAAAGAGGCCATCTGAACAACACTCCTTCCATGGTGATTGAGGGCCACAATAATCATCGAGAGAATGATACACAAGCACCTGGTTCGATTCTTCAAATCAACGTGTGAAACTCATGGCAAGCAGCGCTGACCTTTGGCACCGGACCGCAGGTGTGTGTCAGGCGTCTGGAGGAGGGGGTTGAATGTCTACAGTACTGTATTGCTGCTGGTTCAAAAGCATGAAATACAAAAGATATCATTACGCAGAAACTATTCAGCTGTAACCCAACAGAACACACGAGCCTGAACTTCGGCTACGTTTGGCAAAACTGAAAGCACCACCGCCACAAATCTTAAATCACGCTGGATTCACATTACAAACATCGGTGAAGTGTGAAGAAGTTACATCTTGTTTTATTTACTGTCCGTCGATCTGTGCCGCTGTCGCCTCGCACATCGAGTGCTTGTGTTCATGCATGTCAGTGTTTTCAGTCCGTGTAGGCAGACGGAGAGGTAGTGCGTATGGTTGAGGAGGCCTCCCCAGTGTGGTGTACTAATGGCCTAGTCACAAGGAATCACAATGTCATCGAAAGAAAACAACAAATCACAGCTTAACAGTTATAATCATGATGTACGGACAGAAAGAAAAATCTCGTACCTTTGAGGAATATAGAAAGAATAAAATTACACGTGGCGGGTCTGACGGCCACAAAGTTGCTACATATGTCTGGAACACAGTCTAAATTTGCCCCCCAAACACAAAAAACCCTGGACTGTACAAAAACAGAGAAAGAAAAGTCTAATCCACAAGTGTCTTCGTGAGCTAACAGCATCTTTGTGAGTCAGGTTATAAGGGTGGGCGAGGACAAACAGAGAAGATGAAACGAGAAAGAAGCGAGGTTATATTACAGCGAGATGCAGATGAGGACACTGCTGATGATGGGGCATTTAGCTTTGACTGGACTTTGTAAAGGTTTCTGTATGTTTTTACTTTCTTCTGTAAAGTAGCTTGGCTTTGTCAATTTGCAGTTAATTTGCTGAATGAGGCGTTCCAGGATCCACAAACTAATATGCAGCTTTTAGGGCTGGGTATCGATTCAAATTTTCTGGATCAATTCAGTTCGATATTACAAGGTCTCAAATCGATTCAATTCACGATTCAATTCGATTTTTATTCAGTCTGGGATATCTTAGTTAAAATAGTGCGTTAAATTTAAAAAGTGACCTTTCGACCTGGTACATCATTAAAAACTGTTTGAACATGAAGAGCTAAACCCAAAGCAGTTACATTAATCATTAATGCATATTACTTGTTTTTTGTCCAACTGGTATTTTCCTTTGTACTTGTTAAATCTAAAATACTGTACATCCAAACATCAGCTTTTAAACTTGTCAGTGGTGCCCATATAGTGCTTCCACCATGTTTGTTTGCAGTAACATCTCATGAGATCTTGTTCAGTAGAAAGCAACACTAAATACTGATCACATGAGACTAGCAGGGTTGATACCACAGGCTGCTTCTCTGCACATCCAAAGAAGAAAAAACTACCAGAGTTAAAAGATGGATCTTTGGATTTTATGGATCGATTATGAACCAGTTAAAGGAAAATCGATTTGAATTAATTAAATCATTTTTTTTAACCCAGCCCTTGCAGCTTGTGTTACGATCATGTATTTTGCTCATACTCAGGTTTAAAAAGCAGACTGTGTAGCTAAATTCAACAAAATCATAGATGAGTACAGCAGTGAAAGAAAGCTGCACTCACACTGCAAGCTTTCAAACTCAATTTGGATATTTTTTCCTCAAACTGTGAGGTGAATTGTAATTGTGTGTTGAAGGGAAAGTTCAGTATTTTTCAAGTTGGGTTGTATCAGGTTCTCAACAACAGTCAGTGAAGTGGCTGAAAAGTCTCCCGGCAGTTCTGTACTTTTAAGGAGAACAAGCTGAGACTACCGGTAAGGTTCACTGAAGTTAGTGGGTGCAATTTTTCCTGTTATTGTCCGAGTTTTGCAGAAAAATTAGCCTCAAAACTATGTTGACTAACTGCGGAAAGAGTACCTGATACAAGACTACTTCAGAAATATTGAACTATCCCTTCTCTAATACCGCTTTCCCACTTAAATTAGTGGGTCAACACAGGTTTTCTCAACGCAGGTTAACCCGGAAGCCAATTGGAGGCCAGCCGATAACAACCCTTGTCACGTGCAGGGTCAGTCAACCTGGCTTAAAATGTCATTTTGACCCTTTCAAACAGCCAGCAGGAGCTGACTGTTACCAGGTTTAAACAGTTTTTTTTGGCCAACACCTTTCTCCCAAAAGAGCTGTGTGATCCACAATTTAAAGAAGCCTAAATCTGGCTCACAAATATTAGATTCCCTTTAACTTGGGTCAAAACATTTTTAAAAACATCAGATCCAAGTCACAAATGTTAGAGAAATAAACTTAGATGCTGCGTGTGATGTTGGAACTTCAGTCAACTAATCAGATTTTGGAGTCGCATGATCACCAGATATTTGATAAGATCAGCTGCGTTTCTCTGAGCTTGTGAGATTGTTGTCTGGCTGTAAGGTATGAACTGGGGTGAGCTATACTGCTGCACCTGTAAGGCAGTGAGCAGGGTAACATTCAGTACAGCAGGGAGCATGGTGCTGTACACTGTAGGATCACCGGACAGGGAAGAAAGGATGGGAGCGTTTAGATCATTCCAAATGTGGGAACGACTTTTGCTATTTTACTGCTTCAGTCTTTGGGTTTGGGTTCACTATGGTGCCTTTCCGCCAAGGGGTCAGGTTCAGTTTCTATATGGTACACAGCTATTGGCCTTACCATCATTAAATCATGGGAAAGTAACCAAAGAAACCAATCAAAACCATTCTACCTTTTTGTTTCCAACCCCAAAGGGTGGAGCTAAACACGGCATAGTTTGCCAAGTCAAGGTATGATTGGCTGTGAAGACACAAGCAAAGATCCGAAGTCAAATCCTGAACAAACCGGACCAAATCAGGCTACATGGTGGAACCTTTTCTTTTGTTACTGTTTGGTTTTAATTGGGGCATCAAAAGGGGGCTGCACTTGCTGATTAACTGGTTATAAATGTTTAGATATTGGGCGATAAAGACTGCATATGATTTCTGTTTCAAAGCCCTAACCTGCCACCTTCAAAATCTGAAGAGAAAATCTCTGAGGTGATCCAAAGTGTCTACCTGGAATAGTCTGCTGGTCTGAAGTGAAACAGTGTTTGAGCTATGAGTCCAAAAACATTCTGATCGGAGTCCAAAAGGCAGAGGTGACTGAGGTCTGTCCTGATCACAGCCCCGTAAAAAGAGCCTGTTTGTCTGAGTCGGATGTACATTCTGATTGTTGGATGAATCGAGTCATGAGCTGCAGAGCTTCCTGCAGAGACGCTTTGTCACATGGATAAGATGTTAAAGGAATAGCTCACCCAAAGGAAAGACTTCAACTCATCTGTTGCTCACGCTTCATCAAGTTCTTTCCTTAAATCTAATTTTGGGCTTTTTTGTCTTCATAATAAACACAGGACAGTGAGAGGAGCTGAACATTGGGAAGATGTTATGGAGGGTGGTTTCTTTTTTTGTCTTCCCTCTCTCCTCTTCCTCTGCTGTGCTGCAGGTTTGGTCTATTAGCTCCTGTCATGCCAAGCACCTGATGCAGCCGCTGAATCACCTGTAAAATTAAGGCCTGCAGCCAGGAGAGCAAATAAGGAGTCAGCTTGGTTTGGAACAGAGAGAAGAACCTGTGTGAAGAAGCTCAAGCACACAGTGATCCTCATTTATTCCTTCAAGTGGGAGGACAATACTTGTTTCCTAATTTAAAGATAATTTTTGTTTGATTAAATGTTTCAATTTAAAATGGACAATTTACATATGTTGTTGTCCTTATTTTTTTTATTTACTGTTAAATTAATCTCACTTATTTTTGACTTTTCCTCTGATTCCCTCCTTTGATTCCCATTTTTGACTTTAATTGTTCTTCCCTTCATTCACTAGTTGTTTTGGGAAACGTAGCAGAAGAGAATGAAAGAGGCTCAAACAGGACTTAATCCTGGACAAAGAGGAGTGTCCTAGTTAACCATAAACTTCAGGAGCCTCATTATTGAGACTTATCTGTGCATTGGTCCTTTGATACATGTCTTCTTAAATAAACAAACTCCCAACATAATGCAAAATATCAAAACTTTGTTGAAAGACCTGTATTTATTACAGTTTTTGTCACTTGGGGGCAGTACAAACACACTATATTTAACAGCTAACATGCCAAACTACCTTAACTCTTGTAAGGTCAGGACAGCAGGAAGTTTCCTATTTACAAATCCTCTGGGCAAAAACAACACAACTATTTATTTAAAGTAAAGTTTACATCCAACGGACTGATGGAGGTCAAATATTTGCTTTCTTTTGGTCTTTACAATCTCCTGAGGTAAATACGCATCTCTTCTAGCGCAGTAACTCAAAATATTCACAATATATTTCTGCTTTAGAGTCTAAAACTTGATGAATAGCACACAGCTGAGGAGAGGGGGATAAAATTTATGAAAGAGATCAAGCTGGATTCAGATCCAGGCTGACTGTGGTAAGACAACAGCTTGGAGAAAACCTCCAGGACAGTGATGAAAGGTTAAGTAAACTTTTAAAATTAAATCATTTTGCATTTCTAATTAAACGTTTTTAAAGCCCATACTGACAAGTTGAAGACATTTTCTTAGCCAGATTAATTGTTTGGTGATGAAATTAATTCAAAGAGTTGTTCTACATGTTCTTGACTGTAAGATTTCTTATTGGTAGGAGGCAGCTTTAAAGTGCGTACTCTTTGAAATACAGTGTATGACACTGGTATAAAACAAGAAATATGATGATCACGGTCGGTTAATATAACATCCTCATTTACACTTTCAGGTTTACAATTCAGTTGACTTCTCAGTGTAGTAAACCATGTTGGGGTTCACAACAAAGTTTTAGGAATTTCTCTCCACAATGTTTTTATGCTTTTACTTTGCAATTATTCAGATTAAAGCTAAGGAGACTTTGCTTCCCACTATTATCTTAATAGAAAATTTAAGTTACATATTCTATCCACCTGGAGAATCAAGAAAAGGAACTCGTTATGGATAAACTTAAAAAGGAGGAATGTTGTCATTTTAAGTTGTAGGTTATTTTTGACTCTTCCACTAAGTGGTCTGCTTGGTTAGGAGACACTTAAAAGAGCAGCACTGTTCTTATTGTACATCACTATGAAAGAATCCACATGATGCTAAGGTAGGCCTGTCGCGATAATCAATAAATCAATTAACCGAAAGATAAATAAAAACGTCCTCAGTAAGTTTGCTGGCCTCGACAAATTGACATGCATGCATGTTTGTTTCCGTCCTCTCTTTCTACCAAACAGGCTGGATGAGAAGATGGGTCACGATGTCCATCTTTCTCTACGCCTGCGCGTGTTGGTTCTATAGCAGAATGAGTGGGGTTCGGGTTAGTGATGCATCTGTCGTTCATGCAATCTTTGAGGGGGAGGCGGGGCCGCTTGCGCGTACACACTGAGTGAGCTGAAGCGAGCGTGGTGAGGAGTAACCAGGAAACAAACACTAATATGAATGATAGCACAAAAGCTACGGGTTCCTTAGCCGAATGCCACAACCCAAGTGTGGGAATATATTGGTTTTAAACAGAATGAACAAGGTGTGAGCTCATGAACACTGACAAGCCGATATGTCGCATTTGTTTGAAAGTAGTGGCGACGAAGATGGAGAGGTTCAGCGGAGCCTTCGTCCTGACAGTCAGCGCTTACTGAGGCGTTTTGTCAGCAAAGGAAATATAAATAAAACAGAGCTAAATGGTGCACGCTTACAGACAGTGTCGTTCGCTACATTGCAAAAGAAATGCAACCCTTCAGTACGGCTGAAAAGCCAGCATTGTTACAAACATTTGGCAGAGAGTACGGATTGACTGGGAGAAAGTACATGTCACAAACAATTCAGAAACTGCATAAACTCCATGCTCGATGCTAAGGTAATATTGACAGTAAAATGTCTACTGACCTTAATCTCATTTTTTTAATGTATTAATGCGCACAGTCCAATAAATGTGTTGATGTTTTCATTATGTGGTTCAGGTGTGCATGAAAGGTCGGCACTTTGCCATTTAATCAACTCTGATGATAAATCTTCACCACCAGGGACATTAACCCTAATTCATTCGTAAGTATTTATTTGTGTGTTAAAGTCTAAGGGCGCAGGGGTGCAAACTGCACGCTCCGAGGGTCTGGAGGCAGGGGATGCCGACCCGTTTCTGGCTACTCCTCAGCCATCAAACTAAACTCCAAGAAAAGTGTTATCAGGGCTTAAACCAGCTGCCCTCTGGTTCTTGCAAAGTGAGCTGCATTGCAGCCTGTGTAGCGTTATTAAAAAATCATAATTTTTCTTGTTATAGTGAAGATGATTAAACAGAGCTTTTGGGCATACAGAGAAATATTAAAATAGAAAGATATCTAATGTGTTGAATTTCTTGACACTGAGTTTCTATTTTACAGTACTGGAATAAATCTGTAATAAACATTTATTACATAATTTTTTGACTAATTGGCATGATTGTTGACATGTTTAATACACAGAGGCTGTTATACTCAGCACACAGTCTGGGTCTGTGCGTCACTCCCCTCATTTCTCTCTTGTTTCAAACTCTTCCCACAGTCCATTAAAAAAGCATAAAAAGCCTGAAGACCAATTTAGGTAAAACCGGTTGACTTGCCTGTTTTTATTCCTCCTGCAAAATGAGCAGATGATAGGGTTTATTTTTTAGGGTGAACTATTCCTTTAACATTGATGAAGAATTAGTCTTTTTTGTCTTTTTATTTATTTTAGACATTTTTTATTCTGACATAGAGTGCTGTGCAGTGTGGTAAATATTTGTATGTCACTGGAATAATATGTAAGGTTATAGTTATATGAATAATTAGTATATCATGAGGATACAAGTGTGGTATGATACATTAAAAAGGGAAAAGCTTGATGCAAACAAGGACACAAAAACGAAGCAGTGTATCTTCATAGGCTTCAGCTACGTAAAGAGGACTGATTTAGAAATTCCACTTGTTAAAAGTTTTGGGTAAAACACGAGTGAAGCAGTTTATTATGGCACTAAAATGTTTGAATAAGAAAATCTATGAGCTATGAATTTGGATAACTCCTCTACTAAAGGCTTCTACATGCAATGAAAGAAATGAAATGTTAATATAACATTTGATATCAACTTGACTTTTAATAACCAAAGTTTTGGTTAAAACAGCGTTCTTTTTTCTAGCAGGGAGACTTTTCTACATATTTACACACTACCAGCAAGGATATTCATATTTACAAGAGGGTAGCAGCATTCAATAAACCATGGCTGATATAAATGACTACTTTGAAATTATAAGTAAAAAAGATCAGCTATGGTACTTTTTGGAGGTTTTTATAGTCATAGTTGAAGAGGATCTAGAAAATTATCGAAGTTAAGGATTCTTAGAAATTGTGTGCCAAATAGAATTTAAGTCTCGAGTCCAGCTGAGCGCTAATCCTTGTCACATTAGCCATTTAGACGGAGAGAAGTTTGACAGGAGGAAACAACACAGAATGGAAAACTTTGGAATATGTGAGAAAAAAATGACACAAGGAGGCGTCAAAGAAAAGGAGGTGAAATGTAGGTGTACAAGGACAAAGAGGGGCTTTAGAGGAAGGGGAGACTGCATGTGTTGGCTCGACCCCCCGCCGTGAGTCGAGTGTGGGTGAGAGGAGGACTGAAGCGAACATGTTCTTCATCTGTGTGCACCTCTGACAGGAAACGGTGACGGTGCCTCTATAAAAAAAGTAAATAAAGCACAACCTTGTCTGTGAGAGTGTCCTGTAATGGGAATGAGTGTCTTTGAGTGTGAGACGTTAAGGTGCAGTGGCGCACACGGACCAGCAGGAGGGGCTGAGTGGCTTTAGAGGGCAGTGAGGCGGCCGGTGAGCGCCGCTTGGAGCTCCGAGGGGAGGAAGACCCCCAGCTCTGTGATGATGCCTCCTGTGATGAGCTGGTGGGGGGTCACATCGAACGCTGGGTTCCACACCTCGATACCTGGAGGAAATCATGAGGACAGAGTGACAAATGGTGTCTACAGTTGATGACATGAATTTTCAAATCATGTATCATTTTAACTCATGTATCAATCAATTTAGTCATGGACAAATTCATGTAACATCTATCATTTTTCAAAACCCAAAACCAGTGAAGTTGGCACGTTGTGTAAATTGTAAATAAAAACAGAATAAAATGATTTGCAAATCCCTTTCAACCTATATTCAATTGAATACACAGCAAAGACAAGATACTTAACGTTCGAACTGGTAAACTTTGTTACTTTTTGCAAATATTAGCTCATTTGGAATTTGATGCCTGCAACATGTTTCAAAAAAGCTGGCACAAGTGGCAAAACAGACTGAGAAAGTTGAGGAATGCTCATCAAACACTTTATTTGGAACATCCCACAGGTGAACAGGCTAATTGGGAACAGGTGGGTGCCATGATTGGGTATAAAAGCAGCTTTCCCGAAATGCTCAGTCATTCACAAACAAGGATGGGGAGAGGGTCACCACTTTGTGAACAAATGCGTGAGCAAATTGTCCAACAGTTTAAGAAAAACATTTCTCAACGAGCTATTGCAAGGAATTTAGGGATTTCATCATCAACGGTCCGTAATATCAAAAGGTTCAGAGAATCTGAAGAAATTACTGCACGTAAGCAGCAAGGCCGAAAACCAACATTGACTGCCCGTGACCTTTGATCCCTCAGGTGGTACTGCATCAAAAACCGGCATCACTGTGTAAAGGATATCATCACATGGGCTCAGGAACACTTCAGAAAACCACTGTCAGTAACTACAGTTCATCTACATCTGTAAGTGCAAGTTAAAACTCTACTATGCAAAGCCAAAGCCATTTATCAACAACACCCAGAAACACCGCCGGCTTCGCTGGGCCCGAGCTCATCTAAGATGGACTGATGCAAAGTGGAAAAGTGTTCTGTGGTCTGACCAGTCCACATTTCAAGTTGTTTTTGGAAACTGGGGTCGTCGTGTCCTCCAGACCAAAGAGGAAAAGAACCATCCGGACTGTTATAGGTGTAAAGTTCAAAAGCCAGCATCTGTGATGGTATGGGGGTGTATTAGTGCCCAAGGCATGGGTAACTTACACATCTGTGAAGGCACCACTAATGCTGAAAGGTACATACAGGTTTTGGAGCAACATATGTTGACACCCAAGCAACGTCTTTTTCATGGACGCCCCTGCTTATTTCAGCAAGACAATGCCAAGCCACATTCTGCACGTGTTACAATAGCGTGGCTTCGTAGTAAAAGAGTGCGGGTACTAGACTGGCCTGCCTGTAGTCCAGACCTGTCCCCCACTGAAAATGTGTGATGTATTCTGAAGAGTAAAATACAACAACGAAGACCCCAGACAAATGGGCTGATAGAAGATGCTGCCCCGAGCAGCTAATAACAACAGTTTACTTGCAAACAGATGAGAGTACGATTCCCAACTCCAACGAAGTTTGGACATTGTGTGAAACTTAGTGATAAACAGAATATGATACACAATTCTTTTAAACCTGTTTTCAGCTGAATAGAATACAAACACAAGACTTTCATGTTTAAACTAGGGATGCACAATATTATCAGTCTGCTATCGGTATCAGCCGATACCAGCCTTAAAGTATTGTTGAAATTCTTGCAGATATTTACAGCTGCTACATCTATCTGACATATACTGGCTGTAATCCAAACCAGTCCAGTAACCATTAACATCTAGGCTGTGAGGTGCTCTTATTATGATCTACTGTCCTGTTCTATGTCCTGCTTTTATGTGTGTGGTGTCTTTGCCATGTTAGTGTGTTACCTGTCTAGGGACTGTAGATGTAAATTAGCATTGATGCTATAATCCGGCATATTTACATCTATTGTTTTCTGAATAGATTTTCATTAATGGGCAATATCCCTGTTAATTAAAAAAATAAATTAATAATATCTGCAAATTACACAAATGTACAATATCTGTTTTTTTGCAAGAGTTAAATAATATTTTTCTTGTTTGACATCTGTTCCTCGCAAAAATTTACTGTAACACAGAGAGAAACAAGTTTATTTTTGTTAGTTACAGAGCTTGTGCACTTGACTAGAAATATCTACCGGTATATTGGCGATTATGAAATAAAAAAAAAAAATCGCAAAATCCATATCATGCATCCCTCGTTCAAACTTATAGACTTCTTATTTTAGTTATTTTGCTAGTTAACAGTCACTTTGATGGGACAACACGTTCCAAATAGAAAACAAACTAGAGAGCAAACAGCTGCCAAGGTAGCTCACATATTGCAGTAACATCTACAAACAATAGTTCCATGATTAATTTCTCATCATAATATGATTAATGACCCTGAAAAACCCACACCAACTTGGAATCTTTAGCTGGACAGTTATTGAGCAACAACAATCATTTGCTAATCACCACTAAAATCTAATCATTCTTGTGTTGGGCCATTACCAACGTCTCCTAAAAATTTCAGCAAAATTCGTCCAGTAGTTTTTGTGTAACCTTCCTGAAAAACAAACATACATCTGCCGGCCAGAACACAACCTCCTTAGCGGAGGTAACAGGACGTTTAACTCCATAATTACGCATATAGTCACTCACTTTGAGTTTGATGCCTTGAACACGTTAAAAAAAAAAAAAAAGCAGGGATGAGCCAACAAAGGACTGTGAAAGTTTAGGAAAGCTCTGAAAAACCCAACAGGCTCAGTTATTCACGAGCATGGATGGGGCGAGGTTCACCACTTTGTGAACAACTGCCAAGCCTCATTCTGCACGTTACAACAGCGTCCTTTCAAAATGAAAAAAATAATTAAGTGTTGTTACTAGACTGGTCTGACTGCAGTCCTGACCTGTCTCCCATTGAAAATGTGTGGAGCATTATGAAGCACAAAAAAGACAATAGAGATCTAAGACTGTTCAGCAACTTAAGTCGAACATCAAGCAAGAATGGGCGAAAACCCACCTACAAAGCTTCAACAATGAGTGCCCTCAGCTCACAAACACTTAAAGGGTGCTGTAACAAAGAAGGGTGATGTATGCCACTGTCCCAGCTTTTTTTGGAACGTGCTGAAGGCGTCAAAATCAAGATGGGGGAATATTTGCAAACACAATGAAGTTTATCAGTTAGAAAATTATCCTGTTTTTGTACTGTGTTCAATTAGATATAGGTTAGAAAGTATTTGCAAATCACTGAATTCCGTTTTTTTTTCTTCACATTTTACATAACGTCCCAACTTCATAGGAACTGGGGTTTGTTCAAATAGTTTCACATGTAGATGCCATGGCTACATTTGCTTCCTGCTTCAGCCAGCATGCTCCCTGATTGGCTTGCTCTGGTTCATGTGGCGTGCTCGGCTGTTCTCTGTGGACTCCACACACATCAGGACTTCTGGTGGTAAATACTGAAGTTGTTGAATATTTACGATTTTAAGTCGGGGTAGCCCTGATGATCTTCTGAGAGGATAAACTGACTCTTAATACCTCACATAATCAGGTACGATTGTCTCAGGGTTCCCACTATTTTATATACCAGGGCTCGTATTCACAAAGGATCCTAAGGCTAAAAGTCGCTCTTAGTGACGTCATTCTAAGAAAAAAAGATTTTTCTTAGAATTTTCCCTTGATAAGATAAAAGTTATTTACAAAGCGTCTTAGGCCTTAAGAGAGCTCCTAAATCGCGTCGCCCACTGATGTATCGTCGCGCGTCCACAAATACCTCATTTTGGTCACCGCTGCCGTCGGCCATCGGTGACGTCACGTCCGCTCGAGTTTCAACACGATCATATCATATATCATATAATAGGATTTTTATGCAGACATTATTCCAACTTCAACCTTTTCACTCACTTATCAACCACAAAACACTGCAGCTGATGTCCTGCAGCAGCATTATCTGTGAGTTCTCTGCGGTCCGTCTTGGAGGAACTAATGTCCTCACTAATGTTTCCCCCAAGGACACGGATTGTTACTCTGTAGTCCGGATGAATAACTGTTTAGGGTACCGTCACACGTGCACACACCGCTGATTGATCAACTTTTTTTTACTTTCACATTGCGCGACAAGCTATGTGGTAGTGTGAAAAGCGGCTGTCGCATCGCAGGAGGGTTAGGCCCGCCCCATCGCGGCTGTACATTGACTCTGCATGGAGAGTGATCGCCGAGGTAGTACAAGTGGCGTCCGGTGTGAACGCAGCATAAGAGTGTCTTTTAGAAAAGGTGCTAAAATACAGAGAGGAAGGACAGATATTCTCCGTACCCTGGGTGACAACGTTTTAATTAGTCGATACTGGCTTGATCATGCAGGGATTATGTTTGTGGTTGACCTCATCAGGGACGAACTTCTCCAACACAGCAGTGACATGGATGATGAAGCTGTTCATCCTCAGCAGGAGGGAAATTTTGCTCTGACTGGGAATACTTACAGAGCTCCCTTTACACAACTGCACTATAGTGTAATGGTGGCTGTATATGTAAACATTAAACACATGTCACAGTAAAGGCACAAGATGCACAATTTCTGTTTATCAGCAATTTTATTGTTCAGATGCTCCATTTTCTTGGTCTTTTTTTTAATCCATTTTGTATTTTTGTCATTCTGCTTAATCAACCCACCTTTTATAAGAATGCCAATTACATTCTTATAATGTAATTGGCATCCCCCCCCCCCCCCCCCCCCCCAAAAAATTGCATGATTGACAGATGCTCACTCTGCTATAAATCCGCTACAGAACCGATGCACCCCGATGTTAAGAAAGATGGATGCAGTGAGTCATCTTCTCATTCAGCTTCTTTGGTAGACATAGAGGAGGAAAACAAACAAGCACGTGTCAGTTTATTGAGGCCGACAAAATTACCGAGGACGCTTTTACTTATCGTGCCGTTAATTGATTTATTGATTATCCTGACAGGCCTATAGGATGTACACTGTGTGTATATCCTTCATCCTATTTATTCTGTATTTGGACAGTGAAGTGAACCAGAGCCACATTCCTTGTATGTCTAAACGTATCTGGCTGATAAAGCAGATTCTGATTCTGATGTTTGATTTTTGTTAACTAAGTAGAAGGAAGATAAATAATCTTTCAGGACAATTCAAGCTTTTCCAGGACATTTTATTTTTTTTTCATTTTCAGTATGTTTTCCATGACTGGAAAACTGCTCCATCATTTTCAAGGTTTTCCAGGATGTGTGTGAGCCCTGCATCTTTAGGACCTCGGGATGCTGAGTTTGATCGAAGCAGGACTGGAGCTGAAAGATGCCCAACTGTCGAGTGGTGTGTGCCCTGCCTAAGTTAAAGATGATTTAAATATTTTTGATTATTTTAATGGCTCAGCACGTTATATTAAAAGTTTTTTACAAGATTTTTTTTAACCCTTTAAAGCCTGAAACAAATTATAGCCAGAATATTCCAAAATTTTGGAGCTGAAATGTTAACTCCACTATCTACAGAAATCCAAAAAAATCAAAATATTTATAAAATTTAACATATTTTTTGCATCTCATCCGATACATCAGGTGTTTTTGGAACTGTTACTCCATTTGAGGACATTTTATCATTTATCTGACCGTATTCAGATGTTGTTTTAGTAATTTTCTGATCATGCTGATTAGATCGAAGTATCCTAAAAGTATGTATCTGACAAAACAGGTATTAAAGAGTTAAGTGGTGACTAATGATTTACTGACATTTTCTAACCGTAAGAGAAAATAAACAAACAGAAAAAGCCACAATAATGTGCCATTATAGGTGGAAATCACCAGCTCTGTAATATACTTTATAATTCATAGTGTGAGGGCAGAAACATATCTGTAAAAGGAAAGTCAAAGAGAAAAGGAAAACGTGGGAGCACACATTCTGCTCTCCAGGGACCTGTGAGCTCATTAAATGATTCTGCTTTAATTACTGTGATGTCAGGCGGCACCTCTCTGCTCTGCTCACATAATTAGAGATCAAATGAGTCAATTCATATCGAACCAAACTAAAACACATAATTTACCCTCTGGAGGGCTCACAGAAAGTGACCCAGAGGTCAGAAAAGGCTCAGAAGTGCCTTGTTTTAAAAGCAAAGTTAAGAGCAGAATGGTCAGGGGCGCTGTTAAAAGCCCATCATGAAAACATTTGTGAGTCTGTAATTCTGCAGACGATCTGGAGGGCATTTCTCCCCACTGGTCATTTTATTTCAGAGGCATAAACAAAAGCAGAGGGCTCTGATACTCTCCAACAGCATCTGGAGTTTTCCTTTTTGTCTCTCTGGCAGTTAAACTGAATGTGATGCAAATAAAACCATTATGAGGGTTCAGCTTTAAGAGCATAGAACGAAGATGGCAAAAATCTGAATCCTGACTTTTTAAACACACACCGATCACGATTACTTACATATTAAAACACGCAACAAATGGTCTCATTGAACATACATCCTTTAGTAGCCACCACTATGCCAATTAAAAAACAGGCAACACAGACATATCCAGCCATCCATCCATTATCTAGCTATCTAATTGGCTGACCCTAAACTGGCCGCCAGCCAATCACAGGGCCACCCAAAGAGACAGACAATCATCACACTCAAACTAACACCCAAGGACAATTTAGAGTCAACATCAGCCTTATGAGCAAGTTTTTGGCTGGTGAAAACTGGTGCAAGGGGAGAACATGTAAACCCCACACATAGAAGTCCTGACCCACACAGTGAGGCATGTGCACTACCTGCTGCGCTACCTACTGCACCACCATGCTGCTCTGATAAAGTTAATGTTGAGGTACATTTGTTAAAAAGTTGCCCAGTAAAATGCTCTCTGGGATGATTATTTACAACAACAGCCACCAACATATGCCTAATGTTATGGCCACACACGGACGCGAATTGGTGTATTAAAACGCGAGTAGTGCCTGTGAAGCCCTGCGCGTAACGCCCGAGGCTGGACGCTGGACCATTTTGACAAGCTGAGGGGCGACGCGCGTCACTGTGCAGGCAGAGTAGAGAGCCAGAGCCAGTTAGACTCAGTGATGACCCATGCAGGCAAATCCAGCTGGAAACAAATATTTACAGAACTTACCTTCAAAACCTGTCTCCTCAGAGACTTTCACCCAAGCCTACTCCTTTTTGTTCTGGTCTCTGTAGAGTACACACGTCGAATCGTATAGCTCCGGATGATGGCAAACAGCGCAGATCAACCTCTCCTCCATCTTTCAGCGGGGTTTGAGCAGGAGCAGGTGGCCGGAGTGTCACACGTCATCAAATCAATGACGTCGGGGGGGAATGTCATCGCTGATTGGCTGCCGCGGCACAGCGTCATGCCAATTTGCATCAAAGGTTCCATATTTTCAACTTGAGTGTAAAGGCGTTTGACGCCCCAAACGCGCCGGACGCTCCATACGCACCAAATGCATCCAACGCACTGCCCTGGGCCGAATCTGCATCCAAACATGTCTTTGCATTGACTTTGTATGTAATCTCAACGCGCGTCATTGTGAATTCGTGTGCGGTGTGGCCGTAGCATAAAGATCACAATAATAGTCATTTGGAGTAATTTTATTACCAGTAAAGGAAGAGGAAGACAACCCATGCATGCATGTGGAGAACAGGCAAAGTCTACATAGGAAGGCCCTGACCAACGAAAGGATTGTACCATCAACCTTCTTCTTGTTGGGCACATGCACTAACTGCTGTGCCACCGTGCTGCCCACATAGGTATAAACTTGTTAGAATATAGCCTCAAATGTTAATAATAATGGCAATATGTTATATTGGCCACACATATCGGCCATATATCGGCTGGAATATCTGCAAATTACACAAATGTACAATATTGATGCACCTTCTCATCACTGTATTAGAACATTTAAAAATCTAGGGTTTCATTTTTTCAAGAGTTAAATGCCGTTTTCTCGTTTTACACCTGTTCCTTGCAAAAAGTACTGTAACACTTAAAGAAATAAGTCAATTTTTGTTAAATACAAAAGCTTGTGCTCTTGACCAGAAATATCTGCACCGGCAATAATGAATAAAAAAATACTGGCATATGGGATACTGGCAAAAACCAAATGTTATGCATCCCTAGTTTGTTGCTCTGTTGCTTGTTTTAATTTGTTCTGATTTTGCAAGGTGACCCTAAGTGTCTTGAAAGGCACCATCATAAAATGTATTATTATTATTATTAATTTCCATAACAAGACTCAATATGCTTCAGTTTCCTCCTCCATGTTGTGTGCCTTATGTTCCTAAACAATTTGTTGGCAAACTGACAAACTGAATCTCCAGCATCACTAGCATCACCATCAGCCTGACTCAAGCTGCAAACGCTCCGTTCACACTGCTCCAGCTGTCTCCTGTCTCACTCATATGGTCTGTTACTTTGCAAATCTTTGATCTAAACTTAGCACAAGTCCTGGTGCTCTCATAACCACAGCTCTTTTACCTTTATAAAATCAAAGTTGATCTTTTCTTTGATTCATTTCTTATTCACACTGCAGTATTGTAAAGCAGGCCACAGCACACACCAAAAAAGGGGCAACACCTGTTGCTACGTCACAGCCTGCTTTTCCCACTGTGTTAGTGAGCAATGTCATTCCAAACGGTCACATTTTGCATTGAGGAATGCTAGTTAGCAAACTAACAAACCAACAACTTGTCCTCCTGCCAGTGACTCCCTTTATTAGATAGGTCATAAAGCAGAATCAGGTCGTTATAACTGGAGTACAAACTGATAACAATTGGTAAATCTGGCGTGTTATTTGAATATGGACGTCAGGACTCACCTCTATAGAGTCAAAATAGCTCATTTTTAGTTCAGTTTTAGTGAGGTTGGTGCTTGTTTTTTCTTTTTCTGACTTAATGAGAGAATATACATAGTGATATATAACACTTACACCCCAACATACTTAAGTTATAAACACAGGGTGTTTGTTGAGGAAAAGCTAAACAAAATATTATGGCAGAGTATTGTAAAGGTAATGACGAATTTTAAATAACTTTTGACTATTAAGTTTGTCAATTATGAGGCTTTTCGTGGCATCATGAACTGCTAAGTACCAGCTAGCATCCACCCTGGTCACCCCCAGAGACAAAGTTTGCAAGTTCCCGTCTGGGCGATTATATTTGCCAGTGCCAATGGACCTCTAGCAACCCCACTTCAATACATCCAAACTTACCCTTCAACTTTGGTTCATATGGTATTTACATTTTGACGACCACTGGAGCATTTTCACAAAAACCTGAGGTCAAAAAGCCTTGTAGTTTTCATATACTGACTGTTCCTGATCTAGCTGTATTCTCTCTCTGGTCAACACTGCTAACAGGTCAGTTCAGTGCTGCTCTGAGCCTTATTCTCAATGATTTTTTTTCATTCTGCTACCTCTGCTCTGGGCTTTCTATTCTGAGCTAATGGGCTTAAACTGTCAACAAAATAATGGTAGATCATCACACTGGTAGATCAGCTCTGGGGGTCTGGGGAATAAGCCATCACAAGCAGATACAGGTGCTATAAATATGCAGAGCAGGAGAAGTCCTTTTGTCTTGTTCATAGAGGTGCTTGATCATGTGGAGGAGCCATGTTAAAGAATAAATAGCATATGGAACTTAACATGGCAGAATATGGGCTCTTTCCCTGATAGCAGCTAGAGACCAGGCAACCACTGCTGCTGCCTACACCACAACTGGAGAGTAATGACTCAGACAGTTCTTTATTTCTTGTTTTTGGGTCAAATGTTAGCAAGCTGAGACCAACTTAGCTTGGCAGACAGGCTCGGTTGTGTTGTTCCAAAACACATTTGTTTATTTGCTGTGTTCGATTGAAGTGAGCCAAAAAGGAAACACTTGTTTCAGGACAAATCTTTCAAAGGATTCAGATGTAACAGCATGTTCACTGTTCATGTGATTTAACTTTCATGTCACACATTTATCATGTTTCTCCACTAAACTTAACAAATTCTTACCCGGGGCAGCAATGGGGACTCCGTTTATACTGGTGAGTTCTTCTGGGGGGCGTACTTCAATGATGATGTCCCTGCCGCTCTCCAGGCTCAAGTCACACGACGTGCTGGGCGCAGCCACATAGAAGGGAATACCATGGTGCTTTGCAGCAATAGCCAGTTGGTACGTGCCCACCTTGTTGGCAGTGTCTCCATTGGCCACCACCCTGTCTGCACCCACCACCACAGCTGAGAATGAGGGCACAAAAGAAAGAAAGAGTCAAAGTTGATCATGGTTTGTTAGTTTAGTTTTTTGGAGGCATGAAAAGATATTAGTTTTAGGACGGTGAGCTCTAACTGTCTCACAACCACTGCCGCTGCATTTGGGGCTGAACCGCTTCTGTAATATCATTATTAATGCATGTATCAGCAGGACTAAGTGTAGGGCCCAATAAATCTGTGATTGCTGACGGAATCACAGAATTGGACATTAAAAGCGTGATTCAATATAAAAGTGGAATATCACGGAAATGGCAGACATTTTCTGTTAAAGCTTTTTTTTCATGATAGAAAGGAACGCATCTTTAGGGGGAAATGCTCCGAGGGGGTCACTAAGGCTGAGGACAATGTACACTTCACTCCCCCCCTCTTCTGTCTCTCCTCATTAACAATGCAAACATGTCAAAAGCAGTCGCCTGAGACACCGGCTAAGTTGGAAAAGAAGCTACGAAACTCCCGGCTTACTCCAAAGTACAGGGCAGAGCAGTTTCCCAACAATTATGATATGTTAGGCGATCAAATGTTATGCAAATTTTGACAACACACTGTTGGCTGGACCTGTAAACATACGCATGAGTACAACCTGAAGAGTGAGTAATTTTAATTCATTACTTTATACAGTGTCTCAGGATTAAATTTGCATAAAATACTAAAAAACAAATCCTCAAACAATTAAAACTGAAAAAAATTGAATATGGGAAAAACAACACAGATTTTATAGGGCCCTATAAGTGACAATATTATGCCGTATCAACTTTTTGAGCACAAGCCTAAAAACACGGTCCTCTACAAATATTCACATCCGTTCATTTAAGTCTTCTGCCCACCCATAAAGGTGGGTTCTCGCACTGCTGCTGCTCTGCTGTGCACTGCTGCTCTCCCTCTTTGAGAAGGGAATGAGGATTGCTCGGATGCCACTACACTACTTGATCAATAAAATTATAATCAGCTACTGAACTGATAATTGACTCTACAGCAAATCTACCACAAAGCAACAGGAAATGTACTTTACCTACGAATAATGGTATTTGTAGTGACATCTCTGCTCATCATTGTATGTTTGTGTCAAAGAGGTAAAACTAAGTACTACTATAACTTTTACTTTATCTTCAGCCCCATTTACACGAAGACAAAATGCTTAATAGTTTCAAAAACGATCGTCATAAAGAAGAAGGCGTCTCAGAAAATGTATGCGTCGATATGAATGCACTCGATACACATGAAAACGCTGTAAATCACATGCCAAACCTCTAGGGCCGCTGTAACAATATGATGGAAACAGACAAAAAAACTATGAGCATGCACACTTGTGGCAAAAGTTGTAAACAGAGATTATTATAAAGTGATCATAAAGTGCCGTAATGTGTCCTCGATAATTGTTGTTCAACTCGGTGGTGATTGAGAAGAAGGAAATTTTGCTGCAACAGGGATAGTAGGGTCACTAGCTTCATCAGCACATATGCTTCACGTACACCACCATTGTTGTCGTTGCTGTGTGTGGTGCATGCGTGTCAATGAAGATATGAAACTATGATGTAAGCGTATCTGAAAACTTGTGGAGAGCCAGTAAACACGGAGCTGTGTATACGGCATTTCAAAATTATTCCACTCTGGAACCTGGTTTCAAAAATGATTGTTTACAGACCCCCAAAACGCCGTCTTCATATGGATGATATGTGGATTCGGCAATAAACGTATGCCTTTAAATCTCGGTTTGTCTTCGTGTGGATGGGGCCTGAGTTTAGAAAGCAGTTTCAGCCTGTTGTCACATGTTTTGTAAAACATCTATTTTATTTAGCTTCAGTAAAATAAAGTGATTCTGTAAATTTGATTTATGTTGATTTTTAGGGTTTTTCATTGATTATAATTGTGTTTGGTAAGAGCAATAAAATCAGTGAAGTGTGATAGACTGTTTTACATCAACACAGAAACAAACCTGTAATGTCCATTTCTCTCATGGTGAGCGCTGCCATGCTGTCTGTGATTAGTGTAGCAGGGATTCCCTCTGCTACCGCCTCGTATGCCGTCAGCCTGGACCCCTGGTTGTACGGCCGGGTCTCCGTGCAGTACACACGCTTCAGCCTGTTCAGCCCGTGGAGGCTTCTCACCACACCTACACACCAACAGAGTCATTACAACAGTCACAGAGCAGTAAATATTTCAACAGCACCCTCCCTCTAACTCACACCCACAACTCAAAGTCTCACCCAGTGCGGTCCCATATCCAGCTGTGGCCAGCGAGCCCGTGTTGCAGTGTGTGAGGATTGTCACCGAGTCCCTCGGGACCCCAGACAGGATGTGCTGGGCGCCATAGTTACCGATCTTCCTGTTGTCGTTGACGTCACGCTCCAGCATGTCTTCAATCCACGCAATTACACTGTAGGAGGGAAGAGAGAGGTGGGAAATGAGGAGAAGGCTCCATCTGCTGCTGGACTCAAGTGTCCATCAAGTCTGGGTTTACAATATGCTGCTTCTTTCACTCGCTGTCACTTCCTACATTTCCTCTTACTCACAAACCACACCTAATGGAGGAATAACATCACTTTTTACTTTGGCTCTCTCTAGTGCTGGCTAATTAATGAGTTTTACTTTAGTTGCATTAAAATTTTATCAGTATTTTGGCTTCCAAATGACCTCTTATCAAGACTATACAATATTTGTGCAACATGCCGTGTAACATTTTGTCTGGTAAATGGAGGGCACCCTTCAGCTCTCCCTTAAATTTCAGTGAGGTTACAAAGAGCCAGTTAGTTTGTAAATCAAGCAAGCTGAAGTGCACAACCAAAAGGCAGCTTAAACAACCTCAGCTGTGTAGAACCACTCAAGCTTGGAGGGGTCGGACACAAACAGGACAGAAAAAGGGGCATTTTTTTTAACTTTTGCAGTATAACATTCACATTCTAACATGATTAGGGCTTTTCCACAATGAGGCCCCTGCTTGACTCAGCTAGATTTCTTACTTGGTTGTTTCAATTCAGGCATTCTACCTAGCACAATTTTTCATGTCACCTGCAGCCAGTTTTCAAGTTAGCTAAGCTGGGATATGACCCTGCTGACCTCTGAATGGTCAGAGAATATACAATTAGAAAAGAAATGTCCCCTGTTGTCAGATCCGGGTTGCTTTACGACTTCCCAAACTTTGACCTGCTTATATAGCAGGTTTTGCTGCTTCTAACCTTCTCTGGGACAAAATTGATCTTCTATAAGGGGCGGGCAGCTCTATCCCTTCTGTTTCCTCTTTCATTTTGTGGATGCCACTTAAGTTTTGTGCAGCCATGCTGCGATGGGTTAAGCTATCTTAAAGAGGCCCTGACACAGGCTATACTATAATGGGAGACGCATGCAGACCCAAAAATTTGAACATTCTGCCAGTAATACATATTTGATACATATGGCCAATATATGTTTGTTGTCAATACTGATGATAAACTTTTTAGGCAATTATCTACAGACACAATTTTGTTGTGTTAACATTGTGTATCCCCAGCTCAAAAGCATTTGAATAAAAACAAAATGCATTTTTTTCTGAAAACATGATAATAAACATTCATAAGTCAAGATTTTTTATTATTTAAAAAATAAAAAATTGATACAACAGCAGTGAGCTAGGGTTGAATAGCATCATTTATTAAAGGCTTTTTTTCTGAACATAAAAAAGCAACTTTTTAGGAATAATGGAAACTTTGGTTTCCTGCACAGTAACTTATCCCTGCTCATGTAGAGTTGTTCTTGAGCATCTCAGAACAAAAAGGAAAGGAACAGTTGTAAGAAAATGGCTGTAAGAACTGAACTGACACAAAAAACAGAGGTACCATTGAACTGTAAGCTATTTGTAAAATTGCATTACACATGCAACCACAAAAATCTAGATATATCGTCACAAATTCACATAAACTTGACACCAATCTTCTATGAAGAGCAAGTAAACAGATACCCTCCCCTTTCCTCCACATTTTCATATTTCCTCTCTGCTCGCCTTCATGTGTGAATATTAACTAGAGTTCTACTTTGTTAATGATTAATCTAAAAATAACATTTCTTGAGTGTCTGTCTCAGTCTGTCTCACAGATTGATTAAACCATAATGACATGTGCAGTATACAGGCGTCAACTCTTCACACTCCACAGTATATGACCTGCTAACTTTCACAGCTTCATCAGACAGACAGCTGCTACAGCTGAAGGAAGATGTGCTGCGGTATCTGCCAACATTTCAGATGTTTCAGTTAACAATAATACAGTTTGCAAGCTTTCACTATATTGATCATTTTATTGGACAGTCCATTTACAGAGTTTTTGTTGAACTAAGTGCCTCCTCACTCGACACCCTGAGTAATCAGAAAGCTAAACAAATGTTTGACAAATGCAGAAGCATTTCCGAACACACAATAAAACACCTGTATTTCTGGTTTTCCCTGATTTAAGGTAAGCACTGTTTGCCTTCATGTTTACTTCCCAACAGTCTTTACTGGTCTCTAATTACACATGGCTGGGTTTATTTTTGGTGAGAAATCGCCACAAGCACATCAGCCGTTAAGTGTGAAGCTTCAAAGGGAATAAAACCAGATTAATAAGACATGGACACTGAACAGCAGGACTAGTCCTCAAAGATCTCATTAGGACACTTTTAAGTGAACTGACTGCTCAGACCAGGGTGGATAATTCAGTTAGTTCAATATTTTAGTGCTCTTATTCCTTTCCAAATCATTGACTTAATACTTGTGAGAAAAATTCAAATGAAAAATACTCCAGGTACAGACCCTTTAGTGCTCCATTGTAACCTTGTTTCAACTTCCTACAGTTGGGTACAGTTTGGTAGCCTTGCAGAGCAGACAGACCTGCCTGATTCTGAAATCCTGCAGGTCCGTCTTGCCAGCCTCCGTTGTCCAACAAATTCCCTTGGCTGAATTCTTAACGGCCCAATCCGGGAAGAGAGGGGGGAGCTGTAGAATGCGGACGTGACGAACACCGGAAGTTGAGAACGGACATGCCGATTAGCCTATACTGTCCTCATGGCTACTCAGTGAAACTTGGCGAAATCTACCCTCCTCAGAAGTTTACTTGTAGGGATTGTCTTTGATGAGGTTCATGCCACATATAAGTATTAAATGAATCATCTATGTGGTACAATTTAGTGTTAGACGATAGTATAAGGCCGTTAGCAGCTAAGTTAGCGGCTAACGGCTAACAGTCATTAACTGTTGTTAGCTGTTAGTGGCTAAGTTAGCCACTATGGCTAATGTCCATGAACTGTTTTTGACTGTTGTCAGCCATTAGCTGCTAGGTATGCTACATTATAGGCAGCAACCCTGCTTGATGTGGATTGGTCTGTGATGAATGTTACGAGCCAAACGATTGTCCAATCACAGGCTTGTGTTTTGTTTTTGAGCATTCTGCCCCTAAAAACAAATTCACACGGCTCCTACCTAGATGGACTAGTAAAATAATTCTGTGGTTAACAGTTTGGAGCAATAAACCCTGATCTTGCTTGTGATTCCACTACCAGGTGCAGCTTCATTTAGGGTGGGAATGTGAGCTGGGAAAACAGGGGATGCACTATATCAGCAGCGCAACACAGTAAAGTGGTCTAAAAATGCATCCACACCGAACGTCACCAACCTACCAGTTATGAATCACTGGTAAATGATACTGAGCCAAAACTGTAATGAATTGCTGGCGGAAACAAAGCTTATGTTTTTAGAGGTGTGCATCAGTGCCATTTGTCTATAGAACAGAAATTATATATTAATTCTTAAGAATAATGGCAAATCCGAGATCAGCTGCAGGGCACACCAGATGGTTTTCACATAACCATGAGTGGCATACTTTACATCAATCTGACCAATTCCCCATAAATGGTGTTTGGAGGGGCTGAACCTTTTCAACAACTTTTAAAGTGATAGAACAATTGATCTGTCACTTTCATCATGAGTCAGTCAGAGGCTTGCAGTCGCTTCTTGCTTCATTACTTCTGAAAGAACACTGGTATGTCTGGTCATTTTCTGCACACAGGGGCAAAATCCAGCTTTGCCGGATGGATCTGTCTGAAAATAGATGTGGGATCTGGCAAAGTGTGCTGCTTTGCAGGGTGAACAGGTTCAGGGATACTATTTTTTTTCAGTTAAATGGCAATAATGATGCAAAATTATATATTTGTATTGTAAAGTGCCAGAAAAATATACATTAACTTGATTCTGGTAAGAACACACTGAAATCTACACGATGCCTCAGCAAAGTCAGAGATGGCTGCCATGCAGGTAGGCCTGTCACGATAACAAATTTTGCTGGACGATAATTATCCCAAAAATTATTGCCAATAAACGATATTATAGTCAATATTATTTTGATTTTTTTTCATTTGTTCAATGTAATTATAATATGTCATAATAAAGTGAGTACACCATATCAAGGCAATAAACTTTAATTACTGATGAGTATTTAACTGTAAATGGAATGTCAAGATCTTTTAAAATAAAATAAATTAAACAATTAATCTAACAAACAAAACAGAGAAAAAAAACCCACTGAAAATAAAATGGACTCTTTTTTTGGGAAAAACTGCATGTTAATAAAAATAATTATACTAATCAAAAACAATAAAAAATAGTCCCTGTCTTTGTAAAGAAAAAACAAAACTCCAATAAAAACAATAAATAAAATAGAGTTTATACAGTTCCAGAATTGTTTGTGACATGTACTTTCTCCCAGTCAATTCGCACTGTCTGTCAAACGTTTGTAACACTGCTAGCTTGAAGGGCTGCATTTCTTTTGCAATGTAACGACACTGTCTGTGAGCGTGCACCACTTTGCGCTTTTATTTATATTTTCTTTGCCGACCAAACGCCTCAGCGCTGACTGTCAGGACTGTCAGCTTTCGTGCCATCATTCATATTAGCGAATGATGCCCCCCCCATAGATTGCATGTCTGACAGATTCTCATTCCGCTATAAATCCGCTATAGAACTGATGCACCCCGGTGTTAAGAAAGATGGTCAGAGTGAGCCATTTTCTCATCCAGCCTCTTTGGTAGAAAGAGAGGAGGAAAACAAACACGCATACACGTGTCAGTTAATTGAGGCCGGCAAACTTACCGAGGACGTTATTATTTATCGTTCGTCTAATTATCTGCTGCTAAAATCATACATGTCTAAACTGTCAAAATGTTTGTGTAACTTCTCTCCATGCTGAGGTTGTCATTTTTTATGTTTTAATACCATGTGTTTTAGAATCATAAAACCTTGGTATGTTCTGGTATGGATTTTAGCTGCCAATACCTGCTCCCTTCTTGCAGTGCAGGTGGATCCACTTGATTCAAGGTCTATAATACGATAGATCCATCTTGCTTATCTACAACGACTGTAAGCAACTGAAGGAGGCACAGTTCAATCAGCATCCGTAAGAGCAGGAAGACTTTGGAGCTGTGAGCAAGATGACAACAGGACTTGGCTGCTTGTACAGTGATTAGCAAAGATGCTAACAGCTTCAGCAGCATATTTATCAGGCCTGGACCACATTTTTTTAATTAATAAAACACAAAAATAACAACTTGAAAGCTTCTCTCAATATCTCTCAATAAGAAGGTTATTTTTGCTGGCTTCTGACATGTTTTGGTGCGAGTTTGCTCTACAAAGTGGCTTGTTTTGTATTTTACACTGTGGTGGTAGTGCCCGCCTACTACATCATTTGTTTGGCCCGTGATAAATGTGATTGGCACAATGGTCGTCCAATCAACTGATGAATATGTTATTAAAAGTTTGTGCCCGTTTCAAAACACTTTCGATGGGTTGTTGCCTAGATAGCAATTACATTAGAGTTTTCCATACCAACTAGTCATTTCACCAACAGGACAGCCCCTATTCTGATGGCTTTAACACACAGTGGGGTTCAACATGGATTTAAACACTAACACTTACCCTTAACCAATGGGACTGTAAAAATGTGGGAAAGTTTACCCCTGTTGCTTTCAGTGGATGACTAATAAGACTACAGCTGAATGTCTTTTATTTCACTCAGTTTGCTGTAAACAGAGCATTAATCTATCAGGGCCCTCTGTGCAGATCTACAGTTACAACTTCTTATTTTAGCAGTCAAATCTGTGATATCATTGCTGCCATGTTAAACTAGTATACCTCTGATCTGCTCTTGTTACAGCACACATTTTCCATGTCACACTATGACTGTCTTGTTTAACTCTTCAAGGTCACACCTGGTGTGGTGCATGGCAATTAAATGCTAAACGATCTCATCTTATCACACCCGTAGCCTTTCATAGTTCATGTGCCAACAAGAGGATAGTAAAACATTAGCTAAATTATGAGGCCAACATCAAGAACTAGGTGAACCAACTTTAGTATTAACAGGAAGCTGATTAAAGAGAGAAAATGCTCAAATTGATCTTAATGAGAAACACAAAGAACCAATAGTAGCAGGTCTAATTGGAAGGTGTTCTGCGGTGGACACCACCTCCTCAAAGGTGGAGGAGATGGTGCTTAGATATTCTGTAAAGTAGGGTTGGTGTTTGCTTTTTAAAAACAGAATCTAAACTTTCTGATCATTTGTAGAAAAATTTAGAATCAAGATTATTTCAGTTGAGACTATGGATTCAAACCCCGACTGGCAGAAGTATGTACATGGGATGTTGCTAACCACTCCACCGAACCAGCACCCCACCAAATCTTTTACAGGCCCTGGTCGCTCAAAAACAGTCTGTTAGATTAGACCAGTGAGAGGCTAAAAACAGGTATGGTAAGATATTTTGATGTCATATTTGTAAAGGACCACTGACAATATAAACAGGCCAACAGGTCCTTCTAAAAGTACAATTCTAAAAAAATTACAGGGTGGGGGAGCTGTCTGTCAAAGGAATCAACACACCAACACAAATCTGAGCGCTGAGAGGTTTAACTAAGTCTTTTTGTTCCACTAACACCTGTGTGTTGCCAGGGCCTTTGATACAAGTCCTAGTCAGTGGAGGGGCGCTGTGACTGTTTCATTGTTTATATAGAACTGTTATGCGCTTTACTTTTGTGCTCAATATGCATAAATAAGTAATTACTGTGCTATTTCTTCAGATATTTTATTGCTCAAAATTGTGACATGATATACCACATATGTTCACATGGGCTGAACATTAAAATTTAAAAAAGGTCAACTGGTACTCTAGTTATTTGTGTATTTCTACATATTACTGAATCGACATCAAAGCATCTAAATCAATATTAAATTGAATTGCAACCTAAAGAATCAAAATTGACTCGAATTGTGAGGTTCTTAACAACACCCAGCTCTACAGCATTCTTGTTGATTTTATCAAAATCTGTACATGATGTTAAGAAATCTCAAAAGCTAATAGACAAACACCAGCAGACACATGACAAAATGACTCACAGCCTTCACACCACAGGATAAAGAGGAAAAATAACCCTCAGGACCCAAAAAATCTTTGCTGACTTTGGTCTGAAGTGGGGATCCGAGCCAAACCTGGGCCTATTCCCTTTTATTGTATTCCTCACTTCAAACAGTGTTTCCAATATGGCAACCACTGCAGATCAGTCTCAAAAGCCCACTTTAGAAAACAAACAACTAAAGTCACTCAAACTTGGTCCGATACTTTGCCATGTCAAAGATGCAGAACATCTAACCTTTTTGGGAAAAAAAGTAATGGAGGGACTTTCACAGCAGAGTGTACTAACATGACTGACCCACCATGAAATCAGACCAAAAGAATCTAAATTTTAGACAAGTAAACTAAAGTCAGTGAGTAAAGGCCTTTTACTCCCCGAGCTTACCTTTCTCTGAGCTGCTCTGAGTTCTTCTCCATGCTCTCATTCTCTGCAAACTCCATCAGCTCTCGGGCGGCTCGGCCCATGTTGACTGCAGTGGGTCGGGCCGACGTCAGGTGACAGAGAGACTCCCTGATGAAGGTCACAGGGTCATCACCTCCGGCACCTGCCCGCAACTCCACAGCCAGGCTGAGGCAACCCACGATGGCGATGGCGGGGGCGCCTCGTACCTGGACCACAGAAAGGACAAGGAGGGAAAATAAGCATCAAATTTGGCTATGGTTACATGAAGTTGTACATACATGTTTTTTTTTTTATTTGGAATTTATTACTCAGAATTAAAGTTGTATCTTTTGTGTTTACATGGAAATATTAATCCTGAATAAAGATTTACATGGAAAACACGTTTATTTGCATTCATTCGAGGCCTGGTGGTTGGGAATGGTTCTGATTGGACGGGGGGCGGACGTGACAAATTGACATATTTACATCAACCGAGGAAAAACTCCAGTTCAGCATCTCCGGTGTCTCTTTCTGGAAATCCTTGTCCAACTTGGATGCTACAGCTACAAAAAGGTCTGCATTTTAATGCTAATGTCCATCAACTCTTTAATCGTTTTCAAATCTTCTAAGGCTCTAATTAAATAAATTGTCTGGACCCAACATTTGCTCTGGGAGGCCTTTCTGTTCCCGTCAGTGCTTGTGCGTCATCATGACAGGACAAGGGAACGAGCACGTGCAGAATGACTGGAATTAATTTAAAGCGAAATGAACATATACACGGCCAAGGAATTATTTAATTTGGATTTATTGGAATAAACCAGCCACTTTGGACTTGAGTTTTATTCAGGATTATAGGGGAATTAAAGTTCTCGTGTAAACGTGATAATTATGGTCCAACATACAACAGCTGAATCATCAGATAGTCCTCGTGATAGTCTTCACGAGGACTATCTCTACTTTCTGCAAAAGCAGCATTCACACATGAATGTAAACTAGCCGACATTGACTATGAGTAGTAATCATGAAAACTCAAGTGAAATAGATAAGTCATCTGACTTTGTGTTGGTGGAGTATGCTGTTTCCCCAAGGGCCCCCTGACTAATTATGGAAAGATTTTAAAAGTTCACGAGCGTAGATGCGATGCTTAACGGAAGGAAAACTTTGGTCTAATCTACCTTGGAGCTGCTGAACATCGTAGAAACATCACTCCATGATCTTCAAATTGAGTGAATTATATGCCATTTTGCCAAATGCTGACACCATGCCTTAAGGATAAAAGAGGGTCTCATAGGTCATACAACAGGAGTTAATGAAGCAGGGCTAACAGAGATTATCCCAGCTGTAACTGAGCTTAGCAGAAATTTCTGGAGAGTAGGGATGTAACAATATGAAAATTTTGTATCACGGTTATTGTGACCAAAATGATCATGGTTATCATGGTTATTATTATCGTGGCATTGTTGCAGTGTGCTCCAAATGTTCAAAAAGTACTATTACACAGAACTGAAATCATTTAACCCCTTTAATGTTATAATCATAACATCTTTTTGTCTTTTTTGTCAATAAATGTGTCAAGAAATGTCCTTTGAGTACATTTTTACCCTTCTTTCATGAGAAAGAAAAGTAAAAAAGTCTGTCAAGTATTTGTCATTATTATGTAATACATGCTTAAACTGTGTGTAATTACAAGAAAAGAAAAAAACAGATATGAACTTTACACAGGATTCTCTTTATAAACAATTGTAAATGAACATGTTCAAAGTTTTGAGACAGCCAAAAATAAATGCAACCTATTTTACAAACACTCACACATTTTAGTTTGCCTATAGCATTAGTGTCCATGTTACAGCTCATTATATTAAACATGCCCAAGTCTTCATTTATTTTTTGTTTTACTGACGATAGTCCCTGAATCAGACTCTCCTCTGGTCTCCCCTCTCCCTGACAGATCTCCTCGACATTTCCTTCTTCAATATTTCCAAATTATGATTGATTAAATCCATAAAACACGAACTTTGACAGAAAAAGGTGATATATTTCAAAATAAGGCAAATACATGGAAAAAGAACAGCAAGATCACACTCCAGAATGATCCTAATGCTGTTAATTACAAGATTTATACATTATTTAGACAAAATACTGATAAACCACCTGTTATCCACTCAGGTATGGCTCACTGAATCTTCTCTTTCTCTCTCTCTTTCTCATTTACTCGAGGAGTTATGGCTGTTTTATCTTTTTTTCATGTTTAAACAGGGAGTCTGTCTTCTATTGTTGTGTTGGTGTCCTTGTAAAATCCAAAATTCAACCAGACTTCAGAGTCCCTTTAAAGAGAAAAAGTCTCCACTGTAGTGTCTCTAACTTTGGATCTCCGACTCAGAGGCCAAACAATGCAAACTGCGCCTGCGTGCCTCACATGAGGCTGCTCAATAGAGGACAGATACATAGTTCAGTCTTTTCCAGTCAAAGAGCAGCATCACCGTGCGTTATTGACGCTGTGTGGTGATCAAATACGGTATAACGGTAATTTTAATAGGACACGGTAATGATTACCGTGGGAAGTTTTACCCGCGGTTTACCATTTTTCCGGTTACCCTTACATCCCTAGTGGAGAGCAAGTCTTTCTGGCGTTTACAAGCTTGTTGAATAAAATAAAGGACATTTTAAACCGGTGTAAACATATTTTGATGCCATCAGCGTAGCCCTCCTGATGTTGTCTTGAGGAATATCCACCTAAAAGTGCAGACCAGGGTTTGCACCTTGGTTGATCGTTTTGTTACTTTTTATACATATGGTCAATTTAGTTTTGGTTTCACAATGTAATTTTACGAGCAGACTAATGAACTTCTCATGACAGACCTACGTCATATGGCCATCAACTACTGTATGTAGGTTTGTGTGTCTCAAAACTTAACATAGCTTACAGCATTAGTGGCGATGTCTAACGTTTAAAAAGATGCACAAAAGATTGACTGTGTTTACATAACAGATAATGAGAAGATTCACGCTGTTGTCACCATAATAATACTAGAGCCACTTTGTTAAAGCTACAAGCTAGCACAAGAGCATTTCAGCAGAGGAATTCAAATCAGCAGTATGAGCTCAATCTGACAGATGGACTGTTCAATATATTTTACTTGTTTATCTGGACAATAGCCCGTTGAAAGAGAATGGGAATGGGCAGAACCTTTTGAAAGTATATCTGGCAGGAGTTTAGACTATTTTTTAGTCAATCACATTCATTACATGCCAATCAGATCATGTAGTAGGTGGATGCTAACTGTTATGGTGTAAAATATAAGACGTGAACCAATTAGTATAACAAACCCTCGCCAAAACATATTGGAAACATACTAAAAAATCCTTTCCACTGAGAATTGCTTTCAGTGATGTCATGTGTTTATCATTTGCTAAAGGAATGTAGTCAAAACTCCTACTGAAGCTGTTAGCAGCTATGCTAATCTCTGTCCATTAAGCCACTTCCTGCTGTTGTCTTGCTTTTAACTCTCACCCTTTTCCTGCTCTTAGGGACACTGATTGGACCGTGCCCCTTTGGGTAATTCACAGTTGTTGTAGATTGGAACTTAGCAAGATGAATTTGTCTTATCACAGACCTTGAATCAAGTGGATCCATCTGCACTGCAAGGAGGAAGCTGGTATTGATAGCTAAAATATATACTACATATATACTACAGCATTTTCAATGGTTACATGTGAATGTAACAGAACTGCTGGACTCAGTGTCTGTAATAGGAAGGTCAATCTTGCCAAGCTCCAGTCTACAACAGTTGTGAGTGGTCCAAATTGGTACGGACCAATCTGTGTCCTTTAGAGCAGGAATAGGTGGGAGGTACGAGTGAGACGACAGAAGGAAGTGGATGCTCGTACAGACATTAGCACTGAAGCTTTTAGCTTTGGTAGCAGTTTTAGCAGATCTGGACTGAATTTCTTTATTTCATGAAAAACAAACATTACGAACTTCCCTATAGTAAGGATATTTTGCTTCCCCTCAAACATGATTTGACCAGAGTTTATTTTACCAAGTGGCCCATGTTCTCTAGCGTTGTAGCGCCAGCCTACTACATTACCTGATGATTAGCATAGATGCTAACAGCTTTAGTAGCAGTTTTAGATCTAGACTGAAATTCTTTATTAAAGTAGTAAGGATATTTTTGCTCCACTTTCAGTAGTAGTAGTAGTACCTGCCTTCAGCATTATCTAATTGGCCTGTATGAATGTGACTGACTACTTGACTGACCAATCACCTGGCAGATTTGCTTCTGAAACGTTCTGCCCATTCCCAAACACTTCCTTTGGGCTCTTTCCTAGATTGACTGGTGAAATATATTGAACGGTCTATCTGGTCTGCCAAGATAATGGGAACGGACATTTCCTTAAGTATTTCCATTAAACAAACGGAACACAATTTAAGTGTGTGAGGCCGTAGTGCTGTGTGGCCTGACTCAAGTAAATGTTTCATGTAAGTCGATAAAAGTTGGACAAATTGTCAGTGTGTGAATGCAGCTAAAGAGGGTGATCTGTGAGGAAAATGATGTCAGGGTAGCTTTGCGTAGAAATGATTTATTCTAGTGTGGTAGTCATTTCTGGCTCTGCCATTAGACTCCATTATCATGACATCACCCTCCATGTATGGTACATTCCTCTTCTCTGACACACTCAGGATCAAAGTGGAGCTGCTCCGAGCAAGGAGACAAAAGAGGGGAAGATCTGCTCTGCCCTCAAAAGTGAACATCTGAAAATGTTCCCAAATCCTGTCACTCTGAACACCCCTCCTCCTGACAGGGCTTCAGGTATGGAGGCAGAAATGAGCCGGAGGTGTCACTGAGTGCAGCTCAAGACCGAACAAAAAAAAAAAAAGGCTGGCAAAGGTCATTAATAATTCATCAACAATCTCTCCCAAAGAAAGGCGGAGGAGGAGGGGTGCAGATTTCATGGGTGGGTTGCTGTGCGTGGATACAGTTTGACGCGCTTTCACATGGAAATGTAAAAAGAAACTACATAAAGGGTGGCTCTGAGTGGGGTGCTGGGGTGCTGCAGGTGCATCCAAAACAAAAATAGAGGCCGACAGGCGGCGAGCATATGGCAACACATGCGGCGTGCAGCGGCTGGAGCACAAAAGAGCGCACCAATGCGCACCAAGGCACGACGGGAAGAAATGCCCAAGGTCTGCCGGGGGGAGCGGGAGTGAGGAGCTGGGATGGAGAACCGGGGTTGCCTACCTTCATGGACTTGATGGCCTCGTACGCGTCCTGCACCGTGCGGATCTCGTCGTAAACCGTCTGGTGTGGCAGCAGCAGCTGGTTGAGGATCTGCAGAGCTCCGGCGCGGTAGCGGATCGCTTCCAGCGTCATGACCGAACAGAGAGGCGGGATAGCGGGGAGAAATCAGCACACACACACACTCACACACACACTTCCACTCACTCTCTCTCCCTCTCTGTGAGCGCAGACACGTTGAAGTGACCGCGGCCTGGCTGTCGTCGCAGTAGCAGAGGAAGCGTGCAGCAGCAGCAGGAGGTGAAGGAGGAAGAAGAGGAGCAGCAGGAGGAGGAGGTGCGGGCCGGGGTGGATGGAGTAGATGGAGGTGAAGCTCCGCTGTGCTGTGAGGAAGGAGAGATGAAGGTGGAGAGGAGTGAGAAGAAGGGCTGGAAACCTTCACACACTGACAGACAGGCAGGAGGCAGACACGGAACCACGTGTCCTACCGAGCAGGAAGCCCTCTCCTCTCTGACCACGCCCACCACGGGCTCGCGGGTTGTCCAATTTTTCCAGACTCCCCTCTTCTTCCTCTTCTTCTTCTTCACCCTCTGTGTGAGCACCATCCCCCCCTTTGTCAGGGTGAATTTCACATTCAGTCTTTTATTAGCATAAGACCACCACCCCCTTTAACAGCAGCGAGCATTGTCTGAGGGAAGTTCTGCACATTTCTGTCTGGATGTTTTTTTTAGGAGGCACAGGCTGTTTTCACACATACACTCCTGACAATTTCAAGTTATGCCTGTGGTTCACACATCCAGCAAGGCAAAAAAAAAAAAAGTCAATCAAAGGAGAACTTGGGGATAGGGAAACACCAGAGCTGCGTTTGTCCCGCTCACACTTCTCACTCATAAAAATGTGTTACAGGGGTGACGCATTCTTGGAGGCAAACCTGGTAGACTGAAAGCCCGTGGGATTGTTCTTTTTTTGTTTTGTACATCTTTTTGGGCTTTGCTGATAGTGAAGAGACAGGGGATATAGGCTACATGGAAAGTGGCATAGAGAGTAGAGGAAGACTTGCAGCAAGTTGGTCATAGGCATGAATCTAACCTGGGCCGTCTGCACGAAATGAGAAAAAAATAAAATTATATTAAACTAGGTATTACTATTAACTCTGAAAATATAAAGCTCACATGTAAATGCCCAGTTAATCTTCCTACAAATAATAATACCAAATAAGTTTACCTTATGTAAAGAGTTATTGTGTGCAAACTATATGGTTAATTAAAATGTTTATTGATTGTTGTATTTATATTTTTTTGCTGCTGTAATTATGTATTAACTTATATACAGGATATTTATTTTGTGGTAAGGATATCTATATTGCAGTTCAGATTTTTTGTCCAACATCTTTTTTTATTATTTTTGCAAAAAAAAAAAAAACGGGTTACAGTGTAGCAGCATTCAGGGCTCCACATTTTCCCACCCACTATATTCGTATTTAATATCAACCCAAAAGACCTAGCTAAAAATATTTCAGATTTTTTGTCGTCATTTGTAATTTGTTAAACATGCAAATCATGTAAGCCAACATTTCTTTTCCCACACATTTCTTATAAATTAAAGATAATAGTAAAAACAAAAATGTAAAACAAATCTTCCTGAGGGCACCCCACTGGGTAGGTAGTCATAGATTTTGAAAAAAAACTGACGAAGCCATGTAATGTTAGCTTTTAAATATCACAGAAGCCTTTGGAACACTTTTGATTCCCTCTAATTGATGCAAATATCATCTTAACTTCAGCTCCATTAACTCACAGACAGAAAGACTGTGTTGGGGCAGGACTTTAAGATGTCTGACCATAGCGACCCCTTGTTTCCAAAATCCGATATTTGTAATAAATCTGCAATAAAAGAAAACAGTTTTGATATAAAACTATACATTTTTTCCACAGTGAGTGAACATAGATATGTTATATATTTAGACTGAAGCATCTTTTTAGCCAGGCTGTAAAGGTGTGCATTAAGGTGGTAAAAAAAACATCATTAAGGTGTCAGGCTTCTGCAGCCAGCCTCAAGTGGACACCTGGGGTACGACAGGTTTTGGTGAGTGCAACCCACTCCATCATTTCAAAACTCAAACCCATGGGATTTTCCATTGTTTGCTGGGATTTTCCTGATAATAATCACGCAGGGCAGCAGGTCAAAAAAGAAGATAACAAAACTACACTGTCTTTGGGAGCACTGAAGCTGTTTCACACATGCACTACTGAAAACATCTTGAAATTTGAAAAGTTAGGGGCTTTACCATTGAATTCTTATCTTGGTCTGTACTTCTCCCACAACAGGACAGGAATGAGAGGATAAATGCAGAGCTTTGCAAAAATGACCCCTTGATATTTGGAAAATTTCAGCCCTGCCTTTAAAATGTTTTAGTTGTGTCTACACTATAACAGGAATTTATCCCTTGATTTGCCCAAAGGTTTTTATGCATGTATTTCTGAAAACCTCTTAGGTAGGCTATGTAAGACTACCACTCTGAAAGCAAAATTAGACTTTAATTTTTAATGTGAGAAGTACACAAACTCTGCTCCAATTCTGATGATTTTTTAATAAAGAGGTCTCAATGATCACACGTTTACTTGAGTAGACAAAAAATAGGACCAGTGTCTTTAATTAACCTGTATCTCTCCATCCTCCTGATTTTGTTATCTGGGTCATTTCGCCAAAAGAGTTCAATTTGCTTGTTGTAACTCTTCAAAATTAAACTTCATTTTTCATTCCATTTCAATAGAATTAAGTAATATAGACATTAACTCATTCAAAATGAGTAGCCTACTGGTCGATCTCAGGCTACTTTATTTTATTCATTGCAACTTTCTACAAATATTATCATTGCGAATTTTTCTCTGCTGTTACCAAAACTCAAATGTCATTTTAAAACCATGAATAAGTGTAATAATAATAAGAATATCAACCACATACAATGTTTTCCCTTAGAAAAAGAGTTAATTTAGAAGAAATGGTTGGTTACATGATGAAAATACTAATATTTATGATGAAAATGACTTTTTCTTTTGCTGTTACTCTTTGAGTAACAGCAATGAGGGTAACAGCAATGGCTTTTTAGCATAACATTAGCAATTGTGTGAAATCTAGCCACTTAGCATCCATACTAGTAGCTTGAGCACATAGAGCACATTCTTTTTAACTGAATATTTTACTTTTGATATAACAACTGTTGACTTAGAGATAGGTTAGGTAACAGGACTGAGTTTTTAGATTGACCATCTCTAAAACAGCTGATATATCATTAAATTTAAGAAAAATAAAAGAGATAACTTACTTTTGGTCTTCCCATGACTTGCAGAAGACCTATATGATGTAAATTCCAAAAGAACATGTCATTGTTGGAATGTTACAAAATTTTAAATTAAATTTTAATCTACCTGTCTGTCTATCTGTCTATCTATCTATCAGTCTACCTGTCTATTTATGTATCTATCTATCAGTCTACCTGTCTATGTATCTATGTATCTATGTATCTATCTATCAGTCTACCTGTCTATGCATGTATGTATGTATGTATGTATGTATGTATGTATGTATGTATGTATGTATGTATGTATGTATGTATCTATCTATCTTCTTATGGAGCAGTGCAGGGGCAACTTGGAGGTTAGCATCATGCAAGTTCTGAACATAGCCTATGTTGTTTCACTGTTCTGAATCAATGTTGATAACACGCTCTGCAGTGAACAGAAATGAAGTTACATGTTGTACTCTTTGTGATAATCTTAACAAACAAACCCACTTCACGCTATTTTCAAGCTTAAACATTAATCATTGACTGAAAAGCTGTTATCGAGCTGCTATGAAACTACACCATGGCAGTTCAACTCTTCTTCCAGTGTATGAACATCTTATTGTGGCCTCTTGTTTTGAAGTTTCCTCATATTTGAGAGACCTGATCAAGTTTTTGCTCATTACTGTGGCAGGAGTGTATGAAAACATTGATTACTGAACAATCAGGAATACTTGCCTTAAGGTATCTGGGCATTTTTGTAATTAGTTAAATAGTTAGCTTGCCAAGTTTTTAAACACACAAGGCATCAGACTAAAAAGCAGACATCAGATGAATCTTATTTCACATTAAACATTAAAATTTCAAGTGTTTGTATTCACCACAAATCTCTTTTTCAGACATTTATCCAAAACCGATGTTTTGAATCCCATATCAAGCTAAATGCTAACTCGTGTCCACAGCTTTTGGCTAATTTCTGCTCCACTTTTTTGTTTAATTTCTTTTTAAAACCTTCTTTACCGTCACTTTTATGTAACTGTGACGTTTTAAACTGCACTAATATTCATATAGTACTTCAGTTGTTTCCAGTTTTCCCTTTTCATTCTTTTTGTTGCTTTATTTTACATGAACATCTGGTTCTAGCCTCTCTTCTTACTCTTTTGGTCTCTGTTCGACCTGATTGTTCATTTATTATTCATTTATTATTCCCAGAGTACAGCTTTTGTTTCCATGTTAAAGCACCGTGTAAACATCAGTTTCAAAGGTTTAATAAAAATAAAGTTATTTTTTTACTTGGTTTAAAATGGGAAATTAGAACAAATTAGGAGTTAAATGAAGACACATTCTGCTGTTTTTCACCACTTTATTCATCCCTCCTCATACATCAGAGCCTCAACAATAAGGCCTTCATACATTCCCACATAAAGCTGCACAAATCGATATGACACTCAAAAATAGACCGAGCACATTTTTCTGTATATTTCCTGTATATAAATATCCATTTATATTGATTGCCCTTACATGACATTCATCAACAGACTACAAAAATGTCAGCTGTAAAATGATAGCTTCTTATCCTGATCCCAGATGAAGACATTTACCGCAGCTTAAAAAAACAGATCCACTAAACTTTGAGTAAAATAAGAGAAAACATATGGTTGAAAAAAACACAACAGAAAAAACAAACACATAAAGGAATAAGGAGTGTGTGTGTGTGTGAGTGTGTGTGTGGTTTTAGACGGGAGTCACCGGCAGGACAAACTTTTACCAACACCTCCCTCTCCCTTCGTCCTGACCACCCAAAACGAGCACTCTGAATGCTGATGAGCTCGTTGCCATGACAACAGGGCGGCCTCAAAGACACTGAGGTTAAGCGGGTGGTGGGTGGTGTGGCTGGAGTGTGTGGTTGGGGTTAGATGGGGTTAAAGGTCGTGGAGTGAAGGAAGCAGGCTGCAGTGAGTTCATTTATCAGAGGGCTACACCCTAAATAAACTAGGATAGAGTCGGATAAATGAAACAAAAATAGAAGCTGATGAAAAGTGCTGGGGGATGGCACGGTGGCACACGAACAGGAAGGTTACTGGTTTGATCCCCGTGCTGGAGTTTGCATGTTCTCCCTGTTCATTTGTTCATTTGGTTCTTTCCAGGCACTCCTGCTTCCTCCCACAGACCAAAAACATGCTCATCAGGTTGATTGGTGACTCCAAATTGCCCTTAGGTGTGAGTGTGAGTGGCTGTCTGTCTCTCTATGTGGCCCTGTGATTGGCAGGTGACTGGTCCAGGGTGTACCCACCTCTAGCCCAATTTCAGCTGGTATAGACTCAAGCCTCCCCTCGACCCCGTAAAGGATAAGCAGTATAGATAATGAATGGATAGAGTACTGGCCTCCTGAAGTGTCGGTATGATCAGTAATTTTCAAATGTGTAGTGTACTTTCTTCATCTGTTTAAGAAGTGTTTTAGTGTAGTTAAGAGACAGTGTTTATTTTGCAATGTCTTTGTCTGTGATGTTAACACAAAGTGATAATTCTTCATGCCTTGATGCTGAATCTGAATGCATTTTATCAAAAACATTTCCATCCCTATTAGGGACATGATAAGCCCAGTTTATACTGCCTTTACGCTAAAGTGACTCAGCCAGCTTCTGCTACTGTATATCTACACCTACACAGGTTTTTTCAACACGGGTTAACACGCTAACAATCAGCAAGTGACTCTTTTCCAGCAGACAGCAGCAGACGAGCTGCATGGCTGTTTTTTTTTCCAATACGCGCATCAAGCTGATGTCATCACATTGATGACATCATCAGTGTGAGAAAACACAGCCATGTAAACAATGGAAAGGAGCATGGAAGACGTGGACAGGGTTTTCTGTACTTTGGACTTTGTCCCTTTTTAAAAATGTACAAACTCAGTGCTGATGATTCAAAGGTGAATGGAATTTGTTTCTGAAACAGCAAAGAGTCACATAAGTTACAGACGGATGAGGCGGGCGTTATATCATGCCGTGGGATCGTTATGCGGACGTCAACCATAAATTAGCTGGTCGACCTGGGTATGATGCACCAACTGAAGCCAATCGGAGACGAGCCAATAAAAACCCGTGTCGCTTGTAGGGTCAGTCGACCCGGGTCGAAATGCTGATTAAACCTTTTCAAACTGCCGACAGGAGCCGATTGTTACCGTGTTTAAACAGTTTGTTTTAGTCAGTCTGAAAGGGGCATTAGAGACATTCATATAAATTTTGCAAAGCTGCAATACAGCTTAGATGTGCATGACATAGACACTTACTCCTGCTGAGTCTGTAGGCCTCCCTCTCTCTAATATCGCGCCTGTTACACACTATGGGGATGGAGCAAAGAGGGGGTCAACTCGTCCAAGACGTTTCCAGTGGTGGGAAATATCACAGAGGGGTAAATGTTACATGCCAGACAGACTGTCCAACATACAGTGCAAAGCATAAATGAGGACATCCCTTCTAATTCATCAGAAAACCTGTAACTTACTTTCAAAATCCACATTTTCTATGTCATACTATATCACAAAATAGTCCCCAAATGTGGGCCATTGGTTGCAACCAAGATTTTTTAGGTTGCACACAAAAAAAGTTGTTTTCTCAGTTTAAGATAAGTATGAAAAAATGAGTAAAACCCAATCAAAGGGATGGGAGCAAAGCTAAATATTAGTTATATTACCCTGACTATGGTACAAAACAATTTATTTTAAAATCAGTTTTTGTCAAAACTTTAGACATTGTTATTTTGTTCATTTAGATATTGATTAATACATTTCTTTTAAAAGGGGGTGCACTCATTTATGCTGGGCACTATATATTTCACCAGTCCATCTGGGAAAGAGGCCATAGAAAATGTTTGGGAATGGGCAGAACTGGCAGGTGATGGGTATATCTTTCCGTCAATCCCGTATATACAGCCAAACAAATAATGTGTCAGGCAGATGCTACTGCACTACAGAACGTGAGCCACTTGAAAAACAAACTCTCTTCAAAAACACCAAAGCCAAAACATCCTGATTATGAAGGAGTTTGATGTGTTTTTTTTAATTAAATAAAGAAATGCAGTCAAGATCTGATAAAAGTGGTAATAAAGCTGTTAGCATCAATGCTAATCTCATACGAGCGCTACTTACTGCTGTTATTTCACTTGTATTTCCCACCTCTTCCTGCCCTAAAGGACTCGGATTGGGTGGTCCTGTTAAGGGCCGCTCACAATCGTAAACTGGAGCTTGGCAAGGTGGATTTGCCTGGTTACAGACTCTGAATCAGGCTGGTCCAGCTTCTGGACCTCTGGCATCTCTACTGGTCAGACAATCTTTAGTCCCACCTCAGCCTGGCCTCTTTGTCTGTCAGTAGGTTGATCCAAAGTTAAGTAGAGTTCACAGATTGGTTCCAACAACATTCAAAAGCCTCCTTTCATAATTAAAGAGCTGACGTCACATTGTTTTGTCCAATTCTTCTGAATACTGGCAGATAAATAAAGGGGGTGCGGGGGAGGGGATTCTCAGAGGGTATCAGGTCAACGTCAGCCTGGATTATTTTGTTAATGGGGCGATGCAGTTGACGGATTAGGGCAAACACATACTGTAGTGTGTACCCCCTGCTGTGGATCCTCACCACCAAACTGCCAACAGAGGGTCAAGTGCAGGAAGAGACTCCAGATTGGGGTTAGTTTGGTTCATTTAAAAAGCACAAAGAAGAAATTATGCAAATCAGTAAATATATTTTTGTCAATGAAGTTAAAGTGAAGGAGAGGGATGACCATGACAGTGACGCAGTGAGGGAATAATAAACAAAACTGAGTCATTAACCAGCCTGACAGACACACATTAGATCATCTTGCTCAGAATACTCAGTGTGCTGCCACTGGAGATCTCAGCGGGACACAATCTGGTACCACATCGGTTCAAATCTGCGGAAAATAGCAGCAGACTAACGCAGCAGCTGTTAATTATTTTCTAAATCGGCTGCATAGTGGATTTAATATTGACAAAGAGTTTGAGGCAAATCCAAGTGGAGCGGCCTATTACTCATGACTCAGAAAACTCAGAGAATAACTGCAGAGGAATTAGTAGAAGAAAGTGAAGATGGAGAAGACGACAAAGAAGAAACAGCTGATGAAGACGAGGAAGAAGCCGAGGAAGCAATCCTCTCTCAGAGCTAAGCCTCCGCCACATTCACGGCCCGCCGTTAACACCCCCTCTCCCCAGCCCCAAAGGCGACTCTACGTCTGATCTAGTCGTCTCCTTGGTGACACAAACACTAATCCCTCATTATGGGATGTAGGCTGCGGCGCCCCGAAGCCCTGTTTTTTTTTTTTTTTTTTTTTATTCCCATATCACACCACTCCAAACGGAGCAGATTACTGTAATCTGGGAACACTGGAGCAGACAGATTAGATTAAGCTCATTACACACATAAAATATGGGAAAAGGGGTTAAAATCACCTCTGTCCATCGGTTAAACACACTTTAGAGGACACATACATGCACACACACAGTTTTTGGTCATCTCTGGACGGCCAATGCTCTTAGAGCTGGCGCCAAATGTAAAAACGTTAAAGTAAAAAAATCGGACAGTTATGCTAATAGAGTACAGGTAAGGTCAGTAAAGCCAGACTTTGAAAGCAGCTTTCTGTAGTTTTAGTCTTGTTCAAGTGCAAATAAGTCTTTTGATTTAATGCTTGTATTAAGTCCTGTGTCCCCTCATCGTCACAGATTAGTTTATTAATTACTGCAGCAGAAGACCAATAACAGGCTGTGTGATTTTGAACAGAATCATCATGTTGGGTCATGCAGATGTCACCGCCACGCGCAGCATCAAATCATGCCAAAGGTTCTTAAAGGACCCGCTGGAGTGTTTGGGAGAGAGAGATGATATAACAGTACTCAAGCCAAGTCTCCGCGCCCTCCCTCTCATATTATCCGGTGCGTTTCCTTGTCAAAGATTCCAGCTGGAGTGGACGAGAAGGAGAAAGTACACTGAGCATGAACACGGACATTGGGATGAAAAAACAAAGCGAAAGCAGAAGTGAACCCTCACCTCACTCTCCACCATCTTCATCCTGCCCAGGGCATCTCTGGCAGCATCCTGCAACACGTAGGAACAAACAGTGCTTTACAATATATAATACATACAAATGAATGAATAAAAGCAATAAAAAAGAATAAAATGAAGTAAAAGTGTCACCACACCACTGGGTATTACAAGTCATCCTAAATAAATAGGTTGAAGGTAGAAAAATAAGAGCTTATTCCAGACTCTGGGAGCAGAAGAGGCTCGGTCACCCCAGTGATTCTTTTTATGCATTTTTTTGGATCAGCAATCCAACAAAAAAAAAATGTTACACACATCATTTTTTCAACATGTGAAATTTTCAAGATGAGGTAAAATATCTCCAAGTCACTAAGCAGAAAAATGGTTTAGTGCAGTGGTTCCCACTTGACCTCCAGCCATGTCCCCCCTACTCTCACACATTTATAGCAGCTAGAAAAGAAATGTTTAAGCCTACTGCCATCCCCACCTTCAACATTTAACATGCATAACATACAAATAAATCTCTTAAAGTGAGATATTTCTCACTAAATAGATTTATTTTCCAGCAATTTCAGTGGGCAACACCAGTTCACTTTAAAAAAAAAAAAATCACATTTCTGGAACAGATTCAGTTTTGAACTTGAAGCTGTTAAAAACTCACCACAGCTCTAATGAGAAGGCTGTCTAACTGAACTTATGTTACTATAAAGGTGCTTACACACCGGATGCTACTTGTACAACGATCACTCTCCATGCAAAGGCAAAGAACAGCCTGGATGGGGCAGGGCTAACCCTCCCGCGATGCGAATGCCTCGTACAGGACGATCACTTTACACCTCGACGATGTCAAAATTAAAAACAAAAAGGAGATCTTTTCAGGTGATGCCATGTGTGGCTGTGCAGCAACAGCCAATCAACGTTCTGTGCATGTGTGACGGTACCCGTGACAGACAGTTTTTCATCCAGACTACAGAGTAACAATTTTTGTCAATGTGGGAAACATTAGACAGTAAGGACATTAGTTCTGCCTAGACGGACCACAGGAAACTCACAGACAATGTTGCTGCAGGGCAGCAGCTGCAGTGTTTTGTGTTTAATAAGTGATTGAAAAGGATACTGCTGGAATAATGTCAGCTTATGCATCCTTTCATGTGATATGTTATATGATCGCGGTGAAACTCGAGCGGCTGTGATGTCACCGAGCGACGGCCAACAGCAAAGGTGACCAAAATGAGGAATTCATGGACAGGGGACATGGCTTCAGTGGGCAACGCGATTTTGATTGCAGAGTCGCTTGCGGTGTGAACGCAGCTTAAGAATCTGAGATAATTCAGGGCAGATTTCCTTCTCCAAGATGCCTCACCAATCCATCCTCCAGCCTCTCTGCCAACACTTCAGGTCTTTATCAAAGCTCACAATACAAACATTTGCCAGTTTGAACTTGAACTACTAAAACAACTGTTTAAAACCTGACAGGTATTCGCTAACCCCCAACGTCACTTAGCGTGTCCCTGGGATATGAGCACCCAAGCTTGGGAATCAGTGATTTAGTGGATCTCCCAGTCCTTACAGCAGCAAAAGAAAGATCTCGGTCCATCTCCTCATGTCAGAGCTGCTCAGATGCCTCAGGCTTGTGCAGCACAAAGTGGGGATGGAAATCAATAAGGCATCAATGACACTGATGCCATAATTGACTCCACTTATAATGTAATTCTTTATCTACTCTTTAATCGGATCTTCTGCGTGGCCTGCCCAGGATTTCTATGTCAACAACATCGAGCACATGGCATCACTGATGTCTTCAAATATGCTGAGTGATCAAATATTTCAGCACATCGCTGGTGTTTCCACTTTGGTTTGAAGTCACACAGACGCTGTGAGTGAGACAAACACTGACATGTGATGCTTGAAGAACTGCTGGACATCATGGACGATGACAGTCACCCTCTAGACGCCATCGACAACCGGAGGAGCCTGTTCAGCTCAAGACTGCTGCTTCACAATTTCAGGATTAACAAGCTGAGAAACTTTTTGTCCTCAGGCCATCAGACTGTACAACTTTTCACTCAGGGGAAGGAGAAATAACAGGAAGACAGAGGACAGGAAGGAGCAGTAGCCAGTCAGTAGCCATTTTTTTTGTTTTTATTATTTAATTATTATCCAAATTTTGTAATGTGTGTATATTGGGGCAGTCAAAATTAACATGTTATGCAGATTAAGCCATCATAATGATTCATCTGATTGAAAAATTCAACGCAATTAATCCATCTGTAGCGTAAACAGCGTTTAGGGCAGTTTGTCACAGTAGACTTGCACAAATGGGCAGCTGATACAGTAGAACAAACCGACTCGAATTGGAAGAAATTAACAGCATGGAATGGAGGACATTTGAATAATAACTTTTAAAAAAGCATGACAGAACTGTGGATTGACATACAGTTATATGCATTCTCTGTATAAAGGAGTTTCACCGAAGCACTTCCAGCTTAAAGTACCACATTAACACCAAGCATTAACAGTCAAGCATCGTCAGTCAGAGATCCTGCTAGCACTTCAGCTTACACATCGTCCAGCTTTCAGCAAACCACCCTCAAGTGATGAATATAGATTAAAAACAAACAATATTTAATTGTGATTAATCAAAATTAATCCACAAAAGCCCTTAAAACTCTAATTTACAGGCATTATGATGGACACCTATGGCCTTGATGTGAAGATTTTCGACTCATTTTTTAAAATAAATACTTATTTTTACAGTTAGTTTAAATTATAAATGGTTTTCTAAGGTCATACCATTCGAGATGTAACCCCAAGCACACCTGACCACACCCTAAAAATGTCAAATTATCTAACCTTGGCATGCAGCTCTTAGGTTAGGTTGAATCAGGGGTCCTTCTTTGTGAAATCATTTCCTGCCACTTGATCTTCTCATAAAAATTAACAAAATGGCTCCTAGAATGTTGGGTCACACCGCATTGACAATTTATATAGTCAACACATTTTTTCAATTTGCCGTAATATTCAGAACGACATAGTTCCAATTTTTGAATTCATTGTTAAACAAGACAAATGTAGGATTATGCCTTACTAGTTGATCATGTTTTTTTTTTTTAATTATTTCTCCCCTTTAATGATGCCAATGATCTGGCTTTACAACAACATCAATCATTTTTTAAGGGGAGAAATAATCATCCAAAGTTACCAATCTTGTTTTTGAGGAGCATTGTTGAGATGCTGGTTTGATCCCCAACCTTAGTGCCAAGCTCTAAAAAAACTTGAGAAAAATAAAAAGAAAGCTTGCAATTGTCTTACAGAAGAGTTTAAGGTCTTCGTTGATATTGATATGATTTGTTAATAGAACATAGTTAAAAACATACTTTAAAGAGTTTAAGCATCAACATTCTTCAGGAAGTTGCATCCTGATGTTGAAACATCAGCCAAATAGGAAGCTGGACAGTCTATGAAAATGCTTTTGCCAAAACATCTCTTCTTGAAATGACATTTATAACTGACAAAAACATCATTTATTTTCTGTAGTAATGTGAGTGTCTCAAGACACAAGTCTTGTTGTCACATTCTTGCATAAATGTACTAGGAAAAGAGCTTTAGAAAACATCCCATGACAACACTTTCAATTTAGTTTTAGTCTTTTGACTAAAAATCTTTGAGCTTTAGTCATAATTTAGTCATCTAAATTGTTTTACTTCAGTCTAGCTCGAGTTGATGAAATTTCACAAGATTTTACTGACAAAATCCAACGTAAATGTAGTCGACTAAAATATGAAGTGTAAAGTGTAAGACATTTTTTATGTTTCCTTGAATTTCTGAAGTCATGTTTTGGGCTTGGATAAAATGAAACATCTCATACCCCTTTACTGAATGCTGGTAAAGTTTGAATCAACAGAAAAAAAATAACTTCGGTGTGAAATGCAGTCACCTTTATTTAGGCTACCTGGCAGAGCATCTCAGTTACAACACCAGAACTGACAACAGTGAACCTGCTCTAAATGAATATATCAATTCATAAAGAGAGCAGCTCTGATTGGATCGCTCCACAACTTATCCAACACCACCAAGCTAAGGCAGCTGTGATTGGATATATTCCTAACTTGTCTCTACTTCCTATATGACCAAATTAGGTCTGATTGGATGAAGTCTCTGTCAAACATTTCAATCCAGTTTTTATTTGATGATGAAAATATCAATTTAGTTTTAGTTTTTGTCCATGTTTACTTGTTTTTATTAGCCTAGTTTTCGTCATGGGAAGAAAGGCTGTTGACGAAGAATAAATAGTCAACAAACTGAACACTGACGCTCTCCTCATATCCTTCACTCACCCTGTTGCCTTGGCTGGAGAATTTCTTCACTGAATCACCGAGTCCTTGCGCGAGACGCCGCAGCACGTTTTCATAATCTACATGTGGTAAAAGGAGAGGCGGGTTACTTCCATGAGAACAACAGACAAACACAGTAATCTCAAACTTACTACATGCTGGTGGACTCTGTATTTGTCTGACCTGCCAGAGAAGCGTTGCCTTTCTCCAGCTGAGATTTCTGCCACTGCAGTCTGTGTGTGATCTCTTTGTGCTGATGGACGAGGTCTGATGGGGGATCCCGTCGCGCCTTTTTATACTCTGCCAACTGACAGACAGACATCATGACTGAGACCACCATGAACACGTGATTTAGTTAATTCTTTAATTACACTGCAAAAATATTTAATCGAAAGAGGCATCATGAAAAAAATGAGTGAAATACATGGAAATAAAAATATACGCTTTTTTGGGGTAAATACATGTTATACTATAGACTACTATTTCAACAATATTTTATATTTCATTAAAGGTGATTATATTTTACTCTTCCCTAAAATTTCGAGACTTTTCTTAAGAAAAAGAAATGGTCTCAGATAATTGATTCTGGCTTCTCTGTATACCCCTCACTTACTTCCCTTCTCAAAGAAGGTTTTTTTTAGTATGTATTTAAAACAAAAAAAATTACAAATAAAAAAATAAAGAAAAATGTTTACATACTAGGCAAATGACCATAAAATGTGCTCTAATGTTTACTGTGGTTGTAACGACATCTGCCTTTAAAATTCAGGCTTATCAAAAAAAATGAAAAAAGTGTACATTAGTGGGTGAATTGCCATTAAATGCGCTCTAATGTTTACTGTGGTTGTACAGACACTTCCCTTTAAGCAAAGAGTACTTTAAATGAGGCTAAACACTAAAGAAGAAAATGCTTACATTAGTGGGTAAATGGCCAAAAGATGTGCTCTAATGTTTTCTGTGGCTGAACAGGTGAACAATGATACTTAAAGGTTTTACACAAAAAGAAAAATGTTTAAATACTAGGCAAATTACCATAAAATGTGCTCTAATGTTTACTGTGGTTGTACAGACATCTGCCTTTAAATTGAGGAAATACTTAAATTCAGGCTTAACCAAAAAAAAAAAAGGAAAAAAGCGTACATTAGTGGGTGAATGGCCTTTAGAGGTGCTCTAATGTTTCCTGTAGTTGTACAGACATTTCCCTTTAAGCAAAAATACTTTAAATAAGGCTTCACACAGAAAAGGAAAATGTGTACATTAAGTTGGGGAATGGCCATAAGATGTGCTCTAATGTTTATGGTGGTTGTACAGACATCTGCCTTTTAATTAATGAAAAACTTTCATTAAGGCTAAACACAAAAAAAGGAAAATGCTTACATTAGTGGGTAAATGGCCATAAGATGTGCTTTAAAGTTTTCTGTGGTTGAACAGGGGTGTACCTTTAAATAAATAAGACTTCAAAGTTTTAAACAAAAATAAAAATGTTTACATGACTAGGTAAATGACCATAAAAAGTGCTCTAATGTTTACCGTGGTTGTACATACATGTATCTTTGAAAGAAATTCTTAAATTGAGGTTTAACAAAAAAAAAGAAAAAAGGTAGCATAATTGGGTAAATGTCCATTAAATGTGCTCAAATGTTTACTTTGGTAGTAAGACATCTGCCTTTAAATAAAAAATGCTTTAATGTAGACTTAACGCAAAAGGGAAATGTTTACATTGAAGGAAAATTAACATAAAATATGCTCTAATGTTTACTGTGGTAGTACAGACATGTGCCTTTAATAGGCTGCCCTGTATGTTAAACAAAAACTTGTCTCTCCAATGATATCAGTAGGAGAAAATCCCAAAACACACTGTTTGAGCACAGTTTCTGAAAGGTGGAGAAGCTGACCGAGGGAGAAGAAGGTCTTTCAGACAGGTTATGGGCACAAATTATTGCTTAAAGACATATAAAGGGGGATTTTGCATGATTCCTGTCCTTTACAGTTAAATACTACCAGTAAGTGCAGTATACCCATGGGATAAAAAGTTCTCACTAACAAGGAATGACCCAAATACCTTTCTCTCCAGCCGATCCCTGTCATAGCCGAGAAGGCTAAAGCTATGGAGTTTGTACTGAGGAGGAGAGTTGCTGGAATGGCTGCTCCTGCTGCTCCCACTACTCCCACTGCTCGCTTCGTGTCTGGGCTTGGACCGAGGAGATGGAGCCTGATCAAACAAACACAAACACTCTGAGAATTTGCTGAGCTGACATTGTTTGTATATTTTTTGGTGCCAATTGTGTTAGCATGTGCTATTCTTGGTCTTTCTGGTGTTGGTTTACAGGCTTTGAGAGCTATGCCTTAAAATATGCTGTTTAAGAAAAGCGTTTCAGTTTGTTAACAGGGTGTTAAGAGAGTAAAATAAATACATGTCGTCCTAAAGTAGTTCTACATCCAAATGCTACACAAGTTCTAATATGTGCATTAAAACATTACAGCAGAAGAGGAAGCACGGCTGAGTCCAGAGTTTTTGTACATTCACAGCCTTTTAAAATTTGTTTTGATGTGAAAACAGTTGTTGGTTGTTTTGTGGATGGTTTGATTTTCACTTGATAATTGCTTTTTTGTGATAATCAATGATTTCTGATAAATTGATTGATTTTTTTTTATTGATTGATAGATTTTAATTTGATTAGCATTTACATCCTGCCCCCAATGTAATACAAAAAAAAAAAAAAAGACAAAAAAGACAAAAAAAACAACACCACTTAAACCACATTAGGTGTCCAGGGATGATGCTGATCTGATCAAAAATGTGCAGGCTGAAGCTCATGCTAACAAAACCATCTTCAGCAAAGCAACTCGGTTCCATCACAATAATTCAACCAAAGTTTAAGGACTTTCATTCTTCTCCATTCCTGGTTTATATATCATTTTAGTGCCTTAGTTTTACACATGTTTTTAGATGAGGAAAATGAAATATACCTTGTAATTAATTCTCACAACTACTCCAGAGTTTAACACTAACAGAAAACCACCTCTTTTTTTATCTGTTCTTATCTTAGCTTTTTGAAAAAATCTGTCCCCCTCAAATCAAATCAACTCTCTCTGATTTCCAACAGCTTCTGAGTACTGCGGCAAAGAAAATTATTTCATTCTTTAATACATTATCTGTCCTATTTTAAATTCAACTACATCATGAATATTAAGGGTATTTAAATTAATAAACAAAGTGTTAGTTGGTGCTATGAAGGTTGATTAATTATTCTTAAAGTTGAAATACACTGACGCTAAGGCAAGGGCTTAAACTGAATATTATAAATTATACACAATGATGAATTAACCTTGAATAAATGAATGAATTATAGTGCTTGCTGATTGAGAAACAGATACACATACATCATTTTTTGCTTTAATTTATTTTTTATTTTCATTTATTTATGATTATATTGTTATTACTTTTTGATTTGATAGGCTGGGGAAATGTAAAGATATGTGTTTAACACGTGTTAAAGTGAATGTATTCATATTAAGGCTGATTTCTTTAAATTCATATTTTATTAAGTCTTTATTTTATTCAACTTTTACATTCTTTTTGCATAATCTTTTTATTTATTATTATTTAACCTTTGTATTTAAGATGTATTATTGATTCCTTTATCTTTTTAAACCTCATAAAATGTTGATCAGACCGTGAGGTTTATAGACACTGATGTAGCAGTGTTTGTTCAAATGTTCAATAAAGTATTAATTGAAAAAAAAAATTCTTAAAGCTCTTTTCAACAACTTAAAAATAGGAAGAGTGTTTGTTTTATATGTATTTCCCCATTTCTCCATGCAATAAGTAATATATGAGAGTAACAAAGAACATTAAAGTGTGTGTAATGACTGCCTGCATAAATATTTCCTCAAGATTTCTAGGAAAACAAACACTGATATCAGTAGAAAAGATCTTTAAAAAAACAATACATTTGACTCATTACGCTGGGAAAGTGCAGGACTGTAAAATGAATTTATACATGCTGTCTTTCTTTTTTGTACAATTCATAGAAAGAAGATACATTTGTATTGATCCAGCAGGAAAGTTAGACAAATATATATATATATATATATGTAGTTAGTTTCTCATATTAGGTTTAAACTCTTTTTCTCCTGTTCTTGAAGAAGAAATAAATATAATAATATGCTCCGACATTATCCCGCTCCTGGAGTTTCCATCAAACAGGGCAGATCAATAGTTGTAAACAAAGAAGCACTGAAACAGACACATCTGTGGCTGAGCTAGGGCTGGGAGATCTGGCTTGAAAATAATACACTGACATCCATCAGTCCACATCTATTCCTCTCAGCCTTTGGTTTCAGGTCACAGAGGTTGGAGTCTATCCCAGCTGACATTGGTTGAACCAACCACAGGGCCGCACAGAGAGACAGACAACATGCAAACTCCACACAGAACCAGCTGCACCACTGTGCAGATACTTTTGAGCTAAATGAAAGATACTGGTCATGACCTGGCATATCTTCTTAGATCTGCTGACATAATAACAACCCGCAAACATGAAAAAACACAAACAAAACACAGATTTTCAGCTTTTAAAGGTAATTCCACAAATTATTTTCCCAGAATTGTTGCCAACTAGGGATGGGATGAAATATCGTTTGGCAATATATCGCGATACAGTACGTGACTAAACGCATCTACTTTGAAAAAAATGGATCGCGAAATAGAGATGCCACGTCCAGCAATAGCATGTGACCAGAAGTGACGACAACAAACATTAGCACCAACTACCTTGTCTCCAAGAAGCTGAACGATGGAGTCGAATCAGGTCGAAAGTAAGGACGCTCCGCCTGGATACAAGTCATCTGTCTGGCAGTATTTTGGCTTTCTCATTAAAAAAAGACGAAGATGGCGAAAACGAGCCTACCGCTCATTAGCATACACTCTCTCTAACCTCTCTAGTGTTAGAGAGAGTGTTATTGTTTGTGTTTGGCCTGTTAGGCCTTGTGTTTTCCTGTGTGCAACTCAAACAAAAACAAATAAGTTGTAATTACACAGTAATATTTTTTCTTTTTTTACTTTTTCGATATTGTACTGTGACCCGGGCATATCGAAGTGCAGCGTATCGTGAGTTTAAGTGTATCGTCCCAGCCCTATTGCCAACTAACTATGTAGAACAAAATGTTCACGCCTATTCTGAGCGCTATACTAGCTGTAGACCATTCATTTTTTGAGAACACACTGGTTATGTTATTTAAGAAAATATGAATGTTAACATAGGGCTTCTCACATTATAAACTTTCAGCGATGACTCTTTCCCAAGTAAAACTGTTATTTCCCCTTGAAAAGGTTTGCAGCTCTCTTTTGGGTCCTAACCAGCTAATTCAGGAGTTTACCTGCAATATTTGACAATTAAAACAATAAAGTACATACATGCTGGGTGTTTAGGACCTCTGTTTTTGCTGCTGTGGTATCAAACACATTTTGATACGCTTTGCTAAAACTAATAATTTACATGCTCCTTAAACAAATGAATTTATTTCTTTATTTACCGATGGACCCGTTAGCATTAGCATTAACAGCGCCTTGGACAGAAAGTTCTCACCCGCTCCTTTTGTCTCTCTGGAGGTGAGAGCGAGGTCACAGGCTCCAGGACGAGCCACTTCTCCGTCACCGGCTGGAGGTCGACTCCTGATAAAGGCTCTCTGATTTTCACCCTCACCTCCAGCTTGCCTCCTGTCGCTTTACGTCCATCCATCACCTAAAAACATTTAAGCATTAGGTAGATCTTGAGCACGGATGTGTGCATGTGTCTGTGATTTTATGTTACTAATGCTCACCTCTATGATCTCTCTGACGCTACAGTGGTTTTCTAAGGCCTCCAGCTTCAGCTGAGCAGTTCCCACAACTTTGTCTGTTTTAAACAAGCCCCTAAAAAAAAAAAAGAGAACAGCACTGATGACGAGGAGATGCTGGACCTCAGTCCCAGTACAGATCAGGGATGGACCGTTATCTCAGAAAGAGGACTGCATACACTTCAAGTCATGATGAACCAATGTTAAAAACCAGGACTGATGCTGATGCTTAGAACATTCATTCATTTTATTCATTTTCTATACCCCTTTATCTCTTTTGGGGGAGGGGCTATCCCAGCTGTCATTCGATGAGAGGCGGGGTACACCCTGAACCGGTCGCCAGTCGATTGCAGGGCTACATAGAGAGACAGACAAACATTCATGCTCATACCTAAGGGCAATTTAGAGTCACCAATTAACCTAATGAGCATGTTTTTGGTCTGTGGGAGGAAGCCGGAGTCCCGGGAGAGAACCCATGCATGCAGGGGGAGAACATGCAAACTTCACACAGAAAGGCCCCTGTCCAACCCGAAAATCGAACCAGGAACCTTCTCAAGGTGAGGCACATGCACTACCTGCTGCCCCACAGTGCTGCCCGTGTTTTGAACATCAGTTCAGGAAATACCAACAGCAGTGTTGATGTTTTGTTTTCTGTGAATGTCTCCCACATTTCCAGTATTTTCTCTTGTGTTTGTCATGAGGTAGATTGGGTGTAGACAGCAGTGATGGTTAGGTGAAAGCTAATGCTTCTGATTAAAAGGTCCCATGCACTTCCCTCTGTCAGCTTTTGGCACAATGCATTACATAAACTATCTGCAAAGAAGGGCCCATCATTAAAATTAACAAATAAAGTGTATTGGGTTCTCAATGTCTCTTAATACTCTAAGTGGCACAGGAACAGATTTACTGTATGTAATGATAATCATACGTTTTATTTAAAGGTACAGTGTGTAGTTTTTAGCGGCATCTAAAGGTGAGGTTTGAGATTGCAGCACTCCGGCGCTCCCCCCTCCCTGTCGGAGAACCTCCGGAGCTACGGTGGCCTTCCAAGGACAAAAAGTGTTTTTTCAACATGGCATCGTCAACAAGTGCTTCCAGCGTATCGCAAAACTCAAGTGATGAGGTGCAGATGTATTTTTTTACTTAGTTAGGGTTACAGCTTACAAGTTACAGAGCAATTGTAAGTGTTTTATTGTTTTGGTAATACATGCTAACATTAGCAACGTAATGCATGCTAGCCCATCACCAAGGCAACTGTAATGCGTCTCCTCGGCTCCACTCTCTCTTTCTCCTTCCCGTGCGCTGCCTGGAGATCAGCACCCGGTCTTCATGGATCTATATTAAAAATTCGGCTCCATATAAGAGTACAATTCGACACTTAGTGTTACCTGTCCAGCAAAAAACAGGCAACTTTGGCATCTGTCTGCAAACTTGTCCTTGCATTCAGGGACTTTCATCTGGGAAAGGCAGCGCCGATGTTGACCCTGTTTTTTTGTCGTAGCCTGTCCTGATTGGCTTCGTCGCGTTTTCGTTTCTTTGACAATGATTCGTGCTCCACTGATGGCAAATTGTACGTGTGGTCCTCCATGTTTGTTTGTATTAGCACAGCTGCTTGGTAATCACTCTCTTCTTCTTCGTCTATTTCACAACTGTGCATTTCCGATAGGTGTCAACAAAAAAATGCGAAAGCGTTTAGTTTGTCCGTTCTGAGTTACGGCAGAAAAGATGGCGACGCAAGATGGAAGCCACCATAAGAGACGATACGCTCCTATGTAGATATAAATGACTTATTCTAAGGTAACGAAAACAAAACATTAATTATTTAAGGCTGATTAGAAACTAACTTAAAAATAATTTCAAGTAATCTATTCCATTTTTACCAAGTCTGTTATTTTAGATAGCATTTAATAATACACACTGTACCTTTAAGGGCTTTCATAACACTCGAGATCAACTTACAAAGTATGAAAATACTTTGTATTTATTTAAATCCTTTTTATATATGCTCTATCAATGTGTCCACTGATGCTGAGTGATAAGTGTATTTGTTCTACAGGGAGAACATTTTATCCTACTTAATTCTATCTTTAGTTACATTTTAACTTTTCTTCTTGTTTTATTTAGTTTCTATATTCACTTGTTATTTTTCTTTTATCTTATTGGTTTAGTTTTGTCTCATCGTATTGTTTTTTTCAAAAAAAAAAAAAAAAAATGTTTTCAAACTTGGCAGTACCAATATCTGACTGTTAAAGCTATCCATCCATCCATCCCTTTCAAAGTGGTGGGGGGGCTGGAGCCTATCCTAACATTGAGTGAGAGGTGGGGTACACCCTGAACTGGTCACCAGCCAATCACAGGGCCACATAGAGAGACAGACAACAATACAGGACAATTTGGAGTCACCAATTAACCTGATGAGCATGTTTTAGGTCTGTGAGAGGAAGCTGGAGTGCCCAGAGAGAACCCATGCATGAACAGGGAGAACATGAAAACTCCACACAGAAAGGCCCTGTCCGACACAAACCAGTTACTACGCCCTATTTCAGCTCTCATCTACATCTTTATTGCTGTATTTTTTTTTTTGGCACAGGCCTGATCCAGAATATCCCTTACTCACACTTTGGATAAACACATTCAATACTTCATATTCTATTTTTTTCGTAGTGTTGTAATCAAGGGTGGACAGTAAAAAGTAGATTTACTTGAGTAATGTTCTTCATTACATTTTTGAGGATCTGTACTGTACTTGAGCATTATAATTTATGGACACTTGTGACTTTTACTCCACTACATTTGCAAGACAAATATTGTACTTTTAACTCCACTATATTTCTATGAAGGCTCTTGTTGCTTGTCAGTTTTAAGAACAGCTTTGAAATCAGCGTATGAAATTTCTTTTCTCCTCTAAAATGCGATCAGCCTGTGATTTGTTCAGGTGGTGATGCCGCACCTGTACTTTTGCATGCACTACTCAGATTGAGCAGGTTAGCGTTGAGTTAACGTTACTCAGATAACAGTTCATCTTGGCAGTTATGAAAATGGTAATGGTTGCCCTTTTGTTGATTCAATTGTATTTCAGTTGTGTTTCAATTGGCATTTCATAGCATATTTAACAAGCTTTTTTCTCTACAGGTTCTATAAGCAGGTCAATGTGTTCAGTAGGTTGTTTCAGACATTAGGTTTTGTCGCAACAATACAATAACAAGTTTACATCGAAACAAAACTGTACTTTTAATACTTAAGTACTTCCAAAAGCAGGTACTCCAGTGCGTAAACTTAAAGGTGCGGTGTGTAGAGGTTGGCAGCATTTCGCCAAATAGGAATGGCAAATGCAGGTTATAATGTCTCCATTTGTATGTTAAGTCCGTTGAAATAGGTGAACAATCATCCCCATAAAACTTTGTTTTTCTTATTATCAAGTTAGAAAAGGCATTTATATCTATGTACCACGGATGTCCCCCTCTGTGGAGGCTGACATAACAATCCACCATGTTGTCTATGGATGGGTTTTGGGGACAAAAAGAGTGAAACATGATTTTTGAATATGAGTCTACAAAAGTTTACAAAACCTATAATAATGATCTTAACTGACCTATAATCTATCAAAATAATAGTTACAAATATGAATGAAAAAACCCTCGCCTTGTTACAGTTGTTAATGATGCTCTGTTCATGATCCTTTTTGGTCTTCACTGGCTCTCGTCACTTAGTGATAAGATATGTTACTAACAGTCGGGCTCATTCCAAAATCTGAAGGCTTGATGTCGTTAACATGCTAATTTCTACACACTGCACCTTCAAGTAAAAATTTGACTGAACAACTATGACTTGTATTGGAGTAATATTTGACCAGGAGTGTCTAAACTTTCACTCACATAATGGAGTTGAGAAGTTTGTCCACTGATGGTGGTCATATGAACACAGGTTGGTTTAGATCCTAATTTTTGTGTGTGTTGTGTTTTCTTCATTTTTACACTTGTGATATTTTAAATTGTTGCCCAGGGCACAATGATGACTGAGGGCTACAGCATGGGGTTACCTGGCTGCCAGTTGCCCTCCTCTGTTATAGATCAAGAAGATGACAAAAGGAAGTGTCTGCCACAAAGGGGTTAGTTAGTTAGTAGTGCAAGTAGTAGTTTTTACCCCTTGTGCAGGACTTCAAACTTGATGCCTTTGGACTGGATGACTCGTTTGAAGCCTCGGTGTGCACGGTTGATGTTGAGTTTGAATTGCTCTTTAAACTCAGGACTGCTGGTGCTCTTCACTGTGCTGGTTTTATCCCTCTGAGCCTCCTCCTACACACACAGAAGCGAATGCATTAAAACACACTCACATACAAACAGAGCCACATTAGCATAATGAAGTCAGCCAGCAGCCTTACCGAGCTGGGGAAGGGGAACTCAAACTTCACACTGGCATCCAGATCACTGGGTGAGACACCTGATGGCAGAGAGGAAGGTGAAAGTTAGCACATCATACCCACGAGTGCCGGGTTGTTTCAGAGATCAGAGCTGCTCTCAGTACCTGAAGGAGTCGGGAGGTTCACGCCTTTGATGATGTACAGGATCAGCTCATTGGGTGTCAGGTTCGGGTAGATCCTGCAGGACAAAGATGGAGTTAAGATCAATTAGAGGGACAGTAATCCAAGTGAGAGACAGATACCAGTCAGCATTAGTGTAAGACAGGCGATCCTGACAGCTCGATGAGTCACGGCCAGAGTCACCTCGCTGTAAAAGCTGAGTTTGATCCTGGAGCCGAGCCAGAGTGAGTCACAGTGAGTCACGCAGGATAATCGACCAACTCTTTCTTTACCGATGGACACGTTCAGGATCTATAAATCTTTTTTAAGTCCATTTCAGATTGTGTTCAGTGATGCTAACACTAGGAAGGGCTCAGAAATCACTGGTATTCTCTGGTTTTAATATTTTAAGAAAAACAAAAATTATATTTTTTTGGGCTGTCATTTATGTTTGAAACAACATATTTATTTTCCACAATTTAATGATATTTTGTCATTTTGGCACCAAGGGTAAGCAATCATAGCAAGCATTATCATTATGAAGGGTGTTACAGCATCCTTGAAAGTCTTCTTTTGTCATATAGCACATGTAAAAACTTATCTGCACCATGATACAGAGAACATTTTCCATTTCTTTTGGCTTCAAGTAAGTTTGATCCACAGCAACATCTTTTATCAAACATTTTGATGGTGTGAGGCATGTTGTCTTAGGCATATGTGGGTCTATATTTTGTTATTTTGGTGATGAGCATGCTGCAAATAGGTTGGATTATGTTCCTTGTTTCTACTTTGGTGTGATTTGGGAATAAAAGATCAAACCAATCGTAGTGTTGACTCTCAGGCCCTTTAAATCATTGTAGTTGGCTGATATTTTGCCATTTACACAGCAGGTATGGTTTATTTTAAATATCTACTATATGTCATTTGATTTCTCTCCTTTTAATTTGCCACAACACTCAAAAAACCACACTGAACACTGTCTGGTATATACTGAAGCTCAGATTAAAAACCCTTTTCCATCACTGAAGCTTAAACAGCAAAAGAAATAATCAAAAAGACGGGTCAGAAACTACCACGTGAGCTTAAAACCTCATTAATATACATAATCTCGGGGTGCTGGTTTGGCGTAGTGGTTAGCACCCCATGTACATGATTCTGCCAGTCCAGGTTCGAATCCCGCCTGTGACCAGTTTGCAGAGTGTCTTCCCCTGCTCTCTCTCCCCCTTTCACAAGCCTATCCACTGTCTCTCTGCTATCAATAAAGGCACAAAATGCCCAAAAAATACATTAAAAAAAAAAAATATATATATATATACATAATCTGAAGTCAAAAATGACAGGCTCACGCAGATATGTGTTTACCATAGACCTGTTCATCAAGCAAAACAATTAAAACAATTTGTTTCCTCAATTTCCAAACAGCAATACTTGACTCTGTTCTTCTTTGAATGTAAAAAAAACACACTGGGCAGCCTGTTTTGTTATCTGTGAGCATAATTATCAGTTACAGCCATTAATATGTAGACAAATATTAAAAATACCCTATGTTTTTTTGTGAAAATATTCAATTTTGTGTTTGCCTTTTTTGTTACTGGGAGTATTATGCATGCTGTAGCGCACTGACGAGGGCCTGCAAAAAAGAAGCTCTCTCTCAGCCTTCTGTCCTATTACAAAACTCTAAATTTAAATTATCAACAAATGCTCTAATAAATAACAGCAGGGGCATGCTGTTGTGCATCCTCTGAGTGAAACAAGCTCGACTTCCGCGTCTTCTAGCTAGAAATATGCCAGCTTTGAACCTGACCACTCCTCATTTTTGGACAAACACATCCTTAGACGCAAATCGGAGCACATAATTGTTTGTTATTTAACAGCATGAGCAATGGGGGTATAAATGGCACTTGTGTCAGGCAGAAATTAGAAAAGATGCCTAAACCTCACACAAAACGCTTTGTGCCAGGCATACAGTAGAGCCCTTAATCAACCTGGAGCAACTAATAAAAAAACAATCTACATCATTATTCTTTTTAACCTCAACAATATCTTTTATTATAATTGACATAATTTTCATTGTATTAACCATCATGTTTTATCAATGATTTCATCAACAGTTTATTTATTAAATACTTAATTGAAATGTTATTATGGCGAATACTCTATATTTATGCTTTTCTATATTGAAGAATATCTTCTGTGTGTGGAGTTCAATACCATGAAACCGACTATGAAAAATATGTGACAATTTTTTTCTCAAAACAAGTGAGCAATGCATATTGAAATGTTAATACTTTAGAACTTAAAATAAAAACACAAAGGGAACAAAACCGTAGGGAAATCTTGGGATTAAAATTTAGTTTTAAACAACAAAAACAATAATTTCAAATATGTCATTTCAAAAAGCATACCACTGGGAAATATAGTGATTTCTAAGAATCTAAAAAGTAATGGTACTACAGCTCCTCTGTACATCCAACATAAAAATATGAGTAACTATGCTAAAGTCCATATTTACCCATTTCAGTGTATTTAATGTTATTTGACAAAACCGCAAACCAAGACAGCAAAACCGTAAAAGTGAGGAGATCCTCAGATTACAATAATCCAAAAGGACTCAATCTGCTGCTTACTTGACCGTGTTGAAGGTCCTTTCCTCTGTGCGGCACTTCGGGACGGGCTGACCCTTTGAGTGGGAGTTCTTCAGTATCTCAATGCTCTTCATGGTTTCCTCACAAAGTTTCTCAAACCTAGAGAAGGTGAAGGACAGCACACAAATATTCATTCCTCATGAAATGGTCTGCTGTCTGCACTGTTGAAGCACACATAACAATTGTATGTGCTTGAACACGAGTGTCTCTGCAGGTCTTTTTGCATTATGAAAATGAAGATGCATTATCTGTAAAAATAAAAACCTCTGCTTCAGGGCAACTGTGGTTCTCAACAGCTGGGTCAGGACCCTCACACTGGTGGAGGAGTTGTTTTACATGGGTCTCTGATTTATGCATGGACGGGAAGCCAGAACTTTAAAGAGTACATTTTCTTTTTGATACAGTAAGTAAAAAATGTTCTGACCCTGAATCTTTGGTTGAAATGACTCTGAAATGTGGACATGCTGTAATATTTTGTTAGGTAAAAAAAACATTTTCTATTAAAATTAATTTCAGTGGTGGATACTTTATAACAGTGATTCTTAACTGGTGAGTCACAGACTCTTTTTAGTGGGTCACCAGCCTTTGCCTGGGCAACAAGTGTAAGTAAAAAGACTCATGTGCTTGTTTGAAGGGGATTTTTATGCATAGGCTTGCTATCTATGCACTCTCCTTGTCAATAGGTGGTGGTAATACCCTGTAATGCTCATCAACACATGTTTAATTATAAAATTATTAGTTAAATATTGAAGAAGTGAGCACTCAGCTAAAGCTACATGCTTATGAGTCTTCTAAAACAACTTCTCAGTTGCTGGACTTTTTTATTTAGTGTTTAAAGGGACTGTGAGGAGTTTCTAAGTAATTACAAAAAATCACTTTTAGATATATGCCCGATCGAAATACACACTTTAAGATGAGTTTTATAGCATCAAAATAGGTTATCTATAAATGCTATTCCTTAGCCTTGCGGTCGGGTCGGACAGGGCAGGACTGGCCTGGATACTCAACTTCGGGAACAAGATAATTAAAACTAGAGCAAACTTATATTATTCAGACATGTCTTAGAGCACCGGGCTGTAAGTAGCGATATATAGCCGGCTTCAAAACTATGATACTAAGTTTTCCAAAAATTGCTTGTTGTCACACATCAAAAACTACCGCTACGTAACTAGAAAGAGATACATTACCTCGTCGCTTTGCACCCTGCAAGTTGTTGAAAAAAGAAGTTGTAAAGCAATGCAGAGTTCTGAGGACTAACAACAACAAACACATGCTTTGGCTTGGATCTTTTGGTGCGTTCAAGTTGTGGTCAGAAGTAGGAATTTCCGAGTTCTGAGTAGGAAACTGCAACTGGAACGTCCCCTGAAGTTAGAATTTCCTATTGGGAACTCGGTGAAACCTCGCCACCCCCGAGTTGACAATCGTAGATGGATGCCCCCAGTGTGAACAGTTATTTAGCTCCTGTAATAATCAATTTAGTTGCACTTCTGACTGGGGTGTGTCACTCTAGATCAGCTGTATACATAGTATTGTTAGACTTATATTTACAAAATTGCTGCCATAGTGATAATCACATTCTTCATACAACAACGCAGGGTGTGCTAACAACAGCTAACAATAGCCTGGTAGATCGGCATGTTTTTTTCCGACTTCAACTGGAACGCCGATAAGTCGGAGATGATGTCACTCCCAGTTCAGAGGTTACTGGAACGCAGCATTTCGACAGTCGCTGCGCGTGCTCATGGGTAGCAGAGTCTTAATGTCGCCGGAAACAGATTCTCCTCATAGCACCTTTAAACATGAACACTCTGTTGAGTAAAAAAAAGTCTTAACTGGGGTGTTTTGTGTGTTGTGATTGCTTCGTAATCAGTGGCTTATTTAATGCTACTAATTGACTATTATAAATACAGAGCTGCTCAGAATGTATCCACTAATGCAGGGTTATCACAGCTACAGTTAGATTTATAGTCCTGAAACCTTGAGCCATAAGATGCACCTTTTGGCTTCAATTAAAGTTCAGCTCACATGCAGGTCATTTTGGTTTATCATTAAACTTTTGTGTTCTTCTGTGATATTCTGCTCTATCTCCAGTTTTGAGTGCAGCATCTTTTTATGAAATACATTTAAGATGTAGAAAATGTTCCTGAATTGGGTCGCAGCTTCACATTACGGGGTGATGGTGGGTCCCAATGTCAGACCAGCCCAGAGCCACTGCTTTATAAAATGAGTGTTAAAGGCAGCACCTACTGTTCATATCTTTAAAAGAAAACTCAACACCTACCTTTTTAATCTGGCTTTTAGCTGATTGTATTTATTATTATTTCACGTTATATTTTAACCCTTCTATTTTGTTTTATTTCTACATTTCAGTTCAGATTTTTTTATTTGGAATTTTATTCTTTGTTTAATGCTTTTCCTTTTATAATCCTTTTTTAGCTGATTTTATTATGCACCTGATGTTACACTTCCTCATTTTACCATATTATTTATCCAACTTTTATTCTATACTGTTATATTATTTTATCTATTTATGTATTTACACATTTATTTATCTTACACTCTAGTATTTTCGAGTATTATTTTAGTTTTAGCTCCCGTGTTTCCTCATTTTTAATTAAAGATAGCGTTCCCTCAGTCCTCTTATTCAGCTTTCTGTCAGAATATCATTTTTATGTCTTTGTGTGTTTGAGTAAGTGAGTGTGTTTATTGAATGTGGTTTGTGGGAGGGGGGATTGTGGGGGTCTTATGATTTCATTTTATGCAATTTTCTGCTTTTAATTCCACTTACTGTTATTTTATTTTATCTTTTTCAAATGTAAAGCACTTTGTATTACAAAGTCCTGTATGAAAAGTGCTATACAACTTAAGTTTGATTGATTGATTAATTATGAACAGATAGGAGAGGGTCCCAAGAGTAGACCAGATAAGGGTCACTGTTTTAAAGCATATATGAAGAGACCATGCAGTTGCAGGAATAACGTTATGCAAGTTAAATAATAAATCATATAGTAAACATAACATTTGTCACAAAAATTTCCAAAGCATGTAACTGTGCATATTCTGGCAATAGATTTGTCAGTGAAGATTAAAACAGTCTTTTTTCACAGGGCAACGAAATCTGTTACTGTGCTTAAGTTTTGAGTGTAGCTGATCAAAATGACAAAAGCATAACAAAGAAAAATGATGCTGAAGATGATTAAGAAAGTGCAAAAGGGTTTTGTGATTATTATTTTTTAATACATGAATAAATACTGGTTAGAATTAACCATGCGGAATTTCTTTCCATTACTCTACTTCAGTAGATTTTATTACCCATTTGGTGTCTGCCTATCTCATTTGACTATATAATTATTTTACATTTTATTTTACTTTAAACTTTTTACTTTTAGTCTTAGCTCCTGTTTCCTCATTTTTGTTTCAAGATTATGTTTCCTCAGTCCTCTAATTCTGTTTCCTGTTAGAATCTCCTCTTAATGTCTTTGTGTGTGTGCGTCTGTGTGAGAGAGAGAAATAAGATAGATTGATTTTTTGATTGATCTGCCTGATTCAATGTCTGTAATCCATCTTGGGATGCTCAAATCTTAAACAACTGTGCTTGGCCTAAAGCTGCAGGAGGAGGTGGGAGTGATGAGCACACCGACAGCAGGAAGTGACTGCTCGTACAGAAATTAGCATAAATGCAAACAGCTTCAGTGGCGGTTTTAATAGATCTGGACCCCATTTCTTTATTAAATGAAAAACTAATAACACTATAAGCATTTCTCTATAGAAAGGACACTGCTGCTCCACGTCCGACAAGTTTATGTGAGAGTTTGTTCTACAAAGTGGCTCATGTTTTGTACTGTGCGGCAGCTGCGCGAGCCTGCTTCATCAGCTGATTGGCCCACAATGAATGTGACTGACAGACTGTCCAATCACCTGCTTGTTATGCTTTTGAAAGGTTCCTGACTTCCAAACACTATTTATGGGCTATAGGTTAGGTTTGGAAAAATCCGTTTGAAAAGTTTGGCTCAAGCAGAGCATCAATATTTTTAATGCCATTGTCATAGTATTAAGAAATACCATTAAGCTAAGTGATCTAAAGGCTGTAATGTTTTTAAAGAAATGAAATGGGAAAGAACCCAACATACAAGATGCTGTGTTTGAAGATTTATCGTACCATTTCATCAAAGATAAACTTGAAGTTGACCAATATTCTCAATAATGTGTTTCCCATGCATATAACTGTGCTAATATACATACATTTATGAATATTTTCACCTGAAATATTGGTATAAATAGAGCTACACATATGTATCATCAACTCCTACAACTCAATCATGATGGATGTAAAAAGCCTGAGTGATAAAATGTAGGTTTATAAATTAAGAATGTGTCTTACTTCAGAGCCTCAGCCACACTGCCCATCTGTGTAAACTGCTGAGAGTAGCCCAAACACTTCTGTAAAGGATACACAACAAAAGACTGTGTGGGTATATAAACACACAATAGCCAAAAACAATAGGATAGAAAATAATAGTAGATAGGACTCCCATCCATCAGCTGCATGACCAGGAAAGTTCTGAACAATCTCAGGCAGTTATTAGGAGGAGTACTTTCTCTTCAATAATATTCAAAGGAAGGAGGGACTTTTCCTAACCTCGTGCTGCCTCCGCATGAGATCCATGAGGCCGTGGTACTGCTCACTGGAGCGAGGGGAGAGAGGGGAGGAACGGGAGCGAGCCAGAGAGTAGTCCTCTTCATTGACCGGAGCGCTGGGAATCTGTCGGTGTTCAGAGAAATCAGAAGAGGTGAAGACGGGACAATAGAAATCTCAGATACTAACGAGGATGATGTGGTGGTTTGATGCCTCTGTGTGTTTAATGTTGGTGGTACATGGGCTTGTGTTTAACTAAAGAAAGCACTGCTATACCCCAGATGACATCTACTCATTCACATCCATTCTGAGGTTCTGAGTTTTTCTTCAAGTTACCCATCAGTATTAGCTAACACATCCACACACTTTTACACCTGCTTACACACCACTGACGCAGCAGTGGGAACAACTTGGTGTTAAGTGTTTTGCCCAAACCCTAAACCTTCCATCTGATGGTAGAACATACTACCAGTCTAAGTCACTGGTCATTTTATTGACATGGGTAAATGATTTGTATCCAATTTTTCAAAGCTAGTTGAGTCTATGGGGTCAAAATGATGGATACCATCAGCATTACTTCTATAAAAAAGATCACAGTAATATGGTGGCTGACAAGGCCAAAAACTGTGACAATGGCTTGATGTATTTCAACAAAGGAAAACACATGCAGAGCAGAAACTTGCAGCAAGTTAGAAACAAAACAAAGCCCAAAACAATCCAAACCTAGAAAACACCTGCAAGAAATGCAGAAAAAAAAACAAGTACAACAACAGAGGTGCTTCCTGCTCTGGAGCAGAGAGTGTGTGACTGTTGTCAAGCCAGCCACCTTTCTCCTTATCGTAGTTAAACCAGCTGCTCCAACATTTTAAATGTAACTGTACTGCAAGATTTATGGCACTACATAGAGACGCCTGAGAAGTCAGCGCCAAGATACTAAGCATGTATCAACTTCTGGTTTTCAAAATAAAGTGCCGTGCTTCAAAGAGATGGCTCTGTGATCCAATATTACATTAATGCGCTTTTTAAACAAATAAAACATGGGTTTCAATAAAATGGAATCGAAAGAGTTGTACCTTAATAAAGCAGTGGAGGTCTACGGTCCTGAACTCTTATGATTATTAATTAATGCAAAATATGCAAAGTAGGCTATTCAATGGGAATAAAAGAGGTGTGTTTGATTCAACACTACTTTGGAGTCTTCAGGTTATCTCTGTTATTCCCAAAGTTCACGGTGCAATACGGCTCGGCCTGTGCTCCCCATACACACAAAGGCAAAGACGCACATTCATGGCGTACCTGTCTCCTGTTGAGTTTACAGGATTTAACTGTCAAGTATGCTAAGTATACATAAATAATAAAGAATTAAGTTATAAAACAAGATATATACATACAAAAGCAGTTTTAACATGTAAGGGTGAAATGCATGGGAAGGAAGAAAAATAACAAAAAAATAAATAAATAGATTTAAAAAAAGGCCATACTACAGTCAACTTATCAGGACAGATTTTGATGAAATTTTCAGGAAATGTCCGAATTGGAACAAGGAACTAATGATTAGATTTTGGTGTTGATCCGGATCAGCGTTAAACCGCCATGACAAAAAATTTGATTTTTGAGAATAACTACTGAACTAAAATAGATATCATTATGAATCCAGTTACTAATGGTATGTTTTCACGGCCAAGGAATCTAAATATTTCGATGAAATAAAGGTAGGAGTAATATTTATGGTGAAAATCACAATATGAGTGAGGACTGTGCTGCTGGTGGAGGTCTGAGCTCTCCGAGTGCTTTTCTAGTTATTTAATGAGAATGAAACTAATAAAGTCAGCCATAGCAAATTCGATTGGTTTGTCAAAGCACAGAAGAACTTTTCATGTTTTAGCAGTTAAGATGCAAAGACAGATGTAAAAGAACTGGGTTGGTATTTTATCCAAACAGGTATAAAATCAGTTATTTAAGTCTTTGTTCAGCCATGTCCCATATTATTACTTGGCAGAATCTCAGTTTGTCTGCTGAAGAAAACAGAACACATGTTTCTGAGCTGGTCTGATATTTTGAGGACTGATGGGAAATAAACAGGCACAAGAATAATATCCTTAATAATTACTGAGACTGAGTCAAAGAGAGACAAGGCTCATGTGTGGCAAAGATGCTAAATAAAAGCGAGTGACAATGACAGAAAGTCATGTGGGACAGAGGGGGGCTATATGAGAAACCCAGCAAAGAAAGACAGAGAAACACACTCACACACAAGGTGAGACCAACACTAAGTAAAAAAGGTGTTTGGATTTTTGCAGTGTGCTTCTTTTTTCAGTCTATTTCTGTCACTTTTCTGTACATGCATCTCACACGTTTGGCTTCTCTTGAGAAAACATGTTCACGCACACAAACACATTTTCTATCTCCTTGAAGATCATTGAATGTAATGACATTTTTTATTACCTTAGTGATATCAACAGGTAGTCCGGACTTGGCAGCAGAGATCATGGGGTCCAGTCCCTTTGCATGTCTGAGGTGTTGAGCTGCTCCGCTCATGTCCTAAACACATGTAAACAACATATAAAGAAAAATAAAGGGGATACAACATATGAGGAGAAATCTTAATTCCATTAAAACAACAGACTTCTGTAATAAGGAAGCAGAAAAACACAAAGATGAGTGTGATTTATTTACTCCAAACACAGAAATAAGAACCAGCTTACCTTCATCTGTTTGGAGCGCAGTGCTGCACGCATAAAAGACTGTCGCCGTAGCAACAGGAAATCCACTTGCTGCTGAGCTGCAAGGATAATTAAGAGACACAGAAGTCAAACTTTGCCTGCGGTAGCACTCAGACACTTTGTATGACACATTTTATGTGAGTAGGCAGGTGTGCGTGTGCATGAAACACTCTGTGCACACCTTTAGGTCCCAGTTTTACAGATGTGGCGCCTCCCGGAGCCTGAGGAGCCGCAGGTTTAGCTTTCTGAGCAGGTGGACGCGCTGATGGCTGTTGGGAGAGGAGATGGTGTTTGGATAATCAGACAAAAGCTTTGAAGAAAAACAAGGGAATGATGCAGAAGGGAATACTTAAAGGACTTGCAAACCATTTCAAGCCCAGATTAAAACGTTAATGTTCCTAACATGTTGGTTATTTCAATTATTTAGCCATGATAAAAAGCTTTTCGGGATTTTCTTATATCATTTTTACATTTCTCATGGTTGGACTGCCTGGTTTATTGTCTTCAAAAGCTCATATCAGCTTCTCTTATTTTTCCCTGAAGTATCAAAAACCTCATGTTATTGGACCAATATTGGCAGCAGCAGATATTTGCCTTAAAACTTGATTATCTGTATCAGGATATATGAAAATCTTTGCTGATACTGTATTTACAGATGGCATTTTGATCATAGAAAATTGGCAATATGTCCCATATACTGACTGTAATTCTGGTAAAATGCATGAATGTACTATAAATGTAGATGCCAACTGTGACTTGGCTCATTATATGGAGTAAATTAATATTTAATATGTTCAGATGTGAGGTTAAAATCTCAGCATGGCAATGGTTATTTTGATTATTCTTACTATTTTGGTAAAATGATACTGTCCTAATTGATTTATTATGATTAATTAATGTTAGAGTTGAAATGTGAGCTTTTAGGCAATAATGGCATAAATGTTTGTTGTTTTCGTTGTAAGGTACCCAGCTAGTCACGTGATGACCGGAAGAACAACACGTTAGCGGGACCAGAAGAATGCCGTGTTAGCATCAACGTTAGATGAAGTCGAGTGGAATGTATGAAGCGTTACAGCTTTTGACCGTGCGACATGCGACTGGAACATTTTTTGTACCTTTGCTCATTAAATCTACAAAATGTCATTGGATGTCCTGTCACGCGTCCTGAACTATGGTGCTACGGCTTCAAGGTGTTTGTCATCCTTTCTGAGACCCTTCGGAAAACACACCAACAAGAACTGATTTACCTTATCATGAATATCAACTATAAAAAATACATAGATATTTAAAGACGTCTTTATAATTTCTTTTTGCTTCGCATCTTCTTCTAAGACACATGGACTGTTATCATGACAGGAACATATCAGTCATATTTAGGTAGAGGTTTTGTGCCGTTGACACAAAACGTCAGCATCAGTGATGACGGCAGTGCTACCTGGAATCAAAAGAGTAATTTTTCTTTGGTGCTCTTTGGAACTGGATTCACAAAGTCATTGAAGCAAAAAGAGAAGACTGATGGGTTTGGAAATGTTGGCATATAGGACATCGGCAAAACTCAAATATCAGGCATCCCTACCTTTTAGGGATGTAACGATATGAAAATTTTGTATCACGGTTATGGCGACCAAAATTATCACGGTTATCATTATTATCGCGGTATTGTTGCAGTGTGCTCAAAATGTTAAAAAAGTACTTTACAGAGAATTGAAATCATTTAACTCCTTTATTATTATATTCATAACAGTTCTTTTGTCTTTTTTGTCAATAAATGTGTCAGACTCAGAGGCCAAACAATGCAAACTGCGCATGTGCACCTCGCGTGAGGCTCCTTAATCGATGACAGATACATAGTTCAGGCTTTTCCATTCAAAGAGCAGCATCACCGTGAGTTACTGAGGCAGTGTGGTGACCAAGCACGGTATAACGGTAATTTTAATTGGACACGGTGACGATTATCGTGGGAAATTTTATCACGGTTTACCATTTTACCGGTAACCGTTACATCCCTACTACCTTTATTTTTCACTCTCTGTTTTCTGGAATTTTGACATTTGTTAAATAATGATAAATGTCATTTTTGTTAAGTCTTCAGAGTTGCCCTGACATTGGTGGTCATGTAGTCCTTTTAAAGGTCATGTTGAGCCACCTGAAGGACATCACAGGACCCCTGCTGGACCTCCTGCAGTTTGCTTACAGGGTAAATGATGCAGTCAACATGGAACTGCACTACATTCTGCACCACCTCGACTCTCCAGTGACCTATGCTAGGACCCTGTTTGTGGATTTTAGCGGCAAACAACAGTTAACTCTTGTTAGATGTACTTAACAGCAGTTTACAGAGGCACTTTGCACTGTTCATTCATACTGTAACTTTGTTTGCCTTTGTTAAGGTAGCTAACTCTAAAAATACACTTTAAAATGTCAGAAAGGCAGTTTGAGACTGCAAACTACATGTCTTTGTTTGTACATTCCTTTGTTGAAAATAAAGAAAAAGTCCTTCTGTACCAGTTTTGATCTGTAAATCTTTTATGACTGGCAATTTCAGGGGGTCATCCGTTATTTGTACAAAGGCCATTTTTTCTTTGACAGACACTGCAAGGGCCCAAATAATGAAATTAAATGAACATTTTTGGTCACCAATACACTCAATTTTCTGGGTAAATACTGGCTTAAAATACCAAAAATACAGTCATTCTTAATTAATTGTTTCAGCTGCAAATGTTTGGGGTTGTATTTATAATTCTGAGCATTTAATGACAAAAAGTCAGACTTTGATAATCTGGAGTCGAACGTGAAATTGAAGGGAGGGGGCCTGGTGTGGCCACAGGCTGCCAGTTGATGATCACTGGTCATTTCACAGACATAAAAAAGGCAACATAACAAGGCATGGCTTTTAAATAATAAGACTGTGCTTATGAGAATAAAACCAACATGAAACCATCACCTAGTGACGTCTCGTTTTTACTGCCAGCTACTGGCTGAGGGGCTCATGTTTTGCTAAAATGTTAAAAATGATCACCTTGGAAGTTAACTAATGCACTAACTTGAAATTTTTGGTGAAATTGAACAAAACAGCTGCTGAATCTTTTCACACATTAACAAAGGGTATGGGAAACACACACACTACTTCTGTCAAGAGTACTGATAAATCACTTGGGACATTCTTGGCTTTATCTAATAACAGATATAGGCATGTTCACTAGTCTCTCAATTTGATTTGATTGGGATAATTAAGTTAAAGATTCAAATCAATTCAATATTACAGTACATCACAATGCAATGCTGTGAACAGAATACTTGATTTTTAATATTACTATACCAGGTTACCTTTTTTATAAAATAATACAAGCAGTTAGATAAATACAAACTTCTTTCATTGATTAGAAATGGCTTTTGAGGTCAACTGTTGTTTCAATGTAAACCAAAATATATGCATTTCATAGAATTAACCTTCCTTTACTTGTTTATTTCTTCCTCAGAAACAAAACTGATACTGCATCCAGCATCAGCCTCGACTAGACTAAACAATTATTGACTGTCTCTGCACTGATGCATCTTCATGTGAGTCTGCATCACGATGCATCAAATCATTTTTGACACCCATACCTAATAAGATTAACTTTTAAACTGCTTAAATTAAAAAGAAACGTGACAGCAGGTAACTCCTCTGTTAGAAAGAAAACCATTATTCTTTTCTGCCACAGAACCACAGAGTTGATGTAACAGACAGAGGCTTCAGCAGAGAAATTCAAAGCCCATGAAGCTGGCATTTTCTCTAAAAAAAACATCAACAGCTTTGGTCTTACAACAACCAATCCCATTCCTTGGCTGCTCAGAAAAGAACTGACCATTTGGCCTTGCCTTTATAAATATATGTGTGTTTGTTTTACCTTTGCCATCTCATTTTGTCCTTCCTCTTCATCGTCCTCAGCGTCCTCATCCTGATTGGCTATTTTCATGGCTGTTTCCAGGACGCCCATGAAGTTCTGCTGGCCCCCCTCTGAGCCCTGGAGTGGTGGACAGCCTGGAAACAACAAGAAAGAAACAACATGACTAAATGTGGCTGCATGATGCAACCTGGAGGCAGAGTCCTGAAACAACCCTGAGGAAGAATACCTGGTGGCACGGGCAGGTCGGTCAAGCTCACAGGTCGTCCAGCTTTGTGAGCCCGAATGGCATCTTGATATTGCTGATGGATAAAAAAATACAATATTGATTATTGCGCCAAAACTGATAAATGGAAAATCCCAAACTCTTTACACTGTAGTTTCAGGATGGACAACTTTGGTTATTAAGAGCGACATTTAAATTCTATAGCAGCTGTTGATTACACCATCAACTTCACATTTAAACCAACTTACAACTTGCCGGCATCCCTGTGGCATTTTGTCATTGTAGGGAGATGAATTTCTATCTTCTTTCTAAAGCAGAGGACAGTTTGGGAAGTCATGCAGCATTAGGGAGCAGACGATGGGAAACACCTAATTTCTGTGTCAGGCACCCCAAACGTGGCGATGCTCTGACCAATCAGAGGTCAGCAGGGTCTCCACGTGAAACACATAGGGCACTTTCACATTTCACTTTTGAGGATTGCGATGATTGACGAGGGTCCAGAAGGTCGCTGATGCCATCTCAAACACGATAAAAAAAAAACACATTTGAAGGAAAATGTAGAAGAGAGTGAAACATAATTATTGGTTGTTGGGTGTAGGAAATGGTTACCATGGTAGCCTTCTCTTTGTTCTCCTCCGTAGCAAGTTTGGTAACCAGTTACGTGGATATCGCCCCCTACTGTTTCAAACTGAGTAAATACACAAGTGGGCCCGTGCACGGTTCGATGTTGCAAGTGTGAATGCAAGCCAGCAGGGGAGGGGGGCGAACCGCGCCGCAGCATGGTTCGAAACAAGTGAGCCTAATGTGAAAGTGCCCTATGTGTTTCACGTGGAGACCCTGCTGACCTCTGATTGGTCAGAGCATCGCCACGTTTGGGGTGCCTGACACAGAAATTAGGTGTTTCCCATCGTCTGCTCCCTAATGCTGCATGACTTCCCAAACTGTCCTCTGCTTTAGATAGAAGATAGAAATTCATCTCCATACAATGACAAAATGCCACAGAGATGCCGGCAGCTCTATCACCTGTATTTCCTCCTCCACTGTCAGGATGCCGCAGTAGAACAATGCTATGATGACCTGCGTACCTTAAAGAACCATCAAATTTAGGTGCAACCGAAAATAAAGTGCTGTGCAAACTGTGCAAGGTTGAGCCAAGTTGAGGGGATAACACATTGGACTGTGACATTAGAGATGTTCATGAGAAGTTTTCAAGAAAACAAAAAAAAAATGATTTGACATAAAATGTTGCATTTTACTCATTACGTTAGGAATATGTCAGTGAAATGTGTTTAAATTCAAATAGCACCATATTCGTCAGGTGTGACTTATGCTGATATTATCCTGTGTCTTGGAGAGCTGGTCTCTCTAAAGCTGTGTTTACACGGCGCCGAAAACGGTCAGATCCGATAAGTTTTCATTGCGTTTTGGCCTTGCGTTTAGACTGAAACACGTTGAAAATGTAAACTTTTGAAAACGAGCTCCAGGGTGGAAAGTTTTCCAAAACGCTCTCCATGTAAACCCGCATCGGAGCTTTTCAGGGTGAAACGCCAACATCACCGCATGCACGGTACTCTTTCAGATAAAGGCTGCGCGCGCATACCAGGAACAACAACAGCTTCGGACGTCTGTCAAGTAACATGTGAGCCTCTTACCGTGCTCGGTTTGTTATCCAGTCAAAACTATCCAGACAGATTTGTTGTCCCAACTGATTTATTGTCCTGAAAAGAAACTCCTGCGTCTCTGTGTGTCCACTCGCCATTGTTGTTTGTGAAAAGTTTTTCTACTTTGTATGTGTATTGTAGCAGCGCTGCCTCTCTGCAGACCTACAGCTCCATCTTCTGAACCGGCATGCACACTACAGTGGGTCCATACGTCTCCAGCGTTGTCGTCTGAATGCAGAAGAATTTGAAAACGCTAAGGAAAAATCTTTGCGTCTTTAAGTCAGCAGTGTCCGTGTAAACGTAGCCTAATTCTTTTTAAGTGCAGGTTAAAGGTGTTGGAGGAAGAAGTAGGCTGTAGATGCTTTAAGTATTAAACTTGACTGATAAACTTGCTGCTCTCTGACTTTGATTTGATTGATTCATATATGTATGTTTGTGTCTGTAATTGCTGTTTTTGTCTTTAACTTTGTAATTGTGCTGCTGCCTGTCTTGGCCAGGACACTCTTATTATTATAAGATTATTAATCTCAACAAAGCTATTCTGGTTAAATAAAAGTCATTAGGGTAATCTGTCAGAAATATCCTTAAATTACAAGTTCACATTTGACACCAATTACAGGTGTAGCTTGGCCTAGTGTTGTGCTACTAGTGGGTTCATGTTGGGTTTGGATGTTTGTGTACATTTTACATGTATATATGCATGAATGTGTATCTATAAAATGTAGTAATACTGCATCAGCCTGCTCTTTTGTGAAGTGTGTTGAGAGAATACTTATCATGAATTGAATTGACAATATTTAGATAAAGTTTGATTGATTAATTATTTGAGTAATACAGGGTCCGTTGCTGCTTTTTTTTTTTACTTTTTATTTTGCCTTTTTCAAATATCACACACACAAGTAAAACTAAAGAAAGAGAGTAACAATAATATCATATCGTCTCGGGGGAGACTGTCCATTTTTTCTTCCTACTTCTTCAGGGTGTGGTTGCGATTTAATTTTAAATGAGGTCCATTTTTGCCACTTGAGATCAAATTCTCCTTGAATTCTCAGACAAAAAGTCCATTTTTCCATGGCATATATTTGTTCGACAATGTCCAGCCATTGTCTCGGCTCTGGGGGTTCGCTTCTCAATCAGTTTCTTGTCAAGGCCTTTTAGCAGCAATGGACAATATTTTAAATAGGTAGACATCTCTGCTTTCAATCACTTCCACAGGGATAAGTCCCAGATATACAGACTGTGGGTCTTTGGGCACTCGTAGATTTAAAATTTCCTCCATTGTTTGGGTAACCTCGTTCCAGAACAATTGTATTTTTGCACATGTCCAAAAGATATGAGAATGATTGGCTATTAAATTATCACACCCTCTCTAACATTTCTGCTGTTGTTGTGTTTGTTTAGTCTTAATGTGTGGAGTGATAAAAAAGCGTATGAGATTTTTCCATCCAAATTCCCGCCATCGTCTAGAGCTACTTTTGTAGTTGAGGATTGTTGTGTGCTGCACATGGAAAGCCAATCATTCTCTGACAAGTCTGACATTGAGTTCTTGTTCCCATTTTGACTTGATAAGGTCCGTTGCTGTTTTAAGTTGCACTCAGTGGCCCTAATCTACAACATTATGTAAGTAGAGTCTCAGTTCTGTGGGATTACTTAAGAGCTTTGCAAAAATACAATAAATTTAAAACTGAGTAATAGTGCAGTGTAGTAAATATAAGACTTCTTTAAACTTATTTAGGCCTTGAATTACAAAAATAAAATGTAAGGCCTTTAAATACGTTTTATATCTGTAGTAAGTCTGCGATAAAGAAAGAAAGAAGGACTTATACAGATGATTTGTTTCATCATGAAAAATATCTTTGCAATAATCATATTGTACTGTAAACCAAATATAACAGGCAGGTCTAATAAAACTGCTTACTGCTAAAGGTTCATGTTAACTTGGTATCTTAATGATTGACTGTGACTGATAAATTGAAAATGATGGGAATACACAAACATGTACATCATCGTACTCTTGCTATGTTGTCTTTCTTCATTTTCTGATAAAAATAATCATTTTAATTTAAATTCAAAGCAAGACTGACACCAATGTGTTCACAGGCTTTTCTGGAGGGTAAATAACCAGAAATAGGCAAAAGAGGATATTTCTGTTAAAATGAAGTGAGTCACATTCCAGTTATTCAGGGAAATAAGAAAGGAACAGCAGTGAAGGGCCAAAAATCTGAGATGAATCACTTTCATGAAGAGAACAAAATGCCTTCTCAGATTAGCTGAAGCAATAAGATTGTGTTACAACAGGTTTTTGGGGATAGAACCTGGCTATAAATGGAGACAAGTTATCTAAGTGCATGATGCGTACCTTCACAATTCGCTGGTGCATGCGAGCCTTGCGATCATCTCCTTTGCTCTTGGCTCCCTCTGCTGCTGACTTGTAAATGTCCATCCTCTGCTGTAAGGCTTCTGCCACACTGGTGGGAGCTGGCAGGTCTGCGGGGGAAACAAAAACACAGACACTTTCACAAAAACAATTAACAACTTCAATTAAAAAGGTTAAGGGGTTAATGGAGCTCTTACCAGCTGTAGACACTTGGGCTGGTGCAGGAGCGGGAGCAGGAGCAGCCGGGGCAGCAGGTTTAGAGGAAGACTGAGGAGGAGGTGCACGGTGTTCTGCTACTACATCTCCTGCAGATGATCAGACATTTTGCTATCAATATGCAAAGCAAACAAACAAACAAACAAAAAAAGCCAGAAAAAGACATCAAGACAAGTGGTGAAAGCACATTAACCTTCTGAAAGTTTATTTTCCAAATTCAGTTTGATAATCAAGAAGATTTTTTCTTAGTAAACTTAGTAATTCTGAATTCATTTTTTTAATTGTCAATAAAAAATAATAATGAACACGTTTATAACTCTTCAACAGAATAAATCTGTTATTTTAGTCTGTAGAGGATATCAGAAGAGCAGCAGCTGCCTGCACAGAAGCTGAGAAACGTCGAGCATCTTGTGAAGTTATACTTTAGTTTAGGTTTCACAAATAAGGATATACTTCTTCTTTAGGCACATCAGCATCATGTTATCATAAGTATTAGGACCCTGAAATGCTACTGCAAAAACTGGGGCTTTTCCAAAGAAAGAACCACACTAACTTGGAGGAAATCGTCTTCTTTTTTGAGAAGCTAATGTATGTTCTTCTGGTACAACCTTTCAGAATAAAGTTGATTTTCTAGCTTAATTTGAATAGATTTGTGACTTTATCTTGTAACTTTATGAGATTATGCTCAAAACTTTGACTTTATTCTTGTAACCTTTTGACTTTATTCTGTTAACTTTCCTTTTTTTTTTAAAAAACATACTATTTAAATTTTTTTTAATGAGGCCCTAATCCTCTGTCGTTGACTCTCAAAGGCCAGAACAGGACAAAAACGCCCCTTCACATTTACAAAAGAAGAAGGGCTGCAGGTAGTGCTGTTGTCTCACAGCAAGAAGGTTGCTGGATTGACTCCCTGGTCAGGCATGGCCTTATTGTGTGGAGGCTGCATGTTCTCCTCCTGCATGTGTGGGTTTCCCCCTGGGACTCCAAATTGTCCCCCCAGACCAAAAACTTTAAAAGTGCTATGAGGAGAATCTATTACTGAAGATATAAAGACTCTGCTACCCATGAGCACGCACGGCGACTGTCGTAATGCTGCGTTCCAGTAACCTCGGAACTGGGAGTGACATCATCTCCGACTTATCAGCATTCCAGTTGAAGTTGGAAAAAAACATGCCGATCTACCAGGCTATTGTTAGCTGTTGTTAGCACGCCCTGTGTTGTTGTTCACAAATACCACATGAAGAATGTGATTATCACTATGGCAGGATTTTTGTAAATATAAGTCTAACAATACTATGTATACAGCTGATCTAGAGCGACACACCCCAGTCAGAAGTGCAAATAAATTGATTATTACAGGAGCTAAATAACTGTTCACACTGGGGGCATCCATCTTCAATTGTTAACTCGGGGGTGAAGAGGTTTCACTGAGTTCCCAGTAGGAAATTCCGACTTCGGGGGACGTTCCAGTTGCAGTTTCCTACTTATCCTTATCCTTATTCCCTTGGTCTCCGCTCTGCCTTCTTGTCAGCGGGTGAGGTGTATTATGGAAATACTCTTACTGCTTCCTTTCAAGTGAGGTCTTCGTCTGTCTTTGTTTCAAAGGCTGTGTAGCCCTTGGTCTCAACTCTTCCCCTTAGCCCTACGGAGAACTGGGACACCCCTTCACTAGACATGAATACTCAAAACCAAGGGGTAAGACAAGGGCTAAGGGGTAGAATTGGGATGGACCCTAAACGCTGGGAAGAGAGGCCGACTCGGCTGAGGATATTAGCGCTATGTTTGCATTTGAGTGTATGTGAGACACACACTGTGCCATGCTCTCTCCCGCTCTTCCAAAACGCAAGTGAACTGAAAAAAAAAAACCAAGCCCTCATTAATGTGAACATCTCAAGGTCTAATATGATGATGGAGCTTTACTGCAGCTCTTTCAACTGAACTCTTTTTGAATAAGAAGAATGACTGAATGGCTCAAAGTGTGACTGAATCTCTATTTGTCAGCCCTAGAATAGACTAGAGACCTTATTCGCCTTATTTTCTCTCTTGCCTTATTTTAGCAAAAATGGGCTCCCATCCCTCATGAACTCAAAAAAAAAAAGCAGTATGGATAATGGAGAAAAATGATGTATTATAAAAGTTTAAATATTAAGCATTTTACCCATTTATCTGGAAGCGTTTGTATATATTTAATGCATATATTTATATATATAAAAATCCATGTTGTTGCTCAACTTCAATCAAAGACTGTGATCAATAAAAAAAATGTCAGCCCTCATTCATTTACCATAGTACATGGAAACTTTTATTGTGCTTATTTTTCTTAATAGAACCATTTCAACATTATAAACTCAGATTGAAAAGTTAAAAAGGTCAAAACATCCAATTGGTTTGATTATTTGGTACTTTTTTTCAGGGTCTAAATAAAAATTGTTTAAAAAAAAAATCCCACCCAATTGTAAAAACAGTGATAAGTCTCTTTATTCTCCTTTTTAAAACCATCAAGCTTTATCATTTTACTTGGGATTAGCTATTGAATCAATTTACATGGTTCAGCACTCAGAAAGTAAGTGTTAACGTTAAGCCACCAAGAGTTCTTCAGTCTTGTATTCTCCTTATGAATAATATTTTTATTTGAGATTCATAAAGCATCACTTGATAATTCTGTGTGTCAACAGTCACTCCATTATTCAGTAGCACATTTCAGCACAAGCAAACACATGTTCATAAATTAAACTAGAAGTGCCAGTGTGAGTTATTACTGAAGATGCGGAAAACTGCAATACTAAGCACTGTTAAAAAATCCTGGATCCACATCCAAAGTCAAATTTGTTTTTTCTTTGACCATAACCAACATTTCTCAAAAATGTCATTTAAATCTATTGAGAACTTTTTGAATTGTCTTACTCACGGATGGATGGGAAAACAGACAAACAATGACACAATTATAACCTCTCTGCTGCATGGAATAATGTTGTGGTGCATCTAGAAGGTTTTGGAAAAAGTTAACTAGATAAACCACAGGGACTGTTTAATATATTTAACTATTTCATCTGGGGAAGAGCCCATAGAAAGTGTTTGAGAATGGGCAGTGCCTTTGAAAAGCATATGTGGCAGGTGATTGGATGATCATTCTGTCAATCACATTCATTCCAGGCTAATCAGATAATGAAGTAGGTGGGTGCTACTGCTGTTGTGTACAATACAAAACTTGAGCCACTTTGTAGAACAAACTCTCACATAAACAGAAGTGGAGTAAAATAGCCTTTCTATCGAGAATTGCTTTCTGTGCTATAGTTTCTTTTTCATTTAATACAGAAATGTGGTCCTGTTCTGACACAACTGCTACTGAAGCTGTTACCATCTGTACTAATCTCTGTACAAACAGTCAAGGTTTGATTTTGACATTGGTGTGGACATAAAAGTGCACCAAGATGGCACCCTGGAAGTTGATGTGTTTTGCATTTGTGACTGTTTTTCACTGTCATTTAGAGCTGATCAAACAAACAAGCAAACTTTTACATTCAGAAAAAACTATTCTACCGGTATAAACTTTACCTCCAGCCTCTCCTACTAAATCTCTACTGTCTATTATTCGACAAAAATATATTGATGCAAGACATATGAACGGTGGGACAATTTGGAATCAACCAGAAATTTTGATGGTTTTGGTCATAGTCTGATAAATATATAACCAAAACCTAAAAGGACTATTGATAAGTGTATTTCCCAACAACATGAATGTATTCAGTCATGTGTTTAATCTGAGGATTTACTGTATTTTTCCCCCACAAACTTTTATTGTTGGTCTTAAACAGTTGCTGCCTTTTAATACACAAATATATGAATGATAAATAAAATAATCAAAATGTGTATCTCTTTGGCATTAAATATAAGCATTTTTAGTTATAATGTTATATACTATGCTTGTGTTTTATGTTAGGGACCATGCTGTAGTGGCATTGTATTGATAGGGACGTGTCCCTAGTGTCCCTACCCAATTCTACGCCCCTGCAAACAGTTACTTCTTGCTGTTGTTGCAATTGTTTCTCCTTTCCTGCTCAGAGATATTGGCCTGTGCCAATTTATGCTCACAATCATTGTAGATTGGAGGTTGGCAAGCTAGACCGGCCTGATTACAGACATTCAATCAGTCCAGCTGCACTGCAACACTAGGAAAAAATGTGAGTAAAGAAAAAGCAAACAACTCTGAACAAGGTTTTTCTTCACACTGTTCAAACTTACCAGGAGGCGGAGGTAGTGAGCTCAGGTCTACTGGTTCGTCTCTGTCCACGGCTTCCACCAGCGTGTCCAGTTTCTGTGCAGAAGGAGGTTAACTTTGTTTTTGGTTCTTACAGATGAGGACAAATAGGCTGATTCGTGTGACAACAGTTATGTTTTGTTACTTTGGCAGTGAGGTAGTGCTGTTTGGCCATTTCAATGTCTCCACTCTGTTTGGCATGAATGGCGGCCAGTTTATACTCCCTCTGTCTGGACAGCACAGCCTGTTTCAGCTCTGGGTGAGAAAAGTCAAGGATGTGATGGAGGAGGGGAGAAAGAGGTAAACAAAAGGAGAGGAAGGTTGAAACGATCCTTTCATCCAAACAGAAAACATCTGTCTAATGATGTATGTAAATATGACACTCCGTCATCTTCACTCAAAAAGCCTGTTAACTATTTCTTTTTCATTTATTTACCTGAATGCTCTGCGTCTGGCTGGCTGGGGGTGAGGGGGGAGATGGCAGGGGTTTGTGGGGTGATGGCTGAAGCAGGTTTTTGGGGTGGGGTCAGGTGGACAGGTTTTGAATTGGGAACCTCTGGCGCAGCCTCCCTGAGCGGTTTCTGATTGGCTGGAGGAGAGGGCATCAGCGCTGGCTCTGGCAGTGCTCGGTCCTTGACTGGTGCCGGCTCAGACGCTGCAGCTGGTTTTCCACCGACAGCAACAGGAGGCGGCATCTCCTCCTCATTGATTGGTTTTCCTTTCCTGGCTGATGTCAACATGGACTGCAGCGTCTGGGGATAAACAAAAAATTTATATGAAAAATTCAAATCCTGAGGTCACACTACATGATTTTTTTAACATACTTTTTGGGCATTTGGTGCCTTTATTTATGGGAGAAGCACAGTGGATAGGCTTGTGAAAGGGGGTGAGAGAGTAGGGGAAGACACTCTGCAAACTGGCCTCAGGCTGGATTTGAACCCAGGTCGGCAGAAGTATGTACTTGGGAAGTGCCTGGTTGCTAACCACTTCACCAACCAGCACCCCGACACTACAATATATTTACCTCTGCCAAGGGAAATATGTTTTAGCAAGTGTACGTTTGTTTGCTTGTGTGTTTGTTTGTAAGCAAGATAACATGAAAACTACTGTACAGAGATATTGGTGATGGCCCAACTTAAAAATGATTAGATTTTGGTGGTTCTCTAGATGACCGCCATTAGCGAACAATCAATTTGCTCAATAACTGTTTAACTAATAATGATATCAACATGATTCTAAGTGCTAGGTGTTGGTTTTGATGGAATCATATCAGGATGGTAATTTTATCATGTAACCACTATTTATACATGTAACAGCAGTATGGGAGCTACCTGGGCAGAGGATTGTGCTCTCCAAGTGCTTCCTTGTTTTGCAACTGTTTTTGCATCTACCATCCAGTGTTTAAGTTTTTTGTGTCAACAATATTTTCTACTTTTTCAAATGTCTTCCTCTTTTCTTTACCTTTAGTCCACGTTCATATCTTCGGACTTTGCTGGTCTCCCCAGCAGCCTTGGCATTGGATATGGCCATCGTGTACATGTTAATGCGCTCTGAAAGACGGGACTCCACCCCTGTTGCACCACTGGGAGCAGCCGGTGGAGAATGATGGGATGTGGTGCTCACTTTTGTAGCATTGGGTGTGACGGCAGGAGGGGTGGGAGCAGGTGCTCCATCATCATCATCCTCTAAAACTTCATTCAGTTCTGCCTAAATATCAGAGGACGACACAGGGACAACACAGAATATATACAGTCTTTGAGTTTGATTAGATTTGATCTATTAATCAATGAAATGTTAAGTGAGATGAAAGTGAAAATCAATGAAATGAAGTCTTTCAGACAAATTTGAATTCAGCTAAAAATGCTTATATTCATCCAATTTGAGAAGCTTTTACGAGTAAGTTTTAACATTCACGCCTCAGTACTTTATCATATTTAGGATAAGTTCATTTTCAGTCAGTAAATTACTAAACCAACCAATTGCTCATGTTCAAAAAGTAATTATAGAAAGTAAAGTGAATGTGTTACCAGCAGATCCTCGTCGTCCAAGTCATCATCATCCATATCTTCATCATCCAGGTCTTTCATACAGAGGGCAGCCATCTGCTCGATTTCAGCCATGGGAACAGGAGCTAAATAAAGTAAAGAGCATCATATGCAGCACTGAATCAAAGATGACATATGGTCATAATAGATTAGATAATCTTACACATGATGTTTTTCTAAGAGTGAACACACTTATATTTCAAAACTAACAAAAATGCTGTGAAGAAAATCAAATGCCTCTTCAATTGGAACTGCACTGTAACTGAGCTTGTGACCGTGTTTTAATTTTATATTAGACATTCAATGCAAAGAAATTTCTTAAAACACTTGCTTTACAGTACAGGCCAAAAGTTTGGACACACCTTCTCATTCAATGTGTTTTCTTTATTTTCATCACTAAAATATTGTAGATTGTCACTGAAGTTATGATGGTCACTTGTTTTTCTTAACTTAGCTGATTGGTTCTTGCCATAATATTAATTCTAACAGTTGTCTAATAGGGCTGTGGGCTGTGCATCAGCATGACTTCTGAACAACACAAATGATGGTCCCAACCCAATTAAAAAGGCAAGAAATTCCATTAATTAACCCTGGCAAGGCACACCTGAGAAGAGAAAACCATTTCAGGTGACTACCTCTTGAAGCTCATAAAGAGAATGACAAAAGTCTTTAAAGCAGTAATCAGAGCAAAGGGTGAATACTTTGAAAAGAATAGAATATAAGACATGCTTTCATTTATTTCACACTTTTTTGTTAAGTACATAATTCCACATGTGTTCATTCATAGTTTTGATGCCTTCAGTGAAAATCTACAATGTAAATAGTGATGAAAACAAAGAAAATACATTGAATGAGAAGGTGTGTCCAAACTTTTGGCCTGTACTGTACATTTTTTACAAAACTGCAAAACCAAGTTCATCACCTAGAGCGACAAATAGCTCTGTCACAAACCCCTAACACTAAGCTCTGTAGTTACAATATTTGAATGAGATTAGCTTTATGAACCTTAAACTTTAAAATTTGAATTTATCCTACAAAATAAACAATGGTTCCTGGAAATAATTCAGAAAGCAACAACAACAACAACCAGCTGAAACACAAGAAAAAAAGTTGTTTAATGAATACACTTTAAAATGTAATGAATGAGGACATCAGGGGAGAAAACCTGGTTTAAGTACTTCTGCCCAATCTAATGGTTTATTTCTTCAGTCCAGATCAATAAGCGAGGTAAACTAAGAATAATGTAAAGTTTTGGACTGAATCTTATTCTTGTCTTATCTTATTTGTCTGAGACCTTGGATTGAGCCATCAGTCTCATATAACTGCGCCACTTGCACTTTAGACTTCACCTACATTTCAAGTCAAGATGGAGGGCTCACTATATTCCTTTTCTTTCCCATAGATTTGGAAATGAGGCAGCTTCAGGAAAAAGGATAACAAGGCTTAAAGGGACTTTTTTCAAATATCTGCAATGCCAGTATGTCCAACTTAATTCATCCAATATTGATATTTACACAAGTTTTATAGGGAAGACGATGTCTCTCATTTCATAGAATTAACCTCTTATCCTTTTATTACAGTCTATTTTTCTCAACAGACAGAAATAAAGAGAAAAGGCATCTTAATCTAAGGTGATATACATACCTTTTTTGCTTAAAATAAAGCTATTTTTGATTTACAAATAGCATATCATGTAAATAATGTACAGTGTCAAGAATTTCTTTGAATTAATTGTAAAATTAACTGCCAAATCTATTTTCAGAAACTGTGAAACCAAGCTTTGCCTTTTGAGAGCTTCAAACAGAACCGAAACAACCAACCTTATGACTAACAGAGATACCCCCCCCACACACACACACACTTAAGTGTTTTAATAGTGTTTTTTTAAGGTAGTCCTGCTGACATGAAATACCACAAAACACATAATTCTTTGGTGAAAAAACTTGCAACTCTGAACCAAAAGTCCCTTGAACTCACTTGAAAATTTATGAAACAAAGTTCAACACTGAAAAAACACCACAAATGATTGTTTTTCCTTCTTTAATGAATGTGGTACATATGGCTTATTATTTGCTTTAGAATATTGCCATAAAGATTTTCTGTGCTCATAATACCAATTATTTTTTCAGATATAATCCACCTATGTCAACATCACATTATATACTGGTAGTATTTCGCATTCTAAACTATAAATCTAATATTTGCTGGAGAAGATGGGGCAGCTTTTCTTAAAAACTATCCCAAACCTAAATTAGATGAATTTCTGCACATAACATCCTTCAAAATGTATTACTAACAATATGCTGATCCTTGATGTAAGCAATCAGTTGTAATTACCTTTGATTTTAACATATAAGCTCATAAAATACTGGAGAGAATATTGCACAACTCAATGTTTGTCAGCAGGTGTTACAATGCTGTGCGTAGCTCTCAAAAAGACAGATGAAGCTTGGTTTTTACAGTAAAGGCTGAAAATTAAAGTCAATGAAATTTATTTCAGTCTCTTGTGACTAAATGTTAAAATGTGTGTGACCTGATAAAAAAGGTCACACACTGAATCTGTGATGGGGTATGAAACAAATACCAACACAACTGTATAACGGGATATTTTGAGGACCAATATTGTATCTATATTTTATCGTGAAATATCAAAATTTTGTTGGTCATTAATTTAGAGAAAATTGTGATATTTGTTTAGTATTGGGGCAGCACATTGGAGCAGCAGGTTGGCGCTCATGTCCCACAGCAAGAAAGCTGCTGCCACGACTTCCCAAATCAGTCACTGCCTTGCTGAGTGTATTTTCTATGTTGTTTCTGTGCATGCATGGGTTTTCAACCACAAACAGGCTCATTAGGTTTTACTGCTCCTCCATTGTCAAGTTGTAGTTTTTTATGTATTTATTGTTGTCGTCTATTTCCTGAAGCTTTTTTCCTTTTGAATTGATATTTTGCGTGTGCTGTAGACCTCTTGGCCAGGTCACCCTTTAAAATGAAATCCTGATCTCAATGGGATTTATCTGGTTAAATAAAGTCTAAATAAAATAAAATAAAATAGGTTAATTGGAGACTCTAAACTGCCCTTGGATGTTAGTGTGAGAGGGTCGACTGCCTCTCTGTGTCAATGTTGTGATCCACTGACAGCCAGTCCAGGATGAGCCCCGGAATCTGGCTCCATGTGTGTGGGATGGCACCAGCCCAGAGAGAGATCAACAACATGGTTAAAAGAAGGATGATGTTTTGCATAGTAATTCAGACTCTGGCTGCTAGCAGTTAGCTAGCAGCCTGGCTACTCTCCGTCTATCCATCACATCTGCTGTAATTATTTCTGTCATGGGAACACACAGTAAAGTTCAGTTCAATGTTGCATGAACCGTGCTTATGTAAATATCACTGTTTACAAAATAAATATTTGTACTCAAAATGGTGGATTCTCGACATTAATAAAAAGACAAATTAATGAAAAAAACCCTATTGACATTTACAGTCCTGCTCAAAGTGTTGTGAAATATCATGGAATATTATGTTATTATATTATATTATGTTGTTGCACTGTATTGCTACATATTGTGAAGCCAATAGACAGGGCTGTATCTTTTTTTAGAATAAAACAACAACAGATACAATATCAGAAAAGTCCAATATTCTTACAAATAAGATAGAAATACATTAATTAACTGTCCTGGTGTGTTAGGCTGTTGACAAAATGTCTTGGGTGTCCATTAAGCATTTGATTTCATTTCAATCATGAGCTTTGTGCTGGTTGGCTGTATAAACAATGTCTGAAGGAAGGGAGAAGGAGGGGGTTTCAGGTCTCAGAGTGGACTAACAAACCAGACATGGCATCTGCCTGTGACCACCAGAAAAAAACACATGTAGGTGGAGGCTGTATATCTGCAACATAATAAACTCCACAAAGTGCTTTAAGGGGCATTTTCATTAAAGAGGAATGACACACTTCTCTGTGAACTGACAGTTTAGCAAAAGGTGTCTTGTTCTTCTGCCCCCTAAGTCGTGGTACACATAAAAAGATTATCAGGCTGTTTTTGTCTTGACTTCCCCCTTTCTGACCAGGAAAACAAACACCAAATTATTTCATGTCTTATAAGATTGCCCTGGAAGATTATCCTGTGGTCTGAGATGTGTTAGGAGTGAACTTTTCTCAGTATCAGCTCTGAAATGGGTCGGGGCTGACAATGGGGGGATATTTAACTTTTTCAATATTTACGAACAAACATCTTCATGTGTTTGGGGGAAGCCAAGGACTCCTTGGTCATGACTGTGAATTATGATGTGGAGCAGAATGTAGCCAATCAAGAAGTGAGTTGACTGAGGAGGAAGGAACCAGATGTAAATAAAAACAAGCATGGCCAACCTATAACATAAAGTTTGGTGGAGCTCAGAAATGGAGGACCAGCTCACGTGTCCATGCTGTCTCCAGGATTTTTTCTAAAGTCTTTCCTTATTTTTGTTTGAGATTTATTCATCAAAAATAGTCCAGGGACCACCATCATCCCCTCTTCTTGTATGTTCTCTCCCATGTGTTGTGTTCTGGTTGTTGCTTCAGTTTTGTTAGATCACGTGAGATTTCTATCTTGGAGGACTAGATTCTAGATCATTGTGGGACAGAATGGCTCTTTGTGTGATGTGCTGTGTTGAGATTATCAGAGCACACCACACACAGAGCAATCAAAATTCATGTGTGGGTCTCTAACAGATAAAAATTATCTTCAGTATTAGACAATCCTGACGTATGTACCCCATTTAAGCCCGTTCTAACAACATTAACAGCAAAGAAAATTAACTTGGCAGATGTGGGACCTTTAAGTATCCTTCTCACCTCTGCCTTCACCTCTCTTTGCCTGAGGTTTCCCTCCACCTCCAACCAGGTTGAGCAGCTCTGCCTCCAGATCTTCATCATTTCCATCATCGTTCATCCCTCCGTCCGGGGACAGGTCCAGGAGCAGCCCCATCTGAGACACAGAGGGAGGGACAGGTGAGGAGACATGGAGAAAGCTGCTGAATCATACCACTGTTGACATAATAGGAGGAGGATCCATCACACAGAGGGACAATACACATGACAGGTGTGTTACCTGTTTGGCTCTCGCTGCCCCCTGACCCCGGGGAGGGGGGTTTCTACTTCGGCTCATGGACTTTCACTGTCAAGACCTGAAAGTTAACGAGATATTTGTAATTGTAAATAAGGAAATGAGTGAAGTAAGAGTACGATCTGGTCAACTTCCAGCCTAATGCATCACTACAGACTCCACGTTGACGTCAGGGGCAACTACCTGCGTTATAATGTTTAATAATCACACAGTGCCCCCTCTTTCACTCCGGTTGACCTGTTTATTTGCTAATATTAGCATCAGCTAGCATGAACCCATAATTTATGGAGCTCGTGAATGTAAGAGAGAGCTGTTTACCTGGTCAGCTTGAAGGACCGTGTTAGCCTAGCCGCTAGTCGAGCCTCTTAATTAAAACAGAACCTGCTCAGAGACAGTTGTAGTGAAGACACGTCCCCCTTACAAAGAGGCAGCAGGTTTAATCGTTCAGTTGGAGCTATCAAAATATCAACGCCAGACTGTGGAATTCACTTCCTACATTGCGTCTCCCATGGCGACGCACGTCCCGCTTTACGGCTGACGAAACGCCCATTGGTGACGTAAAACCCTAAAGTGAGAAACCTCCGCGGGTTCAGGTGCTCAGGTGGGTGCTGTGATGCTCCTCGATGGAAAATAAAGTGGAAAACTTGCCAAAGTCTTTCAAAGACTAAGAGCTGATTAAAAATCTTTTTTTATATATTTTAAAGGTAATACGTTTATACAACTTGGACTCATTATGTTTTCTTTTTAAGCCAGATGGAGTCTGTAAGCTAGCTCAAACTCAAACTTGTAATTAAAGTGTCATGATAGGTAAACAGCAATATTGAACCACAATAATGGAGAATATACATCGATTACAAGAACTATAGTTTTAATACTTTCCACTGTCTGGCTGTGTTTACATGAAGCTTTTCTTTTTCTTTTTAGGAAGAGAAGATGGCCAAAGGAAAAGTGAAGACACAGTGGTGGTAAAAGAGTTTCTACCTTAAAACAGAAACTTGAGACCATTTTCTCACTTCTTGATTGATCTCAATGTAGAATTGAATAGATTATCAACTTATATCAGTTATTTTTTTAATTATTACACAAATCCTTTCAGATAAATATTACGACAGGGATTGAGAGAGGACACAAATGTACTCAAAGTAAAATCAGAACCAGAAATACTGTGATATATTTTTGAATAAAATGGAAGTAGGTTATAAGTAAAACTGATCAAGAACTGAATCCTTAAGGGAAAAAACGTATATGTATATAATGTATATATACATGCATTTTAATAAGTCCATCATTTGATAGAACAATTATTTTATTTTCATTAAATGATTAAGACTGGCTTTTTCAGACAGAGAAAATCAGACTTAAAAAACACTGTATTTATGTAGAGAGGAAAGCCAAATAATTGGTAATTAATTGATGGAGAGAGGGTGGGATTAAAAAAGTTTTGACTTCTTCTCACTCCTTTCTTACATGTGACATTTACCCAAGTGCTAATTTACTCTGTTTTTTATGTCTATATATGAATATATTTTGCCTTTTGTTATATGATTGAAATAAACTTGTCATTCATTCATTCATTTGTAGCCATAATTATCCCCATAATTTCAGTATGTTTCACATAATTATTATTATTATTATTATAATTACTCATTATTACTATTATTATTACTATTATTATTACTATTATTATTATTATTGTTGTTGTTTTTTTCTGGATAGAACCTGTGTTTTTATTTATCTTCTTTCTACTCCTATGTAATCTGCACATCTTTTCTGTACTATGGTGTTACCTGCTGCTGGAATCTGAATTTCCCGAGGGAACCCTCCCAAGGGATTAATAAAGTTCCTATCTATCTATCTATCTATCTATCTATCTATCTATCTATCTATCTATCTATCTATCTATCTATCTATCTATCTATCTATCTATCTAATAAAAATGCAAACCAAGTTCTTCTTGCTGTATTTTGTTTTTCAAATATGTGTGTGTGGATAAACAAAACAACATAATATATATTTATTTATTTACATGATTATTATCAAATAATATTTTTATACACTGATGATATGCCATACACAGTTACAAATGTGCAAACTAAAAAGTGCGTGTGTGTGTGTGTGCGTGCAGGTATTAGAAAAATTAAAGCGAGGCAGGTGGGAAAATTAAATGTTTATAAAATTGTATAAGCGATAAGAATAATAAAGGGAGGTTTTATTGACATTGGTATTAGTAGCACAAATTAGTTCCTTTTCCTTGTCACAACGCTTAACACTCTCATAATTTTTAATGTCATATTTGGTCCTTATTATCTTCTGAAAAACTAATTTAACCAGTTTTTACTTTAACTGTGTTCAGATAGTGCAGCTCCAGCTCAAGCTCGCTCACTCCGGTCAAGAAAGAGAGAAGGTCCAAGTGAGGAGCTCTCAGATACTGTCGTTCAGGTGAACGTCTGTCATCAGGTAATTTTGCTTTAAAACTCAAGTTTGCATTGTTTTTGTTCTAGACGACATCTAAGTTTGCCTCACAATCATCTTTGAAATCATTCTGGGACCACTTAAAGCTTGACTCAGGAAGGCCAGATTATAACAGCTTTTCTTTCTCATTTTGTGAAATCTATTAATGAAATGAAATCAGCGTTTTACAGTGTTTTGCTGAAAACGCCATCAATTCAAGACTAAAATTAAGAAGTGGAGCAGGCACCTGTCCCCCACTGTTAAATATTTGACTACGCCAGTGGTTCCCACCATTTTGTGTCTTGTGTACCCCCTAAGTGTTATATCATGAGCACCCCCTCACTCATACATGTTGATGAGTCTTCAAAAGTAGAATGTAAGGCCAAAAGGGTTAAAGTCAGATCACAAAGTCAGTCAAAGTAGATCACAATAATGATTAGTATAAATCAAACCATTGACTCTACTTAACAAATAGCATTTTCCCACAGTCAAAAACCATTTCTGTTAACTTTTGGCCAACCAAACAAATAAACGAATTGGAAAATGGCTCCAACATTAGTCATTAATGGTAAATTTCAACATTTTAATCAAAAAAATTGTACAGTAAAGTCTTGAATTCAATCTACATAGCTCTTTTCCAAACACGACATCTGATAGTTAGCAACACAGCTCTCTGCTATGAAACAAACTTAAAACATGCTTCAACTATGGTTTATACTTGATTTGATATTTTATTTTCATTTCAGAACACAGAAGGAACAAATTCAGCAGTGGACTCCACACTGATGCAGCCCCCTTTACAGGAATCAACCAAACATCATCAAGCAGCAGAAAAGCCCTGTCCCACCAATCAGGAGCCTGTCACAGAGGAAAATCCTACAAATATAACGGATGTGACGGTGACCGATTTTGCAGAGCAAGAAGAAACAACCATCCCCAATCCCAGCGATGATTCTGAGCACGAGGGGTTTACTGTTCAAACTGAGACAGTTGTTCAGAAAAATGAAGAGGAAAAGGCTGAACTGACCACAGAGGAATGTAGCAGGTCACCAATTAAAACAGGTAATGATCAACCTCAGGTCTTTGTACCATCCTTTGAGGAGGGCGGTGGATCTGTTTCAGCAGCTTTGGAGAAGCAGGATGGTGCGAATGAGAATTCTAACTGTAGTCCAGAGAAAAACGAAGAAACCAGCCGAGAGGTCTACCTCAATGCAGACACAGCGGATGTGACAGTGATCGCAAAAGAAGCAGCATCAGGGTTACCAGCCAAAAAGAAGCGGCGAATGGGAATGTGTGGTCTAACGGAGAGAGAGCGGAGTCACGTCCTGCAGACTCAGAAGCGGGAGAGCGGGCAAAAGGAGCCAGAGAGGGCCAGGGCATGGACTGAAGAAAACGCAGCTGACCAAGTGATTCAGGAGGAGGTCCTGCCTGCACGTGCCTCACCTCCCTCTGGCTCCATCCCAGTGGATGGTGTACCCATAGATACTGCCCCAATGAGTAGTGCACCTGCTGATGGTGCTCCAGTGGATGGTGTGCCCATAGATACTGCCCCAATGAGTAGTGCACTTGCTGATGGCGCTCCAGTGGATAGTGTACTCATGGACACTGTCCTAATGAGTAGTGCACCTTCTGATGGCGCTCCAGTGGATAGTGTACCCATGGACATTGCCCCAATGAGTAGTGCAGCTGCTGATGGTGCTTTAGTGCAAAATGTACCCATGGACACTGCCCCAATGAGTAGTGCAGCTGTGGATAGTGAACTTGTTGATTATGTCTCAGAAGAGAACAAAGCTGCGATAGAGCTTCAGTCTGAAGAATGCAGAGCTGATAAAAGGTCAGTATGATTGAGGTATCAGTTCGGACTACGTGATTGACGTATATTTTAGTTTCTAATTTGGTTCTTGATTAGTTATAGATTAGGAAACCCACTGAACAGAAGTGTTGTCAGGAGTCAGCCACACTAGTAGTCAGATAGACGAAGGCTTTAAAGGTCCTATATTTTGCTCCTTTTCTGCAGTTTAACATGGATCCCTGATGTCTCCATGAAACGTCAGTAACCTGTTTTGGTCCAAAAAGCCTATAAATAAAGCACAGCTGCATTCTTTCCATGCTCACATAACCCCTCTGTTCAGAACGGCTGGTTTTGAGGGTGGTCACCTCAATATGCTAATGAGCAAGAGCAGCGCACATACATCAATTCACAATAGACCTGCAGCATAACTCATGTAAAGCGGAGCGCACTCACCGCACTCATACTGGTTACCAAATAACAGCCAAGCTCATTTCCCCCAACATCACAGGCTAACGTGCAACATGCTAACCTCAGTGGGACAGTCGCAAGTTGGCCTACCTTCCAGGCTAACATTAGCACAGATAGAGGGATAATGGGGTTGGCAATGGACTGATAAGGACTGATGATAAATGAAGGACAGATTACAGAGAAGATTCTTAGGTAGACGAATCAGGTTAGGCCTATGCAAATGAAATTGTTACACAACAGTATATCCACAGACTTAACAGCTCGCCAAATACCATGAATTTACATTTATGCAGCCTGCTAAATACAGGTTTTATTGTCTACTTGCACATTTTGTGGGCGAGGAGGAAGACTAAATGCCCAAAAATGGGTCCAAAAGCCTCAAAAAGTGTTTTTTGCATAATATGTCCCCTTAAATGATTTACCAGGTAGTAGACGGTACACAAAAAGGCTGTCAGATTCAGCCAATGGTACCTAAAAGAGATCAGGCAAAAAAAGAGCAAGATCAGGCAAAAGGAAACACAAGACAAGAACAGTACTGGAGCAAGACTGTGAGGTACAACAAACTGGCACAAGATTAAGGGAGACATGAGGTTACATGCAAGAGATAATGAGGGGTAATGAGAAACATGTGGGGTGAACAAGCAAGCAGGTGTGACAAGACGGGAGCAGATAGGAGTGGATCTTTAACAGAGACAAAGGTTAGTGTTTCAAATTACAGCCTTTACGTGTAGACTTTGCAGGTTCTCCTTGTGCATGCATGTTTTTACAACAGGTCCTCCAGCTTCCTAACCCTGCAATGCAAATGGGTCAGCTTGATCGTGAGCTTCCCAAAGTGTGGCAGCTCAATCAGAGTTCTAGCATCTAAGCGACCACCTGGTGTGCTTTTTTGTGTTAACCTTTCTCTAAGCGTGTCTGCTGTGGTTTGTGCATGTGCCCTGCAGTTTAGTTTCGTACTTATTTCATTCCAAATTTACATAAAGTTCTTATCCTAGACTAAAAATAGATGACATGACAAAAACAAACTAAATTAACTGACATTTTCATCATCAGATAAAAAATAGATCAAAATGTTTGACAGAGTCAGAGAGCAAGAATGCGATGGGGAAGACGTACGTATAGCTAGGATATTACCTGCAAACTGAAGTTTCTAAAAGATGAAACAGTGTTAGTAATGATAGACACTTTAGTATTGCTCTTTGACATGAAATGGCTGTAATGGCTGCAATACTCTGAAAAAAAAAAGAAAAGTGTGACAGAGACTTAATCCAATCAGACCTAATTTGGTCATGTAGAAAGTAGAGACAAGTTAGGAATATATCCAATCACAGCTACTTTTGGTTGAGTGGAAAGCTTGGATGAGTTAAGAGGGACATCCAATCACAGCTGCCTTAGTTTGGTGGTGGTGGGATAAGTTTGGGAGCAATCCAATCGGAGCTGCTTTCTTTATTAATTGATATATTCATATAGAACAGGTTCACTGTTTGTTGTCAGCTCTGGTATTGTAACTGAGATGCTCTGCCAGGTAGTCTAAATAAAGGTGACTGCATTTCACACAAAGGTTAAATTTGTTTCTGTTCATTTACTATCATTCAGTAAGGAGTTATATTTCACTTTATCTGTGTAGATTCTCATTCATCCAGCTCATGCCTCATTGCCTCGATTTTGAATCTTCAAGGTATCATTTTATCCAAGTGTAAAACATGACTTCAGAAATTCAAGGAAACATAAAAAATGCCTTAGACTTTCACTTCATATTTTAGTCGACTAAATTTACAGGAGATTTAATTGACTAAAATGCTGTGAAATATCATCGAGTGAAACTAGACTTAAATAAAAACGATTTAGATTACCAAAACTAGAAGCTATTTTAGGCAAAAGACTTTTTTAACTAAATTAAAAAGTGCTGTCAAAATTAACACTGCTATGGAGGCCACTAGATTATAGTTAACTCTGCTTTGATCAAGAAACCAGTTTTGGATGATCTAACTTTTGTGACATGGCCTTTTATCGTGTTTGTAATGGTCCCCAGAAGATGAGCACACTGTGATCAATAAGGACTGGACATGCTCAGCAACAATACTCAGGAAGACCATGGTGTTTTAACAGTGCTAAGCTACTACAAAGGGGGGCTTCCTTATCTATCTTCAGCTGGCTGTCTTTACCATCTCTGCAGACTAAATGCATCGAGTTGCTGCCATGTGATTGAGTTATTAGTTATCTCATATATATCCAGTTTAAACAGGTGTATCTAACAGAGTGAGAGTACAAACAGACTGATATAATTGTTCTCCTTTTGTCTGGTAAATACAGGGCAGGTGCTGAGCTCTTCATCACTGTTAGTACCTCAGATGGGGACAGGACTCTGTGTGACCCAGACTACGCACAGGAGGGGAACCGCGCTGCTGCAGGAGAACCAGATCCTGATCCAAAGTTAGGTCCTTCTCCTGAGAGAGAAGAGAGAGAGAAGGAGCATCTGAATGAAGGGAAAGAGGAATCGGAAACAGTCAGCACAGGTCCAACCAAATTCAAAGAGATGGAGGACACGGATGCGCCTGAGACCACCTCTCAGGTGGTGAATGATGCAACCATGACAACAGATGAGCTGACAGGCAACGGTGGGAACCTACCTGGAGCCACAACAGGTAGGGTTTAAACATTTTGTTCTCCCCACGAGCGACTTCAGGCTGTCTTAAAGGTGTAGTTAGCGATCTTCTCATCTTCTAATCTAATGCACTATTTGTCAAAATCACGGTATTTCTCCTCTCCATCCACAAGATGTCGCCACTGACAGCAAGTCGAGGGTTGCGCAGAAAAGTAAAGCAGTTGAAGGAAAGAGAGAGATGCAATTGGTAGTAGCAATGGCTAAACAGCCCAAAAGAAAAGGTCAGAGGAGTAAAAAGTGAAAAAGAAGGGCTATGACTATGAAAAAGCTAAGACCGGTCAACATTGGTGTTTTCTTTCCGACGGTGGAGGGAACTCCGCGGAATTGAAGACATCTGAAAACGGACGCCAGATGTTTTCGGCTTTTCTGCTGGATAGGTAAGCAACATTAGCTTTGTGGTGGTTCACATAACAGTAACAGACGTCGAGCATTCATCTCATTGTCTAATCTGCCAGATTGTACTGTTGTTGTGATGTTTTCAATAATGGCAGTCGAGTTGTCCGACGAGTCGGGTTACTCTTAGCTGATTGGTCATTACTGCAGTTTCCACGGTCGCTTCATGACGCATGCACGCAAGCATCAGCTGGGTGGAGCCAGGGGTGAGGTATGAAGGGAGAGGCGGGTCTAAATTCATTTATCAACAACTTTTCCCCTTGTTATCTCCCACATCGCTGACTACACCTTTTAAAGGAAAAGATGAGGTGTTTGTTGAAATGTGGTTATCTTTTCTAAATTATTTACCCAAACAACAAACTCTTCAAGCAGTTTAGAGCCTGGAAAAAGCCCATTCATAGAATCTAATGTGAAACAACCAAAATGAAAGGGCTGCTGGCAATTTATTAATGTCTTTCAGAGAGATGATACATGTTCCACTTAACAAAGGACAAATCATCACACACGAGTGCATAATGGATATGTAATACAACAACGCTCTAACTGAGACATCACTCTTTTCCAGCTGATCTCCCCTCCATTTTTTTGTTCTTAAAAAAAACAACTGCAACTAGAAACAAAGATGTCACACTCAGTCACACATCAGATCTAAATCCTCTCATAATACTAGTTTTACTATTTTATTCATACAGTGTATGTGTATGAGTGTGTATACTTATATATATAAATAAATATTTGTGTTTGTGTACGTATGAATGAATATGTGCATTGATATTTTTATTGTTTTATATTTTAATTTAATTGTATTATTTTGTTTTAACTAAATTGAATTATCATTTTTATTATTACTGTCATTATTATTATTAGTGGTAGTAGTGCTAGTAGTAGTAATAAGTGATTCTTTTTTATTTCAGTTTATTTATCTGTCATTATTACCATTGTTGTTATTATTTTGATTTAATTGTTATCCTTTTTTTATTATTTCTTTTATTGAAATAAATATTTGTGTGTAGTGTTATGAAGCCACAGGTATGCACACCATTGATTTCTGTTTTGTCATCTTGAAATCTTAATACTGCAATTTTAAAATGGTACAATCTCTTATCAAAAGAACATTTATTTAAAAAATAAGTGCATTCTTGATCAAATGTAATTTTGTTTAACCTTTATTTAGCTGGATTGTCACACTGAGATCAGTTGTGTATTTTTCAGGGGAGACCTGAGCTCATAAAGCAGTGGTCCACAGCTGCATAAGCAAACACTCAAAGAGAAATATAAATAACTGAAGCTATTACCAGTATAAACTGTTTTTTCCTGTTATTGTAGTCAAGATTAAAATAAAGTTCAGGTGTTGTGTCAACCTTCCCTGCAGATCCATCGATCACTGAGATCCAACCAGAGGCATCCAGCTGTCTCTCTGCTGAGCTCTGTGAGGCGGCGGCGACACCTGGTGGCTTAGAGGAGAACTGCAGTGTGAGTAGTTTTACAGAGAATATGTACAAAATGTTGAACTTGGTTTGATTAGTATTTTATAAGCATTTGCTTATCAGTAAATGAGAACTGTGTGTCATGAAAGCTGCAGGTCTGACAGAGTGGTTGGGATGATTTAAAGTACAGAAAAACTCCCGCACACTGTCAAACTTGCAAGAAATGTATTTTTGATGAAGGTCTGAGACCGAAATGTTGCAAATAAATTAATTTATAAATAAGACAATATGCAGGATCTGTTTTTCTGTTTAAATGGACATTAGTCCTCCTACAGTCTAGCCTTTTAAATTAGATGTGTGAAGTAGCTCCAAGTTTCAGAATGATGACATGACTGCATACTTTTGTTAATCTTGATTTTAAGACCATTCCCATGCTTTTAGTGCTTTAAACTTTACTTAAGGAAGTTTTAGAATGTATCATTTTTGGCTGAGTTTGTCATAGTATTTAAAAAACACGGAAGTTAAACCACTTAAGAGTTTTCTTCAAGCAGCATCATTATAAAAATACATTTTAACTTTGATAAAGACATCAGCTAGTTATAACAGTACCGATGCTGCACTTGATACCAATCAGAAATAAGATGTCCCGAGAGTTGGGCTCATTTTTAAGTCAACAGTTCATGAAAAACATTACGAATACTTGAACACTGTTGATCAAGTTTGAATGATTGGATAGTTATCAGTGCAAATTGTTGATTCATATTCTGAATATTTGGTCAACATACAGTGCCCTGATTCAGAACTATGACTCAAAGTTTACAGAATGTGTTTTCACTAATATCTTTAACCTATGATTTTATAAACAACAGAGCAAATTTATTCTCCCTGGCTATATATAGAACTAACGTGTCAAGCCAGATGGACAGCTCAATATATCTGGCACAGAAATATTTCACTAGTCCATCTTGGTAGGAGCCCTTTGAATTTGTCTTCAGGGGCAGAACGTTAAAAAACCCCCACAAGTTTATGATTGGACAATCGTTTGGCTCGTCATATTCATCACAGATCAATCCACATCAAGCAGGGTTGCCTCCTATAATGTAGCATACATAGCAGCTTATATAGCGGCTAATGGCTAACAACAGTTAACAACATGGATGTTAGCCATAGCAACTAACTTAGCCACTAACAGCTAACGATAGTTTATGACCGTTAGCCGCTAACTTAGCTGCTAACAGCTAACAGCCTTTTAGTATTGTCTTACACTAAATTGTAGCACACAGATGATTCATTTAACGCTTATATGTGACATGAACCTCCTCAAAGACAATTCCTACAAGTAAACTTCTGAGGAGGGCAGATTTCGCCAAGTTTCACTAGGTAGCCATGAGGACAATAGGCTAATCGGCATGTCAGTTCTCAACTTCCGGTTCTCAACTTCCGGATGTCGTCACGTCTGCATTCTGCTGCTCCCGCCTCTCTTCCCTGATTGGGTCGTTAAGAATTCAGCCGAGTGAATTTGTTGGACAACTGAGGCTGGCAAGACGGACCTGCAGGATTTCAGAATCAGGCGGGCCTGTCTGCTCTGCAAGGCTATTATAGAACTAAGTGTTAGTACAAAACAATCATATCTTTTTTTTGCACATCTAAACCTTTTATTTAGTGTTCTAGAAAAAAAGACATTACCGGGGCCACTCACCAAGAAAATTCTCTGAGTTGTATATTAACACACAGCAGGAATTATCCTGGAGACCCTCTTATTAAAATTGTCAACTAGAAAAGCACTCAGAGAGCGCAGACCTCCGCCAAGCAGCACAGTTCCCAGATGGTGATCCGGATCGACACCAAAATTTAATCAGTTCTTCCTTTTCCCATGCTGAACATTTCCTGAAAATTTCATCAAAATCCATCCATAACTTTTTGAGTTATTTTGTTTACGGACAGACAGACAGACAGACAGACAGATAAACAAACTCTCCCGAAAACATATATCTACCAGTAGTGCAATGACAGGGTGCACTGTTGTCCCTCCCCTTGCCCCCCAGTGGGAATCACTGCATTAAATCAATACTTCAGGATTGTTTTGTTTGTTTTCAGTCCATCTTTGTTCATATCTGCATCTAAAGTTTAATTTTACATGAAACACATTTCTGTACAAGGCTCACTTGGATAAAAGTCTGATTAACATTTGTGTCACACAGCGTGATCCAGGTAAAGAACTGTATGTGAGTCCTGCTGCTGTGAACCCTGAGCCACCTTTGGGCAGAACCCCCTCAGACCCATTTGGACCAGGATGTTTGGATTATGTGTCAGACTCTCAGCTGAACACCATTTCACTGATGTAAGGACATGGAAATCAACATCATTAGTGCTTCATATCTTTATCATGAGTTTGCCCATGAACATGCTGCGTCATGTTTATTTTTATATGCTGACTTTTGTCCAAGACAAAGGTCCAAAGAGACAAATAAATGAACTTGTGATCCAGCATTCAGAGAAAATGGTTGGACGTAAGAGAAAAATCCTGTGGAGCACTGGTTAAAAGGCCACCATTTTTTCTTTTCCTGTCTTGTCTCACTCCTGAGTCCATGACATGCCACTAGACACCACTCCTTTGACTGTGTGTGCAGTAACAAAAAAGAGATGGGCAGAGCTCACCCACCACTAATTAGCTTAACTCAAACACTTGGAGCCAATGGCTGGTGTAAGCCTGCCTCTACCTACAGTCATCAGATAAACTCTTCGGCAACTCTAAATGGTTCTGTGTGCTTGTTGTGACTTGTTTTTCTTTTACCGTATTATGTAACACTATCCACTTTTAGACTAAGATTTGCATGTTAAGTAATCATCAAAAGAAATACATCTAAAAATTAAACCGCAGGGTGCATGTGTGCCAAAAAAACACCTAAGGAAGAAAGCAGAAGAAGATCTGTAAAGTCTTAATCTTTGTCTTAAAATAGATAATGTATCATAATGCTGTCAAAAATGAGTCACAACAAGCACACAGGGCCATTTAGAGTTGTCTTTTTTAAATAGAAAATTAACAGTGGTAAAAGAAAGACAACAGGAAGAATAAAATATAATAAAAGAATAATTAGTAGTTACAGATAGACCAAATATAGAAAGATACAAACAAGACAATATAGTTTGTGGTTGATGTAAGGCACAACTAAGGGAGTGACTTACTCACCAGATATCAAGGAAGGGAGAGCAGAAGACAAGAGATAATAAAGAAGCAGCAACAAGAAGAATTCATCTGATGACTGTAGAGGCAGATTAACACTATTCATTGAGTCCCAGTGTTTGAGCTAAGCTAATTAGCAGTGGGTGAACTTTGTTTGTTTCCTTCTTGTTACAGCACACTCAGTTGAAAGAATGGTGTTCATCTACTTGTCATGAACTCTAGACTGAGGCAGGACATTGAAAGAAAAAAAATGGTGGTGTATCCCTTTAAAGGATGAGACTCCTTATTAACATCAGTGTGCCAGTGCAGCCACTGGTGGGCTAGATAATTAGAAATACACTATATTGCCAAAAGTATTCAGAGTCAATTGCTACAGACCTCCAAACTTCATGTGGCCTTCAGATTAGCCCAAAAACAGTGCAGAGAGCTTCATGGATGGGTTTCCATGGCCAAGCAGCTGCATCCAAGCCTCACATCACCAAGTGCAATGCAAAGCGTTGGATGCAGTGGGTAAAGCACGCTGCCACTGGACTCTAGGGCAGTGGAGACGCGTTCTCTGGAGTGACGAATTGCACTTCTCCATCCGGCAATCTGATGGACCAGTCTGGGTTTGGAGGTTGCCAGGACAACAATGTTTGTCAGACTGCATTGTGCCAAGTGTAAAGTTTGATGGAGGGGGGATTATTGTGTGGGGGTGTTTCTCAGGAGCTGGGCTTGGCCCCTTAGTTCCAGTCAAAGGAACTCTGAATGCTTCAGCACACCAAGACATTTTGGACAATTCCATGCTGCCGACTTTGTGGGAACAGTTTGGTGCTGGCCCCTTCCTCTTCCAACATGACTGTGCACCAGTGCACAAAGCAGGTCCATAAAGACATGGATGACAGATCAAACACATTTGGGATGAGTTAGAGCGGAGACTGACAGCCAGGCCTTCTCGTCCAACATCAGTGTGTGACCTCACAAATACGCTTCTGGAAGAATGGTCAAAAATTCCCATAAACACTCCTAAACCTTGTGTCGCAGAAGAGATGAAGCTGTTATAGCTACAAAGGGTGGACCAACATCATGTTGAACCACATGGATTAGGAATGGGATGTCACTTAAGTTCATATGTGAGTAAAGGCAGGTGACAAACACTTTTGGCAATAGGGTGTGTGTTGATCAGGAAGAAAGACCTAAATTAATTATTTCATCCATCCATCCTGAGGAAAAGAGTAATCTTTGGAAAGGGAACATAAATGCAGAATATGTCAGAGGTCTAAAATCTCTTGTAATCCATAATGTTTTTGCTTTTCCCCTCCAGTGAAGAAGCGTTGACAGAGAGAGGAGATGCTCTCACTTTGTCAGGTGGCCATGAAGATGCTTCAGATCTGCTATGTGGGCTCATCAGAGAACTCTCCTCTCTGAAGTTTGTTATCCCTTTGTCTTTTTTCCCTTTATGCTTTTGATTCTCTTTTCTCTTCACTTGAGTCATCCTTCAGCATCCTCATCCTGCCCCCTTCCTTCTTAACTAAGTCGAACTTTTGACCTCTAATATGACAGGTCAGCTCTGACCCGCCCCTGAGCTCTGATAGGCTGCAGTCTGCATTCAGCTCTGCCAGCTGTAGACTGTTTGGCACCTTTAATTAGCTTCAGACTTCTTGGCACCTTTAACCAGAGTCACCTAAAGGACACTGTGTGATGACGGCCAAAGTTGAGAATAGTGTTTGAAATAACAGACACTTTAGGCAAGAGGCCTCACACAGCCTGAAGTACACTCAGAGAAACCATGTCAAAGCCACTGTGCATTAAAGAAACATTAAAATTTGGTTGAATTAAGGGGCTGCGGAAATTATAATGACAGGTTTTAGAAGTTTAAATGTAGATAAAATGAGACAGGAAAAACTTAAAAGAAACTTTAGAGTGCACAAGTCATTTCCAACTTTTTAAAATGTAGAAAAACTGCTTTTTCTAGTGCTGTAAAGAAATCCCTCTAGACATTCATGCATCCACATCTGAATTCAGACCACCAACAAATATAAAAGCCCTGAAAATGTCTGACTACCAAAACCAATATTTTGTAGGTGACAGTATGCAGTCTCCACTTAAACCAACACTAAGTAGTTTTTCCACCCTAATGTAATATTTCTAGAGTCATTGTGATGGTACATCACCTTACAACAGGTTGAGTGACACCTTCGTCATAGTCTGAGGGGGTCTGTATCATCTTCACTGGCACTATGTAACTTCAGTATGGACGGTGGGAACACTGTCACACAAAAAAATGAATTTTCACTGCATTGACTGCTTTACGGCATATGTCACTTCCCCCTCAAGGCGAAAACTAAACATTGGGAAAAGGAGAATATAAAGCAGTTTTTGAAATTTTAAAACAGATTTAATGAACAGAATTAAGTTTAAAGAAAATATTTATAAAAAATATATTATTTTCCAAATGAAAATAGGGACCACTGGCTCACATTTCTGCATTGTAGGTGGCGGTAATGCCCCTCTGACGCTGGAGACCACCCGCCATTAAACAAAAAGAAGAGGAAAGCTAAATGTAGAGTTGTTATTATGGCGGAAGCAACCAAAAACCCTGAACAAAAGAAAGTTTTATTGGAGAAGACAAAAAAAAAAAAAGGAAAATGCGAGAATAACAAGCAAAATGCCTGGACAGGGATAAACACTGGCTCGGCGTTCACTCGTTGGCTTGAGCTGAAAGACGAGGAGGGATGTACGACTGATTCCAATTTTGCCCTGTTATTGTTGGACTTGTAAGTACATGTTGATTTATTCCATAAGACACATGAGCAGACTGTACCTTATCAGTCCACATGGTTTATTTGTCTCTCAAGACATCCTGTTGGCTCACTTCTCCTTCCTCTGTATGTCAGCAAATGCACGTTGGTGTGCAACAGTGTAGCTACACTCAGCGACCACAGAGGCCACTAGAGAGCTGAAAGCAAGAATCTGACATAGTGGGGCTTTAACTTATATTAACCTGCTTCTTTCACGATGTCTATTTGTGTCAGAAGCAGGTGTAAAACAAGAAACACATTTCATTCTCTAAAATTATACTGTTTATTCTCTGATGTAAACATTTCATTATAATAATAAGGTGTATAGTCTGCTAATGCTTCAACCAGTATAAAGGATTTTGTATGGCCAGTGGGTTATATTTGGCAGCAAGTGAACATTTTGTCCTCAAAAGTTTCATCACATCCTTTACACCACAGAGCATCTAGCTGCTAAATAAACTCTTATCTCACAACTTGACACTCTGCACTTTTAAAGCCACTTAGTGATCTTTTTATACTTACTAATTTGATATTATTACTGTTATTTTCAGATTTTTATTCTTCACTAACTGTCAAATGTTACATGCTTTCTTGTGTGGTTGTTGATGTCCTATGTGTTTTTTTCTTTTATGCTCTCTTTGCAAGACACATTTCCTCTGGGGTGATAAAGGTTGTCATTCATTCACTGAAAGTTTATGTTAGAGTATTTTCACACCAACCATATTTAGTACCAAAGAAGTTTTGGCCCAGGGTTTGGTACGTTACTATCTATGTGAATGCAACCACTGCACTTTGGTGCACACCAAATCAGCCGGTCCGAGACTTCCATGAAGGGGTGGTCTCGGTCGCTCCATCTCCCTACATTTGGTGCGGTTTCACTGGTGTGGAACAAAGTAGTCCGAACCGATCTACTTTTGATGCATTATGGGTATTGGAAGCACTGAATTATGGGTAAAGACCTTCATTATTTACTTCCTGTTAATCCCGTGGTTGAATCTTTTGCTTACTCAATTTGTCCTTTTGTTTATTCTGGTTGAGGATTACGATGATTTACGAGGGTCTAGAAGGTCGCTGATGCCGCCTCAAACACGATAAAAAAAACACATTTGAAGAAAAATGTAGAAGAGAGCGAAACGTAAACATTGGTTGTTTGTTGTAGGAAATGGCACCATGGTAGCCTCTTCTTTGCTCTCCTCCGTAGCAGGTTTGGTAACCAGTTATGTGCATATTGCGCCCTGCTGTCTCTTTTTTTTTCTTTTTTAATGTATTTTTTGGGGCATTTTGTGCCTTTATTGATAGGATAGAGACAGTGGATAGGCTTGTGAAAGGGGATGAGAGAGTAGGGGAAGACACTCTGCAAACTGGTCACAGGTGGGATTCGAACCTGGACCGGCAGAAGCAAGTACATGGGGTGCCTGGTTGCAAACCACTCAGCCAAATCAGCACCCCTGCCCCCTGTTGTTTTAAACTGACTAAATACACAATGATGTTGCAAGTCTGAATGCAAGCCAGCGGGGGAGGGGGAGGGGGGCGAACCGCACCGCAGCTCGGTTCGAAACAAGTGGGCCTAATGTGAAAGTGCCCTTAAATGAGTTTGATAAGGGCCAAAGTGACAATGTCAGAACATCAACAAAACTTATGGGGGGTTCTCTGGCTGCCTTTATCAAAAGTGGACCAAGGAGGGAACAGCAAACCAGTGACAGGGTCACAGGCGGCTAAGGCCAATTGATGAAAGACTGGCCCAAACCAACAGACAAGTGACTGTTGCTCAGATTGCTAAACCATGTTAATATTCTTTCTGATACAAAGGAGTCATGCAGTTTGTTGTGAAGAAGCAAAAAGTGGACCAATGCAGTGTTAAGCGGCTGGTTTTATTGTCCTACCGGACTGGTGTATATGGTATGCTGTAGTTCATTGATTCGCAACTGGTGTGTCGTGGACCCTTCTTCAGCCGACCTTTGCAACACCAAAAAGTGTTAGAAAAAATTGTGTTTTCATTTTGCATTGGACTGCCATCTATTCACAGTCTTTATCAGTTGGTGGTGCTAATTAAATGCTTACTAACACCTGTTTTAATCGGATGGTGTTAGTGGTATGTTCAGTAAGCAGGTAATTGGCTAAGTTTTGTTTTTAAGATTTATTTAAGCAACTTGTTGGGAGTAGGGCTTTTATTATTTCATGTTAAAAAGAAGACAGAAATTACTAAGTGACTTGTGTTGTGGCAGCCTCATCTTATTTAGTACTACTATTTTCATATTACTCATACTGAGCTGTTCATTATGTATCCACTGATTTGGTGCCACACAGCCATAGTTAAATTTTTACCCCTTAAACCGTGTATCCCTCAGATGCTTTTTTTGGTTTGAATTAAAATTCAGCTTCTTGAATGTAAAAGGGAATATTTCCCTCCCTAGTATCGTCACATGCAGGTAATTTTGGTTTCTAATGAAACTTTTTTGAGTTGCTGTGAAAATCTGTTCCATCTCAGATTTCAAGTGTAGCTTTTTTATCTAATACTTTTGAGAAGTTGAACATTTTCCTTGATTTGAGTTGCAACTTCAGTTTGGGGGGTGATGGTGGGTCCCAAAGCCAGTTTCGAAGAACTGCTGTAGCTTGTTTGCATTTTTTGATAACAGTTTCTTATAATCAAGGGCTGGAAAATCAATCAAGTTTCAGTTTAATAAAACAATTTGGACTTCTCAATCATTAGATTATTTTAGTAGATTTTGAAAAATACAGTCATTATTAAATGATTGAAAATAGCTTAATTTTTTTAAATGTTATCATTTTATTTATTATTATAGCTTTTTATGTATGTTTTGACTGATTTGTTGGTTCCTTGAATTTTAAAACAGTTTTAGTGTTCAAGTGACTGATGTTCCAGACATTCATGTGATCATATTTTATCAGAGGTATTGTTGTATTCATTATGGCGGGCCTTCTACTAATTGAAATAGTGATTTTGATTGTGCATTAATTGAGCATCCTACCACATTGTGTCAGTATTATAAATGTCAGTATTACTTAAACCATATATAAAATAAAATGCAATGATTGCTCATTCGGGCTTAGCATTTCACATTTTCATTACATTATATCACCTTGAGGTGAATGAGCATAATCTTCTTCATGGATTTGTCTTTTAAATAAATTTTTATTGAGCATTATGCCCATCATGTTCAGTGAAGTCATGAGGAATAAATAACATCACTTTACTGTCTTACCTTGTGTTTTTATGTACTGGTATATATTTAAAAACTTTACATTTTTTCCCCGTGTGGAAATGAAAACATTTTTGAACTGATGTTTTTGTCCTCTGGTTATTTTCCTCCACAGTCGAAAGGTGATGGCGGCACACAGAGAGCTGGAGAATCTGCGCCGCAACAGCAAAAGCTCACGAAGCTCAGCACGTTGAGGATTTGTTCCAGCATCACGCCAAAGAAGATCCACATGCACCACCGTTCACACATTCAAACATGTCTCTCTCAATCATTTTTTAATTTCCAGCACTGGCTTATGGCATGTTCTCTAATTTTGTAGTTCTTATGGTTCCTATGAAATGAAGCCAGATGTTATTGTCATTGATTTGAGCTTTATTGTGTAGTTTAAAGATCCTTGCATGTGCGGTTTTACCATTAAACAAGGGTTGGCAATTGCAGATGGCCCAGTGCTTTAAGGGCCTCAAGATAAGGTTGTTCTGAGCATCAAAAGTAAATTTAAATGTTTTAAATGAACTATTCACTGATGAAAAAGTGTTTTTTTTACATGTCAATAAGGGACCAAGTGTGAATAAAACAACACCCAAAAATTTTATAGATAAACGAAGCACTGGAGAGGACCCCGGCCCAAACAGCACGATTCAAGCCCCTTCAAACACCTCAAATAACTAGGGACTCTTCCATCCTGTCATCTTGTGAGACCAAACAGGACTAGTGTTAAAAAACATGGTGGATAATGCTACAAGTTAAAGCTAAATGATTTTAGCTTCCTGTGACATCCATTCATCCAAGTATGTCCTCCATTTCTTATGTTGACCTAAATTCATGCTTCACCTCTTCTCTTGCAGCCATGGCTTTTTGCCTGCTGCTTCAGCCAGCAACTGTATCTTCCTGATTGGCTGTCCTCAGTGCACACACATCAGGGTTTACAGTCCTAAAGTACTGAACATATATTTACAATCTCAAGTCAACACGGCCCTAAGATGGTAACATGACTCTTAGCACACCACTCAGCATAAGATAATAAGGCAAGATCATCTTTAGGACCACCAGAGTTCAGATTGGCACGAGATTTGGCTCAGATTCCCGCTTTTGACCAAAGTCAGCAAAGACCTAAGTATGTGGTTGTCCTAAAGATGATCTTTTCTGATTATGTTGTGCTGCGAGGTGTGTTAAGAGTCATTTTATCCTCTCAGAAAAGGATTTGAGACGCCCTAGCTCATGTGTTCACTTCATCATTTGCTTCCCTGATGTGTGAGGACAGCCGAGCACATTCTCTGTTTTGTCACATGGAAGAGAACAAAACAAATCAGGGAGCAAGCTGGCTGGGGCAGGAAGCAAACGCAGCCATGGCAACAAGAGTAAATGCACAGAACAAAGTTGAACTAACACCAGGGATGGTGAATCAAGTTGTTGATTTGCGACAAAACATAAGCATCTATATAGCTTAGGCTGTGGCATCTCATTTTCAAGAGGGTCCTCAAGTCTAATTGGTTGTAAAGATCATTAATATGGATGTATAATCAGTACCACCAGAGATAGAGAGATACACTGAATATTAAAATTACCACCTATAATGAATATAATCTAAAGAGGAATGATGTTGAGTGCATAAAGGTCACTTTGCTTTTGACTTGCCTTCTCTTAGCAGTGGTTCTCAAAGTGGGATCATGGATCCCACTTTGAGAACCATTAAAACACTTAATTACCTCTTTATAGAATGAGTACAAGCAATCAGTCTCAGTTTTAAAATGCCCGAGGCCTTCAAGTGACTACAAACTGATGTGGGCAACTTTACCAGTGCTGAACATGCCCTACTTTGATTTATTCTAATAATGACAGAGGGTGGAGGGAAATTAAGACTTTCTATCAGAATTATGAACATTTATCATCTCTGAAATCAAAACCATTCACACAAATGTTTTGTAGACAAATTTAGACAAGCTTCATTGTTTTTGTTTTACAAAGACAAGCATCATTGGCATTCAGAAGTGCCTCATGCACAGTATTCAAAATAAAATGTCACACCTAAAATAACTGGTATTCACACACAAGAACAAGAACATTGATCATCACTCATATTATTAAAAAGATAAATGCTGACATGGTCATGTGACATATGCTGAGATAACTGTTTGGCTGATAATGGGTTAATAGAGTAATTATCCTTAAATGCATAGACAGGAGGTGTGACAGTGGGCATCAGAGGACCACGTTTTAAAATATATATAACAAACAAACATTATTCTCTATACCTATCTTTTCTCCTCCCAAACTGAACATCTGGCAGTCGTTTCAGAGAGAACTCCTTAAATCCAAACAGCAGAGAGCAGGATGAAGACACAGCTGAGAGGAGTCTCCAATCAGAGCAACACACTCCACACAGCAAACAGCAAACGTGCCTGGCATGCAAATTAAAACCAAAACACAGGCTTGATAATTAAATTAAAAACTAAATGTCCCTGAAGGATTCTTTCTCAGTGTGGAGAAACATCCTGCTGCTCTTTCAGCGCCTGGACTTGACGTACACGGAGCTGTAGGCACTGTCCACTTTGGGGCAGAAGCGCTTAGTATGAGCTTTGGCTCCTGTTGCTCCACACAGAGGGCACACATACTGAAACAGGTACGGGCACACCACATTTCCAGCCTGGTCCTTCAGCCAGTGTGACCCGTAAATCAGCTCGGACTCCCCGTTGTGCTTGCAGAAGCTGCAGAACATGCGCTCGGCTGAGGGTGGGTTCGCATAGCGAGAGGACTTCTTGCGCTCCTTTGCCCCACGGCAGCCTGTCCCTTTTGGAAACACGTTAAAGTCCTGAGTGTCCGGTGCTTCAGCTCCAAGGGATCCCGAGGTGTACCTCAGCCTATCAAAGTGGCGCCTGTGCGCAGGAGAGCCCGTTGGTGCGGGAGAACAGGGGACACCTGTCGCTGGTTTTGCTCCGAGGGCTGCACTTTGGTGAGATGCGCCGATGCTCATTGACAGCAGCGCGTCGCACAGCGCTTCAGCCCCTGCAGCCGGATCTTTAGGGGGAGGCAGCGCGGCTTCAGAAGAGTTACTGCGTCCCAGGATCTCCTTCATTGTGTCCGAAAGTCCGATGTAGTCCTTCCATGGCTGGAAACCTTTGTTGTCCGACTCCATGAAGCACGGTAAGTCAAGAAAAAGTCCCAACACCATGCCGTTCATTCTAGATTGTTCTCCGTCTTGTGATCTGATTCCCCCTCTGAAAAGATCCAGCGTTTAATTTTCAAACCGACACAAACTAACAGAAACACGGCGCCGCGGTCCACCTCAAACGTCTGATTGGTAATTGAGTACAAGTGTTGAAGAAGGGCAGACGCCTCCTCGTGCCGACGACCAATCAAAGGAGGGCATGCCTTCCGCGTGCAGGTGAGTCTCCGCCTCATGACTGTACTTATCTTATGGAGTTTCATTTTTGCACTCTTCTGACGTCATGTGTTTATTTCAAGTTTCTATTCCTGACAGGGAGCATAAAAAGTAAACAGTGTGGTTTATGTTTCAATTTACGGAACACATGAAATTAAATACTGAAAGATATCAGTAGGAATATGTTTTACACACTGAGTCAGTTTTATGCAAGCTGTGTCTGACTAAATAAATAGATAATGAAAATAGTGTTTTAAAAAAACAAAGTACCATTGTGAAGCTTATCCCAATACATTTCTAAAAGTTATGAAATCTACTGCATGGTCCTTCATTACCGAGGATCTTTTTATTTTTACAAATGAAAACAAAGCTTTAAAAAGACAGGTAGATGTAAATAGACAGATATCAACTTGAATTCATTCATTACCTGGTCGCCAGTCAGTCACAGGGCCACATATACAGCTGCATGAAAAAGTATGTGAACCCTTTGGGATTACTTGGATTTCTGCTTAAATTAGTCATAAAATATGTTCTGATCTTCATCTAAGTCACATCACTTGACAAACACAATCTGCTTAAACTAATACCGCACAAAAAAAAATATAAGTATTCATGTTTCATTCGACACTATGTAAACAGTCACAGTGCAGGGTGGAAAAAGTCTGTGAACCTTTGGATTTAATAACTGGTTGACCTTCCTTTGGCAGCAATAACCTCTACCAAATGTTTCCCGTAGTTGTAGATCAGACCTGCACAACGGTCAGGAGGAATTTTGGACCATTCTTCTGTACGAAACTGTTTCAGTTCAGCAATATTCCTGGGATGTCTGGTGTAAATCACTCTTTTGAGGTAATGCCACAGCATCTAAATCGGGTTGAGGTCAGGAGTCTGACATGGCCACAAGCTGTGTTTTCTTCCGTTGAAGCCATTCAATTGTTTATTTACTTCTATGCTTTGGGTCGTTGTCCTGTTGCATCACCCATCCTCTGTTGTACTTCAGTTGGCGGACAGATGGTCTGAAGTTTTCCTTCAAAATGCCTCGATAAACTTTGGAATTCATTTTTCGTCGATAACAGCAATCTGTTATTGCTGGCCAGGCTCTGAGGCAGCAAAGCAGCCCCAAACCATAATGCTCCCTCCACCATATTTCACAGTTGGGACTTGGTTTTGACATTGGTGTGCTGTGCCTTTCTTTTCTCCACACAAAGTGTTGTGTGTTCCTACCAAACAACTCAATTTTGGTTTCATCTGTCCACAGAATATTTTGCCAGTAGTGCTGTGGAACATCAAGGTGCTCTTTTGCAAACCTCAAACGTGCAGCAATGTTTTAATGGTCAGCAATGGCTTCCTTGGTGGTGTCCTCCCATGAATTCCATTCTTGTGTAATGCTTTACGTATTGTAGATTTGTTAATAATGTTAGCTTGTGCCAGGGATTTCTGTAAGTCTTCAGCTGACACTCTAGGATTCTTCTTCACCTCATTGAGCATTCTGCGCTGTGCTCTCATAGTCATCTTTACAGGACGACCACACCTTGGCAGAGTAGCAACAGTGTTAAACTTTCTCCATTTGTAGACGATCTGTCTTCCTGTGAACACATGGATATCAAGGCTTTTAGAGATACTTTTGTAACCCTTTCCAGCTTCTTGTAATTCAACAATTCTTGATCGTAGATCTAATGAGAGCTCTTCTGTGCAAGGCATGGTTCACATCAGGCAATGCCTCTTGAGGATAGCAAACTCACAACTGGTGTGTGTGTTTTATAGGGTGGGGCAGCTTATACCAACACATCCTATCTAATCACATTGATTGGACCCCAGGTTGACTGACTCCTGGCTCCAATTAGCTCTTGGAGAAGTAATTAGCCTAGGGGTTCACATACTTTTTCCACCCTGCATTGAGGCTGTTTACATATTGCGTCACATAAAAACATGAAAATTTACATTTTTTGTGCTGTATTAGTTTAAGCAGACTGTTTTTGTCTAGTGATGTGACTTCGATGAAGATCAGAACATATTTTATGACCAATTTAAGCAGAAATCCAAGTAATCCCAAAGGGTTCACATACTTTTTCCTGCAACTGTAGAGACAAACAACCATTGAAGCTCAAATTGTGGCCTATGTGCAATTTAGAGTCACTGATTAACTAATGAGCATGCTTTTGGTCTGAGTGAGGAAGCCAGAGAGAGCCCATGCATGCACAGGAAGAAAATGCAAACTCCAGACACAGGGACATGGGACTGAACCAGCCACTGTTTGCTGTGTGGCACGTGCACTACCAGCTGCCCACACTGACTTACAAATATTATAAATAGGTACACAGATAGTTTGATGAATTCATATTTAGATTGATGATTTGATAGATTGATAGATGGATAGTTACTTACCTTCAACCTTTCAGAAACACAACAAACAATCAATGAAAGAAACTGCAAATTTTCTGCACAAACAGATTTCTTGGTTTTTATTTGTTTTCATTTGTTAAATAATGACAACAGAATTCTGTTGTAGGTACCACATGTGCTCCAGTGGTGAAGCTTGCAAGGGTTTATGCCCAATAGTACTGACTGTTGACATATCACTTACAGAAAAAAAAACCCTTGAAATGATCTTGGCTTTACATCGGTGAACCCAAATAGCAGACGTTTCCACTAAACAAAATGGTCGTGTGGAGGAAAAGTTCATTCCTTCATTCATTTTCTATACCCGGCTATCCCTTTCGGGGTTGCGGGGGGCTGGAGCCTATCCCAGCTATCATCGGGCGAGAGGCGGGGTACACCCTGAATCGGTGGAGGAAAAGTTATATGATGTAAATCAGGGTCCACACATAAGGACTGTCTAAACCTGAAGAGAATTTAGATCAGTCAGAGACCCCATACATGATTAAATCAGGCATTTAACAGTTTTGATCTTACTGAGTGTGGTGTGCTCTGATATTCTCAACATAGCACACCACACACACAATGATTCTGTCCCACCACTGATCTAGAATGTGGTCCTCCAAGCTGGAAATGCCTTATGATCAAAGGTGATGTAACAAAAACCTAAGAAGAAACATAGCAGCACCCTGCACACAACATGCAACATCATGCACACACACTTGGGTCTTGGGACTATTTTTGAAGGAAAAAAAATCCAAAAAATAAAAGTCTGAAAAATCCTGGACACTGCATGAACACGTGATGGTCCTCCATTTCTGAGGTCTACTGAATTTTATGTTTCAGGTCACTTGTTTTTATTTATGCCTGCTGTCTTCTTCCTCACTCAGCTCGCTTCATGATTGGCTACATTCTGTTCCACATCACAGTTCATGGAGTCATGACTCAGGAGTCTTCAGCTTTCTCCACACACATGATTTTTGGTGATAAACAAGTTTTAACATTTACAGTTGTCGGCTTCTACCCATTTCGGAGCTCATTATGGGGATGAATTCAGTCTCAACACACCTCAGACCACAGGATAATCTTATAGGATAATCTTATAAAACAGAAGATAATCTGGCGTGTGGGGTCCTTGGTCGTGAAGGGGAAAATCAAAAACTTACAGCGAGGCGTCTTTTTACTACTATGGCCCCTGCTTATGGAACAGCCCGCCTGTAGACCTGAGGGCTGCACCTAGTGTTAATGTCTTTAAAAACAAACTCAAAACCTACCCTTTTGTTCGAGCTTTTAGCTGAATTACTGAGTGTTTTTATTTATTCTACTTACAGCCCACTCTTTTATTTTATCTTATTTTATTTTTTTTCTTTTTATCGTTGCTGTCATTTTATTTTCTGGTTTTTCATTTTTTATTTTTTAACTTCATTTCAATTTATTTATTCTTATTTTCTTAAATTCTTTTTTAAATTATTTTACGATATATTTAATTTTACACATTTAAATTAACCTCCAGTGTTTTCTCATTTTCAAACCTTTAAGATGGCGTTTCCTCAGTACGTACTGGGTACATCAGTGTGCTTTATTATTGTCTTTTATTTATGATCCATTTTATCAACACTGTGTATGGATTGCAGCGTGGGTGGGTTCAAGGTCTGGGTGGAATGGGTTTGGGTCATAAATCCTTTATTTTTATTTATCTGTCTGCTTGTAAAACACTTTGTGCTACATTTTTTGTATGAAAAGTGCTCTATAAATAAAGTTTGATTGATTGATTGAAAATCGTTACAAAAACAGCCTGATAACTTTCTGCGTGTACCCAGCTTTAAAGATCTCCCTGTAATGTACTGTCGAGCCAACATAGTTTTTTTGAGGTATATTCTACAAGTGGATTGTCAGGCTTTTAGTACCGTCCAACCCCAGACATCCCCCCGACAGGAACCAAGCTCACAAGGTCTACTGGCAGTCATATTTACATGTGCCGCAGGCCTCTGTTAACCCCCCTTCCAAAAGCCTGAACTAACCCTTTAAGCTGTTACCCTGCTGGTTATGACCCAGATAATTTCTGGCAATTTTCAGGGTGGCCAGTGTGAACAGGGCTCATGAATATTAGTGCATTCAGATTGATATTGGGAGGCAGCCTGATTAATGTGACCAACCAGACATTTAGCAAAGGGACATCACATAACATCACCTAATGGTACAAAAAATCAAATGAATACAATAAAAACATCTTTATTCATTGATATGAAACAAGTTCATGTACAGGTAAGATTCAGACTCTGGTGCAGCTTTAAGTGAAAGCCGTTATAAAATCATTAAAATGACCAGTCCAAGTGAGGAGCCTGTGGTGTCTGGACCAGCCTCTCTGCTTTGGCATCCCACATCTCAGATTGATGAACAGCACCTCTGGATCTGGGAAAAATGAGAAAAAGGGCGAGATAAAAGCAGTAAAAACTGAGTCCAGACAAAATCCAGTTAGATTTGAAAAAAAAAAAACAATCCTCTTCCGAAAATGTAAATTAAAATTCAGAAATATATATATATATATATATATATATATATATATATATATATATATATATATATATATATATATATATATATATATAGAGAGAGAGAGAGAGAGAGAGAGAGAGAGATATAAAAGAAAATTGAAGTGAAGTAAGCCTTGGGTTTCTTGGAAAAACATACAGTCTGAATTTGATGCCTGTAACATGCTCCAATAACAGTCGGGACAGGGGCAAGAAAAGACAAAAAAACCTCTTTGGACCATTCCCTGAGAAGTCTAGAGATAATTGTGCATGGAAATACCAGCAACATTTAAGTCACATTAGTGAAAAATGACCAAAAGTCACCCATCATCATATTTTCCTTCCTGTAAATAACCTCTAAGTCATGTTTTGGCATATTTTTCTCCCATTAACACTGACCAAAAAGTCCTTATTTTGCATGACGCTTTTTTGTGAAAATCTGACCATATGGCAATATGCTGAAAAGCTGTTTCCAAATCATCTTTCTTTCCTGTTCTGATGCTTGGTTGAACTTAAGCAGACTGTGTGACCATGTCTACATACTTAAAGGAACACTACACCCAAACAACGATTTGGCCTCATTTTCTACTCACCCTCATGCTGAGCAACACTCTGGAGCACTTTTTTGATGTCTCAAATGCAGCCGGGGGTCCGGGGTGATTTTCGCTGTGAACATACTTCCATCTGACAAGGGACGACGGATCCCGAAGAAAAAGGTCCATAAATGTCCACAAAAACGTGCCTATTTTCCTTCATACTGCTCGTCCGCTGTAATCCAAGTGTCCTGAGCGGGTAACGTCCATAATTGATTTGAAACGAGGTCATTTAGTACATTTTTCGAGCCTAAACAATGCTATAGCGTACTTCCGCAGTGCACGTCTACGCGCACTCCCTGCACTACGTAGCCGTCTGGATTGGTCGCGGCTGTAGTGCAGGGAGACTATTGGCCCTTTTTCCGTTAGCCCTACTCTACCCGGCTCTACTCTACTGGCCTTGTGCTGCTTTTCCATTAGCCCCAGTCGCCTGCCCAACGGGGTGCAGTGTCGCAGTACACAGCTGAGCGGCACTGCGTTGACGTCATTTTGAGCGTGACACAACAATCTGTGGCTTTTTGTCACAAACCGAGTAAAAAGGAAAGCGTAAGAAGGCTGCAGATGGCAAGAAGAAATACCCCTTGAGAAGCACAGGAGAGTTTTGGAAGCTATACAACAGAATGAAGCCGAGGACGAGAGCAATCGAGCTGCAAAGAAAAGACGTATGAGGGTAAGCTAACGGTAGCTACCGCTAGCATGCTAGGTCGTTACACTCATGACTTATCGATGATTACACTGTCTGACGTCGTCTTTTAGTATCGACTCAGCTTACTACGAACCAGAGCAGTGTAGGTACTAAAACTAGCTTGTTTTAGGAGGTACCAGGTTAGTGGAAACGTGCTGCATATTGAGTAGGGCCGAGTAGAGTAGGGCCAAGGCGTGCTAGTGTAAAAGGGCCATTAGAGTCTGTTTGTCTGGGGTCCGTCTGTCTGTTATGTTGTTTGTTTGTGTGTTAGCAAGGTTACACAAAAACAACTGCATGCATTTAAATGAAAATTTGACCATTTATGTGGTTAGCTCCTAGAAAGAAGCCACTACATTTTGGTTGTAATTCATGTATTAATCTGGATGCAGAGAAAAAAACAAAATTTATAAAACATCCCATAAGATAACATTAGGCAATGTTTTAAAAAAATATATCTGACATCACTTGATGGATTTACTTTAAAATTTACAGGCTAATATGTATAATTTAACTCCGTCATCATAGTCAATTTCATCCAGATACAATCCAGATTGATGTCACAAAAAATATTAAAGTTTATAATGGCAAATCTCACTGATGTCTCCTCGGCTTCTGTGAAGGTTCTGCCCGCTTTACATCTTTATAGGAGTTGTAATTTATTTGCAAACGTGTTTCGATTCTATGTCACTACATTACCCAGTTTCCCTTGCCATGCCAGCGGAGGAGTTCTCCACATGGACAGATGTGTGGAGACTTGGTCGTCATATTGGAACATGTGGTGATCCAGAATTGTATCTTGGCGGAGGTCTGCATTTCTTAATGCTCATGTGACTAGATGATTAGTTATTTGCATTAATAAACTGGAAACAGGTGGCTACAGATGCAGGTTTGAGAGGATCTGTAAGCTTTTACATGATCTGACCTTAATTCTAAACAACATTCCAGCTCTTCTGGAATAGTGAAGTAAACTTGGCTTTTACTGAAAAGTATAAAGAAAAGTTTAAGACTGAGTACATTGATACTAAGACCTAAATATATACTTTAATACCAAAACTTATACTTGTACTTTTGCATACTTTTATCTTCTTTCAGCCACAAGGTAATACTACTTAGTACAGAAAATGTAAAGTCATTTTGCTTACATGTCATTTAGCAGAATTAAAATCTTTCTTCACATTTGCTAAATGCTCAGGATCATACTGTGCTGGAATTTAAAAGTTTACTGTAAATAATTAGTGTACTTAATTGCATTATCTTTATGTACCTTACATACACATAAACAGAGAATTAATTGATTTGACTCTATTGATCAAGTTCTAGTCCCTATCATAAGACTTTGCTAACCTTGCTAACGGTACACAGCGTCATCTGTTTCAACAAGAACACGTTTGTTTTAACCATATCAGGCCTGACAGCATTAGCGGTTTGGTTTTTAACCTCATCTATAAAAGTCCATTGTACATTGATCTGTGGATCTTTACATGCAGGCCTTTCTGATTTAGTAGGTACCTCAACTAAAACACAACATAGTTTGGCACATGGATAAAAAGCATGTGCCAGTTTGATGGCAACATGTTTGTTTAATACATTGCAGTCTAGTGTACATACAGTATGAATTAACTTTAAGAATACTTAGCCTGTTCAGCCCCAGCCCCCTTTCTTAAGCCTTCTGCTTGAAAATGACATACTCATAAAGAAAACAGTGAATCTCTGCAACCACAAGGTCTATTTGGATAATTTTGGTGTCATAATAAAAGTAACACTTGAGAGGTTTGTCCAGATGTGGAATTATCAGTATATGTGTTAGTAAATGAAGAAAGAATTAAGAATAATTTGAAAATTTCATCCTGGCCTAAAAAACAACATGTTTTTATTGTGAATATCTCCTTTGAATGATGCAATTGCAGCTTTAGAACTCTGTGAATGAAGGCAAAATATGTGAACATTACTTCTGCCAATCAGAGTCGGACAAAGCGTTGCAGAGCAAAGTGTGGGCAGGCAGAATCCTGGCACACTTTGGCAACGTGTAGCTGAAAATTTCCTATTTAATTTAATGTGCTACATGACTATATTTCTCCACGTTTCTTATATTTTTTGTTGAAGAACATGCAGCATCCCCAAAATCTTGTACTTTGGGGCTGAACAGGTTGAAGTATTTTTCAAGTTTATAAATAAATGCTACAAGTGTATGCTAAGCATACATACAATTATACTTAAATGTAAGCTTCATAAAAAGTTCATAAAAGTATACCTCATTTATACTTCAATTAACTAAAATGTGGACTAGAAGTAATTACCTTGTACACTAGCAGTATACAGATAAGTGTATTTGTTGTACACTTGAAGGTGTACTTTATAATCTTAAAATAGCCTCAAAGTATACTAGAGGTATAGAAAAACAAAGTTTCATTTTGTTGGAAGTATGAAATTAGTATACTTCTTAGTACACTTCAAGTACATTCTTCACAGTATACATGCTATATTTAGACTTAAGCATACTTAATAAAATGAACTGTTAGTCTACTACTTTTTGCTGAGGACAGATATCACCTAACAGGATATAGAAAACACTCTTATTATTTCCTCTCTTTAAGCGTGCCTCTGTTTCTTATCAGAGCAGATTTGACTGACCTGCTGTTGTATGGCAGATTGAGGGCAGAGTAGAGCTCAGGAGTGCTCGGGCTCCGCACTGCGACTGCTCCCTTGTTTATTCCCGCGGGCCCGGACTCAGAAGAGCAGGGGGAAAGTGGAAGACAACCTGAAACACTGGTGGGGCCCAAACCTGAGAAATCTGCTGTCATGTGAAAACCATGGATTTGAGTTTAGTCTTTCCTTTTTTTTAACCACAACAAGCACGCAGTGTTTGTGTACATCTGCATGCTCACCCAGAGATGACCGTCTCCGGCTGCGGCTTTGCCCTCTTTTGAAGACAGGCGAGTCACACAGATACTGCTGCTTCAGGAGGGAGGCCTTCTGATTCTCAAAATCCAGTCTCTGCATACATGACAACAAAAAGGGGGAAAGACTGTGAGTACTAGTGCAGTTAATTTGATGAGAATTTATTAAGGAGGAAATACCTTTCAATCAACTAACTTTTATTGCTTCTATCTTGCTGACAGTGATGGACCGTGTTTCAAATCACAAAATGATAGAACTTTTAAATCCACATGGACATGGAAAGCAGTTTTCACCAGTCTCTTGACTTAGTAATCAAGTGAGTGCAAAGTCATGAATTTTATGATCTTGATTCATAGACTCAGTTCAGTTAGAGCTGCGGTGCTATGCCAGTTTTACGCGGTCCCTGACCTTTTCTCCTGGAGCTTCTCAAATTCATGCTCTCCACAAACAGTTTAGCTGTGATTGTGTTCTATAACAAAGAAAACAATAAATGGAGCTACACTCGTTTACTCCTTGGTCAGTGGATTAGATATGCCTGTTCGACTGCTTGGTAATGGAAATAGCTAACCAGCTGATCATATGGCAGCAACTCGGTTTAGGCATGGAGACCAGTATTTCTCAATCAGGGTCCATGGACTCCTAGTGGTCCATGGTGGAGTTGCAAGAGTTCCTTAAAAATGAAATATATTTACAAAGAAAGATCCTATAACATTTTTAAAAACATGATTACTTCAATCAAATGTGACTGAGACCTTTATCTGCCTAAACTACAGAGGGTAACAGATTTTTTTTCTGTAATTGCATCTGTTTCACATGTATAATTTATTTATTTGAAGTTGTTGTGGGAAAACTCTTTAACTTTATGCAAGAGAATGATAAGAACAATAATGCAAAGAAGAAGAAACAGTAGAAGAAAATATGAGATCTAGAAAAGGCAACAGCAAACTAAAATAACCATTTTTTACAGAGACAAATGTGATGAGGACAGATTTATGATCTGGGCATCCATGTGTTTGTCGCTGATAAAAAAAAATCTTGTTTTTATTTCCTTTGTATCTGACTGTATGGATTCATCTCTGGATGGACAAAGGAATTCATTTGAAGCTCTCAAAGCCTCAGGAATTTTATTTTGATACTTGAGGAGGTTGGGATAAGGTAAAATGTTTTCTCTATTATGTGCAGTGCAAAAATATTAAAAAGTAACTCTCAAACCCAGCTGTTAATTTAAAGAAGCACCTTTGCTCCCCCGCTCTAAATCCTTCTTCACCTCATGACTGAGTCTGATGGCAGCATCAGTGAAGGACTGTCTCTCCCGCTCAAAAGTTTTCCTCTGATGGTTGAACTCCGCCCAGTGTAGCTGAAGACGCTCCCACTCCTCCAGGAAGTACGAATCAGCCAATTCAGAGGGGACAGGCGCAGCAAGGCTGTCCTGAAGATCAAGGAGGTACAAGTTTCGTATTCATCATCAGTGCTCAACTTTCTTAAGTCAGACAACAGCTCCTTGTCAGCCTTTTCCCCTCTGTTATGACCACATGTAGGCAGGTATTTCTGACAATGAAGTTTATTTCTCTTCAGTTTTCAAATAACTGTGTGCATTAGATTTTTAAAAATGCATAGACAAACTGTTAAAGGTGCAGCGTGTAGAAATTGGCGTTTAAGCGACATCTAGCATTCAGATTTTGGAATGAGCCTGTCTGTTAGTAACACATCACCTCACTAATGCCCCAGTCACACGTTCCCGTTTCTCATGGCGATTGTGCACGATTGTCATAATCCTGATGAAACGTCCTGTGGTCGTGGTGCATGCGCTACTTGGTCTGGATTAGCGTTGTACAGTTGTGGATGAAAATGGAGGAACGTAGAAGAGTCCCGACAGTTTTGAACTGTTTAAAACTGTTGTGGAGAATCGCTGCTCTCAGTCTAGCGGGGCGGAAGCCTAATGCAGTCCTAATGCGAACAGTATTAGCATGGCATTTACGGAGCTCAGTTGTGCTGATCATGGCTCAATCCTGAAAGCTTTATAGGGACGACTGACAAGGATGTATCCGTTTGTGCCCCGACTGTGTCCTGTTCAAGACAGCGCAAGCGAAGGGGCTCAGTCGGGGCTTACGTGACGCAAACTGAGCTTGAGCGGGTCTGTTAGCGGGATGGAAATTCATGCAATCCTTATCATATCGTTGTATTAACCTAACTGGAGCGGGACAAACGCCCCCCGAAGCGCTGTAGAAGCACTACTGATGGTGTATTTATGGGGTGTGTCCAGGGGTGAGAGAGTCATTTCATCCCAAATCACAGCGATCACACCAGCCTCCTCAATCGTGTACAGTCGAGCACAATCGCTATGAGAAACGGGAATAAGCGACGAGAGTTGGTGAAGACCAAAAAGGATGGTGAACAGGGCATCATTTACAGCAGTTACCAGGTGAGGGTTTGTTCATTCATATTTGTAATTTTTATTTTGACAGATTATAGGTCAGTTAAGATGATGATTATTGGTTTTGTAAACTTTTGTAGGCTTTTATTCAAAAACTGTGCTTTTCTCTTTGTCCCCAAAACCCATCCGTAGACAACATGGTGGATCGTTATGTCAGGCTCCTAATAGGGGAGACTCACGGTACATAACTATTAAAAGCTTTTTCGAACTTAATAAAAAGAAAACCAAAGTTTTATGAGGATGATTGTACACCTATTTCGACAGACTTTACATACAAAAAGAAACATTATGCCCCCTTTTGTTCAGCGAAATGCTGCTAACTTCCACACACTACACCTTTATAGGTTGTTTATATGCCATGATATCTTTGACATGCATCATTTTTGCTATTCCATGCAAAAAGCTGCACATTTTCAAACAACTCACAAACTCACACACCTGGAGGAGCTGCTGTTGTTGTCTTACGAGCTGCTGACTCTCCTTCAGTTCTCCCTCGAGCTGAGCCAGGAGCTTCTCTTGGACTGAACCAACACCAGAGTGGTCTACAAAGGCAAGAAACACACCTATTATGTTTTTTATTGGATCATTTTGTGACTGGGGGTGGATCCGAATAGTCCTTCCTAAGTCCTTTCCTATCCACTTTACCTTTACCCCGATAAAAAACGTCCGAGGGTCAAGGGAAGGAGGGAAAAAGACGAGAGGAAAGGAGAACTGTGGTAAAAGAGGAATTCGACTGCACTTTCACTTTGATGTCATGTTTATGTGACAACAATTATTTGTGACATAGGTAAGCCACGACGAACTACAATGTTCCGAAAATGAACTACAAGAAGTGCATTTGTCCTCTGCCTTATCTCACAGGGTCGTCTCATTTCTTCACCGGCTAACTTTAACAATCCCTGATCAGAGGATTTACCAGTGATGGTGTTTTGTCTTTGGTCATACAGTGTGTGTTTCCTGCTCATAGCTGTGAGGTTCGTGAGAGCATCTATAAATGTGGACATCTTTTGGCAGACACTGACGATCTGAAGCCTGATATACATCAGACTGTCAGAAGCACTATTCCCCCTGTTTCATTCACATATATCATGAACATTGTTTGAATTTATTATATTTGAAGTATTGTAAAAGTCCTCATTTGTCCTTCTTTTATTGATTGTTTTTTAATGAATGTTATTAGGCCTCATCGTTCTGTCCCTTCTCCATCGTAAGTTTCCGAAAATCTTTGGCAGTAGCCGTATTTATACACGTCACGTGCCAGGAGGCATTATGGGGCATTCCTCTCCTTTCCTTTTGAAAAGGATGGTCCAGTGTTTCCTAAGCTAAAGGTGATATTAAAAGGAAGCAACGACCCTCCTTTCCTTTACTTGTGAAGAATTTGAACAGCACTTATCATGGCGGACACTTAAATGCTTCTGGGTCATTTCTTCAGTTAGGTAGGTTCCCTATCAAAAAAGGACTATTCGGATGCACCCTAGATCTTTTTGCCTGGATGCTAACCTTCTGGGAGGATGTCCCACAGTCTCTTTTGAACCTGCCGCCAGCCCTGAACCACGCCTCCTGTCACATGATCCCCCAGTGTGGCCTCGGCCTGATCCAGCCTGGAGTCTGCTTCAGTATGAAAGTCATCCTGACTGCCTACCACTACCAACAGGGTCTGTGGAGAGGTTAGCATATGGTCATACATACTTCTTATTTTATTATTAACATTCATATGTATTCACACATATTTTCAGTTACTTTTGCTTTAAATTTTTTTTCAACGCACATACAAAAGAGAAAGAATGTGCAAGAAATATATAAGCTTAACATCGAATCATTAACCCTTTAAAGCTTGAAAAAAGAAATTATAGCCAGAAAATAATACGTTTTGGAAATGTTTTTCTTCCACTTTCTACTGAAAATAAACTAAATTTCCATAAAATTTAACATATAATTTTTTTTCTTATTTGATTAATTAGGTGTTATTGGCAACTGAGAATCCACTTGAGGACACTTTTATAATTTATCTGATTGTATTCAGATGTTTTTTTAGTAATTTGTTGATCATATTGATTAGATAGAGGTATCATCAAAGCATGTATCAACAGGCATACAATGACAATTGACAATTCAACAAAACTAAGAGGCATTCATTTCTGACATAGCTCTGCACAAATCACAAATACACCCGAGCAGTTCTCCAAAGACAGCACTAACAGTGTTTCCAGTGTTTCACATTGGTAAATTTAAGTATTGACTCATGGGAGCCCATGTTGTTCTGAAAATGTCCATCTTGAGATGAAAATGTGCTGGTCTCTTCTTCATTGCATCTACGTTTTTCACTCTCTCATACCACTGAGGTGTAGCAGGAGGAAGCGGTTTTAACCATGATAGAGTAATAATCTTTCTGGTTATTAGTAAAAGGACTAGTAACAGATACAGCCTTCTGTTTTCCAGTCCTCCTTTTGGGAGTGCTCCAGTAACAACAACTTTGGGGTCAGGGGTAGATCAGCGTTCAATATAGAGAACAATTCTTTTTGAATTACCTCCCAAAAATGTTTCAAGTTTGACAAATTGCAAAATATGTGTTACTGCATGCAGAGTCAAAAAATGGTGTCTATCTGCTTGTCATGGACTTGGGAGAGAAGACATAAACAAAACAACAAATGTTAGCATATTCCTTTGACTGTAAGTGGAGCAGCTTGTCCCCAGCTTTACACTTACTACAACTCAGGTTGCTAGAAAACCGCTTATGAATTCAAATGTTAATCTTAAAGCAGATGGGCAGGAGACCACACCTGGTGCCGCTTCTGTCAGCTAAAAACCAGAAATGGGGCCTCAATTCATGCTGGGGCTATGAAATGACCGAGCCTTCAATCTTACAGTTGTAATGTTAAAGGGGAATTGATAACCTTAGAGAAGAAGTCAGTAATGGGAGTTAGAAATGAAAGTTATTATTGATGATACATGCTGCAAAGATGAGTGTGGAGAGGGGCATACAGTAACCAGTAGTCCAATTTGGCAGGAATTAAATAAGAAATTAGAAAATGAAGAAATTAAGGATGAGATATTTCAAAACTCCCTCTTTGACTTTAAAATGTAATAGCAGTAATACATTTTTACAGGCTTTTAACTGAGATAAAAGTCTGACTTTGTCTGTTTGGTTACAAAAACTTAAGGTCAGACAAATTGTTTAGCAATAACAGAAACTAGAAAAGCACTCAGAGAGCACAGACCTCCGCCAGCGTCTTCACCCATATTGTGATTTTCACCATAAATGTTAGTCCTACTTTTATTCCATCTAAATATTAGATTCCTTGACCATGAAGACATACCGTTAGCAATTGGATTCATAATGATATCTATTTTATGTCAGTAGTTATTCACAAAAATCACGTTTTTCATCATGGCGGATCCAGACGGTGATCCGGATCACTCCCAAAATCTAATCATTTGTTCCTTGCCCAATCTAGACATTCCCTGGAAATTTCAAAGAAATCCATCCATAACTTTTGAGTTATGTTGTTAACAGAGAAACAAACTAACTAAGTAGCAACAAAACAAAAAAAAAACAAACAGAAGCTGGCAAAAACATAACCTCCCTGCGGAGGTAATAACAGAAGCCCCTCCCTTCACTTCTGTATGTAGAAAATGATGTTCCACCTCCAAAAAAAGTAATGTTGAAGAAGGAAATTAAGAGCCATATAAAGAATTGTCACAGTGAAATTGAGATGTAATGAAGATGAAAATCCAAACGTGCTTATGTAGCTCATATATCTCTTTGAAAAATTGCGTAACATATTCCATTTGAAAAAAATAGCTGGAGCTCACTTGTTTTTTGTTTTTTTTAAATTGACCTTGTTTTATCGACCTGGGGCTTATTTCAGTCACAAAGTCTGACAGCACTGCTTGGTTCAGTGGGTATTTGTCTTTTTTAAAAGTATGCAACAATTACTTTCTAGGGTAAGTAATTACATTAATGAAGAAGTATTTCTGTGAGTAACTCCATTCTTTTTTGGAAAACTAACTAGTAACTTTAAGTACTTTTTAATCATAATTTGCTCAACAGATCATCTCTAACAATCAAAATCTCTTGAACATCCTCTGAAGTCTTTTTATTTTACCCACTTGCTCCATGTCGACTCTTAGTGAGTGTAGTAAAGTAGTGAGGCTGTGGCGCAGCTTCATGGCCTCCCTCAGCTCTGCTTCTCTGCGCTCCAGCATCAGACGCAGCGCTGTCTCTTCTTGTCTAAGAGTCAGAGAAATAAGATGATAACCTGGGAGAAATATTCAGAAAGTACCAGTTAAAGAGTCTTACTTTGCTGTTGACCTTGGTGCTTTCATTAGCTCCACTCTTTTGCCTCGCCTTACAGATGGAAGGTTCAACACCTCTATGGCTGGATACACATACAACAAAAGAAAGTAAATAAAAAATGGTTTAAGTTAAAGGTGTAGTCAGCAATCTTCTAATCTTCTAATCTAATGCACTATTTGTCAAAATCTCCATATTTCTCCTCTCCATCCACAAGATGTCACCACTGACAGTATGTTGAAAGAAAAAGTCCAGTTTCAATACACAGCCTTGGCTCTGAATTTCAGCAGGTAAATACTGTGACTCGGGTCGAGTTACCAAAACAGGGTACACACCCCCACATCCAGGGGGCCATCATACTCATGCGTAGATCAGACAGAGGGGGAGGGGGAGTAGTAGGTTGCGTAACGTGCGCAGTTAGCGTAAGAGAGAGATATGATAGGTGCAGTAGCAATGGCTGAAAAACAGCCCAAAAGAGAAAGGTCAGAGGAGCAGAAAGTGAAAAAAAGGGCTATGACCACGAAAGAGCGAAGACCCGGGTCCGACGGTGGAGGGAACTCTGCAAATTGAAAGACCTGAAAACGGATGCGGATGCCGCCGTCTTTCTGCTGGATAGGCAAGCAACATTAGCTTTGTGGTGCTTCACATAACAGTAAAAGCCGTCGGGAATTCATCTTATTGTCTAATCTACCAAAATGTACTGTTGTTGTGACGTTATCAATAATAGCAGTCCATAATAGCAGTCCTGGGGTGTTGGTTTGGTGGAGTGGTTAGCAACCAGGCACCCCACGTATTTGCTTCTGCCAGTCCAGGTTTGAATCCTGCCTGTGACCAATTTGCAGAGAGTCTTCCCCTACTCTCTCGCCCCTTTCACAAGCCTATCAACTGTCTCTCTCCTATCAATTAAGGCACTAAATGCCCCCAAAAAAACACATTTAAAAAAAGAAAATAATGGCAGTCCAGTTGTGGCTACTATTGTCTGACGAGTTAGGGTTACCTTAGCTACGTTGGTCAGCTACGCAGTTTCTACGGGTTGTTTCATGACGATGCACGTCCATCAGCTTTCGGGAGTGGAGCCAGGGGTGAGGCGGGACTTAATTCATTTATAAACAACTTCTCTACTTGTTTTCTCCCACATCGCTGACTACACCTTTAATACCTCTGTGTTAAATACTTTAAGACTTCAGCTCACATGGTCCTCGGTCTCTGTGTCTGTCCGGCAGCTGTGATAGTCTCTCCTTCAGCCTGTTACTGTGCTGCTCTCGTCGTCTCAGCTCAGCCTCGTGCTGGTTACACCGCAGCTGCAGACGTGAGCACTGAGGAGGAAGGGATGATAATCAAAAGCAAGAATGAAGTTTAGGGTTTGCGAGGCTACAATCTCTGCACTTACTTTGGAGCGTTCATATTTCAGCATCTCCTGAAGTCTGGCAACATGCTCGTCCATCTCTTTTAACTGCTCCTGCAAAAAAAGTTGTGTGTCATAGTCAGAATCAAAAGCCTGTTTTCTTTATGACTCCATTTTTGTCCACATTTGCGTGCAGATAAATTAAATTGTTGATTGGTGACCTCTAGAAAACATTTTGTTGGAGGTTAATTCAGAAAAAATATTGAACATAAACACTGGAGTCATTTTCTGTACATTTGCTTTTACTGCTACTGAGAGCTAAAGCAGCATTGCTAAGATGATTCTTGCCATAGCTGAGCAGAAGCCTAAACTCATCCACATACCAACCTTTCTTAAAGGGATAAGCCAATATTTATTTTTTGTCTTTGTGTCTTGACTCACGTCGGAGACCATGACAAGCAGATAAACACCATTCTTTCAACTTTGCGTGCAGTAATAAGGAAGAGAGGGGCAGAGCTACCCCACTGCTAATTAGCTTAGCTCAAACACTGGGAGTAAATGGGTAGAGTTAGCCTGCTACTGCCTACAGTCATCAAATAGTAGCTGTAAATGGTTTCATGTGCTTGTTGTGACTCAGTTTTCCCTGTGTTATGTTTTAGACTTTTTAGACTAACATTAACACCTTATATAATGTAGAAATTAATATGAATCAAAAACATGTTGGTAATAAATAAAAGGAGGAAATAACACTGTATATTCAAGTGAATCCGATCATCAGCAGGGTCTCAATTATGAACCTCAGTGGTTGTCTGGGCAGTGTTTTCCAAAGTGTCAGGGGGCCTGAGAGGAGTCCAGAGTAGGCCTGCATGAAATGTTCCACTTTCATAAATTCTGCTATTAAAGGTACAAATGTTAATATTTTTCCTACATATACACAATATAATTTTCTGTGGGTAAATGGGGAAAAGATGAGGAAGGTCTGCAACCACTGCTATTGTTTTTGTGAATTGGTAATAAAACGAAACTCCATGGCCACAGTCTTTTATTTGCTAATTGATGCAGGCTGTATTGGTTATTATTATATTTAAGCGAATCAAAAACTAAGAATAAAAGTCTTACAGTTTATGATCATTATGAATCGGAACCTTCTGAGGCAGTTTTTGTTTCCTTGCTTGATTTTAACTGATACAGACACAAGTGTTCACAGAAATCTTTAAGACATTTGAGACATGACAAACACGCGATTTTTAAAAAAGAATATTTCTTGGGATTTTGTTTTATTGATAGGAGGGAGTGAGACAGTGGGTTTGTGAAGGAGGGCAAGAAAAAGCAGGGGAGGACCACTCCGCTAAACCAGCACCACTATTTAAGAAGTTTTAAAAGATTTTTATATCTTGAAGTCTTGACAGACACAATGTAGGAAAGTTGTTTGACAGATCCATAAATTAGGTTGTCAAAGAGTTTTATATTTCACTGTTAATTGTAAAAAAAAAAAAGAAACATTTACAAGTATAATATTATTCCTTGAAACCTTATTTTTGTGGGGTTATGTGGAGTCGTGTGGGTGTTCAATAGCCATCATGCTTATAAAGAGGAGGCTAACTCTTTCTCACTTGAAAACTCCCCTGAGCAGATATCATGGTGAGCAGTAGGTAGTATTATCAGATGATGTGTTAATGCCAAAGACAGTGGTGTTATTCATTTAATTATTTCAGAGGGATGACCAGCTTTGTGCACAGAGCCACAGACACACAGTTTGATCAGTGAAGTGCTTTATCTGTCTCGTCCTCACACCTTAAAGTTCAGACTGTAACACAAAGTTGCATCTGACTCAATACTGTATGATTGTATATACTCTGTAAATCTACACTGCTGCATTTTCTTGTAGCTTACATTCCTTTTTTCATCAAATGCTTTGGCAATATTGTTCTACAGATGAGGAAGATAATCAATTCTCCATGAAAGTTTTAAAATAGTAAATCTTAATTTGCTCTTACAGATTACGATGTGCAGGAATCTGTTCTTTATTGTAAAAACATATGATTAACTGAGTTTCAGTTTACATATTGCATTATACTTTATATTATTACCTCCACCAAGGAGGTGATGCTTTGGTCAGCGTATGTTTGTTAGTTTGTTAGCAAAATTATGCAAAACTACTTGACAGATTTTGCTGAAGTTTTCAGGAGATGTTAGTAATGACATCTTAAAAATGAACTATCGTATTTGCTCAATAACTGTCAAACTAATAATGATATCTACATGATTCTGAGTGTGTGGGTTTCAGGTTCAATGAATCATATTATGATGGTAATTTTATCATGGAACTATCGATTATAGACGTAACATGTGAGCTACCTTGGTGGCGGTTTGTGCTCTCAGAGTGCTTTTAGTTAACCTGTTCAGCCCCTTTTGTAAGCCTTCTGCTCAAAAATGACACACTTATGAGGAAAAGTGAAAAACTTGTACAGATGTGTAATTTTCAGTATATGTGTTACTGGCACAGAGTAATGGCCCTTTTCCACTAGCACGCCATGGCCCTACTCGATTTGCAGCGTGTTAAACTTTCCACTAGCCTGGTACCTCCTAAAACAAGCTAGTTTCAGTACCTACTCCGCTCTGGTTTCAAGCGAGCTGAGTCGATACTGAAAGATGACGTCACCGACTGCCGGCTACTGATTGGTCAGACAATGTCATCATCGATGAGTCATGAGCGTGACGACCTAGAATGCTCGTGGTAGCTACCATTAAGTTTACCCTCATACGTCTTTTCTTTGCAGCTCGATTGCTCTTGTCCTCGGCTTCATTCTGTTGTATAGCTTCCAAAACTCTCCTGTACTTCTCAAGGGGTATTTCTTGAGCAGCACAAGGTGAGTAGGATAGAGCCAGGTAGAGTCGAGTAGAGTAGAGTAGGGATAATGGAAAAGGGCCTTAAATGAATATAGAAGTCAGTATAATTTAAACATTTCATCCTTGCCTATACAAAATATTTTTATTGTGAATATCTCTTGGAAATGCTGCTGGAGTGGCTGTAAAACTCGAAATAATGAACAATAAAATATGTTTACATCATCTCTACATAGATTATTATATAAAGTGATGCAGAGCAAAATTAGAAAGGTTTTATAACTATATTGTCAGCTGAGAATTTTGAAAAACACATCACGTTTTCTGACATTTTTGTTGAAGAGTGTGCAAGCATTTCCAGAATTGGATACTTAAGGGCTGAAAAGGTTGATATTTATCTTGGACCTTAAAGGGACTGTGAGGAGAATCTGTTCCGCCGACATTAAGACTAGGCTACCCATGAGCACGCGTGTCGACTGTCGTAATGCTGCGTTCCAGTAACCTCGCAACTGGGAGTGACATTGACTTATCGCCGTTCCAGTTGAAGTTGGAAAAAAACATGCAGAGCTACCAGGCTATTGTTAGCTGTTGTTAGCATGCCCTGTGTTGTTGTATGAAGAATATGATCTCACTATGGCAGCATTTTTATAAGTATAAGTCTAACAATACTATGTATACAGCTGATCTAGAGCGACACACCCCAGTCAGAAGTGCAAATAAATTGATTATTACAGGAGCTAAATAACTGTTCACACTGGGGGCATCCATATTCGATTGTCAACTCGGGGGTAGCGAGGTATCACCGAGTTCCCAGTAGGAAATTCTGACTTCGGGGGACGTTCCAGTTTTAGTTTCCAACTCGGAACTTGGAAATTCCTACTTAAGACTACAGCTTGAGCGCACCGCAAGCCAAAGCGTGTGTTTGTTGTGACGCTAATGAATGCAGCTCGGACCATCCTCAGAACTCTGCATTGCTTTACAACTTCTTTTTTCAACAACTTACAAGATGCAAAGCAACAAGGTAATGTATCTCTTTCTAGTTACGTAGCGGTAGTTTTTGATGCGTGACAACAAGCAGTTTTGGGAAAACTTAGTATTGTAGTTTTGTAGCCGGCTATATATCACTACTTACAGCCCGGTGCTCTAAGACGTGTCCGAATAATATAAATGTGCTCTAGTTTTAATTGTCTTGTTCCCGAAGTTGAGTATCCAGGCCAGTCCAGCTCTGTCCGACCCGACTGAAAGGCTAAGGAATAGCATTTATAGATAACCTATTTAGATGCAATAAAACTCATTGATAAGTGTGTATTTCGATCAGGCGATATCTAAAAGTGAGACTTTTTGTAATTACTTAGAAACTCCTCACAGTCCCTTTAAACTCACTTGAGCTTTTCGAAATCACTTCAAACTGGTTTCATCAGGTACACCCTCAGCCGTCCATTATCTCCTTAACTGGTCGCCAGTCAATCACAGGGCCACATACAGAGATAGACAACCATTCACTCCCACACTGATACCTACAGGTGATTCAGAGTCACCAATCAACCTAAGGAGCATGTGTTTAGTCTGTGGGGGGAACCCAGGGTGCCTGGAGAGACGAGGAGATGGGGGGAACATGCTGACTGACTTGAGAATCAAACCAGCAACCTTCTTGAGGTGAGGCATGCAAAATACTTGCCATGTCACGGTGCCGCCCCTCAGATAGACCTGATTAATGTTTTCAGTTTTGTGACTCCTGTGTTGTGAGTTAAGCTTCTGCCTCCTGTGGTTATGATTCAGCATCCCAAGCGCATCAGAGAGCTAAATGTGTTTCAGAGGATGATATCAAATTTTGAGTTTTGTGCCCAGTCCTTGAGGATGATTTAAGGTTTTGTCAAAATAGAGTTCAATTTAGTGAATGTTTCAAGGTCACTGACTATTTGGGAAAAACTGTAACTCATGAAAAATGTGTAAGGAGATCCACACACCAGAAAACAGCTCCCTTGAAATTTTTTATTTTCAAACAGTGACGTTTCGAGCAAAAGCGCTCTTCCTCAGACTTTACAGGGTGGTCATGAGTAGCCGTTTAAATCAAGGTAGGTACACACGTGATCCAACTCAGCTGGAATTCACTGACAATCATGAACAATCAACAGGAACCCCCTCAAAGGGAGGGAAGACAGCCGTGTTTTAAATTGGCACACACACACCGTGAATTAGAGTTGGGCAAAAAATCGATTAAATCGATTCAAATTATTTTCTGCAGAAGATTTAAAAAATTTAAAATCTAGATTTTTTTCTCTTGTATTTGTTATTCAAGTAGATTAAATATTGATCAGAGAGTTTCTTGCTCATACTGTAAAAATACCTCAGCCTTTTAGTGTTTATGTAGACAAACCTGCCTACGTTTATGTTACATAATCAACCTTTTATGACCCAGACTTTGACTCTAAGAGGGAAACATTTAGACAACATATTGATCAGAGAGTTTCTTGCTCATACTGTAAAAATACCTCAGCCTTTTAGTGTTTATGTAGACGCCCCAGCCCTACCGTGAATACACATACCCATAGCCTATAATGATGTATCCCCATACTCAAGCTACATTCAATACACCCATATATACAAATGTTATACATAAACAAATATATATATACACGTATACACATACACCTACTCATACACAAGCACTTCACCCATGCACATATATACATATACTTATGCACATATATACTTTGTGCTTGGAATCTTTTGGATCCCTACATAGGATGTGCATGCCCACCCCGTTTATTTTTAAAAACTGTAACTCACCCTGACCGAGCAGGCTTCCTCTCTGTGGTCCTCCTTCTTAGTCCACCAGGGGGCGCCATCAGTGAGCTCATTCAGAGGGCTGGAGTGAGGGCTCCAGAGCTGAGGGGCGTCTGAAAAGATAAATAAGGATGATGAGATAAAGTGATATGGTAACAGGGATGTGTATACATAAACAAATATTGAATACCTGAATACTCAGGTCTCCTCTCCACCTTCTGGACAAACTTACGCCATGCACATATATACATATACTTATGCACATATATACCTTTCAGCTGAACTGAAAACAAACCCAAACACTGAGAATGATAAACATCACCACAGAGCAAATGTAGCTGGTATCTTACCTGATCAGGAAAACTTCCCTGAGCAGAGTCTGCCTCTATTTTCCACAGGTGAGGCCACTTCTGCTGATTACAGCAGGCCAGGCTGGGAGATCAGGATGGAGAATCAGGCAGACGTCCTCCTGAAATCATAAGTGCTTGACACAAGGTGAAGGTCTGAAATGTTTCTCTCAAGTTCCTCTCCTGTTGGGAGGTTTAATTTGAATAAAATGACGGTTTTATCCTTCCTGTTAAAATAAAGCCCTGTCCAAACAGCACGAACGAGTGGAGGACTTAAGCATGAGATTGGGGAATATTTGCAGGACTGGGGGAGGATTTGGTTGTAAATTGTGAACCTCCACTCCTCTCCACCTTCATGAAAACTGTTTCTATTAATCTTCCTTCAGGCCACTGCCTGGCTCTCCAAACAAAGGTCATCAATTAATGGACTGCAAAAGCTTCCCAGATAATTTTTTTAAAAAACTGCGTTATGATACTATCTGCTCAAAGAATGAAAACTAGATATTAAACACTGAGAATGATAAACATCACCACAATAACACTGAAATCAGCATGCATAAACACTTATTGTAGAGCAAATTTTATCTTACCTGACTGTTCCCTGAGCAGAGTTGAACTCCTAGTTTTCCACAGGTGAGGCCACTTCTGCTGATTACCACAGCTGTCATTAGCTGTCAGAGAGGCGGGCATACCCTGAACCGTTGCCAGTCATTCACTTGAGGGCAATTTAGAGTCACCAATCAACCTAATGAGCATGTTTGTGGTCTGTGGGGGAAGCCAGAGTGCCAGGAGGGAACCCACACATGCACGGGAAGAACATGCAAACTCCACACAGAAAGGCCCTGTCCGACCTGGGAATCGAACCAGGTACCTTCTTGCTGTGAGGCACGCGCACTACCTGCTACGCAACCCGTGTCTCAGACATTTTCAAGACAATTTCAGGGTGGCATGTGTGGAAAGGGCTTTCGACCAGGGTCGGGCATCTTTAATTCCCAAGTGATTCCCAATAAAGGATTTATTCTGAAATTTAAGTATTTGAACTAAAACACAATTAAAACTTCATGATTTAACGAGCAAGACACCCATCCAAAGTTAATTTAAGATCATTTTTTAATGCAAAAAAAAATAAAGTTTATTACATTTTAAAGCACAAATATATTACCTTTTCCATTGTTTCCAAATATATTTTTTACTAATACTGTTTGTTATTTTTGAATGCCTTGTGAAAGATAATTAGTGACACAATCATAGCAAAGTAAGTTCAGTAATGGCTTGTTAAAGCATGTATCAACAACATGAGGTTAGTATAAATATTTTATCAGCTCTCTTAATTTGTGCATTACGTAGTACTAAAACCTTGATATATCATATTTAGCAGTTTCTACTTTGTTGTCCCTCGTATTTGTTTTTTTTTTAAATCATTAATGGATTGCCTTGGCAACATGTGACCCCCAGAGTGGCAGCTACCCACCCCTGCTTTCCAGTGAGTTTTTTCACCCCTGGTACTGTATGTGAGAAAGGTAGATTTGGTCAATAGTTTGGCAGATTGTCAATTATCCATCAAATATGATGTGGGAAAATGAACGGTTTCAATCCCTAGAAACATTAATGACACCCCACCCCAAACAACTTGGATTACACAGTTTTATGTGGCATATTCAGCCAACATTGAACCAGGAGAACAGGTTTATTGGAGTTCAGCCCAGTGAACAGTGCGGTTGTGCTCAAACAGATTTTTCTTCTAAGTAGATTGACTGTAGTTTGTAAAATGAAGCTATTACCCATGCATTTATGTTGTTTTTATCGATAATGACAGCTGATAATGAATTCTGAAAGGAAAGGGCCAGACCAGATAAGCTCTTTGCTTCATTCTGTCACCTCTCAAACTGGTTGTTATGCTGACAGACGATGCACTGATTTACTGGTGCAAATTTATTTGAAGAACGTGTCTTTTACTTTGTTGTTTTTTTTAAAGTTTGAGATGAAGAAAGAAAGAAAGAAAGAAAAAGAAAGTGATGGAAAATACAATGGCTGCTGAGAAAAGTAGCAAAGATGCTGCAACAGCCTGAAAGAATATGGACTAATCTCTCATTTCTCAATACTGAGAAATACATACTGTTGGAAGAATTTAAAAATATAAAAATACGATAATGTTAACTAGACCAAAATATTAAAGGGTCTGTCCAGAAACTGCCCATGGCCACTGGATCAGATTTGGCTTAAAACAATTGTCTTGGTGCCTCTACTTGTAAAATTACCATGTGCACATATTTATGTGGAAAATTCAAAGGGTTTTTAAACTATAGGCCTTTAAAATAAAGGGTGTTGCACCTATATTTGACACATTTGAATTGTATGGGTTGCTGAGTAGCCACTTTTGGAAACCAATATTTCTGAAAACAGCTAAGATTTCCCACTCTAATTTACTTTCCTGTGTTATTTTGGCCCAGACTTTCAAATTCCATCATCAGAAAAGGCCGATCTCCTCTAGTTTATGAGCTTTTGGTCTCCAAGATGGTGAATTTTTATGTGTGAAAATGGAAAAATAAATTTCCAGGGAGCCAGTGTCAGCCTACAATGGATTCCATCAATTTAAAGGACTGGACCACCTGCTGGAGGGAACCTGACGCTGCAACAACATATTATTTCAAATGTCCACCTCTTACACTGTGGCCACTGTCACACTGCAGGGAGTGGAAATTTTAAGCAATAATCTGATGACCATTTCTATTCTCTTGATTTTCAAGGCACTTATATTGCATCAGTTTTATTTACACAAGCCAGTACTGCTTACCTCGGTAAACTTAAAGATATTCAGGAGGATGAGGCCTTTGTTATGCTGGTCTGGGTTGGACTCTGGTTTAAGAGATCAATGAACCAACTAATCCTAGAATTATTGATTTGTGGATCTAAATATTGTTTAAACAGATGTAGGCTAAAGTATTAATTTTACTGTATTAAACAAAATAATTACTTTAGACAAAGTAAAAAAATACACTTAATTGTTTTCTTCATCAGCTGTCATTTCTACAAACACAAAATTATCCAATTAAAACATTTTTTTTCTGGAAAAAAACATCATTTTCTCTTGAGAGTTACAGTGAAAGACTGTGTGAGCGCTTTGCTTGGAACTAAAAAACACAAAAGTGCCACAACAAACCCTGTTGTCAATCTGCCCAGATTCAGCTGGTCGGGGTCCAGCTCAGCACGTTTTTAATCTTCTAAGGAGGGTTAAAATGATTTAAGCCTGTCAGCACTGTGTGTCAGCATGTAGTGTAGATAAAAACATGGCACACACAATACTCAATACTGTAAATCAACATTTGGGTCCATCTGTCAATGATAAGCAGGCATAAGACATGCAGAGCAAGATTTAGTGAAGGTTCAAGTGAGGGCAAAAAAGGCCAAAAAGCAATGTTAATAAAGATGTGGACAAAATTGTTGGTATCCTACCATTAAAGAGAGAAAACTCACAATGGTCACTGAAATAAATTGAGTCAGACAAAAGTATTAATAACTACAAGTTTACTGAAAATCAACTAATGAAATCAGACCTTGCTTTTAAATTGAGGTTCAACAGAACTGTTAAAAATATAAAATAATGAAACTGGCCTAATGGTACACTTAACTTCATTTTTTCCACAATCTTTTGAGGCAATTACTTTAATCAGACTATTTCTGTAACTGTCAATGAGACTTGTGTACCTGTTGACAGGTATTTTGGCCCACTCCTCCTGAGCAAACTGCTCCAGATGCCAAAGGTTTGAGGGGTGTCTTCTTCAAACTGCATGTTCCAGCTCCTTCTACAAAAGCTCAATAAGATTTAGATCAGGGATCATAGAAGGTTACTGCAGAATAGTCCAATGTTTTGTTCTGAGCCATTCTTGGTTGTTTTTAGCTGTGTGTTTTGGGTTGTTGTCCTGTTGGAGGACTCATAACCTGTGGCTGAGACCAAGCATTTAGACACTGGACAGCACATTTTGCTCCAGAATGCCTTGACAGTCTTGATATTTCATTGTGTCCACTGTCCAAAGGACATTTTCCCAGAAGCTTTGTAGCTTGTCAACATGCATTTTGGCAAATTCCAGCTTCAAAACATTTTCCAGTAGTTATGTGGTAGCCCACCAATCAATCAATCAATCAATCAATCAATCAATCAATCAATCAATCAAACAATCAATCAATCAATCAATCAATCAATCAATCAATCAATCAATCAGTGTTTATTTCTAAAGCCCTTTACAGTAACCAAAGAAGCCCCCAAAGTGCTTTGCAGCAGTGTCAGAAAATAAATAAGAACACTATGGATAAAAACAACATAAAACAATACCGTAAGAACAATACATAAAAAGAAAAGATACATAAAAATGCAACAGGAGATGTGACACAGCAGAAAGGTGTATAAAAGCCAATCGTGAAAGATAAAACAAAATAAAACTAACTAACATGAGCATAAGACGTAGAAGCCTTAGTCAGGGTAAAAGCCATTCTAAAAAGTAAGTTTTTAGTTTAGATTTAAAAAGACCAAAGTCAGTCGGATGTCTGGGGACAGCTTGTTCCACAATGTAGGTGCAGCAACAGCAAAAGAACGGTCCCCACACTGTTTACATCTTGACCTTGGGATGTCCAAAAAGAACTGGCCAGAAGAACGCAGGGCCCTCGCATGGCTGCGTAAAATTAAAATGTCCGACATAATATAGAGGAGCCAGACAATGAATGGCATTAAAAACAAACAACAAAAGTTTAAAATCAATTCTAAAATGAACTGGAAGCCAGTGGAGAGACAACAGCACAGGGGTGATGTGCTCACGTCTTGGCGTGTCTGTAAGAAATCTCGCCGCAGCATTTTGAACGAGCTGGAGGCAAGAGAGGGAAGATGGCTGAGGCTAACATAAAGCGCATTACAGTAGTCAAGGCAGGAAATAATAAAAGCATGAATAGCCTTTTCAAGATCCTGCCGACTGAGGTGGGGGTTCACCTTGGCCAAAAGGCACAGCTGAAAAAAGCTCGTTTTCACCACAGAGGTGATCTGTTTGTCAAAGTTTAGGCTGCAGTCAAAAGTTACCCCCAGGTTTTTTACCTGTGGTTTAAGAAGAGGAGTCAGAGTGCCCAGATTCATCATGGCTGCATTTGGCAAAGAAGGGCTAAACAGGATACATTCAGTTTTGCTGTCATTCAGGTGTAGGAAGTTACATACCAGCCACTGCTTGATGTCACTAATGCAGCTCTGTAATTTATTAAAGGAAAAGTTCGGTTCCTGCAGCTTTTACATTGTTTATAGAATGAAGAACAACAATATACTCACCCAGAAGGCTTTCCTGATGCAAACGGTGCTTCGGGAGATATTTAGATCCAAAATCGAGCAGCGGACACCGATATAATGGTAGCCTGTAGGGCACAGATCGCCGCTCCTAAAAACTGCATTAATCGTCCAAAAACTCATGTTTTTCACCAATATTCCATCATGATTTGCTCCGAAAGGAGCGCCATTGCAGCCTGTGTCTCTCCACACAGCGCTGTGTGGCTGAACTAACCTCTGAACTGACGAGCTGTTTACATGCCCTTTGCGCATGCGCAGTGCGGCTCACTGTTTCAGGGGAAGATCGGCAGCTACAAATCAACTTTCTTCTTCCAGTTTTGTGCAAAATGGACGAATATCTATGGGATGAAGATGTTGTGGAGGAGGACTTTGAATATGATGGACGTCCTTACAGTTTGGAGCCACAGTATACAGATATACAGATAAGGAAGCGATCTCAACGCTCCAGAGAGTACTGCGCATGCGCAAAGGGCATGTAAACAGCTCATCAGTTCAGAGGTTAGTTCAGCCACACAGCGCTGCGTGGAGAGACACAGGCTGCAATGGCGGTCCTTTCGGAGCAAATCATGATGGAATATTGGTGAAAAACATGAGTTTTTGGACGATTAATGCAGTTTTTAGGAGCGGCGATCTATGCCCTACAGGCTACATTATATCGGTGTCCGCTGCTCGATTTTGGATCTAAATATCTCCCGAAGCACCGTTTGCATCAGGAAAGCCTTCTGGGTGAGTATATTGTTGTTCTTCATTCTATAAACAATGTAAAAGCTGCAGGAACCGAACTTTTCCTTTAAGTGCAGAGCCCTCCCTTGGGTTCAGAGGCAAGTATAACTGTAAATTATCCGCATAAAGATGAAACGACATATTATGCTTTGCAATGACTGACCCCAATGGAAGCAAATACAGGGAGAAGAGAACAGGGCCAAGAATAGATCCCTGCGGCACCCCACAGAGAAGTGGTACATCCGATTGAGCAGAGGTCACCAGTAATCACTGAGAAGCTTCAATAAGCTTCTAGGGTTGTCTTAATCAAAAAATTTTCCAGTAGCTCAGTTATTTTACTGATCATGTAGTGTGGTGGCACACACACCTCAGTCTTCTTCCATTCAAATCTTAAATTTAAACAACACATTAAAATATCAAAAATGATCAAGTTTGGTTTAACAAATTTTTTAAACTTAACCCCTCCCCCCTAAATTCACATTCAGCAGAAGCTTGTTAACATGTTTTTTCTTAAATAATGTACTATTTGGGTGGCCCTGTTGATACGACTGGCTTACAGCAAGAAGGTTGCTGGTTAGACTCCTGTGTAGGTCCATTATTTTGTATTTTAAGTTTTTCTATTGTGCTAACTTAGGCATATTTAAAATGATGTGTAGACTCCCTGATATATTCATGAACATACATGTCCCAGAACAAAGAGGGAGAGCGGCAGTGCACAGTTGAGCAGCAGCAGAATGCTCCTCCACAGTCCAAAAGCACTCTGTAAAAGATGCCAATAAACACTCAGATACAACTGTTGGTGGAAATGATTGTACTTCCTCATGATGATGCTGTGGTCTGATCCTGAGAGCCTCTGTTTGTGTTTCTGTCCACAAATCTTTTCTGATACTTCTCTGAAATGATACAGTCAGAAAGAAGGCACCCGCTTCGACTTCCAGGTCGGACAGGGGTCTTTTTGTGTGAAGTTTGCATGTTCTTCCCGTGCATGTGTGGGTTCCCTCCGGGCACTCAGGCTTCCTTCCACAGACCAAAAACAAGCTCATTAGGTAAATTTGTGACTCTAAATTCCCCTTAGGTATGAGTGTGAGTGTGGATGGTTGTCTATCTCTCCTGTGATCGACTAGTGACAGGTTCAGGGTGTACCCCGCCTCTTACCCAATGACAGCAGGAATAAGCTCAAGCCCCCCCCGACCCAGGGTGTTGTTGATAAATGGCTTTGGCTTTGCATAGTAGAGTTTTAACTTGCACTTACAGATGAAGCGACGAACTGTAGTTACTGACAGTGGTTTTCTGAAGTGTTCCTGAGCCCATGTGGTGATATCCTTTACACAGTGATGCCGGTTTTTGATGCAGTACTGCCTGAGAGATCGAAGGTCATGGGCATTAAATTCAGTAATTTCTCCAGATTCTCTGAACCTTTTGATGATATTACGGACCGTAGATGATGAAATCCCTAAATTCCTTGTAATAGCTGGTTGAGAAATGTTGTTCTTAAACTGTTGGACAATTTGCTCACCCATTTGTTCACAAAGTGGTGACCCTCGCCCCATCCTTGTTTGTGAATGACTGAGCATTTCAGGAAAGCTACTTTTATACCCAATCATGGCACCCACCTGTTCCTAATTAGCCTGTCCACCTGTGGGATGTTCCAAATAAGTGTTTGATGAGCATTCCTCAACTTTCTCAGTCTTTTTTGCCACTTGTGCCAGCTTTTTGAAACATGTTGCAAGCATCAAATTCCAAATGAGCTAATATTTGCAAAAAATAACAAAGTTTACCAGTTCGAACGTTAAGTATCTTGTCTTTGCTGTGTATTCAATTGAATATAGGTTGAAAGGGATTTGCAAATCATTGTATTCTGTTTTTATTTATGATTTACACAACATGCCAACTTCACTGGTTTTGGGTTTTGTAACTGAGCTTTTAACTGTTCGGGAGCCTGGTAGAGCTAAAAGGTCGTCCAACCAGCTCTTGCTGGAGGTGCCCAGGTCAAAGTACAAACACTGGGCTGACCAAGCCTTTCCCATTGCTGCTCCCAGGCTCTGGAACAAGCTCCCATCCAAAATGTGTCTTATTTCTGACCTGGGACTTTTTTAAAATCTAGCCTGAAAACGTATTTGTTTAGGTTTGCTTTCAATCCAGTATCTATCCAGTAGCACAGCGATACTTATTATTACTTTGTGTGTTGTTTTGCTTTTTTTCTTTTACTTTTTTTTTCTTTATTCCTTTTAATTTACTATCTGTTGTCAAGCACTTTGATTCACCGAAAGGCTTGTTGTAAAGGGTTGTACAAATAAGTAACATACATTTACATTTTCGTGACCCTATGAGCTGTAAAACACTTCAGAAGATCACTGTCAGTGAACCGTTTACTGTACAGCTACAACTGCATATTAAAACCACACCATGCAAAACCAAAGCAAGTTATCAACAACACTAGGAAATATTGTTGGCCTCTCTGGACCTGAGCTCATCTAAGATGGACTGACGCAAATTGGAAAACTGTGCTGTGGCCTGACGGGTCCACATTAAAACTGTTTTAAGGACATCATTGACGTGGTGTCCTCCAGGTTAAAGAGGAAAAGGCCCATACAGACTGTAAGCAGTGCTAGCTTCAAAAAGCTTGCCTCTGTGATGGTATGAGTGTGTTAGTGCCCATTGCATGGGTTACTTACAACTCTGAAGACATCTTTAATGCTGGAATGTACAAACAGATTTTGGAGCAGGTACACAGCCATCATCTTTTTCTGGGATGTTCCTGCTTTTTAAGGCAATGCCAAGCCACATCTTGCACGTGCTACCAGTGTGGCTCTGCTGTCGTAAAGGGAAGGCGCCTACACACCAAAAGCGACTTGAGCTTCTGAGGAGAACACTCCTCATGCAGAGTCAATGTACAGCCGCGATGGGGCGGGGCTAGCCCAATGTGACTGCTGCATACAAGACAACCACTTCACACTTTGTGTGATGTCAAAGGTAGAAAAAAAAATCTTTTCAGGCACTGTCATGTGTGGCTGTGCGGCAACAGCCAATCAGCGGTGTGTACATGTGTGATGGTACCCTGTGACAGACAGATTTCATCCTACAGAGTAACAATCCATGTCCATGTGGGAAACATAAGTCAGTGCATACATTAGTTCCGCCTAGACGGACCACAGAAAACTGACAGACGATACTGCTGCAGGGCATCAGCTGCAGTGTTTTGTGTTTGATAAGTGAGTGAAAAGGATACAGTTGGAATATCCGCTTATACATCCTATTATATAATATATGATACGACCACGGTGAAACTCGAGCAGACGTGACATCACAGAGTGACAGCCGATGGCAATGGCGACCAAAATGAGAGTTTTATGGACATGTGATGAGACTTCAGTGGGCAACGCGATTTTGATCGCAAAGTCGCTTTTGGTGTGAAAGCAGCTTAAGGGTACTAGGCTGTAGGACCGAACAATTAATTGCAAATTAGATAAAATCACAATATGGCTTGTTGCAACTTTCAAATCGCAGACAGTGCAATATTTTTAAAAGAAAATGTGTTGAACATTTTGGCATTGTGATGTACTTTCTTACAATTTCATGCCTATTTTAACCTTTTTTAACCCAGTTTTACAACTTGATGCCTATCTTGATCCCATTCACCTTTTCTTTTTGGCCACTGTCAGACCATGTTTGGAATTTTTACATGGTTTTTGAAATTTGATCCCAATTCTGCTGCTATAATCAATTTTCCTTAGTCACTTTTGAATTTTCTTTTTTTTTTTTTTTTTGGCAATTTCATACCTACTTTGCACCCATGAACTTTTTTTCCGCTTTCGTACTTTTTTTTGGACCCAGTTTTTACAATTTCGTACCTATTTTGCTTCTGTTCTTCACTTCTCCACCTTTTCTTAAATCTTTTATCCTTAGATTGATTAAATGTCATATTGGTTATACTATAAAACGATCTACTGCTTATGTTTGTTTAAGAATACATAAGATGAGGAACATTAAAACAATCGCAGAGTAAACTGCGATTGCAATATTGGGGAAAAATATTGCAATTAGATTATTTTCTCAAATCTTTTAGCCCTACTAGGCTGGCCTGCAGTCCAGACTTGTCTCCCTTTGGAAATGTGTGGTGCATTATGAAGAGCCATCATAAAACAGATACTACAGGCTGTTGAGCAAATAAAGCCTTACATCAAATTAGAATGAGAGAATTCTGCCTAAAAAGCTTCAATAATCAGTGTTCAGTTCACAAAGTCTAATTGAGTGCTAAAGGGAAAGGTGATGTAATACAGTGGCAAACAAGCCCCCGTCCCAACTTTTGTGGAATGTGTTGCAGGCATCAACTTAAAAAAATGAGTGAATATTTGTTGCAGTGCATTCAATGAAATGTGTTTAAAGGATTCTGCAAATTGTTTTCAGTTTCTACATTTTCCACAATGTCCCAGCTTCACTGGAGCTGGGGTTTGTGTTTCCCTGTCATGTCTCATTTAAAATAAAATATCACGATGAAGTATTAACTCCAAGAAGTTAGTCAAATAATTGAAGAAAAGCACAGACAACAGTTCATCAGTGTCCAAAAAGAGGCATTTAATTTCTAAAAGATTTGCCCACAGTAGTAAAGGTCGGAAAGATACAGGCTGACAGCAGTAAAGGTTTCGGTTCATGGGAAACAAGTCCAGTGTGAAAAACAAGTGAATACAAGTCATCGCACATGATTCATTTAAAAATAATTGGAGTTTGTGGAAATGATATTTTAACATGTGCTGCTGGCCTTTGTGTGGTACAGAGTTTTAGTTTTTGTTACCAGGTGCACTAGTCAGACAGTTTAGGCCATTACATTTCTTTAATACAGTAAAGACAAGAGAATAAAGGCATTTAAAAGGCAACACTAAAAGGTTGTTAAATATATACAGAGAAAACACAAAGAAAGGCAAATGGACGATCACATGGCTGTACTGATAGGGTCTGAATTTGTACCTGTTGCATCTCAGAATGGTCATAACACCTTTAGCATCAATACATGAACAGTTTAAGACACTCATTAGTTCAATACATTTAGCTAACAGTCAGTCTGTTGGCCAAGATATGAAACACAGTTCATATAAAATACAATATGATCATCATCTTAAACAGCACCTAGCTTAAATTAACGTTTAATAGTTTCTCTATCTGTCACAAACAACACAAAAAAAATTTCTGACTTTCAGCCAATCACCGGGCTGAGTTAACTGCCTGGACGTGGACACTATTAGAGCCATAAAATTAAACTGGACAGGGGAAGCAGTGGGTAAACTGAGAAAAGGCTTAATCATTAGTCAAGTTAGTGTCATGTTTGTTTTTTTCCCAACTTGTAGAGTTTGGCCGTGCATTAGTGTAACAGTTTTAAGTGTATACCATTAGTTTTGGCAAACAGGTGGAAAATTCCCCTCCCCCCCAAACCCATTAGTCCCCTGTTCCATTTCCTAAAAGGATCCGCTGGTCCATCCACAGCGACATCAAGTGGGAAAGGAGAGAGCCTTCAATGGATGAACCCAGAAATCCTGCACAGCCCTCCCTGCTACAGACGGAAAAAAAAGCAAACCTAGATGAAAGACAAGAAGAATTTCTGCCAAAAAATGTCAAAGTAAGAGAGTATTTTAGGGAGAGAAATTTAGAAGTGCTCAGCCTCTTAAAGGGGTACGCCAACATTAATTTGTTTTCGCTTCTCGCCTCACTCCTGAGTCCATGACAAGCAGATAGACACCATTCTGGAGCACACTGTGCGTGGAGTAACAAGAGACGAGCAGAGCTTGACCACTGTTAATTACCTTTGCCCAAACATTAGGAGTCAATGGGTAGCATTAGCCTGCCTCTGCCTGGAGTCATCATATAAACTTTTCAACAACTCAGGACAATTCTGAGTGCTTGTTGTTACTCGTTTTTTTTTTTTACCCTGTTATGTTACCTTATCTATATTTAAACCAAGATTGCAATTTTCAAAAGAAGCACATACAAACCAAACCGTAGGGCTCATGCACAAACCACAGCGGAGGTGCTTGTATATAGGTCAACAAAATAACTATGATTTAGTTTGGTATGTATATGTTTATGAAAATAACAAAGTGCTAATCTTAGTCTAAAAATGGACAACATAACACAATGCAGTAAAAACCGAGCCACAGCAAGCACACAGGACCATTCAGAGCTGCTGAAGAATTTAACTGATGACTGTAGGCAGAGGCAGGCTAATACCACCCGTGACTTCCAGTGTTTGAGCTAGACTCATTAGCGGTGGTTGACCTCTGCCTGTCTCTTCCTTGTTACTGCATGCACAGTCAAAAGAGTGGTGTCTATCTGCTTGACTGGACTCGGGATTGGCAAGTCAGGAAGACAAAAAAAATGTTGGCATATCCCATTAGGAAAGTTTGGTATGTGTTAAGTGTTAGAATTGCTGCTGAGTTATTCCAACAATAATAATAATATTAATAATACATTTTTTTAAGGTCACCTTACAAAAGTACAAATAAATAAAGTGCATTAAAAACAGGCATAAAACAGTCCTGAAAACAGGTATAAAACAAGCAATACAATATAACAGGGAGGGGGCTGTGGATGGCTTTGTAAGTGTGCCGCAGGATTTTGTATTGAAGAAGGTATGTAATGGGAAGCCAGTGGAGCTATTGCAGCATGGGTGTGATGTGATGAGTCAATCATCATATCAGTTATTTTGACAGATGTTGATGTCAGGATTAAAAAACTCGATTACAGCCTTACTTTACAACACAAACAAATGCAGTCATTGACCTTGAACATGGTGTAGGGGGACTGCACTCTCCATTGAACACATTGATGACATCTTATAACCAACCTTTTTTGTTTTAGCACTACTTCAGTACATGGCACAGCAAATGTATTCTGCTGGAAGCTGGCTTTCTTCTCATCCACAACAAACCTCTGGGTCATATGTCGGCTTTCCACTCAAGTGTCATCAAGAGCTCAGCCCTGTGCGAGCACATTTTCCTCGACCGAACCCCCCAGCAGAGATGTGGAATAAAGGCCGTCACGAACAAGATTGCATGATTCATATGGAAGGACATGCAGCCCGAGAGGTGATTAGTAAGACTATCGAATAGAAAAATCTTTTACATTTGAGATGCAGCCAGGCTGGAAGAGACTTCTACGGTTATTCCTGTGTATTCTCGACAACTGAGCGAGTTTGCTTTTTGGGAAAAGTGACACCATAAGCAGCTGTGATTGTGTTTTTTTATAGCAGAGGGTGGCAGTGGTGTCTGGCAGCTTGTCACTGTGACCTTGTTTCATCTCAGGTTTGAATAATAGGGCAGTCAGGCTTAGGGATGGAGTACCGAATTAGGTACTTTAAGAGGTACCGACCGAATTCTGTAGGTACTACCGAGTACCGATTCACGGAAAAACAAACAGTACCATGTTTAGGTACCTAAACGCATCCTTGTGACTGTGAGGGAGTGGAAGAAGCAGGCATACTATTGGGTAGAGTAGGTGAATTTCCAGACCGGACTTGAACGCAGCACAGCAACAGCGTAATGACATCAGCAGAGCTCTTAATATTAAACAAATTAATATTTATTACCCCATAAACACGCATAAAAGTACGAAAAATTGGTACCGTTGAGTACCCATACCGGTTCCCAGGTACCAGGCATCGGTATGGTATCTGTTCAAATGTGAAAGGTACCCATCCCTAGTCAGGCTGCCTAAATATGACTTTGAAAAATGATGACAATGGATGATGACATCAGAGTAACACAGAAATAAGCAACATGTGTTAAGTCTAGTCGATACAATGCACAAAATAAGAGCTCATTTTCAAAAACGTAAAAGACATATAAACCCACCAAGGTAACTTTTTGCTGCCCCACAACCTTGTACAGGTAATCCAACATCTCTTAAATTAATCTTTAGCAGAATCTTAAGAAGGCTGTGTCTGTAAAAATAATGGACTCTTTCTGTAAAACCTGTTTGTTCTGTTGCTGCTGCCTGAACAAAGTAGAGGGATTTTAGGAAAATGTGTTCACTCCTGAGGAAAGGACATAGGGAAGGAAAATCAGGCCCACCTCAGAACAGGGAGCAGGACTTGGGGGTCTGAAGGATTATCACTGGAGGGAACCCCAACCAGTAGGGGGTCTTTTGAGGCATTTTGGAGACAGAAGTTTCTCAGATCAGCAGCTGCATGGGACACCTGCAGAACCAGACATATAAAAACATTAAGGATTTAGTGAAAAGAAACATGGACACCCTGTCACATGTAGATTTTGTAAATCTGTATCCGACCTGCTATCAAAAACTATTCAGCATAGACAGACATGCGTGCTATTTACCCTTTCACCAGTGTGTATCTTCCTGCACAATGAGCCTGTAACTATATACTTACCTGAATGTGATGCTTGTTATTGAAGGATACCACTAAGAAGCACAGCAGTGCAACAAGGCAATATAAAACTACCTATTAGAGGGCTCAAGACTACCAGTATGGCATCATTTACATTATTTATGAGAACCAACAAAATAAATAACAACTAGAAAACCCTTTGAGAGTGCAAACGTCTGCCAAGATAGCTCACATACTGCTGTTACATCTATAGGCCATACTTGTAATAACTCTGCCATCATAATATGATTCACTGACCCTGAACATCCACACCTAGCACTCAGAATCATGTTGATATCATTAGTTCGACAGTTATTGAGCAAAAACGATAGTTTGCTAATGGCAGTTATCTGGCTCACCACCAAAATCTGGTCCTTTTTTAAACTGCACCATTACAAACAAAACTATATAACTATACTTATTATATATGTTAAAATAACTATAATAACTATTATAACAATACTAATGTCGGGTTGGTCTGCATTCCCTCCATCCAACATGTTCCTCTGCGCTCAGACATTAATACTCCTGGTAGGGCTGAGGAATATACATTGTTATCGTATCGACATATCTACATGTGAACATTCAAGATATTAATATAGAAAAACAACAATATAAACAATATAGATTTATAATAAAACGTGTAATATGATGTTTTAATTTTGCTAAAACAGTTTTGGTTTTCACCGAGCCCGTAGTCATATCATATCAATATCGAGATATCTGGCATGAATAACGAGATATGAAATTTTGTCCATATTGTTCAACCCAAACTCCCGGTGTTTCGGCTTAATGAGTGACTGCTTTAACTGGTGACAGCGAACCAGATTGGTAGTTACAGCTCAAATAAAGACCGTGACTTGTATGTTGTATGTAGTTTCTAATATTTATTCACCTGTATGGAACCATCCTTTGGAGCGTTCTCATATTTTTCTGTTTTATTCTTTACTGTTTAATTTCATTTTCATTTGCCCAGTTGCAGAACTTCATGAAAAGAAAGCATTATGGAACAGTAATTATGCAGCTGTGAAGATAATACCACTTTCACACTAAAAATAGTGAGTCAACACAGGTTTTTTGAATGCGGGTTAACCCGCTAACAATGGGCAAGTGACTTAGAGATGGGTACTGAATTAGGTACTTTAAAGTGATATTCCGGGATGGAACAACTTGGGTCCTATCACAAGGGTTAGGGCAGAAATTACCCCTACAGCAGTGTTTCTGTGTCAAGGAAACCCAGGCACTAGGACCAAGCTCCTCCAGCCCAGCTCGAATGCTGCTTTGGCTCAAAACAGCCTCCGCGAAGAGCCTGAGGTTCGGTCTGCACAGCCAGAGCTGGCTGTAGAGCCTCCGCTGTCTCAGGCCGCTTACGACGCTATGAGAAATAGAGCCTTATTTAGAGGTGTTTTTGTGTGAAAGTAACGCGCTGAAAATTCTCTAAATAGCGCGTAAATGCAGACCGATATCAGACTTTTTCGGTGGGAGTCCGTTTATTTGTGTTTTTGGTCAAGTTAAATATGGCCCCGTCTGACTACAGCGGAATGAGCAGACGAGCTGATCCGAAGGAGGAAGAGGGAGTTAGGTCCGTGCGCCCTGGGTTTCTTCTCCACAGAAACGCTGCTGTAGAGGTAATTTCTGCCCTAACCCTTGTGATAGGACCCAACTTGTTCAATCCCGGAATATCACTTTAAGAGGTACCAACCGAATTCTGTACTACCGAGTACCGATTCACGTAAAATCAAAGGGTGCCATGTTTAGGTACCTAAACGCATCCTTGTGACTGTGAGGGAGTGGAAGAAGCAGGCATACTATTGGGTAGAGTAGGTGAATTTCCATACTGGACTTGAACGCAGCACAGCAACAGTGTAATGACGTCAGCAGACGCGGGCTCAGTCAACAAAGCAAGCATGGCTGAGAGAAACTGCTCGAAGTACTTTATTAAATGTGATGGAGATTATGCTCACTGCAATATTTGTGACGCTAAGTGTAAGGCCAGCGGTGGAAATACTTCAAATCTGAGGAAGCACCTGGTGACGCACAAAATTTTCCTTAAAGCTGAAGAGTGCACAATTTTTGATAGCCTTAGATCTACGACCACAAAGGATTAATTCGGCACTGTTAGCACGCCTGTGTCCAATGGCGACTAGTCTTCTGCAGCCAGAAACACAGGAAAGGAAATTGCAGCCCCGTGTTTAAGATGGTATTAGCTTGGCATTTTAATGTGCGTCAGTTATCATTATCAGGCCGGTTCCTTGTTCTTTGTAACGTTAATGTAAATGTTTTTTTTATTTACAGCTCTGTCGGACCCATTGTTAAACTGCCCTACAGTTAAAGTGAGGGCTGCAGTTAATTAAGTTGTGGTTCATTTTAGTTACTGGTTTTCATGTTGAAGACATTTTTGGAACAACTACAATGTTACAATACAAACAGTTGAATGTTGTTTTGATATATATCTGTCAAATTTTATATATTGAGAAATAAATTTACATTGAAAAAATTTGAGATCTTAATATTAAACAAATTAATATTTATCACCCCATAAACACACACAAAAATACTGAAAATTGGTACCGTTAAGTACCGATACCGATTCCCAGGTACCGGGCATTGATATGGTATCAAATGTGAAAGGTACCCATCCCTAAAGTGACTCCTTTCCCACTGCCAGCAGACCTGGGTCTACTCTGCAGCCAACGAACTGCGTGGCTTTTTTTTCCCTCTGGTGTGTCAAGCTGAATTTGTCATGCTGATGACATCATCCGCGCCAAAACATGTCCATGTAAATAATGTAAAGGAGCATGGTGGTCAGCTGTTTTCTGTACTGTGTACTTTTGTCCCTCTTTAAAAATATAAAAACTCTGCGCTGACTGAATGACCTTTGAATGCTGATGATATAAAGGCGGATGGAATTTGTTGCTGGGATGGCAAAGAGCCACATAAGTTACAGAGCCGATAAAAACCTGTGTCACTTGCAGAGCCCGGCAACCCAGGTCAAAATGCTTATTATACTCTTTTAAACTGCCGACAGGAGCTGACTGTTGCCAGGTTTAAACAGGTTTCTTGGCCAGCCAGAAAGGAGCAATAGTGAGGTGACAAAAAGGGGTCACTGTTATGTATACTTTTTATAGTCCAGTTTTATGAATTTCACTCTGATATGTGAATGATTTCAAAAATAGCAGCAACACTTATTGATAAAAACTGCTATGTCTTTTACACTAACAAATGTTTACTTACAAAAGTCTGATTTGTTGCCGATAATTAATTAAATCTCAGGAGTGTGTTTAATTAGGATGATAGTGATGTAGGATCCTGTGGTTACCTTTGATTCCATCCATCCATCCATCATCTATACTACGTTTTTCTTTCCAAGTGGGATACAGTCTATCCCAGGTGACTGTGAACTGGTCACCAGCCAATCGCAGGGCCACAAAGAGAGACAGACAACCATTCATGCCCACCTAAGGGCTATTTTGGAGTCACCAATCAACCTAATGACCACGTTTTTGGTCTGTGGGGGGAAGCAGCAGTGCCTAGAGAGAACCAAGGTATGCACAGAAGAACCTGCAAACTCTACACAAGGGGATCAAACCAGCAACCTTGTTGCTGTGAGGCATGTGCACAATTTGCTGTGTTGCTCCTGAGCCAAGGCAATATCAAGTCACTAATTGACATAAAGTGCATGTTTTTGGTCAGTGAGAAAGCCAAGGTGCCAGGAGAGAACCCATGTATGCACAGGGAGAACACTCCTTGACCGACATGGTTGTAAAAGTCATAAAAGTGCATTCATAATAGGGATGTAATGATATGAAAATTTGTGTATCACAGCTATTATGACCAAAATTATCACAGTTATCATCATTATCGCGGTATTGTTGCGGTGTGCTCAAAATGTTCAAAATGTACTTTAACAAAAAATTGAAATCATTTAACCCCTTTAAGATTATAATCATAACAGTTCTTTTTTGTATTTTTGTCAATAAATGTGTCTAGAAATGTCCTTTGAGTACATTTTTTACCCTTCTTTCATTAGATATAAAAGCAAACAATTCTAGCAAGTATTTGTCATTATTATGCTATAAATGCTTGAACAGTGTGTAATTACAAGAAAAGAAAACAACAGATTTGAACTTTAAACAGGTTCTCTTCATCAACAATTGAAAATGAACTACAAATAGCCTATTTTACATACACTCACAAATTTTTGTTTGCCTGCAGCATTAGTGTCCATGTTACAGCTCGTTCTATTAGACCATGTCATGGCCTTTTTTTTTTTTTTTTTTTTTACTGATGATAGTCCCTGAAGCAGTTTGCCCCCTTCATGACTCTCCTCTGGTCTTGCCCTCTCCATGGCAGATGTCCTCGATATTTTCTCCTCTAATGTTTACGATCGATTAAATCCATAAAGCACGAACTTTGACAGAAACGGACAATTTCAAATACAGCAAATGAACGGCAAGAACATAGGGTTGTCACGATACTAAAATTTTCAACTCGATACCGATACTCAGGAAATATATTCGATACTCGATACTATTTTCGATACCACAAGGATAAAAAAGAAAAAGAACCCAATATTTAAAAGAAACATTTTTATTAACAAAAAATGCAAATATAACCTCTAGGAAGTCGTGCAAAAGTCTCATTTTCTGTATTTTCTTCCTAATGCAAAAATAATAATACAATACAAAAAATATTGCTGCATCAGAACAAAATAAATGCTCTTTGAAAAAAAACAAAATTGTAGTTTTTTTCCCCTTATTTAGACTACAGTGCAAGTACAAACAAAATCTCAATAAAAAGTGCTTTGTTGTTGTAACAATCAGGATAAGTACATTCTTGAATGAAAAGGAAAACAAATAGCAGTCCTCAGAGCAGTTTAGACCTATAAATGTCTGAACTGTGAACTATAATATTTAGCCTATAACAGTGCATATACTTCTGATCTTCAAGTATGATCAAATTCTGTCAACTCAGCAGTCGATGCAAAAATCAAATATTGTTTTTTATGCAGACTTACACAAACATAGTGGAGCAGTTCTATGGTTTGTGTTCAATGTGGATTTTAGTGTTTCCTATAAATTGGCGGTCTGTGAAGGGACCAAATAGGAGGGGCCAGCGGGTCAGAGTTCAGAGGGGAGAGTTAGTGTGTGTGTGTTTGTGAGGGGGGAGGGAGAGCATGGGAGAGAGCCGATAGCAGGAGGTGTAGAGATTACTACTCACTGTTTTGTTCGTGAATTAAAGTTGTAGTTGGCGTGGTCACAGCCCACAGTGACTGCTAAATAAAAGCAGGTATTTGCAAGCCGGAGTCACCTTTATTTACGTCCGACGGACGTCACAGTTCGAAGTTGGTAGAAGTTTTACTCGCCGCAGTAAACGGAGAACTGTAGCGGCATATTTTGCACACGGTTGTTGTTTTGTCCTCAGTCTTCTCACCGTTCTCTCGTCTTTTACATGGGAAGCCAAAATAGGTCCACACAACCGATTAATTTGACGAAGGCGCTGCAGCTAATTCCTCCACTTCGTCCTCCTCCTTATTGCAGTGAGTGTTTAGCATAGGAGGTGAGGGGGGGGGGCGGTATTTCGTCCTTTTATTTCGAGCGTCTTTGAATTTTATTTTAACCAAAACTGGTTGATTTGGCCCTCCTGCAGCAGCATTACTCATGCTGTTTTGTTATTGAGCGCGTCACAGGGAGGGGAAGGGTGCCTGTTCTCGTGTGTGTGTGAGGAGGCAGAGAGCGAGGGACGGCGGCGGCGGCTCGGCATCCGAGGGGGGGGGGGGATTAGTATCGATACTTTTGAAAGTGAGTATCGTATCCGGATACAACATTTTAGTATCGATACTTTTTTGAGTATCGATACTTTTGACAACCCTACAAGAACACACTCCAGAGTGATACTAATGCTATTATTTTCAAGTTTTATACATTATTTAGACAGAGACTACTGACAAATCACCTGTAATTCTCTCAGGTAAGGCTCACTGAATCTTTTCTCGCTCTCTACCTCTGCGGCTTGGTCACCTTGTAAAATCCAAAATTTAACCAGACTTAAGAGCCAGATTCCAGAGGGAAATCTCCGCTGTCTCTAACTTTTGCTGAGGCCAAAACAATGCAAACTGCACATGTGCGCTTTCCATGAAGCTGCTTCACCCAGGAAGAGACTCATAGTTTCGGCATTTCCAGGCAAAGAGCAGCATCACTGTGCGTTTTTGACGCATTGTAGTTACCAAACACGGTATAACGGTAATTTTTATAGAGCGCGGTAATGATTACCGTGGGAAATTTTACCGCGGTTTACCATTTTACTGGTAACCGTTACATCCCTACGCTGCCGTTGAGCAAACTATCTAGCAAGCTTACTATGCTAGCATTAGCTCCCCCTGAGCCCTATGATGTCATCAGCCTGCTGCCAGGGGACTGATCCAGGAGACTCTTAATCATATCTGAGAACTTTTATCAGGCCTGTTCAAGGTAGTTTGTGCAATATGTGCAGTGTCCCATAGAATATTTTTGATTCCCCCACACGTTTGCAATAAAAAAGTGGTTCTACCTGCACTAAGACCTATTAATAATGCACTAATGAGGACTCTGGGACTGAGAGGCAGATGTAACAAGATAGAGTTCATAATTCATCTATATATTTACATTTTAAATAAGGTCATTTATTTTATTTAGCCGATTTTGACAGCATTTTTGCTCGCTACTTTATTTTGTACTTGAAAGTTCTTTTCTCTTGAAAATTGCCGAGTAGAACATGAAAGAGGCTAATGAAAAGAATGTTGTTGCTTTCCTCTCACAATGACCTGTTAAAAACTTTTTATAAATTGTTCTACCTATACTATTACCTACCTTCTTTTTATTTTTTAAAATTTTCATCAACAAAAAGAACAAGAGAAATTGTGGCTCTTTTCAAGGTCTTATATTTAATTTCTCTGAGGTTTAATTCTTTTCTGCATGTTTTTGTACTTAAATTTTCCTCTGTGTTGTAAAGTTAAACGTAATTAGGAACAAAGTATTGTTAAACAGTAAAATGTTCTGCCTGTAATTCATAAATTCATTGTACATGTTTTGGGTCCAATTAAAAAACATCTTTTTCTATGTATTTCTTAAATAAATCACCGAATGAATTTGAAATCAGTATTTTTTTCTGCCAAATATCGGGTTTGGCATCTGCTTCAAAAAATCCATTTAAAATTTCATATAATTTACATAAATAAGGTAAAATGTTGAAAAGAAAATTAAATGTTTAGACAAATGTTGATAAAACCAGTTTCACATGTAACAATGAGCAGAAGAAATTGATTTAAAGTGTAAAGTTAAAAGTACTTGGTTAATTTTTTTTTTTTTACTTTGACCTAGGAAATAGTCTCACATTTAAAAAATATTGTTTTAAAAGTATGTTATTGCATTTGAAAATTTCTCAAGTTTGTTCATGTGCATATGTGTTTTGCTCTTTTCATTTAAAGGTTTTTTACCCAACCTTCATGCCATGCAAAGCTGGAAGTTTCAAATAAACATGAAATGGAAGAAAGTGATTGCTTGGATGTTTATTAATGAGTAAAATCCAGTTGATTCTGAACCTCGTGGATGCTCTGACCCCTTCAAGCAGAAGAAATAACTTGACAGCCCATGTTGCATTGATTTATCGATCTTTTCAAACTAAACAAAATCAGTCATTTCAAAAGTGACTTCAAAATATTTTCTGAAGAGTGAAAGTGCATAAAAATGTATTTCCTCTCAAAATGTCGTCTTTACTTTGTTACAAAACTGTTGTGTTTCTGTGTGTGTAAGCTTGGGGGTGCAGCTGAGCACTGTTTGACAGGTCTTACTGGTCCCCACAGTCACATGACAAAGGAAAGTGACATTGTCTTGGCTCATAGACAGAGAGAAAGACCAAAAACAAACAAATCTTCATGAAAAGACATTTTTGGAGAAGTAATGGATATCAGACGAGTACTTAAAGAGGACATATCATGCTTGTTTCTCCTTTTCACTATGCCAGACTAGGATGCCTGTAAAGCATTTCTGCCCTCAGTACAAGTCATTTAGTTCCTTCATTGCCCCACAATAGCGTTCTCAATATCCTCATTTTAGGCCATTATCAAGCGCTTGTTGAAATGCTTGGTCTCAAGGATGACCTAAAGTTACCTCAAGAATGTCACAGCCCTTTGTGCTCTGATTGGCCAGTTCCATCGGGGGTAGAGCCAGCCTGTCCTTCTTCTTCTAGTGTATTTTCCGGGAGGCCCAATGCAGCGACCGCTTATTGAGTCCCCCTACAGACCAGAGCTGGTAATGAGTGAATGTGAGCTAGGGATCTATATACCCCTGCTGGTGGATGTGTTCCTCGGTGACGGTTTTGTGGCTAACGGACATCACAGAGGAGGAAGTGTTTTATCAGATTACTCCAATAAAAAGAAAGGTACCTCGTGTCGTCACGACAATTTAAATCTCGCGGACATCTCGCAATGACCTATTTTCAGAGGCATCAAATCTCATTCTAGGATATCAGAAAAAATACAATATCTCATTTTTTGAAAATTAAGGGGGTGTAAGGTCTTGTTTTCAAATTTATTATATGTATTAAATCATGCATCAGCATGATATGTCTCCTTTAAGAAAGTACTGATCCTTGGATATTGACACACCCACCACTATATCTGTGTGACAACTGCCATTAAGTTCATGTGGATTTGACTTAAATTGAATGTTTCTACTATTTCTTTACAGAAGAAAACATTTAAACATATCAACTGCTGCCATTCAGCTAAAAATTACCAATATAAAATCCATACTGTCCAGCCTTATTTATTCTTAAAGTCAATATTTTAGCATGCTCTCTGGCCCTGCTAACAGATAAGTTAGTGGATTACACCCCAGCATCAATAATGTGTTGTTGTATGACCTAAAAAGAAATTTCCAGATTTTTTCCAAAACACTTGATTTACATTTTTTTCCTCTCAAAAGAAAATTACACGAAACAAAAATAAAAGAAAAAAATCCCAGTGACAAAAAATGACAGGAACCAACTTTTGCCTTTATGTTCTAAAAATATATTCCCAAACTTGACAGACCCTCCACCCAAGGTTAAAGCTCATGTCATAAAATGTTGATTAGGCAGTCCACATAAATGCCAAAAGCTGTGCTATTTTCACAGTATAAAAGCATGGAACTCTCTTATTAATATTTAATCTGATTTTAATAAACAAACAAATATTAGCCTGACCATGTGCTCGTTCAAAACCTGCCAGGGTCTTCCATTGTTAAAATTGTAAATTTCAGTATTTATATTATCAAACCTTGCAACAACTTTCAATTGGAACAAGTCCAGAAAAAGTATTGATCTTAAATTTTTAAATCTTCTGCAGAAAATAATTCCGAATTAACTGATTTAATGGATATGTTTCCCAGCCCGAGTGTATCATCATATTGTCAGTATCTTTGAAAATGTTTTTCTAATCATGTAAACCATGTGCTACCTTGTGATTCTGAGCCGGTGTCATCAGTCAGTGTGGCTGACATGTCCATCCCTGTGCTGTGACAAAGACACATCAAACACGTGGGTAACAGTGGACCTGTTAAATCAGTGAGAGTGAGATGTTATCCAGGGGGGCCTGGTGGTCTGAGCTTGGCCCCTGGTATCTGCCTCTTCTATTTCCGCCCCTGCTATTCACTCATTTCCATGAACTAACTGGAACTTTTTTGCATAAAGTTTGCAAATAACCGTGTTGTAAACAAATAAGTGTGTTTTCTCTGGTATTTTATGAGAAACAGCTCAGGCCGAGGAGCTGTTAGCCTCAGAAATCTTACACAAAGAGGTTTAAGAGTTGCAAAGGTGGCAGCTCGTAGAGAAGTTGTCATTTTGAAGTGGTGACGCTTTCATTTCCAGACAGTCGACCTGACAGCCCCGCAACACGGAAGAAAGTCCTGGTTCGAGACTTAAGCTCACTTGAAACAACTTTCGGTGTCACTTTGCTGAGCCTGTGATGTAAGAGTCTAAGAAGACGTGTGTGTTATTTCTTCAACATTTTGTCTCCGCCATTCAGCAAACAGCAGGTCCGCTCGGTCTTCCGTGTTTGTGTGTCAGTGTTGTGGGGGTTCGTACCTTGATCCTCCGGATACTGGCCTCTAGCCGGAGCTGCTTCACGGCCCTCTGAGCGATGATAAGATTGTTGCTTGCATTATTGTTGGACATGGCGTCGACAGAAGTCTGAGAGAAGTTGAAGGCTACTTAATATGAACGGCCACCACAGGGCGGAAATTAAACCCAACTGCTCTAAACCCTGAACCCGACTGGAGAACGTCGCTCACTCGTGGCCCCGCCCCTGCTGTGCGAGGCAGCTCTTCTATTGGTCCTTAAGCCTGTATGTCAAAAAGTGTCTCAAGAACCAGCCCCCCTTCTTACACCTTTAGAGCCTCCTAAAGAGCAGAGCAGTAGAGTCCACTTTGACCTTCACCTGAAGAAGTTCTGGAAGTAAATAAAAGTGCATCTACACAAGTGAAAGAGCTTTATTTTTTTAAGACATAAAATAACCAAAGGACAAGTACAAGCCATTATCCCAAAGAATTTGGGATATTGTGTAGAAATGTAAATAACAATATAATGATCTGTAAATAATATACTTAATTGAATGCACTACTTTGACAAGGTATTCAGTGTTAAACTTAAAAACTTTATTGTAATTGCAAATATTCACTCATTTAATTTGCCCCCCTAATACTGGAGATAGGGTGACCATATTCTGAAAACCCAAAAGGGAAGCCTTTGACACCTGGAGCATGCACGCTCAATAGCCCAAAAGCTTGATCTTGACAGGTAGGTAAATTGGAATAATGCCAGTGGTCCAGGGCAGCTCTTTATTATAAATATTAACTCTTTTATAACTATGAATATAAATGTTTTTTTGCCTTTTTGTCAATAAATGTGACAGGAAAATGCCCTTGATGATTTTACTTTCAGGTAAAAATGAGACATTCAGCGGTTTTGGTTTGGCAGAGTGATGAGCAACTGGGCGCGCCCTGTGTGTGTGCTTTTGTCAGTCTTGGTTTGGGTCAGTCTGGGGAACTGAGGAAACTGATTGTTGAAACTTTGTAGGAGGCAGTCTTTCTCACTCAAGCTTGATGTATGACTTCAGTGACTCAACAGTCCGGGGTAGGGCTGAACGATTTTAGGAAAAGATTGAATTGCGATTTTTCTGGCAGATATTGCGATTTCAATTCGATTCACGATTTTCTTGAAATCAAGCTTTGGGATATTCACATGTAGGGCTGAACGATTTTAGGAAAAGATCTAATTTCGATTTTTCTGGCAGATATTGCAATTCACATTTTTTTTCCAAATCAAACTTCGGTGCAAAATTCACTTTGTTTACAGTACAGACAACAGAAAGGAAATAAATGATGAAAAACACTAAACACATTATTCACCTTCAATAGTGATGATAAATAATCTGTTTTCATTAACTTCTACTCCTAAAAAGAGGCTTTTGTGTTGTTGACCTGCTTACCAGCACTTTTAACATATAGATCGTCTACAAGTTTGTGAAACAGTATGTGTATAATACTTGACACAACAGATCCTGAGTCAGTCAGGAGCGCTGCAAAAAATTGCTGCTTTGGCGATCACAAAATTGCATTGTCTAAAATTGCGATTTCGATCTGAAAACGATAAATCTTTCAGCCCTAGTCCGGGGTCTTCGTAGTCATGTTTTGCACTTCATAAGGCGTCACACATTTTCAGTGGGACACAGGTATGATGGACTAGTACCTGCACTCATACACTCCAAAGCCACACTGTTGTATCATGTCTTGGCATTGGTTGCCGAATTAAGCAGGGATGTCCCTGAAAACATGTTACTTGTAAGGCTGCAAAGGTTGCTCCAAAACCCTTGACTACCTTTCAGTGTTAATGGTGCCTTCAGGTGTGCAAGTTACCCATGACATGGACAATAACACCGCTCTATACTAACACAGATGCTGGCTTTCAAACCTTGGCATGTAGCAGTCTGGATGTTCCTTTTCCTCTCCAGCCTGGAGGAAGCAATGCCCCTGATTTCCAAATACCATTTGTAATGTGGACCCGTCAGACCACAGCAGACTTTTCCACGTTGCCTCAGACCATCTCAGATTAAGGTCTAGAAAAGTCTGCAACATTTCCAGGTGTTCTTGATATGTGACTTTCGCTTTGCATGGTAGAGTTTGACTTGCACTTGTAGATGTACTAACAAACTGTGTTAACTGACATGCTTTACAGGAGGATCTTGTTTTTTTATAGAAAAACTGAAGGTCACAGGCATTTAATGATGGTTCTCAGCCTTTCTGCTTCGATTTCTTAAGATTCTCTGAATCGTTTAATGTTATTACGAATTCTGATGATGAAATCCCTGAATTAGTTTCTTGCCAATGTATGAAGGGAAAGGTTGTTTATGAATTGTTGGACCATAAGTTTGCACAGTTGTCACAACAGTAGTGCTCTTTTATACCCAGTCATGACAGTCAATTAAACAGGTGGTATATGAGCACTTCAACAGCATTTTTCAAATGTGTTACAGGCAGAAAAGTCAAAAGGTTGTGAATATTTGTTAAAACAACAAACACATCAGTTTGAACACCAAATATGTTTTCTTTGCAGTGTATTCAACTGAATACTGAAATCAAAGAGGATTTGCAAATCATAGTGTGTTGTTTTTATTTATGTTTTACTCATTGTCCCAACTTCATTGAAACAGGCGTATGTAGAAGTAGCCTTCAGTGACTGCTCATTAGTTGAAAAGAGCTTTGCTTTAAATGCGACTAAAAAGGGTTCTGAGTAAAGTTTTCAGTGTTAAGCAAAGAGCACAACAGCTGCAGTGTGATTGGTCAACAAGTTAGTTTTCAATATATGTTTAGCTGTCAACCGAAAACAGAAAACTGATGGATACAGAATTATTTGAGGCAGAAAAACAGACTTTTTGCAGGGGACTGGCACCTATCCTGGCTGACACTAGCCAGACTTACATGCAGACTTTCTTTCTTATCAACATCATTCTGATTGAAGATCTCAGGTCAACTGTTTACATGCGATGTGATCCATTGCAAATCTGGGGCCTAATGCACGAAGTAGGATCTAAACATCCAGGATAAATAACTATGCGAGTTTATCAAATCCAAAACAAGAGAATTTAGGTTAAATTGTTTGAACAAAAGACTAGGCAAGAACTCAATACTCCACTGAACATCATAATATCAATCCAAATAAGTTAATTATTGTCTCCTAAAATGTAGTTGTGCCCTGAAAATAAATAAGTTAAATTGCATGTGAAACTGAAATTTAAATGTCACTGTTTGCTCCTTATGCTTCATACCCCTATGCTGTTGGATTATGCTGTGCAAGTGTACACAAGTTTGTGCATGCATGCAGAGCTGGCTCTATCCAATGTGAGGCCCTAGGTGAAATTTTATGAGGTGCCTCCCTTCATCAGGGATTTATATACACTTTCAAAAGAAATCAAAAAGCATTGTTTACACCATTGTCTTTCATTTATAAGAAAACATGTCACTCAATTTACATGCTTAACATATAATAAAAACATTAAGAAAGATAAATACAATATAACCCCTCTTACTCAAATAGCAATCCTGTGCATAGGTGAGCAAATAATACTAACAAATGTAATGAATTAGAACAAAAATCAACATCCAACAATTTAAGTAACCCCACAGTTCACACACAGTGACTCTACTTAAGCTACAGTTATACCATACAATGACTGTATATTTACATTTGAATCAGTGGGAGTTTTTCTATTTTAAGAGAAAATAACTAGCTTTCATACAATTTTATTGAAGGTGAATTTTTTCCATTGATTTTGTGGCACCTCCTAGAGGCCACGGCACCATTAACATTTGCCTGTATTGCCTTACGGGCCAGGTGGCTGTGCATGCATGTGTATCCTGATCCTGATTATATAACCACTTAAAGCTGTGCATGTGTGTATATTAAGCATGACATCTGGGCCAAAACTTGCATGGCAGCAGGTGCCATTGAGAGGGATTTTGTGGTTAGGAAATCCTTTCACAGCATTAATGTTCAGGTGAACATGACTTTTTCAAATTGTCCTTTAATGAACAATGTGCACTTTTTGTTACATGAATGGAGTACTTTAATAGTCATCTAATACATCTTATAGTTTCAGGTGATCTGCAGTGATGACTGCCTGATCAGCAGTGTTGTGGCAAATTGACCTCAGCAATCTAGCAGCACCTGTCACAAGGTGAGCCACACAGCCTCTGTTGATAACCACTTTAACATCATGGCTGTGTCAAGAGTGTCTCTCTATTTCTGAGGTTATGATGATAACATTTTGTATTCACAGGTGAATTATCAGGTGTGTTAGTGGGGGACAGAGTGTATGCCTGCCTGCCTTTTCTCCTTACGCCATTTGCAGACCCGACATACAGCAGCCGCACAATCATGACCATGACAGGACAAGGGCCTGAATAGGATTGACCTAAAGCCTCCTAAAGGCACGGGCTCACTGGCCCCTTTTACATGGGCAGTTTTCCTCAATCTGATTAAAATCAATCAGATTGAGGCCCCATCCACATGAAGTCAAAACCCTTAACAGTTTCCAAAACGATCGTCATAAAGACGAAGGCGTCTCAGAAAATGTGTGCGTCCACATGAATGCACTCGATACGAATCAAAACGCTGTAAAACACATGCCAGACCTCTTGGGGCGCTGTAACAGTATGACGGAAACAAGCGGAAGCAGACGAAAAAGCAGTAGGGGCATGAGCACTTGCGGCAAAAGTTGTACACAGACATTGTGATAAAGTGATCATAAAGTGCCGTAATGTGTCCTCGATAATTGTTTGTTCAACTCGGTTGTGAGAAGAAGGAGATTTTGCTGCAACAGGGATAGTAGGGTCACTAGCTTCATTAGCACATATGCTACACTGTACGCCGCCGTTGTTGTTATTGTTGTTGCCGCGTGTGGCGCATGCGTGTCAACGAAGATATGAAACTATGACATAAGCGTATCAGAAAAGATACGGAGAGCCAGTAAACACGGAGCTGCGTATAAGGCATTTCAAAATCTTTCCACTCTGGAACCTGGTTTCAAAAATGTTCGTTTACAGACCCCTAAAACGCCGTCTTCGTATGGATGATACGCATATTCGGCAAAAAATGTATGCGTTTAGACCTCGGTTTGGCTTCGTGTGGATGGGGCCTAAGTGAATCTGATTCGAACTGTATACATGAACTTTGAGTAAAGAGATCCATGTTTAATCTGCATTTGCATGGCCCCAGCTGAATCCGTTATTTTGTTTTTTTTTGACATGCGCAGAAGGTCTGCAAATGTGTAAGAGAAGAAGAGGTGCACTTCCTGTTTACCTCTAGAAAGATGGATTCACGTCGTGTTTTGTTGGGGTTTCTATTAAAAAGTTTGTTTCCTTCACTGTCCAGTTCTTCTGTTTGTTCTCCATGTTTGATTAGGCACTCTCTGCGTACATCACTACGTGCCTCTTACATACTACGGAGCGTCTGTGCAGACCAAACAATCCTCTCTATCAACCCAACCTGCTCCTCTCAGGCGTTTCCATGAAGCATGGAGCGGATTATCAATTGGGGTAGACTTTCTCTTACAATCCGATCCAAAATACAATCAGATCCGGGTGAATCCGATTGGCTAAGGTGTCTACATGAGACATTTCTAATCTGACTGACCTTTCAATCTGATTGTAAATAGGATTTTTTGACCCATGTAAACGGGGCCAGTGTCTCCACCACCAAGTGTCATCCCAGACAGGGCATGTACATCCCTGTGGCCCGTGCTGTCCTCCACAGTGTGGCCTGCCTGAGAGACCCCCAGAGAGCCCTCACACATAAACTGGGACAAGATTGCTACCTCCCCTGATGACAGCAGTGGCTGGCTGCTCAGAGACCAAACCATCTTTAACTGTTTCAGTTATGCACGCTGTAAATTTCTGCTAAATATGACCTGCAATGGCAGACTAAGGGGCCGTTTACATGGAAACTCCTGACTTGAAGCCGCAAAGATTCTCCCTTTCCGTTTTCGAATTCTTCTGCGTTTACATGACAACGCTCGGAGACGAGTTAATCCCCTGTTAATCCGCTGTAGTGTGCATGCCGGTTCAGTAGATGGCGGTGTAGGTCTGCAGAGATGCAGCGCTGCTACAACACACGAACGAAGAAGAAAACCTTTCACAAACAACAATGGCGAACAGACGCACAGAGAAGCAGGAGTTTCTTTTTTGGACAACAAATCAGTTCGGACAACAAATCTGTCTGGATAGTTTTTTCTGGATAACAAACCGAGCACGGTAAGACGCTCACACGTTACCCGGCGGACGGAGGAAGCTGCTGTTGTTCCTGGTATGCGCGCGCAGCCTCCATCTGAAAGAGTACTGCGATGCGGTGACGCCAGCTGCTTCTGAAACGCTCTGCTCTGTGTTTACACGAGGCCGGATAGAGGAGCGGAATCAAATCTTTCCGCTCTGGGGAGCAGTGTCAAAAGTTTCCGTTTTCACTGGAAACGCAACATGGTCTCATCTAAACGGAAGGCCAAAACGCAACGAAATGTTTGCGGAATCGATCGTTTTCGGCGTCATGTAAACGGCCCCTAATTTGATAAAGTTTGTCCTATTATGATATTGTGCTGTATACAGGGCTGCCGTTCATCTGTCTGTTGTGTTTGGGTTTGTCCTGCATGTGATATGTGATTTTTTTAGACCTTTGTGAAAGTGCATTTATTGTTTTGTCTTACAGTTTGTTCTGATTCTGTGCCTTCTATCTTTTTGAGCACCATTACTTCAGTTTTAAAAGAGTTGATGTTTAAATTGGTCTGATTTTTCCTTATTCAATGAAGATTCAATGATGAACATTGTCTTAACTTTGGTTTTTTATTGTAACTTATATAGGATGTGCATTTTTTGTATTGTGTGTTGTATTATGGATAACTCTCGTCCAATGATTGAAAAAATTATCTAAAATCTTAATTTATCTAACACGATTGCAATAAGAGATCACAAATGATTAAATAATGACAGTGGGTCTTAGTGAATGTGACAATGATGTGTAGTGGGCAGTGGAATAAATATTAGTTCCCTGTTTGTGGGGGCTGCTGACTGGGAAAAAGGATGAGGCTGCTATTGAAAAGTCATTTTTGCTTAGGAAGGTTCCTAACGGAGTGAAATGAACCGGAAGTAGTTTGTGATTAGAGCTGTTCAAATAGTTTAAATACATCAGAAAAGTGGCTCAGTGCTTCTTTTATTATCTCCTTTAGCATAGGATACACCAGACCATCTTTTTACAAGAGAGAGGAGATTATTCTGTCCCATAATTCTCCGAGCAAACAGCTTTTATGAACAACACGTATTCAGACTGCTTCAGAATTCAACTGAATAATGACCAACAAATCACGCAGACCATGTGAGTTACCACTGCTGTTCGATCCTTTCTAAAGTTTACCAAAACGTGCCTTAACTTTTCAGTAGTCTGATTCTCTGAAGAGAGCAAGATGTGAGACATTTGATGTTGACTATGTTTTAAACTTGGTTCAATATTAATAATGTGTACACCATTCGAGTATGAGCTTAACAATTTATGCCTTTCTTTTATTCAGTTACCATTTTTGTCATGCATTGATTTGTGTTCATGTTGATAATGGCTTGACAAATTTATTTAAATCCTCATTTACAACATCAATTATGCAGATGTAATGTTTAACAGGTTATTATGTTCAATGTTGTCTGAAAGGAACAACATTGCCATGATACATGATGCATGATGTGTCTAGTAGTCTACCTTCGGAAAATTGTAGTTTCCCTGCAGCAGTAACATCCGCCGTCACATGATGACGTAGCGTAGTGAAGGTGTAGTCGGATTCTCTGCACGGCAGTTTTCCTTTCGAGCCCTTTTGAATTCTCCTTTCTCCTGGATTTAAACCTAGTCTGGAGCAGGCTAGCTCTACAAAATAAATCTCCATAGCTTATGTCAAAACATATCCCACATCTCCCTATACCTCTTTTGTGCAACCAGAACGTGGATTAGTTTATCCAGAATAACCAAAATATCCCAGCTTAATCCCCTATCTAGGTTTTGTGCAACAATTCAGCTCACTTCAATTAAAACACTTTATTTATCCCCAAGGGGGCAATTCCAAGGCACAGGAGTAGCACACACCAAAAAAAAAAGGCAAAAACAAAACAATTGCATTTTTTGTCATGGCGGATCCAGACGGTGAACTGGAACACTCCCAAAATTTAACCACTTGTTCCTTGTCCTAATCCTGACATTTCCTGAAAATTTCATCGAAATCTATCCATAACTTTTTGAGTTATGTTGCTAACAAAGAAACAAACAAACAAACTAACAAACAGATGCCAGCAATAACATAACCTCCCGGTGAAGGTAATCAGACTAAAAAAGAAGCCTTGGGGGGCATAAGAGAGGGGGCATGAGAGAAGGATCCCTCTCCACAGTTTTCCTTTTGTTTACAAGACTTTCCAAGTATTGGATATATCATGGCGCTCTAAGGATCATAACAATTCTCAAGCCTCTAACTCATCATTTTACTCTGTATGATTGAGTTGGATGGTTCTCTCTGACCACCTGTAGACTGAATGATTGGCACATCCTGATTTGCAAGGCTATTCTTGGTCTGCTTTCATCTTACTTGAGTAACTATATTCATGTGAAAAATTCTGGAAGTTACAGCCTCCGTTCTATGACTCAGTCACAAAATCTTCTTTTGCTTTCTGTCCCCAAAGTTCATCTTGAAATGGGTAAAAGAAGCTTAAGATCTGCTGCTCCTGCAGAATGGAATCTGCTACAAGAAAAACTGTCTTGAAGAGCTGGGGCCATATTCTTAAAGATTCTCAGTGCAAAGAGTTGCTCCTAGAGAGCAATTTCTAAGAAAATTCTTAGAACCATGATTTTTCTCAGAATTTCTCATTAAAGTGAAGAGTAGATCCTAGTAGTAGTAGATCCTGGTAAGTACAAAAGCTTTTCCGAAAGAATCCCAGCTCTTAAGAGAGCTCCTTAGGTGAGATTGACCCAATTGGCAAAACAAAATGAAAAAGAAAACAAACAAAAAAAACACTCAAGAACAAAACAAAACCAAATAAATAGAACAGAAAATAAGTAAATAAATACAATAAACGGAGGAGGCTATTTTCTGTGTCTATGTGTGTGTCTGTGTGTGTGGATGTGAGTGTGTGTGTGTGTTTGTGTGGATGCAAATTTTCTTCATTAGAAAAACATAGTGTTCCCCAAAAGGGGATGTAAGTGAATTGAATTGAATTGAATTGAATTTGTTTATTTAATAGGGACGATGCAGTTTAACATGGTTCCATCACCGAGCATGAATCTGATGTGCTGCACAGAGAGTTTATAGCAAATGCTAATTTCCAACTCTTGTCCCTAGTTGGGCCTTTAAATTTAAAAGTTGGGCCTTTAAATTTAAAAGTCAGAAAATGTACAAGATTTAACAGCATAAAATAATAAAAAGTTTACAAAACAACAATAAAATACATGTTCACACAAAAACAAGTAATTACACAAACCAGTTCAAAATGAATAAATACAAAAATGTGGCAAACTAAGAATGATAACAGTTCTGATTTGCTTTTAGCCAGCACTTGACCTTTGTAGAGAAGGGTTTTAAATCTTTGGTCAACTTGATTTCGGTTGGTAATGAACTCCAGAGTTTAGAGCCTTTAAAAGAGGAAACTGACTGTCCCAAACTGACTGTGTTGACTTACATTTTTGTATGCTACAGTTTCCATTCACCTTGCTCCTTGTTACTCTGCTGCTGTTCTGTCTTTGAATAAATTTGGATAAGGGTTCAGGGGCAAGATTATTAATACATTTAAAAACTAGTTTAAGGAAGGAAAACTGCATGAAGCTTTCAAAGCTCAATAGATTGTATTTTTTCAAAATGTGGCAGTGGTGCCAACGGATGGGTTTTTTGTCCATAACTTTAAGGGTTTTATTATACAAGGATGAAAGACTTTTGATTGTTGAAGGTGAACCCTGAGCCCAAACTGTCATACAGTATGAGAAATGAGAAAAGATCATAGAGTGCATAAATATCTGAGCTGCCTGAATTGGTATGTACTGCCTTATGAATTTGAAACAGTTTAAATTGGTTTTTACTGATTTAGCTATTTTCTTCACATGTTTATCAAACCTGAGCTGTGGATCTAAAATGACTCCCAAGAATTTGAATTCATTGGCTTCCTGTATTTCTTGAGCCTTTATCTTCACACAAAATCTTTCAAGATGGCACCGTTTCCTTATGGAGAAGCACATTGAGACTGTCCTATTTAGGTTTAAAACTAGATGATTGCGCTCCAGCCACTGCTGGACTCCATACATATGGTCAGTCAAGATTTCTGCTGCCTTGCTAGGGGACTTAGCAGGAGTATAAATGACTGCATCATCAGCATAAAGCTGGATGCCATTGTCTGGGCACGTTTTGGGCATATCATTTATAAAAAGACTAAAAAGCAGAGGGCCAAGAATTGACCCTCGGGGGATTCCCATTGTGTTTTTTAAAAAGGATGATGTTTGTCCGTCAACTTTTACACACTGTTCTCTATTTAGAAGGTAAGACTTGAACCAATTAACTGAGTTTTTAGAAAAATTTAAAGATGAAAGCTTGGAAAGTAGAATGTTGTGGTTGACAGTGTCAAACGCCTTTTTCAGGTCAAGAAACACTGCCCCCACAACATTACCACAGTCAAGAGACTGTTTTATGTTTTCAACAAAACAAGTATTTGCAGTTTCTGTTGAATACTTTGGTCTAAAACCAAACTGTTTAGGATGAAGAAGTTGATTGGCCTCTACAAACTCTACAACCTGCTCTGCCACAACTTTCTCAAGTACCTTTGACAAGACAGGGAGAATAGATATAGGGCGGTAATTGTGGACCAAATCATATTCACCTATTTTTAATATTGGTGTGATGACAGCTTTTTTCCAGGTAATTGGAAATGTATTTTCTCTAATTGACAAATTAATAATGTGAGTCAGGGGAGCAACCAATATGGAGCTGTACTTTTTCATGAATTGTGCATCCAAATTATAAATGTCTTTCGCCTTAGAGTTTGACAACTTTTTGATTATTTCTAAAACTTTTGCTTCATTTACCTCTGTGATGTTAAACTGGTTGCCTTGTTCTGAGGCTTCCACATGGTTTGTTGTTAAACAAAGTTATGTGTTAACTCTTCAACTGATTTGACAAAATACATATTAAATTCATTAGCCATAGCAGTCTTATCAGTGAGGACTTTATCATTTGATCTCAGCTCTTTGATTTCTTTTTGACCATGTGGTTTGTTGATTAAACTGTTTAAATGCTTCCAGATAAAAGCACTGTGACCATTGGTGTTTTCTATCATTCGAGTGTAGTATGATGATTTTGCTTTGCGTAATTCCAGGACAACCTTATTCCTCAAACTTTTATACAGAAGATGATCTGTGTTAAGTTTAGAAGATAGTGATGTTTTTAATGCTAAATCTCGTTTTTTCATTAAGTTATATATGTGGTATATGTGTTTCCTTTCCCTTCTCCCTTTCTTCTTGATTATTCCCCCTGTCACAGTGGTAGTTAGGACCCAGAAGCAAGCAGTTGAGTGTGAACAATGAACAGTCTTTATTTTACAGCAATTCAAACACAGTTCAGAGTGGGGTTTGAACCCGCGACCACGAGATCTGCAGATGAGTGCTCTAACTATTGAGCTACTCAGAGGATGCTCAGACAATGGTTCACTCAGTATTTTCAGGGGAGAAACTGCGGCTTGAGCGGGGGTTGAACCCGCGACAGCAAGATCTGTAGTTGGATGTGTTACTGACTGCGCCACACAGGAGATGCACTGACAGGGGCTCACACAGTCTTTACAGGGGTGTAGCTGCAGCTTGAGCGGGGGTTGAACCCGCGACAGCAGACTTTGAAGATGAACACTTCTTAGATTGCAACACACAGGAGGAGTCCAAAACTGAGACTCACACAGTTTAAACAAGGAAAAGGCTGCAGCTTGAGCGGGGGTCAAACCCGCGACAGCTAGATCTATAGTCAGACGCTTTACCGACTGCGCCACACAGGAGATGTACTGACAGAGTCTCACACAGTCTTTAAAGGAGGAGGCGATGGAAGCTTGACTCACGCACAGACGAGCAGAGGCGTTCAGGAACACTCAGAGATGTGATTCAGGCGAACTCACGTTGTCGAAGACAGGCAGAGGGTCAGATACCAGGCGAAGAACACAACGTAGAACAGGCTGAACTCAGCACGGACCGGGACAGGCAGGAACTCAGCATCGAGGACAGGCAGGGATCAGTCACCAAGCAGACCAGCACGGAGCGAGACAGGCAGGAACTCAGCGCCGAGGACAGGCAGGGATCAGTTACCAAGCAGACCAGCACGGAGTGAGGCAGGCAGGAACTCAGCGTCGAGGACAGGTAGGGATCAACCACCAAGCAGACCAGCACGGAATGAGACAGGCAGGAACTCAGCGTCAAGGACAGGCAGGGACCAGCCACCAAGCAGACCAGCACGGAGCGAGACAGGCAGGAACTCAGCGTCGAGGACAGGCAGGGATCAGCCACCAAGCAGACCAGCATGGAGTGAGACAGGCAGGAACTCAGCGCTGAGGACAGGCAGGGAACAGTTACCAAGCAGACCAGCACGGAGTGAGACAGGCAGGACTCGGCGTCAGAGACAGAAGCAGGATCGATAGCCGGGGACTCAGGCAGACGGGTGTGTCGAGGACAGAAGCTGGTCGATAGCTTGAAGTCAAGCCGAGGGTCAGGCATTTGAGGCAGAGTCTGGGACGAAACTTGTCAGCAACGGGTGATCAATCCGGGAAACAAGTCTGGAGTGCTCAGCATGAGTGCGACGACAGTCTGACAACGACTGAGTGTGGAGCTGGGGCTTTTGTAGCTGGCTTGATTGCGGGAGACGAGGTGCAGGTGTGAGCAGAAACACAGGTGAGGTGAGTCTGGACTAATTAGAGTGCAGCAGGGAGTGACAGGCTGCAGAAGAGGCTGAGGCTGAAAGCACAGGTGAGTTGAGCCCAGCTGATTAGATTGCTGTAGGAATGTGGCAGACTGAGGCAGGGAGCTCAGGTGAGTTGAGCTCAACTGATTAAATTGCTGCAGGAATGTGGTAGTCTGAGGCAGAGACTGAGGCCCCATCCACACGAAGCCAAACCGAGGTCTAAACGCATACATTTTTTGCCGAATCTGCGTATCATCCATACGAAGACGGCGTTTTGGGGGTCTGTAAACGATCATTTTTGAAACCAGGTTCCAGAGTGGAAAGATTTTGAAATGCCGTATACGCAGCTCCGTGTTTACTGGCTCTCCGTAACTTTTCAGATACGCTTACGTCATAGTTTCATATCGTCATTGACACGCATGCGCCACACGCGGCAACAACAACAACAACAATGGCGACGTACGGTGTAGCATATGTGCTAATGAAGCTAGTGACCCTACTATCCCTGTTGCAGCAAAATCTCCTTCTTCTCAATCACCACCGAGTTGAACAAACAATTATCGAGGACACATTACGGCACTTTATGATCACTTTATCACAATCTCTGTTTACAACTTTTTCCGCAAGTGCGCATGCCCACTGCTTTTTCGTCTGTTTCCGCTTGTTTCCGTCATATTGTTACAGCGCCCCTAGAGGTCTGGCATGTGTTTTTACGGCGTTCTGATGCGTATCGAGTGCATTCATGTGGACGCACATATTTTCTGAAACGCCTTCGTCTTTATGACGATCGTTTTGGAAACTGTTTAGCGTTTTGTCTTCGTGTGGATAGGGCCTGAGACTGTGACACCCTCTCCTTTTCTCTTCTCCCCGTTATTAGTATTATCAGCCTATATATTGGTACCACCTACACCTGCAGCTCACCGACAGTGCCCCACCAAAGGGCTGCATAACAACCACACGGGGAACAAGCCACTCCCCAGCACATCCGCCACTCCAGCACCACAAAATTTTTTAAAACTTTTTTAATCAATAAGTAAGTCGGTAAATAAGTCATATAAGCCTAACAAACATCCTTTTATCTCTGTATTTTGATTTTGTTTTTCTTCTTATTTGCCAGGACTGTTGATCGTCAACAGCCAAGGGCAGGGCCTGGTCCCAGACAAATCAACCCTCAGACCCTGGGGAGAAAGCCATGTCAGCAACAGGCATGACCCAACTTCTGGAGTTTATTTGGTTTTGCTTGGTTTCAGATTTTGACAGATCTTCATTTTTTTTTTTTTTACAACTGAAACAGAGCTTAGTCCCTTCAGCAAACCGCACCCAGACCCTAGGAGTGTGTCAGTTTGTCATTAACAAGACTCTTTGATATCTCTGATAATGCTGAAGCAGCATATCTATAAATGTGCCCATGGGCAATTCGCCACAAGAGGGGAGGGAGCACAATCCCCCATGAAAACACGGTCACCAAACTACAAGTGCAGGTAGCAACACCAAACAAGTCAACAACAATAATTCTAATAATAGTGGCAGAAATAAAACTAACATTGGGGTAACACTTTTTACTGATTACTCATTATTACTCATTAGTTAAACATTAATCAACACTTTATTCATCATTTATAAAGCATTATTCAGATAGGTATACTTCATAAATATAATTGTAAATGTTGTACTAAGCACATTACTAAAGGACTTGTAAATTACTAAATTCATCATTTATAAAGCATTTTTCAGACATAAACAAACATTATAAGTTGTATATAAATATAATTATAGCTGTTTTACTCATCATTAACAAGCACATAAGTAAAGGATTCATAACTACTGTATTAAACATTTATAAAGTATTTTCAGATGTATCTACTCATTTGTATGTCGTTTATCAACATGGTTATAAATGTTTCACTCCTCCTTAACAAGTTCATATATAACTTGCTAAATGTTTGTGTTTTCGATTTTGTAAATGATGAATTCTGCATTTAAAAATTAACTTTTATATCATTTTCAAACCAATTATTTGGGAAAGGTACGTTGTTTGTACGATCACTTAGAAAGTATATGTAAATAGTTAAACTATTTAGATTACTTTTAAGCTATGTTACATGTTGAACATAATGTATATTTTAGACATATAAGAATGCTTGTTTAGTGTAATTAATGAAAACAATAAGTGACAAATTTACATCCCGTAAACACCTTATAATGCTTAAATTCATTAATTTAGATAAGTGCAAAGCAATCACTTCTCATTTATTAAGTATTTTGTATGAGCCTATCTAAAGTGAGCTTTTAAGCATTTCCATATGTGATTCAAACGCTGGCAAGTTAAATCTAGGTCAAAATACCATTTCTTGTTCAGTAAATTGCCGAAAATAATTTATTCTAAATAGAAATGTATTTGTAATACATAATGGGCCCGATCTACAAAGGGTGTGCATGTATAAAAACACATGTGAACTCGATACTGAGCACAAAGTTGATCTACTAACAGGGTGCACTGAGGACTGTGTCTGTGCAATAAGTCAAATAGCATGTGAAGTCCATTTAGTCTACTTGCCTTCATAAATATGCAGAATACATGCAGTTGATCAGAACATGCAAAATACTGGGAGAAGGAGATGCAAATGTAATCATTTAGCACCCACAATGTGATTTATCAAACCCACAACTGATTTGCATCTATATTTAGCAAGTTTGAAAGGCGGGTGCAAAACAGGCATAGCTTTACACACAGAGGGCCTCGATTGTGGTGAAAAACAGGGGTTGCATCAACCAAATATTTAGGTAAAGTAAACCCTCCCTGTTTAGCCCTTTACATCGTGAAGGGGGTCATTTGACCTATAAAGTTCTCCAAAGCTGGCTATGAAGGAGAATCACTTTTGTCACCTAGAGGTGATCACATCACACTCTCCATGGATTGACAGCGAGTTTAGGAGCTGTCAGTGCTTTGAGATTGTGACACTGTCAGAGTGTAAAATAGCAAGAGTACCTGCACAGTCTGTGTGTGGGTAACTGTAAGACTGCACTTCACATGAGAGGTTACTGGTGATAAAGCTGGTTATGTGAAGAGGCCTGGTTCTGTTCATAACTTTTAAGGACAGAATTTCTAGGTGCAGCCAGGGTGTTCAGGGGTTCTGGTTTGATGACCTTAGGATAGGGTTGCTGCTTTGTGCAGATGATGTGGTCCTGTTGGCATCATCGGACTGTTATCTACAGCCCTCACTGGATCGGTTTGCAGCCAAATGTGAAGCAGCATCTCCAAAACCAAGTCCATGGTCCTTGCTCAGGGGGAGGGTGGAGTGCCCTCTTCATGTCGGGGATGAGATTCTGCCCCAGGTGGAGGAGGTGTTCAGTTACCTTGGGCACCCAGTCATAGTACATGACATGCAACATGCCCACTAATAGCATAGTTTGTACACGCAATTTAGCACTCATTATTTTGGATCTTAGTAAATCAGGACCAGCATGTTAATGTGATTACCTAAGGAGATAACTGCCACAGCCCTTTTAAGGAGTTTTCTTGCAGTGAATTCTGGGGTGTTTCTCAATTCTGAGTTTCCAAATTCAAACTTGTGAAGCGTGGAAGTTCGAATGTGTCAACTTCAATGCAGACTTTGGACTCTAGGGGTAAGAGTGTCCACAGAATCTTACCACAATGGGAACAACAGCAAACTTTGATAGCATCCACATCTCTGCCAGTGCCCCCCTCCATAAACCTACATGTCACATCCAGTTGTCTGTAGGTAACCACTCACATCATCTATTTAGAATTTATCAACTTTTAAGCCTCTCCTCCGTCAGTTAGGAATTTCCTGCTGAACAGTGCCAATTGCATTGTGGGATTGTAGCTGCCGTAAGTCTGCTCAAGTAATATTTGCTAGCAGACTTGGTAAAAGAGGTATGTGAAACAAACTTGTTTCAATGCAGTCTTTGAATTGGAACAGAATTTCAGCTGTGATTGATGATGTATCACAAGTCTACAAGTCCAGCAGTATGCTGAAGTACACATATTGAGAAACTGCCTTGGAGTACATGTGCTGTTGACAGAGTGTAACCTGTCTTGTTTAATTTTTGAATCTTGTGATTTGCTGTCCACATGTCATTTTGTTGTTCTGCTTTCTGATTGGTGGCAGGGTGGGAGTTAGTCAGAGCGTTATAGACTTAAATTAAAAAAGGAAAGAGACTGCAGAGATGTGCCGCTGGAGGCATCAGTGGAGAAAAGACAAGAACATTAAAGTTAACTTTGCCAACCAGCATGTTCAGTAAACAGCTTTAGATGTTAGACGATGAACTTAGAGCTTTGTTTGTGGACTTGGTTGTTTTGAATGTGAGCTGCAGTGGCTAGTCTGAGACCATAAGGGAAAGAAGAAAGTTTTTCCTCAGCCATTATCCACTCACTACCTCTTAGGCTTTGAGATGAGCACCCAGGTTGGTTCCTGTTGGAATAATGAGAGCAACATCTTTCTGAGCTTCAGGACACCGTGAGAGAAAGAAGATGTTTGCTGCAGAGGGTTGTCTATGGTCAGCCCACTCGCCGTCTTCTCACCTTCCTCCCACCATTTCTCACCATCAGCTTGTCATTGTCCTGCCAGCCTCTCCTATAAGCTTCAAGGTGCATTCTTGGAATTTTACTGACTGTGAACTTGGATTCGGTGAGTATTCACCTGTTATCTCCTTAAGGATTGACTTTTTATTGTACAATAATATTCTGAACCAGAGTAAATCAACGTGATTGTGTATGGTCATGTTATGCATAAGTGTGCAGTAAGTATACAATAAGTATAAATGCTCTTAAAGCGATATTCCGGGATGGAACAAGTTGGGTCCTATCACAAGGTTTAGGGCAGAAATTACCCCTACAGCAGTGTTTCTGTGCAGCAGAAGCCCAGGGCGCCCGCACCAAACCCCCCCTCCATGCTCTGGGGCTGCTCGTTTGCCGATTTTCTCTGGACTTCAACAGGGCCATATTTTACTTGACCAAAAACACAAATAAAAAAAAAAAAATCTGATATTGGTCTGCATTCACGCTTTATTTAGAGAATTTTCAGCGCGTTACTTTCACGCAAAAACACCGCTAAATAAGGCTCTAGTCCTCATCGTGTCGTAAAACGGCGCTACACCTCCGCTGCAGAGCCACAGCTGGCTACGAGGCGCTGTGGAAATGAGGAAAATCAGCAAACGAGCAGGCCCAGAGCAGGGAGGGGGGGTTTGGTGCAGGCGCCCTGGGCTTCTGCTGCACAGAAACACTGCTGTAGGGGTAATTTCTGCCCTAAACCTTGTGATAGGACCCAACTTGTTCCATCCCGGAATATCACTTTAAATCGAGTTACAATATGCAAAAGCAAGAAGGGGAAGTGCGACAAAAAGCACTTTGAAAAAGTAATTTATTGAAAACAACAAGTTAACTGAAATAGGCTGTTGCATGGCTTTTGCATATTGTAGCTCTGTTTTAGGGATTTTCACGATAGCTCCATGGGTGAGACAAAAAACAAATTTAAAAACATTTAAAAAACATTTTTTTTTTGGCCTGGGATGGCAGCTGATGTAGAGAAATGGTCATGTAAGTGCAAGTTCTCTGCAATCGAAGGAAAAAATACTCACATTGGTATTTATTTTGTGTCAGCCCATTACTCATGAAGGTGTATGCATGTAATTGCACTATCTGGTGTTATTTCAGCTTAGTAAGAAATAGCTTGGTCAAGCTCAGGTTGTTATGACTGAACAATTTTTACAAATTTTTTGGCACATGGCATAGGCCAGATATTGCCCCTGTTACCAGACATTCTCACATAAAATAGCATGAGTTTTGAACGCACAGTCAGTCATGTTATTTGTTGTTTTTTTAAAAAATGACTCTCAAAATGTCCCAACAGGTTGGACAGAGGGGTAACAGTGGACTGGGCATGGGTGGACATCACATGAGTGAACTACAACATATTAATTTAGAAGCAATATTAACAAAAAACCCAAAGGTCACCACCACCTTGGTGTTTCTGTAATGATGTTTCTTGCAACAACAGTCACAATATCCTGATGGTGTTGTCGACCTTGTGACAGCACAGCAGTACAGTCACACTTTACCAGTGGCAGCTGGTGCTTAAAACTCTAAGGGGGGTGAGCTGTGGAGGAAACAAACCGAAGAAGCACTCTTTCTGTAGATTAAGACTGAGCTCTGTCTTCAGCTTGCTTCTACTGAGCATTGGATCGACCTTCAAGGAGGACATCTTCAGGAACCATGGTATGGTACTGCAGCTAAGTGGCACTGAAGAGATGATGAGAGAAGGAGAATCTTCCCCTCAATTTGGTTCTGTTGACCTATAAGCGCAGTAAAAAAAATACATCAAAAGGTAATATCAGTATTTACTGAACAACAATCAATTAAACAGGCCAAGGTAAAGCTGCTCCCAGAAAATGAAGCCATAATTTATGTCACATTCACCATTTTAAGAACATTTCTTGTGTCAACTGACAGTGTCTTATTTTGTACATGTCTCATGGCTCAAGGTTGTAAACACAATCAGAATCTTATGTACCACTAAACTGATGCTTTAAAACTAAAGGTAAAACTATGTGATATAGTTTTGGGTATAGATTACAGTAAAAAGTACAAACAAAACAAAACAAATAGGAAAAACAAAAGCATGCGCCACAAGAGGGCAGAAGGCTCACACAAGCTGACCTATTCTCACAACTGAAATGGAGGCTGTCAACGTGTTGAATACATTTCTAGTTGTAAGCAAAACAACCTCAATTTATAAAAAGTAAAAAAAAAAAAAAAAAAAACTTGGAAGTTTGAATCAGAAAGTTACTTTGTACCATTACGGTATTCAGTCAGTAAGAAACACCTCCAGAATGAAGGCTATTTGTATCCAAATAGAACATTCTATTATAGCAACTAAACATACGATGTTCAATTATATAAATTGATCTTTATTATTTTGTAACATGTGTAATGTTGAAATAATAAAAAAAAAATGAATTTGGAGGCAGGATGATATATTTTGTTGGTCTGTTTCCATTGATTACCTCCGCAAAGCAGGATTTGTTTTCGGGACAGTTTGTTTGTCAGTCTGTCTGTCTGTGAACAAAATAACTCAAAAAGTTATGGATGCATTTTGATGAAATTTTCAGGAATGTTCAGCATGGGAAAAGAAAGAAGCAGTTCAATTTTGGTGTTGATCCGGATCACCGTCTGGATCCACCATGATGAAAACTGTGATTTTTGTGAATAACTACTGAACTAAAACAGATATCATTATGAATCTAGTTGCTATTGGTATTTTTTTCATGGTCAAGGAATCTAAAATTTTAGATGAAATAAAGGTAGGACTAGTATTTACGGTGAAAATCACAACATGGGTGAGGACTGTGGCGCTGGCGGAGGACTGCGCTCTCCGAGTGCTTATTCTAGTTTTACACTGTGCACAATGGTACAAGCTGGAAAGGTGCAAGGTCTGTGTCATATTCAAAAGCTCTGGTCGATCAAAAAATATTTCTGTAATGGACATACAGTTTATTTTCAGATAGATTTCACTAAAAGTGGAAAAAGTAGCCTATTGGTACAGATAACTGTATTAAAAGAGATTGTTTAAAATTGACATTTGTAAGTTGTGACAATTTTTGGGTGGGGTTAGCTCTGTAAACACTTAAGAGGTAATTGCTTACACATTTGAGACAAAAACAACATTATTTTAACCAGTAAATTGCAACTCATAACTTGTTGGGATTATCAGTTCTTCTTTTTGTAATTTTTTTTTGTAATGCCCACCTGTTTCCTGGCTGATGTGTGCCACTGTTTGAATATGAGAGATCATATTTTTATGAGTAGAGCCCAGTATTTGGCAGATGTGCTCTTCTGCCCAGATTTCAATGAGGCATTTTATTCCCTCGCTGTTCCAGGTGAGCCCACGACTCATTTCCTCTGTTCTTCAGGCTTCACTTCTTCTTCGGCCGTTGTTGATTCTTACTCCTTCTTCTTCTGTTTTGACTGTGCAGTTGTCAACCGGGCTCACTACTGCCCCCATCACTACAGTGTGAGCCACAGTTATAAGTCAGTTGTGCCGGTTGCTGGGGCGTTTGTGTTCCCACTGCACAGGAACGGCTACAGGGTGCGTATGGATGCGAGCCGAGACTACCTATTTTTGGCGATCTCGACCCGCTTGTTTTGTCCCCATCCGGGCATGATTGCTGTGTTCACATATGCCCAAACGAACCGGACTTTGGGGGGGGGGGGCTGCCCACTGATTCGGAACAACTGTCCCAAATGATCCAGGTGTGGATACACCCTATGATACCATGAGTGTTTAGTATGATCTTCGTATCATCATCTGGATCCATGGTGCTCGTTCAGCATGAACTTGACTCCCTTTGGGATGACTGTCCACCAGAACAGTCCTTCAGGCTCTCAAGTAGCTCACAGACCAGTTTGAGAGTCGATCCAAAAACAATTTCATAGTAAGACTGCGGTTCTGAACTCCTAGACCGGCTGGTGTGTCTTGGTTTAATGCTCCATTAATTTCCCTTGATTTGATGTTTCTAAAGTAGGTTGATTAGTTAAATTAATCCTCCATTACCGCTCAGTATACTTAAATATCTGTTCAGTGTTCATAACTTCTTTCATCATTCCAAGCATTCCAACTTTGCCCTTTGATTCTGTCTTTACTTCTTGTGTTTTAAAGTTTTAACAAACGCTTCGTTATAACCCTTCATTTTAAAAGTTCTGCCTGTTGGGGTCTGTTTGGAAGGTTTGACATGTTGATCATTTTAACGTGTTGCACATCAGACTATGAGAAAGTCCTCTGAGACAGTTTAGGGCAACGTGGACCTGGAGTATAGGTTACAATGTGGCTTCAATGCTCAGGTTGAACTCTCTCTCAAGGCCGGACCAGGTGAAAACAGAAGCACTTTGGGATGCTTGTCACTAAACAGTTTGTTGGACATCTATTTTTGTGTTTGTGTAATGGAGGTATGAAAAGACACCCCTCCTTTGGCTGTGGTGGCGGGGCCACAGTTCTTGGCTGCTACCCTGGTGGTGAGTCCTGAAGCTAAACCAGAGGCATAAGAAATTTTTAACACACAATACTTTCAATTAATGTAAATTCCGAAAATAACTACAAAGTAGAAGTGGAGTTTTGTTAGATACTTTTATTGAAATTCTCAGCTGTTTTACATTTTTCTTGTGGCTTCATGATCATCACAAAGAACAGATTATTCAAAACACCTCATTCAAAAAACACCATAAAAAGATTTTATCATGATTTTCCATAACCCCCAAAATTTTTAAATCTTGAGAACAAAATAAAGTGTAAAGACAGTCAGGAGTCAGGAGGAGGATTCTTCCATGTGGGCCCAGTCTGCTGTGACTGGCTTACAGGTCTGCTCTTTGGTCAGTGGATAATTCAGCACTGCTCTGTGCCATGCTGTCAACAACTCTGCCTTCATTTGACCAATTTTTTGCAATCAAAAGCCAATGGGCTTAAACTGATGATGAAACAATGGTGACATGTCACTTTTGTAGGTCTATGTAGAGGGCCAGGGAAACGAAACATTTTAAGGCACCTGCTGGTGATCTTTACTTACGCTTCCCTTCCAAAAAATACATGTTTTTCATGTTTTCTTCAGAAAAAACTGTAATCCTATATTTTGCAGGATTAACTTCCTCATTCTCCTAAGGGAGTTTCCCAAAGGCAGCAACAAAGTTCCATCTAATCTAATCTGATCTAATCTGATCTAATCTAATCTAATCTAATCTTACTGTCATAAAATGACTCAGATAATGGCCTGGGAGTCAAATTTGGACCATAGTCATTATTTAGAGAGCCATTCCTGCACCTCTCTATATTATCTCACATTGTGCTGACCCAGTCATCCTCATATTTCTATTCTTGTGTCCCTCTAAAAGATTTGATGTCCCTGGTATTATTCATTAATCACACCCCCGGCTGCCCTGAGGCTATAGAGTAATCACACACATTGCTGAGGCTAAAGGAAGGTGCATATTCCTCTAGCACCTGAATCTTTATTTGTGTGAAGAATTTGATAAATAACTTACATTTTACTTTGAAAGTATACTTGTGATCTGAGTGCTGCACAGGGAATTTGTGTTAACTTTGCCTTTTTGGTGTATTCTGTTTTCAGATCTGTGTTGTGTTTTCCCTCAGGTTAGCACTACATTTCCTTTCACCTGCATTGTCTGCAGGTGTGAGGGTGGTCAAAAAAATCTTTTAAACTGCATTTTTGAGTTTGAAGAACAGTGCTGGAAAAAATGTTAAATGATTTATAAATACTTACAACTGTAGAAACATAGACATCCTTTTTACCCCTGCATTCATAATAAGCCATGTTATGGTGCTTGCCACCATCAAGGACACTTTTTGACAGGTAAGCAGAACCTTCTACATTTCTGCTGCTCTCCTGTGATGGATCAGTATTACTCTCTGCCTGCTGTCCTTTCTGTAACCAAAACTTCCTCCTGAATCTCCATCCCCTGATTCCCTAAATGGACTTTAACAAGTTGAAAAGAGTTCAGCCTTCTCCCTCACCCTCCTTCATGTGTGTCTTCTCTTTTAGAATTGAGGACTCTGGTCAACAGAAATGTCACTCACTGAGGTGTACCCACGAAACAGCTAACCAAACTTTTTGTTTCAAGGATGAACACATTTTATAAAAGCCTTTGAAAGTGGACTTGCTGATTAATGCTTAGTGCCTTGAGTGTCCACTTGAGGCTGGCTGCAGAAACCTAACACCTTAATGATTAGGTAAAATTAACATGTTGTTACAGCCTAAATACACATCTCTACAGCCTAGTTTAAAAAGGCATCAATGTGCTCGGACTGAGGGGGTTGAACTTTTGACATCCGTCCTGTTTTCCTGTTATGGAGGATTTATTGAGGATTTGATGAATGTGGCACTACTATTGAACAGCCAGTCTTATGTTCTGCCTTGAAATGACTGATTTCTATAAGAGTAGGTTGTGCTAAAGTACAGCTGAGATGGCAAATCCAGTATGGCAAAGTCCATAGAGTGGGGCAGAAATGAGTCCAAGAAGGAGGTTGTGAATCAGCATTTAAAACTTTCTGTTTGTTACTGGTAGGTTCCTCAAGCTAAGTCTGAACCTATACGGCATTTAGAATACTGATTCAGAAGCCTGAAGTAAGGTTTGTGATGAATAAATGTACACAGGATCTTATTAATTAATGGTAAATAATTACCCTGACACACCAAGTGGATCAGGGAATTTTGTAGAATTGTATTTTGATTTTCAATCAATAAAGGAATGCTGTCCACTTTGACAAGGATGTTATTAAAGTTGTTAGCACCTAAGATCTAAGATGTGAAATTTAAAGAGTTATTACATTTTAAAAAGAACCATTGTTAAAAAAAAACTGCTCCAGGACCTCAGAGATGGTAATTTGATGGAGTTCTGGTTATATATGTTATATATCAATGAAGACCTGACTCATTTTGAAACAAAACACTTTTAAAAATTCATCTAAAAAATAGATCAGTTCAGTGGTACAATTTCTGTCCAAAATCCAAAAATCCAGATGCTAATGATAATGTGATATTTGTCAGTGACCAAGTTTGGAGACTTATTCGATAATAATCTGAATGTTTAAGTGTTAAGTCCAGCTGCAGCTGTGACATGTCCTCTTACATTTGTCCATTAAACTAAAAGGCTGAAGTCATGAGCATAATCTCATGAAATATACATAATACTTGCTGCCCACGAAAGAAACATGTCACCCATATATTTTTTTAGAAAAATTTCTAGCTCACAAGGTTGTTTTTCCAATTAAATAGCTGAGAGAGTTGGTGTTTCACTGAAGTGAGTGCAATCAGTTAACTGCACATTTGACACCAGCATCCTCATAATGACCACAGTTGTGTTGTCCAATATCTGGGTGTCCACACTGAGTGAGAATGGTTTCATTGCCTCCGCAGTTGACATTATCTAAAAGGATGGGCCCAATGCCCTGTCCATAATAGGCCCAACCTGGTGCTAACCCTGCCCCACCACAGCCCAACTGTCTGCACACCACCTCAGCATCAACTATTCCCCAGGCATCATCACACACTGTCCCCCAGATACCATTAAGGAAGATCTCCACTCTGCCAGAGCAGTTGTTCTCTCCATTAACCAGGCGGATTGTACCGTCAGCCACTGAGTCGGTGTTTTCTTGTTGAGCTGAAAGGAGTTGACAAAATGAGTGATTAATTGTCTTATTTTGACATAATCTGTATGACAATAAAGTCTACTGATCTCACGTGTCATTCAGAAATTAAGTTTTCTTTTCTTTTTACAAAAGTGCAGAAGTGATGAACATTTTAACCTCACTGATCCCCTGATCCGGCTGACTGAATTTTTTTAAAATTTGAGGATTAGTGTTGTGAACACACGCACAAGATACTTGAACATAACTGTTCTACAGCATAAAATATGACTGAAGTGAAATTCAAAAAGCAATTACATTTTCAAAATAAAAGTTTTTGAAACAAAAAATACTCCAGGACTTCAGCGATGGATAATTCATGATGGATTTCTACAACAGCAACAACAAAAAAAAAAAAAAAAAAAATGAAAAAACAACAACACAAAATGAGATTATGACCAAGAAACTTGTCAAAGTTCTTGACATGAAACTACACTTCTTATGTTTAATTAAAAGTTCTGAATTCATCAGTTAAGACAATGAAACAGTTCAGGTGTCATAAAATAACTTTTCAAACTCCATGTGCTCATAATAACGTCTGTGTTATGGTAATTGTCTGTGACTAAGTTTGGTGAGTCACTCCATATTACATTATTAGTTATAGTTCTGCATCCAGCTGCAGCTGTTACATGTCAATGTAACATGTCCTCTGTCATTTATTCATAAAACTTAAAGGCTGGGGTCATTTGTATATTCTCAAATTTTAGATACTCTCCATATTTGATGCCCACTAGGGATGTAACAGTATGAAAATTTAATCATGGTTAATATAACCAAAATTATCACCGTTATTAATATCGCAGCATTGTTGTAGTGTGCTCAAAATGTTCAAAAAGTACTTTAACACGCACTTGAAATCATTTAATCCCTTTAATATTATAATCATGATAGGTTTTTTTTTGTCTTTTTTGTCGATTACTGTTTCAGAAAATGTCCTATGAGTAGATATTTTACCCTTTTGTAAGAGAAAAAAGTAAACAATTCTAGGAGGTATTTATCATTATTATGCTTTTAATGTTTAAACAGTGTGTAATTGCAAAAAAAGAAAAAAAAACATAATGAAACTTTAATCAGGTGTCTTTTCATAAAAAATTGTAAATGATCATGTTCAAAATTTTGAACCAATAATAATCTTAACCTATTTTACAGGCACTCACATTTTAGTTTGCCTACAGCATTAGTGTCCATGTTACAGCTCGTTAAGTTAGACCATGTCCAGGCCATTTTTTTTTTTTACTGACGATAGTCCCTGAGAGTATTGCTGTCCAGTTAGTCCCCTTCCATGACTCTCCTCTGGTCTCCCCCCCTCCCTGGCATATCTCTGCCTCTGATATTTCCAAATTACGATTGATGAATTGATGAATTACGAAATTATGATTGATGAAATCCATAAAACACGAACTATGACGGAAAAAGGCGACTATATACGGCGAAGCACAGTGGAAAAAACGGCGAAGAACGGCAAAACCACACTCCAGAATCATACTTATACTATTATTTACAAGATTTATACATTATTTATACAGAGAATACTGATAAATTGCCTATAATTCACTCAGGTATGGCTCACTGAATCTTCTCTCTCTCTCCGACTCAGTCACTTGAGTTACAATAGTTCACACACGTATTTTTCTTCCCCCGCAGCTTCGTGTTTTTGACAGGGTGACTTTTCTATCAGTCTGACCTCGGCATCCTTTTAAAATCCAAAATTCGAGCAGAGTTCTGAGTCCGTTTTGAGAGGAAGAAACTCTGCTGTAGTTTGTTTGTGGGATAACTTTCGCTCTCAGTCTCAGAGAACTGCGCATGCACAGCTCCGTCTGCTGCTTTACTGAGAAGCAGACACACATAGTTCCGCCTTTTTAAGGCAAAGAGCATGATCAGCAAAGGTTATTTAACAGTGCGGTGATAAGACTCAGTAACTTGGTAATTAAAAAAAGGGAACGGTAATGACAACTGTGGAAACTTTTACAGCACTTTACCAATTTACCGTCACATCTGTTTAACCGTTACATCCCTCATGCCCACTAAAACAATCTTGTTCATACTGAAATTTTAGAGCAGTTTCTATAAGTCAAGTTGTTTTTCCAGTAAAATATCAGCTGAGAGAGTTGGTGTTTACCAGAAGTGAGTACTATCATTTACCTTCACAGTTGACACCAGCATCCTCATAATGACGACAGTTGTGTTCATCATTCCCTATGTGTTCACACTGAGTGAGATTGGTTTCATAGCCTTTGCAGTCGACATCATCCAACAAGATGGGCCCAATGCCCTCTCCAAAATGGGCCCAACTTGGTGCTGACAGTGCCCTGCCACAGCCCATCTGTGTGCACACCACCTGAGCATCATTTACTCCCCAGTAATCATCACACACCGTCCCCCAGTGTCCATGACGGAAGTACTCCACTCTGCCAGAGCAGTTGTTGTCTCCACCAACCAGGCGGATTGCACCTTCAGCCACTGAGTTGGTGTTGTTTTCTTGAACAGAAAGGAGTTCACAAAATGAGTGATTATTTATTTGTTTTAATATAGTTTGTATGAAAATAAAAACAATTGATCTCATGTTTTATTCAGAGATTTTTTTCCATTTAATCTCCACAAAAATGTAGAAGTGATGAACATTTTAACTCCACTGATCCCTGATCTGGCTGTCTGATTTTGTTTAGGAATTGAGGATTAATGTTCAAATCATGAATACAAGCACAGGAAACTTGGACATAAGTTTTCAACTAGACAAAATTATACTGAAGTAAAGTTTAAATAGTGATTACATTTTCAAAAAAAGTTATTAAAAACTGCTCCAAGAATTCAGAGATGATAACTTCATCATTGATTCCTACAGAAAGCCACGATGATCACTGTGAATCATCTTTTTAAAAAAACAGGACTTTCATTAATTACATAAAAGTTTTTCATTGAGAAGAAACTTAACTTTTATTTCAAGCTAAAAAGAAAAAAAATGTTTATCATATATTATTTTAAAACAATTTCTAACAGTCAAAGTTGTTATTCCAGTTAAATATCTGCTGAGAGAGTTGGTGTTAAACTAAAGTGAGTGTAATCAGTTACCTGCACAGACGACACCAGCATCCTCATAGTGACTACAGTCGTGGCTTCCAATCCCTCCATGTGGGCAATCCTTGAGACTGGTTTCATTGCCTATGCAGTTGACTTCATCTAACAAGATCTGCCCAGTGCCCTGTCCAAAATGGGCCCAATGTTGTGCTGACAGTGCCTGGCCACAGCCCAACTGTCTGCACACCACCTCAGCATCATTATCGTTCCAGGCATCATCACACACTGTCCCCCACTGTCCATTGTAGAAGATCTCCACTCTGCCATAGCAGGAGCTGTTCCCTTCATTAACCAGGCGGATTGCACCCTCATCCTCTGAGCTGGTGCTGTCCTGTTGAACTAGAAGGAGTCAACAAAATGAGTGATTATTTGTCTTATTTTGATATAATAGGTATAAAAATAAAATCTACTGATCTCATGTGTCACTCAGAGATGAAGTTTTATTTTCCTTTCACAAAAGTGCGGAAGTGATGAATGTTTTAACTCCACTGATCCCTGATCTGGCTGTCTGATTTTGTTTGGGAATTGAGGATTAATGTCCAAATGAGGTCCATAAGGAACACAAACACAAGAAATTTGGACATAATTGACTACAACACAAAATTATACTAAAGTTAAGTTTACAGACTTATTATATTTTTAAAATAACATTTGATGACACATTGCTCCAGGACTTCAGAGATGAAAACTTAATGATGGATTTCTAGAGAAAACTATGATGATCAATAAAGACCTGCTCATTAAGCAAAAAAAACACTTACATTTTTTAAGACAAAGTTTTTAATTGACAGAAACTAATTTTTTTTACTGTCATTTTCAAGTATCAAAGCTGGAGTTGGTGATTTTGGAAAATTGATAGCAGCATCTCCTCAGGGCTCCCCCCCCCACACACACACACACACACAAATTACATGCACGCCAAGAGCTGATATATCCATAAGACTGATTCAACTCCAAACCCTCAGCACAACGTGTTTGTTTAACACTACACCAAGTCATGTCTCCATCAGCGGTAAGAAAACACCAAACAAACATGTAAAGTTAGTTAGTACTCACAGCCGATGTTGATCGGGGTATAGGTAGTTCCTCTGACATTCTCCACATAGCTGTCAACTCTCCCGTTTTGGCCATTAAACCGTACTTTCTGTATTTTCTCCTCTTTTCCACTCTCCTCCTGTATCAGTATTCCCCCGTAAATCTCCCTTGTGACTATTAATAATAAAAACATTCCTGTGCCTCTCCAAACTGAACTCTGTCTCTAGCCTGAAGGGGGCGGTAATACTCCAAAATTATGGATCCCAACCGACGTAAAACCGAAGAAGAAAAAAAAGCCTTGTGAGGACGTCCACCTGCAGTAGCCTGGGTGGCAGCTATCGCGAGATTAGAGCAGCAGAACAAACTTAGAAAAACAAAGAGTTTATTTTAGATTTCTTGTAAATCTGTCTTAAAATGTGAGGGATACTGGAGCTTGGTTGGGGTTGTGGGATGGCTCACAGCGGACTTCACTTATTTTCAAAGACAAAACTTGAAAGGTAAGTATTCTCCCGCGGACTCTGTTTCATTGCTCGGCTACGCGCACCGAGTCTGTGCACACCAGGGAAATGAACACGCAGCAGGCGGGCAGAATGGGGACGGGATTTGATCGGTTTAAAAACAGGTGTCCCGGTATGATTATTGGTTGGGGTTTTCCCTGTTTTACTCCTGCTGTAGATAGCAGATATTTTTCGCTCTGTTTTAAGAACGCATTATGAGTTGATTACCATCGGGTCATAAAGACCATTTTAACCAGTATTACAAAAAATGTATCTAAATCAGATCGCCAACCCCAGCTTTAAATTCATTTATTGAAAATATGGAACAGTTCAGGTGTCATAAAATGTCTTCAAAATCCCTGTGCTCATAACAATGTCTTTGTTATGATAATAGTCTGTGCCTGTTTGGAGAGTCACTTCATATTTCTCTGAAGGTTATAGTTCTGCATCCAGCTGAGGCTGTTACATGTCAATGCAACCTGTCCTCTGTCATTTATTCATGAAACCTAAAGGCTGAAGCCATTTGTATATTCTTAAATTTTAAATACTCATATTGATGCTCGCTAAAAAAAATTGCTCATCCTGAAACTTGAGAACAGGTTCTATAAGTCAAGATTGTTTTTCCAGTAAAATATCAGCTTAGAGAGTTGGTGTTTACCTGAAGTGAGTGTAATCATTTACCTGAACAGTTGACACCAGCATCCTCATGATGACGACAGTTGTGGATTCCAACCTCGAGGTGTGGACACTCACTGAGACTGGTTTCACTGCCTCCGCAGCTGACATCATCCAACCAGATGGGCCCAATGCCCTCTCCAAAATGGGCGGACTGTATTGCTAATGGTGTCCCCTCACAGCCCAACTGTTTGCACACCACCTTAGCATCATTTATCCCCCAGTAATCATCACACACTGTCCCCCAGTGTCCACTCTTGAAGATCTCCACTCTGCCAGAGCAGTTGTTGTCTCCACCAACCAGGCGGATTGTACCCTCAGCCACTGAGCTGGTGTCTTCTTGTTGAGCTGAAAGGAGTTGACAATTGAGTGATTATTTGTCTGATTTTAATATATTTTGTGTGAAAATAAAGTCTACTGATCTCATGTTTTGTTTGGAGATGCAGTTTTATTTTTTTTTTCCACAAAGTGCAGAAGTGATGAACATTTTAACTTCACTGATCCCCTGATCTGCCTGACTGATTTTTTTTTTTTGTAATTTGAGGCCTAGTGTTGTGAACACAAGTACAAGAAATTTGAATATAACTGTTCTACAACACACCATAGCACTAGAATGAAATTCATAGAGTTATAACATTTTCAACATAAGAGTTTTAAAAAATACTCCAGGACTTCAGAAATGGAAATCTCATGATATATTTCTACAGAAAAAAAACTTAGAATATGAACAGGAACCTGCTCATGAGAAAAAAATAAAAATAGTTTTTTTTTTTTTGTCAAAGTTCTTGACATGAAAATACACTTCTTATGTTTAATTAAAAGTTCTGAATTCATCAATTAAAACCATGGAACAGTTCAGGTGTCATAAAATATCTTTACAAAATCCCTGTGCACATAATAATGTCTGTGTAATGGTAACTGTCTGTGATTAAGTTTGATGAGTCACTCCATATTACATTATAAGTTATAGTTCTGCATCCAACTGCAGCTGTTACATGTCAATGTAACATGTCCTCTGTCATTTATTCATAAAACTTTAAGGCTGAAGCCATTTGTATATTCTTAAATTTTAAACACTCATATTTGATGCCCACTAAAGTATAACTTGTTCATCCTGAACTTTTAGAACAGTTTCTATAAGTCAAGTTGTTTTTCCAGTAAAATATCAGCTGAGAGAGTTGGTGTTTACCTGAAGTGAGTGTAATCATTTACCTGAACAGTTGACACCAGCATCCTCATGATGACGACAGTTGTGTCGTCCAACTTCAGGGTGTGGACACTCACTGAGACTGGTTTCATAGCCTCTGCAGTTGACATCATCCAACCAGATGGGCCCAATGCCCCATCCAAAATGGGCATAACGTGGTGCTGACACTGCTGTGCCACAGTTCAACTGTGTGCACACCACCTGAGCGTCATTTATGTCCCAGTAATCATCACACACTGTCCCCCAGTGTCCACCATGGAAGATCTCCACTCTGCCAGAGCAGTTGTCTCCACCAACCAGACGGATTGAACCCTCAGCCACTGAGCTGGTGTCTTCTTGTTGAACTGAAAGTAGTTGATAAAATGATCGATTATTTGTCTGATTTTAATATAGTTTGTGTTAAAATAAAATCTTCTGATCTCATGTGTTATTCAGAGATTAAGTTTTCTTTTATTTTCACAAAAGTGCAGAAGTGATGACAGTTTTAATCTCACTGATCCCCTGATCTGGCTGACTGAATTCTTTTTGGATTTTGAGTTTAAGTGTTGTGAATAAAAGCACAATAAATCTGAACATAATTGTTCTACAACACAAAATATGACTGAAGTGAAATTCAAAGAGTGATTACATTTTCAAAAAAGAGTTTTTCAAAAAACTGCTCCAGGACTTCAGAAATGGAGAAGTCTTGCTGGATTTCTACAAAAAAACTTAGATTATGAACAAGAACCTGCTCTTGAGAAAAAAAAAAAACTTTTCTATGTCAAAGGTTCTTACTTGACATGAAACTACAGTTCTTATGTTTAATTAAAAGTTCTGAATTCATCAATTAAAACAATGAAACAGTTCAGGTGTCATAAAATATCTTTTCAAAATCCATGTGCTTATAATAATGTCTGTGTAATGGTAACTGTCTGTGATTAAGTTTGGACAGCTAATTCATATTAACCTGAAGGTTATAGTTCTGCATCCAGCTGCAGCTGTTACATGTCAATGTAACATGTCCTCTGTCATTTATTCATAAAACTTTAAGGCTGATGTCATTCCTTTATTCTCAAGTTTTAAACACTCATATTTGATGCCCACTAAAGTATAACATGTTCATCCTGAAATTTTAGAACAGTTTTTATAAGTCAAGGTTGTTTTTCCAGTAAAATATCAGCTGGGAGAGTTGGTGTTTACCTGAAGTGAGTTTAATCATTTACCTGAACAGTTGACACCAGCATCCTCATGATGACGACAGTTGTGTTGTCCAACCCCGAGGTGTGGACACTCACTGAGACGGGTTTCATTGCCTCTGCAGTTGACATCATCCAACAAGATGGGCCCAATGCCCTCTCCAAAATGGGCATAACGTGGTGCTGACACTGCCGTGCCACAGCCCAACTGTCTGCACACCACCTGAGCATCATTTACTCCCCAGTAATCATCACACACCGTCCCCCAGTGTCCACTCTTGAAGATCTCCACTCTGCCAGAGCAGTTGGTCTCTCCACCAACCAGGCGGATTGCACCCTCAGCCGCTGCGCTGGTGTTGCCTTGTTGAACAGAAAGGAGTTGACAAAATTAGTGATTGTCTTATTTTGATATAACTATCATGAAAATAAAGTCTACTGATCTAATGCTTTATTCAGAGATTAAGTTTTATTTTATTTTCTCAAAAATGCAGAAGTGATGAACATTTTAACTTTACTGATCCCCTGATCCAGCTGTCTGATTTTGTTTAAGATTTGAGCTTTAATGTCCAAAATGTGAACACAAACTCAAAAAAAAATTGGAAATAAGTTTTCAACAAGACAAAATTAGACTGAAGTAAAGTTTTAATTGTTTTTAGATTTTCAAAAGAGAATTTGTTACAAAACTGCTCCAGGACTTCAGAGATGGTAACTTAATGATGAATTCTACAGAAAGCCATGATAATCACTATGACTCAGCTTTTTTTAAAAAGGACTTTTTAATAGATAAAACTTTTTCATTGAGAAGAAACTTAATTTCTAACAGTCAAAGTTGTTATTCCATTCAAATTTCTGCTGAGAGAGTTGGTGTTTAACTAAAGTGAGTTTAATCTGTTACCTTCACAGACGACACCAGCATCCTCATAATGACTACAGTCGTGGTTTGCAATCCCTCCATGTGGGCAATCCTTGAGACTGGTTTCATTGCCTATGCAGTTGACTTCATCCAACAAGATGGGTCCAGTGCCCTGTCCAAAATGGGCCCAATCTTTTGCTGACAGTGCCTGGCCACAGCCCATCTGTCTGCACACCACCTGAGCATCATTATCGTTCCAGGCATCATCACACACTGTCCCCCATGATCCATTGTAGAAGATCTCCACTCTGCCATAGCAGGTGGTGTTCTCTCCACCAACCAGGCGGACGTCACCATCATCCACTGAGCTGGTGCTGGCCTGTTGAACTAAAAGAAGTTGAGAAAATGAGTGATTATTTGTCTTATTTTGATATCTGCATGAAAATAAAGAAAACTGATCTCATGTGTTATTCTGTAATGCAGTATTATTTTCCTTCCACAAAAAGTACAGAGGTGATGAACATTTTAACTCCACTGATCCCCTGACCTGGCTTTCAGACTTGATGTAAGACTTGAGGATAGATTTTACAAAGATCAGTTGCTAAGACACTGTTTCAGGACTACAAAGATGAAAACTTCATCATAAATTACTACCGAAAACTTTGATGATCACTCAGTATCATTTTTTCATATGTATGTATATGTATGTGTTTATATAAGTATATGCAATATTGCCAAAATCCAATGATGTGCATCCCTTAAACAAATGTCCACAAATTGTATATACTTTTTCCTCATAATATCTTTGTGCTATAAAATATGGTACGGTATTGTACTGCACAAAATATTGCAGTATTATGATGGCCAGTCAAAATGGTTATGATGCAGTACTTCATGAATAAATACCTGAAACACAGTTGGTTGAACAGAGAGTAAATAAGTGAGTGAACATTTAGGCTGCAGTACTGGATGAAAATTAAATTATAATGCCAAATAACAAAACAAAGATGAAAAATCTGGGAAATGGTTATGATGCAGCACTGAATGAATAAATATCTGAAATAGAGCTACTGAGTAGAGAGAACACAAACATGTAAAGTCAGGGTGCAGGACTGAATGAACACTTGTGTAAATATGTAAAGAGTAATTACTGAGTCCTGAGCCAATAGTTGGTAAATGGTTAAGGTGCAATGCTTACTGAATAATTATACATCGAATGAGCAGGTAATGGTCAGTGAGTAAATAAACTAATTAACTGTTGCTGTGCAGTGATCAGTTAAAGCTATGGTCTACGATTTGGAAGCTTTGTACATATTAATAACACCGTTTATAAGGCTGTTATGGTCCTATGGTCCTATCTACACAGTATAAAGACCAAAAAGAACGAAAAAAGTCCATTCAGTATATCCACTGAAAGCTGCATACTAGCTGACCAATCAAACCCAAGAACCTGCGACTATTAATTGGTCCGGGAGTTGGTCTGTGAGTCCATCCAATCCTCGCCTCCCCGCCACGCGAGGCCATGCCCATGGTCCCGCCCTCCCCAGCATTAGCTACTGAACTATCATGGAGCCGGAAAGCCTAGCTGAGACCGGCCGCCTGGCGGCTCAATGGAGCTCTGCCCGCTGGTTGAGGCCTGTTAGCGGCTAACGGCTAACGGGTTAACGTAATAGCCTCAGTCGGGCCGCCTTGATTGAGTTTTGATTGAGTTTGTTGCTGATATATTGTGCTAGTCGCCGTAGGCTCTGTCCGAGGGGGCTTTATGAGGCGACACGAGCTGGGGGCGGGATCTTGGAACACGGAGGGGAGAGGTGAGGGAAGGAGGGGCAGGCTGCGGTTTCAAATCGTAGACCCTAGCTTTAAGGAGCAGTGACAACTTAAAACAGATAAATATGCAGTCGTAGTGCCTTAACACAGAAATGAATATATTACTGAAGGAAGTTAAGTTGTCAAAGACTTGTTAAACATTGTTTACCTGTGGGACCTGCAGTGAAAATCTGACAAATCACTAGCAACAACAGCCCCCCTGGAAACGTCATTTTTGCTCACAACAACTTCCTGGAAAAGAAAATAGAGAGAGTCTAAATCAAATATGTTTCTTACAAGTCATGATTCAGTTTCTTTTTTAATAACAAAAACAGATGATAACTCACTGAAAATGAACCTTTGATGATTAAAACTCTGACAAAAAGGTTTTTTCAGTCAATCAGACAAGACGTGACTAAAATGACAGGACTGGGTGGTCAGGCATTTAAGATCCATGATATTTTAACTGTACTGATAATGTTTTTTCCAGCACCTTTGTTAGAATATACATTGATTGTCTTTTATTTATATTTAAGTAAAAAATGCTGAAAATACAGTATAACAGTAACCATCATAATAATAACTTCCTTAGTATAGCTCTTCTAATTTTTTTAAGTGCTTTTACAAAAAAATCAAAGGCATATGTACTATGAGACATACAAAAAACAACAATAAAAAATAACAAACCAGCAAGCATAACTTAATATAAACAACCCAAGAACAGAAATAACCTGATTGGAATGTCATGGAAACAAGAACATAAAATGGGACTGCAAGGCCCAAATAAAGAATATTAAAAAGATATAAGTTAAACTGAATGAAATGAAAGGAAATAAAGAATTTAAGAAAGTAAGCAATAAAAGCAGAGATGAAAGCAACACTGGAAAATTAAAAGTTATAAAAAGGTTTAAACAGATATAGCTCAAACTGGGCAAGAAAAGTCTGATACTTGTTTGATATGAGATGAAAATGACATGCAAGTTAAACGGCTATAACATGAAAACAAATAAGAGCAAAGCAGAATAAACAACATACAAATAAAAAATGAATTACTATGTAAAACTAGAAAAGAACAATCAATGATGGAACAGGGAAACTCAGGGTTAAATAGATCAACAGAGTTAAAAGGTGAACAAGACAGTTAAACAGAAACAGAGGAGAAGTTAAACATCTCATAAAAGCAAGTCTATTTTTTTAACAATTCAATAGATGTCACTGATGTAGAACTAAAATAATAATGGTGTTTCTTCAGTCTTGTTTGTTTATAATGATAAAGGTCTTAGTAATAAAATAATTAACCTATTAAATATGGTACAATTGTCTAAATATCATGACTCAAGGTTTGGCCGTATGTTTGTTGGTTCAGATTAATTGGTAATGCATTGTTGCTGCAATAGAAAGAGTAACTTTCAAATATATACACTGATCAGAAGTGAGACAAAAATAAAAATGTTAACTAAAACTAGATTAAAATGCTTTGAGTTTTTGAAAATAAAACGAAAAAAAAAAGTCTAGGCAGTGAAATAACTAAATTGTGACTAATAGTCTTTGCTTTTCTACATACTACAATAAAATCTACAAAAACTGAAAACCAGCATTGTTCCTTACTCACCTTGTCCTAAACCTGAGACTTCAGGATTGGAGAAGTTGTATTTCTGCCCCTGACTGTGAATATTTATACCCAAGTTGGTTTGTCAAGGACCATGTGATGCACTGGTTGGTGACGCCAATATATAGGTCACTGACAGTGTTGACAGAACATTTATTACGTAAAGAGATACCAATTTGACAGCAGGTGTGCCTAGTGAAGTGTAAATAGATTAATGTGTTCTTAGGACTATTTAATTTAAGCTTTTTTCAATTATTAGGTTTTTTCAGGCTCTAATTTGTGACCCACAGACCCCATCACACTGACCGACCATTGTGGCCCTTAACTACCAGCTGTAAACCATTGCTCTTACTAAAGCACATAAGCTATGATACATTGCAGCACAATAGTGTTTTCAGACTGCAGATTCATGCCTGGATTATAAACCAGTCCTTGTTTCTGGTCTTCTAAATTCTGCTACTAACAGGGCAGACCTGCTCATTCAGATGCCACATTTACCTTTGTAACCTCACATTTTCTTCATGTCATGCAGGCCTAATGTGTGTGGACTTGTTCTTAAATTATAGGACTGTATGATTGAAGTCTGAAACAGAAGAAAAAAGACACATAACAAAGGTATTTTTTTTAGAAATAAAGAGCAGTCAATAAGAAATACCAGAAAAACAAGAAATAACAGAGAGTCCAAGTGACCCATTTCTCAGTTAGCAACACGTCCTGTTCCGTCTTTGGAATCAGGTGCTCTTATGCACACATGAAATCATTGTGTTCTGGAGTTATTGCCAATCAGGTTTCCAAACAGGGCAAAGTTGTTTAATGTCATTTTAGTTTATCAGAGCAGAATACAATGTAGTTTGTTTTATTAAAATTATCATGAGAGAGTTTGTTGCATTTAAACCATGTCTACTTGTACTAAGTCACTATTTATGATTTCTTCAATTGTATTTTCATTTTTGTGGGAGAAAAAATAAGTTTATATCACTGGCTTTATTTGGTACAGATGTAGAAATTAAAAAGTCATTTTTGTAGAGGAGCAGCCCTTAGATGGAACCCTGGGGAACTCCTTGGTTGATAGGTTTGCATGATGTTTTATGGTTGTTACCAATGAATCAAATAAAGAAACTATATGAACATCCCCAAATTCAGAGAGAGTTGGAACAGAGAGTTCGACAGAGACTACAAAGACGAGCTAACAGGCCACCACTGCCCTCCATGCTACTCTGCAACGCCCGCTCCCTGAAGAGCAAAGTTGAGGAGTCAACGCCAGGGGCTCTAATTTCGTGGCGCAGCGCAGGGGGCGCAAGCCTGGCGCACCCCACGCAGTGTTAATTTCGTGCGGCGCACCGCCGTGCGCTGCCAATTTGACAATTTGGTAGACCGCCTGCGCAGAGATGGGTGTGACGGCGCACCAGGGGGGAGGTGAAGGCGCACCTGGGGGAGGTGCCGACAGATTCGAGTGGCGCAGTGACAATTTCGTGCCAAAAAACAGTGCAGAAAGTGTGCTGAAAGCACGCCAGCTCCAACCTGGTCTAACCTCGGCGCAGGGCGGAGCGCACCCTCCGCAGCTGTAATTTGGTGACAAGCGCACATGTGCGCACGCCTCAGAGGCAGGTTTCCAAAGTGTCAGGCACATTTTAATGCACTAAACAATCACAGCAATCACTATTTAATGTAACCCTCTGAACCAGCAGATACATCTGTATCTATATTAATTGTCCCACGCCTGATGTCGGATTAAAGCCGTTTGTCATCATGGAAACTTAACCTGACGGCAGCTGGAAGTTTGATGCACATCTTACAAGTCAACAATAAACAGCCTTAACATCTGATACTGAGTATATATCTGGCTTCTCTCATTTCATTAAATTCAAAGAAAAGAGGAGAAAAAAGACGAAGAAAAAGGAGAGAAAATAAATGTCTTTCACTCAGGATTTACCCGTGATTTCCCATATTCCTCTATTTTAGTCTTTATTTTTAACGTGGTCTAAAAAGATAGAGTAGGCTACATCATTGCAAGGAGGATGAGGAGGAGACACCAGGAGAGTATACAGTTTATCACTAAAGGCTCTGCTATTTGGCGATGACAAACCAGGAATGCAGGTGGATCACAAATATTATGAATGGATAAGCCAGCTGGTGTGAAACTGTCTCTTATCTTTTTTACTACTATTAATGACAAAGGAACAGATTACATCTGTCCCGGGAGCTGGCCCACACGGTGACGCGGCCCGCTGTCCATTCCTGCTGAATGACAGCAGCTCTGACCGTCTCCAGCATCGGGGATCATTCAGACCAATCAGACGCTGTGCCTCGGCCGCAGCGCATTTAAAGGCGAGGAGAGGCGCTAATTTGATTGGTGAAGACAGCGATCGGCTGTGATTATCCCACTCACGTCTATTCTCCTCCTACTCTGACATGTGCGCGTGGAGGCAGAGACGTGGGCGTGGACGCGAACCTCTGCGCCCCCTCTGCGCCATGAGTGCGCCTGTCTTGGCACTGCAGGAAACTTGCAAAGTGCGCTGGTCACACCCAGTCCGCGCGGCGAAGGCCGGCGCAGGCAGGTACGCCTGCGCTTGCGCCTGGTCTACGAAATTAGAGCCCCAGGTCTCTACACGACCGGGAGGCATGCTTGCTGGTGTTCACCGAGACCTGGCTGCAAGAGGACGTGCCCGACTCGCTCGTATCCCTGGATGGCTTCTTGCTGGTGCGCTCTGACAGAAACGCCCGCTCGGGAAAGTGTAAAGGCTGCGGGACCTGCGTCTATATTAACAAACGGTGTTCGCAGTTCACCATGAGGGAGTCGTTCTGTAATCCCGACATTGAACTGGTATGTCTAAGTCTGAGACCTTTTACCTGCCGTGCGAATTTGGGAACATTTTATTATGTACTGTCTATATTCCACTGAGTGGAAATGCTGCTAAGCCAGCTAATATCATTGCAGACTGTGTGCACAGTCAACTGAAACGCACTCCTGAAGCACCATGTTTTATTTTAGGTGATTTTAACCACTGTAAACTTGAGGCCACTCTATCTGAGTTCAGTCAATATGTCAACTGCAATACCAGAGGGAAAAACATATCGGACAAATGTTATGGAAATAGTAAAAATGCCTATACTGCTAAGGTCAAACCTCCCTTAGGGTCATCTGATCATAATGCTGTACCCAAATAATAAGCCTTATATCTCCAAAGAGATTAAAGAGTGCATAGTACAGAGGAGAGTTGCATTTAAGAATGGAGACATACAAAGCATGAGAAACATGCAGAAAAAACTTAATCATGAACTAAGGACAGCTAGGAGGAAGGAGAAAGAGAAATTCGAATCCCACTGCTCAGGCATGAACACTAAAAGACTATGGGACTCCATGAAATCCATGACAAACATGACCCCAGCTAAGAGGTGTATTAATGTGATAAATGAGAAGGAAAAGACAATCAGAATCAGAATCAGCTTTATTCGCCAAGTATTTCCAGGAATACAAGGAATTTGACTACGGTTTAAACTGCACTCTCTCAGTACTATTATGAATAGAAAAAACACTGAGAAAAACACTAAATATTAAAAAAAGTCAAAAAATACAGCCTAAGTAGTAGGAAAAAAAAAAAATTACAATATTAAATAAGAACTTCGTACAGAAATACAGTAGAATGGAAATCTATACACAATTTAAGTTAAAATAGTGCACTGAATAGATGTCAGAACAATATTGTGCAATTTGCAATAGAGAAACGGATGATAAATGTGCAAATAAGAAACAGAGAAGAAACAGACATGACAGGTTGTACATGAGGTTTATGAGTTGTTGTTTTATGGCAGGTTAAGTATTCATCAGAGTGACGGCCTGGGGGAAGAAACTGTTCCTGTGTCTGGATGTCTTGACACACAGTGCTCTGTAACGCCTGCCAGAGGGGAGCAATTTAAACAGTTTGTGTCCAGGGTGTGAGGGGTCTGCAGAGATGTTGCCGGCTTGCTTCCTGGTCCTGGACCGGTATAAGTCCTGGATGGAGGGCAGGCTGGCTCAGATGATTTTTTCTGCAGCCCTGACAGTTCGTTGTAGTCTGTGCCTGTCGTGTTTGGAGGCTGAGGAGAACCAAACAGAGATGGAGGTGCACAGGACAGACTGGATGATGGAGGTGTAGAAGATGATGAGCAGGTCCTGGGGCAGGTTGAACTTCCTGAGCTGTCTGAGGAAGAACAACCTCTGCTGTGCTTTCTTACTGATGGAGTCTATGTGGGAGGTCCACTTCAGATCCCGGGAGATGGTGGATCCCAGGAACCGGAAGGAGTCCACAGTAGACACAGTACTGTTAAGAATGGTGAGGGGGGGCGGAGGAGGGGGTTTCTCCTGAAGTCCACTGTCATCTCCACAGTCTTGAGCGGGTTCAGCTCCAGGTGATTCTGACTGCACCAGAGGACCAGCTGTTCCACCTCCTGGGGGACCTCCTGTCCAGGGGGACAGGTAGTCCTTTGTTGCTGGGGTTAGTGGGGGGGGTGAAAATGTCTCTTTCGAACCTGGTGTAAAACAGATTCAGCTCCTCAGCCAGTTGGGGGTTCTCCACAGGGTGGGGGGGTCGCCCCTTGTAGTTGACGGCCTCCTGAAGGCCTATCCACACCGACGCGGGATTGTTAGCTGAGAATTGTCTTCTCAGCTTCTCAGATTAGCTCCTCTTAGCTGCTCTGATCTCCTTTGTCAGCGTGTTCCTGGCCCGTTTGTACAGGAGCCTGTCCCCACTCCTGTAGGCCTCCCCCTTGGCCTGGCGGAGCTGCCTCAGTTTCCCAGTAAACCAAAGTTTATTGTTGCTGTATGTCCGAAAGGTCTTGGTTTGCACACACAAGTCCTCACAAAAACTGATGTAAGATGTCACAGTGCATATATATATATATATATGTATATATGTATATATGTATATATGTATGTATATATATATGTATATATATATATGTATATCTATATCTATATCTATATATCTATATATATCTATATATATCTATATCTATATCTATATATATATATATATATATATATATATATATATATATATGGGCCATTCTACCGAATTTGTCCAAACTGTGGTCCCACACTAAAAAAACTATGTAACAAAACAATTAAGAATTCAGACTTTACATATTTACTAAGATTCTGTTATGATCTATTTAACACACAAGACAGCAAATAGATAGTAATAAGCTAAATATATACAAAATCATCATTTATAGTGTACTTTCTATTGGGAAGTGGTTGTCCTAACCCCTAAGCCCTAAATTTCAACCTATGAAAATAATACTTAAAACAATTTTGTATTTTTATTCAATGATGTTTTTTAAAATTGAAAAGATTTGGATGTATTGCGGGTTTATTTTTTTAATTTAAAAAGATCATTCAAAAAATGCTGTCCCACGCTTCCATGTCACGCCCGAAACACAGATAGTTTTACCACATAGGTTGAGCCTGTTTTTAGCCACACGCCTGCATTTTTGATCAGACGGAGACTCAGCGTCCCTCTACCTCATGGCATCATGGCGAGTAGTTACCTCTCATCATTTTGGAGTAAATGTGTTCCAAAATCTGAAAATCTGTCGGAACATTTTTAATTGTCACTACCAAACACATATTCTTCTGCAATTAGGTAAACTTTTGGAGGTTTAATGCAACACATTATGTTTTTATGGGTGTACACCTGTTCAAACATCCATTTGCTGGCCATGTGCTTAGTAGCATTTTTTAGTTATTAGCTGAAATTAGCTAAAATTGTCACAACCGAAACAGATGGTAGAGTTTCGGTTGTGACAACATGTAATGGTCCACTCACTTAAGTCAATGTTTGATCATTATTACCTCTTAAAACATGTAGATAATGCTGATTCACGTTTTATATTATAAAGCATCAGGAGAAAGCAACAGAGAGAAATGAAAAAAACACCAATATGGCAAAACAAAATATTTGAAAAACTAGACTTTTAGCCCAAAGGTGTCGACCACGTTATTCTTAAGAAGTTGTTTGTTTTGTTTTAAGTTTGTTAAAGTTCATACATAACACTTTCTGGTGTGTGTATTTTTAAAAAAAAGATGTTTTAAAGGGACTGTGAGGAGTTTCTAAATAATTACAAAGAAGTCTCACTTTTAGATATATGCCTGATAGAAATACACACTTTAAGATGAGTTTTATAGCATCTAAATAAGTTATCTATAAATGCTATTCCTTAGTCTTCTGGTCGGGTCGGACCGGGCTGGATTGGCCTGGATACTCAACTTCAGGAACAAGACGAATAAAACTAGAGCAGATGTATTTGATTCTGACACGTCTTAGAGCACCAAGCTGTAAGTAGTGATATATGGCCAGCTACAAAACTACGATACCAAGTTTTCTAAAAATTGCTTGTTGTCACACATCAAAAACTACCGCCACGTAACTAGAAAGAGATACATTACCTCGTCGCTTTGCATCCTGAAAGTTGTTGAAAAAAGAAGTTGTAAAGCAATGCAGAGTTCTGAGGAAGGTCCGAGTTTCATTCATTTAGCATCACAACAAACACACGCTTTGGCTTGTGGTGCGTTCTAGTTGTAGTCTGAAGTTGGAATTTCTGAGTTTCGAGTAGGAGACTACAACTGAAACGTCCCCTGAAGTGGAAATTTCCTGCTGGGAACTCGGTGAAACCTCGCTACCCCCGAGTTGACAATCGAAGATGGATGCCCCCAGTGTGAACAGTTATTTAGCTCCTGTAATAATAAATTTATTTGCACTTCTGACTGGGGTGTGTTGCTCGAGATCAGCTGTATACAGGGGCTGCGGTCGAAAAGTCATTTTTGCTTATGAAGGTTCCTAACGGAGTGAAATGAACCGGAAGTAGTTCGTGATTAGAGCTGTTCGAATACTTTAAATGCATAGGAAAGGAGGCTCAATGCTTCCTTTATTATCTCCTTTAGCATAGGATACACCAGACCATCCTTTACGAAAGGAGAGGAGATTATTCAGTCCCACAATTCACCGTGGCAACAGCTTTTAAAAACAGCGCGTATTCCGACTGCTTCCGAATTCAACCGAATAATGACGAACAAATCACACAGACCATGTGAATTACCACTGCTGTTCATCCTTTCTAAAGTTTACCAAAACATGCCTTAACTTTCCTTTAGTCTGATTCTCTGAAGAGAGCAGAATATGAGACATTTGATGTTGATTATGTTTTAAACATGGCTCAATATTAATAATTGGTACCCTATTAGATTGTGGTCTTAACAGTTTGTGCCTTTCTTTCCTTCAGTTCATTTATTTTCATGCACTGATTGGTGTTCATGTTGATAATGAGAGGACAGATTTATTTAAATCCTCACTTCCAACTTCGGTTATGCAGATGTAATTTTTACCAGGTTATTATGTTCAATGTTGTCTGAAAGGAACAACATTGTCATGATTAATGAGCACTTCAATGATGCGTCTTTTGTAGCCCACCTTCAGAAAATTGTAGTTTCACCGCAGCAGTATCATCCGCCGTCACATGATGACGAAGCGTAGTGAAAGTGTAGTCGGATTCTCTCTGCACGGCAGTATTCCTTTCCTAAGTCCTTCTGAATTCTCCTTTCTCCTTTCCTTAACCTCATGACGTTTTCCATCAGGGTTAAGGAAAAGTAGATAGGAAAGGACTTAGGAGGTGACTATTCGACCGCAGCCATAGTATTGTTAGACTTATATTTACAAAAATGTTGCCATAGTGATAATCACATTCTTCATACAACAACACAGGGCGTGCTAACAACAGCTAACAATCGCCTGGTAGATCGGCATGTTTTTTTCCGACTTCAGCTGGAACGCCGATAAGTCAGAGGTGATGTCAATCCTAGTTCCGAGGTTACTGGAACGCAGCATTACGACAGTCACTGCGCGTGCTCATGGGTAGCAGAGTCTTAGTGTCGCCAGTAATAGATTCTCTTCAAAGCATCTTTAAAAGCAATATCTTCAGAATGTTCAGTAATTATAACTCATGTTTGACCCTCTAACTCCCAGCTCAACTGTTTGGCATAAGTCAATACATTCAGGAATGTTTAATGTGTAAAAAAAGAAAATCATTGTTTATTTGTGACAGAAAAAACTGCTTTAACTGCTTAAACTACTTTTTAATGTTACAGTAGATGCGTTGTGATGTTTGAGTAGGCCAATGCTGGCCTTCAAAGTAAATGTCATTTGATTGATTATAAACATTTGTGTTCATAATATTCCCAATGTAAGACATGTTTGAAGTTAATATTAAGCAATAAGGTGGAGGGAATATGATACAACCTTGCAAACAAAAAAATAGTGGTCACTACCAAAATAGTGCAGTCACAACCGAAACAGTGCAGTCACAACCGAAACACTGGGTGTTTTTTAAAAAATGAAGGATATTGAGTCATCAACTAACATTTTATGATGAGTATTCTTTAAATGTATGTTCAATTTCATAACTCATTAACTCTGAGATCTATATAAACAGTGGAATTCATTTTACAAGAAAAGATTGGATTTTGATTTTGATGAGTCTTAGAAATTTAACTTTGAAAAATGTTAAAAAAAAACCCTTCAAGAAAAATTTGTTAAAATATTCTTTAGAGGGGTCATGGAAGTACAATATGAACAGATTAATATAATACCTTTTATTGCAGTGTGTTGCTATGTTTCGGTTGTGACACATTTTGGGAGCGGAAAAAACATTTCAAGAACAGGCAGAAATTAAAATATGAATATTGACTGCACTATACAAGATATATGTACCTTAGATATGGTACAACATATGTATGGACAAAGTTTTGGGAAAAAAAACACTTTAAAAAAAAAACCCAACCCTGCACTTTGGACAAATTCGGTATATATATATATATACACACACATATATATATATATATCCATACACACATATATATATATATGTGTGTATATATATATATATATATATATATATATATATATATATATATATATATATATATATATATATATATATATATATATATACAAAAATATAAACGCAACACTTTTGTTTTTGCTCCCATTTTTCATGAGATGGACTCAAAGATCTAAAATTCATTCCAGATACATAATATTACCATTTCTCTCAAACATTGTTCACAAATCTGTCTAAATGTGTGATAGTGAGCACTTCTGCTTTGTTGAGATAATCCATCCCACCTCACAGGTGTGCCACATCAAGATGCTCATCAGACACCATGATTAGTGCACAGGTGTGCCTTAGACTGCCCACAATAAAAGGCCAACCTGAAATGTGCATTTTTTTTGCTTTATTGGGGGTCTGGGGACTCAGAACCAGTCAGTATCTGGTGTGACCACCATTTGCCTCATGCAGTGCAACACATCTTCTTCGCATAGAGTTTATCAGATTGTCAATTGTGGCCTGTGGAATGTTGGTCCACTCCTCTTCAATGGCTGTGCGGTTGATGGATATTAGTGGGAACTGGTACATGCTGTCGATATCGCCGGTCAAGCACATCCCGATCTGGAGTCAGGTTAAGATCCCGATGAGGATGAGAGCATGCAGTTGAGTTTCCTGAGACGGTTTCTGACAGTTTGTGCAGAAATTCTTTGATTATGCAAACCAATTGTTTCAGCAGCTGTCTGAGTGGCTGGTCTCAGACGATCTTGGAGGTGAACCTGCTGGATGTGGAGGTCCTGGGCTGGTGTGGTTACACGTGGTCTGCGGTTGTGAGGCGGTTGGATGTACTGCCATATTCTCTGAAACGCCTTTGGAGACGGGCTTATGGTGGAGAAATGAACATTCAATGCACGGGCAACAGATCTGGTTGACATTCCTGCTGTCAGCATGCCAATTGCACGCTCCTCAATGCTTGCGACATCTGTGGCATTTTGCTGTGAGACAAAACTGCACATTTCAGAGTGGCCTTTTATTGTGGACAGTCTAAGGTACACCTGTGCACTAATCATGATGTCAGATCAGCATCTTGATGTGGCACACCTGTGAGGTGGGATGGATTATCTCAGCAAAGCAGAAGTGCTCACTATCACACATTTAGACAGATTTGTGAAAAACATTTGAAAGAAATGGTAATATTGTTTATCTGGAATGAATTTTAGATCTTTGAGTCCATCTCATGAAAAATGGGAGCAAAAACAAAAATTTGAAGCTGGTCCAAGAAGTTTCATACCACCATGGTCAACCAAGTCCAGTGAGGGCAGAATATCTATGAATCGGCCCCAGATTTTTTGACAGGCTGCAGGCTTCCCTCTCACACTATACAATATCTTTTCAGGTGTGCAGTAAGACACAAGTACATTAATCCAATGTCTTACTGTTGGTGAATTGTCAGACTTCCAATTTATCAGAATACATTTTTTCACTGCAGTGCTCGCTAGTAAAATAAAATATTTTTTACAGTAGTTCACATTAACCAAGCTTGTGTCCCCCAGAATCTACAGTTTTGGATCTAGTGCAATGTGAACTCCTATAACCTTTGAGGTCAGTACAATGGCTCTTTTCCAAAATTCTTCTATCACTGGGCAGCTTCATAGCATGTGTAGGAGATCACCTCTCTCTCCCTTTACATCTCTGGCAACTGGGGGAATAGTTGCTGTCAATTTTATGCAACCAGGAAGGTGTGTAATATGTCCTATGAAATAAATTGAATTGAATTTGCCTCTGTTTTGTGGAAATGAATACTGTTTGTGCCTGTTCCATTAGATGATACCAATCCACCTCATCATAAACACAACTAAGGTCTGTTTCCCATTTTCCTTTTGTAGATGTTTTATCATAGACAGACAACTTTCCATTAATTATATATAGAAGATGTTATTCCTTTTGTTGAATTAAATAGTTTATTACATAAGTGAGTTTCAAGGGTAGTTTCTTTTAGTATAACTGGGAATGTTTCTTTGGATTTCTCCTTAACCCAGTCTCTTATTTGTAAGTATTTGAACAGACTGTATTTAGGAAGATTACATTTTTCCTTCAATTGTTGAAAGTTTGCAAATGTTTTATTAATGTATAAATCAGCAACTGTGTGGATTTTTCTATCCCTCCGGCCTCACAATATTGAGTCAGCAATGTGATGTGATAGAGTGGGATTACCCCACCAAAGGTGTCCTTCTAAGAAAGGAGGTATTTGTATCCAGAAGTGAATGAGATTCGTGCCAAGCAGCAAATGTGTTCAGTATTATTGAATTGGTTGTGAGTGTAGTTAAACGTTTTTTGGTAGCTATAAATGGAACATATTTTAATGGCATAAACTTCATTTCATGTTGTTCTATTGGGACCCATCTAGCCGCGCTGCTCTCCACATGTAACCAGATCCAAATTGGTTGGTACTGAGAGGCAATATAATAATTCCTAAAGTTTGGTAGGTTAAGCCCTCCCCTTGTATATGGAGCCTGAAGTTAGCTTAACCCTTGGGGTTTCTTTTGCCAAATAAAGGGAATTATAATTTTATCAAGCTCTTTGAAAAAACTCTTGGGGACATTTATGGAGAGGCACTGAAATAAGTGAATAAACTTAGGCAATATATTCATTTTAATAGTGTTAACTCTGCCTATGAGAGACAATGGGAGATCCATCCATCTTTGAAGGCAAAGTTTGGTTTATTCCAGTAATTTTATAAAATTCTGTTTGAATATATGTCCATGTGATTTGCAGATTTGTATGCCCAGATATTTGAAGCTGTTGTTACACCATTTCAAAGGGTCAGTGAGAGCTCTAATATTGTTGTCATATATATTCAGTGGTTGAATCTCAATTTTAGTATAATTTAATTTATAGCCTGAAACTGCACTATATTCTTTGAGGTCTTTCAGTAAAGGGGGGACTGATGTTTGTGGGTTGGTTATATATAATAAAAGATCATCCGCATACAGAGAAAGCTTATGTTCACTTTTACCAAATTTGATTCCGGTTATGGAAGGGTTGGAGCGGATGGCAATGGCTCATGGTTCTATCCCAAGTGTGAATAGCAGGGGGGAACATGGACAGCCTTGCCTGCAGCCTCTAGATAAGGAGAAAGTGTTAGACAAAACATCATTTGTCCTACCTCCCAATCTCTTTGGGAGCATTCAAAAATGTTTTAACATACTGGACAAATTTCACTCCAAATCCCATAGCCTCTAAGGTTTGAAAAAGAAAACTTGGTTCGATCCTGTCGAATGCTATGTTTGCATCCATGGACATTATCAGCACAGGATTTTGATTTTGTTGAGCAGTGTTCAGTATATGGAGGAGTCGCCGCACATTGTGTGCCCCGTGCCTATTTTTAACGAAGCCTGTTTGGTCAGGGTGTATTATCTTTGGTATAATATCTTCCAGTCTAAGAGCAATCAGTTTAATCAATCTTGTAATCTGCATTTAAAAGACTGAGGGGTCTATATGAGTCACATTTCTGTTTATCCTTACCTGGTTTTGGAAGCAGAGTAATTGTTGCAGTTTCCAGTGAGTTTGGTAATTCTTTGTTTTCTAGTGCTTCTTTAATCATGTTTGTAAGGGGAGTCGGTAAAATTTTTGAAAAAGTTTTGTAATACTTGACAGGGAATCCATCTGGTCCGGGAGTCTTGTTATTTTGTAATGAATTTATGGCTTTTAGTACCTCCATTTCTGATATATCTGCATCTAGAAATTCTCTACCTTCATCGTGTAATTTAGGAAGAGTTAATCAATACATAAATTTCCTTGCTCCAATATTGTCAGCATCCTGCTCAGTTTTATATAGGATTTCATAAAATTTTCTGAATTCTATTTTTATGGATGCTTAATTGTCCAGGAGTCTGTCATCCTCCATTCATATTGAGTGTATAAATGTATCAGATAATTCCTTTCTAATTTGCCAAGCCAAGAGTTTACTTGTTTTGTTACCAAATTCATCATAGTGATACCTAGTTCTGGACATAACTGCTTCCTCTTTATTAGTACAAAGATTATTATACTGCATCCTGGTTTTTGTAAGTGTATTAAGATATTCTTCGTTTTGGTGGCGATGTAGTCCTGTTCAAGCTTTCTGATATCACTTTCCAATTTAGTTAGTGCCTCTCTATTTTTTTTACCTTATGAGCACTTTATGACAAGACCTGACCTCTCATATAAGCTTTAAGAGCCTCCCAAATGTTGCGATGTGAAGACGAGTTGGCATTGGCTTCGAGAAATATTTCAATATTATTTGTCATATAGGAAATAAATTCAGTTATTCAACATGTAATGTTTAAATCTCCACCTATGATTTGTGGGCTGTGGAGAATTAACAATCCAAGAGAGTTTGATAGGATTATGGTCTGAAAAGGTAGCTGCTAAATAGGAGCAATTTTAAACCTTGGACATCATATCTTGTGGCGCCAAAAACATGTCAATCCTAGAGTGTGTATTATGTGTTGGCGAAAAGAAAGAAAAATCCTTCTGGTTTGGATTAGGATTTCGCCACACGTCAATTAGGCCTATGTCTTTCATACCTTGGTTAAGTGCTTTTGTCGCCTTGGACAATAAAGTTATTTTGGGTGATGATCCATCTAAAAAGGGGTTTAAGACCAAATTAATGTCTCCACCCACAATACACCGTCCTCCAATTGTAGCCAGTTTCATAATAAAATTGTTAAAAAATGATGGGTCATCATAGTTAGGTCCATATATATATATTCACCAAAGATATCTTGTTTCTATCTATTTCACAATCTACAAGCAAAAATCTACCATTTTTATCCTTTTCCACTGAATTTGATTTAAAATTCAAGTGTTTACTAATAAGCAGGGCAACACCTCTTGCTTTAGAGGAGTAGGAAGAGTAGAAAACTTTACCCACCCAATCCATACGCAGTTTTAAATGTTCAGGGTCTGTGAGATGGCTTTCCTGAATAAATGCAATATCTACATTCTGTCTCTTTAAATATGACAGCATTTTCTTCCTCTTAATTGGAGAGTTGACCCCTCTTATATTCCAAGATATACATGTTAATTGACCCATAATTTAACTTCTTTATATAGGCACGTGGACAAAATTGTTGGTACTCTTCTGTTAAAGACAGAAAGCCCAAAATGGTCTCTGAAATGACTTCACACTGACAAAAGAAAGAGTAAATAAAAATTTACTGAAAATCAACCAATGAAAACCAGACATTGCTTTTTAATTGTGGTTCAAAATAATTATTTTAAAAAACAAAATAATGAAACTGGCCTGGACAAAAATGATGGTACCCTTGACTTCTTATTTTGTTGCAGCCCTTTTGAGTCAATCACTGGTATCAGGTGATTTCTGTAGCTGTCAGTGAGACTTGTGCACCTGTCCACAGGTCTGTTAGCCCACTCCTCATGAGCAAACTGCTCCGGCTGTCTCAGGTTTGAAGGGTGTCTTCTCCAGACTGCATGTTTCAGCTCCTTCCACAAATGTTCAACAGGATTTAGATCAGGGATCATAGAAGGCCACTTCAGAATAGTCCAGTGTTTAGTTCTGATCCATTCTTGGGTGTTTTTAGCTGTGTGTTTTGGCTCATTATCCTGTGGAGGACCCATGACCTGTGACTGAGACCAAGCTTTCTGACACTGTGCAGCACATTTCACTCCAGAATGTCTTGATAGTCTTGAGATTTCGTTGTACCTGCACAGATTCAAGACACCCTGTGTCAGATGCAGCAGAGCAACCCCAGAACATAATGTAGCCTCCTCCATGTTTCACAGTAGGTACAGTGCTCTTTTCTTTGTATGATTCATTTTTGCTTCTGTGACCATAGAGCTGATGTGATTTACCAAAAAGCTTCAGTTTTGTCTCATCTGTCCAAAGGACATTCTCCCAGAAGCTTTGTGACTTGTCAAAATGTATTTTGGTAAATTCCAGTCTCACTTTTTTATGATTTGCTTTCAACAGTGATGTCCTCCATTAAGTCCGCTTTGGCTCAAACAGCGACGGATGGTGTAATCTGACACTGATGTACCTTGACTTTGGAGTTCACCTCTAATCTCTTTGAAGTTGTTCTGGGCTCTTTGGTTTCCATTCGTATCCTTTGTCTCTTCAGTTTGTCATTAGTTTTCCTCCTGCAGCCACGTCCAGGGAGGTGGGCTACAGTCCTGTGGACCTTAAACTTCTGAATAATATGTGCAGCTGTAGTCACAGGAACATCAAGCTGCTTGGAGATGGTCTTATAGCCTTTACTTTTAACATGCTTGTCTATAATTTTATTTCTAATCTCCTGAGACAGCTCTCTCCTTAGCTTTCTGTGGTCCATGTTCAGCGTGGTACACACCATGATACCAAACAGCACAGTGACCACTTTTCAGCCTTTAAATAGGCAGACTGACTGATTACAAGCTTGGGGACACCTGTGATGATAATTACAGGACACACCTGAGTTTAACATGTCCCTATGGTCACACCATTTTCAATATTTTGTCAGGGTACCATCATTTTTGTCCAGGCCAGTTTCATTATTTTGTTTTTTAAAATAATTCTCTTGGAGTACAATCCGAAAGCAAAGTCTGATTTTCATTAGTTGATTTTCATAGAATTTTTATTTATTATTACTTTTGTCAGTTTCAGCTAATTTCAATGTGGGGTTTTCTCTCTTTAATGGAAGGGTACCAACAATTTTGTCCACGTCTGTAGATGCCTCAGCAGTATTCAGCTCAAAGGGTGTCTGCACTGGGTTCAGAGGTGGTAAAACAATGAATATATGTATAGTGATAAGATTCAACCTGGACCAAAGTATAATCTGGACATTTGTGTAATTAGAAATCTGAGTGTTAGTGAGAAACCATACATAACCCCAAAAAATTAAAATAAAAAAACCCTGCCCAGTAAAAACTCTATAGCAAAAGAACATTAGGTAGGTAACTCTCTTAAACAACAGTGGTGGCTCTAGCAACTGTTGTAATTAAAACTAGCCACTCATAACATTCTGTATATGGCAAAACTTTAAACCTCGATTTGTCAATGATAACACAAAAATATGTTAAGGATAGATAAATTGGTTAAGTGTGATCTGTGATGGGAAAATTTGATGATAAGATATTCTTCCAGCCCAGCAACATCTCCTGTATGGGACCCTTCGAGTGATCGTCTGGGACCGATCCAGGTCAGTGACAAGCCATCCTGGAAGAAAAAAGATTTCCAGCCTCCAACCTCAAATTCTCTTCTGAGAAGGGAGGACTGACCGTGGATGTCCCAGATCGTCACCACTGGGGTTTCACGAAAGCGAAAACTTATCTGGTGAGCACTGAAATATTGACATTTGACTTTTGGGGTTTTGATTTGGCATAACATTTGTATTTTCATGGTATCCACAATTGGTCAGGATTTTTCCCACTTATTACCTTAAATGAAGTGACCTGCCCTTCTCACTTGTGGCCTTTAAATTTCAAAGTGACCGCTTTTTATTGCTTGTGGCTGTATCGAAGCAATCCTTACAGAGAGGTCTGAATTGTAAGCTGTGCACGGCCTCCATTTGGAATGGGGAATAAATTCTGTTGCGGTTGGACCTCCAGAGGGACCTGTTGTGGATGTTATGAGAAGGAAATATGGGGACAAAATTCTAAAATGTTTAAAAGTCAGGACAACTGAGCTCAATAGTTATTTTTTTTTCTTTAATGGGTAATGGTGCATAGCCTTTTTAAGTTGGTTGAGAGGAATTTGTCTGTTGATTCACCAGCTTGCCAGCATGCTTCAACAAAATAAAATTCACCCCACTATAGCAAACTCTGATGATTTTTACAATATGGATGGCAAGATGGCAGATAATTCTACGGAGGCTCCTTTTCCAGACCAAGGACACACCAGTAACTGCAAATTCAAATTTTACAAAACAGTAAGGGATCCTTTTGAAAACCCAAACTCCTGTTGCTGTGTGTTGCTGGAGGTCTGTGGAACTGCAGCCCCCAAAGAAGTTTATAGCATCCAATTTCTTTGTTTGCTGTGTGGTCATGACAAGAGTTGAAAGAAAAAAAATGTTGCAACACAAAAATATATAATCGTAAAAAGTTTGAAATATATATATATAGGAGGAATGGGGCAGAGCTAAGACTAGCTCACTAAAACTGAAAACAGACTTAAACATTGTTAAAATTAGCTCAGTAATTTTTTTTGCAAACAATTCAAATGAGTTAATCAGATGACTCAAATCATTCAAATTAGCTCAATAAATTTCTAAACAAATTTAGAAGAGTAAATCAGATTGATTTAAATACACTACGTTAGATTTTCAGATTCCATCAATTGCAAATAACTGCACAAAGGAACCAGGAGCCGGCAACTGATTCTTTTTTTTATTTTTTAAGTCTTCCGGAAGTACGTTGTAACCCAGCTGGTGTTTGTGGTTCGACCACAATATTGTTTTTTTTGGGTTGTTTGGTATTTGTTTTATTCTGTTTTTCTTTTCTTTTATTCATTTGCTTTTTATTTTATTTTGGTTTACTTTTACATTTTGTGTAATACCCGGAAATGTGTTTTTCTGCTGTCTATGTGCCTTGTTTGTTTCCCCCCTCCCTTTCATAAAACACATCCTACCAGTCTCTCCCGAGCTGGAGAACTTTTCATGTGAGGATTTTTTGTTGTTTTTGTGTTCTGTTTGTTCCCACTTGGTTTCATGAAACATATCCTCCATTTGTTTCTTCTTGCTGTTTTCTCCCTGGTTGCAGAATTCTTTATGTTAATTTCTTCTTTTCATCCTCTAATTCAGAAATAGCAGTACAAAAAATACCTTTGTTGAAATACTTGGTCAATGAAAGTATTTTTTTTTTTGTGAGCTTATCCACTACACAGGTGGAGCTATTAGAAGAACATGCATTGGCAGAGCAAGAACAATGGGACACGCATCATGGGTCTTGGGATCAACAAAGAGTGAGTGAAACCTTCCTCACACCTCTCACTCAAAAGGACATGCAAGTTGCTTCTGATATGGAAAGCCAAATCACAAGGTGATCAACTCTCCATATGTAAATTTGCAGTCTAACTTTACGCTTCCTGCGGCACCTCCAATTAAAAACCTGCTTTGGCACCTTTGCTACATTCATAACTTTAACAGCTTCAATTTCTTATCTTTAGTCCAACACTACAGTGATCCACTTCAGTAGACATGATTTGTTAAATATACTTCCTTGCAAAACTTTCACACTATGCTTTCTGCTTGGACTTACCCTCCAAGCCTTACCAACAGAGGATAATAATTTCATTAACAGCATGAATACATTTCTTCTCATAACCATATTCCTGGCCTTTTAGACACCCCCCTACCTGACTAATGTCTTGCATCCAACACTAATTGTTTTACTCACAGAGACAATGGAGTGCCATATGCAGGGTAATACAACTTGTGTCAGTATTCTGTTTAAATAGTAAAAATTCTGCTCTGCCACCATCAAGCTCTGCCCAAGCAGCTGAACCACATGCTATGGTAAGAACAAGTTTGCTGTCTAAAGGCAACCCTGTCCTCACCTGTTACACAGACTTTTCTTTTGATTTTATCAAACATCATGCTTTTCCTGTTTTAGATGTTTTATATTCTCCAAGACAATATCACAGCCCAACTTACAGCCATGGCATTTTTACTACAACATAACTGCTTTTCATTTAGAAAGACACAATTCTTGAAATAATATTGTCACTGGATTTGTCACCCTCAGACCAGTAAAACAGACCACAGAGATCATTTCACAGAGCAGCCACCTATGAGACCACAGCCAGAGACCAGCTTTGGCCTTGGAGGGTACCTGCAGAGCCACGAAACAATGACCACACCCTCATCCCAGCAGTGACACCCCCGCAGACTCCACAGTAGCTGACACAGGGGGGCAAGGCAGTCCCCAGAAACCCAGAGCCATATGTCTGTCACACCCAGAGCAACAACCACCACGCCAGCAGAAGAACCTCTAGAGTCAGCAAGGGAGCTGATAAGATGGCAGATGCCTGCAGTCGATCCACACCTGCACCTACAAGATGCTGAGACCCGACGAGGCACCAACGATCCCCACCTGCACCTACAAGATGCTGAGATCCAACGATACATCAATGGTCCACAACTGCAGCCTATGAGAGGCTGACTCCACCGAGACACCAGCAACCCAGCAGCACTACCTTTGAGTTGCCATGTTGTGCACCAGGACAAAAAACTGCTTAGCAGCCAAACATCTGCAGTTTACAACGATTAAAAGCTCACTGCAGACACTGGAATCCATATATTTCTCCTTTACCCCTCCCCTTCAAAATACAGCAAAGAACTGGTTATCTCACACTCAAATGGTCAAGTAGTTAGTTCTTCATGGACTGTTTTATTACATAAGGAACCTCCTCACATCAAAGACTGCCATAACCTTGACCCTAAACCTTCATAATTGGACTGTTTTGGTTTTGTGTTTGGACACCTTGGACAACTGCACAGGTTCTCTGAGACTCTTTCCATAAATGGACTCATGCCCAATAACAGGACAAATTCTCAAAAGCAAAAGACATAAAACACAACATCTTCCCAGATTGCACTAATTTGCAAGTGACCCAAAAACTGGACTTAGTCGTCCGGACACTCCTTTTATGCTCTTGCCACATCTGAGACATCATCATTCCCGCTGAACTCCTGACCATGTTTAACCCTCTGCCCTCCAACCCATTTTGTACCCTTGTCTGAGCAATTTGTAAACAACTTGCAATGTCTGATGTCTGTATGTAAAGATTTTTTTCTGCTATAACCATTTCATTGTTATTAATTTATTGTAATGATTATGAATAATCAAAAAGGGGAATTGTGATGGTAATTTGATGATAACATATTCTTCCAGCCCAGCAACATCTCCTGCTGGGCCACCATACATCCTGCCAGACCTCTTTGATTTTAAAAACACCTAGCCTCTTTTGTTTTCCCTGGGATGTGCTTCCCCTCCTGACACCTTCAGCTCAGACTGACCCCACCCATCTTGGTGCTCTATCAATGACAATGACATCAATGACATCTCCATGTAAATTAAATTCCTTTGTTTGCTTACCATGTCTGCCTGTTTTGCGTATTTCCCTGTCTAGATGTAAGTCCGACCCGAGTCTTTTTGTGTGTCCACTCCTTACTTAAGGGCTTCTCCGTCTTGATTCGGGGTCTGTTGGCATTCGAATCACTCATGAGTCAACTGACCTCCTTTGCAAAGGAAAATAAAACCATGTCATGCCGGCAAGATGTCTTTATTTCATTCTTCACCAGAAACAGGAAAAAAACTTCCACGACAGATCCCATTCTACCAGTGGGGTGTAAAATATGATAACATGCTCATAGATCTACACACTGGGTCTACATTGTTATAAATCTGAACGTACAGGTATAACTAATTAACAAAAGCCCATGTATCAGTAAACAGATGCAGGTATATCACCAGTCATAGTCCCAAATATTGCGAACATTTGAAAATAACAAGATCACTATGTCACAGCTGAATCATAAAACCCCGTCCTCCTTTATGACATCTTCCCCAGTCTCAAATTGACACCGGGACTCACTGTTCTTCTTATCAGAGTCTATAATGGTGCAGTATGTACTGCAGTCACTTTAGGCTACTCACTTGACACTTCTTACAAAAGACGTTGTGCTTCAGCTGGAGTGGAGAAAAACTTCACAGATCCCTGTTTAATGTGGAGCTGAGCTGGGTACATCAATGCATATTCCACCACCTTTTCTTGCGGCATCATTTTCACGTTGCGGTATTCGTCCCTCCAATGCTCTAAGTCTGCGCTGTAATCCGGATAGAATGATATCTTTTTGTTCTCGTATGTCATCTCTCCATTATTTCTGGCCAGTTGAAGGACTTTCTCTTTATCCCTGAAGTTTAGGAACTTGGTGATGAGGGGCCGCGGTCTGTCCCACTTCTTCCCGATGCAGTGCGCTCTTTCCAGAGGGTGTAGTGTAGTAAAGTTATCATGACCCAGGATTTATGGCATAAACTTTTCCAAAAATCCCATGGCATCACGACCTTCAGCCTGCTCTGGTAAATTCAGTATCCTGATGTTAGACCTCCTACTCTTCAGGTCGTCTGCTTTGCCTTTGAGGTGTGTTATCAGTTTTTCCATTTTGCCAACACGGTCGCACGCATAATATCGTCTTCGTTTGCACTCATCCGCATCTCGATCTTCTCGACCTGTTCCGAGAGCGTAGTGAGTGAAGATTCAATTTTCATTAATGCTGATTGTATGTCCACTGTTTTTTGTCAATATGTTTTGTGAGGTCCTCTTTAGTTTCTTGAATAGCGTTCAGAAGCTTGTTGAATGATGATTCTTTTTCGCCATCCGCCATATTTCTTGAAGCCACCTTGTGTAAGTGCCCTGCAGTTTGAGTAGTTTTCTTTCACTTTGTATGCCAAAGATTGTAGCTTGCCATACAAAAGTATTTTTAATTACTTTACCTGCTACATACAGCCCAAAGTTATGAGAGGTTAAATCAGGATAAAGGCAGATGCTAGGGCCTACCACCAAGAGCTCACAAACATACGTCTACACAACTCCGCTGCATCCGGGAACTCCAACCTTACATTTTCTTCAGTTCTAATGTCTGTGGACTCAGTCTTAAATTTCAGAACTGTATGATTGAAGTCAGATTTAGAATATGTCTTTTTAAAGTAAAAAACAAGGGATTTTTCAGATATTAAGAGCAGTCAATAATAAATGTCAGAAAAACAAGAAATAACAGAGAGGCCAAGTGGTCCGTTTCTCAGTTAGCAACACGTCCTGTTCCGTCTTTGGAATCAGGTGCTCTTATGCACACATTGAATCATTGTGTTAATTGTGTTCTGTTGTCTTACCAATTAGGTTTCCAAACACGGCAAAGTTGAGTTTATGAGAGCATAGCACAATGTAATTTGTTTGAATAATAGTATGATAGAGTTTGTTGCATTTAAACCAGGTGTGCATAAGAAAAATAGGTGCTATGTAACATATACAGTGAGAACACTGAAGTTATCTTTTAGAACCAACAAGTAAGGAGGTTTATTGACGCTGTAAAAATATTTTCTGTACAATATCATTGAGTTTCAGGCTTCTGCAGACAGCCTCAAAAGGACACTCACTGCCTTCAGCTTATGAAACTTCAACATTGTCCTCCATTGTCAGCTCTAGCTAGGTCACCATGCTAACATGTCGAGTTGCTACATTTCTACTGTGTTGTCAAGCTGTTCAACAGGTGTACCTAATAAAGTAAGTGTAAATGGGTTAATGTTTGATTGGGGCTACGTTGTGTAGGAATTTTACAACTAGTTTCTTTCTTTTCAGGCCCTCGTTTGTGACTCACATAAACCAGTTCTCTGACTTAACCAATAAAGGCTTTTTGCTCAGTGGAGTCGTAAGGTCAAGAGGTTCGCACACTACAAATGATGTAAATGCACCCCTATCGACAAATGCACACAATGGCGCTTTGCGTTGCTGTGCACCTCCAGAATTTGAAACTTGTTGCAGGTGCTGAAAGTGGTGGTCAATTGTATCAAAAATGGACAAAATAGAGGGAAAGCTAACAGAGCAAGTGTGCTCTCACAAGCACTTACGCAACCCATCGATAAGGAGTCATAAATACCATCAAATAGATCTGAACTCATGGAGGGAGATTTCTGAGGTACTGGGCAAAGATACAAATTTCTGCTGTGAAACATGGAAGTACCTGAGAGACCATTTTCGTTGTGTGTTTTGTTAACTCGTGTTTGCACTGTTAGTCGTGTCTTCAGTTCTGCTTCAGTTATTAGTTGGAATAAAGCAATATTATAAAAAGGGCTACTGTGGTGTAGGCATAGTTTGTGAAAGCAGATTATAGCAGGTTTGCTTTTTAATGGCATTCTTCAGTCGACACATCTTTTGTTTCCATCAGTGTAACTTTTTTAATGTAAACTTTAAAAAGTAAACAAAGTACAGTAGCAACAATAACCAAGAGAATTTAAAAGATGCAATCAAATACATGAGAGAGTTCGAAGCAGGTGGAGATGCTGGAAATGACAGTATGACAGTCCCCTGGGAAGATTGGATGGAGAATGACCATGAATGCAAGAAGGCTAAATTTGTTAAGCTGGTGGAGGTTTGCAGAGCCAGTGGTTGGAAGGCCCATTGTGAGCCAGTCGAGGTGGACTGCATGGGATTCCCAGAGCAATCTCTGCACCGAGTGCTGAGGCTCTGTTGGCATTAGAGGGTCGCTGGAGAAAAAGGGCTTACAAGAACATCAGCAAAGCAGCAGAGAAAGCTTCTAGGTGGTTTTGTAGCAGGAGGAGTGTTGCATGTAGCAAGGATGGTGTAGCATGCTGCCTGGACACAAGCTGGGGTCTGATCAACTCCGGCTGGGTCGCCCAGGTGAGGGTGTCTGATGATCTAAGACCTGAAACACCCAACGACCCTGGGTTCATCACTGATAAAGTGTCCAAGCTGCACCTTCAAGGTATTTCCATTCAGCCAGGTATTCATATAAGTGTTAGGGGTTGAATTTAAAGTTTTCTTCTTGAATTTGGAGATGGATTTTAGTTACTAACATTTTTAGTATTTCATCAAGATCCTTTCAAATCTGTGGTCCTCTGCACACAATGAAAAAGCTTGTACATTGGAGCCTTAAATTTTTCCTGTGTGGAGATTTTTATTCTTGGCAGTATAGTTGTGCCTCGAAGCACAGACTGGGATGAGGTTTGTGGTTTAGTTTGTGGACAGTCTGGTACATGACAAGCATTCTGAAAGTAGTTGTTTTCTTTTAGGCAATCATTTGTAACCCACAGAAACCATTTTTTTGAGCTACCATTTTGGCCTTTAACCACCAGCTGAAAACCATTGCTCTTACTCGTGCTCACAGATTTGAAAATTCAGTTTCATTTAAACAGTGACAAAATGGTGTTCAAGGACAACAAATTCAAGCACTCTGGATGGATTACAAAACAGTCAAAAGGACCAGTGTTTTCATGCAGTTTCTGCATTTAACTTTGTTACCTCACATTTTCTTCAGGTTATGCAGGCCTAATGTGTGTGGACTTGTTCTTAAATTACAGAACCATATGATCGAAGTCAGAGTTAATATGTCTTTTAAAGTAAAAAACAAGGGATTTTTCAGATATTAAGAGCAGTCAATAATAAATGTCAGAAAAACAAGAAATTACAGAGAGGCCAAGTGGTCCGTTTCTCAGTTAGCAACACACCCTGTTCCGTCTTTGGAATCAGGTGTTCTTATGCACACATTGAATCATTGTGTTAATTGTGTTCTGTTGTCTTACCAATTAGGTTTCCAAACACGGCAAAGTTGTTAAATGTCATTTGAGTTTATGAGAGCATAGCACAATGTAATTTGTTTTTATAATCGTATGAGAGAGTTTATTGCATTTAAACCAGGTGTGCATAAGAAAAATAGGTGCTACGTAACATATACAGTGAGAGCACTGAAGTTATCTTTTAGAACCAACAAGTAAGGAGGTTTATTGACGCTGTAAAAATATTTTCTGTACAAAATCATTGAGTTTCAGGCTTCTGCAGACAGCCTCAACAGGACACTCACTGCCTTCAGCTTATGAAACTTCAACATTGTCCTCCATTGTCAGCCCTAGCTAGGTCACCGTGCTAACATGTTGAGTTGCTACACTTCTACTGTGTTGTCAAGCTGTTCAACAGGTGTACCTAATAAAGTAAGTGTAAATGGGTTAATGTTTGATTGGAGCTACTTTGTGTAGGAATTTTACAACTATTAGGTTTCTTTCTTTTCAGGCCCTCGTTTGTGACTCACATAATCCAGTTCTCTGACTTAACCAATAAAGGCTTTTTGCTCAGTGGAGTCGTAAGGTCAAGAGGTTCGCACACTACAAATGATGTAAATGCACCCCTATCGACAAATGCACACAATGGCGCGTTGTTGTGCACCTCCAGAATTTGAAATTTGTTGCAGGTGCTGAAAGTGGTGGTCAATTGTATCAAAAATGGACAAAACAGAGGGAAAGCTGACAGAGCAAGTGTGCTCTCACCAGCACTTACGCAACCCATCGATAAGGAGTCATAAATACCATCAAATAGATCTGAACTCATGGAGGGAGATTTCTGAGGTACTGGGCAAAGATACAGATTTCTACTGTGAAACATGGAAGTACCTGAGGGACCATTTTGTTAAGGCCAAGAAGAGACCAAATAGAAAGAGCGGTGGTGGAAGCCAGCTGTCACTCATCCTGAGGGAACTCAGGTGGCTGTCCCAGTTCATGAAACATTGAGAGATACACCAATTTTGAGAACCAGGTAAGCAAAATAATGTAAGATTTACAAACCCACAAATACACCTGGAAAACAAACAACATCCCTTTTTTGTTTCCTGCTTCGTTGTGTGTTTTGTTAACTCATGTTTGCACTGTTAGTCGTGTCTTCAGTTGTGCTTCAGTTATTAGTTGGAAAAAAGCAATATTATAAAAAGGGCTACTGTGGTGTAGGCATAGTTTGTGAAGGCAGATTATAGCAGGTTTGCTTTTTAATGGCATTATTCAGTGGACACATCTTTTGTTTCCATCAGTGTAACTTTTTTAATGTAAACTTTAAAAAGTAAACAAAGTACAGTAGCAACGATAACCAAGAGAATTTAAAAGATGCAATCAAATACATGAGAGAGTTCGAAGCAGGTGGAGATGCTGGAAATGACAGTATGACAGTCCCCTGGAAAGATTGGATGGAGAATGACCATGAATGCAAGAAGGCTAAATTTGTTAAGCTGGTGGAGGTTTGCAGAGCCAGTGGTTGGAAGGTCCATTGTGAGCCAGTCGAGGTGGACTGCAGGGGATTCCCAGAGCAATCTCTGCACCGAGTGCTGAGGCTCCATTGGCATTAGAGGGTCGCTGGAGAGAAAGGGCTTACAAGAACATCAGCAAAGCAGCAGAGAAAGCTTCTAAGTGGTTCTGGAGCAGTAGGGGTGTAGCATGTAGCAAGGATGGTGTAGCATGCTGCCTGGACACAAGCTGGGGTCTGATCAACTCCGGCTGGGTCGCCCAGGTGAGGGTGTCTGATGATCTAAGACCTGAAACACCCAACGACCCTGGGTTCATCACTGATAAAGTGTCCAAGCTGCACCTTCAAGGTATTTCCATTCAATCGGGGATTCATATAAGTGTTAGGGGTTGAATTTAAAGTTTTCTTCTTGAATTTGGAGATGGATTTTAGTTCCTAACATTTTTAGTATTCCATCAAGATCCTTTCAAATCTGTGGTCCTCTGCACACAATGAAAAAGCTTGTACATTGGAGCCTTAAATTTTTCCTGTGTGGAGATTTTTATTCTTGGCAGTATAGTTGTGCCTCAAAGCACAGACTGGGATGAGGTTTGTGGTTTAGTTTGTGGACAGTCTGGTACATGACAAGCATTCTGAAAGTAGTTGTTTTCTTTTAGGCAATCATTTGTAACCCACAGAAACCAGTTTTTTGAGCTACCATTTTGGCCTTTAACCACCAGCTGAAAACCATTGCTCTTACTCGTGCCCACAGATTTGAAAATTCAGTTTCATTTAAATAGTGACACCATGGTGTTCAAGGAAAACAAATTCAAGCACTCTTGATGGATTACAAAACAGTCAAAAGGACCACTGTTTTCATGCAGTTTCTGCATTTAACTTTGTGACCTCACATTTTCTTCATGTTATGCAGGCCTAATGTGTGTGGACTTGTTCTTAAATTACAGAACCATATGATCGAAGTCAGAGTTAACATGTCTTTTAAAGTAAAAAACAAGGGATTTTTCAGATATTAAGAGCAGTCAATAATAAATGTCAGAAAAACAAGAAATTACAGAGAGGCCAAGTGGTCCGTTTCTCAGTTAGCAACACGCCCTGTTCCGTCTTTGGAATCAGGTGTTCTTATGCACACATTGAATCATTGTGTTAATTGTGTTCTGTTGTCTTACCAATTAGGTTTCCAAACACGGCAAAGTTGTTAAATGTCATTTGAGTTTATGAGAGCATAGCACAATGTAATTTGTTTGAATAATCGTATGAGGGAGTTTATTGCATTTTAACCATGTGTGCATTGGAAAAATAGGTGCTACGTAACATATACAGTGAGAGCACTGAAGTTATCTTTTAGAACCAACAAGTAAGGAGGTTTATTGACGCTGTAAAAATATTTTCTGTACAAAATCATTGAGTTTCAGGCTTCTGCAGACAGCCTCAAAAGGACACTCACTGCCTTCAGCTTATGAAACTTCAACATTGTCCTCCATTGTCAGCCCTAGCTAGGTCACCATGCTAACATGTTGAGCTGCTACATTCCTACTGTGTTGTCAAGCTGTTCAACAGGTGTACCTAATAAAGTAAGTGTAAATGGGTTCATGTTTGATTGGGGCTACTTTGTGTTGGAATTTTACAACTAGTTTCTTTCTTTTCAGGCCCTCGTTTGTGACTCACATAAACCAGTTCTCTGACTTAACCAATAAAGGCTTTTTGCTCAGTGGAGTCGTAAGGTCAAGAGGTTCGCACACTACAAATGATGTAAATGCACCCCTATCGACAAATGCACACAATGGCGCTTTGCATTGTTGTGCACCTCCAGAATTTGAAATTTGTTGCAGGTGCTGAAAGTGGTGGTCAATTGTATCAAAAATTGACAAAATAGAGGGAAAGCTAACAGAGCAAGTGTGCTCTCACCAGCACTTACGCAACCCATCGATAAGGAGTCATAAATACCATCAAATAGATCTGAACTCATGGAGGGAGATTTCTGAGGTACTAGGCAAAGATACAAATTTCTGCTGTGAAACAAGGAAGTACTTGAGGGACCATTTTTTTAAGCCCAAGAAGAGACCAAATAGAAAGAGTGGTGGTGGAAGCCAGCTGTCACTCATCCTGAGGGAACTCAGGTGGCTGTCCCAGTTCATGAAACATCGAGAGATACACCAATTTTGAGAACCAGGTAAGCAAAATAATGTAAGATTTACAAACCCACAAAAAGACCTGGAAAACAAACAACATCCCTTTGTTGTTTCCTGCTTCGTTGTGTGTTTTGTTAATTCATGTTTGCACTGTTAGTCGTATCTTCAGTTCTGCTTCAGTTATAAGTTGGAAAAAAGCAATATTATAAAAAGGGCTACTGTGGTGTAGGCATAGTTTGTGAAGGCAGATTATAGCAGGTTTGCTTTTTAATGGCATTATTCAGTCGACACATCTTTTGTTTCCATCAGTGTAACTTTTTTAATGTAAACTTTAAAAAGTAAACAAAGTACAGTAGCAACGATAACCAAGAGAATTTAAAAGATGCAATCAAATACATGAGAGAGTTTGAAGCAGGTGGAGATGCTTGAAATGACAGTATGACAGTCCCCTGGGAAGATTGGATGGAGAATGACCATGAATGCAAGAAGGCTAAATTTGTTAAGCTGGTGGAGGTTTGCAGAGCCAGTGGTTGGAAGGTCCATTGTGAGCCAGTTGAGGTGGACTGCAGGGGATTCCCAGAGCAATCTCTGCACCGAGTGCTGAGGCTCCGTTGGCATTAGAGGGTCGCTGGAGAGAAAGGGCTTACAAGAACATCAGCAAAGCAGCAGAGAAAGCTTCTAGGTGGTTCTGGAGCAGGAGGGGTGTTGCATGTAGCAAGGATGGTGTAGCATGCTGCCTGGACACAAGCTGGGGTCTGATCAACTCCGGCTGGGTCGCCCAGGTGAGGGTGTCTGATGATCTAAGACCTGAAACACCCAACGACCCTGGGTTCATCACTGATAAAGTGTCCAAGCTGCACCTTCAAGGTATTTCCATTCAACCAGGTATTCATATAAGTGTTAGAGGTTGAATTTAAAATTTTCTTCTTGAATTTGGAGATGGATTGTGACATTTTTAGTATTTCATCAAGATCCTTTCAAATCTGTGGTCCTCTGCACACAATGATAAAGCTTGTACATTGGAGCCTTTAATTTTTCCTGTGTGGAGATTTTTAATCTTGGCAGTATAGTTGTGCCTCGAAGCACAGACTGGGATGAGGTTTGTGGTTTAGTTTGTGGACAGTCTGGTACATGACACAAGCATTCTGAAAGTAGTTGTACTCACCAAGCCTGATAAGGTCATAGCGGTGGAAAATATTTTTAGTGGGAGCATGAAACTCTGACCATGACTTTTTTTTGAAGTTTCTCAAGCTTTTTTAAATGAGTTGGAAATGTGTTACACCATATGATACGGCATCATTATAAGTGAGGTTCATAAAAAAGATTAGTACAGAATGAAAAGTGCAGAGACTGGAAGAAAATGTCTCAGCTTAAAGAGCAGAGCAGCATATTTAGATAATTTAGTTGTGAGATCACCAATATGTCTTTTAAAATGAAGGAACTCATCAGATTGGCTCCCCAGGAATTTTGTAGAATCAAGTCTCTCAATGATGTGTTCGTTTATTTTAGGGCAAAGTTGTTTAGAGTCAATTTAGTTTATAAGAGCGTAATACAAAGTATTTTGTTTTAATAATATCATGAGAGAGTTTGTTGCATTCAAACCATGTGTCTATTTTCACTAACTCACTATTTATGATTTGTTCAAATGTATTTGCATTTTTGTGGGACAAAAAACAAGTTTATATCATTGGCTTATTTGTGATGAATGCAGAAATAAAATAGTCATTTTTGTGAAAGATGAGGAGGAGAGGCCCTTATATGGAACCCTGGGGAACTCCATGGTTGATAGGTTTGCATGATGTTTTATGGTTGTTCCCAATGAATCAAATAAAAAAACGATATGAACATCCCCAAATTCAGAGAGAGTTGGAACAGTATGTGAAATATGAGCAAAATCAAACTACAGTTACTGGTAAATCCCATGCAACCCACACTCTCTGGCCACTTTATAAGGTACGTCCTGCTCAGGTTGGACCCATAGACCTGAAGAAGAAACAGATGAAGCTCAGCCCAGCTCTTAAATGAACAAAGGTTTCTTTGGATTGCTGTTGAACCCTTGTAATGGATGCTGCCATACTGTGCATGTCATCTGAATCAAAACTTAGATCAACCTACTCAGACATAGATCCCATGTTTAGGCAGGACTTGTATGACCAATAGCACATCCATGTGTCCATAACTGGAGATCCTCAATAAAACCTCAATGTAAGAAAAACAGGTGCTACATTGCACACAGTCATTTGGGTTTCAGGTTTCTGCAGCCAGCTTCAAGTGGACACTCCAGATTCTACAGGTTTTGACGCTTCCACATTGTCCTCCATCCTCAGCTCTAGCCATGAGTAAGTGGTTCACATGTTGAGTTGCTGAATTTCTGCCTGTGTTATGAAGCAACTGTAAAGAGGTACCTTGTGAAGCAAGTGTAAATGTATTATTGTGTTCTTTGGGCGTCTTTTTGTGAGGTTTATGCGACATTTAAGGTTTTCTTTTAGGCAATCATTTGTAACCCACAGAAACCAGTTTTTTGATCTACCATTTTGGCCTTTAACCACCAGCTGAAAACCATTGCTCTTACTCATGCCCACAGATTTGAAAATTCAGTTTCATTTAAACAGTGACACAATGGTGTTCAAGGAAAACAAATTCAAGCACTCTGGATGGATTATAAAACAGTCAAAAGGACCAATGTTTTCATGCAGTTTCTGCATTTAACTTTGTGACCTCACATTTTCTTCAGGTTATGCAGGCCTAATGTGTGTTGACTTGTTCTTAAATTACAGAACCATATGATCGAAGTCGGAGTTAACATGTCTTTTAAAGTAAAAAACAAGGGATTTTTCAGATATTAAGAGCAGTCAATAATAAATGTCAGAAAAACAAGAAATTACAGAGAGGCCAAGTGGTCCGTTTCTCAGTTAGCAACACACCCTGTTCCGTCTTTGGAATCAGGTGTTCTTATGCACACATTGAATCATTGTGTTCATTGTGTTCTGTTGTCTTACCAATTAGGTTTCCAAACACGGCAAAGTTGTTTAATGTCATTTGAGTTAATGAGAGTGGAATACAATGTTGTTGTTTTAATCATATTATTTTAGAGTTTATTGCATTTTAACCATGTGTGCATAAGAAAAATAGGTGCTATGTAACATGTACAGTGAGAGCACTGACGTTATCTTTTAAAACCAACAAGTAAAGGGTTTTTTTATGCTGTAAAAATATTTTCTGTACAAAATCATTTGGTTTCAGGCTTCTGCAGCCAGTCTCAAAAGGATGCTCACTGCCTTCAGCTTATGAAACTTCAACATTGTCCTCCATTGTCAGCCCTAGCTAGGTCACCGTGCTAACATGTTGAGTTGCTACATTTCTACTGTGTTGTCAAGCTGTTCAACAGGTGTACCTAATAAATGGATTACTGTTTGATTAACCTCACATTTTCTTCATGTTATGCAGGCCTAATGTGTGTGGACTTGTTCTTAAATTACAGAACCATATGATCGAAGTCGGAGTTAACATGTCTTTTAAAGTAAAAAACAAGGGATTTTTCAGATATTAAGAGCAGTCAATAATAAATGTCAGAAAAACAAGAAATAACATAGAGGCCAAGTGGTCCATTTCTCAGTTAGCAACACGCCCTCTTATCCGTGTTTGGAGTCAGTCTGCACTTCCTAGTGTTCTTACCAATCAAGTCTTCACCCAGTTGTGTCATTGTTCAAGAGTAAATGGGTGACCCAGTGTGTTGTTGTACGACCAGAAAAATACCAAAACGTGAGTTCTATTACACAGTATGCCAGCATGTCCTTCTGAGAAATCATAAATCCAACATATTCATCAACACAATTTTAACACATACCTTAAAGGGACAGTTCAGTATTTTTGAAGTGGGGTTGTATGAGCTCCATATGGTCACTAATGACATTAGATACTGTAGAAAGTTCTCTCCTCTCCACCAGAAAGCCACAGTCTGTAAGAGTCTGTGACGAAGAAAAGACGCTAATGGAAAAGTACTGTACCGGATTTAAAGGCTATTTTCTCCGCCTACAAGAACTCAAATCAAAAAGTAATACCACAGTTTAAGAGTACGCTACATAGACAATTTTTGAAGTGCATAAACCTTTCGGAAATTTAAAGTTTATCCGGACCTAAGCCAACTCACGTCTGTATCCTTCCGCTAAATCCCTCTGCCGTAGTTAGCTAGCGGCTTTCGAACACCCTTTTAGACTAATTAAAAGCACATTATAAGACAAATATTTCTGAGATGGGTTTTTGTGATGCTTCCCTTGATGCAGAAACAGATGTGCATCATCTAGAACTCAGCTGCACAGAAATCGTTGCGTGTGTGTGCGTGTGTGTGAGAGACACACACACTCACTAGTAGTCTGCACTGTTATGACAAACAAACAGCCTCCTCTACTCTGCTCATTTGTCTCTGACATATCATTATTACTTACTTTGAGCAGAAACTGTCATTAGGTCCTCCAGGTTTGGGACGTTTTTCCAGTTTATTTTCGGGAAATTAAAGAATGTCCACAAAACTCCAGGAAAGGAAAGTCTTTTTGACGAGTAATACCGCCGTCTGTGTCACATATTTCCAGGTCAAACATTCGCCCTACTGCTTATTTCCGACTCTTTCTTCATGTCCAGTGTCCGTGGATGTTTCCTCTGTTTTCTTCTTGGTCTGTTCGTCTCCATTTGTAGACACTCGTCCTCTGTATAAACTCTGGTACATAGGCTACAGGTACCCTCTTGACTCCAAAGTGAATGGGACTTCATCGGCGCTGTCATAATAATCCCTTTTTCAATTTCCTGCATTGTCTCTTCCTCACGCCGCTGACAGTTAAAACAGAAGAGTTATGATACTTGATAAAAGTTATACGCAGCTGAGTTCTAGATGATGCACATCTGTTTCTGCATCAAGGGAAGCATCACAAAAACCCATCTCAGAAATATTTGTCTTATAATGTGCCTTTAATTAGTCTAAAAAGGTGTTCGAAAGCCGCTAGCTCTCCGCTAGCTAACTACGGCAGAGGGATTTAGCGGAAGGATACAGACGTGAGTTGGCTTAGGTCCGGATAAGCTTTAAATTTCCGAAAGGTTTATGCACTTCAAAAATTGTCTATGTAGCGTACTCTTAAACTGTGGTATTATTTTTTGATTTGAGTTCTTGTAGGCGGAGAAAATAGCCTTTAAATCCGGTACGGTACTTTTCCATTAGCGTCTTTTCTTCATCACTGACTCTTACAGACCTTGGCTTTCTGGTGGAGAGGAGAGAACTTTCTACTGTATCTAATGTCATTAGTGACCATATGGAGCTCATACAACCCCACTTCAAAAAATACTGTCCTTTAAGACTATGGCACCATTGAAAATCATTGTTGATGCACCATGTATATGCTTTGAGCAGTTACTGGTTTATATCAGAATAACAAAAGGATAAAATATTGTCAGAGCTGCAATATCAGGCCAAGAGTCAATGTACTTTATGGTGCTTCAATCAATCTCAGATCAACGTTAAAACAGAACTTGGCTCTATAAGTTTACACATTTCAGCATTGCTCCTTCTTCCTTACATTGAACAAACCCTTTCTGAAACACCTTTGGTCAACAGCATCCCAATTTAAGGAAAAGACTTGAATTGTTGCTTTCTCACATGCACTTGTCAAATATATGATCAAGCTACGATTTTGGCCCTTTAACAACCAGATAAAATCCATTAATCATACTCATGCAGACAGATTTATAAATTATGACACAATTAAATTGCAACACAAAAGAGTTTTCAGACTGCATATTCACGTGTGGATAATAAACGAGTCAAAAGAATGAATATTTCTGGTCTACTAAATTCTGCTACTAAGCAAGGCACACATGCTCATACAGTTCCCACATTTAGCTATATACTCCTCACATTTATTCCATGTCATGCAGGTCTAATGTGTGTGGACTTCATGTTAAATTTCAGGGCCGTATGATCGAGTTTGGGTCAAAGACGTGGCATGTCAATACTGGTGTCGAAAGCATTTTCATAATGCTAAAAATATGTAGGAATTCTAAAACAGTGTATTACACAAGTCTCCCCACTTTATTTACTTATATGAGTATTTATTTTTAAGGTGCTATGAGGAGAATCTATTACTGGTGACATTAGGACTCTGCTACCCATGAGTATGTGCAGCGACTGTCGTAATGCTGCATTCCAGTAACCTCGGAGCTGGGAGTGACATCATCTCTGACTTACCAGCGTTCCAGTTGAAGTCGGAAAAAAACATGCCGATCTACCAGGCTATTGTTAGCTGTTGTTAGATGGGGGGGTGGCGAGGTTTCACCGAGTTCCCAGTGGGAAATTCCGACTCCGGGGGGCCATTCCAGTTGTAGTTTCCTACTTGGAACTTGAAAATTCCTTTTTCTGACGACAACTAGAACGCAACAAAAGTCCCAAGCCAAAGTGTGTGTTTGTTGTGATGCTAATAAAGCATGCAGCTCAGACCTTCTCAGAACTCTGCATTGCTTTACAATTTCCTTTTTCAACAGTTTACAGGATGCAAAGCAGTGAGGTAATGTATCTCTTTCTAGTTACGTAGCGGTAGTTTTTGATGTGTGACAATAAGCAATATTTGGAAAACTTAGTATCGTAGTTTTGTAGCCAGCTATATATCACTACTTACAGCCTGGTGCTCTAAGACGTGTCTGAATAATATAAATTTGCTCTAGTTTTAATTGTCTTGTTCGTGAAGTTGAGCATCCAGGCCAGTCCAGCCCTGTCCAACCCCACCAGAAGGCTAAGGAATAGCATTTATAGATAACCTATTTTGATGCTATGAAACTCATCTTAAAGTGTGTATTTCGATCAGGCATATATCTAAAAGTGAGACTTTTTGTAATTAATTAGAAACTCCTCACAGTCCCTTTTGAAAAATGAAAATTTAAGCAGCTATTAAGCTCAAGAGTAACAAACGGTTCTTCCGGGGTAATGTACAAATGTATGCCAAAAATTCTGAAATCTCATTGAAAACATTTATTATTTATGATAGCAGTTGGAAGCACAAGCATCTCTGCTTGCAAGGCATTTCTGCCTGACACCCTTGGGCCAGCTGCAGAGTCATCAGCTGAGAGCCACCCTTCACAGATGTTTTGCCCCTTGATCGAAGAACATCTCCAGGTGGAGGGGCAGTGATAGGGACATCCCCCTAGTGCCCCTGCAGCAGGCCCTATGATCCTCTGTGCCATCTTGGGTCCTTTCTTCAGATCCAGATCCAGAAGCTCCCCTGTTCTGCCTCCTCAGCCAACTCCCTGAGTGCCTTCCTCCGTCTGTATCCAGTGATTCCCAGAGTTTTTAGGAAGTACTGCAGGGACTTTCCTGTGAAGCCTCTGCAGGCCACCTTGACTGGATATACTGATGCCGTCCATCCAGCCTCTGTACATGTTGCCTTGAGCTCACTGTACTTCTTTTACTTTCTCTCATAGGCCGCTTCCATGCCTTCTTCCCATGGCATTGTAAGCTCTGCCATGATCACAGTCCTGGCGGGTGCTGATCACAGGACGATGTCTGAATGCATAATTTTGTTAATGTTTACAGTGATACTTACAAATGTTAAGCTTATTTACATTTTTATGCAAGAAATACTTTTGTTCACATTTGGATTTCCATGTTCTCCTGTCTGGGTAATACATATACAGTAGCTATATGACCATATTTGTGTTTGGATAGTCATGTAACAGATTCTTACATTAGCCAATAGGTTATTGAGGAACCCAACCATATTTAGGTCAGTGAGTCTCCATTAAAATGATGTTTTGATCTTTTCCTTCACTGGTGCACTATGTCCTCAATAATGTTTTTCTGAAATATGATAATAAAATGCTTATAATGTTATCACATATAAAAATGATCTATTTCATGTTCAATATGACATTAATTTGTTGAAGGTTAAGCTAACATTTTCACAGTAGGCCTTGTTAGTGCCTGATTATAAAGGGAAATTTGTCATTCCTGGATAACAAAGGTCTTCTGTTACCCAGTATATGTCCTCTGTTATCCAGAATGGACATGATGGAGATATATGGGATGTCTCTGTCTTGTGGCGGGCGTCATCTTGGACAGGAGGGGGGTCTGCAGCACTGCTTTTCTGTGGTTGTCATGATCCTGTCTGTCGAGTTCCCTGTTTGTCTTTGTGTTTCATGTTGTATGTTTCACTTCCGGTTTTATTTTGGTGACTCACGTTTCTTTCTTGTCTTCACAGGTTTTACTTCCTTGTTCTGGCTTGTCACGCCCACTCCCTGATTGTACCTTCCCAGGTGTTTCCCATTACCCCTCATTACCTCTTGTATTTAACCTCCTGTCTCCCTTTGTCCTGTGCCCGATTGTTTGTACTTCTTGTCACTCTCTAGGCGTTCTTTATCTTGTCACAGTCTGATCTCGACCAACCTATTTCTCAACCTCGTCTGTCTGCCTTGCCCTTGTCTGGTTTTGTCTGCCTGGTTTTTGATGGCCTTTTTGTGTATGACCCCATTTTGTCTGACTTCCACCTCTGTGTACTGAACCCTGCCTGGCTTGAGAATCTCCTCTGGTGTTTTGAATTTTGGACTGTTGAATAAACCTTGTTTTTTGAACCTCGGACTTGTCTCTCCTTCATTTGGTTGCTCTGCCAGTGTTACTGATAGCGGTGGGCGTGGGTCCCTCGCTGACTTGGCTCCTCTGTACTCAGCCACACGATTTTAACCCAATAAAGCCAACTGAATTATATTTGATAAATATTTTTGTAATACCTCTTTCCATTCAATATGATCAACAAATTACAAAAAAGCATCTGAATAAAATCAGATAAATGATAAAAATGTCCTCAAATGGATTATCAGTGGTTAAAACACCTGATGTATCAAATGAGATACGAAAAATCTATATGTTGAATTTTATGTACATTTTGATCTTTATGGATTTTAGTAGAAAGTGAAACAAACATTTCAGCTCCAAAAAATTAGAATTTTCTGGCTATATTCTATCTTGGGCCTTAAAGGGTTAAAATCACACATGATTTTAAAATCACGCATTTAAAATCATGTTATGTGTGTGTGTATGTGTTGGGGTGGAGGGGGGGTTGGGGACTGTTTTAAAGTACAACTTCGGTTTCTGCAGCTTTTACATTGTTTATAGAATGAAGAACAACAATATACTCACCCAGAAGGCTTTCCTGATGCAAACGGTGCTTCGGGAGATATTTAGATCCAAAATCGAGCAGCGAACACCGATATAATGGTAGCCTGTAGGGCATGGATCGCCGCTCCTAAAAACTGCATTAATCGTCCAAAAACTCATGTTTTTCACCAATATTCCATCATGATACGTTCCGGATGATCCACCATTGCAGTCTGTGTCTCTCCACACAGCGCTGTGTGGCTGAACTGAAGAGTTTGTTTACGTGCCCTTCACGCATGCGCAGTGCGGCTCATTGTTTCAGGGGAAGACCGGCAGCTACAAATCGACTTTCTTCTTCCAGTTTTGTGCAAAATGGACGAATATCTATCGGATGAAGATGTTGTGGAGGAGAACTTTGAATATGATGGACGTCCTTACAGTTTGGAGCCACAGTATACAGATAAGAAGCTCATAGAAAGGAGGAAGCAATCGCAACGCTCTAGAGAGTACTGCGCATGTGCGAAGAGCATGTAAACAAACTCGTCAGTTCAGAGGTTAGTTCAGCCACACAGCGCTGTGTGGAGAGACACAGACTGCAATGGCGGACCATTCGGAGCAAATCATGATGGAATATTGGTGAAAAACATGAGTTTTTGGACGATTAATGCAGTTTTTGGGAGCGGCGATCCATGCCCTACAGGCTACCATGATATTGGTGTCCGCTGCTCGATTTTGGATCTAAATATCTCCCGAAGCACCGTTTGCATCAGGAAAGCCTTCTGGGTGAGTATATTGTTGTTCTTCTATAAACAATGTAAAAGCTGCAGGAACCGAACTTTTCCTTAACATGCATAGCACTTTGTGCTGCATTTTTAATGTATGAAAAGTGCTTTATAAATAAAGTTTGATTTGATATATTCGTATCTGTATGTTTTAAGGCACTGACTTGAAATTGTTATCTTAATAACAATGTAATGTATTTTTGAATTTTTATGGAATTTATTTGTTGTTATTTATCTTGAAGTTATTGCACTAAAATGAACCAATAATTATTATAATTATTCATTTTCTATACCCCTTATCACTTTAGGGGATGGGGATGGGGTGGTGGTGGGGGGGAGGTAGGGGGTGGGGGATGCTGGAGCCTATCAGACTATCCCAGCTGTCATTGGGCAAGTAGTAGGGTCATACTGAAACCTGACTGTGGTGAGCAAAGGTTTCTTAATGGATTTGTCATCTAGAATGGGCAAGAAACAAATTTAGTTGGGGCTAAGCTTTTAAAATGTTGGGGAAATCCAAAATGGCGGTCATGGAAATGATGATTTTAAAAGCTTGACCGACAGTGATGGACAATACGTGGTTTCAGACCTTATTTTTGTTAAGAAATACATAGTTCTGGGTATAATGATTTGACCTTATTTTAATCTTAAAATTCAAGATGGCTGCCAATTTTGGTGTTTTAGGGTTTTTTGGCGGGGGAGTTTTTGCCATTTTTGGGGCATTTTTTTTCCCGAATTGTTACAGACTCTCTATCAGGTTTTAATAGAAGCTAGGCTCATGATGAATTGAATAATATACAGTTAAAGTTGATGTTTATGTGTAAACAACACTTGCTGATTTACTGTTTCACATCAAAACGGACTATGTGGCTATGACTTTTCAGGTCTGTATCACAATTTTTTTTGGCTATATTGAATTCTTTTGCAGTTTCAGACCCATGAAAATGAATAGGGACAAAGACATATGTGGTCTTATCTACCTCAACAACCTGAACACACACGTACAACTTTGACCCACAGCACTCATACCACTATTTATAAATGTTTTCATAGCTTACTCTCCTCAAACTTCTGTTTTTCCCTTTTATGATGTCAAAAGGGTTCCTTCAACGATGTCACAAGGAAAACGCAGTGTTCTCCTGCTTGTTTACACAAAACAACAGTGATGACTGGATGAAGGGACATTCCTTTTCCCTTGTGATATCATCATGTCTTCAAGCAAAATTTGAATAGGGCTCAGAATTTCATTTTTACAGTTAAAACATTCAGCAGCTTCGCAAGTTGTTTTCCCTCCCAATGAAAGACACAGTACACAATTTCCCGTGAATGTGCTCTAAAATGTGGTAAGCCTTGTAAGCAAATGCTGACAGCTGTGTTTGCCTCTATCAAAAGGGGTTCCACAAGACTCAGTACTTGGTCCTCTCTTATTCACTGTGTATATAAACAACATCACATCATCCATAACAGATTGTAATTCCTACCTTTACGCTGATGATACAATTCTATACTGTTTTGCTAATACTGCCCAAGCAGCCATTCAAACCCTCCAACAAAACTTTGATCAATTACAACATGCTCTGTTTGACTTAAAGTGATATTCGATTGAACAAGTTGGGTCCCTATCACAAGGGTTAGGCAGAAATTACACTCTACAGCAGTGTTTATGTGGAGAAAAAGCCAGGGCGCTAGGATTCCTAACTCCCTCTTCCTCCGCCAGCTCTGCTCCTCTGCTGATTTGGCTGGAACGGCCATATTTTCCTTGATCAAGCACAAATAAGCGGACTCCCACGAAAAAAGTCTGATATCAGTCTGCATTCACGCTTTATTTAGAAATTTTTAAGCGGCGTCACTTTCACACAAAAACACGCTAAATAAGGGTCTGGATTCTGAATATTGCCGTGAAAGCGGCCTCATGCGAAGAAACCAGAGCTGCAGCTCTGATTAGCGTGTCTTTCGTGGAGTCCGTATTTGTGTTTTTGATCAAGGAAAATATGGTGAGTGAGTCACTGATATCAGACTTTTTCTGTGAGTCCAGAGGACGGAGGGGTGTGTGAAAATATGGCCCTGGGCTTGTGACAGAAACACTGCTGTAGGGGTAATTTCTGCTCTTAACCTTGTGATAGGACCCAATTTGTTCCATCCCGGAATATCACTTTAAGACTGGTTCTCAATCCAAGTAAAACTAAATATATGTTATTCTCCAGAGCCACAGACATCACTGACAGTAGTTTTCACATCACCACCCTAACAGGACACAGTATTGACAGAGTATCTGAGTATAAATACCTTGGCATTTGGTTAGATCAAAAACTCACCTTTAAATTTCGTATTGATTCCCTGGCCAGCAAACTAAGACAAAAAAATGGGGTTTTCTACAGGAACAAAACTAACTTCCCATTGAGAAGTAGAAAACATGTTATGGAAGCTGTCTTTTTATCTGTCTTGGATTATGGTGATGTTGTTTATAGAAATACCTCTGCCTCTTCTCTTAAACCCCTGGACTCCATTTATCACTCAGCCCTCAGATTCATTACTGGTGAAGGTTACTCCACCCACCATTGCACTTTATATGAAAAAGTGGGCTGGGCACCCCTGAATGTAAGATGTGACAGGCACTGGTTCTTATTTGTTTATAAAGCCTTACTTGGTAAAATGCCATCATACATCACATCTCTGTTAAATCAATCTCATAATCAATATCCAACAAGATCCAGTGACCTGCTGATGCTTGAAGTTCCACGGGTAAACACTTTATTTGGAAGAACTGCTTTCAGCTTTTCTGCTGCTTTCACCTGGAATATCTTACAACAAACATTAAAACTGCAAGCACTTGTTTCTTTTGGTCAGTTTAGAACACTAATAATGAATTACGCTCACTGAGAAAAAAAATTTGTAAATTTACAGGTGATGTTCTGTAATTTTTTACAGATTTTTCCTGTATTTCGATAAAACGATGAAATGCTAGTAGATTTACAGTAATTCTCTGTGATTTCACGTTTCATGTTTAAAATTACAGTTAGTTAACCGTAATTTTGGTTTACATTAATATACTGTCTTTTTATGACAACTTAATGTTTTTTTACATCTTTGATTGTAATTTTTCATACCATTTTCTGTATTTTTTTACAGGTTTATTACCGTTTTCCATAAGACAGTGTAATACCTGTAAACTGACAGATATTAGCATTAATCAAAAGACTAACCTTCAGAATTACAAGACATTAGCCATAAAATATTGCATCAGTATTATTCTGGCTTTTTAAAGGTAATTTGATAAGTTTCTTTCAGAATAACTTTTCTTTTGTACATAAAATGTGATGTAATTTTACATATCATTCCTGTTACTGAAGAAATGTACATGAAATTTCAGAAATATTTAGTTTGTTCCCATACCATTGCAGGTCATTAAGTATGCATTGCAATGGTTATTACTTTTTTTTTTAAATAAATAAGTATTTTACAGACAAAAGGAAATTTACTGAACATTACTTTATTAAAGACAGTTTAAAATATCTATGTATCTATCTATGTATCTATCTATATGCATATATATATACATATATATATATATACATATATATATGTATATGTGTATATATATGTGTGTGTGTGTATATATATATATATATATATGTATATATATGTATATATATATCTGTGCACGTATGTACGTAAGTTCATTATTTGCTTCCTTCAATTCATGCAATCAGACTACATTCAAATTTTAAAGTTTGCGCCTTTTTCCAGTTTGCTTTGTCCCTCCCATAACGACTGACCGGTTGAATAAACCAATAAGTGGCCAGTACATGGGTTGGGATCAGTGTCCGTCCAATCAGATTCGCCGCAGGTCATGAGTCATCAGGTTCACCGGGGGTCATGAGTCATTTAGCAGGATTTGGACGTTAGAGCTGAGCCTACGGCTGGTCTGAGCAGACATGTCAACTGAATGCCGTTTGAGGTAGGTGTCCCAGATAATGCGTGTGTGGTGAATGATAACTTCAGCATGTCATATGTCGGGGGAACAGCCTTGAAGCTAACGTTAGCATCCCTCTGATAAGTGCTACCGTCACATTGGCTATTGTTAGCAGGTAGCCAACGTTTGTGACCAGGCTGCAAACTGTCAATTGTTAATGCTCGCTTTTGGTCAAAATGTTCCCCAACATGGCCAGAGGTAATTGTAATAGTGCTGTCTCTGCTCTCGGTGATACATGCTCTTAAAAGTTGTTAGTTTGATTTAATTCTAGCATTGGCATGCTAAGGTAGCCTGCTCACTGCTGTTGCTAATTTCGAGCTCAAGCCACACACAGTTCATGGTGTTGGTGTGAATAACCAAAAGCTGATAGGAATAAAAACTGGGCTTGAACTGATGTTCAGCTTGATCCTTCATCCTGAGTGGATGATCAAAGAGCTGTGAGCAAATGGTTGCTGCTAAATGATAGTAATGCCTGGTGAATGTGAATTAATTTATTTATTCTTAAATGTTACACTGAGGTAATGAAATGTGGGTTCTCAGGTTACCATATGTAGTTTTGTTGCCTAATTGTTTAATCTTAATTAAATTGATGTCATTTTTCACCTTACTGTTTAAACTGTAAATGCTGAACCATTGAACTCAGGCACTCGCCTTTTTGTACTTTAATTTTACTGTGCAATATGTATTTTATATTGTAACATTTCATATGCTTAAAAGTCTTTTATAGCTCAAATTCAGCTCACAATGTCTTTGTGTTTCTTTCTGTTGCCAAAGTTGACTGTGGTTTACTGGAGTGGAATTGCTGCCTTATTTCCATGGAGGTGGTAAGTACAAATTTTGTTTTTCCTGCTGGTAAAACTAAATAAATTGGAGCTTGTTGTTAAAGCCTGTGTTGATGAACATACTTCCTACCTGTCTCAGTGAAGATGCACTGACTGTCATTGCCACCAGAGATGAAGCTGCTATGATGACTAGAAAGATACATTATGTTTTAGAAGTTCATGATTTTTGGTACATGTTAACTTGTTAGTTTTTATTAGCTTTGGACACAGCCAGACTGTTTTCTCCTCTTTCCCCATGTGTGTGAGAGCCACTTGTATTGATGTCATACCTGTTAAAAGGAGACCTTGACCTGGAGAAGGTAAGACTGATTTGAGTCCTCTGTAAAAAACTTACCATATAACTGCATGAATGTATTTTGAAAAGAGAATCATTATTCACATTCATAATATTTATTGTACCTTTGGGTAAAAATTCAGTTTACAGTGAGTAAGGTCCCTCGTATTGTAGACACACAGAACAACACAAGACAAGATAAAGTGACAACAGAATGATTTTGATATTTTCAATTGAGCAAATCATACTTTCAGAATATAATGTTAATAGAACTGGAGTAATGTGCAGAGTGTAATCTTTAAAAGGAATATTTATATCTCTTTATTTCTGCTCCTCTGTGTCTCTCTTAGGAAGAAAGGGGCACATTGTTGGCTTTCCTACCAATGCTCAGTGTGGATCACAAGGCAGACATGTACAGCTGTAACTGTGCAGACCTGGAGTGAGTGATGATTAATGTGAAATATACTTTAAATTAAAAAAAATTCCTCTAATGGAAACAATGACCTGGTTCTCTCTTCTTTACCTCTGACAGTACCTGCTGTAGAAGAGTCATCTGGCGAAGAAAACAAACTCCTCAATACTTCACCTTGTCATCCAGCCAAAGTGAGTACACACACACACACACACACACACACAATAGAAGACAAATCATATTCCCTCTCAAGTTACATTAAGTAGGTTCAGTGACATACTATGATAGTGTTGGGTTTTGCTGTAAATTATGTGTGGTGTTTGTGTAATATTCATCCACGTTCTCTTGATGTGACGTCATGACCCTTGTAAGTTTGTGAAATAGATACAATGGGACTCCTTCAGTTTTTTAAGATTGTACTGTTGCAGCTTTTTGCTAAAATCATTTAAATTAATTGATAATCTCATCAATCTTAACTTCATACTCCAGGGTTTCTGGGATGTGCAAATGATCATGATGCACCGCCATGCCACGTAACGCAAAAATGTAAACCGCCATTCCAACCGAATTATGATCCATTATTATTTTTTATAGATGTTTCAAATTTTACTTATATTGTATGAAACACAAAGTCTATATCTGCACATGTTTACAGACCAAAACATGAAGGCAGAATTGTGCTCAACTCATGAAATGTGACACTTAATTTTAAAAAACTATCACTGGAGTACGGAAGCGTATTACTGCCACCCTATATAAATAAAAATTGATTAGTAACACGTTATAACGTGTTATGTTTATTGTTAGAACAATATATTTTCTCGTTATAACGTGTTATGTTTATTGTTAGAACAATATATTTTCTCGTTATAACGTGTTATGTTTATTGTTAGAACAATATATTTTCTCGTTATAACGTGTTATGTTTATTGTTAGAACAATATATTTTCACGTTATAACGTGATAATCTTTTTTGTAAGAACGTGAAACGTTTCATGTTATAACGCGATTGTTTGTTATACTGTAAAAACGTGATAATTTATATTGTTAAAACGTGATAATGTTATTATGTCATAATTATATTGTATTAAATGATCACGTTTTTACAATATAATAATCATGTTTATACAATATAATTATCACGTTTGTACAATATAATTATCACGTTATTACAATTAAGTCATCACGTTTTTACAATATAACAAACTATAACGTTATAACGTGAAACGTTTCACATTCTTAAAATAAAGATTATCACGTTATAAAAAATATATATGAAAATATATTGTTCTAACAATAAACATAACATGTTATAATGTATTACTGATCAATTTTTATTTATATAGGGTGGCAGTAATACGCTTCCGTACTGGAGACTCAACTGAGTTCAACAGAACTCGTAAACAGGATTGTGTCTAGGAACAGATCTAGCGAAGGGCTACAAACAAAGTTAAACATATGTTTGTTGCTGATTACAGCCTGGAGTGGCAATGAGGTCTTTTAAAAAGTCTTGAAGGTTTTGAACTTCAGGATGTCTGCATATACTCTGGTAATATCTGATAAGAAAAAGCAACTTGAAGTAGAAATGATAATTTTAGTTATCATGAATGTTTGTCTGTTAAATGCCAAAAGTTTTACATGGATTGTTTAACCACTGCCTGTTTTCTCCATAGATGGACAATCGGAGTTATTCAAGAGGCCCAAGCAACAAGTGAACGGACAGTTTGAAATGATCTGACAACAGTTTTTCACACACAGTATGTATTCTGTATCCTGACATAATTTCTATATTTGTTACATTTGCAAGAAATAGTTACAAAGTTTAATGGCCATGGTTTTGTTCAAATGTTGGTAAATGTCTTCATAAGCTGCTCCTGTGCTCAAATTACCCCAAATACTCTTGTTGCAGATAACAGGCAATAAGTAGATTCTCATTTAACAAAACCCATGTCAGATTTTATTTCTCCACAGGGAAACGTTGCTTTTTCACTCTGTTGAAAAAAAAAAAAATCCTTACATACACAACGTTTACTTTCCTTACAACAGATGTAGACATCCACGTTTGTATTATATGGAGCAAAGCGTTAGTTCAGACAGGCACGGAGTCAATCTGCTTGGCCGAGTTCTCACTCATATGCATATGGGGTGGCCTATCGCGCAGTCTCAGGTCGGATGATCGGTCTCCCCTCCCAGCCAGATCAGCTGATCTATTTGGCGCGTTATTTAAACTGCCCCAGTCTACCTGAGTGTCTGGCTGTCATCTGCACGCTGCTCATTTCGCTGCTACCTCATCGCTCTCTATGTTGCCATTTAATTTGCTGTTTGTGCTGCATCTCACCTTGCTGCTCGGCATGTCGACTCCTGGCCGTGATGTCGATCCATGGCAACTCGATCGCTTTTCTGAGCCTCAATCTCAGCCGTCCGAGGCGGAGGATGCCTCTTGGGATGGGAGCCCCGTCGTTACCCGGCGCAGCGCCCGTCTAGCAGGCAAGAATCCTTCGATTCCCAGCATAAATGATTGGCCGGTGCCAAGGCTTTTAGAAGCCTTATTTAAATGTCAAATCACCGATCGGGCGCTTCTCATGAAGAATTGTTTGATTTATTCATGGAAAAAGTTCACTCCGAACCACTACCTGCAGTCCTGCCACCATCTCCCCAGGAAATGTGCAAGGAAGAGAAAAAACATCTCTCATGACTCCATCGAGACTCCTGCCCCGGCTGCTAAACAGGCTCGAGCCCCTGCTTCCACCACCGCTGATCCGGAGGCCAGCCTCGTCCTGTCCGCTCTGTCCAACATCCAGGCTTCAATCGAAAGCATGAACTCCAGGATCCAGGCTCTGGAATCCAGCTCCACTCCAGCGACGGGTGCCTGTTTTCCCAGTTTGGCTGGTCCGTCCTCCTCTTCGGCTCAGGGATGGGTCCCGGCTTCCACTCCGTCCACGGGTCCGACTCCGGCGCAGGCAAGTGACGTCACCCCAGCGACCATCGACAGCATCACCCTCCCGCGAAGGACTCTGGGAAGTGCAGTTCCTCTTTCCACCGGCGCTCCATTCTTTCCTCCAGCTGCTGCGATCTCTTCCAGCCTGAGGAGCCAGATTCTCGCAGGTAATGACATTAATCTTGTTAAAATCCTGCTGTGCTCAGAGCTCTCTGACAGACGTATTGTGGAATGTGGAGACATGTCAGTGCTGCTGAAGGATAGTGATCCCCGCTTGTCAAAAACTCTGACTCTGGACGAATTTAACATTGCGTTTGGTGTTTTCCGTGATGTCATTTGTGAAATCTACCCATCCCGTAGAGAAGAGCTTGACACTTATCTAGCCATTATTTCAGATCTGGCCATGACCTATGGAGGTGCTTTGTTTTATGAATATCATAAGTCATTCTCGGCCAAAGCAGCTATGTACATTCAGCGCTTCAATCAAAGACTGGACTGGTCTGTAGTCGATCTGAGTCTCATCAGTAGGCATTTCACGGGACATCAGGCCCTCTCCTGTTCCATATGTGGCTCCTTTTCTCATTCCCCCAATCTGTGCCCCAAAACTACTACTAATGTCCATCCGTCCAAGCCTGTTTCAAGCCCCCATAAGGAGGACGCCATGGTGACGCCACCCATGACTCCTCTTTGTCATAACTATAATGAAAATGTTTGTAAGTTTTATAATTGTAAATATTTTCATGCTTGTAGCTACTGCGGAGAAGCGCACCCCAAGTCCGTGTGCCCAAGACGAACCCGCTTCGTGAAAAATGACAAAAAATAAAGCGCCAACGCCAGTCAATCCCTGAGCTGGGGAAAGCATTGGAAAAGCATCCAAACTGCTGCTTGTCAATTATTTGATCACGGGTCTGCTTCATGTTTAGCTAGATTGCTTTGGCTTCCTGAAGTGTCTTTTGTTGAAATAATCTGCAATCTGATTTAAAGGAACTGGGGTGGCAAAGGAAGTTAAAAAAGGTTTACTGATCGGCCCATTCGTTAAATCCCCCTTTCCAACTACCTGAAGCAATCTAATAGGTGTAGGCACTCGCAAATACTCTGGGGAAAAGCCCTTAATAGTTGATTCTTGTGCCCCTCACAATGATGAAACTCAGAGCATTAACAGCCTCATTCCTCTTGCAACATTTTTTCTGTGTTATGCGACTGTCGATAATACCATTAACTTCATTAAGAAAGCAGGCAGAAGTGCGTGGCTAGCAAAAGCAGATATCACAGATGCATTTAAAGTCATGCCTTTGCTTCCATCTCAGTGGCACCTATTCGGTGTCAAATGGAGAGAAAAAAAAAAAAAAAAGTTTTCGCAGTCAGACTTACTTGGTCGTCGCAGCAGCCCAAAAAATATTTCTTACCCTGTCCGAGGCTCTTGCTGGATTCTCCTGAATTAATGTAGACTGCCTTCTGTGCTCCACCTTCTCTCACCCTCAAGCTGTATACAGATGCTGCATCTTCTGTAGGTTTCGGAGGGTTTTACATAACCAATGGTTTGCCGATGTGTGGCCAAAAGCATTATCAGCTTGCCAGCTAATGCTATTTCCTCTGCTCTTATGGAAATATATCCTATTGTCATCGTTCGTTGTCAGAGAGTGATAACTGGTCAAGGAAACAATTCTGTTCTGCTGCCCCCTTTCACTCAAACAGTGCTAGACTAAGCCCAGCCTGCAATCTTATCTGTGCTCTGCTGCTCACTACATGCGGTGTGGACTAGCTAGATCCACATTAAAGTCATACGATTCTGCATGGTCCTATTTTGTCTCTTTTTGTGCCACTTCTTCTGTAGCAGTAACACCTGTCAATATTCCAATGATATGTGCTTTTATAGTTCACTGCTTTGAATCAAAAAAGATTCAGCTTCTTCTATAAAGGGATCTGTAGCAGGTTTTCAGTTCCACCTCCGTTGTCTGGATCCATCCACCATCAGCCTGCTACAAAAACTCCTGTATCCGCCTCCTGCTAAATGGACTTAAGAGAGAGAAACCTCAAGGCAAAGACATTTGTCTCCCTTTAACTCTCCCACTCGTGCACAAGATAATTATTCAGTTGAGAGCTGGGTTCTTTGGTCACTACACTGATTTGTTATTGGAAACAGTTATTCTCACGACTTTCTATGGTTTTCTTAGAGGTGGGGATTTCACTTCTGTCAATGATTCTTTAACCCTCTCATGATCTAACAATAGCAGATGTATCTATTCACCCTCATTACTTATTACTGCTTAAACACTCTAAGACTAATAGGGATAAGAAAGGATCGCTGATTTACATTTCTGCCATTAATTCTGATTTTGTCCTCTGTCCTCCATGTTCCGTTCCTGAGGAGCCACCCTCACGCTTCTCAGCAAGAGCCGCTGTTCATGGCTGAAAAAGGGAAGCCCATGTCAAAGGCTTGGTTTGCCTCTCGCCTCCGCCTCCTCTGTCAGTCCTGTGGTTTACCTGCAGACCGCTACGCCACTCACTCTCTGCGCATCGGTGCAGCGACAACAGCAGCTTCCTCTACCTCTGTTGCAACACTTAAGGCCATGGGTAGATGGTCATCATCTGCTTATGAATGCTACCTTCGGCCAGATGCTTAAGTCATTCTTGATGCCCAAAAGCTATGAGTGCTCCTTGAGTTTGAAATAAATGTGAAATCATGCTAAAAACTTAGATTTCTATCCAGTGGAGAATTTTATCTGCAAATTAGTAGATGTGGTTGGCTATTCTGCTTAATTTCTAGATTCTTCCGCTGCTGCTAATTTGCTGACAAATGTGTACTGGTACATGAGTATGGATGCCTGGTAAGTTCTTTTTGGGGGGTTCTGCGCTGCTCTCCCTCCCTCATGCTCCTCCAAGTCGGCACTTGGAAAGGCAGGGAGGAGTGCTCTCCCTTTCTCAGGCTTCCCCGCAGGCGCGGGGAGGGGGAGGGAGGTTCCTTCAGGGGGCGCAGGAAGCAGGGGGGAGTGCTCCCCCTGCCTCAGGCCTTCCATGCAGGTATGCTATTTTTCATCTGCTTCAAATTACTCGTACATGCGTACGAGTGCCTGGTGTGGTCGTTTTGGGGTTCTTGCTGCGCTCTCCTCCCTCAGGCTCCTCCAAGTCGGCACTTGGAAGGCAGGGAGGAGTGCTCTCCTGCCTCAGGCTTTCCCGCAGGCGTGGGGAAGGGAGGAGGTCCCAGAACAGAGCCACACCGCCAAAGTTCAATTTGCTTTGTTAAGCTTTTGTAATTCCATTGGTCATTGTTTACTCAAGGCAATGTAATTGTCATGTTATTCTAATGTAAGCAGTTGTAATTAATGTTGATGTTATGCAAATAATTGTAATTTCAAAATTTTATGCTTTTACTGAATTACTTGTAATAAATTTTTGACAAAGTGATCCTGGCTGAAATGGAGCAAAGCGTTAGTTCAGACAGGCACGGAGTCAATCTGCTTGGCCGAGTTCTCACTCATATGCATATGGGGTGGCCTATCGCGCAGTCTCAGGTCGGATGATCGGTCTCCCCTCCCAGCCAGATCAGCTGATCTATTTGGCGCGTTATTTAAACTGCCCCAGTCTACCTGAGTGTCTGGCTGTCATTTGCACGCTGCTCAAAAAACCCACCTCCTCCCCAGCTCCTCCTTCGTGTTCTGACTTACCAATGTCAATGTTTTCATTAATGCTTGCTCTGTTCCGGGGGTTCTTGCTGCCGCTCTCCCTCCCTCAGGCTCCTCCAAGTCGGCACTTGGAAAGGCAGGGAGGAGTGCTCTCCCTGCCTCAGGCTTTCCCCACAGGCGTGGGGAAGTGGAGGGAGGTCCCAGAACAGAGCCACACCGCCAAAGTTCAATTTGCTTTGTTAAGCTTTTGTAATTCCATTGGTCATTGTTTACTCAAGGCAATGTAATTGTCATGTTATTCTAATGTAAGCAGTTGTAATTAATGTTGATGTTATGCAAATAATTGTAATTTCAAAATTTTATGCTTTTACTGAATTACTTGTAATAAATTTTTGACAAAGTGATCCTGGCTGAAATACATTCAGTTGATTATGATCTTCCACACAGCTTTACCCACCAGACATTTAGCTCTCTTTAGATTTAGTTGAGAAAATGGGATGTCAAGTGAAGTCAAAACATCTCAAATGCCCCCTGTCGTCTCGCTGTAGTATGAAACATAAAGCCCCCCCTCTCCATGTTGTCTGGTTAAACATGAGCCAAACTCCAAAAAATTCATAGTACACAAAAAATCTTTATATATTTTAAAGATGGTTTCTGTCATTAATCTTTCAAATTTGGCAGAGTGGACAATGACAATTTTTTCTGTGGTATGATGAAGTTAAAATACATTTATTTTTTCTTTACACAGACTTTAATGTATATGGGGGTCTAGTCAATGTATCTTAGTTGTAAAGCACAGGAGCAACTGCTGAAGAAGCAGCTCAATATTTTGGACATTATGTACAATAAAACACAACAGTTATCAGTATCACTTTAAAGGATACAAGTGGTGTAGGGTTAAATTATTGTCAAAAGGACCTGTGAAAAAAAAAAGTCTGCAATTCCTTTCTGTCAGTAACCATGGACCATATATCCAACACCAGAAACATTCATGTTTATGTACCATACCGTGTTTATCATATTATTTACTTCATGGTGTTCAAAAATTAAACAAGTCTCATATTTGCAATTTTTCTTTGATCTCAATAGTTTTATTTATCTATTTATATTTTTCAAACAATCTTGTACAAGTTAACAGACTGATTACAGTATGATTATCCTGGTAATGTCATGTTTTGTAAAAGACTCTAAGATTGTTTCTTATGTTGATGCAGAATAGGAGAGGGCTTTCCAGTGTCACTGACAGTCAGAGCAGGGAACTATCTGGTTTCCACTACCAGGGATCATGACTGAAAACATGCTGTTTGGGCAAAGGGTTAGAAACATTGAAATATTCCTATTTCTTAGTTGTTTCAAAGTGTAATAAAGTACTATCCTTTTTTTGGGGTCAAATAATCATTTTTAACATTATCTGATCAGTTTATTGTCTTAAGTTTACAGATATTTAAATATACCTGCTTTGTATGTGTTTGATGTACAGTGCTCCACCATCCAGTTCTTTAAAGTAACTAATACTGTAAATGTGCAGACTTTCCCTTTTGATTAAAAGTCTATATTGTTTTATACATTGTGTCATTGTATTTTTACTTGGGGAAACCACAATTACTCAACAATTCATGAAATTAATACCATTCTTTTACAACAGTTGGCCTTAAATAAAGCCACTTTTGATGTATAGTTAATGTACTCTGTTTTTCCATTGTGTAATAAACATTTATTTAAATCTCATAACTCTTTAAAATTGCAAATTAATTCTGTAAATGGTATATATTTCTTTGGCTTAATACATTTATAGCATTTTTATACATTATTTCACAGTCATTGTACATGTAAAAAATATATTTTTTAATGAATTGACCGCTAACAGATTAAGCTGTTCTCCTAAAATAGTTCATTGATACAGTAAATTATAGGCTATTCCATGGGAAAAACTACAATATATTGTTAATTTACAGAGATTGGCCTTAAATGTAGCTACTTCTGATGTATTTCTAATGTATTTGGCTTGTTTTTCCAATGTCCGTGGTTGTTTTTTAACCTACGGATTGTCTAAATAATGCATATTAATACTGTAAATTTGCAGACATTTATCTGTAATTTTATGATCAGAGTTTGGTTTTATACATTTTAATTTTGTTATTGTACATGGAAAAACTGTATTTTTGCATAAAATTACTGTAGATAAATTTGACTGTTTCCTAAAATAAATAATTTATACCGTAAAATTACAGAGTTTAACTCGAAAGGAATCTGGTTTCAGTGTATTTTGACTGAATATATATATGTTTTTTTTTACAGTCAAATTGCATTTATTTACAATGAAACATTGTATTTTAACGAATTTTGACTGTAAAATCTAGTCCTGTATTTTTACAGTTATTTTACGTACTTCTACGTTACGGTATTTGACTGTAATTTTACGGTATCCGCTTGGAAACTTTGCTGCCAGTGCTTTTACCGTTTTTTTACAGTTTTTTTTTTTTACAGTGCTGCTTTTGAATGTAACTGTTTTTAGCTGTGTTGTTTTATTGTTGTTCTCATCATTGAAAATGAGGGAACACCCCCAATGATTTTTTTTTCGAGATTAAATAAAGGTTGAATGAATAAATGAATGAATAATAAATCCATGTCCAATCCAAAAGTTAGCCTAGTTAGCGCTAGCCTCCGTTACCCTAACTACGATTGCAGCGCAAAAATCACCCAGAAGTCCAAAAGTCATTTCTTTCCAATAAATATTATAACACAGAGCAGTATATAGTGGAAAAGACAATGTTTAATGGAACAAAGACTGTTCCTGTTTCTTTGAAAAAGACGAAAAGTAGTCCCTCGACTATAACTCACCTTCTCTCTTCACGGGAAAAAAAATACTGGAGCATGTGAGAAAAAAGTGACGTCGGGTCCTTTCAGTGCAGCGGGTCCTACAAGTGCAGGTCTGCAACGCTGGGTCCTGTCAGTGCAGATCTGCAGCCAGACCCCTCTCGACCAAACGGCATCAGAAAAACCTCCGTCAGACCAGATGGCATCAGAAAAACCTCCGTCAGAAAAAATTCCCTCATACCAAACAGCCTCAGAAAAACCTCCCTCAGACCAAACCGCATCAGAAAAACCTCGCTCAGAAAAACCTCCGTCAGATAACAAGGCCTCAGGCTTCAAAAGAAAAGTCATCAGACAAAACGGTGTCAAATTAAACTGCCTCAACCAAAAAGACGTCAGATACAATGGCCTCAAAATGAAAGCCATCAGGCAAAATACCGTAAAAACGGACTCAAATAAAAAAACAGCGTCAGGTCGTACCATCCAACTGAACATTATTTTTTAAGAGACCTAAATGTGCGTGACAAAAGTTGGTGCCATAGACATTATTATGTTACATATGTCCGAAATGGCATACCAACGTTCTACATACTACAAACTCATGTGTATATTCTGTATACTACATACTATAAGTATGATTAAAATGCCAACCGTTCACACTGTAGTATACTTCTAAATTTCCCATGATGCATTTCAAACCCCCGACAACAAAAAACAGAAGCACACCAGGCTAACAAATATCTCTGTTGATTCACCACATTTGAGTATTTTGTCTAATGGCTTTCATTTTGAGGCCGCTCTATCTGACGTCGTTTTGGTTGAGGCAGTTTAATTGGACGCCATTTTGTCTGATGACTTTTATTTTGAAGCCTGAGGCCGTATTATCCGTCGGAGGTTTTTCTGAGGCCGTTTGGTCTGAGGGAGGTTTTTCTGAGGGGGGGTTTTCTAAGGCCGTTTGGTATGACAGAGGTTTTTCTGAGTCTGTTTGGTCTGAGAAATGACAGAGGTTTTCCTTAGACTGAGGATGTCCTAAAATGTACACCGGACTCCATTGCCAGAGTTGTCACAGAATGTATGTTGAATGCCAGCCAGCAAGTATGAAGAAGGATGAGCAAGCAGTTTAGGACCTGCAGGCATGCATGAAGGATTTTGAAGCCAGCCCATTTGATATTGCCTTACCTACATTGAGATCACTACAGTCTGGCCTGATTGCCTCACCAGAGTTACTACATGACTTTAGAACTGCATTTTCAGACAGCCAAGCTCAGGTTGAGACTTTTCTGCAAGAGCGGATGTTGGTGAAGATTAAGGTGGGCTTTACACGAGTGCGAATTTGTAAGACTCCGGTAAAATAAACTATCGATCTGGTGATATTGACACACGGAGACGCGTATTTGTCCATGACTCCGCATCTATTTTGAAAACGGGTTTGCAAGTGGATATCTGCGTATTTGTCTTCATGCCGTCGTTGGTATAAACAGATAAGTCCGGAAAAGACGGTGACCTCATAGCACCCGTCCTCCTCCCCGCCCCCCAACTCACGCTGTCACACACACACCAACAACAACTACGGTGGCAGCAGCTATAAATATTGCTACGACTTTTACACCAACATTTTCTCACAGAACACCAACAACACCAGCTACAGCAACAACAGCAACAAGTGCTCATGCAGAGACGCAGCATGTTACGCGTGCATGAGCACTTGTTGACGTTGAATCCACCTCGGAGCACAACTGTGATGTTACGAGTGTAGTAACCCAATAACTACATTACCCAGCATGCAATATGGGTTAGGAGCATGCGTGGAAACCCCCAGGTACGTCCCGGCGTGGATTTTGCGTTCTCAAGTAAATACACAAGCCTATGTACAATACGATGTGTAAACAGCGATCCATGTTTTGATGCCGACGCCAAGACAATACGGTGCCGTCCTCGTGTGAGGAGGGCCTAAGCCTCTTAGCCTACGTTCACACTGCAGCCCTTAATGCTCAATTCTGATTTATTGCTCAAATATGATTTTTTTGTTTGGTTATTCAGATTACACCTCCAATGTGGCCTGACTGCAGACTGTGATGTGAACAGCTCACGCTTCAAAAGTGACGCGCATGTTCAGTTGAACATACATGATAACACGCACAGCACGGTGATGAGGGGCAACAAACACGGAGCAAAACTGTGCTTCACAATGCTGGAGAAGTTTGTTCCCATAATGTTCCCAGAACATGATGCTACAGAAGCTCACCTTGAGTGCCGACCCTGCTGATCATAGATAGCTGCTGGAGAGCCAAACATCTCAGAGCTGAACAGGTGAACAAAGAGGCAAAAACTTTGTTTTGTCATCTGTTTTGATGTTTCTTCGTTTGACTGAGAGCAGATCAGACAGGAGCAGACTGTTCACTGACTGACACTGTCTGTCTTATACCAGCATACAGGAGCACGCAAATGCACACGGATGAGAGTGACAGCAGTGGATCATCAGTGTCTTTGCGTCCTGTAAACTGTTATTTTAGCCTGATAAATCCATTCAAAAAGTTGGCACAGTGTTAATAAACTAAGTTTATCAGATAACATAATACAAACGTATGTGTAATGGAGACGCCAGTTGATCGCCCCAGAGCTCTCTCACCCTCTCTCGTCACTCCTCCCTTTATGCGTTGTTTAATCAAGCTTGTAGCTGCAGAACAACTAAAACTTTATTTTTGGAAAAAAATGCAAAATGTTTCAATTAGCATGTCTATATTAACCTCTGAATATGTTCTGTCCATTAAGTGACTTTGAAAACATTTGCTCTGAGGTAAACTGCTGCTGTAGAAGGTCATCAAAGTCACATTAAATGCGACCTGACTGTTCAGAGCGTGGTAGCATTCAAGAAAATCGGATACGTATCTGATTTAGTACCACATTTGAAAGCGGCCTGAATCTGATTTGAAAATGTCAGATTCAATGCAACTTGTGCTGTTCACACTGTCAGAAACAAATCCGATACAGGTCACATTTGAGCCAAAATTAGGATTCAGGTCACTTTTGACTGCAGTGTGAATGTAGCTTTACTGCAACCATCCACAGGAATAAGAGGCAAAATTTTGCTAATGAAAAGATCTGCACACCTTCTGGGGTCGATGTGTAGGTTGCCCACATGGAGAGATCAGAACTAACAGCTCTGGGGGACCTAGCAGAAGGATCTGGTATGAGACTTGAATCAGCCCTTGAGAGAAGAGTGACAGAAGAGTCTTTCCCTCCTCAATGTGGATGGGTCGATGTGCATGACTGTGAAGAGCAAGTTGTTAGAGCTTTTCACCCTGGAACCAGTTCCTGAGGTACAGCAGAACCATGTGAGTCTTGTAGACATGGGTCAGATATGGCGCCTTGCTACCCCCCCACCTGAGGACTGAGAGGCTAGGAAGCGGGATGATTCCGATGACTGCTGGATTGACTACATGCATTAAATCTGTGCAATCATCTTCTCACGCCATGCCAATGCTCACTGCATTATTCTCATCAATGACAGGTATGATCTTCCCTTCAGCATCAAGGATGATGAGCATGACCATCGGGCAGCAAAACATCCACACATCCCAAATGTCTTCCAGAAACCTGAAGACAGGTTTCCAGGTCCTCCTGAATTTAGTGTACTCACTGTCAACTCAGGAAACAAGGTCAGGCTGCAAATTTTTTAAAAGAAGAGCTGGAAACACAAGTTGTCAAGTGCAGGGTAACGTCATATACTGTGAGGGAGAAGTGTCAACCAACCTCAGCACTGGAGTGGTTAATGGAGACGATGTCTTCAAACATCCAGAGGCAGATACAATGATGCTTGCTGCCTATGCAAAGGTGAGGACCACCAACTACACTGGACCTGTTGTTCTAGAATGTGGAGACACAGATGTGTTTGTCCAAGCAACTAATGGGCCCTAATTTCGTGGCACAGCACAGGGGGTGCAGAGCCTGGTGCACCCCGTGCAGTGTTAATTTCGTCTGGTGCACCGCCGTGCACTGCCAATTTGACAATTTGATATATCGTCTGCGCAGAGATGGGTGTGACAGCGCACCAGCGGGAGGTGTCGGCAGACTCATGTTGGCGCAGTGACAATTTCGTGCCAAAAACAGTGCAGAAAGTGCGCTGAAAGCTCGCCAGCTCCAACCTGGTCTATTCTCGGCACAAGCAAAGCGCACCCTCCGCAGTTGTAATTTGGTGACAGGCGCACATGTGCGCACATGTTAACAAAGCCTCAGAGGCACATTTTCAGAGTGTCAGGCACATTTTAATGCAATAAACAATCACAGCAATCACTATTTAATGTAACCGTCTGAACCAGCATATACATTTATGTCTATATCAATTGTCCCGTCACATCTGATGTCGGATTAAAGCCATTTGTCATAATGGAAACTTAACCTGACAGCAGCTGGAAGTTTGATGCACATCTTGCAAGTCAACAATAAACAGCCTTAACATCTGATACTGAGTATATATCTGGCTTCTTTCATTTCATTAAATTCAAAGAAAAGAGGGAGAAAAAAGACGAAGAAAAAAAGAGAAAATAAATGTATATGACACAGCATTTACCTGTGATTTCCTTTATTCCTCTATTTTAGTCTTTATTTTTAAAGTGATCTCAAAAGATAGAGTACATTGTTGCAAGAAGGATCAGGCGGAGACACAGGGAGAGTATACAGTATATCACCAGAGGTCTGTTATTTGGTGATGACTACAGTGACCCTGAAGGTCAACGCGAATGAACATTTCAAAATACGCAAAAACATTTAAGAATGCACAAAAACATTTAAGAATACGCAAAAACATTTCACAATACGCAAAAAACATTTTTAAATATGCAAAAACATTTAAGAATGAGCAAGAACATTTAAGAATGCGCATAAACATTTATGAATACCCAAAAACATTTAAGAATGCGCATAAACATTTAAGAATGCGCAAAAGCATTTAAGAATGCACATAAACATTTATGAATACCCAAAAACATTTAAGAATACGCAAAAACATTTAAGAATATGCAAAAACATTTAAGAATATGCAAAAACATTTCACAATACGCAAAAAACATTTATAAATATGCAAAAACATTTAAGAATGCACAAAATCATTTCACATCTGAAAAAAACATTTCACAATCTGCAAAAACATTTCAGGGGTCATGAAAAACATTTCAAGAAAACAGAAAGGGTAGGTCCATACTATTTGTCTCTGATTGGCTGAACTGAAACATCGGGCATCACTCTAACATCATTTCCTATTTACACTGATATCTGCTACAGCACAGCCGGCTAATAAATTCAAGCGTATCCAGGATGGAAGAGGAGCTTGTCTTAATAGAGCTAGTGTCTCTTTACACCGATGTCTGGAGGCAGCAGTCTCTCTTTGGTTCACTGCTGACGGAGCCACAGTGGCCTGCCGGTGATATTAACTTTATACCGAGCTCCGGAGGCAGCAGCCTCTGTGTGGCGAGCCGCTGATGACCAGGCTCTGTTTGCAGTGTTTGACTGCGGTTAAGGCAGCTGTGGTTCGTGTTTGCTTGGTCAAATCAGCCGCACGTCTTTTTCTAATGCGCAAATCTACAGATACTTACAGTGATCGCTGCTCTGAAGAGCTGGGGGGAGTGAGTGTGGGTCAGACTTAAGTCTCAATGCACAGGTTCATCTGCCGATTACATGATTCTGAGAATGAAATTGTTAGGGCGCTGGTGAATATCATGTACAGTGACATACGCTGCACTTCCCAGTTTTGGGGGCACCGGTGTAAGTGCCTTTTAAAAATGAATTGTTAGTCTATGTTTTTTATTGTTGTCTTGTTGTTTTGTGTTATTTTTAACCTAAAGGCCACAACCATAAAGCCTATCTATCTATCTATCTATCTATCTATCTATCTATCTATCTATCTATCTATCTATCTATCTATCTATCTATCTATCTATCTATCTCACAATCAGACCCATGATGAAAACAATACTTTAACAGTAATTAGTCACGTACTTTCTAGACTACCTGGAAATATGAAGTACTTTTACTATGTACTTTTCAAGTAATCCATTGTCAAAATCCAAAACAGTAAGATTAAGTATACTGCACCCAAATTTGTTGTGGCATAAAAAACTTGTTTCCCATAAGCAGTCCATGATTCACATACATTTGAACTTGGTACCTCCCAGTCTACCACCATGCATAGTAAGAAGTACTTTTACTCTGTACTTTCCAGGTAATACTTTGTCAAAGTCCTAAACAGAGGACAAGATTAAGGATACTTCCCTGAAATGTTTTTTTAGATTGTGAAATGTTTTTGTGTTTTGTGAAATATTTTTGTGTTTTGTGAAATGTTTTTGCACATTCATAAATGTTTTTGTGCATTCTTAACTGTTTTTGCGTATTCTTAAATGTTTTTGTGCATTCTTAAATGTTTTTGCATAGTCTTTAATGTTTTTGTGCATTCATAAATGTTTTTGTGCATTGTTAAATGTTTTTGCACATTCTTTAATGTTGTTGTGCATTCTTAAATGTTTTTGCATATTCTTTAATTTTTTGGCGTATTCATAAATGTTTTTGCGCATTATTAAATGTTTTTGTGCATTTATAAATGTTTTTCCGCATTCATAAATGTTTCTGAGCATTGTTAAATATTTTTGTGCATTCATAAATGTTTTTGTGCATCCATAAATGTTTTTGCGCATTCTTTAATGTTTTTGTGCATTCATAAATGTTTTTGCGCATTGTTAAATGTGTTTGTGCATTCATAAATGTTTTTGCGTATTGTGAAATGTTTTTGTGTTTCGTGAAATGTTTTTGTGAATTAAGAAATGTTTTTGTGTTTTGTGAAATGTTTTTGCGCATTCTTGAATGTTTTTGTGCATCCGTAAATGTTTTTGTGCATTCTTAAATGTTTTTGCATATTCTTTAATGTTTTTGCACATTCATAAATGTTTTTGCGCATTCATAAATGTTTTTGCGCATTCTTAAATGTTTTTGTGCATTCATAAATGTTTTTGTGCATTCTTTCATGTTTTTGCGCATTCTTAAATGTTTTTGTGCATTCTTAAATGTTTTTGCATATTCTTTAATGTTTTTGCACATTCTTAAATGTTTTTGTGCATTCATAAATGTTTTTGCGCATTGTTAAATGTTTTTGTGCATTCATAAATGTTTTTGTGCATCCATAAATGGTTTTGCACATTCTTTAATGTTTTTGCGCATTCTGAACTGTTTTTGTGCATTCATAAATGTTTTTGTGCATTCTTAAATGTTTTTGCATATTCTGTCATGTTTTTGCGCATTCTTAAATGTTTTTGTGCATTCTTAAATGTTTTTGCATATTCTTTAATGTTTTTGCACATTCTTAAATGTTTTTGTGCATTCATAAATGTTTTTGCGCTTTGTTTAATGTTTTTGTGCATTCATAAATGTTTTTGTGCATCCATAAATGTTTTTGCGCATTCTTAAATGTTTTTGCACATTCTTAAATGTTTTTGTGCATTTTTAAATGTTATTGCATATTCTTTAATGTTTTATGCATTCATAAATGTTTTGGCGTATTGTGAAAAATTTTTTGTGCATTCTTAAATGTTTTTGTGCATTCATAAATGCTTTTGCATATAGTGAAATGTTTTTGGATATTCTTAAATGTTTTTGCGTATTTTGAAATGTTTATTCCTATTGACTCTCAAGGCCACTGTAGATGACAGACCAGGAGTGCAGGTGGATCACAAGCATAATGAATGGATAAGCCAGCTGCTGTGTAACTGTCTCTTAATTTTTTACTCCTATTAATGACAAAGGAACAGATTACATCTGTCCTGGCCCTGGAGATGGTCCACACGGTGATGCGCTTCGTGGCCTCCGATGCGCGCCCCGATGGCCAGTCCATTCTCCCAGCTGCTGAAGTGACAGCAGCTCTGACTGTCTCCGCTACAGGGTCTTTCCAGCACACTGTTTCCGCGGTGGCGGGGATCATTCAGACCAATCAGACGCTGCACCTCTGCCGCAGCGCATTAAAAGGCAAGGAGAGGCAGTCTTTGATTGGTGAATACAGCACTCGGCTGTGTTAAACCCACTCACGTCTTTTCTACTCCCTCTCTGGCACTTGCGCGGAGGGGCAGGGATAGAGGAGTGGATGTGCCTCTCTGCGCTCCTCTGTGCCTTGAGTGCGCCTCTCTTGGCACTGCAGGAAACTTGCAAAGTGTGCCGGTCATACCCTGTCTGTGCGGCGAAGGCCGGCGCAGGGCAGGTGCGTCTGCGACTGCGCCTGGTCTTCGAAATTAGAGCCCTATGTCTCACAACAAATCAGAGGTGATCTGCTGATCAAGCACAATAACGCATTTATCAACTGCCTTGCTATGCTCTCGGAAGAGGTTGCAGACATCATCATACCTCTCCTTGTGATCACTGGCAGTGACAACACCTCAAGCTTCTATGGACAGGGAAAGAAAAGGTGTTGGAGAAGGTGATGGTTGTTCATGAGGCCAGAAAGCGCCTCGGACGAGTGGGTGAAAGCCTGGTGTCAAAAGATGAAGTGAGAGCGGATATGAAAGTGTTTGTCCTCTCAGTTGTTTATGCTGAGAAAAAAGATGTGACATGACCAGACCAGAGCATCAAAGTGGCAAGATTGAAGAAGATTGTTATATCATCCTGCTTACCTTACTTTATATCCATCACTTCTTAATATAACATGCTTTCTTCTCTCCACCCTATTCCAACAATAGCAGTTTTAGTTCAACATTACATGGTTCATTTGTGATGTCAGCCAGAAGTAGGAGCTTTTGCCTCCAAATTGACTACTAATTGATCAGTTATTGTTTTAAAGTGCTATTTTTTAAGCACTGTAGTTAGTCGAGTTTTTGTTTCTCTATTTATTCATTTCTATTCATCACATTTATTATTTTTCAGTATTTCTGGAAGAACAGAACTTGACAAAACAAAACAAAAAAACCAAAACAACCTCCCTTTGGCTGGTCACCTTGTCCTAGTAAGGGAGCTTGAGTACCTCAATACCTCAGCTACATCTGTAAGAGCAAGTTAAAACTCTACTATGCAAAGCGAAAGCCATTTATCAACAACACCCAGAAACGCCGCCGGCTTCGCTGGGCTCGAGCTCATCTAAGATGGACTGATGCAAAGTGGAAAAGTGTTCTGTGGTCTGACGAGTCCACATTTCAAACTGTGTTTTGAAACTGTGGTGGTCATGTCCTCTGGACCAAAGAGGAAAAGAACCAGCCGGACTGTTATAGGCGCAAAGTTCAAAAGCAAGCATTTGTGATGGTATGGGGGTGTATTAGTAACTTACACATCTGTGAAGGCACCATTAATGCTGAAAGGTATATACAGGTTTTGCCATCCAAGCAACGTCTTTTTCATGGACGCCCCTGCTTATTTCAGCAAGACAATGCCAAGCCACATTCTGCACGTGTTACAACAGCGTGGCTTCGTAGTAAAAGATTGCGGGTACTAGACTGGAGCTGCCTGTTTTCCAGACCCGTTTCCCATTGAAAATGGGTGGCGCATTATGAAGCGTAAAATACAACAACGGAGACCCCGGACTGTTGAACAACTTAAGCTGTACATCAAGCAAGAACGGGAAAGAATTCCACCCGAAAAGTTTCAAAAAGGTCTCCACAGACCCCAAATGTTTACTGGGTGTTTTTAAAAGGAAAGGCAATGTATCACAGTGGTAAAAATGCCCCTGTGCCAACTTTTTTGCAATGTGTTGCTGCCACTAAATTCTAAGTTGATGATTATTTGCAAAAGAAAATAAAGTTTTCCGTTCAAACATTAAATATATTGTCTTTGCAGATTATTCAATTGAATATAAGTTGAAAAGGATTTGCAAATTATTGTATTCTGTTTTTATTTACGATTTACACAACATGCCAACTTCACTGGTTTTGGGTTTTGTATTAAGGCTCCGTGAGAATTTTGAGAAAAAAAAAAAACTGAAAGAACGGCAAAAACTCCCCTCAAAATTCCCTAAAATTGGCAGCGATCTTGGATTTAAAGGTCAGAAAAGTTCATATCATTATGTAAACCTGATATATGTATTCCTGAACAGAATATAAGGTCTGAAACCATATATTTTAGGTCAAACCATCAAAAATATCAATTCCACAACAGCCAAATATTCCCCACCATTTAAAAAAATACACCCCAGCTAAATTGTTTTTTAGCCATCCTAGATGACCACGTTTCAGTCCAAAATTACCCTACTAAGGCCAAATCAAGAGACAGACAACCATTCATGCTCAAACTCATACCTAAGGGCATGGGAAGAACATGCAAACTTCACACAGAAAGGTCCTGTCAGACCCGGGATTGAACCAGGGGCCCTCTCGCTCTCACAGTTGTGAGATTAGGGGGTAAGTCAGTGTTTACAAAGGGTTTTAATTGGGGCAGCTGACTAAAGACACACAGACTGACAATTTCAACTAACAATGGAGGAGTTAAACCAGTTGACATGAGGGCTGTGAAGCTTGAACCAGGGGAGGCCGAACACCACTGGAGAGAGGGGTGAGGGAATCACAAAAAAACTGATCAAATCGCAATGATTACCGGACAGGAGAGAAAGTGGTATGGTGCGAAGAGTGACTGAAGTTATTTGTCTGCCATCTAATGCATCTACTCTCTTTGGGTGAGGTAAAGGGATAAATGGGATGTTGTGCTTAGCCACCAACTCTGAGTGAATGAAGTTGTCATCTGGGCCTTAATCCAAAAACTCCTCTGTCTCAACTGATTGACTGGACCAAGATAAGGTGGAAGGAATGGAGACTTGGCTGGTTGGGGCAGGAATGGAAAGAATGAAGAAAAAATTGATGTGATCAACTTTATGTAATTAATTCATGTTGAAATTATTGAATAAATTCACTTTTCAGCAATAAGCACAAGAGAGTTACATTAAATCTAAATGATAATAAAAGTCTTGGGAATATTCAGTATTGTTTTATAAAATTTAGTCAACACAGTCGTCTTAAAAATGAAGTTTGTCCCAACACGTTTTCCGTCCACCTCCCATAAGGGTTCTGCGCAGTAACATTCATGAGGAAGAGAGCTGCAGCTATTTATGTACGATTATCACCTGTCTACATCGTGTGGCGTGTGTTCCTGTGATTTTTCGTTGGTTTTCTGGTCAAAACAGAGCTCCAGACATGTCATGGTAAAAATATTATCAAATCTTGCCCACAGTGTACCTATAAGTACTCACGAGATACTACTTCATTCTCACAAAATAAGTATAATGATGTAGTATTTCAAAGTCATGAAGTAGCCAGATTCCTGGATCACCGGGGAAGGAAAGCCAATGCATCTTCTGTACTGTACAGGCTCCATCTTTCGAAGAAGGTGCACTCGATTTGCAAACCTAGTGGTCCAGGAACAACAATGTTAGTTCTATACAGTGCAATTTTGTCACTGTATTATCACACAAGAAACATAAGCTTTGTGCCATTTACTGGGTTCTAACCTCACTCTGAAGTGCCCTGAAGTTACTGCTGTGAACCTTGCCAATAGTGTCTCAAAAAGGGCATGATAGTTGTGGATGGATCTTGCAGGGGCCTCCCAGAATTCTCTGAAATAATTCAACTCTGTATCTTAAACGGTGATTTATGCTTCATCATCAGAAAGTTTTCTGCATGGTATTGGGAGCACTACAGAGCCTACGAGTTTGAGCCAATGAGACAGGTGGCAATTGGTTGGTTGGAAGGACATTGCTGACCATTACCCTCTGGTGGACTATATAGTTGGATCCAAGCGGATGGTGACTTTAAAAAGATTTCTTTGTTTTAGAGGTAAAACAAAAAAACTCAATAACTGTGTAAATGAACGTGACTGCAAATTGTTTGGCTGGAGAAATGGGTTTCCATGTAGCCACATGGCATTTACGGGTAACTTTTTTAGAAATCAAATGCTTTTTAGTTCTGCTTTTATGTTACCATAGTCAACTAATGTCTCAGGGGCTTTGATGCTCACTATGACTTGATGCTCATGTTAAAGATCCCATGACACCCAACCTGGCTATGTCAAACTGCCCCCTAATCATCTCTGTGATCTAACTGGCTAATTCTGCACACTCCCAGATGTTACTGTCTCTCTGTTGCTCTCTTTATCTGTCTGTCTGAAATGTTTCTCTCTGTCTGTAATGAGTTGTTTACTGTCTTGTCTGTCTGTCTCTCTCTCTCTCTCTCTCACTCTTTGTCTGTCTTCTTGTTATAAGATGTTAGTGTCTCGCTCTGACTGTCTTTCTTTGTCTCACATTCTGCTTTTTGATGAGTTTACCTTGTGTTTGCTGGTTACTATCAAGGAGATCACATCGGCAAACTGCAGAACATTGTCATTGGATTTTAATTAGGTTTTAAAAACTCCTAGTTGATTGCCAGATTTGTGTTATATACATTTTACATTTCATTAAAACTCTGTCTTTGTTTCACTTTGATTGATTGATTGATTGATTGATTGGCTGTTATCCTAAGAGTTGTGCTTGGAGAAGACAGTGTAGTTGTTTTATATCTTCCCAATGGAATATCACCTGAGCTTGAAGACCTTAAAGGCAGAGATCAAAAGACAGCATAATTTGTTGGGAAATTTTCGACTGCAGCTCGGAGACGCAAGATTCGACAATGAGTTGTGAACTTGTCATCCACTTCCCTTATTAAAGACAGGAGCACAGTGAAAGTAATTTACCTAATAAATGAGTCAGGCACTACCCTTCATGATGGCCTCTTACCATGCCCCACACTTGGAAGACCATCAGGCCATCTGCTTCAGGGATCAAATGATTCATTGTCCTTGGCATCAGACATTCTTTCCTCTGCCTCATCTTCACATTCACTATCATCCACAGACTAAGGGTCATCCTTGAGATCACAGGCATGGCCCCAAACCTTCACTATATCCCAGTTTGCTGTCGAGATAGAACATCAGCTAGCTGAGGCCAGTAATACCTATTGCAAAGATGGCACGTCTCTGAGTCCAAGTAGGCTACCAGACTTGCGTCAGGCATTCTAGATGCGTTAGTCAAAGAAATAGTAAAATACAAAATGTATCCTGAGAGCGAAGACTTGCAACAAGTGGCCCAGGCTCTGGTTGCAAAACATTATTGTTTAGGAAATCAAGGAACTGGCTGGAAGATAAATTTGAGCACTAAAATGAACAATTACCGCCAAATACTGAGAAATGCTGGCTACCCAGAGTTGACCCTAAATTCTGTGAAAAGGAAGAAAGAGCGGAGTGCCTCAAACCTAAGTCCCAGCCAAGTGAAGAAGCCACGTAAAGCTGAAGTAAATTCCCTTCCTAATTATCCAGAGAGTGAGACTACAGAAACTCTTGAGGCCCATAGGCAAGCACTGGTATTTGAGCATAAGCAGAGAAACTCCAATAAAAGCTCACATATCAAAATGAAAATGGAATGAACCTTTGCCTTTAGAAGAGAGGAAATCATCACAGTCATGCCCTTCATCACAGCTCCAAAGCAGAAGGCCAGCTCTGTTTACTCCAGGTGAGGTGAAGTACTAGTGATCCCTTGTGTGATGTGTGATTAGCTTATGGTATGATGTAGTTCATTAAAGGACTTGAGAATCACACTGTGACTTCTCTGTATTGATCTGTATAACTGTTTTTCAACTTTAGATTTTCTTGTGCATCCCTCAAAGTCAGGGGCGGATCTAGAAAAATATTTATGGGGTGGCAAGAGGGGGGCAGGAATTTTTTAGGGGTGGCAACCTACATCAGATGCCTATAAACTGAAGCTGTTATCGTAGTTTGATGAGAAATAGACAATTAACACTGAAGTATTCCTGCTTGCAAGACTTAGTGCTTAACTTAGAACATACTGTATATTCCACATGTAAGCAGCATTTGTACAAGAAAAAACTATCCTAATGGACTGTAAGAAGGTCAGCAGCATAAATACACAATGGAAACCAATGGGTCACGGTAACTAAACAAGCCACTGGACACAAACCTGAATAGAGGTCGCATATGAATACATTTAGCTTCCAGTCAGAAAAACTACAAAAATCTTTTGTAACTATGTACATACAGTTTTTTTTTCTGTACAGTAATATACACAAAATAAGAGCTATCAAAAAACAAGAACAGCAAAAACACTGCTTCATGTTCAGCAGAATTTACACCATTTACACTGGTGTCACATTTCAACTCTTTATTTTTAAGGTTTTATCTATCAGATTTCCTCAGTAACCAAAACAGAGGTATGGGTCATTCTGCCAAAAGAGTGCAATTTGCTTTTTGTAACGCTACAAAATAAACTTAATTTTTCATTCCATTTCAAGATAGAATTTAGTAATATACACATTTACTCATTTAAAATGAGTACTGGTCAATCTCAGGCAACTTTATTTAATTTATTGCAACTTTTGACAGTTTATTATCATTGCAAATTTTTTCTCTGCTGTTACCAAAACTCAAATGCCATTTAAAAAATGTGTTTAAAAGGATATCAACCACATACAATGTTTTAGACTCTTAGAAAAAGAGTTAATTGAGAAGAAATGGTTGGTTACATGATGAAAACACTAATATTTATGACAAAATGACTTTTTTTGCAGTTATTCTTTATTTGAGTAACAGGAATGAATTTGTGGCATAAAATTAGCAACTGTGTGAAATCTAGCCACTTAGCATCTTTGCTATTAGCTTGAGAACATGGAGCAAATTCTTAAGATTTAACTGAATATTTTACTTTTGATATCAACAACTGTTGTCTTAGAGATAACTTAGGTAACAGGACTGAGTTTTTAGATTGACCATCTCTAAAACAGACAATATATCATTAAATTTAAGGAAAAATAAAAGAGATAACTTACTTTTGGTCTTCCCATGACCTGCAGGAGACCTAAATGATGTCAATTCCTGCAGAACATGTCACTGGTGGAATGTTCCAGAATTTTAAAGAGGGGAATGTGTTTGGCCAACAGCAATGAGTGAAAACCTGGGGACAGCACTAAAATGTGAATTTTCACCAAAATATAATGACTTTTTTGTTAAACTTTTGTTTTAAAAGTGTAGATAGAATATGGAGTCACACTTGAATGCAAAAAAAATTTTGCTTTGGAAGGATTTTGCTCAGAATGAATTGTTGTAAAGTGTAGCGTTTGGCTGTGGGGACAGGCAAGAAATGCCATGCATAAGTGATTTGGGATATATATATATATATATATATATATATATATATATATATATATATATATATATATATATATATATATATATATATATATATATATATATATATATATATATATATATATATATATATATATATATATATATATATATATATATATATATATATATATATAGACATATATGTGTGTGTGTGTGTGTGTGTGTGTGTAATTTCTACAAAGATTAAAGTGTATAGTGTTCCGTATAATAACAAATATAATTTGTTATATATTATTATTAATTGTGTTTATAAATTTAATACACAATAAAATGCTGGGGACAGAAATTTTACTCTTTTGGCGGAATCACCCATATACAGAAATTTAAAAGAGCAGATTAAATTTACAAGGTTTCCCTTTACAGAAACTGAATCAATATTCAGTGTGTTTATAAGCTATTTAAATGTTTTATTTAAATTTTATATGCGTGGATCACTGTGTCTGTGTTTATATGTGAGCAAGACACATGGGGCTGGTTTCGGTTCGACTCGGTGGGTTTTTAGCAGAAACACGGTCACTTTGGACTCTGCTTTTTCTTCCTGTGATCGTCTGTTCAGCCTGTAGCATAGCTTACACTCACACACACACAGCCCCGTTATTCAGGTGAGTAGCAGTGAATTGAGTCCGGAATCAGACTGATTATGAAGAACACGTCGCCGCCTGCGCGCCTCAAATACTAGACTGTGGTTTTTACCTCTCTCCTTGTGCCTTCCTCCTCGACTCCCGACTGACTCTCTCTCACTTCGCGCCCATAGACTGTATGTTCGGTGCTGCGTTCACTGTCGTCGGACATCGGAACTTCGCGCTCGTAACTGTTAATTTTTCCTATCAGTTCATTGCTGCCAGTTGGGGTGGCAGTAGGGGTGGCAAGGGTTTATTTTAGGGTGGCATTTGCCACCCCATGCCACCCCGGTAGATCCGCCCATGCTCAAAGTGTTTCAGGTAAATGCTGAATTCACCTGCATTACCACTAAGCCGCTGGTGTCTACCTTCATGTCCCAACTGGATCATTGCACAGAGCCATTGTTGAAGGCCTTCTGAAAGAAGGGGGAAACAGCAGGACTAAAGGCAACTGGGCTGCTATCCTAACCTAAGTATTATGAAAAATGAAACAGAATTGTCCATGTTTAATTAAAACATTTTTTTCCATGTATAATCTAGCAACATCTGAAATGAAATGGATGCTATTTCCTAAATGATGTTCCTTTTCTCTCATTAAGCTTATACCTCTGCTTCTTAACCCTGCCTTTACCTGTATTTTCTCAAACCTTGAGGTTCTGTCTACCAACCTAATTCTGTTTCTTTATCTCAGCAACCCTTGTGTATGGGTAATGTGAACATGAGTGTCTTAACTCTGAGTCCTTAAAGTATGAACATTCTTGAATTTGCATAGGGCAAGTAGAGTTTATTGAGAAAACATATAACAAACATATACAAATAAACATGTTAAATCTTAGAGTTTTTTTTACTTGCACCATATCAAATCATTTGAACTCTGATGGCTTTAAGGTCCCATATTTTGCTTCTTTGCAGTTTAACATGGATCCTTGATGTCTTCATGACATATTAGTAACATGCTTAAGTCCAAAAAATCCATGAATAAAGCACAGCTGCATTCTCTCCACACTCACATAACATTTTTGTTCAGAATGGCTGGTTTTGAGGGCAGTATGCCTTCATATGCTAATTAGCCAAAGCAGAATACATCACAGGGTAAGCCACAACGTGCTAAATTCACTTGGACAGCACCAACTGAGCCTACCTTCTAGGGTAATGTGAGCACAAATGAAGGGACAATGGTGTGGGTAAAGGGCTGATTTTTATTGAGCCACCTGTTAAAACCTTTTCAATATCACAGACAAACCACAAATTCATGCCGTTTACCATTTAACCGTTATCTGGTTTCCCTCCCCAAACGTCACAGGCTAACACACAACATGCTAACAGCAGTGGGACAGCGCTGATTAACTTACCTTCTGGGGTAATGGTGACACAAACATAGGGGTTATGGTGTTGGTAAAGGACTGATTATATTCAGCCAAATGTTAAACTTCTCTTCCTGAACACACACAAACCACACATGCATGCCATTTGTCAGATAACAGTGATCTGGTTACCCCCAAATATCACAGGCTAATGTACAACATGCTAACCTAAGCTTAGTCACGACAGTGGGACTGATTATATTCAGTCAACTGTTTAACTTCTCTTGACTTGAGTAAGATGCTCATACAAAGTTTATCCTTCAGACTTTCAACAAGTAACATGAAAACTGACATGTTGTGCAGTTACCTCTAGCTCACTTCACCCAGCTGTCTGCATAACTTGTAGCATTTGAGCAAAATAAATACTACACAGCATTGATATACTCACATATCTATTATCCGGTTTGGCAACAGATTGTTGGTATTGAGCCTGGATTCAGGAAAATTCTAGTTCCAAGTCCTGTGTTGAATTAACTGAAGTTGGTGAAGCAGTTTGCCATGAAGTAACTGGCAAACACATGCAGGTTTGAGCCAACTGAAGCTGCTCATTCCCTTCAACATTAAATAATTCACTGGGCTCTTTGGTCCTCTGAGGTTGGTAGCCTGTATGTTTACAGCCAACAACTGAGCAGCGATAGGTTTTGGGTCTAGACAAGGTTTATGCAGATCTCTTGCTAACAGTAAAAACAACAATTCACAAAGAGAGTCTCATGCCGGGGACTGGGGATACTTGGGTTGACCAATCAGGTTAGGTATGCAAATGAAAATATACTGTCGTGTAGCAGTATATTCAGACTGAACAGCTTGCCAAATGCCATGAGTTTGCATTTATGCACTCTGTAAAATACAGGTTTTATTGTCCAATATCACATTTTTTGGACAGGGAGGAAGGCCAAATACCTCCAAAAATGTGTTCAAAAGCCTTAAAAATTGTTTTTACCTAATATGTCCCCTTTAATATACTCACAGACATTTAAATTGAGTTTTAAAATAAAGACAAATGTACCTATTTGGCTACTAAGGCGCCTCAAGGGTGAAAGTCTAAACTGGCATACATGATATATCAATTATGTATTTATATGTATTAAAGGCAAACATGTCAAAAATGAAAGTCATGCAAAGTAATGATTTTACCCTAACTTTCCAGAGATTTGATGATAAAGTTGCGTAAAAATCGCCCCTTTGTCCAAAAAGATGTGACACTTGACACTTAATATAATTCCATATGGTAGGTTAGTTCACATTAAGTCTTAAATTGGTATAAAAAATTTCTAATATTTGCTGACATCAAATGGTGCAACTGGTTACACCATTTGACATTTCAGTTGAATTAGAAATTATCAGGCATAATGCTGGACACCTGTGTGAGTACATGGCCTTGTAGTGAAGATTTCAAACATCTTTTAAAAATACTTCTTTTTACAGTTATTATGAATTATTAATGATTTTCTCAGGTCATACAATTGAACAGATAACCCTAACCCTTACATGCTCGGAAGAAGATGGCTGCGACAAGTCTTCTCTCGCATCACAGTGTCTCCTTCCTCTTCCTTCCTCCTTCAGCTCATGAAAAGATTTGCACAGTGATACGAACGGAGAGAAAATAGTACCTGGTGATTCTTAGGTCAGAGATTTTTGATGCAAAGAATTCATGATGCAGATGGATTGCTCTTTTAAATACATATTGTTTTTTGGAGCAAAATGCTTTATCTCTGTGACCCCAGCAACTAGACAAAACTACTTTCTGCAACACCGAATCTGGTCCAGAACTCTGCTTGTGGGACACAGTGGGGAAAAGTTACTGACAGTGATGGTGGGGATCTCAAACAACTTCATGTCAAAAATCGAAACTATTCCTTTAACTGTACTTGCCTTTAGAGATATATCCACCCTGGTCACCTGCACCCATATTCTGTTTCTGTGCATAACTACATTCCCAGGTGTTCAGAAGTCAGCATACCAGTTTTCTGTTCTGGTTCATTTTTCCATAGGCATGGGAAAATGATCCTGTCCAGGAATCCTGTGTCCTGTGGATATGCACAGAGACTTCTGTGTGTAGATTGTGAATGTTTATTTCTCTTCCACAGAATCCCTCTGTTGAAAAACGCAGAGAATGCATCCTCAAAGCGCTTTGTGTTTACCTCAATGAAAGTCCTGATAGCCTCATAAAGGAGTCCCTGGTAAGTTGCAAAATGGTATAATATGAATTTGTTGCTTTGGATTTTTTAATATAAATATTTATTTTACATTAATCATCAAGTAATCAACCAATTCTGAAAAAGATCCCATTTTATTTTAATTATAATTGATTTTGACATTATGTTTACTGAATGGGACATTTAGCATATAAAAATACAATTAGATCGCTGGATCCACATGGGAACGTGAAGGCTCCAATGCGGATCTTTGAATTCATGTGGCCAGCCTGTGGTGTCAGTTAACCATAATGCCAGTTGTCCAACATATCGATTATGGATGACTCCAAAGTTAGCCATGGTGTCGGTACAGTCACTAACCAATTGACTTCCATTATGAAATTGCACTTAAATATTTCCAGAAAAGTATAAAACATATGAAAATAAACAAGGGTACTCCTGTACTAAATTGTCAGCGTGCTTACAAGATATGGTCCAGTGGTTTGTGAAATTACTTCCAGGTTTCTAATTAAGAGTTGAAATAATTATTTAGAGTACTGTTATTTTTATGAAGTCTCAGTCAAGATGTCATGGGCTAGTTTAAGCTTCTGATATACAATTACTTCTACTTTTTGATCTTTTTTTAAGGATGTTGATCCTGATGCACTGCATGCAAAGCAATTCGAAAGGCCAGTCTATTTCATCCAACACGAAGGAGCGGAGCCCACACAGGACCCTTAGGAGGCCAACATTTTCATAGAGGGGTTGGAAGTGCTGCAGGACGTGAAGGACGTGACAAATGGTTGTGCATTCTTCCTTGGGCTCATCTATTGCCTAAATTTGAAGTACCGCAGTAACCTCAGGTACACCTTTAAATGTATTCAGAAGGTGTTGATGGACATGGATGGACAAAAGCTGTCACGGGAGGTACAGATGTTTAAAGGTAAATTATACGAGTAAGGGAAAGGAGTTTACCATGTGCTTGCACTAGTAGTGCCTATGACTGCTAGCAGTTGGACTTCAGTTAAGCACAATCAGACTGTTTTATTCCACCTTTTTTAATGCAGTTTTAAGTTACATTATTTTCAGTATTTTTTGTGCTAGTGGCTGGAACAGCAGTTTCAATATGTATATTTGTTCGAGTTCCAGAAAGACACATCCTCATCACAAGTGGTCAAACTGGGCTGCTTGTTCAATTGCACCAGGTGTCAATTTTCTAGCTTGTGAATGGCTTCTCTAGACACCAGCACTGTCCCAATAGAATTCTATTGACATGAGACACTGTGGGATAGAAGCACATGCTATGTCAGGGTCAGTGTTGGAAAATGACTCCTGTATTTTATGTATTTTACAAATGTTACCTGTTCTGGTGGCTCATTGTGGCCAAACGCCTCACTTGTGCACTTTATGTGTCTGTAGGCGTTATCTGTTCTGGTAGCTCATTGTTGCAGATATGCTCTTCAGAAGGAACATATAAATGTTGTTTTAATTAATTTTTTTGTTTAAAAGAGGAGAAATATGATGTTCACAGGAAAATTGGATGTGTTTAATCAGGCTATGCCATCTGCTGGTTAAGTAGTAGACACACAGCAAGTTAGAGAGATACTGCTCTGAAAGTGTACAGGCAGTTAAGCAACAAAGACACCTTGCAGCATGTTGTTCTAAGTAGCTAAAAATAAATGGAAGCTTCTCCTGATCTCATTCATTGGACTGGTTAATATAATTAAGATGGTTTTGATCTCTTCCAAAATGTACCCATCTTCCTAACAGCTTTTTTTTTTTTTAAAAACAATAGACTCTGTTTTTATGCCCTTAATCTGGTGTAGACATACACAGAGACATATGCAAACAGACAGGCAGACATACACAGAGATATAACCAGGCAGACGAATGCAGACAATACACAGAGACATCCAGACAAATATACAGGCAGACACAGAGACATATGCAAACAGACAGGCAGACATACACAGAGACATATGCAAACAGACAGGCAGACATACACAGAGATATAACCAGGCAGACGAATGCAGACAAAACAGAGACATCCAGACAAATATATGGGCAGACACAGAGACATATGCAGACATACACAGAGACATATGCAGACAGACACATGCAGACATACACAGAGAAATATGCAGACGGACACATGCAGGCATACACCGAGACATACACAAAATCATATGCAGACAGACACATGCAGACATGCACAGAGACATATGCATACAGACACAGAGACATATGCAGACAGACACATGCAGACATGCACAGAGACATATGTAGACAGACAGACACATGCAGACATAAACAGAGAAATATGCAGACAGACACATGCAGACATGCACAGAGACATATGCAGACAGACACATGCAGACATGCACAGAGACATATGCAGACAGACACATGCAGACATGCACAGAGACATATGTAGACAGACTCATGCAGACATACACAGAGACATATGCAGACAGACACATGCAGACATGCACAGAGACATATGTAGACAGACACATGCAGACATGCACAGAGACATATGCAGACAGACACATGCAGACATGCACAGAGACATTTGCAGACAGACACATGCAGACATGCACAGAGACATATGTAGACAGACACATCTAGACATATACAGAGAAATATGCAGACAGACACATGCAGACATACACAGAGAAATTTGCAGACGGACACATGCAGACATACACAGAGAAATATGCAGACAGACACATGCAGACATACACAGAGAAATATGCAGACAGACACATGCAGACATGCACAGAGACAGCTCATTGTTGCAGATATGCTCTTCAGAAGGAACATATAAATTTTTATGAATGTATGAATTGGTCCATGACTAAATTGATTGATACATGAGTTAAATGATACATGATTAGAGATGATACATGACTTAAAATTCATGCTATCAGACATCGTGCAGCATTAAGTAACTAAAAATAAATGGAAGCTTCTCCTGATCTCATTCATTGGACTGGTTAATATCATTAGGATGGTTTTGATCTCTTCCAATATGTACCCATCTTCCTAACAGCTTTTTAAAAAAAAAAAAACAATAGACTCTTTTTTTATGCCCTTCACCTGGTCTTTTAATACTTATAGTATATTAAAGGCACAGGTGTTTAAACCAGCAGATGATGGTGGTCCGGGTCTTCCCTTTTTTTTTTTTTGGCAATTTTACTGGGCCTGCAGTGCCAGAGCATGGGTTTACTGGAACCATACTCCTGCTGTGATGGGACAGGTGGATGCTCACTGTCTGAGCTGGCCTATGACAGAGCCATGCATTGCTTTATAGTCTACAGGAACTTCTTAAAGGAAAAGTTCGGTTCCTGCAGCTTTTACATTGTTTATAGAATGAAGAACAACAATATACTCACCCAGAAGGCTTTCCTGATGCAAACGGTGCTTCGGGAGATATTTAGATCCAAAATCGAGCAGCGGACACCGATATAATGGTAGCCTGTAGGGCATAGATCGCCGCTCCTAAAAACTGCATTAATCGTCCAAAAACTCATGTTTTTCACCCATATTCCATCATGATTTTGCTCCGAAAGGACCGCCATTGCAGCCTGTGTCTCTCCACACAGCGCTGTGTGGCTGAACTAACCTCTGAACTGACGAGCTGTTTACATGCCCTTTGCGCATGCGCAGTACTCTCTGGAGCGTTGCGATCGCTTCATATCTGTATATCTGTTTACTGTGGCTCCAAACTGTAAGGACGTCCATCATATTCAAAGTCCTCCTCCACAACATCTTCATCCCATAGACATTCGTCCATTTTGCACAAAACTGGAAGAAGAAAGTTGATTTGTAGCTGCCGATCTTCCCTGAAACAATGAGCCGCACTGCGCATGCGCAAAGGGCATGTAAACAGCTCGTCAGTTCAGAGGTTAGTTCAGCCACACAGCGCTGTGTGGAGAGACACAGGCTGCAATGGCGGTCCTTTCGGAGCAAATCATGATGGAATATTGGTGAAAAACATGAGTTTTTGGACGATTAATGCAGTTTTTAGGAGCGGCGATCTATGCCCTACAGGCTACCATTATATCGGCGTCCGCTGCTCGATTTTGGATCTAAATATCTCCCGAAGCACCGTTTGCATCAGGAAAGCCTTCTGGGTGAGTATATTGTTGTTCTTCATTCTATAAACAATGTAAAAGCTGCAGGAACCGAACTTTTCCTTTAAGCAGCAATTATAGTTACTAAACCAAATATCAAGACTAGTCAACTGAAGGCTTTATCCTTTGCAATTCATATACGATTCTGAGGCAAATTAGCTGAACCTTCCAAACTTCTCTATTTATGCTCCTACACACGTATGTCAGAACCCTGTTTTAAACATGGCTCAATGGATTTTTGAATTGTGAAATTCAGTCTTTCTTCTAGCCATTTTCCCGGGACCTGCAAGTTGGAAATTTTGTCTAGAAAACTAAAACATACTTTAAAACTACACCCACCGAGGTCCGTGTATAAAGTATAATTCATTGTTGTTGCTCGGCTTGTAAATAGAAAACACTCGTTTTCGGGGGTATTCCCTATTTCACTGACGCATAGAGTGGAATGCAATTCGGCGCAACACAGCGGCGCCAAGCGACCGCTTTTCCCTTTATCCAACTTGTACAATGAAAATTGAAAATAGGAAGTCCAGGGCGGAAGTGCCTTCAAAGTAAAAAGCATCGCGTTTAACGATGCGTTTTGTTTGAGACGACGAAGTTTAAGGAGAGGAAATGAACAATCACAGCAATTTCCTACACAATTAACATCATTCATAATTAATATACGGTGATATTTTGACTTCATTTTCACGATGGAGCCTCGCTGATTTTCACAATAAGGGCACTATGTTTTGATGACCCAAACGTCATGATAGACGTAGGTCACGTGACGTATGTTGTCTCCCTACTACGGACTCATTCCCGACTGAATGTTTAAAATGCCAGCAGTGTGCCCGTCATTGTCCTCGGAAGACACCCGACAAAGACAATAAAACGAGCTAACTGTAGCGGCTAATTACCTGCCGTGGTGTAAATTTTTTTTTTTCAGCTCATGGGAATTTTTTATCTCCTCCAAGTCTGTGTCGGTTGTTGACTGTCGAGGTTTATGGTGGAGGTAAGTTCACTGGGCCCGCTGTCATCAGGCTGAGAAGTGTTTTATATCCCTGTCTTTCTTTCTTACCTTCCTTTTTTGTTTTTTTTTAATATGTGTATAAATTAAATATAAACACACGTGTGTGTGTATATATATTTGGGTGATTCTCCAGCTGTCAAAGAATATGTGTCCCAGACAGAAATAAGAAAAACGAAAACACCTTTGTCATTTTTAATTTATGCTACACATTCTTGATACATAAAAGACTATTTTAAATATATAAAATATGGTTGTATGAAAGTTTTAACTATATGTCCTTTGTCCCTTGGCCAGATTTTGGACATTCAGTCCCTCATAAGACTAAAGTAATTCTGATTCAACAGTATAACTTTGTTGATAAACGACACAAAAGTACTTATTTTAATGACATAAATCATAAACTTGTAAGACATATTATTTTATTTTTCATGAAAAGAACACTTGTCCCAGGGGGTCACTGTCATTTCCACCACACACCACAAAATGTAATTTCAGGGTTATTTTTATTTATTCTTTTTTATTGGTGTATAATACTTGCAGCAGTTGACCTATGACAGGGGAGCTCATGGCAGGAGAGCAGCATGAGCTCTATGGAAGAAAGAGAAAAAAGAGAAAAACAAGGAAAAGTTTTGCCAAACCATGAAAAGGTTTATTAGGTCTCATTTCTAAACAGCTTTTATTTCCTTTGAATGTAGAAATAATGAGAAAAATATCATTTTATGCTGTGTTTGAGTTTGTTTTGTGCCAAAAAGATTTTTTTTAAAGCTAAACATTGTCATTTCCACAACAGTCATTTCTATCACTTTGTTTACTTTGATGGAAAAGACATGTTGTGATGGTAATGACAACATTAGTGTTATAAATGCATTTTTTTTGGCTTATATTGCTTAATATGCTTTGTATTACATTGTGCAAAACACTGCAACTCTATTTTATACTTTATATATACACAAACTACAAAAAAAATAGATGTTTAAATGTGATACCATATGTTTTGTAGATGGCATGCAAAACCACAGCAGAAAGATCACAAGCATATGGATAGATAATGATGGATACAGGAATGGATCCATATGAAAGTCTGGCAGTTTGTTTAAACTGTATATCACTAATTACACAGTGATTAATGAATGTTGATGTTCAAGATTGATAATGCAAGTGTTTTCTTGAAAACCACTTTTTTGGGGTGTGATGTAAATGATGTTTTCCTCTGAATGCTGGACTGAAATTGGGTACTAATGATGATGCCCCACCATGTGGTTCAGCATAAAACTAACAGCGGTCCCACAGTCTTATTGACAATTGCTTGTCCAGATGTGAGTTTTCTTGTCACATCTCTCTGATAAGACACCTACAATTTCACTGGGTGGTGCTTTTTTTTCAGTTTCTGCACTCTTTCTCAGAGAAGAGTGAAGCTGGTTTCTGTATGTTGTCACTGATTTATGCAAATTATAAAACTAATCTTGATTTCTTTCAGTGTCTATAAAGACCCACCACCCAGCAAGTGTTTGTTCTTCACTTCATACTGAAAAGCGAACGGCCCATGTGGTGAAGCTGCCTCCAAAGCCTCCCAGTTGACCGACACTCCATCCGCAGTTGTCTTCCCTGGTGTCGCACATGCTCTCCAACCTGTCCTCTGGAGTCTCTGTAATAAAAGAACATTTTTGTTCTTTAAAAAAGATGTCTCAAAGGACAACTGCATTATAAAAATAAGTGACCAAAGTTAGTCTTTGCTCTTTACTGTGATGTTGTCTTCAGTCCATGGTTCAACCACAGATGAACAGGGTTTTGCATGTAGCTCTCATTTTAACTCCAGTCCTCCAACTTTTGTGGGCCAAAGACCACATATTTTTGGAAATATATTGATTTGCTCTACTTTATCACAATGTGTACAGACATTAATTGATGGTTATTGTAATAAAACTACATAAATATTATATGTTTTCAGCAATTTCAGTCCAGCATTCAGAGGAAAACATCATTTACATCACACCCCAAAAAAGTGGTTTTCAAGAAAATACTTGCATTATCAATCTTGAACATCAACATTCATTAATCACTGTGTAATTAGTGATATACAGTTTACACAAACTGCCAGACTTTCATATGGATCCATTCCTGTATCCATCATTATCTATCCATATGCTTGTGATCTTTCTGCTGTGGTGTTGCATGCCATCTACAAAACATATGGTATCACATTTAAACATCTTTTTTTTTTGTAGTTTGTGTATATATAAAGTATAAAATAGAGTTGCAGTGTTTTGCACAATGTAATACAAAGCATATTAAGCAATATAAGCCAAAAAATGCATTTATAACACTAACCTTGTCACTCAACATGTCTTTTCCATCACAATAAATAAATTGATGGAAATGACAATGTTTTTATCTTTTAAAAAAAAAAATTCTTTGACATAATACAAACTCAAAACACAGCATAAATGGTATTTTTCTTATTATTAGTACAATCAAAGGAAATATGAGTGGTTTGGAAATGAGGACTTTTAACCTACTCATGGTTTTGCAAAACTTTTCCTTGTTTTTCTCTTTTTTTTCTCTTTCTTCCACAGAGCTTACGCTGCTCTCCTGCCATGAGCTCCCCTGTCATAGGTCAACTGTTGTGACTGCAAGTATTTTACACCATAAAAAAGAATAAATAAAAATAACCCTGAAATTACATTTTGTGGTGTGTGGGGGAAATGACAGTGACCCCCAGGGACAAATGTTCTTTTCATGAAAAATAAAATATGAATATGTCTTACAAGTTTATGATTTATGTCATTAAAATAAGTACTTTTGTGTCGTTTGTCAATAAAGTTACTGTTGAATCAGAATTACTTTAATCTTATGAGGGACTGAATGTCCAAAATCTGGCCAAGGGACAAAGGACATATAGTTAAAAAAAAAAACTTAATATACAACCATATTTGCTATAAGTTCTCAGGATATAAAACACTTCTCAGCCTGATGACAGCGGGCCCAGTGAACTTACCTCCACCATAAATCTCGACAGTCAACAACCGACACAGACTTGGAGGAGATAAAAAATTCCCATGAGCTGAAAAAAAAAAATTTACACCACGGCAGGTAATTAGCCGCTACAGTTAGCTCGTTTTATTGTCTTTGTCGGGTGTCTTCCGAGGTCAATAACGGGGCACACTGCTGGCATTTAAACATTCAGTCGGGAATGAGTCCGTAGTAGGGAGACAACATACGTCACGTGACCTACGTCTATCATGACGTTTGGGTCATCAAAACATAGTGCCCTTATTGTGAAAATCAGCGAGGCTCCATCGTGAAAATGAAGTCAAAATATCACCGTATATTAATTATGAATGATGTTAATTGTGTAGGAAATTGCTGTGATTGTTCATTTCCTCTCCTTAAACTTCGTCGTCTCAAACAACACGCATCGTTCGAAACGCGATGCTTTTACTTTGAAGGCACTTCCGCCCCTGGACTTCCTATTTTCAATTTTCATTGTACAAGTTGGATAAAGGGAAAAGCGGTCGCTTGGCGCCGCTGTGTTGCGCCGAATTGCATTCCACTCTATGCGTCAGTGAAATAGGGAATACCCCCGAAAACGAGTGTTTTCTATTTACAAGCCGAGCAACAACAATGAATTATACTTTATACACGGACCCACCAAGCACTATTTTTAAATTCTGATTACTAGATCCCCAAATTCAAAACATTGGATTTCACAATTTCTTGATTTTTTTTTCATGGCAATCTTCTCTGATCACTTTAAGTAACAGTGGGTTACAGATACTGCAAAATACATTTTAGAAGAAGTATGAGCAGAAGCATAAAGAGAACAAAATCTTGTTCCAGTAATGCAAGACTTCAACCAATCCAGCACAAGGTCTTCTGCTGTTTATACTTTTCTTAAATTAAATTGAACAGGATCTTACCTTCAGGTTCCCCCACCTGTTTTTTTTAAATTTTTTTTAATTGATATCTTTGTGTGGCTTATCCGCTCTGGCAAACTGACTGTGCAGCCATGTTGGGGTCCACCAAGAATGACGAAGTTGAGTTATCATCCAATGAGATGCCTGGAAATGCACCTCCTGGCTTAGAGTCTGCCCTTGCCTCTGCTGTGAACTTGTTCAAGTTCGTTTAAGTTTTCTCTAAGTTTGTCTTCAAAATGTCATTAATACTTCCTAATAAAAGTTTGAAAATACAAAAACAAAATCTTTTACTATGTAACAAGTTAAACAACTAAAATCACTTAAGGTAAAATTCAAACAGGGCAATAAAGGCCTCAACAAAAATTTTCAACAAAAAACAGAAACTTCCGATAAACCAGACAGAACACTGGCGGATCACTGGAGGAAACCATGAAAAACACTGAGGAACACTGAGGATGCTGCACATGAAATGAGACCGGGAACACAAATGGCCCAACATAGGGGAGACTAAGGCTGTGTTTACACGGCACCGAAAATGGTCAAATCCAATAAGTTTTCATTGCGTTTTGGATTTCCGTTTACACTGTACGCGTTGCATTTCGTCTGAAAACAGAAACTTTTGAAAATGGGCTCCAGAGGAGAAAGGTTTGAAGACACACTCCATGCAGCTCTACAGTATGTGAACCCGTATCAGAGTGTTTCAGGGTGAAATGCTGACGTCACCGCATGCACAGTGCTCTTTCACATGAAGGCTGCGCGCACATACTAGGAGCAACAACAGCTTTGGCCGTCTGCCGAGTAAAGTGTGAGCCTCTTACCGTGCTCGGTTTGTTATCCAGACAAAACTATCCAGACAGATTTGTTGTCCAGAAAAGAAACTCTCTGTGTGTCTATTTGCCGTTGTTATTTGTGGAAAGTTTTTCTTCTTCATTCATGTGTTGTAGCAGCGCTGCCTCTCTGCAAACCTACACTGCCATCTACTGAACCGGCATGCACACTACAGCGGATTAACTCATCTCCGAGCGTCGTCATCTGAACGCAGAAGAATTCTACAAAGCAAAGGAAAAATCTTTGCGTCTTTAGGTCAGGAGTTTCCATGTAAACGTAGCATAAGGGTGAATCCCGATTCTACCTTTTGGCCCTTGTCTTACCCCTTACCCCTCACCGTCCAGCACCCAACCCCCCTCCTTCAGCTTGTTTCTCATATTTGCTCAGGTGAAACATGAGCTCAGAAAGTTAAAGACCAAAAAGACTGCAGGTCTGGAAGGTACTGACTCCAAGCTCCTCAAGTCCTGTGCAGAGCTGTGTGAGATTGTGGAGCACATCTTCAACATGAGCCTGATGCTGGGGGGAGTACCAAAGCTGTGGAAGACATCCTGCATGGTACCAGTGCCTAATACACAGCACCCCAGGAAGGCCTGCTCAGGAAGGCCTGCTCAGTGCAGGTGGTAGGAGTGAGGATGCCAGTGAAGCTAGCATCCATGCTTGAGAGGGACTCCCAACCACTGCAGGACACCTTGACAGTCCCATGCAGCTCTTTCAGTGACAGGCTGCATCACTGAATTGTGTGACAGGGCGTTACCACAGGTCCTTAACAGGTCACTACTAACTGTGCAATTACAATGTGCAATTACTGTGCAGTTATCTAACAATGTGCAATATACTGATCTTTTACTGCTTTGAAAATTGAATACTTAGACATTTGATTTCTGATTTGATTGGAATGTTACATATATCTTTGTTTGGAGCGTCATGAATATTAAATAGCTCCTATTTGTTGAATTTTAATCCAAATCCTGTATCTGTAGAGATTTATCCATTTATTTTCAAAAGTTATAGCTTGATGTATATATTGAGAGGATTTTATCTGGAAAAGCAGGTTTGTTGTTGTTGTTCTAGTCTTACAAAGTCTTGTGTTAAGTGGCTAACTTTGGCCTGCCAGGAGATGGAAATTATCTCTGGCTGTGCATGTTCATTGATACACATTGTCCCTTTATTCATATGTAAGCTTTACCTCTCAGATTTCAGGGACCTGCTGAACACGGCTAATTGCGATCACAGGGACAATCCCAGAACATACGTGGAAAGGACCTTTATTTGCAACCATGTACAAACACCACAGCATCACAACATACTGAGAGAAATAAGCTGGCTCAGCAAGGTTTTCAAAAAATTAAAATATACAGAGATGATCAGAAACCACCAAAACAGTGGAGAAAATCCTGGTATGTGTACAAAAGTCAAGTCAAGTCAAGTTTATTTATAGAGCACCTTCAAGAAAAGAGCAGTCAATCAAAGTGCTGTACACAAATACATAAAAATCAATAAATATAACAATAAAAACAATAAAAAATAGAAAAACATTGTAATAAAACAGTAAGAAATTAAAAAATTAAAAACTAAGGTGCCTGTGACTTGTATGAGCTCACTGATGAAATGCCAGGGAGAAGAAGTGGGCCTTTCAGGAAGATTTAAAAATCTCTTAGGTCTCGGAGGCTCTAATATGGACAGGAAGACTCTTCCACAGTCTAGGGGCAGCCGCTGCAAAGGCCCTGTCACCTCTCGACTTCAGTCTGGTTTTGGGGACCTCTAATAGCAGTTGGTCAGAAGACCTTAGGGCTCTGGTTGGGGAGTAGCGACGTAGGACTTCAGACAGGTACAGAGGGGCAAGACCATTGAGGGCTTTAAAAGCGATTAAAAGAATTTTAAAATCGATGCGAAAGCGGACTGGGAGCCAGTGGAGGGGAGCCAAGACTGGTGTAACGTGGTCACGCTTTTTCTTGCCAGAGAGGAGGCGAGCAGCAGCATTCTGAATGAGCTGAAAGCGGTTAACAGATGACTTATCCATGCCAATGTATAAAGAGTTACAGTAGTCCAATCTACATGTTACAAAGGCATGGATAGTTTTTTCAAGGTCTGCCTGTGAGAAGTAGGTCTTGATCTCAGCTAAGAGACGGAGTTGGAAGAAGCTTGCTTTAACAACAACACTGATCTGCTTATCAAAGTTAAAATGGTTATCAAAGATGACACCAAGGTTCCTAACATTAGACTGAATGTTTGAACTCAAGGGGCCCAGATTTTCAGCAAAGCAGGCCATTGTGGGGGTGTATCCTCCAAAGAAGACGATCTCCGTCTTGGATTTGTTGAATTTGAGAAAATTATCCCTCATCCAAGCCTTCACATCACTGAGGCAATCGAGAAATGCCTGCACAGTGTCCTGGCCCAGCGACCTTAGCGGCATGTATATTTGGACATCATCAGCAAAACAATGAAAAGATTAACTGTCACAGATTAACTGTTGTCAGAATTTTTTATAATAAAAATTAACTTAGATTCAGGTCTTTTCAATTAATGTTTGTTTGATACGAACAAGCTAGTGCTAGGTGTTATGTGTTAGAACAGCTGACGTACAGCTAAAGGTAAGCGCTACCTTGAGGTGATATACAATGTGTTAAGTATTGTTAGCATCTTCCAACAACACTCATGGGCTACTAACCTACACATGTAGAAGCTTCTTTTGCTGATTTTATGCTGATTGTCAAGTGGATTCTTGCTGTTTCCACTACATGTCCTCTAACTGATTCTTGTTAACAACAGCTGTTCTCCATACAGCTACATCTCATTGGCTGAATAAGATCAGGTGATCTGTGGCTTTGCATGTGATAAATTCAGCTGACCGAGTGTTAGCCAGCAATTTAAACAGCCTTTCAACTTTGATTGTAGAGAATTGTGTAAAAATCTGGTGCAGCGCAGGGGGCGCAGAGCCGGCGCACCCCACACAGTGTTAATATCGACCGTGCGCTGCCAATTTGACAATTTGGTAGACCGTCTGCACAGAGATGTGTGTGAAGGCGCACCAGGGGGAGTCGACGGTGCACCAGGAGGAGGTGTCAACAGATTTATGTTGGCACAGTGACAATTTTGTGCCAAAATCTGTGTGGAAGGTGTGCTGAAAGCTCGCCAGCTCCAACCTGGTCTATTCTCGGCGCAGGCGAAGCGCACCCTCCGCAGCTGTAATCTAGTGACAGGCGCACATGTGCGCACATGTCAACAAAGCCTCAGAGGCAGGTTTTCAGAGTGTCAGGAACATTTAAATGCAATAAACAGTCACAGAAATCACTATTTAATGAAACCGTCTGCACCAGCATATACATTTGTATCTATATTAACTGTTCCGTCACATCTGATGTCGGATCAAAGACGTTTGTCATCATGGAAACTTAACATGATGGCAGCTGAAAGTTTGATGCACATCTCACAAGTCAACAATATAGGTACATCTCAAAAAATTAGAATATCATGAAAAAGTTCAAATTTTTTTTCACTCATTTCAGAATTACCAAAATTTCAAGCAATAATTGTTTGAAATGTTTTACTCTATCTGTCATGAATCTATATAATATATGTGTTTCACATTCTGGAATGAGTGATGAAAAATATTGAACTTTTTCATGATATTCTAATTTTTTGATATGTACCTGTAAACACCCCTTAACATCTGATACTGAGTATAACTGGCCTCTCTCATTTCATTAAATTCAAAGAAAAGAGGGAGAAAAAGATAAAAAAGAGAAAATAAATGTATGTCACTCAAGATTTACCTGTGATTTCCCATATTCCTCTATTTTAGTCTTTATTTTTAACGTGATCTAAAACAATGGAGTACATTATTGCAAGGAGGATGAGGAGGAGACATTGGGAGAATATACAGTATATCACTAAAGGCTCTGCTATTTGGTGATGACAGACCAGGAATGCAGGTGGATCACAAGCATTATGAATGGATAAGCCTGCTGCTGTGAAACTGTCTCTTAATTTTGTACTCCTATTAATGACAAAGGAACAGATTACATCTGTCCCGGAGCTGGCCCACATGGTGACGCGCTTCTTGGCCTTCAAAGCGCGCCCCGAGTACCAGTCCGTTCTCCCAGTTGCTGAAGGGACAGCAGCTCTCGCTACCGGTCTTTCCAGCACACTGTTTCCGCGGTGACAGGGATCATTCAGACCAATCAGACGCTGCGCCTTGGCCGCAGCACATTTAAAGGCTAGGACAGTCATTTGATTGGTGAAGACAGCACTCGGCTGTGTTTAACCAACTCACGCCTTTTCTCCTCCCTCTCTGGCACTTGCGGGGGGCAGGGACGGAGGTGTGGATGCGCCTCTCTGCGCCTCTCTTGGCACTGCAGGAAATGTGCAAGGTGCGCAGGTCACACCCTGTCTGCACGGCAAAGGCCAGCGCAGGTCAGGTGTGCCTGCGACTGCGCCAGGGCCCTATTCTACGAAGCAAGTTCAGCCTGGCGAGATAGCCTTGGAGCAACCTCGCTGAACTGAACGCGGTAGCCGGTGGTCTCGCTACACGGTTCAACGACGCTGGTTATCAACCTCATAAGTGGATCCAGCTTTGCAATGAGCGCGTGCACGCGGAGCCCGCCGCATCTGACCAATCGTGAACATGGACCAGTCTGGAGCGTCAGAGCAGGCCAGAGAGCGAAGGACCGCATACTTCACACAGGAGGAGCAGGAGGCGATCATGACAGAGTATGAAGAAGTAAAACATGTAATAAACGTCAAAAGCAACACCGTCACCGCTGCAGAAGCACAGAAGGAGTGCTGGCAGAAAATTGCTGACAGTCTTAATGCATAAGTATAGCGCGCAAAAAATCTTTGGTGCCATTATCATCCTGAAATAGCACTGTTCAACATGCACTTTTACTGTAACATGCTCCAGACATGTCTAATTCATTTCCAAGATGAATTCATTCATTTGTTCATTCCTATCGTGTTTACATTTTTTGTGTGATATGTAGCCCACATGAGCCCTACATGAATTCCTGTCACAATTATAAGACGTGCAATAAAATATTGTCATGGAACAGAAGCTTTTTTTTTTCAATTCTTTATTCAGCCATTTCAAGTAACAAACAGGCATATTTTGCATTGTACATTCTTCATAAATCACTGAGAAGCATCACTAACCAATATTTAAAACATAATAATAATAAAAAAAGAATAAATTAAAAATAATAATTCATAAACAATTCAATGAAAACATTTACAAGGGGTTCAATTCATACACAAATCAAGAATTTCATAGAGTCTTGAGGCACTTTCTTTTTCAATCTTTTTTAAAGATCGAGAAAATAATTTAAGGTTGTTCTTAAATGCAGCAAAATTGGGAGTAACTTTGAAGAATCTACATTTGTGGATATAGAATTTCCCTATAATAAACATATTATTGTATAAAAATTCAACAGTTTTATCGTTTACAAAGATTCCAAATTTGATCATATGATAATTAAAAACAGTTATTACGTATTTTGCATTTAGCCATGCATGAATTATTTCCCCAAAAATCTTAATAGCATTACAATCATGAAACAGATGTTCCTGTGTTTCAATTTCTTTATGACAAAACGTACATTCATTCTTATCTATATTAAATCGTCTTCTCAAAAATTCATTACATGGATAGATATCATTAATAGTCTTAAAATGAACTTCTTTCATTTTTGGCTACAATGGGAAGTCTAAATATCTATTTCTTAGTTTAACCAAATCAAGTTTGGAGAAAGCCTGAAAAGTGATATTTCTTTTAATAGGAAGAGGAAAGAATTCCTTTGTGATAAGACTTCTCAAAATGTTGTTATTACACTTACGGTCTAATAAATCATATTCACCAATAAAAAGATTGTCAAGTACAGGTGTTACAGCAGAATATTTCAGAGTTTCTCTGATCAAATTAAAAAAGGCTACAGGAACAGCTTTTTATCACTGTTGAATACTGTTTGTAAGAACAATTTATTTTGAATTTCAGATTGAAATTGGTATGATTTAATATATTTCCATCTTTATCCATTAAATGTATTACAGCCCAAACACCTTTTTCCATCCAATTTTTATAGAACAAAGACTTCCTTTTATGCAAGATATATCTGTTGTTCCAAATGATGGCTTTATGTGGGCTTAAATTATGTTTGTAAAGCATTTTCCAATACCGTAGATGAAAGTCAGATAACTCCATAGGTAATTTTAAGGGGTCAAAATCACATCTCAGTAGAAATTTAAGTCATGGAACAGAAGTGTTAGCATTGAAGATCTTGTTATGGCAATGAGAGTTCTTCATTCCCTTTAACTACCTGTAGCAAGAGTCATGTACTGTGTAGTGACTCTGAATCTGGGTTTCGTTTCAGCACCAATCAAAGTACACAAAAAGATCTGGGGGGATTCCTCCCTCAGATTTTACTCCTGCAGAGGAGCTGGCCCTCTGCGGCCATCGGGTCAGCTCATTGGTCAGTGGGCAGGGTTTTTATTGTCCTTGAGTTCAATCTGGAACCTAACCTGCCCCGGAGCAGGTTAGCTGTTCAGCGTACGTTGCCATGGAGACTCGCCTCGCTAAGGAGTGATCCCGTCTCGTAAAACAGGGAATCCGGAACTTATTCTCAAAGCTACCTCACTAGGCAGTAATCCTGCTTCGTAGAACAGGCCCTGATCTCCGAAATTAGAGCCCATGTTTTATTATGTAAGAAATTGAGGTCCTCCCACTCTGGAGATCATTATTTTCAAAAACCAAAGCAAAAAGGCAACCTTGACCAACCGCCTATAGGTTTAGTTTTCTGTCTAGCTCTGTCACACCTAATCGCTGATTGTTCCTTCCATGCTGTGTCTTATCACCCCCAATCACCTTCTTTGTTAAAATCGTATGTCTTTCTCTGTTTTGTACACTTTTAAGTATTCATCTTGGCACTTATACTTGTTACATCTTACCGGTAAAACCCTATTTTAATTTTTTTTGTGATGAAGGCTTTCTTGGAGCTGAAATTTTTTGTGGTGAAAGGCGTGCTAAGGATGTGTTAACTCTGCGAATATAAGCCAGATTGGGTCTGGCATTACGTATTCATGTTTCAAATTTCACTTCCATGTCATATTCTAAGTTCATTACTCCAAAACACAGAATTTTGGGCTAAGGACGTGTCTACTTTGCAAATATGAACCAAAAAGGTTGCAAATTTGTTTTGTGACCTGCTGGGACCCCTGACTGTCTGAAAATGTGTGTAAGTGTTCACATAGGACTCACTATATGATCTGGTGGTTTATCTCACAGCCCTGAATAAGCTCATAAAAGGACCTCTTTCACAATACATGTAATTTTGCCCACAGCCCAATTTTTTGTTTATTGTGTGGTATTTGTAGTACACCCAGAGACTCCCAAGAATATACCTTTAGAAAATCCAAAAGTCATCCAGGGCCTGTACTATGACCTTTATGATCATTGCCATAGGTGTGAGCCAGGGTGCACACTTTACCCCAAAACTTACTCAAACACAAATAATAAATCATCAAATTGGGTCAAATCACCTTCACTGAAGTCTGGTGCATCTTTTGAAATCAAATGTAAAGCTAAGTATTACAATTGAAAGAAGTTATTGAATTTTAACTGGAAAAAAAATAGTTTTTTTATGATTTTTTCAACAAATTAAATTCTTTAGAGATGTGTCTGACCAACTTACAGTTGCTGTACAAATAAAATACTTACAAATTATTTGGCCACATATATATTCTCAAGGTGGGAAAAAAATCATCAAATTCTGAGACCGGTAAAGTTGTTCAATTAACAGGTTGGGTTACTGTGGAGGAATCAGGATACTGTTCCATGTCTTTTATATCAGGGAACTTTTAAAGATTTGTTCAGAATTCATCCTTTAAGTATGATTTCTTTTAGAATTTGAATGCTAGATTCAAAACAAACATTTTACATGAAATGTTATTCATTTTAATATTGAACAGCCACAAAGGGCCTGTATATTATGCCTTTGTGATGAGATAATAATGAGCCATTGATAGAAGTAAAAAGCGATGCAGTTTTGGATTGTTGTAATCAGATTGTATATATCTACAATGACAGCAATACATAAACATTACTTCTGTCAATTTCTGTTTCTAGTACTTATATATACATGTAATCTGTTTTATGGCCTTCGTGTCTTTTTGCATAGCAACGGCTTGGACAATTTTAATTTGTAGACTGGAACTATAGTGAGGGAAAGGGGATCTGAGAAATCCATAAGATGTATGATTGGCTGGTTATTTCATAGAATGGAGTCTTTGAATTTGCTTGTGTATGGTTGGAGGGGTTTCTGATTTTGAAAATGTGTATAATATCCCAAATAATAGATTACAGATGCAACATGTGCACACATGCCAGAGGTTCTCTTTCCAGCAGGACAGAGACAATAATATGCCTTCACAGGATCATCTGATGCATTCTTGTCAAATTGAATCCAAACATTGTATTTTATTTGAGAACTGTGACGAGAATGAATCTGTCCCCTAATGAGATCAGCATCATGCTGGTAAACCCAAATCTCATAGTCACCATCATTTTTTTGATGCTCAGCAATGTAGCCAGGGGACTGTTTGATTTGGTATGTACCGCATGTTATGGTCTCAAGGTATTCCAGATCCACATGAGGGAACGAGATATCAGATGCTTCAAGCTTCTGCCATTCACTACGAGCTCTATGTGACATAGGCCTATTTGGGTCTTCTGCAACTCGTTTTGCCAAAACATTGTCTTTTTTTAAAAGTGAAAGCATACGCTGAGCCATCTTAGTATCTCGTTCCTCTCGATCTGGATCTGAAACATATATTGGTCCTCTGAAGGCATTGAGACATGCAGTTACTATGTGCACTAATTTGCCAATGACTTCAACGAAATAATTCGAGGTAAGTTGTTCCTTAAACAACATCCACTTCTTTAAACGCCCGTGGTAGGACTCTACTATCCATCTTGTTTTGGTACAGTAACGATCACTATTGACTGTTGAGGAATCCAATTGGGATTTACCAGTTAGTAAAAATGACGGCATTCTAGCATCATACCCTAACTTAGCAAAAAGATCTAAGGCATCCCTGAAACCGCGATCTACAATCATATTGTCATTTGCTTCTAACCAAGATTTCAATATTTCAATTTTTTCCATGATGAGCCGAGTTATTGTTGCATCATTTACGTTACCATGGTAGGGGCCAATAGTGTCTAAAACATATCCATCAGGCAGTACAACTGACATGAATTTTAGGTAATTTCATTTTTTCTGTCCTCCGTAAGATGCCCTTTGAAACTGATGATCACTGCATTTGTTGAGGTAGATATATGTACCATCTAAGATAAGAGTGACCTGGTCACCATAAAAAGCTTTAGTAAAGACAGTGTTGTGAGTTATGGCATCATGGCGTGAAATATGATTTGTGCCAAGGTATTTGGGAACAACTATTGTGTTCAAAATATCTGCAATTGTATGAAAATATCTTGACAGTGTAGCTTGGGAAAGATTAGTAAGCATGGTCATTTGATTCTATGAAAGGTTTGTTTTCAGTTTTGCCCAAAAGTAAAGAAGCAAATCTATTGCTCAGGAACTATCACTTGAACCTGAAGCAAGATCAGATTCACACATGTCATACATGTTCTTAAATTGCACCAATGTCCAGCCAGTCCATGCATGGCAGTCAGAATCTGACAAGGTTTCAAACTTCAGTTTGGGTGATGTCTCATGTTTGGATACTTCATGTAGAATATATATAATATATATACTTCATATATAGAATATATGAAAAAAGTATATAATTCAATTGAATGCACAATACTAAATTGAAGTTAACATTCATTTGCTGCAAATTGCATGAAATAAAACATTACCCTTGATTTAATACAAGACATGGAACAGTATCCTGATTCTACCACAGTAACCCAACCTGTTTATTGAACAACTTTACCGGTCTCAGAATTTGATGATTTCTTTCCCACCTTGAGAATATATATGTGGCCAAATAATTTGTAAGTATTTTATTTGTACAGCAACTGTAAGTTGGTCAGACACATCTCTAAAGAATTTAATTTGTTGAAAAAATCATAAAAAAACTATTTTTTTTCCAGTTAAAATTCAATAACTTCTTTCAATTGTAATACTTAGCTTTACATTTGATTTCAAAAGATGCACCAGACTTCAGTGAAGGTGATTTGACCCAATTTGATGATTTATTATTTGTGTTTGAGTAAGTTTTGGGGTAAAGTGTGCACCCTGGCTCACACCTATGGCAATGATCATAAAATAGGTCATAGTACAGGCCCTGGATGACTTTTGGATTTTCTAAAGGTATATTCTTGGGAGTCTCTGGGTGTACTACAAATACCACACAATAAACAAAAAATTGGGCTGTGGGCAAAATTACATGTATTGTGAAAGAGGTCCTTTAAGACCCCTGCTCCACTGGAAATCCCCCTTGTCAGCCAGGGACATCGGTCAGCCCCCAGGTTCCCATAAGAGGCATTGGTAAGTGTCCCTGGTATAGATTCAGAGTTGGAGGAAGATGCTAGATGGCTCAATTTCAGGTTGTGGGAATCTCTATTTGCCCTGAACACATGCTAAATTTGGGAAAGCTAGCCTCGAGGCCTCCTAGTGTTGAGGACTCTTTCAGCCCAAGTCTCTTTTTAGGCCTTCTGCTTGAAAATGACATGCCCATTAGGAAAAGAATATATCTCTGCTCCAACAAGGTCTATTTCAATAATTTTGGTGTCATAATAAAAGTAACACTTGAGAGATTTGTTTAATTATCAGTATATATATTACTGGGGCAAAGTACATGAAGACAAAACACACAATACCAAGATTTAGAAAAACAGCACGTATTAAGCCAAAGGTCAAAATTATAGGTATTTTGTCAAATAAAAGCCAAGTTTGATAAATAAAGTGTCTAAAATGCATATGCAGCAATTCCTCCATGTAATAACCGCTTTGGTTCTGATCTTTGTTCTGACATTTTTTTTTTCTCAAAAATGCCTATAAATGAGCCTAGAAACTTTAATATTGATTGATCTGATGTCTTCAATTAGGCTTCACGCAGTAACATATAAGGACTATATCTCAGCCGTTGATTGGCCAATTTGGATAATTCACAACTCTATTGACTCGTCTTGAGTTGATAAAATTGAGCTGACGTGCTCAAATCCCTCCCAGATGAGTCATTGGCCCACCAGAATGTTCAACATTGGCTAGAGCTGGTCCTCCTCAGCTTTGCTCAGCTCAAATATAAAGATAAGATAAAATAATCTTTTATTGATCCCCAGAGGAGATATTCAGGTATTGCAGCAGTAAAGGATTAGCACAAGGGTAGTAGCATGCATTGGGTTAAAAAAAATACACATAGTTTATGAAAGACTAAAGAGCTCCAGGATTGAGAAATTAAGTCAAAATGTAGTTCTTTCTGACCTAAACAAACATGGAGGCCTTTGCATCACCCTGGTACAATCAGAGGCTCTCAAATAGGATGTTTTGTGATGGAACAGCAAAGGTAAGACACATTTTTGGACAACTGTCTTCTTTGGCTGCTGGTTTCCCTAGTTTTCCCCAAATAGGTTGTAAAACAACGTCTTTGATGTCAATGGAAAGGTCTCGGTCTCAGCTTTCCACGGATTGCTCTATGTGTGTGTGTCTTGCTGTAGGCCAGGGCAAGAGGTGAAAATGTGCCTCAGATTTGCAATGCTGGAAGGGTCTCTTTCAATTCACACAATGTTACCCCCCTTTCAGGTCAGACTCTGAGAGCTGAGAAAACCGTCGCCCAAGGCGGGCGTCCTTATTCTTTTGGATAAAGAATCTCTACCACCACTTTCAGGAAAACAGCATTTGTTGCAATGGGTGCAGACCCTTGTCCCTAAAATTGCAGGTTTGCATCCCTAAAAGTGCAAGCTTGTGTCCATTGACAGCATGCTCGGGGACACCGGCACGCATTTGGGGACATGAACCTGGCCTTGGAATGGGAGGTTAGGGACATGTCCCTATACCCTAAAGCCGGAGAGCTGTCAACTTACTCCTCCTGTCTTACCTTCCTCTGCTCCTCTGGGCTCCCTCTAGTGGCACAGATGAACCCGTGCAATTGGGGAAGACCTGCTTGAATCCTCGAAAGAGACAGCAATGCCTGGAGGAACAGTTGTGTTTGTTCTGCGGTTGCAGCTACAGTATTTAGTATATACAGCAATATACATAATAGGCAATTACATCCTGACCATCTCCTAGACATACTGGGCAAATGGGCAAAGTTAGACCACAGGGACTTCAGACCAGTGTGACGAGGGCCCATCGTAAGTTCAGCAGTGTTGCCATGCCCACTTTGGACTTGTTCTTCTCTGAAGGTGATTGCAAATTTTGTGAGTCATGTGTAGTTGCATATTTACCTCCGCCAAGGAGGTTATGTTTTTGGGAGAGTTTGTCTGTCTGTCTGTCCGTCCGTCCGTCTGTCTGTGAACAAAATAACTCAAAAAGTCATGGATGGATTTGGATGAAATTTTCAGGAAATGTTTAGCATGAGAAAAGGAGGAACTAATTCGATTTTGGTGTTAATCTGGATCAGCATTTGGCCGCCATGGCGAAAAATTTGATTTCTGTGAATAACTACTGAACTAAAATAGATATCACTATGAATCCAATTGCTAACGGTATGTTTTCGTGGTCAAGGAATCTAAATATTTAGATGAAATAAAGGTAGGGCTAATATTTATGGTCAAAATGACAATATGGCTGAGGACTGTGGCGCTGATGGAGGTCTGCGCTCTCCGAGTGCTTTCTAGTTGGCCTTGTTTTTCTGTCTGTGTGAATCCCCTCTAATTATCTCTCAGCTCCCATCAATAAAGAAAGACATAAGTGCAGTAGGTAGTTTGACTTTGCCACATCTGTTACCTGGTTATCGCGCCATGAAAAATGTGTGAGGAAATCCGCACACCAAAAAGTAGCTCCCTTGAAATTTTTATTTTCAAACAGTGACGTTTCGTGCTAAACCGCTCTTCCTCAGACTATAAAAGGTCTGGTTATCGCACCAGCCAGAGTCAACTCAGCATGCCCTCAAACACATTCACAAAAATGGCGCATATACCATATTAGCCAGGTCTACTTGTTATAAGCACCTTTGGGATCTTTGAATCATTTGAAAAGTTGTTGTGTCAAAATATTAGCAGTCGCAGGTTGTGTTTTTTTGTGGCTTGTTCCAAAAGTGTAGTTGCTCATTTGGGCTTGTTGTGCACCTGAACTCAGGGGGATCTGATGCATGCTCTGCTACCAGCATAAATGGAATTCAGAACTTATACAAATTATTTTTCCCACTCCAAGCACAAATGTAAGTTTTACAGTAAAAAAAAAGATGAGATCATTTATTTGTAATATTTGTATATTTGTATTTGTTTGATTGATATGATTCCAATTTGCTTCACACATTTTCAGTGGGAGACAGGTATGCTGGACTGATACCTGCACTCAAACACTTCAGAGCCAGAAAGAAAGGTGTGCAAGTTACCCATGCCATGGACAATAACACAGCCCCATACCATCACAGATGCTGGCTTTTAAACCTTGACATGCAGGTCTGAATGTTCCTTTTCCTCTCCAGCCTGGAGGAGCCAGTGCCCATTATTTCCAAAAACAATTTGAAATGTGGACTCATCAGACCACAGCTGCTTTCCATCAGTTCACCTGAGATGAGCTCCAGCCCAGAGGAGCTGGCAAAGTTTCTACTTTTGCTTTGCATTGTAGAGTTAAACTTGCACTTGTAATTGTAGCGACAAACTGTGAACTGACAATGTCTTCCAAATTGTCTCTAAGCCCACATGGTAATACTCTTTACAGAAGGATCTTGGTTTTTATTGAGAGAAATGGAAGGTCACAGGCATTCAGTGTTGGTTGTCACTCTTTCTGCTTAAGTGCAGACATTTCTCAAGACTCCATAAATATTTTTTGATGATATTATGGACTGTAGATGATGAAATTCTTAAATTTCTTGCATATGTATGATGAGAAAGGTAGCTCTTAAATTGTTGGACTATAAGCTCACACAGTTGTTTGCATTGCCTGCAAACAACTGAGCCTCTCGGGGATGCTGTATTTTTCCTGATCATGACACACACCTGTGTAGCGATATCAAACTGATCAACTTTAAGGAAACTCTAAAAGGACCAAGAACATTCCTCTCTGACTCCCTGCATCAATGACTGTAAATCTCCTAAAACATGTGTTGCCATTAAATCTGTTTCGCCCCCTCCGAACTACCATGAACAGACATCGGTGTGGATGTTTACTCTTCTTCCTAAACAGTGATTGGCTGAGAGAGTCCGTTTTTGAGGTCATAAATAACAATTCGGTGACACCTAAGTTGACCTTTGACCTCCCTGGACACGCAGACCCCTCACCGACTCCAGATGTGGTCTCTGTCTAGCACAGAAAACCACAAAACTTTCAAACTGTTTAAATGAAATAATGGACATGTGTAATAACGTAATATTTTGTCCTGTCATGAAAAATGCTTTCTAATGATGTGACTTGTGTGTTTTTAGCCCTAAAGATCCCCAAGTTAGGAGAAAGTTGGGTTATTACTCTGTTTTATTAAAGACTGCTTATAATAGGATTTCTACACCTTAAGTTTTGGTTGCAAACCATCTTAAGGGCATGTTGACTGATGTATCTTAAGTTAACCACCTCTACTGTGTTTAATTGACTGTTTAATAGGATTTGAATTGTTTAATTCTTTCTTATTCTTTAGATATACAGTATTTGGTATCAAATTGATCCCCATGAGATTTCCTATCCCGTTGGAGTGCTTATATTGGATGTTTAATCAAAATACAACTTAATATTGGCCAAATATTAGTTGATAAAGTGTTGTTAACTCATCCAAAGGCCCTCCTCCTCTGAGATCCTCATCAGGAGACAAAACAGAGAAACATGCGGTCTTCTCTCTCTCTTGTCCTCTTTTGCTCTTCCTCTCTGCTCCTCTTCTCTTGTCCGTCTCCTTCTTCCTCCTCGTCTTCGTCACCACTTTTGATTTTTGGCTCACATATTTTTCCTAGACTCTTTTGTCTAAGTTTTGTGACATGCCCGCCGATTCTTTCTTTATAAGCCAGTAAGACTTCAAAGATTTGCTTCATAGTAAATGGACTTTTGTTATTAATTTCAGAATAGTATTTGTTTGGCCAATGAATTCTTGATTTTTGGAATTAGTTACAAATCCACTTTTTATACAATCGAGACACCAACGCCCAAGCTCCAGCTTCACCTCGACTGAATCTGCCAGTCCAATCTAAGACTTCTCTCCCGGGAAACCTGGGACCACATCGGACAACCTCTTTGGATCCATCGCACTGGATAGAGTGTGGACTTCAGCCCTCTGGACGACAACCAGAACCAGAACAGTTCTTCTCTCCAGTAGCTCCAGGACCAGATGAGGCCCGATTCGTAAGAGGCAGTTCTATCTTCTTTCAGATGGGCTTGAGTGTGTCTTGGTTCAATTCTCTAATAATTTCCCCTTGATTTGACCTTTTTCAAGTAGGTTAATTCGGAAATTAATCCACTATAACCACTCCATATGCTTAAATGTTCCTTGAGGGTTCATATCTTCTTTCCTGATTGATAACATCATTGATTTAGTATATCTCTGACATTTGTTCCTTCTTAAGTGTTTATTTTATTCTATTTTGTCTTATATATTCATTTTAATAAATCACCCTTATATATTTAAAGTTCTGTCTGTTGGTATTCTATTTGGAAGATTGACATCACTGCATGAGAGTTCTGTCTTTAGATTTGAGATTGATTAAACTGATAAGTTTGACTTAATTGATTTATCTAATTTAAATGAAATAAATTAATAAATCAGCTAATTAAGTTAATTTTGCCTTTTTTGTATAAAAAGGATGGTGCCCCTTTTAATTAACGAGAGCAAACCTGGTTATTAAATGAATATTAATTAATTTAATTAATATCCAGTAATATCCAGAAAATAATCACTACACCTGTTTTCAATTAACTTGTTTACCCATGAATGCTCCAAACTCCAAACAGGTCAGAAGTTTGTAATAAATATTTGACAAAATTATCAATATGAACATTAAATAGCTTGTCTTTGTAGTGTACTTTACTGACTAGGGATCAAAAATGATTTGTAAATCTATGCATTCTGTTTTTCTACACAAGGTCTCAAACTCATTGGAAGTGGAATTTGTAAAAGTAGCTTTTGAGGAATCTACTTAGAAGTTCAAAGTGCCTGACTTCAGATGTTATTAAAAAAGAGTTTAGTCATTTTTTTTGTGTTGAGCAAAAAAAGACAGCAGCTGCTTGTGCGATTGGTCAACAAGTTGATTTTTCAAGAAAGGAAAAAATGATGCATGCAGAATCAGTTAAGGTATTATTGAGAAAAGTTTGATCTGCCAACGGAGAGAAGAAATTTAAGACTGAAAAAGGTAGCAATGCACCAAGTTTAATTCTCATGAGAAGGAGACAATCCAGAGAAGAAAGACAGAAAGCAGTTCAGAGTATTGTCCCTCTGAAACAAATGTGACAATCCCTTTTATCACGTTTATTAAAGTTACACAAGGTGAACAATAGCAAACGGGAGCTGCTTTGCGTTGCGACGCCCCAAAACAACTGAAGCTCAAGTTGTTGTATGCAAGATATATAGCCTGATAGATGGGACTCCTCCCCATCTCCCTTTGATAATCATATTCTTTTAATTCTTCTTTACAGTGGTGTAATTTCCCCTCTTATAGGCCTATATACACTCCTATGGAGTCCAAACTTTATTTTTTTGGGCCATTAAGTCACAACCTGAGGTATTTCAATCTTTATTTTATGATTTGATCAAAATGGCTGAATTGATCCAAAATGGCTTCCCCTTTAGTTCCAAATATGGTCATACTTTCCTGTCCCTCTCTGGGTAGAGTGATCTGTATGCAGGGAGATTGTTTAGTACAGTATTTACTTTGTTAGAATATTTGTCTTTTGTTTAAGAATTGCAGCTTTAAACCGTGGACTCCGTTAGATATGAATCTAGGCTCTATGGTGTGGGTGATAATCTGTCAAGTGTGTGAGATTGTTGTATTTAGACACAGTGTAAAATGACCAAAACTATAACAAAAAGTCATTATACCATACAGTGCAATAATTCTGACTACACTGTGAGATTATAAAGCATTATCAAACCAACCTACCAAAACACATTTTGTGCCGTTTCTAACTACCTTAAGATCTATCTACTGTATCTATCTATCTATCTATCTATCTATCTATCTATCTATCTATCTATCTATCTATCTATCTATCTATCTAAAGATCCTGAATAGTGAAAACATTAAGCACTTAATTGTACTTTCAGTAAGAACGTCTCAGTAATATAAAAGGGTAATGTTAAACGTGTATATATGATTGAATATGCAAGAAAATATACAGTATAAACATTTTAAAATCAAATATAGGAATAGTATAATGGCTGCTGTATAATAACAAAAATAAAAGACAAATAAGCAAATAAGTAAAACTGTCCTTGATTAATAAAAGTCCAATATTATGCAAAATAAGTGATTAATATGAAGCATTCCATGTTTTCTTTTCATTCTTCCAGCTAATTTAAACAGAAAGATACTCAAGTTGTTAATGACCAATTTAATTGCATAACCATTGTTTCTGATGACTGCAGCCATGCGTCTTGGCATGCTCTCCACCAGCTTCTGACATTGTTCTGCTGTCACAGAATCCCATTCCTGTTGCACAAATTCAAACAAATTTTCTTTGTTTTTGGGCTATGTGGACCTGGAGCATAGATAACAATGTGGCTTCAGTGCTCGGGTTTAAATCTCTCTCCAGGCTAGACCAGGTGAAAACAGCTGCACTTTGGGATGTTTGTCACTAAGCAGTTTGTTGGACATCATTTTGTGTGTCTCATGGAGGTATGGTAAGAAGCCCCTCATTTGGCTGGGGTGGTGGGGCCACATGAGAGATCTTTTCATCAAGACCACAGGGCCTGAGGCTAAACCAGTGGTTCCCAAACTTTTCACAGCCTGTACCCCTTCAGACACTTGACCTCCAGTCATGTACCCCTACTCTCACACACTAACAGCAGCTAGAAAAACAAATGTGTCAGTAAGGCTGCTGCCACCCCGCCTCCCACATTAACATGCATTACATAAAAATAAAATCTTTTCAAGTTAATTATTTCTCACTAAATAGATTTACTAGCAATATCAGTGGGCAACACCAGTTCACTTTTGAAAAAGAAATTTACATTTCTGGAACTTATTCAGTTATGAACTTGAAACTGTTACAAACTGGCCACAGCTCTAATGAGAAGGGTGTCTGACTGGACTTATATTAATATAAGAATCTTCGATTCAGGACAGATTTCCTTCTCCAAGATGCCTCACCAATCCATCCTCCAGCCTCTCTGCCAGCACTCCAGGTCTTTATCAAAGCTCACAATACAAACATTTGCCAGTTTGAACTTGAACTACTGAAACAACTGTTTGAAATCTGACAGGTATTTGCATACCCTACATCTCTTCACGTACCCCAGTTTGGGAGTCACTGGGCTAAACCCATGAATACTGATATAGTAAGTTATGAACAAATAATAGACTCATAGAACGTCAATTCAGGAAATAACTACTGAGTCAAAGTGGAGTTCTGTTGCAGATAATTTTATTAAAACACCCAGTTATTCTTTCATTGGTCTTAGGCTGCATGATCTTTAAAAAGAACAGACAATTCAAAGCATAAAACCCCCAGAAAAACACCAGGAAAAGATCTGATCATGACTTTTCCCATAACCCCTAAAAGTTTAAAAAGCTTGTAAATTAAACATGGGTGCAAAGATAGTCGGAGTAAAATCAAAATATCCGATGTATTTGTGTAAGCAGCTCACTCTTTGCATGTTTCACCTAAAGAAGGAAAAAATAAAAAAACAAGTTGGTTTATTACGGCTCAATTCAATGAGTTCAGACCCTGAGGCCAAATAATAAGTGATACTTACAAGCAATTGGTCCGAGTGAGACTGACTCCATGGCACCTGAGCTGGGAAGAGAGCGAGCTGATCTCCTTGGACAGGACTATGAGGTGAGGGAGGAGACAGAAATGGCAGGTGTTAGCAACCAGGGACTGAGCTGAGCAACCCCCAACATCAGGGATAATAAAACCCACCAGCTCTAAAAACTAGTGCTTTCTAGTTAAAACTGTTTTAAGGGACATGTAAACATAGTTTACCATCAGGCTGAAGTGATTGCTTTATGAACTTTGATATTTGTTCACACGCTATCCATTGTATCACCTCAACAAAACCTAATAATTCCTTGTGAATCTTAAACATGTTTGGCAAAAAACACTTTAAAAGCATTTTTAATCCCCCAAATGTGTCAAAGGCCCGGCCTCAAAGTCCCTGACATAAGATAATTCCTATGATTGTTATCTGGACATCTTAATCCTCCAGAAAATCTGTGCTAAAACTGTCAGTTCAATGACGATAACTTGTTGGACTTACAGGGATGCAGAGGGATCCTCTATGGTCACACAGACTTATCTTGCAGTGAAGATAAATGTCGCTGTGCTCTTGCCCTTCCAGGAAGAGCCGGGCTGAGAAACGAGCATGTTGAGACCTGCCGCTCTCGATCACTGACACCTGTCGGGCATTGGTAGAACACCTGGCAGAGAAAATAAAACACTTAACCATGGCCAAGAATGAAGCAAAGCCTGCAAGCTAGTTCAGGCAAACAACTCGAGCTGCGCTGCTACTCACATGTCACATTACACACGTCATACGTCACACTCCTTACATCAATCCTCCAATCACACTCTCCACCTCTCAATTTGGTGGTGTATTTAAACTGGGAGTTTACCCATCTCTCCCTCTGCACGGCAAACGTCTATGCTGCCAGACACTGATTTGCTGCGTGTTCTTTCACCTGCTCTCTCATGGGATCGTCAACAGACCTTTTGTTCCGGTGATCCTGATGTCTCTTCAGTGAGTGAGTCTTGGCTGTCATGGGAGGATGCTGAGCTTAAGCCCGAAGCGTAGATTCAGTCCCTGTAGTCAGCTTTGTGAATGACTCCCGCTTCGTCCTTGCCGGATCTCCCGCACATCCGCAAACAACCGGCTGACTGGCCAGTGCACCGCTTCCTGGAAGAATTCTACACCCGTAACTTCAGCACGCCGGCCGGCCTCTGCCATGAAGAGATTTTCGATTATTCGTTGATCCAGCAGAACTCCAGACTCCTCCTGGGGGGAAGGTAAAGCGCCAGGTAAAGCACACTGCCAACGTCCCTCCTCCTGAACTGAAGCCTGGCGCTGCCTCCCAAGCGAAGCAGCCAGATTCCGGCTTCTCCACAGATGCGTCCTCCCTGTCTGCACTCCTCGAAGTTAAAACAGTGCTGAACACCATGGAAAACAACGCCACGCCATATGAACATGCAGGGTCCACTTCAGCGTCCTTCGCTACGCTGGTTGCAGTCCTTTCCGGTTGCCGTATGCCACAAGGATCCTGGGAAATGCAGTCCCGTTCCTGCCGTGTGGTTTCTGCTTCCTGCTGCTGCTGTTCCTGATTCTCTAAGGAATCAAATCTTTTCAGGTAATCTCATTCCCGTAATCTTTAACATCTGACACAATGATTGAATTACGAGTCTTCTTCAGGGTTGTTATAACATCAGCTCGTGTCATTAATCATATATATTTTTTTGTCTTTCTGTCTCTTTTCATTCATCTGAGAGGTATGGAGAATCATCATCGACTGAATTACATAGTTATTTATAGTACTTTTATTATTATCAAACTTTGCTCTTATCTCAATAGGCCATAATATTAATCTGGTGAAGATTCTGTTGTGTAGTTTGAATTTGCATACAAAGATATGATGTTGTGGAGACGTTTCAGTAGTTCTAAATCAGAATCAGAAATCAGAATCAGGAATACTTTATTAATCCCCAGGGGAAATTCGGTTGTTTTAGTTGCTCTTTAACACAGCATAACAGTTGGAAATATAAGATGAAGACATTAGAATATATGAGCATTGATTTAACTAAATTAATTAATTAATTAAAAGGCAGAATTAAAATAAAATAACATAGAATAAATACAACCAAATGAAAATAAAGGATTGTAACATGCAACATCAACTTCCTTGTGAAAGAAAATAATTCAGTCAAAATGAGACTGTGAATGAGATAAAGGTATAAACAGTATTAACAATTCATAATATTTACACCACAGATGTACAGGTAAAGCTAAGGATAGTGATCCAAGACTGTTCAAGTTCCTTACTCTGGCAGAATTTATGTGGCTTTCGGTGTTTAAGAGACACTATTTGTGAAGTATATCCGCAACGCAGAGAGGAATTTGTCACCTACTTAGCCACAATTTTAGATCTTTCCTGGAGTGGTTCTCTTTAAGGGTACCACAGTCTTTTTTGCCAAAGCTGCCATGTATATCAAATCAATCAGAGGCTAAATTAGTCTTTAGTCGACCTAATCCTTATTAGCTTACATTCTACCAGGCATAAAACCATATCCTGCTCCATCTGCAGTTCCTTCACCCAAATGACCTCCCTCTGTCCAAGAACTGCGCTGCAAGAACTGTCAGCTCCTAAACCTCAAACAAATCCATTGCCCAGCTCTAAAAGTAATAAGTATAAGGAGGCTCCATCCTGCAAAATTGGGGAATAAACATTAAACATCATTCAACTCTAGTGAACGTGCTAGCACTTTCCAAAGCTTTCTAATCACCTCAGTAGATGCTTTGTGAGTTCTCTCATCACTTGTCTAGTCCAAGGTTCCTAGCAGGCCTGGCTGGCTCCAAAAAATATATATATAAATGAATAAATTAAATAATTAACAAAAATAATAACTAATAAATAAATAAAAATATCAATTAAAATGATAATAAATAAATAAAACACATTAATGCATATTTAATTACGTTCACAGAACCTTATCATGCTCTCTGCCCCAAACGCACAAACTGAAATTGGGAAAGGGCTTTTGAGTACTCTGCACCATCAGACTGGAATGTTTTGCAGAAAGACTTAAGGCTCAAGAGCTGGTGTTCTTAAATGTTTTTAAATCCAAAATGAAAGACATGGAGGCAGATTCTATCCAATGCAGATGTTTCTAGCTAAGCTGTGATACAGCTTATAGATGTCTCTATTTTAATCCATAATGATGTGCTTGTATATTGTTTTGTCTCTTTTGTATCTGTCAGCAACTTTGTGTCTTTGCTGCTACCTGTCTTGGCCGGGTCTCCCTTGGAAAAGAGGTTTTAATTTCAATGGGACCAATCTGGTTAAATAAAGGTTAGATATAAATAAACAGATTATGATGATGATGATGATAATGATAATAATAATAAATAATCAATGTCTGGAAAAAAATAATAATGATAAAAAATAAATAAATAAATAAATAAAATGAATAAATAGAATGAATAAATAAATAATAATGATAATGATAATAATAATAAAATTTATATTATTTGTATTGCCCTTTACATCAGAAGATCTCAAAGGGCTACAGGTTAAAAAGAGAAAAACAACAAAACAAAAAAGCTAAGCAGAAAAGAGCTGTTAAAAAGATCTAATACAGCGACAACTAAGAAGAGGAACCAAAAGTCTTGTTAAAAAGAAAAGTCTTATGGTTCCTTTTAAAACTGTCTGTGGACTGTGGAGCCCTCAGGGTGTCAGGGAGGACATTCCACAGACGGGGTGCAGCAACACTGAAGGCCCTGTCACCCATGGTCCTCAGTCTGGTTCTGGGTGTCTGGAGGAGGTGATTTGAATCTGTGGAGCGGAGGGAGCGTGACGAGTGTTGTGGGGTGAGAAGCTCTTTGAGGTAGGGGGGGCATGTCCATGGATGCATTGGTGTGTGAGGAGGGAAACCTTGTATTCAATTCTGCTGGAGACCGGAAGCCAGTGTAGTGAACGGAGGATGGGGGTGATATGGTCGTGTTTGCGCACTCTCATCAGGATCCTAGCTGCAGAGTTTTGGATGTATTGTAGCCTTTGCAGGCTCTTGCTAGTGATCCCGATGAGAAGTGCATTGCAGTAGTCTAGTCTGGAGGCTAATGATGAGGATAATGTCTCTGATAATGCTAATGATGATGATAATGATGATAATGATAATATAATACTAATAATTTTCAGAGGCTTTCAGGCTTTCAGAGGCTTTCAGGCTTTCAGAGGCTTGATGCTGGACAACATGTGAAAACTCCATTTGCTCTGCTCCGTCAGCACAGTGAAAAATAAATAAATAAATTCATATTAAAAAATAAATAAATAAATAAATAAAAATAAATAAAATAAAATAAATAATAATGATGATAAATAACATAAAATAAATAATAAAATAAATAAATGAATACAACTAAAATTTGATTAAAATACTACTACTACTACTAGTACTACTACTACTACTACTACTACTACTACTACTACTAATAATAATAATAAATATAAATAAATAATCTTAAAGACAGGGCAGTATTATGAAGGCTGTTGTTCAGATCTGCAGTTCGGTCTTTGCTCTGCGATAGCATTTCTTTCTTTACTTTGACGATGTCGAGTCTTCAGATTCTCTCCAGTTTTAAACTGACGCTGCTCCATCTGCTGGTTTTGGGGGGTTCCTATAACAATGAGTGGTTTGTAGACGTCTGGCCAACCGAAATGGAGACCCTCAAGGATCCTAAATCTACTGCCCTCATGAGCTTTACCCAGTAATGTTGCTTGCTCTCAACCAGGTCTCCATTTTAATCCACAGCATGGTCTCAGCTTTTCTGATTTGAAAATAGAAAGCACATGTATGCCTTATACTTGAAGCACTCAAATCTGTCAGATCTCAACAAAGCACTCATATCAAACTGCAAAAACTAAAACTGTTTTTTTTTTTTTTTTTGTCCTTTCTCTATGATGAATATCTGCATCATCGTCCCCCCTTATCAACAATCATCCCCTGGTTCATCAATGGTCACAAATCTATGATGAGATTCTGGTTCTCTTCAATCTGCGAGTTTTCTATTGAGCTGTGGCCTGCCTCCCAGATTCCCCTCACTCCCTGAAGATTGGTGTAACCATGACAGCATTGCTTCATCTGCCTACCTCAACACTGGAATCCCTGGCGCGTTGTTCCTTTTCTGCATATCAATGCAAAGGAGACTTCACAAGAAAGTCATCCTGTCTGCTCAAAGCTCACGAGTTCCTGCATTTGATATTTAAAGATTGTATCCATTGCTGCATAACTCTGTACTGCAAATCAGGTGGTGTGCTGGGGTTAAGTATGTACCAATTCATTATGCTAACATCTGCATTCACTAGGTAGTAAATTCCTCTCAGCGGGCGCTAGGGGGAATGGCGACACGGCGGCTGGTGCCTGGGCCCACACATAGTAGTCACTAGGTAGTATATTCCTCTCAGCGGGCGCTGAGGGGAATGGCGTCACGGCGGCTGGTGCCTGGGCCCACACATAGTAGTTCACTAGGTAGTATATTCCTCTCAGCGGGCGCTGGGGGAATGGCGACACGGCAGCTGGTGCCTGGGACCACACATAGTCGTCACTAGGTAGTATATTCCTCCAACAGCAGGCGCTGGGGGGAATGGCGACACATAGCAGTTCTCATCAGCAGCGCCAGGCTCCAATCATTTAAGTTTTGGGGGTGTTCATATGTTTTGCTCATCACTCCTCCATGCCTTCATGTAAACCTTTCTGCAAGGAGTGATGAGACTGGAGCCTGGACGCCAAACCTGTAACATGTATTTGCAGCAACAATAAAACAATTTCACGTGAGTTGACTGACTGAAATGAAGCGAAGCCTGCGAGCTAGTTCAGGCAGACAAATCGAGCGGCGCTGCTACTCACATGTCACATGTCACATTTCACACGTCATATGTCACACTCCTTACATCAATCCTCCAATCACACTCTCCACCTCTCAATTTGGAGATGTATTTAAACTGGGAGTTTACCCATCTCTCCCTCTTGTCTATGCTGCCAGACACTGATTTGCTGTGTGTTCTTTCACCCCCACATCCACCCCAGCATCCACCTGCAGGCTCCAGGGGTGTTCATATGTTTTGCTCATCACTCCTCCATGCCTTCATGTAAACCTTTCTGCAAGGAGTGATGAGACTGGAGCCTGGACGCCAAACCTATAACATGTATTGGCAGCAACAATAAAACAATTTCACGTGAGTTGACTGACTGAAATATCTATAAACTGAAATGTTATCACCTAATAAGTTCAAAAATCTGATGGGACTTTTGCCCCTGTTGTTAAAACTTCTGAGGTGCTGTGGTGTAATGAAAAGGTCATTAAGCCACTAAAAAGGTCTATTATCACCTTTGCCCTGAAACCAACTAGAACAGACACTCACTTGTTGTGGATGAAAAGGTCTCTCCTGGGATCTTCAGGGTCGTTTGAGGGAGTGGCGTAACACTGCTCCAGAACAACAACAAATCTGGAGTCTCTGCCTGTTACAGAGACACCCACGTACAGAGGTGAGCCCAGTGGCAGGGTCACTCGTCCTGCTGAGTAAGTCTGAGTGAAGGTGGAGTCACTGTAAAGAGACATGGTGGTCTTGGCTTCAGCACCTAAGCGTTTAATGCCTGAATGGGCTCCTGGTGTCCTGTAAAGAAAGTATTTTTAAGATTAGGGCAACCAAGTGTTGGGTCAGCACTTTAGTGTTATATGAACTCTGGTTCATGTAAGGTTCAACATCTGGTTCATTTTTGATGACTGCTGAAGTACTTTCACAATTACTAATGTTTTTTTTTTTTTAAATATTATTTTTATTAGCAGATTTTTGGTAACAAAAAGAAAACATTCATAACCCTAACCCCATTCTCACCCCCCCCCCCCCATCCCCACCACAAAAAAAACTCAATAACCCAACAGTCACCAATACGCACACACGCACACACACACACACACACACGCACACACACGTCTAATTGATGAGGGATACAGAATAAAAATAGGTAGAATTCATAATGTCTCTTGACAGGGGGCACAGAAAATACACATTAAGCCTTCAATGGGTATCCTTAAACATCTTTGTATAAAGAATAACAGCGAGTAAAAAAAGAAAAACATCAATGTACACAAATGTGGTCAGCAAGATTCCAAATGTTGCATGTTTTCTCCAATTTGAGTTGGGATTTAAATTTACTATTTCTCAATTTTTCTAGGTGAATGACTGAAACCAATTCATGCAGCCAGTTTTTATAGCTTGGTGGAGTTGGTGTTTTCCAGTTTTTTAGGATAATTTATTTTGCTAACACCATGCCCATTAGGAGAGCTGCTTGTTTGTGTTCAGGGAGCACTGATGAATCCTCTGAGGCTCCAAAAAGAGCAAATTCCCTATCAGGAGGGAGCTTCCAATTATAAACCTCAGAGAAAAAAAAAAAAATTCTGACCCAAAACTGGTGAATTAACGGACAGTCCCAAAATAAATGCAGCATTGTACCATCACTGACTTTACATCTGTCACATTTAATAGAAACAGAGGGGTAAAACTTATGAAGCTTGTCTTTAGAATAATAAAAACAGTGAATTACTTTAAACTGTATCAACCTATGTCTACTATTTATTGAACAAGTATGGATACGGGCAGGGCCGTAGCCAGGATTTTGAAAATACCGAGGTCATTTTATTGTGGGAGCGGTCAGGCTGTCGGGCCAGCACTGTCCCGTCGGTCATGTTCTAATCTCTGATATTATATTTTCGGCCTAATTGAATGCTTATATGCACAATCAGGGGCGTTTCTTGTCTTGCAACATACAGGCATGAAAATGGGTCTGTGGTGAGAAACGTCAGAAGACTGTAACGCCTCTAGGGGGGTCCGGGGGCATGCTCCCCCGGAAGAGAATTTTGAATATTTCATATTTAAAAGCATCAATCTGATGCATTCTGAGAGAAACATGAAGCACAATTACAGGACAGTATGACTGTATAATAAAATATCTAAACATGGTCACATTCTGCTACATAAGAAATGAGACTGACAACTTCTGTCATGAAATATGTTAACAGTTAATTTCTACTGGAGGCTTGTTGTTGTTGTTGTTGTTGTGTTACCTCTCCTGCTGTGTTAGCTAACGTTATGCATCAATGACACTATGAGTCTTTCAGCAGACTTTAATTCTTTTAGTGATATATTACCTGTAGCCAGAGGTGGGATCAAGTCATTGTTATGCAAGTCACAAGTTAGTCTCCAGACAAGACAGTCAAGTCCAAACTCATGTCCTGAGTCCTTTAGTTTCAGTTTCAAGTCCTTTCGAGTCTATCTTGGCTGTTTCTCTCTGGTCTGTCATGTTGTCCATCTCTGACTTAAATTTAATTATTTTACTGGTTGAATGTTGGCTGACAGGTGGATTTCTGTAAAACAGACCCAACAGTTTCAGGGGCTCCATTTACAGCTGTAGGGAATCAGTGAAAATAAAGATACTTTTCTAACTCCAACTAAAACCCATTCACATTTTTTTGAACTTAATAATGTTCTGGGGGCTGTGGAGGGCCTGATGTGGCCTCGAGGCCACCAGTGGATGATCACTGATGTCCAATATGAGGACAGATTTGTCAAACAAGGTACATTCTGGGGTGACTGTCCTATTTATGGAAATGTATAAAAGATTTGCCTTAGCTAATATAAGAAGTGGAAGGAAGCAGTTATGTTTGACACTTTCAGATAAAACAGAGTGAGGAGTCGGCTCTTACTGCTCTATTCTGAGAAACAGTGATCATCTCAAAAGTCAACATGACCCAAATCTCAAAAAGATCAACCAGTTTAATTTGTTTAATGAAATATTGTGGCAGTTTGGACCTCAGATTAAAGAAAACACATTTTATGCATAAAAAGAGGAAAAATGTTATAAAGCTTCAGTAATAGTGAGAGCCCTGGGAGTTCACAGATCCATTAATCTTACGGTGTTTCTCATCATGTTAGTTGTTTTCCAGATATCTCAAGTCAAAGGTTCATCATAGGGAAATCCTCATGTCTGTGCCAAGATGAGAAGGATACATCAAGATCCTGAGAGAACAGATAATGTGTGTTTGTTACAGCACAGCAGAGTAAAACAAAATGTATCTATGTTGTCTGCTTAAGGCCTCTGAACACTGAAGACAAACCTGCCACATTTTTACCTGATTTATACACCGTCCACTGAATACAGCTCTGAGACCCACTTTTGGGCCTCGACCCACAGGTTGAAAATCGCTGCACTAGTAGACTGCATTTGGAGCTTGATCCTTTACAGATTGCTCTTATATCATGGAGAATAAGTGAGGCAGAAAACCTCAGGATGAATTTAGAAAAATTAAGTCAAAAAAGAGCTGAACTGTTCAGGAGTGCTGAGTTTTAATTAACCAAAAGGTGGACTCATACTTTTTAAATTGCTGTGTTCTCTAAAAACCGTGTAACGTGGGCCAACGAGACACCGTTTAAATTATAACAACACACCAGGTGACTGACGATCACTCACTGTCCCTGCGTCTTTACGCTCACCGGCTCTCCGATCTTCACGGAGTTTCTCCACGCCTTAAAGCGTCTATCTCAAATTGAGGGCTGTCCCGCAGCCCCGCGGTCCCCAGCGCAACATTTCACGTAATTTGTAAGAATACAATTATTTCAAATTATTCATTTATCTGTTCTGGTAGCGGCAGTCAGGAGATTTAAGCCTCTGCCGAGTTTTCAAACATAGATGCTTCACGCAGCTCCGCGACCCAGATGTCAATCAAAGATTGTCTATGAAGAGACGATGAGTCACTCCGTCACCCTCCCTCGGCTCTACCACATAATTTCACAATATATATACAGTATATTTTTTTTTCCGGAAAAATATACCGAGGTCATGACCTCGGTGTCCTCAATGGTAGCTAAGGGCATGGATACGGGAAAAAGCAGTCTTCCATAGTTGGTCAGAAAGCACAACAGTTTCTTTTTCCCAAGCTTTCTTAAGACTGTCAGCAGACAGTGAGTCTTCTGAAAAATATCTTACAAGTCTGGTAATGAGCTTCTTACTACTAGGCAAAAGAGAAAACAGTTCAAAAAGTGCATGTCTCTCACAGTTTGACTCAAAATGAGGGATGTTTTGTCGCACAAAGTGCCTCAGTTGCAGATAAGGAAAAAAACTGGAGTGAGGTATATCATATTTGGAGCTTAACTGCTGAAATGATGCAAAATTGTTGTCTACATATAAATCCCCTATACACCTCAACCCTTTTGTACACCACAAAGAAAATGTATTGTGGAGTAATGCTGGAAAAAAAGCATGATTATGGCAGACAGGAGTATAAGCTGATATTCTGGGAGTTTTAAAAACGTTTCTTATTTGATTGAGAATTTTAAGAGAATTTCTCACAACAAAGCTATGGCTAACTGATTTGATAGTAGAAAACAAGTTGGTAAAAAGTAATGAAGAAAGGGAAGAGTATGGTTTTTTCAAAGAAGCAAGCTCCAGTTTTAGCCAGAGGGGGGCAGAATTGAGTGATTGGTGGTCTGGAGAACCCCAATATGCCATTGCTATAGCATTTGCTGCCCAATAGTAATCTCTAAATACCGGAAGACCAAGACCACCATCCTGAGTTGGCCTGTATAAATGTTTTTTGAAGAGTCTATGTTTTTTGTAGCCCCAAACAAAATCCAAAACAACTGTCTCAAGCTTCTTAAAAAAATCAGATGTGACCCAAATTGGCGAGTTTTGAAAAAGATACAAGTATTTTGGTAGTGCTACCATTCTGATAGCATTAACTCTACCAATCATAGATAGCGGTAGAGTCCTCCAATATTCTATGCTGCTTTTTAATTTATCTATACCTTCTAGTAGATCTAATTTTAACAACTTCTTTGGACTTTTGGAGATTTTAACTCCTAAGTAAGTTATATAGTCCTGGACTATCTTGAAGGGACAATTTTTTTTAATCCTACTTTCATTAGTGAACATAAGTTCACTTTTATCCCAATTTATTGTGTAGCCAGAAATTTTACCAAACATTTTTATATATTGTAAAAGATGGGGGATGCTTTCTTCAGGATTTAATAAAGTGATAAGTGAATCATCTGCGTAAAGTGTCACAAGACCTTCTGATCCACCGGCTGCTATACCCTTTATGTGCGGGTGATCTCCTATCCCAATTGCCTGAGGCTCCAACGCTATATTAAATAGCAAGGGGGACAGGCAATCCCCCTGTCTTACACCCCGATACAAGCTGAACGGCTCTGATGAGAGACTATTAGTTAAAACAGAGGATTCAGGAGAACAGTAAATCATTTTAACCCAACCTATGAAGGTCTTTCCAAAACCAAACCTCTGCAAAGTTTCAAATAAATATGGAATATATGGCCATTCAATGGAATCAAATGCTTTCTGGGCATCCAGTGTTATAACAGCACCTTTGGTATTCACACATGTATCAGAGTAACGAATATTCATCACCCGCCCCACATCAAAAAAAGAAAGCCTGCCTGGGATAAAGCCTACTTGATCTGGATGAATAATAGTTTCAATTACTTTATTTAATCTGGTAGCAAGCACTTTAGTTGGAATTTTATGGTCTAAATTAAGCAGAGAAAGGCCTGTAATTAGCAGGGTCTATGGGATCTTTTCCACTTTTGATAACAGACATATGTTTCTACAGAGATTGCGAAAGTTTGTTTTTAGTTGCTGAGTCATTTATCATCCTGAGTAAGTAGGGAGTTAAAATGTCCTTAAATGCTTGGTAAAACTCAGCTCCAAACCCATCTGGACCGGGACATTTACCAGTAGGGAATGCCTCAATAGCCTGATTAAGCTCTGCAACAGAAAAATCCCTTTCCAGATTTTTTTTATTTCTATCATTTAACCGTGGCACATTTAGTGAATCAAAACATTAAAAGTAATCTCTGTTTGGTGCTGCAGAATTAAAAGTATAAAGATCAGAAAAATATTCTCTAAAACGATGATTAATATCTTTTGTGTCTGTAAGTATCTGCCCTTTTTTTGACTGTATTTTGTAAATAGCTGATTTTGCCTGTTCACCTTTAAGTTGTCTTGAAAGTAATTTATGAGGTTTATCATTTAATTCAAAATGCTTCTGATGGGTTTTGATTAGAAGGTTATGGATTTCTCTTCCCATTAGAGAGTTATACTCAGATTTTAATCTCAGAATCTTATTATAATCAGTCTGTAGTAAAGAAGTTTTATGTATTTGTTCAATTTCAGTAATTTCTTGTTCTGTTTCTTTACATCTTTTAATTTTCTCCATTTTTCTATAAGTTTCAAAAGAAATAATAGATCCCCTCATAGTAGCTTTAAGTGCTTCCCAAAGCATAGAGTCTGACACTTCTTTATTATCACTAATCTCAAGAAAATCAGTTAGCTTTTTAGTCATGTACTCCTTAAACCCAGGTTCTGTCAGGCAGAGGATTAAATTTCCAGCTGTATTTTGGTCTCGAGAGAGATAGCTGCAGCTGCAGTGTAACAGGACTATGATCTGAAATTAAAATATTATGATACGATGCATTTCTGATGGTTGAAATCAAACTGGCATCAACAATAAAATAATCAATTCTAGTTTAGATCTGGTGGACATTTGAATAAAAGGAATATTCTCAAACATCAGGGTGTTGTATTCTCCAGATATCTACCAAATATCTTGATTTAATTAAATTACTGAAGGTCTGAACAGCATTAATGGTTGGAAGAGTTTTAGTGGATGAACGGTCAAAAGATACATCCAAATAACAATTAAAGTCCCCTCCAATTACGATATTAGATGATCCATCTTCTGGGAGTAAATCAAAAACTTTACGAAAGAAGTTAGGGCCGTCAGAATTAGGCCCGTAAATATTCAACAGGGTAATGGGAAATGAATTAATACATCCAACGATTAAAATAAATCTCCCATCTGGATCAATAATTTTAGATTTCAACTCAAAAGGGATGCTATTTTGAAAGAGTATTGCAACACCCCTTGCTTGAGATGTAAAAGGAGCATGATAAACCTGTGAAATCCAGTCTGGTTTTAGTTTGTTTTCAGTAGCTTTAACAGCACGAGTCTCTTGAAGAAACAAAATATCCCCCTTCAATGAATCCAAATGAGAAAAAACCTTCCCGCATTTTAAGTCATTGCCAAGGCCCCTTACATTCTATGATACAAACTAAATTGTTCCATTTGGATTCATTTATTTTACGTTAACTAATGAAATAATCAGAAATGGTAAACCTTAAGAATTTTATACATGGCGTCGACATGACAGATAAGAACAGACTGGTCCCTCTCAGAGACTAAACAAAATTCATATCTCTCCCCACTCATCCTCGTCATTCACACAAACACGCACACCACCACCGCCCACCCCTCAAAAAAGAAAAATGAAAAATCCCCATTCATAATAGGAGAGCGCATGGCTATCAATCAATCAATCAAACTTTATTTGTATAGCACTTTTCATACAGGACTCTGTAATACAAAGCGCTTTACATGAGAAAAAGATAAAATAAAATAACAAGTGGAATAAAAAGCAGAAATTGCATTAAATGAAAACATAAGACCCCCACAATCCCCCTCCCCCAAACCATATTCAATATACACACTCACTTACTCAAACACATGAAGACATTAAAAGGAAATTCTGACAGAGAGCAGAATAAGACTGAGGAAACGCCATCTTGTATTAAAAATGAGGAAACACAGGAGCTAAAACTAATACAATACTTAAAAATACTCGAAAATACTAGAGAGTAAGATAAATAAATGAGTAAATACATAGATAAATAAAACAATATAACAGTATAGAATAAAAGTTAGATAAATAATATTGTAAAATGAGATTGTGTAACATCAGGTGCGTAATAAAATCAGCTAAAATTGGAGAAACATTTAACAAAAAATAAATAAAATAAAATTCCAAATAAATAAAAAATAAAATACATCAAATTAAATAAAAATCTGAACTGAAATGTAGTAGTAAAACAAAAATAAAAGGGTTAAAATAAGTTACATATAACATAAAATAATATTAAATACAATCAGCTAAAAGCCAGATTAAAGAGGTAGGTCTTGAGTCTGCCTTTAAAAGTATGAACAGTAGGTGCTGCTCTCAGGTCCTCAGGTAGACTGTTCCACAGACGAGGGCCGTAATAACAAAAAGAACCTTCCCCATATGTTTTAGTTTTAACTCTGGGAACAGTTAAAAGACCCCTACCTGAAGACCTGAGGGCTCTACATGGTTCATATGGTAAAAGCAAGTTGGATAAATATGCAGGAGCAAGACCGTTAAGAGATTTAAAAACTAATAAAAGAACCTTAAAATCTATTCTAAAAGATACAGGCAGCCAATGCAGAGACTTTAAAACCGGGGTGATGTGGGCTCTCCTTCTGGTCTTTGTCAGCATGCATGCAGCTGAGTTTTGGAGGAGCTGAAGCTGTGAAATGTTCTTTGTTGGTAGACCAGAGAGGAGAGCATTACAATAATCAATTCTACAAGTAATAAAAGCATGAATAAGAGTCTCTGCATTGGCCTGAGAGAGAAACTGGCGCACTCTGGAAATATTTTTCAAATGATAAAATGATTTTTTGGTGATGTCTCTGATGTGAAGGTCAAAGCTGAGGTCTGAGTCAAATAAAACACCAAGATTTTTGGCCTGCTGACATGGATTAAAAGACAGTGATTTGAGTTTGCTCTCCAGTTTCTCTCTCTCTGGACCTGTACCGATAACTAAAACCTGAGTTTTGTCCTGGTTGAGCTGAAGAAAGTTGTCTGCCATCCAAGACCTGACATCTAAAATACAGTTAAGAAGGGCATCAATGGGCCCTGTGTCATCAGGAGACACGGCGATGTAAAGCTTTGTGTCATCAGCATAACTGTGAAAGTTGATGCCGTGTCTCCTGATGACGTCTCCTAATGGCAACATATAAATATTAAAAAGGGTAGGACCTAAAATTGAACCCTGGGGGACGCCACAGTTTACATCGTAGAGTCCTGACTGGCATTCCCCCATGTTCACATAAAACTTTCTGTCAGTAAGATAAGATTTAAACCAATTAAAAACAGTGCCAGAGATTCCAATCAAACCAGTGAGTCTATTTAAAAGAATCTGGTGATCTACTGTATCAAATGTTGCGCTAAGGTCGAGCAGCACAAGCACAGAGAGCATTTTCTGATCCATGTTTGATCTGAGATCATTCACTATTTTTACTAATGCTGTCTCTGTGCTGTGGCTGGCCCTAAAGCCAGACTGATACATTTCACCAATGTTTAACATTTTCATAAAATCATTTAGTTGGTTAAAAACAAGTTTTTCTAAAATTTTACTTAAAAATGGCAGATTGGAAACTGGCCTGCAGTTATTTAAAATCGATGGGTCCAAATTATTCCTCTTCAGAAGTGGTTTGACCACTGCTGTTTTAAAAACATTCGGAAAAACGCCCATCTGAAGAGAATAATTAAAAATATTAGGAAGATCTGATTTAAAAGATGTATAAATTTGTTTAAAAAAGGATGTGGGGATGGGATCTAAAAGACACGTTGCAGGTCTTGGCTGGGAGACAACCTTGTCAAGCATTTCAGCATCAACCAGGACAAACTTCTCCAGTGTTTCCTCATTAGGGAAACACTGGCCAGTGGCCAGCAGTCCAGAATCCCTCTGTGAAAACGTCCTTAAACACAAGTGGGAGAAACTGTATTGTATTGTAATTGTATCAGCTCCGTGATAAAGTCCGTGGGCTTGACCTTCTCCTCACCCTCCGGTATTTCCACAATCTTAACATTATTCTGCCTAGATCGTCCCTCCAAGTCATCAATTTTTGTTAACAGTTTTTCATTGCTTTTTTTCATATCAGAAATGCACAGCTCCAAAGTCTGAATGCGTCGCTCATGGTCAGTGCCTTGCTTCTCTGTGGCAACAATTCTCTCAGTCAGTGCCAACTCAGTGCTCATGAGATCTTCAAGTTTATGCTCAAAATGGTCAAAACGTTTGTTGATTGATTATAGAATTTTGTCAGAAATCTTCTCCCACAAGGGCAACGACTCCTCACCTGCATCAGGCTCATTGTCCGCAGCCTTGTCTGATTGTTTGGCGTGCTTTGTTTGACACGTGTCGGGCATCTCTGTGGCTTTTAAAGCTTACAATGAAGTACAAAAATCCCACAGTGCTTAGTATAGTTGTTAGGTGTGTGGAAACAACTGTTAGCTCTAATGAGAATTATTTTGAGACGGATTAAGAGAGAAAAAAAACTTGATTTCCACCTGGAGCTCTGAGAGACCTGACTACTCCGTGTACGTCTCCGACCCAACCCCCTAATGTTAAAAACACCTTCAAAATGTCATATACAGAGTCCCCCTGATCCAGCTATATCCTCACTTTGTCTGAGATGCTCTGTTAGAGCTTCTTTTCTTTAAAGGCTCCCCTCCCCCTGTGGGCCCAGTCTGTTGTGATAAGTTTACAGGTCCACTCTTTGGTCAGTGGTCATTTCAGCTCTGCTCTGTTCAATGTTGTCAACAACTCTGCCTTCATTTTACCATTTTTATTGCTATCAAAAGCCAATGGGCTTAAACTGATGAGGAAACAATGGCGACATGTCACACTGGTAGAGGGCCAGGGAAACTCAACATTTTAAGGCACCTGCTGGTGCTGTAAAGAGGGGACGGGGGAGAAGCCTTGATCATGCAGGCTTTTTATTTTGTTCATATGTGTGCTCTGTCATGCTGTGCAAGCATGTTAAACACTGTTAGAGTTTTCCTTGTGGCACCTTGCAGGCCCCATGTTGGCCACCCCTGACGTAAATAATGAATAATATTGATGACTGCATGGTTGTACAGATAATCATATAAAACTGTTTTTATGTGATGTTCTTGGTAGATTTAGAAAGAGCTGTATCATCAGTCATTTTGATTGAGAGGTGACTTACGGCAGGACTGGATTGATGACGACGTCCAAACTGCTGTCAGCGTCCAGAGGATAGACACAGCAGAAGGGGATGCTCACAGGCAGGCTAAAGTCGTTACCGTTTGGGTAGAGGAATAAAATGTTGGAGTAGATTGCATGAGTGTCGTTGATCTGAAAAACAAAACTATGGTTTAGAGGAAAGTTCACTGACATTTAATATCAGATTAAGTCAGAGTGAAATAAGCAGTTTAAAACTGCTGGTGCTGGTTTGGCGGAGTGGTGAGCACCCCATGTACTTGCTTCTGCCGGTCCAGGTTCGAATCCCGCCTGTGACCAGTTTGCAGAGTGTCTTCCCCTACTCTCTCACCCCCTTTCACAAGCCTATCCACTGTCTCTCTACTATCATTAAAGGCACAAAAATGAACAAAAAATACATTAAAACAAACAAAAAAAAAAAACACAACCAAGCTTCAGTAAGAGGAAACAAAAGTTCCATCAGAAAGACGGCTACTTTTCTGGTACTTTAAGTAAATGGGCTCTAATTTTGGGGGGCAGCGCAGGGGGCGCAAGCCTGGCACACCCCGCGCAGTGTTAATTTCTTGTGGCGCACCGCCGTGCGCTGCCAATTTGACAATTTGGTAGACCGTCTGCGCAGAGATGGGTGTGACGGCGCACCATGGGGAGGTGACGGCGCACCAGGGGGAGGTGTCGGCAGATTCATGTTGGCGCAGTGACAATTTCGTGCCAAAAACATTGCAGAAAGTGCGCTGAAAGCTCGCCAGCTCCAACCTGGTCTATTCTTGGCACAAGTGGAGCGCACCCTCTACAGCTGTTATTTGGTGACAGGCGCACATGTGCGCACACGTCAACAAAACCTCAGAGGCAGGTTTCCAGAGTGTCAGGCACATTTTAATTCAATAAACAATCACAGCAATCACTATTTAATGTAAGCGTCTGAACCAGCGTATACATTTGTATCTTTGTTAATTGTCCCGTCACATCTGATGTTGGATTAAAGCCGATTGTCATAATGGAAACTTAACCTGACGGCATCTGGAAGTTTGATGCACATCTTACAAGTCAACAACAAACAGCCTTAACATCTGATACTGAGTAAATATCTGGCTTCTCTCATTTCATTAAATTCAAAGAAAAGAGGGAGAAAAAAGACAAAGAAAAAGGAGAGAAAATAAATGTATGTTACTAAGGATTTAACTGTGATTTCCCATATTTCTCTGTCTTAGTCTTTATTTTTAACGTGATCTAAAAAGATGGAGTACATTATTGTGAGGAGGATGAGGCAGAGACACCGGGAGAGTATACAGTATATCACTAAAGGCTCTGCTATTTGGCGATGACAAACCAGGCGTGCAGGTGGATCAAAAGTATTCTGAATGGATAAGCCTGCTGCTGTCTCTTAATTTTTTACTCCTATTGTTGACAAAAGAACAGATTACATCTGTCCCTGGAGCTGGCCCACACGGTGACGTGCTTCGTGGCCTCCAATGCGTGCCCCGCTGTCCCTTCTCCTGCTGCAGGGGAAGCGGCTCTGACTGTCTCCTCTACCAGGTCTTTCCAGCACACTGTTTCTGCAGTGGCGGGGATCATTCAGACCAATCAGACGCTGCGCCTCGGCCGCAGCGCATTTAAAGGCAAGGAGAGGCGCTCATTTGATTGGTGAAGACAGCTATCGGCTGTGTTAAACCCACTCACGGCTTTTCTCCTCCCTCTCTGCCATTTGTGCCGAGGGGCAGGAACGGGGGCGTGGATACTGCGCCTCTCTTGGCACTGCAGGAAACTTGCAAAGTGCTCCGGTCACACCCTGTCCGCGCGGACAGGGCAGTTGCTCCTGGTCTACAAAATTAGAGCCCAATGATTAAAAAGATTCTGTACCATAGTGCCCCACAGTACATAACAACGACAAATGAAAAAACAACAACAGTATAAGATTAAAAAGCCTACAACAATAAACAGAAAAACTAAACGAAACAAACAAACAAATGGGAAAACACAATCAAATCAATTAGACACAAAAATATCACATAACCACAAATAGCAAAACACAATAAATCCTTTAATCCAACAGAAAAAATAAAACACATGAAAGAATACTATAAAAAGGAACGTAAAAGGAAACAACATAACAACAAATACTATCTCAAAAAGGATGAACAAGGAGGAATACAAGTAAAATACTATTCCAAGTTAGAAATACAACAACCAAAAACAAACAGCACACAAAAACACTATTCAAAAACAAAAACAAAAAAAAAAAGAATAATAAAATAATTAATACAATTAAATAAGTCAAAAAAGTAATTTTCTAAACTATATTTTAATCAGTGTGAACACTTTTCATATACTTAAATAATTTTAACCTTTCTCAAAAGGCCCAACAATCAGAAACAAATCCCTGAACTCTTAAAAACCTTCTGATGTCAAACAGATCCCAACACTCCTCTACACTCTTTTCAATGTTTTAATGTAGTGGGGGTCAAGGGACTTAACTTTTCAAGGGCCCGTTATGTCCGAGTTTTTCTTGCATGTGTGATCAAAAAACAAGACAAAACTTTTGATTTCTACAGGACATGCAAAAATATCAATGGTGAGGTTGATACCGTCAGAGTGTTTCCACAGACATCCTCCAAAGTGTCCACTTCGTACCACACAACACCGTCGGACGTCCTGCTCCAGGTGCAGTTGAAAGACAGCAGGTTACCAGAGAGAGCGTCCAGCCCCGATGTAGGGTAGACAATATCCAGTCCCAGTCGAAGCTTATCAGGGTCACAGATGAGCTGATAATTGTGCAGTCTGGGGGCTGAAACAAGAACAAAAATTACAAAAAACACATAGAGAGATTGAAGTCACATCGTTTTACACAGGAGGACTGATGTAGGCCCCTTAAAAAAAAAATAGACTCAGAATTTCTTTTTTTTATGTTTTGATATCGAATTACACTTTCCTGATAAATAATATGATATTTTTTATGTTTTCTTTGGAAAAAAGCTGTAATACTGTCTTTTGCAGGGTTAACCCCAACAGTAAAAGTGTATCTAGAAGAACTGATGCAATTTGAAGGGTGAGGAGAAATCACACCAACAAAGATCTGATTTTTCCCTGTTTAATTATAAATGAATGAATTTAAATTAAACAATTAAAATTGATTTCCAGCATTTTTTTATTCCTACCGAAAACCTTTGGGCTGTTGTTCTGATATTAATGAAAACATGTTAGGTTGATACTGAAAATTTACATTGAGGACATAATGCAATCTCAACATGTGCAATCTAGGAAATAATACTTTTTGAAAATGACAGTCGATAATTAGTCAGACTTCATGAAAGACTTTCATTTCTAAAAACAACCCTTTTAAAGTGGATTTTCTAAGTTCAAAGATAATATGCAACATTGTTAAAAATTTAAACTGATTTTTGTTCATCATGTTGACTTATTCCGTCTTTTTTTTTTAACTGACTGGTAAAATTATTTTAGTAGTTCTGTATGTTTTAAGAAACGGAGAAATTCATAATAATAAATTCATAATGTGCCATTTTATGGTGCCTGCCACCATCGAGGTCACGGTTTGACAGGTAAACAGGACCTTCTTTATTTTGTGCTGCTCTCCTGTGATGGATCAGTATTACTCTCTGCCTGCTGTCCTTCCTGTAACCCAAACTTCCTCCTCAAACTCCATCCCCTCATCCCCCTAATAGACTTTAACAACCCTCCTTCATGTGTGTCTTCTCTTTTAGAATTGAGGACTCTGGTAAACAGAAATGTCACTCACTGAGGTGTACTCACTAAACAGCTTACCGAACTTTTTGTTTCAAGGATGAACACATTTTATAAAAGCCTTTGTAAGTTGACTTCCTGATTCATGTACCTTGAGTGTTCACTTGAGGCTGACTGCAGAAACCTAACACCTTAATGATTAGGTAAAATTAACATATTGTTACAGCCTAAATACACATCTCTACAGCCTAGTTTAAAAAGGCATCTATGTGTTCTGACTGAGGGGGTTGAACTTTTGACATCCGTCCTGTTTTCCTTTTATGGAGGATTTATTGAGGATTTGATGAATGGGGCACTACTATTGAACAGCCAGTCTTAAGTTCTGCTTTGAAATGACTGATTTCTATGTGAGTAGGATGTGCATAAGTTCAGTTGAAATAGCAAATGCAGTATGGCAAAGTCCACAGCGTGGGGCAGAAATGAGTCTAAAAAGGAGGTTGTGAATCAGCATTTAAAACTTCCTGTTTGCCAAGCCTGAACCTATACAGCATTTAGAATACTGATTCAGAAGCCTGAAGTAAGGTTTGTGATAAACAAATGTACACAAGATCTTTTTGCTTCATGGTAAATAATTACCCAGACACACCAGGTGGGTCATCCAATAGATTTCATCCAAGCAACATCCCATAGAAAGTGTTTGGGAATGGGCAGATCCTACCAGTAACAAATCCTGCAAGTGTCAACCAAGTGAAGTAGTAGGCAGTCACTACTTCTGCCACGTAAAGGACAGAAAGCAAGACACTTCATTCAACAAACTCTTGGCAAAACGTCAGAATTGAAGAGAAAATATCCTTTCTAAAAAGAATTTTGTAGAGTTGTATTTTGATTTTCAATCAATAAAGGAATGCTGTCCATTTTTGACAAAGACATTATTAAAGCTGTTGTCACCTAAGATAATCTCAGAGGTGAAATTTAAAGAGATATTACATTTTAAAAAGAACAGTTGTTAAAAAAAACTGCTGCAAGATCTCAGAGATGGTAATTTGATGGAGTTTTAGAGCAAACTATGATGATCAATAAAGACCTGACTCAATTTGAAAACAAAGCACTTTTACAAATTCATCTAAAAACAACAGATCAGTTCAGATGTACAATGTCTGTTCAAAATCCAAAAATCCAGATGCTAATGATAATGTCACATTTGTCAGTGACTAAGTTTGGAGAGTTACTCCACAATAATCTGAATATTTTAGTTTTGAGTCCAGCTGCAGCTGTCACATGCCCTCTGACATTTATCCAGTAAACTTAAAGGCTGAAGTCATTTGTGTAATCTCAAATTTAAAATACACATTATACTTGCTGCCCACTAAAGAAACATATAACCCATACATTTTTTAGAAAAGTTTCTTGCACATAAGGTTGTTTTTCCAACCAAATAGCTGAGAGAGTTGGTGTTTCACTGAAGTGAGTTTAATCAGTTACCTTCACAGATGACACCAGCATCCTCATAATGACCACAGTAGTGTTGTCCAAGCCCGAGGTGTTCACACTGAGTGAGATTGGTTTCACTGCCTCCGCAGCGGACATAATCATACCAGATGGGTCCAATGCCCTCTCCAAAAGAGGCATAACCTGGTGCTAACTCTGCCGGGCCACAGCCCAGCTGTCTACACACCACCTGAGCATCATTTATGTCCCAGTAATAATCACACACCGTCCCCCAGATACCACGATGGAAGATCTCCACTCTGCCAGAGCAGCTGTTCTCTCCACCAACCAGGCGGACGTCACCCTCAGCCACTGAGCTGGTGTCTTCTTGTTGAACTGAAAAGAGTTAACAAATTGAGTGATTATTTGTCTTATTTTGAAATAATCTGTATGAACATAAAGTCTACTGATCCCATGTGTTATTCATGGATGAATTTTTCTTTTCTTTTCACAAAAGTACAGAAGTGATGACAGTTTTAAGTTCACTGATCCCCTGATCTGGCTGACTGAATTTTTTCTAAATTTGAGGATAAGTGTTGTGAACACAACCACAAGAAATTTAAACATAATTGTTCTACAACAAAAAATATGACTGACGTGAAATTCAAAGAGTGATTACATTTTCAAAATAAGAGTTCTTAAAAAAAACTGCTCCAGGACTTCAGACATGGAGAACTAATGATGGATTTCTACAAAAAAACTAAGATTCTAACTAAACTAAGATCGACATCCTTTTAAAATCCAGAATTCGACCAGAGTTTTGAGCGGAAAAAACTCTGCTGTAGTATGTTTGTGGGATAACTTTTATTCTCAGTCTCAGAAGCCAAACAATGCAAACTGTGCGTGCACAGCTCCGTCTGCTGCTTTACTAAGAAGCAGACACACATAGTTCCACCTTTTTCAGGTTAAGAGCAGCATCAGTGTAGGTTATTGATGCAGTGTGGTGATCAGACTCGGTAACTTAGTCATTAAAAAGGGGAACGGTAATGACAAATGTGGAAAATTTAAAGCTGTTTACCATTTTCACCGGTAAGCGTTACATCCCTAATGTCCACTGAAACAATCTTGTTTTTGCTGAAATTTTACAACAGTTTACATAGGTCATGGTTGTTTTTCCAGTAAATCATCAGCTGGGAGAGTTGGTGTTTAGCTGAAGTGAGTTTAATCATTTACCTTCACAGTTGACACCAGCATCCTCATAATGACCACAGTAGTGGATTCCAACCCCGAGGTGTTCACACTCACTGAGACTGGTTTCATAGCCTCTGCAGCGGACATAATCATACCAGATGGGTCCAATGCCCTCTCCAAAATGGGCCCAATATGATGCTGACACTGCTCTGCCACAGCCCATCTGTCTACACACCACCTGAGCAGCATTTATTCCCCAGTAATAACCACACACTGTCCCCCAGTGTCCACTATGGAAGATCTCCACTCTGCCAGAGCAGTTGTTGTCTCCACCAACCAGACGGATTGCACCTTCAGCCACAGAGCTGGTGTCTTCTTGTTGAACTGAAAGGAGTTGACAAATTGAGTGATTATCTTACTTTGATATAATCTGTATGAAAATAAAGTCTACTGATCTCCTGTGTTATTCAAAGATGTAGTTTTCTTTTCCTTTTTACAAAAGTAAAGAAGTGATGACAGTTTTAACTCCACTGATCCCCTGATCTGGCTGACTGAATATTTTTTTACATTTGAGTTTCAGTGTTGTGAACACAAAGACAAGAAATTTAAAAATAATTGTTCTACAACACAAAATATGACTGAATTGAAATTCAAAGAGTGATCACAATTTCAAAATAAGAGTTCTTGAAAAACTGCTTCAGGATTTCAGAGATGGAGAACTCATCTCTGAAAAACTAAGATTATGAACAAGAACCTGCTCATGGGAAAAAAAAAAACTTTTCTATGTCAAAATTCTTACATGAATATTTACTTCTTATGTTTAATAAAATGTTCTGAATTCATCAATTAAAACAATGGAACAGTTCAGGTGTCATAAAATATCTTTTCAAAATCCCCCTGCTCATAATAATGTCTGTTTAATGGTAAATGACTGTAACTTTATTTAGACAGTTACTTCATATTTCTCTGAAGGTTATAGTTCTGAATCCAGCTGCAGCTGTCACATGTCAGTGTTACATGTCCTCTGTCATTCATGAAACTTAAAGGCTGAAGCCATTTGTATATTCTTAAATTTTGAATACTCTCAATATTTGATGCCAACTAGGGATGTAACAGTATGAAAATTTCATTTGACGGTTGTTGTGACCAAAATTATCAGGGTTACCGTTATTATCGCAGTATTGTTGTAGTGTGCTCAGAATGTTCAAAAAGTACTTCAACACACACTTGAAATCATTCAACCCCTTTAATGTTATAAATATAATAGGTCTTTTTTTTTGTTTTTTTTTGTCAATAACTGTGTCAGGAAATGTCCTTAGAGTAAATTTTTAACCTTTTTTCATGAGAAAAAAAGTAAACAATTCTAGGAAGTATTTGTCATTACTATACTTTTAAACAGTGTGTAATTACAAGAAAAGAAAAAAAACATATTGAAACTTTAAAAAGGTTTCTTTTCATAAAATATTGTAAATGAACATGTTCAAAGTTTTGAGATGACCAATAATAATCTTAACCTATTTTACAAACACTCACACATTTTAGTTTGCCTGCAGCATTAGTGTCCATGTTACAGCTCGTTAAATTAGACCATGTCAAGGCCTTACTGATGAAAGTCCCTGAGGGAATTCCTGTCCAGTTAGTCCCCTTCCATGACTCTCCTCTGGTTTCCCCCTCTCCCTGGCAGATCTCTGCCACAGCGAATAAACAGCAAAAGAACGGCAAGACCACAGTGACCAGAATGATACAAATGCTATTATTTACAAGATTTATACATTATTTATACAGAAAATACTGATAAATTGCCTATAATTCACTCAGGTATGGCTCACTGAATCTTCTCTCTCTCTCCGACTCAGTCACTCGAGTTACAGTAGTTCAGGTCTTTTTCTTTCGCCACAGCTTCGTGTTTTTGACAGGGTGACAATCTTCCATCAGTTTGACCTTGACATCCTTTTAAAATCCAAAATCCGACCAGAGTTTTGAGGGGAAAAAACTCCGCTGTAGTATGTTTGTGGGATAATTTTTGCTCTCAGTCTTAGAGACCAAACAACGCAAACTGTGCGTGCGCAGCTCCGTCTGCTGCTTTACTGAGAAGCGTAAGCGTAAGTGTAGGTTATTGACACAGTGTGGTGATCAGACTCGGTTACTTGGTCATTAAAAAGGGGAACGGTAATGACAAATGTGGAAAATTTTACAGCGGTTTATCATTTTACCGGTAACCATTACATCCCTAATGCTCACTAAAACAATCTTGTTTAGGCTGAAATTTCAGAACAGTTTTTATCAGTCAAGGTTGTTTTTCCCAGTTAAATATCAGCTTGGAGAGTTGGTGTTTACCTAAAGTGAGTGCAGTCATTTACCTGTACAGTTGACACCAGCATCCTCATAATTACGACAGTTGTGCTGATCATTCCCTCTGTGTCCACACTGAGTGAGATTGGTTTCATAGCCTCTGCAGCTGACATCATCCAACAAGATAGGCCCAATGCCCTCTCCAAAATGGGCCCAATGTGGTGCTGACACTGATGTACCACAGCCCATCTGTGTGCACACCACCTGAGCATCATTTATGTCCCAGTAATCATCACACACTGTCCCCCAGTGTCCATGAAGGAAGATCTCCACCCTGCCAGAGCAGTTGTCTCCACCAACCAGGCGGATTGCACCGTCAGCCACTGAGCTGGTGTTGCCTTGTTGAAATGAAAGGAGTTGACAAAATCAGTTATTATTTATCTTATTTTGACATAATCTGTATGAAAATAAAGTCTACTGATCTCATGTGTTATTCAGAGATGTAGTTTTCTTTTCTTTTCACAAAGTACAGAAGTGATGAACATTTTAACTTCACTGATCCCCTGATCCAGCTGTCTGATTTTGTTTAAGATTTGAGCTTTAATGTCCAAATTGTGAACAAAAGCACAAGATACTTGGAAATAAGTTTTCAACAAGATGAAATTTTACTGAAGTAAAGTTTAAATAGTGATTACATTTTCAAAAAAAAAGTTATTCAAAAACAAGTCCAGGACTTCAGAGATGGTAACTTAATGATGGATTCCCACAGAAAGCCATGATGATCACTATGACTCAGCTTTTTTTAAAAAAGGACTTTTTTATTAGATCAAAGTTTTTAAAATTGAGAAGAAGCATAAGTTTTATTTCAAGCTAAAAAGAAAAAAACTTGTTTATCATATATTATTTTAGAACAGTTTTTTGACAGTCAACGTTGTTATCCCAGTCAAATTTCTGCTTAGAAATTTGGTGTTTAACTAAAATGAGTGTGATCAGTTACCTGTACAGACGACACCAGCATCTTCATAGTGACTACAGTCATGGTTTCCAATCCCTCTATGTGGGCAATCCTTGAGACTGGTTTCATTGCCTATGCAGTTGACATTATCAAACAAGATGGGTCCAGTGCCCATTCCAAACCGGGCCGAGTGTTGTGCTGACACTGCCGTGCCACAGCCAATCTGTCTGCACACCACCTGAGCATTATTATCATTCCAGGCATCATCACACACCGTCCCCCAGTGTCCACGATGGAAGATCTCCACTCTGCCAAAGCAGGTGCTGTTCTCTCCACCAACCAGGCGGACATCACCCTCAGCCACTGAGCTGGTGTTGTCCTGTTGAACTAAAAGGAGTAAACAAAATGAATGATTATTTGTTTTATTTTGATACGATCTGTATGAAAATAAAGTCTACTGATCTCATGTGTCATTCAGACATGAAGTATTCTTTTCTTTTCACAAAAGTGCAGAAGTGATGAACATTTTAACTCCACTGATCCCTGATCTGGATGATTGAATTTTGTTTAAGACTTGAGCATTAATGTCCAAATGAGGTCCATGATGAACACAAGCACAAGAAATCTGGACATAATTTACTACAACACAAAATTATACTAAAGTAAAGTGTAAAGACTTATTATATTTTAAAATAACATTTGCTGACACATTGCTCCAGGACTTCAGAGATTAAAAAGTTCATGATGGATTTCTACAGAAAACTATGATGATCAATAAGGACTTGTTCATTCAGAAAAAAAACTTAAATTTTTTTAAGACAAAGTTTTTAATAATCAGAAACTGAATTTCTTACTGTTATTTTCAAGTATTAAATTCATCGACTTAAAATATGGATCAGTTCAGGTGTCATAAAATGTCTTTTCAAAACCCCGTGTCTTCATAATAATGTCTGTGTAATGGTTATTGTCTGTGACTAAGTTTGGAGAGTCACTCCATATTTCTCTGAAGGTTATAGTTTTGAGTCCAGCTGCAGCTGTCACATGTCAGTGTAACATGTCCTCTGTCATTTATTCATGAAACTTAAAGGCTGAAGCCATTTGTATATTCTCAAATTTAAAACACTGATATTTGATGCCCACTAAAATTAAACTTGTTTATCCTGAACTTTTAGAACAGTTTCTATGAGTCAAAGTTGTTTTTCCAGGAAAATATCAGCTTAGAGATTTGGTGATTACCTGAAGTGAGTGTAATCATTTACCTGAACAGATGACACCAGCATCCTCATGATGACGACAGTTGTGGTGTCCAAACTCAAGGTGTGGACACTCACTGAGACTGGTTTCATTGCCTCTGCAGCGGACATTATCATACCAGATGGGTCCAGTGCCCTCTCCAAAATGGGCGGACTGTGTTGCTAACGGTGTCCCAACACAGCCCAACTTTCTGCACACCACCTGAGCGTCATTTTTGTCCCAGTAATCACCACACACCGTCCCCCAGATACCACCATGGAAGATCTCCACTCTGCCAGAGCAGTTGTCTCCACCAACCAGGCGGATTGTACCCTCAGCCACTGAGCTGGTGTCTTCTTGTTGAACTGAAAAGAGTTGACAAATTGAGTGATTATTTGTCTAACGGTAGTATATTTTGTGTGAATATAAAGTCTACTGATCTCTTGTTATTCAGAGATGTAGTTTTCTTTTCTTTTTACAAAAGTGCAGAAGTGATGACAGTTGTAACTTCACTGATCCCCCAATCTGGCTGACTGAATTTTTTTGAAGTGTAGGCTAAGTGTTGTGAATAAAAGCACAATAAATCTGAACATAACTGTTCTACAACACAAAATATGACTGAAGTGAAATTCAAAGAGTGATTACATTTTCAACATAAGAGTTTTTGAAAAAACTGCTTCAGGACTTCAGAAATGGAGAACTCATGATGGATTTCTACAAAAAAGACTAAGATTATGAACAAGAACCTGCTCTTGAGAAAAAAAAAAAACTTTTCTATGTCAAAATTCTTACATGAATATTTACTTCTTATGTTTAATTAAAAAGTTCTGAATTCATCAATTAAAACAATGGAACAGTTCAGGTGTTATAAAATACCTTTTCAAAATCCCCCTGCTCATAATAATGTCTGTGTAATGGTAAATGACTGTAACTTTATTTAGACAGTTACTTCATATTTCTCTGAAGGTTATAGTTTTGAGTCCAGCTGCAGCTGTTACATGTCAATGTAACATGTCCTCTGTCATTCATGAAACTTAAAGGCTGAAGCCATTTGTATATTCTCAAATTTAAAACACTGATATTTGATGCCCACTAAAGTATAACTTGTTCATCCTGAACTTTTAGAACAGTTTCTATGAGTCAAGGTTGTTTTTCCAGTAAAATATCAGCTTAGAGAGTTGGTGTTTACCTAAAGTGAGTGTAATCATTTACCTGAACAGTTGACACCAGCGTCCTCATAGTGACGACAGTTGTGTTGTCCAACCCCGAGGTGATCACACTGAGTGAGATTGGTTTCATAGCCACTGCAGCAGACATTATCATACCAGATGGGCCCAATGCCCTCTTCAAAATAGGCCCAACCTGGTGCTGACTTTACCCTGCCACAGCCCATCTGTGTGCACACCACCTGAGCAGCATTTACGTTCCAGTAATCATCACACACCGTCCCCCAGATACCACCATGGAAGATCTCCACTCTGCCAGAGCAGTTGTTGTCTCCACCAACCAGGCGGATTGTACCCTCAGCCACTGAGCTGGTGTCTTCTTGTTGAACTGAAAGGAGTTGACAAATTGAGTGATTATTTGTCGAACCGTAGTATATTTTGTGTGAATATAAAGTCTACTGATCTCATGTGTTATTCAGAGATGTAGTTTTCTTTTCTTTTTACAAAAGTGCAGAAGTGATGACAGTTTTAACTCCACTGATCCCCTGATCTGGCTGATTGAATTTTTTTGAATTTGAGGATAAGTGTTGTGAACACAACACAAGAAATCTGAACATAACTGTTCTACAACACAAAATATGACTGACGTGAAATTCAAAGAGTGATTACATTTTCAACATATGAATTTTTTAAAGAACTGCTCAGAACTTCAGAGATGGAGAACTCATGATGGATTTCTACAAAATAAAAGTAAGATTATGAACGAGAACCTGCTCATGGGGAAAAAAAAAATTCTATGTCAAAATTCTTACATGAATGTTTAATTCTTATGTTTAATTAAAAAGTTCTGAATTCATCAATTAAAACAATGGAACAGTTCAGGTGTCATAAAATATCTTTTCAAAATCCCTGTGCTCATAATAATGTCTGTGTAATAGTAAATGACTGACTTTATTTAGACAGTTACTTCATATTTCTCTGAAGGTTATAGTTCTGAATCCAGCTGAAGCTGTCACATGTCAGTGTTACATGTCCTCTGTCATTCATGAAACTTAAAGGCTGAAGCCATTTGTATATTCTCAAATTTAAAACACTGATATTTGATGCCCAGTAAAATAAAACTTGTTCATCCCGAAATTTTAAAACAGTTTATATAAATCAAGGTTGTTTTTCCAGTAAAATATCAGCTGAGAGAGTTGGTGTTTACCTAAAGTGAGTGTAATCATTTACCTTCACAGATGACACCAGCATCCTCATAATTATGACAGTTGTGTTGTCCAACCCCGAGGTGTTCACACTGAGTGAGACTGGTTTCACTGCCGGCGCAGTGGATATCATCCAACCAGATGGGCCCAATGCCCTCTCCAAAATGGGCCCAACCTGGTGCTGACACTGCCCTGCCACAGCCCATCCGTGTACACACCACCTGAGCATCATTTATTCCCCAGTAATCATCACACACCGTCCCCCAGATACCACTATGGAAGACCTCCACTCTGCCAGAGCAGTTGTTCTCTCCATTAACCAGGCGGACGTCACCCTCAGCCACTGAGCTGGTGTTGTCTTGTTTACCTGAAAGGAGTTAACAAATTGAGTGAATATTGTCTTATTTTGATATAATTATTATGAAAATAAAGTCTTCTGATCTAATGTTTTATTCAGATATTAAGTTTTATTTTATTTTCTCAAAAATGCAGAAGTGATGAACATTTTAACTTTACTGATCCCCTGATCCAGCTGTCTGATTTTGTTTAAGATTTTATCATTAAAGTCCAAATCGTGAACACAAGCACGAGAAACTTGGAAATAAGTTTTCAACAAGACAAAATTAGAATGAAGTAAAGTTTAAATAGTTATTAGATTTTCGAAAGAGCAGTTTTTTTAAAGGACCTTTTTTATTAGATCAAATTATTTTATAAGGAAAAACTGTAACTTTATTTCAAGCTTAAAAGAAAAACAAAACTTGTTTATCATATATTATTTTTAGAACAGTTTTTGTTTCCCAGTCAAATTTCTGCTTAGAGAGTTGGTGTTTGCCAGAAGTGAGTGTAATCATTTACCTGTACAGACGACACTAGCATCCTCATAATGATTACAGTTGTGGCTTCTAATCCCTCCGTGTTGGCAATCCTTGAGACTGGTTTCATTGCCACTGCAGCTGACTTCATCCAACAAGATAAGTCCAGTGCCCCGTCCAAACTGGGCATAACGTGGTGCTGACAGTGCCTCGCCACAGCCAATCTGTCTGCACACCACCTGAGCATCATTTTTGTCCCAGTTATCATCACACACTGTACCCCATGATCCGTTGTGGAAGACCTCCACTCTGCCAAAGCAGGGGCTGTTCCATACATTAACCAGGCGGACGTCACCCTCAGCCACTGAGCTGGTGTTGTCCTGTTGAACTAAAAGGAGTTGACAAAATAAGTTATTTGTCTTATTTTGATATAATCTGTATGAAAAAAAAGACTACTCATCTCATGTGTTATTCGGTAATGCAGTTATATTTTCCTTCCACAAAAAGTACAGAGGTGATGAACATTTGGTCTCACACTTCAGAGACCATTTTGAAGCCACTAAAGTCCCTCTTCAAGAGAACACTGAAAACTATGGACAAAAAGCCTCAACATTATCATTACTGTAACATCCTAAGTAAGTATAACATTTTGGATTTCGATAGTTATCAAATATTTATGGATGCTTGCCTTATTTTCAAAGTTTTAAATGGACTTGCTCCTCCTCCCTTAAGGGATTTTATAGGTAAAAAAGCGAGTGATGGAGTAAATACCAGAGCATTGACCAGAGGAGACTGTAACACACAACGGCGTAGGACTAAATTTGGCCAATTGGTGGGGTCAATCAGAGGCTCACAAACTTGGAACACACTGCCAGCCCATGTCAGGAACTGTGGCACCTACTCAGCCTTTAAAACAGCTCTGAAACATTGGTTAAAAACCAACCAAAAATGCTCACACTAAATCATCCTTTTTCATTTTTTTAAAATATTTTGGGGACTCTCAAACTCTGTGATAATGATTTAATGTGTTATTGTAACTACATGTTGTTGGTGTAATGTCTGTGAGTATGTTCTGTTTCTCTTGTGTGTGTAAATGTTAACTGTCCTTACCTGCCTTAGGACTGCGGATGTAAACTAGCTATTGTGCTAACTCCGGCATATTTACATTGAAGTTTTGCTGATATGTTGATTAATATGCATTGTCCTAACTTAAATAAATGAATAAAAAATAAAAAAAATAAAAATTTTAACTCCACTGATCCCCTGATCTGGCTGTAAGACTTGATGTAAGACTTGAGGATAGATTTTACAAAGAACAGTTGCTAACACACTGTTTCAGGACTACAAATACAAAACCCAAAACCAGTGAAGTTGGCACGTAGTGATTAATGATTAATTGTGTAAAGATTTTTTTTTTTAACTTTGCCCCTACAACAGTCCAGCTGGTTCTTTTCCTCTTTGGTCCAGAGGACACGACGACCGCAGTTTCCAAAAACAATTTGAAATGTGTTTCTGAAATGCATTCAATGTTGGTTTTGGGCCTTGCCGCTTACGTGCAGTAACTTCTCCAGATTCTCTGAACCTTTTGATGATATTACGGACCGTAGATGATGAAATCCCTAAATTCCTTGCAATAGCTCGTTGAGAAATGTTGTTCTTAAACTGTTGGACAATTTGCTCACGCATTTGTTCACAAAGTGGTGACCCTCACCCCATCCTTGTTTGTGAATGACTGAGCATTTCAGGGGAGCTGCTTTTATACCCAATCATGGCACCCACCTGTTCCCAATTAGCCTGTTCACCTGTGGGATGTTCCAAGTAAGTGTTTGATGAGCATTCCTCAACTTTCTCAGTCTTTTTTGCCACTCGTGCCAGCTTTTTTGAAACATGTTGCAGGCATCAAATTCCAAATGATCTAATATTTGCAAAAAATAACAAAGTTTACCAGTTCGAACGTTAAGTATCTTAGCTTTGCTGTGTATTCAATTGAATATAGGTTTAAAGGGATTTGCAAATCATTGTATTCTGTTTTTATTTACGATTTACACAACGTGCCAACTTCACTGGTTTTGGGCTTTGTATACATACATATATATATATATATATATATATATATATATATATATATATATATATATATATGTATATATATATACATATATATATATATATATATATATATATATATATATATATATATATATATATATATATATATATATAACTTTAGTTTGTCCATTAAGAACTTAGATTTAAAAAGAAAGTTTTTTTCAAAACTAGGAGGTACTGAGTGATCATCATAGTTTACTGTAGTAATTGAATTGAAGTTTTCATCTTTGTAGTCCTGAAGTATATGCAATATTGGCAAAAATCCAACGATGTGAATCCCTTAAACACATGTCCATAAATTTGTATGTATTTTTACTAATAATATATTTTTGTGCTATAAGATATGGATACGGTATAGTACTGCACAAAATATTGCAGTATTATGATGGCCAGTCAAAATGGCTATGATGCAGTACTTCATGAATAAATACCTGAAATACAGTTAGTTCAGCAGAGAGTAAATAAGTGAGTGAACATTTAGGCTGCAGTACTGGATGAAAATTAAATTATAATGCCAAATGAACAAACATAGTTTGAAAAATCTGGGAAATGGTTATGATGCAGCACTGAATGAATAAATATCTGAAATAGAGCTACTGAGTAGAGAGAACACAAACATGTAATGTCAGGGTGCAGGACTGAATGAACACTTGTGTAAATATGGAAAAAGTAATCACTGAGTCGTGAGGCAATAGTTGGTAAAAGGTTAAGGTGCAATGCTTACCGAATAATTATACATCTAATGAGCAGGTAATGATCAGTGAGTAAATAAACTAATTAACTGTTGCTGTGCAGTGATCAGTTAAGGAGCAGTGACAACTTAAAACAGATAAATATGCAGTCGTAGTGCCTTAACACAGAAATGAATATATTACTGAAGGAAGTAAATTGTCAACGACTTGATAAAGATTGTTTACCTGTGGGACCTGCAGTGAAAATCTGACAAATCACTAGCAACAACAGCCCCCCTGGAAACATCATTTTTGCTCACAACAACTTCCTGGAAAAGAAAATAGAGAGAGTCTAAATCAAATATGTTTCTTACAAGTCATGATTCAGTTTCTTTTTTAATAACAAAAACAGATGATAATTCACTGAAAATGAACCTTTGATGATTAAAACTCTGACAAAAAGTTTTTTCAGTCAATCAGACAAGACGTGACTAAAATGACAGGACTGGGTGGTCAGGCATTTAAGATCCATGATATTTTAACTGTACTGATAATGTTTTTTCCAGCACCTTTGTTAGAATATACATTGATTGTCTTTTATTTATATATAAATAAAAAATGCTGAAAATATAACAGTAACCATCATAATAATATCTTCCTTAGTATAGCTCTTCTAAATTTTTTAAGTGCTTTTACAAAAAAATCAAAGGCATATGTACTACGAGACATACAAAAAACAACAATCAAAAATAACAAACCAGCAAGCATAACTTAATATAAACAACCCAAGAACAGAAATAGCCTGATTGAAATGTCATGGAAACAAGAACATAAAATGGGACTGCAAGGCCCAAATAAAGAATATTAAAAAGATATAAGTTAAACTGAATGAAATGAAAGGAAATAAAGAATTTAAGAAAGTAAGCAATAAAAGCAGAGATGAAAGCAACACTGGAAAATTAAAAGTTATAAAAAGGTTCAAACAGATATAGCTCGAAATGGGTAAGAAAAGTCTGATACTTGTTTAATATGAGATGAAAATGACATGCAAGTTAAACGGCTACAACATCAAAAGAAATAAGAACGAAGCAGAATAAACAACATACAAATAAAAAATGAATTCATATGTAAAACTAGAAAAGAACAATCAATGATGGAACAGGGAAACTCAGGGTTAAATAGATCAACAGAGTTAAAAGGTGAACAAGACAGTTAAACAGAAACAGAGGAGAAGTTAAACATCTCATAAAAGCAAGTCTATTTTTTTTTTAACAATTTAATAGATGTCACTGATGTAGAACTAAAATAATAATGGTGTTTCTTCAGTCTTGTTTGTTTATAATGATAAAGGTCTTAGTAATAAAATAATTAACCTATTAAATATGGTACAATTCCCTAAATAGCATGACTCAAGGTTTGGGCATTTGTTCGTTAGTTCTGATAAATTAGGTAATGCATTGTTACTGCAATAGAAAGAGTAACTTTCAAATATATACACTGATCAGAAGTGAGAAAAAAATAAAAATGTTAATTTAAACTAGATTAAAATGCTTTGAGTTTTTGAAAATAAAACGAAAAAAAAAAAGTCTAGGCAGTGAAATAACTGAATTGTATGGGCTGAAATATGTGCCACCAGAAACTGAATTTGAATCATTTATATTGAATTTGAATAACGTAATTTGAATTTGTATTGTTTTAATTTGAATCATTGCATTGTAAAACTGAATCTGAATCATTTATATTGAATTTGAATTACATAATTTGAATTTGTATTTTTTTAATTTGAATCATTGCATTGTAAAACTGAATCTGAATAGCATAATTTGAAATTGAATTTATTAGTTTGGAACTGAAATCCAATAAACTAGAAAATGTATGTAAGATTATGAAAATTCAACTCAATATCATTTCACATTCAGTTCTAACTATTCAAATTCAGTTGTCAAAATTCAATTTCAATTCACTGGGACACACATCCGGGTAGTTCAGGAAGAGCAATCGAGCACCGATACACAGCACAGCTGTATACGGCTCCTCTTCGGCCAAGCAGCACCTACGCTTGGACACGCCACTTGATGCCACCTGCCATGAACGGAGGAAGAAGCGCTTGGCTTGACCGCTTGAGGATGGATGAGGCCAAAACTGATATCTGCCAGAAACTGATTTCCAGTCACAGCCTTCATAGTGGAAAAGCGCAGCTTCTGTGGCTCTGCGTCTTCATCGGGTTCAAACAACGAGTTTGCTTATGATCGTCTAACGTCTGATGTTTATTTGTGTTTGCGTTTGATAGCCTACTGTACGTCTACTTGCCTTATATTGCTGTTCAAAAGGCTAGTTGGCGTTTTTAATCTGGCGCGTATATGCAATAATAAAGGTATGTGTCATTGACGGAGCATCTTTTTTCTGCACCAAAATGACATTATCCCTCAAGAGAGTAATTGACCCCACACAGTGCTTTGTACGGTTTGAATATGAGAAAAAATGAAAAAAAAAAAAAACATTACAATGTAAAAATCAGCTTATTTTGCTTGCCAAAAACTGATTCATGCCTCTGGTATTGTATATAGATGGATATTTTGCCCCAAAATACCTAAATATAACACAGCAGACTAATATTTACAAGATTTGACTCCAACAAGTACTTTTTACCTCTTAAAAATGGGGAAAAAAACACATTACAATGTAAAAATCAGCTTATTTTGCTTGCAAAAAACTGATTCTTGCCTCTGATATTGTACATAGATGGATATTTTGCCCCAAAATAACTAAATATAACACAGCAGAGTAATATTTACAAGATTTGACTCCAACAAGTACTTTTTGCCCCTAAAAAAATCAATAAAAGGACATTAAAATGTAAAAATCAGCTTATTTTCCTTGCCAAAAACTGATTCATGCCTCTGGTATTGTACATAGATGGATATTTTGCCCCCAGATAACTAAATATCACACAGCAGAGTAATATTTACAATATTTGACTCCAACAAGTACTTTTCACCTCTTAAAAAATCAATAAAACACACTATGTATAATCCAGCTTATTTTTCTTGCCAAAAACTGATTCATGCCTCTGATATTGTACATGGACAGATATTTTACCCCAAAATAAATATAACACAGCAGAGCAATATTTATAAGACTTGACTCCAACCACTACTTGCATGTATTGTATGTACAATACCAGAGGCATGAATCAGTTTTTGGCAAGCAAAATAAGCTGATTTTTACATTGTAATGTTTTTTTTTTTTTCTTTTTTTTTTTTCATTTTTTCTCATATTCAAACCGTACAAAGCACTGTGTGGGGTCAATAACTCTCTTGAGGGATAATGTCATTTTGGTGCAGAAAAAAGAAGCTCCGTCAATGACACATATCTTTATTATTGCATATACGCGCCAGATTAAAAACGCCAACTAGCCTTTTGAACAGCGATATAAGGCAAGTAGACGTACAGTAGGCTATCAAACGCAAACACAAATAAACATCAGACGTTAGACGATCATAAGCAAACTCGTTGTTTGAGCCCGATGAAGACGCAGAGCCACAGAAGCTGCGCTTTTCCACTATGAAGGCTGTGCGCTCTCCCGCGGACTGGAAATCAGTTTCTGGCAGATATCAGTTTTTGGCCTCATCCATCCTCAAGCGCGGGTCAAGCCAAGCGCTTCTTCCTCCGTTTCACGGCAGGTGGCATCAAGTGACGTGTCCAAAAACGTAGGTGCTGCTTGGCCGAAGAGGAGCCGTATACAGCTGTGCTGTGTATCGGTGCTCGATTGCTCTTCCTGAACTACCTGGATGTGTGTCCCAGTGAATTGAAATTGAATTTTGACAACTGAATTTGAATAGTTAGAACTGAATGTGAAATGATATTGAGTTGAATTTTCATAATCTTACATACATTTTCTAGTTTATTGGATTTCAGTTCCAAACTAATAAATTCAATTTCAAATTATGCTATTCAGATTCAGTTTTACAATGCAATGATTCAAATTAAAAAAATACAAATTCAAATTATGTAATTCAAATTCAATATAAATGATTCAAATTCAGTTTCTGGTGGCACATATTTCAGCCCATAAATTGTGACTAATAGTCTTTGCTTTTCTACATATTAGAATGAAATCTACAAAACTGAAAACCAGCATTGTTCCTTACTCACCTTGTCCTAAACCTGAGACTTCAGGATTGGAGAAGTTGTATTTCTGCCTGTGACTGTGAATATTTATACCCAAGTTGGTTTCTCAAGGACCATGTCATGCACTCGTTGGTGACGCCAATATAAAGGTCATTGACAATGTTGATAGAACATGTATTACGTGAAGAGTAACCAAATTGACAGCAGGTGTGCCTAGTGAAGTGTAAATGGATGAATGTTTCATCAGGACTTTTTAATGAAAGCTTTTTGCAATTATTAGGTTTTTTTTCAGGCTTTCATTTGTGACCCACAGACCCCATCACACTGATCGACATTGTGGCCCTTAACTACCAGCTGTAAACCATTGCTCTTACTAAAGCACATAAGCTATGATACATTGCAGCACAATAGTGTTTGCAGACTGCAAATTCATGCCTGGATTATAAACCAGTCCTTGTTTCTGGCCTTCTAAATTCTGCTACTAACAGGGCAGACCTGCTGATTCAGTTGACACATTTAACTTTGTAACCTCTCATTTTCTTCATGTCATGCAGGCCTAATGTGTATGGACTTGTTCTTAAATTACAGGACTGTATGATTGAAGTCTGAAACAGAAGAAAAAAGACACATAACAAAGGTATTTTTTTAGAACTAAAGAGCAGTCAATAATAAATGTCAGAAAGACAAGAAATAACAGAGAGTCCAAGTGAACCATTTCTCAGTTAGCAACACGTCCTGTTCCGTCTTTGGAATCAGGTGCTCTTATGCACACATGGAATCATTGTGTTCATTTGTCTTACCAATTAGGTTTCCACAAAGGGCAAAGTTGTTTAATGTCATTTAAGATTATGTGAGCTGAACACAGTGGGGTTTGTTTTTATAATATTATGAGAGAGAGTGTTGCATTTAAACCATGAGTGCATAAGAAAAAAGGGGCAAACTTTTACAGTTATAGCACAGAGATAATGTTTTTTGACTGAAGTCATCTTTTAAAACCAAGAAGTGAAGAGGTTTATTTACGCTGTAAAAATGTTTTCTGCACAAAATCATTTGGGTTTCAGGCTTCTGCAGACAGCCTCAAATGGACACTCACTGCCTTTAGCTTATGAAACTTCAACCTTGTCCTCCATTTTCAGCCCTAGCTAGGTCACCGTGCTAACATGTTGAGTTGCTACATTTCCACTGTGTTGTCAAGCTGTTCAACAGGTGTACCTAATAAAGTAAGTGTAAATGGGTTCATGTTTGATTAGGGCTACTTTGTGCAAGAATTTTACAACTATTAAATTTCTTTTCAGGCACTCATTTGTGACCCACATAAACCAGTTCTTTGACTTAACCAATAAAGGCTTTTTGCTCAGTGCAGTGGCGAGGTCATGAGGTTCGACACTGCAAATGACATAAATGCACCCTATCGTGCGTTGGCGCGCACCTCTAGAATTTGAAACTTGTCGCAGATAGTGAAAGTGGTGGTCAATTGTATCAAAAATGGACAAAACACAGGGAAGACTGACTGAGCTAGTATGTTCTTACCAGCATTTACACAACCCATCATTAAGGAGTCATAAAGACCATCAAATAGCTCTGAACTCATGGAGGGAGATTTCTGAGGTACTGGGCAAAGATACAAATTTTTGCTGTAAAATGTGGAAAAACCTGAGGGACCATTTTGTTAAGGCCAAGAAGAGACCAAATAGAAAGAGCGGTGGTGGAAGCCAACTGTCACCCATCCTGAGGGATGGTGACACACCCAGTTCATCAAATATCTAGAGATGTACACAAATTTTGAGAACCAGGTAAGCAAAATAATGTAAGATTTACAAACTCACAATATCGATACAATCGATACAGTAGACCTTTACATTTTATTAAATAGACTGAGGCACCTGGTTGGCTTCTCTGGTACCGTTTCGAAATGGTTCAACTCTTACCTGACTGATTGAAGCTTCTTTGTAAGTTTGGATACATGTTCTTAAGGAACCTATGAGACAAAGTGTGGGGTCCCCCAGGGGTCAATTTTAGGGACAACTCTTTTTAATCTTTGCATGCTTCCCCTGGGGGATGTCATCAAGAGGCATGACATCAGCTTCCATAGTTATGCTGATGATACGCAACCGTACACCGCCGTGTCTCCTGATGACACAGGGCCTATTGATGCCCTTTCTAATTGCATTTCAGATATAAAGTCATGGATGGCAGCAAATTTCCTACAGCTCAACCAGGACCAAACAGAAGTCTTAGTCATTGGCCCTGAAGGCCAGAGAGAGAAACTTTTACCAAGACTCCAAGACTTCAAATCCAAGAAATTTGGTAAAACGTTTGAGTGTGATTTTTGACTCTGAGCTTTCTTTTATTCCACACATCAAGAATATAACTAAGATTGATTTTTACCATCTCAAGAATGTAGCCAGAGTTCGCCCGTTTCTCTCTCATGCCAGCACGGAGGTGTTAATGCATGCTTTTATCTCTTCTCATTTAAATTATTGTAATGCCCTGCTCTCTGGTCTTCCCAAAAAGACAATATCCAATCTCCAATTATTACAAAATTCAGCAGCATGTGTGCTGACGAGGACCAGAGGCCTGGAACATATTACTCATTTTAAAATTGCTGCATTGGCTCCCCGTGCTTTTCAGGGTCAATTTTAAGGTTCTTTTACTTGTTTATAAATGTCTTAACGGCCTCGGACCTCCTTATTGATCTGACCTGTTTTTACCATATCAGCCTTCAGGGATCCTGAGGTCCTCTGGCACTGGCCTCATAACCATGCCAAAAGTTAAAACTAAGACACACGGGGAGGCTTTTTGTTACTATGGCCCCCGATTGGGGAACAGCCTGCCGAAAAATCTCAAGGCTGCAGAGTCTGTTGATACTTTTGAAAAAAGGCTTAAAACCCACTTTTTTAATTCAGCTTTTAATTGATTTAATCAACTTATTTTTTCCTTTATTATTTATTCTTCTATTACTTTATAGCTTATTTATTCTTTTAGTCAAACTTCTTATCATTTTTAAGTCTTAATTTTTTCTTACGTTGTTTCAGTTATACATTTTATATCATTTTATCTCTCTTCTTTATGTCCTCCTTTTCTTGTATTTTTATTACTGATTTAGTATAAAGGTTTTTAGCTCCAGTGATTCCTCATGGGGGCTCTCTCCACTGGGAGCTGCTCCTAGTCCACTTGTGGGGCCGCTGGCGAGGGATGGCTCCACCTGAATGGCTGTAGGCCCCTGCACTGTGGTTTGGGGCCTCGTGTCTGTGCTGGGTGGGGACGTCTCCGGTTGCGCTCCTCGTGGGCCGTGAGCCCTCGTCAGCGTTGATGGGTCCCAAAGTTGGCTTATTCCTTGCCTCAGTCCTAGGTGCCCAGCCATGTCTTTCTTTCCTTTATGACAGCTAGTATGACTGTGTGTGGGTATGTGGGTGTGATTGCAGGTGTGTGTGTGCGTATGTTGATGTCTGCGAGTGTGTCTGAATATGTCTGTATTTGTGAGAGGGGGATGGCTGGGTTTGTGTCTTTATGTTGTTTTCAGCCTCTGTGTGGCACTTTGTCTTGCTTTTAAGTATGGAAAGTGCCATAGAAATAAAGTTTGATTTGATTTGATTTGATTCTTTTCAGGCACTCATTTGTGACCCACAGAAACCAGTTTGTTGACCTACCATTTTGGCCCTAAAGCTCCAGCTGAAAACCATTGCTCCTGCTCATGCCCACAGATTTAAAAATTCTGATACATTTAAAAGGTGACACAGTGGTGTTCTCGGAAAACAAATCCAAGCTCTCTGCATGGATTATAAAACAGTCAAAAGAACCAATGTTTTCATACAGTTGCCACATTTAACTTTGTAACCTCACGTTTTCTTCATGTTAGCAGGCCTAATGTGTGTGGACACAATCTTAAATTTTAGAACCGTATGATCGAAGTCAGATTTAGAATATGTTTTTTTAGAGTAAACAACAAGGGATTTTTCAGATATTTAGAGCAGTCAATAATAAATGTCACAAAACAAGAAATAACAGAGAAGCCAAGTGACTGATCTCTCAGTTAGCAACACGCCCTGGTTCATCTTTGGAATCATGTGTGTTCTTATGCACACATGAATCATTTTGTTCTGTTGTCTTACCAATTAGGTTTCCACACAGGACAAAGTTGTTTAATGTCATTTTAGATTATGAGAGCTGAACAAAGTGTGGTTTGTTTTAATAATATTCTGAGAAAGTGTTAAACAATGAGTGCATAAGAAAAAAAGGGGCAAACTTTTACAGTTATAGCACAGAGATAATGTTTTTTGACTGAAGTCAAATGGACACTCACTGCCATCAGCTTATGAAACTTCAACCTTGTCCTCCATTTTCAGCTCTAGCCAGGTCACCGTGCTAACATGTTGAGTTGCTACATTTCTACTGTGCTATCAAGCTGTTCAACAGGTGTACCTAATAAAGTAAATGGGTTAATGTTTCAGTATTGCTACTTTTTGTAAAAATGTTCAACAGGTGTACCTAATAAAGTAAATGGGTTAATGTTTCAGTATTGCTACTTTTTGTAAAAATGTTACAACTATTAGGTTTCTTTTCAGGCACTCATTTGTGACCCACATAAACCAGTTCTGTGACTTAACCAATAAAGACTTTTTGCTCAGTGCAGTGGGGAGGTCATGAGGTTCGTACACTACAAATGACGTAAATGCACCCCTATCGACAAATGCGTGCAATGGCGCTTTGCACTGTCGTGCACCTCCAGAACTTGAAACCAACCAATGGGCAGCTGTTTGCCTTCACCGTATCGTGAGTTCCACGAGTGTGGAGCCGGAGGACTCACCTGAAGAAGAGATGCTGGACATAAACTTGATGTTAGACGATGTCCCAGTAGCAACTGTGACAGATGACAAGTGGATTTCAGACAGCTGTGTTCTGTCCCGGGAAGTGCAGTTTAGAACAGACACAGGTGTAAAGTGTAATATACTGACTCTGGACTGTTATCAGTTATTGATGCACACAGGTGAACTGAGGCGCTCTGATAAGGTGCTGCGGTCCTATTCAAACCACTAAGTGAAGTCAGTTTCTGCAGTTGCCCTCCCCCTGAGATACAAAGATCGAGAAACAAATGCAGAGCTGGAAATTGTGGACATTATTCAGGAGAACGTGCTTGGTGGCACGTCAGCTGAAGCCCTTGGTCTGATCGCCCGACTGGACTCTCTACAGAGTGATGTTAACAGAGACAAGGTGAGTGTAAACACCGAAGCCACTTTGGATTTAAACTCACACACACCAGTTGGCCTGGAGGACTTTCCTGAACTGACATGCACCACAGGCACTTTACCAGGCAAATACAGCATAAAGATCAATCCAGATGCTAAGGGCGTGATACATCCTGTGCGCCGACAACCAGTAGCACTCAGAGCCAACATAATTGAGAAGGTTAATGAGATGGTCAAGAATGGACATATAGTTAAAGTAGACCAACCCAATGAATGGGTCAGCTCCATGGTAGTTGTCACACGCAACGACAAGATTAGAATCTGCAAGACCCGAGTGACCTGAACAAAGCCATCAAAAGGGAACATCCTAAGCGCACCATGAAAGAGGTCATATCCACTATGCCTGGTGCAAAAGTGTTCTCGGTCTTGGATGCTAAATCAGGCTTTCTTCAGATAGAGTTAGATGAAACATCATCTCTCCTCACAACCTTCAACACACCAATAGGCAGGTTTAGATGGCTGAGACTGCCCTTTGGTTTGAAATGTGCACCTGAGATTTTTCAGTGCATCATGGACCAAATGCTTGAAGGCCTTAAGGGAGTCACAGGCATGATGGATGACATTCTCATAGCAGCATCCACGATGAAGGAGCACGATGCAACACTGCGCAAAGTGGTTGAGAGAGCAACACGCTTTAATCTGAAGCTCAACTTCAACAAGTGACACATCCAGTCAGTCAGTTGTGCCATATGCAGGTTACCTGATCACAGCTGATGGGTTAAAACCAGACCTGGCAAAAATGGAAGCAGTAAAGCACATGCCTCCGCCAACAGACAAGGAAGGTGTCCGTCGCTTCTTGGGGTTTCTGACATATCTTTCAAAGTCCATTCCGAATTTGAGCGAAGTGGACGCTCCGCTGCGACAGCTCATTAAAAAAGGGACATCGAGTTTGCATGGCAGCCGGCACAACATTCCTTCGACAAACTCAACCACCCCTGCACCAACCCTCCATTGCTCAAGTTTTATGATCCAGCAAAGCCTGTGAAGATGTTCTGCACCAGCAGCATGGGACTAGGAGCCGTGTTACTACAGGATGAACAGCCTGTCGCCTTCTTGTCCAGATCTCTAACTGATGCAGAGACACGCTTTGCGCAAATCAAGAAAGAGACGCTCTACATTGTCCATGCCTGCATTAAGTTTCACCTTTATATATTTGGTAGACACTTCACAATATACAATGACCACAAGCCACTGGAAGATATCTACAAAAAGACATTTCTGTCTACTCCCATGTGCATACAGAGAATGCACCTGCGACTACAGTGGTATGACATCATAGTTAATTACAGAAGAGGAGAGGACATGGAGCTGCCTGACACCTTTTCCAGAGCACAGCTACCAGACAACACACCAGAAGCAGCTGGCCTTGAGTGTGTCTCCATGCTCAACTTTGTATCGGCGAGTGGTCAGAAATATGCTGAACTCCAGGAACGCACACAAGAGGAGTTAAGCCTTCTCCAGCAGACAATTCAGAGAGGCTGGCCAAACAACAGGCATGAAGTATCCACTCCTGTTACCCTTACTGGGACTCAAGAAGCCAGTTAGCTGTGTCTGATGGCATAGTGTATAAGGGACTTCAGATCATGGTGCCCCTCATGTGTTCACCAGTCTTTCCTAGGAATAGTAAAGAGCAAGCAGTGGGCACGTGAAGTGTTATACTGGCCAGGCATGAGCGCTGAAATCAAAAACATGATCAGAAACTGTGGCAAGTGCGCTGAGATCCAAAACAGACTTCCCAGGCAACCACTTATACCAACAGAGAGACACTGGAGCTGCCATTTGAAGTGGTAGCCTCTGACCTTTTTGTGTCTGACGGAAAACAGTACATTCTACTCGTGGATTATTACTCAAAATACATTGAAATGGATGAGCTGAAAGATCCCCACAATAGAGACTCTGAAAGCTCAGTTCAGCAGACATGGAATCTCTGGAATCTCTGCCACCATTTGGACAGATAACACTCCACAATATTCATCAGATGAATTCAAGGAGTTCTGTAAGAGCTATGGCATCCTGCACAAGACATCTTCTCCACACATGCCTTACTCAAATGGTGAAGCAGAGCGCGCGGTGAAAACAGTTAAGAGACTTTGGAGCAAAGCAGTTGACACACACCTTGCCCTGCTAGACTACAGAACTGCTCCACTTGAATCAGTAGGCCTGCCACCAGCTCAACTGCTCATGGGCAGGAGGCCTTGCAACAGGCTGCCTACTGCTCTTAAACCAATGGCTCATGATCCTGTCAAAGCCAAGCATCTGCTAGACAAGACCAAGCTCAACCGGAAATTCCACTACAACAAGAGAGCAGCCAAACCCCTCACTGACTAACTACCTGGAGACGAGGTCAGAACATCGCCATATCCTGAAAGTCACAAGTGGACACCTGGAGTTGTGGTTCAGCCGCATTATGCACCACGATCCTACATTGTGGACAGTGGAGGTAAGATGTTCTGCCGTTACAGCTAGCATCTCTGTGGCAGTACCGCAGCTGCCAACCAGTCACACCACGAGATGTGTGATGAACCGTGGTGTGGAACTCCTGGACTGCCTGCAGCAAAGGAACAGCAGCCCCCACCAGCTCCCGCTGAATCGCAACCTTCATTGCATAAGGTAACACCAAGCCCCACACGAGCTCCACCAGGTGACCAATATACCACCAGACATGGCAGAGCTGTGAAGCCCCCAGATAGACTGAACATGTAGTTTGGTTACTGTTTGTGACATTTGAGTTATCTTTTTTTCTTATGTCAAAGAGACAGAGACATTGGACATTGCCAGTTCAAGCTGAATTTGTTTATTCAAAGTAACAAGGCATGAGTTCATTGTCATTTGTTATAAGTAAAAGGGAAATGGAAAGTGTTCCACTGTTATATTTGTTGTTGCTAAAAAGGTAGATGTTGCTGTATGCAGTAGCTTACACATAATATGGACAGCAAACGCTTTCTTTGCTGAGGAAGGAAGATGTAATGTATTGTTTGTTAGCGTTTCACTTTTGTGTTCCTTGCTGTAGTACCCTGTAGTGCTGAGTCAACGCATGGGCACTGAGCGCCATTAAAAGAGAGCGAGAACAACCTTCAGCTTCGTCTTTACTCCACATAACAGTTGGAAGGCCCGTTGTGAACCAATGGAGGTGGGCTGCAGGGGATTCCCAGAGCAATCACTGCACTGAGCGCTGAGGTTCCTAGGCATTACAGGGTTGCTGAAGAGGAAAGCCTACAAGAACATCAGCAAAGCAGCAGAGAAAGCTTTTAGGTGGTCGTGGAGCAGGAGGGTTGTAGCATATAGCAAGGATGCTGCTTGGGCACGAGCTGGGGTCTGATCAACCCCGGCTGGGTCGCCCAGGTGAGGGTGTCTGATGATCTGAGACCTGAAACACCCGAAGACCCTGGGTTCATCACTGATAAAGTGTTCAAGCTGCACCTTCAAGGTATTTCCATTTTTAGTATTCATCAAGCTCCTTCCAAATCTGTGGTCCCCTGCACACAATGCTAAAGCTTGTACATTTTAGTCTTCATTTTTTGATGTGATTAGATTTTAATTCTTGGCAGTATAGTTGTGCCTAGTAGCAAAGATTGGGATGAGGTCACATAGATTGTGGTTTAGTTTGTGGACAGTCTGGTACATGGCACAATGTCAGCAGAGTATTTCTACACAACGTTAAACGTGGCACATTACACACGACCAAGTTGTTCAATGCTGAGTGAATACCTGCACGCACGGGCTCACCTGTTTTATTAATTAGAGACAGCATACCTGTCGGCAGTTCCCTAATCAGGGTCACATGACATGAAACGCCAAAATGAACAACAAAAAAAATCACAACATATTTTTAACAAACAAAATGAAATGAGAGCACATCAACACCCCCACTTGATCACATTTGTTCACATTTTACAGAAATCATGTCAACACAAACTTCATAGGTTTTTTTCTTCTTCTTTACATTGTTCACACAATAATCATAAAGTTCAGAGTTCATTAATTGTTCATAGTTCATGGTTCATTCACCAAACATAAAGGTCTCAAAGTTCATTAACTTCAGCTTACTGGCTGGTTTCGTTAGGATGTCTGCAACCATTTCATTAGTTGGGCAGTACACCATTGTCACATCATCAGTCTGTAGAGTAGATCTCACAAAGTGGTGTTTAATGTCCACATGCTTACATCTTTGCTTATTTACAGGGTTTTTGGCTAGAGCTATATTGTACCCTGGTTTTCCTCATAGACTAAACACCTGTATACCTGTTCATCAAAATACTTCAGAAGCTGTTTTAAGTACAGGCACTCCTGCATGGTTGCAGCGAAAGCCATATATTCAGCCTCACAAGTAGAGAGTGCAACTGTAGGTTGTCTTTTAGTTTTCCATGAAACGAATGGCCCATTTTTGTTCAGGCTGATACAGTAACCTGTTGTGCTTTTTCGATCAATATCAATCAATCAATCAAACTTTATTTATATAGCACTTTTCATTCAAAAAAAAAAAAAGTAGCACAAAGTGCTTTACAAACAGACAAATGAATTAAAGGAAGGATTTATAACCCAAACCCACTCCACCCAACCCCTGAACTCACCCACACAGCAATCCATACACAGTGTTGATAAAAAGCATCATAAATAAAAGACAATAATAAAGTACACTGCTGTACCCAGTACGTACTGAGGAAACGCCATCTTAAAGGTTTAAAAATGAGAAAACACTGGAGGTTAGGTTAAAAGTAAAAAATGAAATACATCATGAAATAAAATAAGAAAATGAATTATAAAAATAAGAAGAATAAAAAATAACTTGAAATTAAGTTAAAATATGCGTATATATTATAATAATAAATAAATAAAGAATAAAATAGGAAAACATAGAAAATAAAATAAGGAAAAATAGAAAAGATTTAAAAAGAAAAGAAAAAAAAAAGTTAAAATATTAAAAAGCGCCTTGTAATTAGAATAAATAAAAACACTAAAAGGTAAAAGCTTGACTAAAAAGATAGGTTTTGAGTTTGTTTTTAAAGACATTAACATTAGGCGCAGCCCTCAGATCTTCAGGTAGGCTGTTCCATAAGCGGAGGCCATAGTAGTAAAAAGCTGCCTCACCTCAAGTTTTTGTTTTAACTTTCGGAACTGTTAACAGAGAACTTCCTGAGGACCTGAGAGCTCTAATGGGCTCATAAGGTAAAGGCAATTCAGATAAATATGAAGGACTAAGACCATTAAGAGCTTTAAAAACCAGTAAAAGAATCTTAAAATCTATCCTAAAAGAAATGGGCAGGCCAATGCAGAGACCTTAAAGGGCAACTCCGTCTTTTTTGACACCTGGACCTTATTTACAGGTGTGTACATGCTCATATACTCACTCAGACAAACATCGTGCAGCTCGGAGTCCTTCAGAAGTTATTTAGATCCAACCGATTTAGCCGCACTTAGCTGGGGCCACGGCAAGGGAGCTTCAGCGCGGGACATAATCTCTGCAAAATCGCTCGTCTCTACCACAGCCCGGTTTGTCATTGCAGAGAAATCCTCCAGAGTAGTCAGACATATATTCCTGGATAGATCCATACGCGTGTCAGCCGGTCTCATCTCCCACTCTGAGCAGCTAACACACTCCTCTTCTTTTGCTCTCGGCGAACACTGTCCACAAGCGCACCACCAGTTCGCATTGAGTCGTGGACGTGCTCCTGTTTGTTGTTCTCGAGCCAGCTGTTCGTCTCTCTCCCTCCACATTCTTCTTTCATGGAGCTCCTCGTCCGTGTACTCAGGCTCAAACCGGTAAGGACAACCGTCGAACTCGAAGTCGCAGTCTGACTCTTCGACATCAGATAAATATTCTGCCATGTTGCTCAGCAATGCCGACAAAAAGTAAATCAGCTGTACCTTTGTGTCGCGCGGCTATGACGTCATCAAAAGTTTGTTTACCAGGTCAGCTGACCCACCTGAAGACGGTAGGCGAGCTGACTTTATGATAACACTGGCGATGGATGAAAAATATAGTCCAAATGAGCGATTTTGCAGAGATTATGTCCCACGCTGAAGCTCCCTTGCCGTGGCCCCAGCTAAGTGCAGCTAAATCGGTTGGATCTAAATAACTTCTGAAGGACTCCGAGCTGCACGATGTTTGTCTGAGTGAGTATATGAGCATGCACACACCTATAAATAAGGTCCAGGTGTCAAAAAACTGGAGTTGCCCTTTAAAACCTGTGTGATATGAGCTCTCTTTCCGGTCCCTGTCAGCATCCGTGCAGCTGAGTTCTGCAGGAGCTGAAGGTGGTAGATTTTTTTTTTGTGGAAGACCAGAAAGAAGAGCGTTACAGTAATCTGTTCTACAGGTGATAAAAGCATGGATTAATGTCTCTGCATTGACTTGAGAGAGAAACTGTCGCACTTGGGCTATGCTTTTTTGGTGACATCCTGGATATGTGACTCAAAACTGAGCTCTGAGTCAAATAAAACCCCTAAATTTTTAGCCTGCCCACACGGTTTAAAAGATGATGCTTGTAGTTTGCTGACTAGTTTTTCTCTCTTAACCCCTTTACCAATGACTAAAACCTGAGTTTTTTCCTGGTTGAGTTGTAAAAAGTTCTCCGCCATCCATAATTTGATGTCTAAAATAAATTTTAAAAGGGCATCGAGTAGCCCTGTATCATCAGGAGACACGGCAACATAAAGCTATGTGTCATCAGCATAGCTGTGGAAACTGATGTTGTGTCTCCTGATGACATTCCCTAAAGGAAGCATGTAAATATTAAAAAGAGTAGGGCCTCAAATTGAACCTTGGGGAACACCACACGCAATGTCACAGCATTTTGATGACTGATCCCCAAGATTCACATAAAACTTTTTATTGCTAAGATAAGATTTAAACCAGTTAAAAACAGTGCCAGAGATGCCAATAAAATCATGGAGTCTATTTAAAAGAATTTTGTGTTCGACTGTATCAAATGCAGCTCTCAAGTCCAATAAAACTAAAACAGAAGGTAATTTATTATCCATTATTGGACCTGAGGTCATTAACTATTTTGACCAGGGCAGTCTCTGTACTGTGATTTTTCCTAAAACCTGACTAATAAACTTCATGAATGTTTCTAAAACTAATAAAATCATTTAACTGGTTTAAAACAATCTTTTCTAAATTTTACCTAAGAATGGCAAATTGGATACAGGTCTAAAATTATCAGCCACTGCTGTATCCAAATTGCTCCTCTTCAGGAGAAGTTTTATGATAGAAGTTTTAAAAGCAGAGGGAAATACACCTGTCTGAAGAGAATAATTTAAAATTGTAAGAAAACCTTGTTTAAAAAAGTCATAAAAGTTGTTTAGTTATTTAAAAACTTTTTTAAGCATCTCATTGTCAACCAGGACAAAACTTTCCAGTGTTTTCTCATTTAAAAACAAAGATTCTGAAGGGTTAAAATTTAAAGGCTGGGAAAGTAAAAGGTTTGATCTGATAAAATCTATTTTACTGCTGAAATGGACAGCAAAGTCATCACATGACAAGTCTGAGCTCTGAGTTCGTTTAAAATTGGAGTTGATTAGTTGGTCTATTGTTTTAAAAAGTACTTTGGGATTATTTTGATTGTTATGAATTAGTGTTGAAAAATGTTTTCTTCTTTCCTGTTTAATGGCTGTGTTGTAGGCTTTCAGATGATGTTTAAAAATGCTGTAATTCATTTGAATTTTGTTTTTGCGCTACCTGCGTTCTGCTTTCCTACAGTTTCTTTTGAGGTTCTTAGTGTAGTCATTTTTCTAGGGAGGCTTTGATTTTGTTGACAACTTTTTCATTTTTATTGGTGCCACAATGTCTAAAGCTGACCTAAGTTTACTGTTAAAATTTTCAACGATAGAATCACAGGAAGAAGGTAAAGCATATGAGAGGGTATCAGTTAAAATGTCAATAAAATTCGCAGCCACTTCAGCAGTCAGATAGCGTTTCCTGATAGTGCGCACTGGGATTTCTTGTTCATCAGAATCATTGACAGTAAAAAACACACAGAAATGGTCAGACAGGCCCACGTCCATAACAGAGGTCACAGATGCCGATAGGCCATAGGTGATGACTAAGTCTAAGATATGACCTCTGTTATGGGTGGGCTGTGTTACATGTTGGATAAAATTCATACAGTTAAGAAAGGTTTAAAAGTTCAGTGCTAAAGGAGTCTGATTGATTGTCAACATGCAAATTAAAATCACCTAAAATAAGAACTCTGTCATACTTGGAATGTATAAAAGAGAGCAATTCTGAAAATTCCTTGATAAAAGAGGCGCAACGTTTGGGTGGTCTGTAGATTGCCAGGCATAGAATAGGAGGACTGCTAAAAACAAAGGAATGGTGCTCAAAAGAGCCATACTCATCCAATAAAAGCTCTTTAAAACCATTATGTGCTGAAAAAATTGTAGCTGTCCCCTTCTTTTTTCCCTTGCCTAAAAGAATAAGAAAATTGGTCGTTGGGGGGAGAAGCTTCAAGCAGGATTGCAGGTGCATCCGTACTAAGCCAGGTTTCTGTTAAAAACATAAAATCAATATTATTATCTAAAATCAGTTCATTGATAAGAAAAGTCTTGTTTAAAAGAGATCTCACGTTTAAAAGGGCCATATTGAGTGTATGTGGAGTTTTGGGGGATCAGATGGGCATGTGTGTGAGTTTATGGATTTAAGGTTATGCATATTTGTGCCTGAGGATGGATGTGAATGGTAGTGCTCTCTGGATTTAATGATGACAGAGGTAGGTTTGTTTTGACAGTCAGAGGGTCCAAGACCAGTAGGACATATTTTGTTCTTAAAGGAAGAACTAAAATGATATAGACTGGGACCTGGGGGACATCAGTCTCTGCAGTCTCTCTGGTCAGTGGATGTGGGCTCATAGCAGAGATGGGGCTGACGAGCGCGCATGCTGGATGCCGTATGCCAGGTTGGTTGAAAGCAAACGGCACCCAGAGCTGTTTAGGTGAAGCCCATTAGTCCCGAAAAGATGTCTCTTTTGCCAGAAGGCATCAAAATTGTTTATAAAGCTCAAAGCTAGGAGCCACAAACTGAGGACAGCCAGGTGTTCAATCAATCTTTATTTTATTTATTTGTATAGCGCCAATTCATAACAAGTGTTATCTCAAGACACTTTACAATAGAGCATAAAGCTCTTCATTTTATGGATACACATATATGCATAGATACATACATACATATAAAATACACATATACATATATATACAAATATATACATCCAACACCCAACATGAATCCATATAGCCAATCATGAATCCCTCCATCATGGCGGCAAGAAAAACCTTCTGTTAAGCAGCAGGAAATCTTGAATGTGGATCCCAGTCTCATGATGAACAGCAAATCCACATGATGCTGTGATGGGTGTGTGGGCAAAGGAAGGGAGGTAAGAGGAGACAAGTGGACTAAAGTAAGACCTAAAGTTAAGGACAGGTCCATGGACCATGGACCTGTTGTCTGATTTATTAGAGGTTAGCCTCTTGAGATGCTACATCTCATTTTCAGGAGGGTCCTCATGTCTGAATGGTAGTGGTGATCATTTTATAGAAGTATAATCAATGATATTCTTACTGAAAATAAGAATTTATGGTAGTGACGAACTCATGGGTGTCCAGACCACAAGGTCATCCCAACCATATTTGTTTCCATTAAATATAAATGTGTTAAAGGCCTCTTGAGATGTGACATCCCATTTTCAAGAGGGACTTCATGACTATGTGGTAATAAAAAATAGATACTGTAGATGTATCGATCATGGATATGGAGATCATGCTAATATCTACATGAACAGCTATAATGATAATGGGAATGGAATGTTCCTAATAAAATGGCCAACTATGTGTCATGTTCAGACTTAATAGCCTGCAGAAACGACCCACGCCCCCGGCCTTTTCGAGGTGGAGGCGTTTTCCCAGTGGGGACTGTGTTATTAACGGACCCTAAAAGGCTCTTCCCATCGCGCTGTACCGGGCGGGCTAGGTTGGAGTTGGAGTGGGGGGCAACTGGGAGTGGTGGAAACTCCTGTTCATCCCCCAGGTTGTACCTGAATTCCGCTGCCCCTCCGTGGATTGCACTGCCCTCCGGTTGGCGGGTGCAGAGGAGACAGCAGCCGGAGTGTCAGATGGCAATGACACCGTAGGAGATGGAGTGGAAGTAACAGCGGGAGGTGGAGGCAGGACACCGGCAAGTGTAGATTCCGCAGCGGAGGTGGTGACAGGCATAGAGGCAGTGGCAGTGTCAACTGAGTCCCAGTGTGTAGACCCAGGAGGGAAGCCCGCAGTGTCGGTGTTTAAACCAGCTTCCCTCGGATCTCTCCACCGTCATCCTGCAACACCTTGTAGTGATTGCTGAGGAGGAGCCGTGGGGGAGATTGTGATTGTTTCCTCCTGCTTTTGTCTCCACGAACCGCGACCTCCGTCCAGGATTCCGGGGCATTAGGTGTTGAGCAGGAGGACGGATGTGGGCGCACAGGATCCCACAAGTCACCTTTTGGACACCATGCTGTCAAGCTACATCGACATGGCAGCATCTGAGTCCAAAAGGTGACTTGCTATCCACAGCCGATAGCAAGTCACCTTTTGGACTTAGATGCAGCCATGTCGATGTAGCTTGACAGCATGGTGTCCTTCCTCTGTAGCTCATCGGAAAGCCTGCGGATGTCTTCTCTCAGGTTAGTCACCTCTCTTTTTGTTCGAGAAAGTGTTACACAGCCTTCGCAGTGAGCAGTTCTCATGTGTGAGACGGATGCCATACCATTGCTAGGGTAAACAATCGAGCGCTGGCAGAAGCCAGTAAAATTCCTTGGCAATTGAAAGTGTAAAAAACTAAACAATGACTAAAGAAAGTTAAAATTCCTAGTCTGTGGTGGTTAAAATTCCAACACACTTAAAATTAAAACCCAGGGACACTTAAAAACAGTTCAAAAATAGATTTTAAAGCAGCGTCGTTCTCACACAGCAAAACCCGCGTGTGATGTCATCAAACGTCAGCGGCCCAGTTGGCATCACTACAAGCATTGACTATGTTTTCACTTTTGTGCTTTTTGAAAACAAAGTTAAGTACCTCAACACATGCTTTACCGTTGTCCATTGATCAGTAGTCGGTCTAGTGAAATACGCCTATCATAAGTATTCACCCCCTTGGATGTTTCACCCTTTTAGTGCTTTCATAAATCAGTCATGGTCAATAAAATTTGGCTTTTTTAACACAAATATTTATTGGAAAAAACTCTTTAATGTCAAAGTGAAAACGGATTTCTACAAAGTAATGTCAATGAAATAAAAATATATAAAGAAATATAATTGTTTGCATAATTATTCACCCCCTTCAAGTCAGTATTTTGTAGATGCTCCTTTGGATGCAACCACAGCAGTGAGTCTGTGTGGATAAGTCTCAATCAGTCTTGTACATCTGCCCACAGCAATTTTGCTCCATTCTTCTTTGCAAAACTGCTCAAGCTCTGTCAGGTTGCGCAGGTATCGGGCATGAACAGCCCCTTTCAAGTCCAGCCACAAATTCTCTATAGGATTGAGGTCTGGGCTTTGACTCAGCCACTCCAGAACATTTACCTGGTTCTTTTTTAACCATTCCTGTGTAGCTTTTGCAGTATGCTTTGGATCATTGTCTTGCTGGAAATAAATCTTCTCCCACACAGTAGTTCTCTTGCAGACTGAATAAGATTGTCCCCCAGGATTTCGGTGTATTTTGCAGCATTCATTCTGCCCTCTATCTTTACAAGCCTTCCAGGTCCGGCTGCTGAGAAACATCCCCACAGCATGATGCTACCACCACCATGCTTCACAGTGGGGATGGTGTGTTTTTGGTGATGTGCAGTGTTTGGTTTCTGCCCAACATAACGTCTTTCTGATGGCCAAAAAGCTCAATTTTGGTCTCATCAGACCAAAGAATCTTCTTCCACTTGACCATGGAGTCTTCCATGTGCTTTTTGGCAAACTCTAGTCGAGATCTAATATGAATGTTCTCCAACAGTGGCTTTCTCATTGCCACTCTCCCATAAAGCCTTGACCAGTGAAGAACTCGGGCAGCAGTTGCTATATGCACAGTCTCTCCCATCTCAGCAGCTGAAGCTTGTAACTCCCTCAGAGTGGTCGTAGGGGTCTTGGTTGCTTCCCTCACCAGTCTCCGACTTGCACGGTCACTTAGTTTACCAGGGCGGCCTGATCTAGGCAGATTCACACAAGTGCCATATTCCTTCCATTTCTTGATAATTGATTTCACTGAACTCAGGGGGATGTTCAATGCCTTGGACATTTTTTTTTGTATCCATCCCCTGAATTGTACTTCTCAATAACCCTTTCCCTGAGTTGCTTGGAGTGTTCTTCTGTCTTCATGGTAGCCAGGAATACTGATCCAACAGTCTGAACCCTTCAGACACAGGTGTTTTATTCCTCAATCACTTGAAACACACCCACACCACTCAGGTGATCTTCATTTCACTAATTGTGAGACTACTGACAACAATTTGATGGACCTCTGTTGAATTAGACCATTTAATTAAAAAGGGGGTGAATAATTATGCAAACACTTATATTTCTTTATATATTTTTATTTCATTGACATTACTTAGTAGAAATCTGTTTTCACTTTGACATTAACAAGTTTTTCCAATAAATATTTGTGTTAAAAAAGCCAAATTTTATTGACCATGATTGATTTATGAAAGCACTAAAAGGGTAAAACATCCAAGGGGGTGAATACTTATGATAGGCGCTGTAGTTTACGCACTATAGAACTCAGGTCTGGCCTTGTACAGCTTGCTAGGTATAATAAGCTCCCAACTGCCTCTCTGTATTTCTTCACATCATCCATTAATTCAGCATCATTGCTGTAGTCAAGTTTCTGTTCACAAGGGGTAGCTCTGGCCCTGCAGTTTGACATGTCAAATCTCTTCAGTATTTTCTGTACATATTTGCATTGTGACATCTTAACACAATCTGCAGACTGTTCAAAGTCAAGACCCAGGAAATCTGTTAGATTACCAAGGTCTTTCATTCTGAACTTGAATTTCAACATTTCTTTAACACGTTGTGAGACATCGTCATCATTGGCAGCAATAATCAAATCATCGACCCTTATGATCATGTGCACTTTTTCTTGTTCAGTAATTTTGCTATAAACACAATGATCGGCTGGGTTCTGTTCAAACTGCATCTCATACAAATAATCATGCAACATCTTACTCCAGTTGCGTCCTGACTGTTTTAGACCGTACAGGGATTTTTCCAGTTTGCACACTAGTTTGTCACCTTCTTTTGATGCAACTTCATAACCTTCAGGTTGTTCAGTGTAGATTTCACACTCGATTGGTGCATGAAGATAAGCAGTTTTTACATCCATCTGGTGGACAACTAGATTCTCTTGTGCTGCTTTCTGTGCTAATACCCGGATACTGGTCATGTTAGCTGTAGGGGAGAAAGTCTCATCATAGTTAATACCTTTCTTTTGGCTAAATCCTTTGGCTACATATCAGGCTTTGTATTTGTCTGATCCACCAGTGTTCTTTTTCATTACATAAACCCATTTACCCCCCACTACATCTTTGCCCTTGGGAAGAGTGGTCAAGGTAAAAATTACATTGTCTTGTAGTGACTGCATTTCTTCATCCATAGCATCAACCCATTGTTTCGCATTGACTGAGGTGATCGCTTCTGCACTGAAAAAAGGGGAAAGAGGGGGTTGTTCAATTTTTAAATATGTAGTTCGCAAAAACCACACATCTCATTCATGTTCTTCCTCAAAACATATGTCAGTCATGTTGAGTTCTTGTGATCTTGAGGGGTGTGAAGTGAACAAGTTTCAGTCATGTTCAAAAAGAAGGAAATAATTATGTTTGGTCTGGAAACTCCGCCCCCTGATGATCGTGTTTTAGGAGGGAGAGATGTGCATCCGCCATCTTTTCGCTGTGGCTGGAAGAGTAATGCGTGTTTGGACGGCTCCCTACAAGGTAAGGATGAATTTAATCTTCTAAAACATCGGTCAGGTTTACAGGTAGTGACACAATGCATTGTTTTCACCAAGCTAATGTGTTCTATTCCATTAGCACCGAGCAACGTAAATAATGCTCAGGTTAGCTTAACATGCGCTTGCTTTTGGCTTCCTGTTGGCGAATATTTTATATTATTTGATCATATTTAATTAAACGTACACAAAACACATGTCTTAATGTCGTAAATATTTAAACTTTAGACTAAATTTTGTCGTGTCCGCTCTTTTGAGGGCTATTCAATGAAGTTAATGTTCGGGTTAGCTTAATGTAGTGGAGGGAGGGAGGAGGGGCTGTAACCGTCACATGTGCTTGCCCAGACGTGCCTGCGTCAGAGGGAGAGTGAAGCTGTAGCATGACGGTTATCGGTAAGCATCATTCATTCAATTTACATTAATCTTTCAAGTCTAAGCTGGTGTGCCAATTTTCAGTTATTCCTGGTTTTTAAAGAAAAAAAACTACTTGGTCAAAGCAACGATGGAGGTCGCATCACTATGCCACGAACACACACAAATGCCCCGCGCACGCACACACACACACACACACACACACACACAGTGTACCGACAGTGAGCGGGCAGACAGTAAGTGTTAAGAACTGAGCACGGAGGAGGGACAGTGTGCCCACTGTATTTTTAAACCTCGTTTTGGGGGGAGACAATGCAGAACTAATCGGATGTCTTCCTTAAAATCTGTCAAAATAAAGCTGGCATGATCGTCTCCACAGCTCAGAGGGAGACAGAGAGGCAGAGTGAGCTGCAGGTTGAATGAGGAGAGAGAGAGAGAGCGGTAACGTCAATATTGCGGTTAAATAGTAGAACATAACAGTGTTCACTGATTTTGTCACAGCATGTACAGTCAAAAGCACTAAAGCAACCGATTGTGAAGCTGCTTATGGCTGCATTGAGTGAATTTAGCTGAAGTTTATACAAGTCTGCTGTGTTTCCTTTAAGTATACACACCAACAGACTTGGTTTTGTGTTATGCGATTTTTAAAGCAGACTGTGGACAAACAAAGGTCATTTTCAGTATTTAGTTCATACAGCGAAACACAAAATAAGTTCACTTTTTTTTATTCAGGCTTAATGACTTTCTGAAGGACCAGGACATAACGAATATATAACATTAATTTTTTTCATCTATAGGTATTTGTCAGCGGAAAACCAGGTGACCCCCACTCTCTTTGTAAACACAGTTTCACTGGCTCTATTATAAACTGTGAGTATTATTGAAATGATCTTGATGATTTGCATGATGTGCTGCTTTGCTTGGTCGAACAATTTTGCTTTTAATTTCTGAAAAAAAACAAAAAAAACATTTTGTTTACAGTGTGTGACAATTGTAATAGAATTTACTGGAGCTAAATTCCTAGTTAAATAAATGCAGTCCAACACAACAGTCCTTTTAAGATTCTTACCATGATGTAGGTCATAGTTTTCATTCATTGTATGTTGTTTACGTTTTTTTCTGAATAGGTTTTTGGTGTTCCATCACAGACCAGTGATGGCTTCGCATGAAGCCCTGTTCCAAAGGCTCTGTCGTAAATGGTGAGTATTATTCAAGTTACTTGGATTTGTTTACACAGACTTTCAAAAGTCATGTATATGACAATGTTGCTATCAATTTCTGAAATATTAATATATATATATATCTATATATATATATATATATATATATATATATATATATATATATATATATTTATATTTATATATATATATATATACATACATATATATACATATATATATATATGTGTGTGTGTATATATATGTATGTGTATATATATATACACACACACACACACATATATATATATATATATATATATATATATATATATATATATATATATATATAATATGTTTATATTAAAGGTTTTGTATACAGTGTGCTAAAATGTCAAGAATATACACATTGTCCAGTCTACTGGTTACTGCAAATATATGCTCATACAACAGGCCGACAATCAGTCCTACCATCATAAAGGCTAGTGTGTCATCCTTGTGACAACAGTTTCAAAGATTTTGGTCTGATATGAAGTATAACCTGGCTTTTGTAAATGGGGTGTGCTTAATAAAAGAAATTCCTCTCTGAAAGCAATTCAATTGCACCAGAAACTACAGCCTTCAAAGTGACCTGTTGGATCAACACCTCCATAGGACTGTTTCAGCACTGTATATTATAACCCTTGAAGTTAGGATGTTTTTTGCAGTACTGTTGTATTGACCACGGTATTTTTTGAAAAGTAAATGTGGCATTAATTGATTCTAATGAAAGGTAGGACATCCCTCACACAGCACAGCAAGATAATAAATACAGGCAGGGTCCTTTTGGACAGGTTTTCTTTTGTTTATATAGTAAACACTTTAAAGGCAGAATGAATAGTATTTTCATTTTATGGGAAAAATGTTTTGAATCCTTTTCAATCGTCACCTCTCGATCTCTAGAGTGGTGTTTGAGTATCACACTCGCTGTCTATATTTTTTATTTATAAATCTCTTAACTCCCTTCAGTCTTGGACATGCTTCAATGCTTTTCATAACTTTTAACCATTTAAATACCATTACATGTGATGAAATGACCAATATTTGTTCAGAAAAAAAGGGTTGCAGAGATTTGACTTTTTAACTTTTATGGCAAAATTAAGGCAAATCCAGATTTGTGGGTGTATGTGAGTGTGTGCGCGCAATTGTCTGTGTTAATCTCCCATTGCTTATTTCCTCCTTTATTGTAATGAGTGTCTTTGAATTGAGTATTTGTGTATTTTTTTAAACAGAAATTGGCCACATCATGACTTACACTAGCATTAAAAGGATTAAAATCATTGATTATTTACAGTTACGATCAGGACTGGAATTTATTAAAATATTTATAAGGAAATTTTGAAAAAAGAAGAAATTATGAAAACTGTAGGAAGCTTTGGGACAATGTTGCAGCCTTGAGTGGGGCAGAGCTTGTATGTAGGGTTGTGATATGGCAAGCCCACTGTGCATGAACCTACGATTTATACTCTGCTATTGGTTGACAGCGTTTCGAATATGGAAATATTCAGAAATGCAATTTTGCTCCAAGTTTTCTCATGCTATGTCCATCAGAAAAATGCTGTGTGAACTTGTGAACAACAAGAAAACATGATTTTTTATTGGAGTGGGTCTTTAAAAAGAGAATTGCGTATGTGTCTCATCTGCTCTTAATGGTACATACATGCTTACGTTGCATCCAGTATGAATGGGTTATGGAACAGACCATAAACTATATCATAATAAAAATTTCTTTTATGAAATTAAGGGATTCTTTCCACTGAAAAGCAAATGTAGATTACTTTTTTATTGTTAATGTTGAATTTCTTTTCATAGCAAAAAGCAGGGATAAAATGTCAATCACAAAACAAGTTTCCTCATTAAAACTGGCTAAGTGTTCTTATTAAAGCAGCCATTTCAGCACAATACTTTAAGTCAAATATTTGTGTTTTTATTTGATTTAATTTGGTGCCTTTTGTGACTTTACACTCTTCAGGCTGATGAAGCCTTCCAAGGATCCATGGAGGACACCACCGTCAGAATATACATTGTCAAACCAGATGCCACCAGTAAACCAGAGGACATCAGAGTCATCCTTGAAGGCCAGATGGTACTGCGTGATCAGGACAATGTTGTATATGGTGCTGCAATGTTGTTTGGCTTAATGTATGCTTTGGACCTGAACTACCCCACTGCACTGAAGTATACTTCCAAAGTGCTCAAGAAAGTTGTGATGGAGCTTGACAGCAACACTCTCTCTCAGAAAGCCCAAGTTCTTAAAAACAAACTCTGTCAGTGAGCTGTTGTCATACATGACGAGGCTGAGACATTACAGTTTACCATGTTCACCCCTTGGACTATAGAGTATTGTTGCTCCTTTATTTTATTTATGATGATTTGAGCACTTACAGAACTTGCACCCCCATAATGTTTGCTAACCCTGTGTTCAAATATGGACACAGAGGCCTTGTGTGGAACATTGCATCAGTTCAAGACTGCTGAACACCAGTGCACCAAGTTAGCCCCTAGGAATATGGACAGTTTGTTGCACCTGTACCAGAAACGATGCAGCTCACATGCATTGCCTTCATGTGTTTTTTTTTTCAACAATATTTGTTCATAACTTGTGCTTAGAATTTGCAATTCAGAAGTCTTTGTATTACTCTAACAGTTGTACATTGTTTTTTTCTATACACTATTTGATCACAAGTGTCCTTTTAAAGGGAAGGTATACTTTGTCCTGATTATTGCCATGTGTTTTGTACACACATACCCCATTGTGAAACAGTGTTTATTGAGGTTTAGTTTTCAGTTGGAAGCTGTTGGAGGTCAGACAGTATTTGTTCTCATAAGTGACTTGTCTTTATACATTCATTCATGTACATATATTTACACACTGACATTCATGCCTTGGATTGTTTTCATTTTTCATTTGGAAGCTGTTTAAGGACTGACAGTACTTTGTTCCACAAAGTGATGCATCGTTTTACATTAACGTATTCAAACTATTGTGGAACATTCTTCATTGGGGTTTTTTGGTCATTGTTTATTTTTTGTTTTCATTCGGAAGCTGTTTTAAAGCATATTCAGTAACGCATCAGTTCATTGCAGTTACTACAACTGTGAAGTACATGCTCTTGAGAAATAAGGGGTACTTTTGTGTTACAAATGGGATTTGATAAGATTTTATCAATACCACTGCAATTAATGATCCTGCCAATTGATCCAATTCTTTATCAATTCCCTTATTGATCCCTGCAGATTTTCCATGTGGTCAAATATTGGCCTGTAGATTTTCAGTGTAAACAATGTCAAACAAACATCACAGCAAAGATAACTGCTTCTGCAAGCTGTTTGTTTCCACTCACATAAGGTAGTGCAGTAGGTGGCTTTTGTAAAACAGGCCACAATTCTGACGCCTCTGAACCCTGTCAGTGGAAGGAATTATTAAGGGAATGGATTAGCAAAAATACTTGTGATATTGATTCTGTGATGGAACTGTTAACAATACACAAGTGGAATTGGTTTTCGATTTCCATTCCTACAGACACACATTCTCACAAATATAATCCCAAAACACAATTTTGTTTTCATAAGTGAACTGCTTTAAGAATGTTTACAGATGTTATGGTCAGAAGTGTTAGCCTGGTGAAAGAGAATGTTACTTTGCCCTAATACGAGAACTGTTCATTTTTGTATTGTGTACATGGCTTCACATGTGTACTTACCTGCATACTGCTGAAAAGTGGGTTTTGGCTGATTGTATTTTGTCGTGAATTTGTACTTCAGTGTTAAAGTTATTTTATTCATTGACAAAATACAGTTTTTCTCTTTGGAAAAGGAAATGTTTTTCTCCTGGTCTGTTTTTTTTTTTTTTTTCATTTTATGTTAGTAATTTTGGTTGTTGGTTACCCTGCATTAATTTGTCCAAGTGAATTAATGTACAAAAATAGCTGAATTTTATGTAAGATGTATACACAAAATATGCAGAGAATTAGTGTCCTTCTTAAAAAAAAAAAAAAGTTTATGTTACAAAAAACTTCAAATACTGTAAATAAATAACTCACACTGCTTTAACATGTAGGGATTGAACACACAAAAAATAAAAAAGTCATGTTGATTTAACATAGGTTAGTTTTGTATATATAAAATACAAGAAAAACTTTAAATCTACATATAAAAATTGTGTTATTTGAACAAATAAGGATTGAGTATTCTCAGCATGAATAAATGTTATTTTGTAAACATAACTTTAATATGTGCAACCGATGTATGTATTTTTTTCATGTAAATTGAACAGACTTTTTTTTTCAGTGTGTGTATGTTTGAGGAACATTACATAGGAGTCTGTAACAGTAGTCAATATTGGTAATATTATCCTCAAAACCACATGCATGATCACCATAATAGTCAGGCTTTCTTCTCTCTCTGTCAGGATAACGTTTCTCAGCAGGTTTGTATTCTTCCTGTCTACCTACTTCATTTTCTGACTTCACTGTTTGAGTATTTTGCTCGCCTTTCACATCTGCCTCATTGATGTTTGTGAACACTTCCTGGCTTCCTATCACTTGTGGGTTAACACTTGTGGGATTGTCACAGATTTTCTCTCATTTTGGATGTCAAAATCATCCTCTGCATCCAGTACCTCCTTTCTCTTTTTAAGTACAAACTCTACCAGTCTGTGTTTTACTTTTCTTGTGCTGGGATAGTACACCATGTAGGCAGGACTATTTTTATCATATCTAATAAAAATGCCTCTTTCAACTTTAGAGTCCAACTTTCCTTTTTGTTGTTTGTAAGCACAACACACTTGTCCAAATTTCTGCATTCTGGCAATGTTTGGCTGCCTGCCTTTTAACATGTTGTAAGGTGTCTGTTTTGTGCGATTACTGAAGCACGTATTCCTCACCACAGCAGCTGTCTGGACAGCATAGGTCCACAGCATCTTTGGCAGTTCGCTCTCTGTTAGTATACACCTGGCCATCTCAAACAGGGTTCTCCAATTGAGTTCTGCTGTACCGTTTTGGTGTGGAGGATATGGGCCTGAAATCTCATGCCTAATATTCATTCTGCACATTAAAGGGATTGTTCAGTATTTTTGAAGTGCGGTTGTATGAGCTCCATATGGTCACTAATGACATTAGGTAGAGTAGAAAGTTCTCTCCTCTCCACCAGAAAGCCACAGTCTGTAAGAGTCTGTGACGAAGAAAAGATGCTAATGGAAAAGTACTGTACTGGAGTTAAAGGCTATTTTCTCCACCTACAGGAACTCAAATCAATAAGTAATACCACAGTTTAAGAAATGCGCTACATATGAATTTTTTGAAGTGCATAAACCTTTCGGAAATATAAAGTTTATCAGAACCTTAGCCAACTCACGTCTGTAATCCCTCCGCCATAGTTAGCTAGCGGCTTCGAAACACCTTTTTTAGACTAATTAAAAGCACACTATAAGACAAATATTTCTGAGATGGGTTTTTGTGATGCTTCCCTTGATGCAGAAACAGATATGCATCATCTAGAAATCAGCTGCACAGAAATCGTTGCATGTGTGTGCATGTGTGAGTGAGACACACACAGTAGTCTGCACTGTTATGATAAACAAACAGCCTCCTCTACTCTGCTTATTTGTCTCTGACATATCATTATTACTTACTTTGAGCAGAAACTGTCATTAGGTCCTTCAGGTTTGGGACGATTTTCCAGTTTATCTTCGGGAAATTGAAGAATGTCCACAAAACTCCAGGAAAGGAAAGTCTTTTTGACGAGTAATACTGCCGTCCGTGTCACATATTTCCAGGTCAAATATTCGCCCCACTGTTTATTTCCGACTCTTTCTTGATGTCCAGTGTCCGTGAATGTCTCCTCTGTATTCCTTTCCGTCGCTTCGTGTCCATTTTTATCAGCTTGTCCTCTGTAAACTCCGGTACATACAGGTAACTTTTGACTCCAAAGTGAATGGGACTTCATCGGCTCTGTCATAATCATCCCTTTTTTATTTTCCTGCATTGTCTCTTCCTCACACCGCTAACAGTCAAAACAGAAGAGTTACAATACTTGATCAAAGTTACTCGAAGCTACAACCGGCGTCTGAAGCCGCTAGCTTGAATGTTTTGATCAGCTGAGAGGGGGGGGGCGGAGTGTGATCCTCAGCTAAATCAGTCAGCCGCCCTCTTCCCCTCTCAGCTGCTCATACAAGCTAGCGGCTTCAGATGCCGGTTGTAGCTTCATGTAAGTTTTTTTAACAAGTATTGTAACTCTTCTGTTTTGACTGTTAGCGGTCACTTCAAAAAATGTATATGTAGCGTACTCTTAAACTGTGGTATTACTTTTTGATTTGAGTTCTTGTAGGCAGAGAAAATAGCCTTTAACTCCGGTACGGTACTTTTCCATTGGCGTCTTTTCTTCGTCACTGACTCTTACAGACTGTGGCTTTCTGGTGGAGAGGAGAGAACTTTCTACTCTACCTAATGTCTGGGGGGGAGTGAGTGTGGGTCAGACTAAAGTCTCACAATCAGACCCATGATGAAAACGATACTTTAACAGTCCTTACTAACATACTTTCTAGACTACCTGTACAATATGAAGTACTTTTACTATGTACTTTTCGAGTAATCCATTGTCAAAATCCAAAACAGAAGATTAAATATACTGCACCCAAATTTGTTGTGGCATAAAAAACTTGTTTCCCATAAGCAGTCCATGATTCACATACATTTGAAGTTAGTACCTCCCAGTCTACCACTATGTATATGAGAAGTACTTTTACTATGTACTTTCCAGGTAATCCTTTGTCAAAATCCTAAACGGAGGACAAGATTAAGGATATTTCCTCCAACTTTGATGTGAAATAAAAATCTTGTTTCCTGTAAGTAGTCCATGATTGACATATACTGTTGCCTTCGTACTTTCCAGATCACCAGCATGCATTTTATGAAGTACTTTTACTGTGTACTTTTCAAGTATAACTGTGTCAAAATCCTTAACAGAGGACCAGATAATAGATATTAAATCCAATATTGATGTGGAATAAAGAACTTGTTTCCCATAAGTAGTCCATGCTTCATATACTGTTGAACTGAGTGCTTCACATTCTACCTTCATGTATTGTATGAAGTACTTTAACTCTTTACTTTTCCAGTAATACGATGTTGAAACCCTTACCAGGGGACAAAATCAAGTTTTCTTTTACTCAATTTGATGTGGCATTACAAAAGTGTTTTCCATAAGTAGTCCATGATTCATATACTACTGAACATAGTAATTCCCAGACTACCAGCATGCATATAATGAAGTACTTTTACTATGTACTTTTTGAGTAATATGTCAAAATCCTTAACAGAGGATAAGATTAGGATATTTCAACTAACTTGGAAGCGGCATAAAAAACAGAATGAAGTAGCCAACTCTGAAGTGGCATAAGAAACAGCATGGAGTACTTTTACTGTGAACATTTAAAATAAATCATAGTCAAAATCCTTAACAGAGGACAAGATGAAGGATATTTCATCCAAATTTGATTTGAAATAAGGTTTTGACATATTAATACTCGATAAGTACACAGTAAAAGTACTTCATAAAATGCATGCTGGTAGTCTGGAAAGTACTGAGTCCAACAGTGTATGTGAATCAAGGACTACTTATGGGAAACAAGATTTTTATTTCACATCAAAGTTGGAGGAAACATCCTTAATCTTGTCCTCTGTTTAGGACTTTGACAAAGGATTACCTGGAAAGAACATAGTAAAAGTACTTCATACTATGCATGGTGGTAGACTGGGAGGTACTAAGTTCAAATGTATGTGAATCATGGACTGCTTATGGGAAACAAGTTTTTTGTGCCACAACAAATTTGGGTGCAGTATTCTTAATCGTACTGTTTTGGATTTTGACAATGGATTACTCGAAAAGTACATAGTAAAAGTACTTCATATTGTACAGGTAGTCTAGAAAGTATGTTAGTAATGACTGTTAAAGTATCGTTTTCATCATGGGTCTGATAGATAGATAGATAGGCTTTATTTCAGACTCAAGGTCCATATGTATAAAAAGGTTAAAAATAACACAAGACAACAATAAAAGACATAGACTAACAATTCATTTTTAAAAGGCACTTATACCAGTGTACATAATGTTCACCAGAGCCCTAATAATTTAATTCTCAGAATCATTTAATCGGCAGATGAACCTGTACATTGAGACTTTAGACCGACCCACACTCACTCCCCCCAGCTCTTCAGAGCAGAGATCACCGTAAGTATATTGAAAAGCCCCCTAAAAAAAAAAAATCAGAATTCTGAGTTTAAAGTCAGAATTCTGAGTTTAAAGTCAGAATTCTGACTTTTTTCTCAGAATTCTGACTTTTTTTTTTTTCTGATGGTCAGTGAGTTTCACTCTTCCCCTATCATGGAAGCACACCAGGACGACATGGCCGATTTGGGTGACTTTTTGCATTTCCGAGGGGTTCCGGAGGAAGCCATTTCACTATTAAATGAACAAAAGGTGAGTGAATGTTAAATTTTGAAACTTGTGTAAGTAAATTTGAAGAAAAGCCAGTCGTTATCTTCCTGAGATGTGCTTTAGCTAATGTGGTTGGTTGGGCTGCTGCATGCTGCAGGTTGCTAAAGGTATCGCCAATCTTACGTGTTTTTAACGTTCTATATTTGCTATTAAAAGATCTCATTCTGAATAATGATTTTTAACTCGGTCTGGCCAGCGGACCCGCGGACCCGCTGCCATGATGCGTCACCATGATGGGCACATGGACCGTGGGCCCGCTCCAGAGAGCGAAATCGCCCGTTAGCATCACTTAGCCACATGGAGTATTAGTATTCATTAAACTGCGCTTAAAAGCTGCTAACTGGTTATGTTTCGAGCATATCCATAAACGTGACACACCGAGATTGAGTTAGTTTGATATTGGGCATTCACATTCATCGTCCTTTCATATTCCAGGGGGAAGAAATGCATATAAATCTATTAATCTTCCTGACCATTTGACTCATCAATGTCAAACCAACTGTGCAACATAGGCAGTCATATTCCTCACATGCTACAAGACTTCTTTTTGAAATATGTCCTTTGTTTATTTTCAAATAATTGACTGTACAAGTCTGCAGCCTTGTATGCTTTGAAAAGTGAGTAAAGGGAAATTAAATGTAAAAATCAACTTTTTTGCTTGCCAAAAACTGATTCATGCCTCTGGTATTGTACATAGATGGATATTTTGCCCCAAAATGACTTCATTTAACACAGCAGAGTGAGATTTACAAGATTTGACCCCAACTAGTACTTTTTACCCCTTAAAAAATGAGTAAAGGGACATTGTAATGTAAAAATCAGCTTTTTTTTCCTTGCCAAAAAGTGATTCATCCCTCTGGTATTGTGCATAGATGGATATTTTGCACTGAAATGACTTTGGGTCACTCGGCAGAGAGAGATTTACAAGATTTGACCCCAACCAGTGCTTTATGCCCTGAAATGACTTTGTGTGTGTATAATGTGTTGGAGCATGACCTGCTCCAGGTCCTCAATAGGGATTTCATTTTGTGGATGTACTATTTTCCCTTTATAAAGGTTTCATTATAAATTCCCAAACTTTGTTTTGGTGATTGAATTTGATTATAATACTTATAACATGGATTTTTTTTCCTGAGGTTTTTTGAGGAATAAATAGAACCAGAATTTTTAACAAGGGATGCATTCATAAAAGAAGCCAATCGGTGGCGGGGGCCATTTTGAAAATGACACAGGCGTTGAGCGTCCAATACGGTGCCCATCCGTCACGTGAGCTGAGCTGTGACTCTGATTGGAAAAAGCAACGATCTTAATATGCATGGGCCTCATTTTTCTAAACCAGATGATGCCCCTTGGCTTTTGGGCTGCATTTGAAGGAGCCTTTGAATTTGGACCGCCTTAACGCAGCGGTGACATGTAACTAGCCTTCAAACCCACCCTTCAAAGGCTGCAGACCCTTTGGACACAGCCAATGTCTTTCTCTGCAGATTCTCTGTTCTAAATCTGTGTTACGTGGATGCAGGCGCCACCTACTGGTGTAATCATGCAACACGATTTTCATGTCCAAAACAATGCAGGCTTACATAGAATAAACATTGACAGAAATGAAGCAAACAAAAATAATAACTCTGTAGGGGGGTCACTAATAAACTAAAGTCAAATAAGATATTATGAACTGACTGACCTCTAACACATAGGCTTGAAAAATAGATTAAACTTATGTTCTCTCCTCCATCTGATGCTCTCCACAAACCACTCCTTGACCTAACGTCCAAAGGTACTGGTACTGTGTTCTTCTTAGGTAGTCTTCTGCTTCTGATCCCACATTAGTATGTCTTTGTTTCCTGATTTTGTGTTCAATAAAGCATTTTTTTGACTTCATACTAATTAGAATGGAAGAAGTAACTAATTAAAGGAAGAAGTAATCATGATTAAAAAATACTGTGATGTGGATGAATACTGGGACTGATTGAGCTGACAACAGTGTGACTGATTGCAGGCAGGAGGAGAGACTTGGGGTTACAGAGAAAAAAACAGTGTGACCTGTTTTGTTGGAGCACCCGTTGCGGCACTGCCAAACATTTTTCCTTTTTTTTCAGTCTATGTTAGGCACTCTTCTGGGGGTAGGGTGCCGTTTGTGGCTGTTTAGGGCTACTGGTGTCCTACTGAAATGATCTACCAGTCAAAATGAGCTATCTCACGTTACAGAGCATGCGCACGCATGCGCATTACCCATAAACATTTTCTCTGGTTAAATACCGATATGAGCTACCCCATGCAGAAGTTGGGTTCATTTTGGCACTGCTGCTGCAAATGAGTAATACTTCTAAAGTACATGTACTTTTTTTAATTGTGTTTTTTTTATTGTGCTTGTATTTAGATTTCTTGTTGTATTTTGTATTTTTTTAGTATAATCCCATAGGTTCCTAAAATGTCTGAGAGAATGCTACAATACTTTTTTATTGTTGCCTGAATTTTTTGAAGAGTAACCTCACCTGAGTTTCTATCAGCATGTGGATGATTATTCAGTGATTTAATATTCATTTTTAGTGAACTGTATTCTTTTTAGAAATATTCACTTTGATTAAGTTAATGTCTTTTATTTTGTCATTTTTACAGATTGACAGCGACGTCATTGCAGTAATGGATGATGCAACCCTGGCAAATTATATCCCTTCTTATGGAGATAGAATTGCTCTATTTAATGTCTGCAAAAGTAAAAAGCCTGTCACCAAAAGAAAGCAAGGGCTCTTAGACAGGTTAAGAGAAAAAATGAAAGTCAGACAAAATGCAAAAGGTGACCCAGCATCTGATTCGGATACAAGAACTACACATACAAAGAAGCTGAAATCATCCCGTAATGTGGAGATAGGATGGATCCACAGTGACGGAACAATGGCTAAACAGGCGAGGGCAAAGCAGGGAGGTGGCACCAGAAAGATAAAACTGCCGACTGATGCTGGATTAAAAGACATCCTGCAAGAAGGAAAGAAACTTTTCTTTCCTGATGGAGTATCTCCCAAAGGATCAGCAACTGATTTCAAGTTTGAGGTATGGGACTTCAAACAGAACCTCCTTACAGATGACACATGCCAGTCCATTGGCGCTATGTACGAGGCTGCAAAGCTGTCAATGCTGCGCTTTTACATTTTAACCAAGCTGAAAGAACATGATGATGATGATGCCAGTGAGACACCTGATGTGGTCCTTGTCTCAGCAGAAAATGTGAATGAAACTAGTGCAGCAGAACAATATGTCGTTGAAGTTGTGGATGATTTCGCTGGAACGCAGTCTTTATCAGAAATGTCTGTACAGTCAGAAATTTCTTTTGGTCCACTTTACAATGTTCAAGAGGACACATTGGAGGATACATTGATCTATGAAGATTTTCTTATCCCCGTCAGTCCAGTCCATCCGGAGGATGTGGCAACAATCTACATACATCATGGTAACACACTACAAGACTTGATTACTGCCTTCTCTGATGCAGAGATCTTGAACAAAACCCTAAATGTGAGACGCATACTTCCAGACAACAAAGAAGAAGCAGGCAGTGGAACTGGAGTACTGAGAGATGTTCTTAGCTGCTTCTGGCAGGGGTTCTATGAGCGATGTACACTTGGTACCACAGTTAAAGTACCCTTCATCCGCCATGATTTTCCAGCAGAAAAATGGAAGGCAATTGGCAGAATCTTTTTAAAAGGTTACCAAGACTGTCAGTACTTGCCAAACAAACTTGCTTTGCCCTTCCTTGAGCAGGTGATTTTTGGTAGTTTTTACAGTGATCTTAAAGTACATTTTCTGCAGTTTGTGAGCAGTCAAGAAGGGGAGGTTTTGAAGCAAGCAATGAGCGATTTCTCCACAGTTGACTATGATGATCTTGTGGAAGTTCTGGACTGCTATGGCTGCCGAAGAAGAATCACTGCTGAGAGTATTTCGACAATACTTGATGAAATAGCACACAAAGAGCTTGTCCAAAAACCAATGTTTGTTATTGACTGCTGGAGGGAGATTACCCTTCATCACCTCTCTCTCAGTCCAAAGCAACTGACTAAGTTGCTCTGTGACCTGCAACCAACCCCAAAAAAGGTCTGTCAGCTGCTGAAGTTTAAAACTGATCTAACTTCAAAGCAAAAGGAAGTGGGAAATCATTTGAAAAGATTCATCAGAGAGCTCGATGAAAGTAGACTTCAAAAATTTCTACGGTTTTGCACTGGATATGATCTCATAGTTACAGACAGCATCTATGTGGAATTTGAAGACATGACAGAGTTCACAAGAAGACCAATAAGTCACACATGTGGGAACATACTACAGATAGATGAAAGCTATGAGAACTTTCCAGATTTTCGTTCAGAGTTTAATGCTGTCCTGGAAAGCAATGTCTGGGTTATGGACGTTGTTTAGATTCCTTCAGCCATCACCACAACAATCAAATGTTTAATGCTTGTTAACTCTGATCTTATTGTGCATAATTGGGATTCCTCTCTAGTACTGAGGACAACATGAATCAAAGTTCTCCCGCTGCAGAACACAAGCTTTCCGCCTGGACAATTGTTTTATTTATGTACCATAAAAGTGTTTTAAGATTTTGAGCCAGCAGAACAGAAGAATGGTATCATTTTCATCACTGCAGCGTTTAGAATGTGAAACTATATAATTTTTTTTTTTGTATGCTTCAAAATTGTGCAGCACCCATGGAAAATGTGTTTGAAAGTCCCCACTGAATGCATGAAAGTGTAGGCAGCCCTGATTCAAAGCTTGAAATGCTTGATATGCAATTGCTGGATTTGCAGCTGACAGCTAAATTTTCTATAGTGAAAGAAAGTCTTCAGCGTGTTCAGTGTTCAGACAAGTATTTAGTAGTTCATAAAGCTATTCTGACGTTCTTTCATTTCTCATTTTGTTTTGAAAAATGTCCTGTTTTCCACTATATTGTTACTCCGCAAATCAAAGTTCACTAGCATATTGTAAACAGTTCTACCCTATCTGTCTGTTGTTTGTGATCTCATGTTGGCTGAGCACATCCTCCATGTCAGATCCTCACTGGACATTTTACAAAGTCTCTCCAAAGCTAGAAAACTTTGTGCTCTGTTATGTGCTAACATTGCAAAATGTATTGCTAGTTAAAGCAAGTCTGAATCAAAGTTCAAGCCACTCTAACTTGGCATTCATTGTATTGTTGTGAGCAGCAAAACTGATTTAGTCTCTTTTTGTTGGACACTTTTGAACTGTTATTGCTTTAGCACGTCATAGTGCAGTCTGATGATGCAAAGTTCTTTCATCATACAAATTGTAGACCAAGTGTAATTCGACCAGTTTCAAGTTATCATAGCTATCTATGTGCCAAAGTGCATTTGTCACTCAGCAGCTGAAATGATGTTTTCAAGCAGTGTGCTTTAAATTCAACACCCTGTGACTCAACCAACTTGATGATGCATATAAATTATCTTCTGACACAACAAATCCCTGTCAGACTGCACTAAGATGTAGCCAATTAAGATAACCCTAAACAACCGTAATAGTTTATTTATCCCCATATTCCTTGTTTTCTGTTGTAATGATGACTTAAAATCAGGAAATAGTTCCTTTGCATCTGAGAGACAATTTAGATTGTTCAAATCCTCATAATTGTTTATACTTGTCTTAAATTCACTTGAATCTGTTACTTGATAATGAAATGTTACATTGCATACATACATACATACAGGTCAAAGGTTACTGTAGAACATGGGTCGGCAAGTAAGTTTGGCCTTGGGCCAAAATTTTTCTGAGCAACTGAATGGTGGGCCAAAACATCATATCAATCAGAAACATGTTTTCTTTCTTTCGCTCTCTCTTTTTTCAAAAAACCCTTTTCCCTTATCTATAGGCTACTTTTATATCATGTGAGTACAAAATGTAGGCTAATTTAAGAAAGTAATTTGTTTTAAATAAAGTAACTTTATTTCTCAGACTATTAGTGTGTTATTACTGCTTTAGCTCCACAGTGTCTGCGTTATAAAACTGCTTATAATAGTAACTTGGTGATGATAAAGCTGCTCTCTTTAATCGGTGACTTGTTACCCAGACTGTCTTTTATGTCATCATAAATTTGCCATAGCCGACTATATTTTTTCCCACACACATTTAATAAAAATGTGAGTAATTCCATTTTGAAAATAAGTACTCCTTTGAGCCCAGCTAACGCATTTTTAATAAAGATTATTTTTTAAAAAGATTTGGGCCATGATTGTCAATTGATTTACTGCGACATGGCTTCCCACACTTGATAAAGAAAGACTGAACCAGACTTCAGGTTTTCGCTCAATCCCTTTTTGATTTTCATTAGAAATCAAGCAGGTGAAAAACCTACAATCACAAAACAAATCAATGTTAAATATTTCAGCAATTTTTTAAACAAGCAGAAGAACATTTAATTAAACATTTGCTTTACAAATTATTAAATATTGTTCATTTTTTTAACCATTTGTATGAAAAAACATTTACTTTTTATTTTAGCCAGGATTTTACACTGATTTTAAAGTTAAAACATCACCCTTATTTAAAGTTTTTAACAAAAAACAATTTTTTAATTAACATGAAATAATTTTTTAAGCACCATGACATCAAGTTATTAAACCAGATTTCATGTAGAATTCAGAAGACAAAGAAAAGGAGTGCTACCTGGACTCGGCAGAGTTTGTTTGAGGTGCTCTTTGGAAAGGGATTCAAAAGGTCCTTGAAACAAAAAGAGACTCCAAGGCACAGTGCCTTGGAGTCTCTTTTTGTTTCAAGGCAGATTTCATGTAGGTTTTAATACTTCTATTTAACAGAAACTATTTTTGTACATTAAATATTTTGAATTGCATTTAAATAAGGCAAAATTCGATATTTTAAATCAATACTATTTTACATTTGATAAACTCAGAAGAAACCCAACTTTAACCTTCTAAAAAAAAAAAAACATCAAGATCACAAAACCCAATACCAGAAATCCAACACAAAAGTTCCCTTTTCAGCAGGGAAACCAGAGAGATGGCTTCTTGCTGGTAGCCCCTTTTGGTTTGAAACATCCTCTTTCCATGCGCTTCCAAATTTTTGCGTCCTCTGCTTCGCTCCTCACAAGCCAAATGACTGATACTCGGCATCTATTGTCTCCAGAACTCGGCACACACTGCAGATTTCACAAACTGCATTCACCTGCACTGCAGGTGAACGTGCAGCCGAGGAGCGTGCAGCAGCTGAGGAGCGTGCAGTTACAAAGCGCGCCCTTGAGCAGCGCGCAGCCGAGTGCTGCAGAGCGCACCTGGAGCAGACGGTCAGAGGGGCAGGGGAGCATAATGATTGATTTTAGGAGGCACACACGCGCACTTCCAGACGGGGCGCCGCAACAATGATTGTCGTTTTTGTGATGGTATCTAAATAATTTTACTTTCTTTTTAAATACTCATTTTCAGGGACGTGCTGGGGCTGAATATCTGCCTAGGAATTTTTTGGACCAGACCGGCCGAATGTCGTTCATCAGAGCGGGGGCAGGGGGTGAAAGTGGTGCTGATTGATATTTTTATGACCCACCTGAAGGCGGTAGGCGAGCTGACTTTATAATAACACTGGCGATGGATGAAAAAATGTAGCGAAATGGCGATTTTGCAAAGATTATGTTCCGCGGTCTGCAAATCTCTGCGTTCTCTGGAAAAAAGCTCATTTCGGCTATATTTTTCATCCATCGCTAGTGTTATCACAAAGTCAGCTCATCTACCGAGCAACATGGCAGAATATTTATCTGATGCCGAAGAGTCAGACTACGACGACCGGTTTGAGTCTGAGTACACGGACGAGGAGCTCCATGAAAGAAGAATGTGGAGGGAGAAAGACGAACAGCTGGCTCGAGAACAACAAACAGGAGCACGTCCACGACTCAATGCTAACTGGTGGTGCGCTTGTGGACAGTGTTCGCCTATAGCAACAGAAGAGGAGTGTGTTTGCTGCTCAGAGTGGGACTTGAAACCGGCTGACAAGCGTATGGATCTATCCAGGAATATATGTCTGACTACTCTGGAGGATTTCCCTGCAATGACAAACCGGGCTGTGGTAGAGATTTTGCAGAGATTATGTCCCGCGCTGAAGCTCCTTGCCGTGGCCCCGTTAAGTCTTCATCGGTTGGATCTAAATAACTTCTGAAGGACTCCGAGCTGCACGATGTTTGTCTGAGTGAGTATATGAGCATGCACAAACCTAAAAATAAGGTCCAGGTGTCAAAAAACCGGAGTTTCCCTTTAAGGCTGTTTATTGTTGACTGTAAGATGTGCATCAAACTTTCAGCTGCCATCAGGTTAAGTTTCCATTATGACAAACGGCTTTAATCCGACATCAGATGTGACGGGAAGGGTAATATAGATACAAATGTATATGCTGGTTCAGGCGTTTACATTAAATAGTGATTGCTGTGATTGTTTATTGCATTAAAATGTGTCTAACACTCTGGAAACCTGCCTCTGAGGCTTTGTTGATGTGTGCGCACATGTGCGCCTGTCACCAAATTACAGCTGCGGAGGGTGCACTCCGCCCTGCGCCGACGATAGACCAGGTTGGAGCCGGCGAGCTTTCAGCGCACTTTCTGCACTGTTTTTTGGCACGAAATTGTCACTGCGCCACCAGAATCTGTCGACACCTCCCCCTGGTGCGCCGTCACACCCATCTCTGCTCAGACGGTCTACCAAATTGTCAAACTGGCAGTGCATGGCGGTGCGCCGGACGAAATTAACACTGCGCGGGGTGCGCCAGGCTTGCTCCCCCTGCGCTGCGCCACGAAATTAGGGCCCATAGTGTTTACCATGAGATGGGACAAATTTCCATTGTATGTCTATGGCTACAACAGTGGGCAGTCTTTGGGGTAAAAACAACAATGAAAATACTCTAGCATTGCTGTTGTCCACTTTCCCTAAAACAATTTTCAAATCATCATTGTTTTTATCAATTTGAGCATTTATCCTCCATGTTTCAACTGTTTTGTAAACTACAATCAACACTCAGAATCAGCTGGACATAGAAGACACAGACAGTATGAAGAAAGGATGGAGAGTTCAGCACTGAAGCACATTTTTCCTGTTGTAGGTCTATGCATCGTCTGTGACTCTGTGTGTGTCTGAGATGGAGAGACTGACCTTTGCCTGACCTTACTGTAGAACTTTTAATGTCTGATAACATGTCTTTACCAAACTTTCACACTCAACCGTACATGCAGTCTCTAAACTGAATCAAGGGATGGGCCCTGCCCTGCACCTCACAGAGCTCACTGTGAAGTCAACAAAAGTCTCTCCACCTCAGACACACACAGACACAGACGATGCATAGACCTACAAAAGGAAAAATGTACTTCAGCGTTGAACTCTCCATCCCCTCTTCATACTGTCTGTGTCTTCTATGTCCAGCTGATTCTGAGTGTTGATTGTTGTTTACAAAATAGTTGAAACATGGAGGATAAATGCTCAAATTGATAAATACAATGATGATTTTAAAATTGTTTTAGGGAAAGTGGACAACAGCAATACTAGAGTATTTTCACTGTTGTTTTTACCACAAAGAATGACCATTGTTTGATCCATTATTTATCCATAATGTATTTCAATTGGCATTTAAAGGTTTAAAATAAAATGAATATTTAAATATTTGGTATTTTTGATTAGAACTGAAGTTGACGGAATGATTTGAGCAAAACAGTAAATAAGATATGAATCTGTTATGTTTTTATAGCAGCTTTGGGAGAGAACATAAATGACCACTACTAAAGGATAGAAAATTATGAATTGGGCACTACAAGAAAATAAACAATGCATGAAAATCAATTTTGTTATTTATCTATGTATATTTAAGCCTGATCTTTGAAAAAAAAAATCCTCTGCCCTTCAGCATTTATAATATTGATAATAACTAAGTTTTTGTGTATTTTTTCATTAAAATTCGTACATCACGTAATGAAGTTGGCATTTAAAGGGTTAAAATAAAAAACGAATTACATATTTGGTATTTTTTTATTAGAACTGAAGTTGACTGAATGATTTGAGCAAAAAAAGTACAAAAATATTAATCTGTTGTGTTTTTATAGCAGCTTTGGGAGAGGACATTAATTTCCTCTGCTAACCTGAAAGGGTAGTAAGTTAAACACAACTGTTTGAGAATGTTATTAGCTTTCTATAGGTAATCATATTGGACACAAAACTTAGAAAGTAATTTATAGCTTTGAAAAAAATGACTTGTACATAATTGTAATATACACTGCTTTGCATTGGCATTATGATGAAAGGCTAATGTCTGACTTTTTCAAGGTACAGTAAATTATTTCATTATTAATAAATAGCCACTGGTGAAGAGAGTCAAAGACAGGTTTGGGCATTAAGGAAAACAGCAATAATGAAATGGTTGAACTTAAGCCTTACAGTAAATATGTGATGGTCATTTGGGCTTCTCTCAACATGAACATTAAGTAGTAATTCAGAAACCTTCTCTTGAAAAGTTAAAAAGAGAAATAGAAATTGTGTTGCAGAAGGTCAAGCATTCCTTAATAATCCATCAAGTCTTCATTAATTGATTTATTACAAAATATTACATTTAAATGTTTGGTTGTTTTTGAGCATTCAGGCTTAGACACAGTTGCTACACTTCTTCAATGACTTCAGAATCCACATACAATGATACTCAAGGGCAAACACATTGTGTAATCAAACTAAAAATACCTTATTTTACAGTCTTCATAAAAGCAGTGACATTTATATTGCAGTCTGTGTCAGCTAGATGTAGATCAAGACCAGAACATCTTGGCCATCAAAGTTTCATGTATCCAAGTGCAGAAAACAGAACAGCAACCACACTGAATTGTTTCCTTGCACAAACCCTGACAACTTATTTCATTATGGCTTTAAAAAGTCCCCTGGAAGAGAAACAGGATAGCCAACACATGAGGAAAACAACTGCCTAAACCTTATCTGCCATTTGATCAAAAATCTTGGATTTTAGTGATAAAAGCCACACCACCCTCCTGGCCTCCAAAAAAAATCTTTACTCAATGCATGTACTGTATGTGTACTGTTAGAAAACTGTGACTCTCCAAACTGAACCCTGTGTTCACCCATTCATCCTGAAAAAAAAACAAAGTACCTGCTCAGCTTACTGTGCCCTCTACTGCAGTGCAGAAATTTGTTTTGCAACAAATATAAAGGCACTAACCTGCCTTAGCAAACACATAAGACTATACAAAACACCAACAAACAAAGTACATTTCCCCCAAATTGTACGTGCAACAGACACGGCCTTAAAGGGACTGTGAGGAGTTTCTAAGTAATTGCAAAAAAGTCTCACTTTTAGAAATATGCCTGATTGAAATACACACTTTAAGATGACTTTTATAGCATCAAAATAGGTTATCTATAAATGCTATTCCTTAGCCTTCCGGTGGGGTCGGTCAGAGCTGGACTGGCCTGGATACTCAACTTCTGGATCAAGACAATAAAAACTAGAGCAAATTTATATTATTCAGACACGTCATAGAGCACCGGGCTGTAAGTAGCGATATATAGCTGGCTACAAAACTGCAATACTAAGTTTTCCAAAAATTGCTTGTTGTCACACATCAAAAACTACCGCTACATAACTAGAAAGAGATACATTACCTCGTCGCTTTGCATCCTGTAAGTTGTTGAAAAAACGAAGTTGTAAAGCAATGAAGAGTTCTGATGAATGTCTGAATTGCATTCATTAGCATCACAACAAACACATGCTGTGGATTGTACACGTCTTGTCGTGCGTTCCGGTTGTATTCAGAAGTAGGAATTTTGAGCTCCAAGTAGGAAAATGCAACTGGAACGTCCCCCAAAGTCAGAATTTACTCCTGGGCACTCGGTGAAACCTCGCCAGTTATAGCTATATAGCTATACCTTGACTCAAGTAATGGCATTGAGTATTTTGTCCACCACTGTCAAAAATCTAGACGAGGTAGTCAAGAAAATAGCATGACTGCAACTTAATCATCCTAGTCGACATTCATCTTTAATATGATTCAAACCTCATTAACTGATGATAATGTTGTGAATCTTTTTGTATTCATTTTAGAGTATTCAAAGACCGATCACAATTCAGCTAAAATGATTGTGACAAAAAGCAGGGGGCCAGCAACTTAAGTTAAGAGGGATCAAACAGATAAAGTATGGTTTACTTGCATATGCATGATTGTAAAGTCACAGCCCAACCTAGCCTGATTTTATCATTTTTATTTAAAGATGGGGCCTTGTACAACACCCTGCATTTTGAAAACTAATAGTCTGTCTTTATACTCACCTTGTAAATTTCAACATCAGTTAACATAAACAAAGTGACTAAATTCTGTCAAAATACATGAGTAAGCATAACCATCTCATGTGAAAAAAAAATACCTTTAAAAATGTTTAAGTGTTTAAAATATTCAGTTCTTGATGGCTGCATCCTAATCCTCTTTACTCAGATATGTGTATGATCCTAAAAATCAACTTAATTATAAAAGAAGTGTTCCATCAGAGCAATCCCAAAATCCTGCATATGATCTTTTTGGATGATCAGTGGCTTAAGTATCTGAAGCCCAATAAAGACCTATTTTGATTTATCCAGATAATACTACATGAATTCTTATTGAAAAACAAGCATAATGGAAAATTGAATTAAAAAAAAGTCTATAACACTTGTAGTATTGTATTAATGACTCACTTCAGATAACAATGAAATATATATTTTTTTTACCTCAACAAGATTAAGGAAAAGGAATTGGACAAGACTTCTGTCCAAAAAGTCCCCTGTGAAGTGACCATCATCCTGGAGAGTTTGAAACAAGTTTATCCAGAATTGTGCATTCTGTTTCCGGAGTGTAGCCCACCATCCCTCAATGCCCTGATTTGCTGTGCTTCTTCCACAGAACTTTTCTCTCCTGCAAAACTGTCTGGGTGGTTTCTCCGCAAAAACATTTGCATTTCGTCCACACATCCATTTTCTGTCCCCCTGTCTGCACGAATCCTCTCTGGACATCCACCTACACATGAAACTGTTTGAATAAAATAACCTGCAACCACTTTAGGGTCACTGTTTGTAGTATAGGCCTCCATCCATAACACATAGCGGCTGAAACCATCTATACAGCCATTGATCGCAATGCCATAAGGTTTCAACTTATCATAGCCGTCCATGTGCCAAAGTGCATTAGGCCCACTGCAGCTGTACTGACGTCTTCTCAAGCGATGTGCACTTCTTAATTCCACACCTTGTGGGTCAACCAACTTGATGATCCTTCTTATGGTATCTTGTGACACAACAAATCCTCGCTGAACTGCACGGAGATGAAGCCAACGATAACCCTGCATCTGTCCTGTGGTCATAATCTCATGCTGGACAAAAGCCAGCACTTCATCCAAGTCCGTTTGGTTCTTCCGTCTGAGCAGATCAAGTCTTTTACAAACTCTCTTTAAAGTTCGAAGGCTTATCACTATATGATTGTTATGTGCCAAAACTCTAAGTATTTCTTTATTACTGAAAGAAAGTCTAAAGTATAGATTGATTAATTCATCCAGACATGGCATTGCAGGCTCTGTTGATGTCCTGAGTCAGGATGCCTTGGCAGGATTAGAAGAGTGCACCAGCCATCAGTGGAATCATGTTTTCAATCTGTACAGAAAACAAGAGAAAGAAAACAAACATTTTTTAACAATATCAAGATTACAACTCCTTAACTGCTCTTACAACAAAGGGGCTTGTAAGCAATTTTTTTTACTTTTAATTCCATCCCTATAGGTCATGACTGATGTTAGTAATAAAATCTGTATTATAATTTGTTGGGTTCAGTACAGTACCTATATAAAAAGTATGCTTTGTCTTTACATGATGTCTTTCTGCATAACTTTCCCATGCCTGTATGTATATTTAGTTGAACCATGTCTACTGTCATTTCTAACTTAAGGGGATAATATTCTAGTGATAATGAGGAAAAAGGACAGGCTTGTAGTTCCACTCATTCAGTCTCGAAAGGGGAGTATCCCTTGAACAGCACCAGCTGGAGAGAACATCTGCGTCTTTAGTCCAGCGATAATGACAATCAGTTGAGGAAAATTACGTGCAAGAGACTGTGCAATGTTTTATTTTGAAACTTCTGGATACTCCACATATTGACTTCCTGTTTGGTGCTTTCTTAACGACAGTGAATTTCCGAGGTTTGGAAGCGGCCGCGCAGAAAATAGACCTGAAACATCTTCGTGTCCCACAGTACTTTTCACTCAAGCCGTCAATCCAAAAATAGACTACAGGTGGCTAGACTTTGTATTTCTAACAAGTAAAAACGACAGGTGCGGCAATTAAAAGACTACTAATTAACTTGCAAAACTTCGACTTGAAGTGACTCATTCACGTTAACAGAAGTCTAGTTTCTCTCAATACATATTATCTATTTATGTCACTAGTTTTAAACACTTTTTCATCCCTTTTGCTTACCTGTCAGTACAGAAACACAAGTACATATGTATACGTTGCTGTATGCTGCAGTACATCTCGGTCTACTGAATGACGTACACCCGTGCATATCCTACTGAAGACCCTTTTAAACTGCCCCGAAATGCCTGTGTGAGCCTTGCTCATTTGAACCGCCAATAACTATTAAAATATTACATATGCGTTTGTACTTTTAACTTTCAACAGATGAACAGCAATATTCTATACAAAATAACAGAAATAAACATGAATGCATGAATTTATGCATTAATTAGTGTTAGTTAGTGTGGTTGGACTACTACATGCATAATGAGGGACGTATATAATGTCTACGGAGGGAACCACCCCAAGAAGGAAAATGTGGCCCCTTTTCTTTAGATTTATAAGTATCAAAACATGACATTGACTCGCCTTTTTTCATATAAGTAAGATTGCTTCTTCGGGAAATCCTAAAGCCACCTCCGCCATAATGTTAACCAAGTTACTCCCTGATCATCTAAAAAACAACTAAGTATTCTGAGTTTAAAGTCAGAATTCTGACTTTTTTTCTTCTTATATGCGTTTCTGCCCCTGGAATATGAAAGGACGACGAATGTGAATGCCCAATATCAAACTAACTCAATCTCGGTGTGTCACGTTTATGGATATGCTCGAAACATAACCAGTTAGCAGCTTTTAAGCGCAGTTTAATGAATACTAATACTCCATGTGGCTAAGTGATGCTAACGGGCGATTTCGCTCTCTGGAGCGGGCCCACGGTCCATGTGCCCATCATGGTGACGACCGCGGGGGCAGCGGGTCCGCGTCGTTGGCCAGACCGAGTTCAAAATCATTATTCAGAATGAGATCTTTTAATAGCAAATATAGAACGTTAAAAACACGACAGATTGGCGATACCTTTAGCAACCTGCAGCATGCAGCAGCCCAACCAACCACATTAGCTAAAGCACATCTCAGGAAGATAACGACTGGCTTTTCTTCAAATTTACTTACACAAGTTTCAAAATTTAACATTCACTCACCTTTTGTTCATTTGATAGTGAAATAGCTTCCTCTGGAACCCCTCGGAAACGCAAAAAGTCACCCAAATCGGCCATGTCGGCCTGGTGTGCTTCCATGATAGGGGAAAAGTGAAACTCACTGACCATCAGAAAAAAAAAATGTCAGAATTCTGAGTTTAAAGTCTGACTTTAAACTCAGAATTAAATGGAGCGTTTCCCTCCTCCACAGCCAATCACAGGTGCTCTCCTGAGGTCAGTTGTCCACTGGGAGGCAGGGGCGGCACGCCTGATTAAGCGCTCACACTGACGCACACACGCACACACACACTCACGCTGAGGGCACCGAGAACCCTCGCAATCAGACATAAAGAAAACAAAACAATGCAAAATACGACCAGGGTCGTAACACCCCCTTTCCCAAAATTAAACATTCCCCTAAATGTTTAATGATAGGAAAAAGACCTTGACAAAGAATCTGCCATTACATTTTCGGACCCCTTCTTGTGAAGGATCCTAATGTTAAAATCCTGCAGAAGAAGAGCCCAATGCATGAGACGCTGATTGGCGTTATTTAGAGAGGTTTACTGTCAGTGATGCTTTAGGGAGGCGGGTGACGATTTCAGTGAGAGTGGCTAAGTGCTCTGACCAAGTGGACGAGTACGCAACCACGTCGTCGAGATATACCTCACAGTTTTTAACCCCGACCAATAAACGCTGCATAAGGCGTTGAAAAGTGCTGGGCATGTTTCGCAAACCGAATGGCATGACCGTGTATTGAAGGAAGGAGTCAGGAGTGACAAAAGCGGATATTTCTGACGCACGCGGAGTTAACGGCACCTGCCAATAACCTTTTAACAGGTCTAATTTTGTCACGAATTGCGCAGAGCCAACTCGGTCAATGCAATCTTCTATGCGGGAAGAGGAAAACAGTCTGGTTTGGTAACCACGTTTACTTTATGGTAGTCATTACAGAAACGCGCACTGGTATCAGGTTTTGGCACAAGGACGCACAGAGAGCTCCACGGGCTCATGCTGGGAATGGCTCACCTGTGCTCAACTAAATAACTTACCTCTTTTTGCATGAGAGCTCTCTTCGTGGGATTAACACGGTACGCGTGCTGTTTAATCTGTGGATGAACTTCCACATCAATGTCAATGTCAAGGTGATTAATTCAGCACGCGCAGGAGCAGACAAATGAGCCAGAAAAGACTCCAAATTACCCAATATTTCAGAGTTTTTAAGACGAGTTGGTGGCGTAGAGCCACTTTTTTCATACAGTCTGTCCTCAGAGAGGTGATACTCAGATGGGACTGACACAGCGATCACCGGAGCAGCAGGAGGCTGCGGTGCAGAGCTCTCACGTGAATAACACTTTTTAATCATATTCACGTGACAAACATGAGTTTTTCGTTTACGATCTGGTGACCCAATCACATAACCAGTGTCACTGATCTTTTTTTCAACGACATATGGACCTGAAAATTTGGACTGGAGACTGGATCCAGGCACCGGCAACAATACCAGGACTTTGTCTCCAGGCTGAAACTCTCTGGTTTCGGACCTTTTGTCAAAACGCCGCTTCATTTTAAACTGTGCCTGAGACAGATTTTCGCGAGCCAAATCACACACATTATGGATGCGCTCGCGGAAGGCACTCACATAATCAAGCACATTATGGACTGGTTTTGGAGAGTCGGACAACCATTTTTCCTTAAGAAATCGCAAAGGCCCACGAACGGTATGACCAAACACCAGATCACATGGACTAAAACCTAAGGATTCTTGTGGAGTTTCCCGAACCGCAAAGAGGAGAAGAGGAAGGCCTTCATCCCACTCTTTGTTGGACTCCTGGCAGAATTTACGCAGCATGGACTTGACTTTTGATGAAAGCGCTCCAAAGCACCTTGGGACTCAGGGTGGTAAGCACTGGACTTTTTATGTGTGATTTAAAGTTTGGCCATTAGCTGTTGAAAGATTTTTGACATAAAGTTTATACCCTGGTCTGTTTGAACAGATTTTGGTAACCCAAATGTCAAAAAGAATTTGATGAGCACTCTAACCACGGGCTTAACTTTGAGATTGCACAGAGGAATGGCCTCTGGGTAACGGGTTGCAGCACACATAATTGTCAAAATATATTGGTGGCCTGACTCAGTTTTTGGCAAAGGGCAGACACAGTCTAGAATTGCATGCGTAAATGGCTCACCGAGCACAGGGATCGGATGCAAAGGTGCAGGTGGGATGGGTTTATTTGGCTTACCTGCCATCTGGCAGGTGTGGGAGGAACGACAAAATTTTGCCACATCAGATTTTAACCCAGGCCAATAAAAAATAATCAGCACGCGCTGGTACGTTTTTTTAATGCCTAGATGGCCAGCAAAAACGGATTCATGCGCAAGGCTGAGTACCTGCAGCCGGTAATCAGATGGCACCACAACCTGGTTTACTGACTTCAGCTCACTCGAATCAGCGTGCCACCGTCTCATCAGTACTCCATCTTCTAAATAGAAGACCACAGGAGAATTAACACAGTTCAGTCAGTCAACTCACGTTAAATTATTTTATTGTTGCTGCAAGTACATGTTATAGGTTTGGCGTCCGGGCTCCAGTCTCATCACGCCTTGCAGAAAGGTTTACATGAAGGCATGGAGGAGTGATGAGCAAAACATATGAACACCCCTGGAGCCTACAGGTGGATGCTGGGGTGGAGGTGGGGGTGAAAGAACATGCAGGAAATCAGTGTCTGGCAGCATAGACGTTTGCCGTGCAGAGAGAGAGATGGGTAAACTCCCAGTTTAAATACACCGCCAAATTGAGAGGTGGAGAGTGTGATTGGAGGATGATGCGTGGAGTGTGATGTATGACATGTGAAATGTGACATGTGAATAGCAGCGCTGCTCGAGTTGTCTGCCAGAACTAGCTCGCAGGCTTCGCTTCATTTCAGTCAGTCAACTCACGTTAAATTGTTTTATTGTTGCTGCAAATACATGTTACAGGTTTGGCGTCCAGGCTCCAGTCTCATCACTCCTTGCAGAAAGGTTTACATGAAGGCATGGAGGAGTGATGAGCAAAACATATGAAAACCCACAAAACTTAACTGATTGGAGCCTGACGCTGCTGATGAGAACTGCTATGTGTCACCATTCCCCCCAGCGCCCGCTGAGAGACGAATATACTACCTAGTGAACTACTATGTGTGGGCCCTGGCACATTGGCCGTGTCCCCATTCCCTCCAGCGCCCGCTGAGAGGAATATACTACCTAGTGACTACTATGTGTGGGCCCTGGCACATTGGCCCAGTCGCCATTCCCCCCAGGGCCGGCTGAGACGAATATACTACCTAATGACTACTATGTGTGGCCCCTGGCACCATTGGCCTTGTCGCCGTTCCCCCCAGCGCCTGCTGAGAGGAATATACTACCTAGTGACTACTATGTGTGGGCCCTGGCACATTGGCTCAGTCGCCATTCCCCCCAGCGCCCGCTGAGACGAATATACTACCTAATGACTACTATGTGTGGCCCCTGGCACCATTGGCCGAGTCGACATTCCCCCCAGCACCCGCTGAGAGGAATATACTACCCAGTGACTAATATGTGTGGGTGCTGGCACCATTGGCCGTGTCGCCATTCCCCCCAGCGCCCGCTGAGAGGAATATACTACCTAGTGACTACTATGTGTGGGCCCAGGCACCAGCCGCCGTGTCGCCATTCCCCCTAGCGCCCGCTGAGAGGAATTTACTACCTAGTGAATGCAGATATTAGCATAATGAATTGGTACATACTTAACCCCAGCACACCACCTGATTTGCAGTACAGAGTTATGCAGCAATGGATACAATCTTTAAATATCAAATGCAGGAACTTATGAGCTTTGAGCAGACAGGATGACTTTCTTGTGAAGTCTCCTTAGTGTTGATGTGTAGAAAAGGACCAGCGGGCCAGGGATTCCAGTGTTGCGGTAGGCACATGAAGCAATGCTGTCATGGTTACACCAATCTTCAGGGAGTGAGGGGAATCTGGGAGGCAGGCCACAGCTCAATAGAAAACTCGCAGATTGAAGAGAACCAGGATCTCGTCATTGATTGACCATTGATGAACCAGGGGATGATTGTTGATAAGGGGGGACAATGATGCAGATATTCATCATAGAGAAAGGACAAAAAAGAAACAGTTTTGGTTTTTTGCAATTTGATATGAGTGCCTTGTTGAGATCTGACAGATTTGAGTGCTTCAAGTATAAGGCATACATGTGCTTTCTATTTTCAAATCAGAAAAGCTGAGACAATGCTGTGGATTAAAATAGAGATCTGGTTGAGAGCAAGCAACATTACTGTGTAAAGCTCAAAAAGGGCAGTAGATTTAGGATCCTTGAGGGTCTGCATTTCGGTTGGCCAGACATCTACAAACCACTCATTGTTATAGGAACCCCCCAAAACCAGCAGATGGAGCAGCGTCAGTTTAAAACTGGAGAGAATCTGAAGACTCGACATCGTCAAAGTAAAGAAAGAAATGCTATCGCAGAGCAAAGACCGAACTGCAGATCTGAACAACAGCCTTCATAATACTGCCCTGTCTTTAAGATTACTTAACCCTCTGAATCCCAAGCCATTTCTGAGCGTTTTCTGCTTCTGTCATATTTTTACTCACTGTGGTCTCATTTTTCATGGAAAGTGAAGTACAGCACCTCTATGGATTCAGGACAGCCATGGCTATAAGCTGATGTAACTCAATTATGTCTTTATGCAGTGTAACAAAATTTAAAGGCTGTAAATCATCAGAAAAAAGAGAAACGAAAATTTAGTTTTTCTGATTTTTTGATTTTAAAAAATTCTAAAAATAGGGTGGGAGTATATACAACACACTTTCAGGTACCCTCAAGCATAAGGAACACAGGAAAAAAGGGGTGTGGTTCTATCTTTACAGAAACTACACATTCTGGGACCTTATAAGTTGATTGGAATTTTAGGCCATTTTTGCTTCTGTCACATTTTTACTCACTGTGGACTCATTTTTCACTGCAATATCAAGTTCTACACCTCTATGTGCTCAGGAGAACTAGGGCTGAAGCCAGATATAATTCAACAATGTCTGATCGCAATATATCATAACCAGAATGCAAGAAACTATTCAATAAAGAAAAACGTTCAGTGAAATTTTCTGAATATTTATTTCAGAACAATGAAAACTGTGAATAACTATGTACAAGGCGACAGGATTCCCCTGAAACAGTTTCAAGGGACCCCCTGAAACTGTTTCAGGGGGTCCTGCTGCCCTGAAACAGTCTCTGGAGACACAGGACGTATGGAGCATGCTGATTGGTGATGAACAGACAGAGGCTGAAATGACACCAGGCAAATGGAAGGCAATATTCAAATAATTCTTTAGAAGTAAATACAGGACGTATATCGATCATTCATGGCTTGTTGAAAGCTGTAAGATGTGTAAAATTGTTTGTTTTTTACAGAATAGAGCTAGAGCAAACGGTTTATTTTTGGCAGATTTTTGAAGTGGACGTGTGAATAAATGAGATATTGACTGCAGTCGCGAAAAATCATCGGTCTTTTCCCACATTTTTCGGAATGTTGCTGACATCATGTGTGATACATTCAGGTACCCTCGGAAACTTGAGAATCTGACGAAAACGCCACTTTTTACGGCTTTTTAATAGGACAAACGGTTTGTAAATGCCAGTCGTTTTAAAATAAGTGCATTTTTGAACCCGCCGGCGGGTTTGGGATCCAGAGGGTTAATTACTTTATTATTATTATTTATTATTATTATTTCATTATTATTATTATTATTATTATTTTTATTATATAATTATTATTAGTAGTATTAGTAGTATTAGTAGTAGTAGTAGTATTTTAATTAATTAATTTAGTTGTATTCATTTATTTATTTTATTATTTATTTGATTTATTATTATTATTTTATTTATTTATTATTATTATTATTATTATTATTATTATTATAATTATTATTATTATTATTATTATATTATTAGTAGTAGTATTAGTATTAGTATTAGTAGTAGTATTTTAATCAATTTATTTAGTTGTATTCATTTATTTATTTTTATTTATAATTTTAATTTATTTTATTTTTTATTTTTTTTAAATTGATTTATTTATTTTTCACTGTGGCTGATGGAGCAGAGCAAAGGGAATTTTCACATGTTGTCCAGCATCAAGCCTCTGAAAGCCTGAAAGCCTCTGAAAATTATTAGTATTATTATATTATCATTATCATCATCATCATCATTGTCATTATCATTATCATTGTTATTATTATTTATTTTGTATTTATTTATTCATTTATTTATTTATTTATTTTTCAGACACTGGTTATTTATTATTATTATTATTTTCATCATCATTATCATCTATTTATTTATTTATATATAACCTTTATTTAACCAGATTGGTCCCATTGACAATAAGACCTCTTTTCCAAGGGAGACCTGGCCAAGACAGGTAGCAGCAAAGACACAGAGTTGCTGACAGATACAAAAGAGACAAAACAATATACAAGCACATCATTATGGATTAAAATAGAGACATCTATAAGCTGTATCACAGCTTAACTAGAAACATCTGCATTGGATAGAATCTGCCTCCATGTCTTTCATTTTGGATTTAAAAACATTTAACACCAGCTCCTTGAGCCTTAAGTCATTCTGCAAAACATTCCAGTCTGATAGTGCAGAGTACTCAAAAGCCCTTTCCCAAGGGTAAGGTTAGGGTTAGTGTTGAATGATGTTTAATGTTTATTTCCCCAATTTTTTGCAGGATGGAGCCTCCTTATACTTATTACTTTTAGAGCTGGGCAATGGATTTGTTTGAGGTTTAGGAGCTGACAGTTCTTGCAGCGCAGTTCTTGGACAGAGGGAGGTCATTTGGGTGAAGGAACTGCAGATGGAGCAGGATATGGTTTTATGCCTGGTAGAATGTAAGCTAATAAGGATTAGGTCGACTAAAGACTAATTTAGCCTCTGATTGATTTGATATACAAGGCAGCTTTGGCAAAAAAGACTGTGATACCCTTAGAGAGAACCACTCTAGGAAAGATCTAAAATTGTGGCTAAGCAGGTGACAAATTCCTCTCTGCGTTGCGGATATCCTTCACAAATAGTGTCTCTAAAACACCAAAAGCCACATAAATTCTGCCAAAGTAAGGAACTTGAACAGTCTCGGATCACTATCCTTAGCTTTACCTGTACGTCTGTGGTGTAAATATTATGAATTGTTAATACTGTTTATACCTTTATCTGATTCACAGTCTCATTTTAACTGAATTATTTTCTTTCACAAGGAAGTTGATGTTGCATGTTACAATCCTTTTATTTTCATTTGTTTGAATTTATTCTGTTATTTTATTTTAATTATGCCTTTTAATTAATTAATTAATTTATTTATTTAATTTAGTTAAATTAATGCTCCTCTATTCTATGTCTTCATCTTATATTTCCAACTGTTATGCTGTGTTTAAGAGCAACTAAAACATCCGAATTTCCCCTGGGGAGTAATAAAGTATTCCTGATTCTGATTTCTGATTCTGATTTAGAGCTACTGAAACGTCTCCACGTCTCATATCTTGAATTTAATTGAATTGAATTTATTTTATTTCGGTCATGTCAGCACACTTATACAACATCACACATTGTCAATAGATGATCACATTGTACATGTCCGAAAGGGAAGACGGGAGAAGCAGAGCTTATCTAGTCCCGTCCCCATTTTCTCAATATTTAGTCTCCTCTTTTTTCACCTATCATCAGATTTTTGTGAGTTTTTATTCCATTTACAGAAGTATGACATAATTCTTGATTGTCTTTTATTGTCCATATTAGACCTTTAATGTCCAATCCCTTGTTCCACGTACGGCATAATTCATGAGTTTCTTTTTAAGGTTCCTTGATTTGTTTTTTTTTTTGTTTGTTTTGTTAGTCCCGGCTAGTGATGTTGGGGTGGTGTGTCCGCGTTGTTTTTTTTTTGTTTTTTTTTCCTCGTGCCACAGGTTTCAAACATGTGTTAAACGTGTGACTCGCCGTCACTCTCCTCTTCACCCAGGCGTGCTCCTGCACTGTCGCCTTGGGCTCTGCTGCAGTTTTCAGCCATGCTGACATTTCCGCCTCCCACTCGGAATTTGTTTGTATGCAAATTCAAACTACACAACAGAATCTTCACCAGATTAATATTATGGCCTATTGAGATAAGAGCAAAGTATGATAATAAATTACTTTAAATAACCATGTAATCCAGTCGATGATGATTCTTCATACCTCTCAGATGAATGAAAAGAGAGAAATAAAATATGATTAATGACACGAGCTGATGATATAACAACCCTGAAGAAGACTTATAATTCAATTATTGTGTCAGATGTTAATGATTGCGGGAATAAGATTACCTGAAAAAATTTGATTCCTTAGAGAATCAGGAATAGCAGCAGCAGGAGGCAGAAACCAAGAACCCACGGCAGGAATGGGACTGCAGATCCCAGGATCCTTTGCATATGGCAACCGGGAAGGACTGCAACCAGCGGTTAAGAACGCGGAAGTGGACCCTGGATGTTCATATGGCACGGTGAAGTTTTCCACGGTGTTCAGCGCTGATTTAACTTCGAGGAGTGAAGACAGGGAGGACGCGTCTGTGGAGAAGCCGGAATCTGGCTGCTTCACTTGGGAGGCAGCGCCAGGCTCCAGTTCAGGAGGAGGGACATTGGCAGTGTGCTTTACCTGGCGCTTTGGCTGGAGCTTTACCTTCCGGAGGAGTCTGGAGTTCTGCTGGATCATTGAATAATCGAAAATCTCTTCATGGCTGAGGCTGGCCGGGCGTGGTGATGTTATGGGCGTAAGATTCTTCCAGGATGCGTGCACTGGCCAGAGAGTGGGTTGTTTGCGGATTTGCGGAAGTTTCGGCGAGGACGAATTCATTCACAAAGCTGACTTCAGGGACTGAATCTGGGTTTTGGGATTAAGCTCAGCGTCCTCCCATGACAGCCAAGACTCACTCACTGAATCGGAGACGACGAGAGACATCAGGATCACCGGAGCAAAAGGTATGATGATGATCGAAGGTGAAAGAACATGCAGGAAATCAGTGTCTGGCAGCATAGACGAGGGAGAGATGGGTAAACTCCCAGTTTAAATACACCGCCAAATTGATAGGTGGAGAGTGTGATTGGAGGATTGATGTGAGGAGTGTGATGTATGACGTGAAATGTGACATGTGAATAGCAGCGCCGCTCGAGTTGTCTGCCAGAACTAGCTCGCAGGCTTTGCTTCATATATTTTCAACATTTGAAAAACAGTGACAAGGTTGGATCACCATTCTGAGTAGAGATCAACATTTCCTTATTTATATTTAGATTTAAGTCATTGTCAGGACACAGATCAAACACAGTTTCACAAGGTTTAACCATTTCAGTTACCTCAGAGCATTTTTGTACAACTGAACATTTTACATCATCCAAGTCTGCCATGAATGAGCGTGACAGGTTTTCAGGATCAGTGCGCCTAATGGCACACGCAGGAAACACAGACACAGAGGAGGCTGGAGGAGGGTTTGAGGCAGACTCATCCATGACAGGAGTGTCAATTACTTCGAGTGAGGGAAACACTTTCCCTCCCGCTAGGTCATTCCTGAGAATAAATGAGACCCCTTCAATCAGAAATTTCGGACGCACTGCCACTTTAACTCGTCCCGTCACTAGCGGAGAGTGTAAATGCACCATGTGCAGCGGAGCTTTAACGACGCTCAGTTCAATTCCCCACACCAACAAATCGGCATCACAAGAGGTCTCATCAGAAAGGGGCAGCACATCTGCCAGCAAAAAAGAGTAATACGCGGTGGTATCTCGCAAAATGGTCACAGGTATCTTATCTTTGTCCTCGCCCGTCAAGGACACAAAGCCCTGAGAAATAAACGGCCTAAGTCGAGCGTCAACTTCACAATCAGAATTTTGCACTTTCGGCTGCGGCAAGTGAGAAATAAACCCTACACCCAGTGGAGATTTTGAAGGTTTACTTTGTTTTTTCTTGAGCGCCGGGCACACTGCAATCAAATGGCCGGGCTCGTGGCAGTAAAAACACTCACGGCCCTCACCTGCAGCCCAAGGGGTGCTTTTATGCAGGAGCCTGGGGATTTAATTTGCGCTCTGGTGACACAGTTTTTCCGGGAGGATTTGAAGCAAAAAACAGCTTTGTGGGTTAAAATGAACTAGTCTGCCAGAATGGCAGCATTTGTAAGAGACAAAACTTTTTGTTCGTTTCAATAAATGATGAAACGCTCCGGGAGGCAGTTTTTGAATTCCTCGAGCAAAATTAGCTCTCTGAGGTTCTCAAGGGATTTAATTTTATCACGAGTGACACCATTTATCAAACAACACGCCTTCTTCTCTCGCACAAATTCCACGAGGTTTGGTTGGCAGTTTTTAAAGTTTGCCTGAACTTTTACCCTGTAAGCTTCAGGCACCAGCTCGTAGGCCTGAAGCACGTTTTTCAACACTTCATGATTAAGACTCTGTTCAATTGATAAGGACACTTCTTGCGCCTTACCCACAAGTTTGCATTGGAGCAGAAGAGACCAAAACTCTTTGGGCCAGCTCAAAGCTGCTGCAATTCTTTCAAAAGCACTAAAATATGAATCAACCTCTGATTCCCGAAAAGGGGGAACCAGGGCAATGTGTCTGCTTTTGTCAAACGCTGGAGCGGCAGAATAAAGACTCTGATTTACAGACACTGGGGTGGAGGCCCCAGGTGCTCCTCCCTCAAGTTCCAAGGCCCTGATTCTGAGGTGAATGGCCTGCACCTCAAGCCACTTGTTCTCTGTCTCCACCTCCTTGATGCGGAGGGCCAAGTGGAGGTATGCTGTGGTCATACCAGAGATCGGATCTGGCTCCATGCCGGTGGGGAGTGCGCCAGCAGCCTCCGCTTCTTTCGCCTCCTCCACAAGCGACTCGGCCTTCTCAGCGGCGGCAGAGAGCTGAGGCAGCACACCCTTCTCCACCAACTTCTCACAAAGCACCCGTTTTATTTCTGCCTTCCTCGCGCTATAAGCGACTTGAATGTCATAACGGTTAGCAATTATCAATAAATCTGCTTTCTTACATTTCGAATTTTGTCCCAAGAGGGATTGGTCACAAAACTGTCCAATGAGAACTCCATTTCCAATTTTTCAAATTTTGCTTCTCCCGCACTAACAATTCCCCACACACCAAAATAAAACAGCCAACCAAGAAATACCTATGCTACTTACCACGAATGCAAGGAAAACGATCGGACGAGTCCCCAATTCATGTTATGAATGGGTGGCCAAGACACAATATGAAAAGCCCTGTGTCCACTGAGTCCCAAGCAGCCACAGGAGTCTTTCAGAACATTTAAACCATCAAGCGGTACAATTTATTTACAAACAATATGTACAACTTGGCGAGCTAGCCAGGAGTATGTACAATATGTAGATTCGCGCATTAGAAAAAGACGTGCGGCTGATTTGACCAAGCAAACACGAACCACAGCTGGCTTAACCGCAGTCAAACACTGCAAACAGAGCCTGGTCATCAGCGGCAAGTCACATAGAGACTGCTGCCTCCGGAGCTCGTTATAAAATGACACTATCACCGGCAGGCTGGTGTGGCTCTATCGGCAGTTAACCAAAGAGAGGCTGCTGCTCTCTGAGCTCGGTGTGGCTCCGCCGGCAGTAAACGAAAGCAGAGCAGCTGCCTCCAGAGCTCCGTGTAAAGAGACACTAGCTCTATTAAGACAAGCTCCTCTTCCATCCTGGAAAACGCTTGAATTTTTGCGCTGGCTGTGCTGTAGCAGCTATCTAGTGTAAACAGGAAATGATGTTAGAGTAATGCCCGATGTGCTTCAGTTAAGCCAATCAGAGACAAGTAGCATGGACCTACCCTTTATGTTTTTCGCGATCCCTGAAATGTTTTTTCAGATTGTGAAATGTTTTTATGATTGTGAAATGTTTTTGTGCATTCTTAACTGTTTTCAAGATTCATAAATGTTTTTGTGTATTGTGAAATGTTTTTGTGCATTCATAAATGTTTTTGTGCATTCTTAAATGTTTTTGCGCATTCTAAAATGTTTTTCAGGTATCTTGAAATGTTTTTGCAGTTTCTTAAATCTTTTTGCGCATTCATAAATGTTTTTGAGCATTCTTAAATGTTTTTGCGTTTTCTTAAATGTTTTTAAGATTCATAAATGTTTTTGTGTATTTTGAAATGTTTATTCGCATTGACTTTCAGGGCCACCGTACTCTGCTCTGATGACATACTCTGTGACATCCTTGGTGGGCGACTTTTGTAGTGAGGTTAACTCTGTGTACAAGTTAATTATTCTGGGCTTTCCTTTTCCAGCATAGTGCTCACGGAGAATCTTCAGTGCACTGTGTCCATCATCTGCGGCTTCCCGCATCACCAGTTGTCATCCAAAAACTGAATGAGCTCCGGGTAGGCCTCAGCATTTTTTCCATCCTCTTCCTCGTCTGCATCGTCGGGCTCATTTAGGATTGTGTCTTTTAATCCTTGAAGACATAGATGGCCCAAAAACTTGGTTTCCCATATCTCCTAACTCTTCTCGTCACCATCAAAAATGAGCCTCACCCAGCGGCTACTTGTTGTCTCCCTTTCCCCTCTGCTCATACTTTTAGCTTTCAGGTGCACACGTTGCGACTTTAACCTGGCAGGTCACTCAAACCTTGTGTTACGGGATTAAGAATGGGCCCATAACCTGTCAGCAGAGTACTTCTACACAACGTTAAACGTGGCACATAACACATGACCAAGTTGTTCAATGCTGAGCGAATACCTGCACGCACGGACTCACATGTTTTATTAATTAGAGACCGCATACCTGTGGGCAGTTCCCTAATCAGGGTCACCATGAGAAATGGGAATGTGTGACTTAGGCATTAATGATGTGTAAAGTCAATTTAGTATATGAGAGTGTAACACAATGTAGTTTGTTTTAATAATATTATGAGAGAATTTGTTTTATTTAAACCATGTGTCTATTTTCACTAACTTAGCATGTATGATTTGTTCAAATGTATTTGCATTGTTGTGGAGAAAAAGACAAGTTTATATCATTGGCTTTATTTGGTATGGATGCAGAAATAAAAAGTTGATTTTTGTACAAGATGAAGAGGAGCGGCCCTAAGATGGAACCCTGGGGAACTCATGGTTGATGGGTTTGTATGATGATTTATGTTTTTTACTAATGAATCAAATAAAGAAACTATATGAACAACCCCAAATTCAGAGAGAGTTGGAACAGTATGTGAAATATGAGCAAAAAACAAACTGCAGTTACCAGCAAATCCCATGCAACTGACACTCCCTGGCCACTTTATAAGGTACACCTTGCTAGGGTTGGACCCACAGAGATGAAGAAGAAACAGATGAAGCTCAGCCCAGCTCTTAAATTAACAAATGTTTCTTTGGATCGCTGTTGATGCCTTGTAATGGATGCTGCCATCCTGTGCATGTCATCTCAATCAAAAATTAGATCAATCTGCTCCGACATATTAGCCATGTTGAGGCAGGACTTCAGGCTGCATGACCAATAGCACAGCCATGTGTCCATAACTAGAGATCCTCAATAAATCATTTGGGTTTCAGGTTTCTGCAGCCAGCCCCAATTGAACGCTCGAGGTACTAATGCTGCGTTCACACCGCAAGCGACCTAAAAGTCGCGTCGCCCACTGACGTAGCTTCGCGCGTCCATAAATACCTCATTTTGGTCACAGTTGCCGTCGGCAGTGGCTTGGTGATGTCACGTCCGCTCGAGTTTCACTGCGATCATATCATATTTCACGTAATAGGATGTATAAGCGGACTTTATTCCAGCTGTATCATTTTCACTCACTTATCAAACACAAAACACTGCAGCTGATGCCCTGCAGCAGCATTATCTGTGAGATTACCGCGGTCCGTCTAGGCGGAACTAATGTCCTCACTGAGACTAGTTCTGCCTAGACACAACTCATCCGCCCTGTAGTCCAGATGAAAAACTGTCTGTCTAGGGTACCATCACACATACACACACGGCTGATTGGCTGTTGCTGCACAGCCACGCACAACATCGTCTGAATAGATTAACTTTTTTTTACTTTGACATCGTGCGACAAGCTATGTGGTAGTGTGACAAGCGGCTGTCACATCGCGGGATCGTTAACTCCGCCCCATCGCGGCTGTACATTGACTTTGCATGGAGAGTGATCGCCGAGGTAGTACAAATAGTGTGCAGTGTGAACGCAGCATAAGGATTTTGACACTTCCACATTGTCCTCCAACCTCAGCTCTAGCCATGTATACATGCTTAACATGTTGAGTTGCTGAATTTCTGCTGTGTTATCAAGCAGTTGAAAAGGTGTGCCTAGTGAAGCAAGTGTAAATGTATCATTGTGTTCTTTGGGCTTCTTCATGAAAGCTTTTTTTAACTTTTACATTTTCTTTTAAGGCACTCATTTGTGACAGACACAGAAACCAGTTTGTTGACCTACCATTTTGGCCCTAAACCTCCAGCTGAAAACCATTGCTCCTGCTCATGCCCACAGATTTGAAAATTCTGATACATTTAAAAGGTGACACAGTCTGGTTTACGGAAAAATCCAAGCTCTCTGCATAGATTATAAACCAGTCAAAAGAACCAATGTTTTCATACAGTTGCCACATTTAACTTTGTAACCTCACATTTGTCTTCATGTTAGCAGGCCTAATGTGTGTGGACACAATCTAAAATTTCAGAACTGTATGATTGAAGTCGGATTTAAAATATGTCTTTTTAAAGTAAAAAACAAGTTTTTTTTTTTTTTTTTTAGAGCAGTCAATGATAAATGTCACAAAACAAGAAATAACAGAGAGGTGACCCAAGTGAACCATTTCTCAGTTAGCAACACGCCCTGTTCCGTCTTTGGAATCATGTGTTTTCTTATGCACACATGAATCATTTTGTTCTGTTGTCTTACCAATTAGGTTTCCACAAAGGGCAAAGTTGTTTAATGTCATTTTAGGTTATGAGAGCTGAACAAAGTGGTTTGTTTTAATAATATTATACGAGAGTGTGTTGCATTTAAACCATAAGTGCATAAGAAAGATAGGCGAAAAACTTTTCAGTTAGAGCACAGAGATAATGTTTTTTGACTGAAGTCATCTTTTAGAGCCAAGAAGTGAATAGGTTTATTTACGTTGTAAAAATGTTTTCTGCACAAAATCATTTGGGTTTCAGGATTCTGCAGACAGCCTCAAAAAGACACTCACTGCCTTCAGTTTATTAAACTTCAACTTGTCCTCCATTTTCAGCTCTAGCCAGGTCACCGTGCTAACATGTTGAGCTGCTACATTTCCACTGTGCTGTCAAGCTGTTCAACGGGTGTACCTAATAAAGTAAGTGTAAATGGGTTCATGTTTGAGTAGGGCTACTTTTTGTGAAAATGTTACATCTATTAGGTTTCTTTTTTCTTCTTTTCAGGCACTCATTTGTGACCCACATAAACCAGTTCTTTGACTTAACCAATAAAGGCTTTTTGCTCAGTGCAGTGGCGAGGTCATGAGGTTCGACACTGCAAATGACATAAATGCACCCTATCGCGGCGTATGCCAAGACCTCTAGAATTTGAAACTTGTTGCAGATAGTGAAAGTGGTGGTCAATTGTATCAAAAATGGTCAAAACAGAGGGAAGGCTGACTGAGCTAGTATGTTCTTACTAGCATTTACACAGCCCATCATTAAGGAGTCATAAAGACCATCAAATAGCTCTGAACTCATGGAGGGAGATTCCGGAGGCCAAGAAGAGACCAAATAGAAAGAGTGGTGGTGGAAGCCAACTGTCACCCACCCTGAGGGATGGTGACACACCCAATTCATCAAATATCTAGAGACGTACACCAATTTTGAGAACCAGGTAAGCAAAGTAATATAAGATTCACAAACCCACAAAAACACCTGGAAAACAAACAACATATCTACATTTTTTCCTGCTTTTTTGTGTTTTCTGTTCACCCATGTTTGCACTGATTGTCCTTTTCCTCTGTTCTGCTTCAGTTATTAGTTTGAAAAATGCAATATTATGAATAGGCCTACTATGATGCAGGCATAGTTTGTGAAGGCAGATTATAGCAAGTTTGGTTTTTAATGGCATTATTCAGTGTTCTTTGGTTATGGATCCTGCCATACTGTGCATGTCATCTCAATCAAAATTTGGATCAACCTACTCAGACATAGATGCCATGTTGGAGTTCCGGTTATGGTGGCTTGATCAGACGTGTGTAGTTTGCTCCCTGATACTTTAACCCTTTTTTGTCACTTACTCGGGTATTTTTCTCCACGTTATCAGTAGCAAAGTCAGTAACAGCTCCACAAACTTTTACAAAAGCCAGAATGAGTAAAAGTCACGGAATTTGCGGAAAAAAATCAAACGCAAGTCACTTAGCACTTTAGCCCGCAAGATGCTAGCAAAGCATCCCCCCCAGCACTAGCCACGAGCACGGAGCCGCTAACACTTAGCATGTTGGTTGGAGAGCTCACGAAGCAACATAAAATGTTACGAGCGAACTTACTTCCTCCTTGAACATGGCTTTGGCTCCAATCCAGACCTCGCTCCAGAAGATGACCGAGACAGTGGCCTCATACGCTGTCACGATCTCCCAAAGGAAATGGCTGTCACAGCCCACTCAGATGGGATAACTTCATCAGAGGACGATGTGGCTACATTGAAGTCCAAACTTGAGAACACTATGCAGGCCATCGAGAAACTACAACTGACAGTGGATGATCTTATTTCACACTCCAAACGGAATAATCTTTGGTCGATCGGCATCCCAGAGGGAGTGGAGGGGACGGATGCCCGACTTTTCATGACCACTCTGCTCAGGGAGGTGGCGGGGGATGAGCTCAGAGATCTCAACCTGGAACTGGACCGTGCGCAGCTTAGCCCCGAAACCACCCAGCGGATCCCGTCCTTTCATCCTCCGTTTCCACAGGTACATCCACAAGGAACAGGTGCTGATGTGGGCAAAGAAAAACCGGGACATCACATATCCCGGGCAGACCATCAACATCTTTGAAGATTTCAGCGCCACGGTCGCCAAGAAATGGGCCAGTTTCAACAAGCTGAAATCTCTCCTTTACAAAGACGGAATACGCTTCTGTGTCACCTATCCATCTCGTCTGAGGGTCACCATAAATGGACAAATGCGCATATTTGATTCAGCGGAGGAAGCAGAGCGTTTCTACCGAGCGAACAGCAGTAAGTGAATTATGTGAACTGCGTGAGAGTGCCCTTTGGTACTAACAATAACTGAACTTTACAAACAGAATTGTTTGCTCAGGGGCACGTTACTTTTGTTTATCGTTTATAAGGAGCTGAAATGACTTTTGTTTATTGATGTACGAGTACTTTAAGGGATGCAAATGCACACCAGGTAACCGGTGGTGAGTAATATCTCCTGCATGCTCATCCTTGTTTAGGTGAGTTTAGGATAAGTGTGTATATATTCATTTAGTTTGATGATGTTAATTAGAACATCAATTCTAGTTCAAACATGTTTGGGGTTGTTCTTCTTTTCTTTTTTTTCTGGGTTGGTTGTTGTCTGTTTGACTTTTCACTCCCACTGTTACAAAATTTACAGCATTCTGACTTTGCTCGATGTGACATCTTTGCTCGATGTGACATCCTGATATCTTTTTTGATTGTCATTCCAAGTACGGAAATGTCTGTTCATAACTAATGACCGTTAAAGATCAGAGGACAGGGCTGGGATCCATTAGGTTTGTTAGTTGGAATGTGAGGGGCCTTGGAGGACCTATCAAGAGAGCTAGAGTATTTTCACACCTTAAAGGAAAAGTTCGGATCCTGCAGCTTTTACATTGTTTATAGAATGAAGAACAACAATAAACTCACCCAGAAGGCTTTCCTGATGCAAACGGTGCTTCGGGAGATATTTAGATCCAAAATCGAGCAGCGGACACCGATATAATGGTAGCCTGTAGGGCATAGATCGCCGCTCCTAAAAACTGCATTAGTCGTCCAAAACTCATGTTTTTCACCAATATTCCATCATGATTCGCGCCGAATGGACCGCCATTGCAGCCGGTGTCTCTCCACACAGCGCTGTGTGGCTGAACTAACCTCTGAACTGACGAGTTTGTTTACATGCTCTTCGCGCATGCGCAGTACTCTCTGGAGCGTTGCGATCGCTTCCTCATGTCTATGAGCTCCTTATCTGTATACTGTGGCTCCTAACTGTAAGGACGTCCATCATATTCAGAGTCCTCCTCCATAACATCTTCATCCCATAGACATTCGTCCATTTTGCACAAAACTGGAAGAAGAAAGTTGATTTGTAGCTGCCGATCTTCCCCTGAAACAATGAGCCGCACTGCGCATGCGCAAAGGGCATGTAAACAGCTCGTCAGTTCAGAGGTTAGTTCAGCCACACAGCGCTGTGTGGAGAGACACAGGCTGCAATGGCGGTCCATTTGGCACGAATCATGATGGAATATTGGTGAAAAACATGAGTTTTTGGACGATTAATGCAGTTTTTAGGAGCGGCGATCTATGCCCTACGGGCTACCATTATATCGGTGTCCACTGCTCGATTTTGGATCTAAATATCTCCCGAAGCACCGTTTGCATCAGGAAAGCCTTCTGGGTGAGTATATTGTTGTTCTTCATTCTATAAACAATGTAAAAGCTGCAGGAACCGAACTTTTCCTTTAAGAATTTAAAATCAGAAATTATCTTTCTTCAGGAAACTCACCTGCGTGTTTGTGACCAGACCAGACTTAGAAAATCCTCGATTCATTTTTCACTCATGCTTCCATAGCCGGTCAAGAGGCAAAGCAATTTTAATAAATAAACGACTTCAGTTTTCACCCGAAAGAATCATTTGCGATCCAAATGGCCGTTATGCTATTGTTGTTGGCATGTTGCTCCAAACCCCTGTTATTTTGACTTGTGTTTACGCCCCAAATTGGGATTGTCCTGGTTTTATAACCACTTTGTTTTCACTAATCCCATGTTTGAACTCACACCATCTTATCTTTGGGGAAGACCTTAATTTAGCAGTTAATCCTTCTCTTGATAAATCTAATCCAAAAAACATAACTTAATCTAATATGGCTACAGCCCTTATTTCACTTATGAATGAAATTGGTTGTACAGATGCTTGGCGCTTCTATCACCCAACAATAAAAGAGTTAGCATTTTATTCTCAAGTTCATCGGACACACTCCCGTATTGATTATTACTTCTTAGATAAAACATTAATTCCCTTAGGTAAGTCCTGTGAATACTCAGCAATAGTCATTTCAGACCATGCTCCTCTTCTGCTAGACTTAGAAATAATTCCTAAACATGATAAACACTTCACCTAGCGCCTAAACACAAGTTTGCTGTCTTTAAATGAATTTTGTAGATTTATATCAGACAAGATTTCTTTCTTTATTCAAACTAACAAATCTTAGGCTGTTTCTCCCTCAATTTTGTGAGAAACCCTTAAAGTGGTAATATGGGGGAAGATTATCTCATATAGTGCAAGGTTAAATCAGCAGAAAAGACAAAGGCAACATAAATTACTGCAAGCCATTCGGCAAATTGACATAAAACTCTCATTATCATCTAATTCCAGTCTTCAAACTGAGAGACTTAAACTTCAAACAGAATTTGATATCTCCACCAGTGAAGTAGAAAACCTTTTAAGGCACACAAGGAGCACATACTATGAACATGGTGATAGGGTCAGAAAACTGCTGGCATTGCAACTTAAGCGCCAAACTGCAACCAGATTCATCACACAAATAAAAAAAAACAACCCTTCTACTGTAGTTACAGATCCAGCAGATACAAATGATGTTTTTGCTCACTATTATGTTAACCTTTACAAATCAGAAGCCCCACCAAACAAAACTACCATGGCAAAATTCTTGGATAACTTGGATTTTCCTGTAATTGACAAAAGGACCAAAGACAAACTGGATGTTTCGCTTCGGTTGGAGGAAGTGACAGACTGCCTCAAATTAATGCAGAATGGCAAGGCTCCAGGTCCAGACGGCTTTCCAGCCAACTTTCTAAAAACATTTTCTGATCAACTTGCACCCCTGCTGCTGGACATGTTTAGTGACTCTTTGGAATGTGGCATACTTCCTCAGTCTTTAACTCAGGCAACAATTTCACTGATACCAAAACCTAACAATAATTTGGAAGATTGTGGTTACTGGAGATCCATCAGTCAATTAAATTCTGATGTTAAGTTGCTGGCTAAGATTCTTGCAAGCAGTTTGGAGCCATGCCTTCCAGACAGTATTTCCAGTGATCAAACTGGTTTCACAAGGGGCAGACAGTTATCTTCTAATATTTGTCGGCTGCTCAATATAATACTGTCTGAGTCTAACACACAGGAGGCTGAGATGGTGGTCTCGATGGATGCAGAAAAGGCATTTGACCGGATGGAGTGGGGTTATTTATTTTCAGTTTTGAAAAGATTTGGTTTGGGGAAAATTACATTTCATGGATTCAATTATTATATAACAACCCCTCAGCTAGTGTAGTTGCCAACTCCACCCGGTCAAAATTTTTCCCTTTGACACGGGGCTGCTGTCAAGGCTGTCCTCTGTCACCTTTGTTGTTTGCTGTAGCCATCGAGCCACTGTCTATTGCCCTTAATAGTTCAGCCGTTTTCACTGGTATATTTATAAATGGGATTGAGCATAGGGTCTAGCTTTATGCCGATGACCTGTTGCTCTATATTTCAAATCCCACCGTTTGCATCAGTAAGATTATTGAAATTTTAAAGACATTTGGTTCCTTTTCAGGCTACAAGTTGAATATTAGTAAGAGCGAATGCTTTCCTCTGAACAATGCAGCAAAACAGATTTCAGCTAAAATGTTACCTTTTCATCTTGCCTCCTCCAGTTTTCGTTACCTAGGCATCAATGTCTCTCATGATTTTCCTTCACTTCATAAAATTAATATATTAAAGTTAGTGAAAGAGATTAAATTAGACCTCAAACCTTGGAATGCTCTTCCTATTTCACTTCTGGGGAGAATTAACACAGTTAAAATGAATGTGGTTCCAAGATTTCTATTCCTTTTTCAATGTCTACCAATATTCCTTCCCAAGTCTTTCTTTAAGGATCTTGACCGAAGCATTTCATCATTTATATGGGCTGGAAAATCTCTGAGGGCAAAATATTCTATCCTACAAAGACCAAAAGAAGATGGTCTTGCACTCCCTAATTTTTTGGAATACTATTGGGCTGCCAATATCCAAAAAATATATACCTGGTATGATTCCCTTAACACTGTTTGGTGCCAGATGGAAGCTCACTCTTGCCAGTCAATGTCGTTATCAGCTTTGATCTGTGCTCCTTTACATTCTAATCCCCCTCAGTTCACGTCCAATCCCATTATTTTGTCCACACTTAAGATCTGGAAACATTCAGAAGACAATTCAAAATCTCCACCATCTCTCTATTAATGCCCATTTGCGATAATAATTTATTCGTTCCCCCAACAACTGATTCAGCTTTTTCTTTCAGGAAAAACAAAGGCCTGGTTTATTTTAAACAATTATATGTTAGTAATATTTTTGCTCCCTTTGATGCTCTGAGAGCAAAATATAACCTTCCTAATTCCCACTTTTTTAGATATTTTCAAATCCACAACTTTGTTCAACATAATTTTCCTCACTTTCCCAATCTGCCACCTGACACACTCATTGACTCAATTCTGTCCTACCCCTCAGGTCATATGTTTATTTCAACTGTGATGAAATTAATTTCTTCAGCTTCACCATCTTTAATTGTCAGGAATACCTGGGAAGAAGAGCTTGGTATTACCTTTTCCAGCAAGTGGTGGCTGAAAGCCCTGGAAAGGGTCAACACTACTACCCCTTGTGCTAGTCTGACACTAATACAGTTCAAGGTTTTACACAGGACACATCTTTCCAAAGTCAAATTAAGCAAATTATTCAACACTAGTGTTACATGTGATAGATACTCTATTTCTCCTGCCAATCATTACCTCCGCCAAGGAGGTTATGTTTTCGGGAGAGTATGTCCGTCCGCCCGTCCATGAATAAAGTAACTCGAAAAGTAATGGATGGATTTGGATGAAATTTTCAGGAAACGTTCAGCGTGGGAAGAACTGATTCGATTTTGGGATTAATCGGGATCAGCGTCTGGCCGCCATAGTGAAAAATGTGATTTCTGTGAATAACTACTGAACTAAAATAGATATCATTACGAAACCAATTGCTAATGGTATGTTTTCATGGTCAATGAATCTAAATATTTAGATGAAATAAAGGTAGGAGTAATATTTATGGTCAAAATGACAATATGGCTGAGGACTGTGGCGCTGGCGGAGGTCTGCGCTCTCCGAGTGTTTTCTCGTTCACACATGTTTTTCTTCTGTCCTAAGCTCAACTCATTCTGGTCCACCTTCTATGAAGCCTTATCAAAGGTCCTGAATCGACTGGTGGCTCCCAGCCCTCTAATCTCTATTTTTGGTGTTCCTGACAACTTTGGTAGTATCTCCACCAGAGAGGGGATTGCTATAGCTTTTGTATAGCTTGTGGCCCGTAGGCAAATTTTACTTCATTCCAACGACCCAAAACCACCATCTCCTTATTCTTGGCTGAGGGACCTCATATCTTTTCTTTACTTGGAAAAAATTAAATACAGCATTAGAGGTTGCTCTGACAATTTTTAAAGATATGGGGTCCTTTTTTGTCCTTTGTTGACTCTCTTATGTCTTTGGATGACTAATGTACTGTTTGACAATCACATTGAGCAAATAATCTCATTTCTGTGCTCAGCTGTCTTGTACAGATTTTTTTTTAAGTGTGATTTATTATAAGAATTATCAGTTATTTTCACTGTTATGTTACTTAGTATTTGCAAAGTTTTTATCTTATTCTTATTTTGTATTAATTTTATTATTTTGATATCTTGGAGGGAGTGGGGTTAACATGTCGGTTGTTCAAGGGGGAGGGGAAAAAAAAGGGTATTGTGTACATTGTAACAGAAATGTGCTATGTTGATAACTCGAATAAAAAAAAAAAATAGATGCCATGTTGAGGCAGGACTTACCCCCAATTTCCACCGGACGCGAAAGCGCCGCGCAGCGACCTGCGGAGCACTTCGCTCCCATTGTAGTCTATCAGGCAATTTCCACTGCACGCGAAAGCACCGCTTCGCAATCCTGAAGCGCCGGTGCGCGCCTAGGCGCGAGAGATACGCTTCAGGTCTATTTTCTGCGCGGCCGCTTCCAGACCTCGTAAATTCAGAGTCATTAAGAAAGCAACTGGCAGGAAGTCACCGTGTGGATTAACCGGAAGTTTCAAAATAAAACACAATGCAACGAGTCTCGAACATAAAGTTCCCCAATATATTATAATTACGACACATCCGGAGGCATCCGGAGCATAGGTAAACAGCCGGCCGAGGGTCCCAGACGCAGCACGACGCCATGGATGAGGAGAAGCTGATCGTGGAAGTGGAGAAGAATGATATTCTCTATGACCCCAAACACCCTTATTACAAGGATACAGGCAGAAAAGACAAGGTGTGGACTGACATTTCACAAATTATGGGAGTGGACGGTGAGTTTACTTCTCTTTTTGCCTGTTAATACTTTTTAATGAGATTGACTTAAGTACATGGTAATAGCAAACGTTTATCCCGATCGACAGCCACTTATAATACCGTTTTGTAACCTTAATTCACGTGTTATATTACTGCCATGATCAACTTCACTATGTAGCCCATGTGATTCATCTATAGCCACTGTTACACAGGTTTTTACTACTAACACAGGAGCCTGTCCAAGTTGACTTCTCAATTAAAGGCTACAGTGAACTGTGGGGGATGGGCTCTCTTGGGGCCTGTTGCTTTTCTCATGTAAATGTGACCAGAGGTTTCAGTCCTCAGGTAGCATACAGCCATGGTGTTTTTCTGGGCTGAGGGTGAAATAAAACATTTATAACAAAAATTACATAACCTCCTTGAAACTTATTTTCTCTCATTAATTGACCATTTTTATCTGTACTTAAAAAAAGGTGTCAGACAATTTTTTTCTGCAATAGTTTATTTACAAAATTAAAAACACTCAAAATGACACTTTTTCAAAGCAGCAGTATATACAAATTGACATCACACCTCAGAGAATTGTGTAAATTTTGGAGTGAATTTAGATCATCCTGTCCTGCCAAGAGACACTGCCCGCAGGAGAGCTGAAAAAGGTGCAGAAATTCTCCCTCACAGTCATGGCCTCTCTTGATGCTCTGTTTCCTCCCATGTTCTGCACTGGTGCCATGCGTCTCCCCAACTGCTGTGCTTCATCCAGCATCCTCTGGTTTTCATTTGGGGCGAGCAAATAGTTGTGCAGGATGCATGCAGCAACTACAAGAGTGTCAACCTTCTGTGGGTGAAGGTTTATTCTGCGGTAAAAGATCCTCCACCTGGAGGCCAGTATCCCAAAGGCATTTTCAACCACCATCCTTGCTCGTGACAGTCTGTAGTTAAAAATCCTCTTCCTCTGAGTAAGGTTCTGTCCTGGGTAAGGTCTCATCAAATATGGCTTCAGAGGGAAAGCTGCATCCCCCACCATGACAAAGGGCATATTGCCCAACTGAGCAGCTCCAGGCAGAGGGGCGCTGGGTGGCACATCCAGGGTCATACTCGCCATTCCTCTCCCCAAATCTGATCCAGCATACACCCCACCATCACTAGTTCTCCCAAAGTCCCCCACTTGAATGACCTGGAATCTGTAGTCTGCATCCACAAGGGCCAACAGCACAATTGAGAAAGTCTTCTTGTAGTTGAAGAACTGACTTCCAGAGTGGGGTGGTGCCTGGATGTGCACATGTTTGCCATCAAGCGCTCCCAGACAGTTGGGGAAGTTCCATTTCTCCCAGAATCTATCTGCCACTGCTCTCCATGTTGCTTCTGTTGGCCTGGGAATAAACCTGTCCAACATCATCTTCTCAATGGCTGCACATACCATGTGGACAGAATTTGTCACTGTTGTGTGGCCTAAGCGATAACTAAAAGCCAGGCTGATGAGTGAATCCCCGGAGGCCAGATACCTGTTTGTAAAAACAAAATAAAAATTAAGTTAGAAGTCAGATCAATTTTATAACTCTTTATGTTTTTTGCAGCTGATACCTGCAAGAACAAATGGAAGGCTCTACGAGATGGTTTTGTGAAGATCCGGAGAAAAAGTTCTCTGCCAAGTGGATCAGCAGGGGGTAACCAAAAGGAGTGGAAATACGAAAAAATAATGTCCTTCCTTTTGCCCTATCTTCAGTTAAGGAGGTTGGTGTTAAACTGTTTTAACATATGAATGAAATAATGAAGTACTTTTAAACCCTTTTAACCTTTGTTTGAAATTTATTGTTTGAAAAAAATAACCAACATTTTTATTTACAAGAGATAATGGATGTAAATTAACATATCCCTGTGCAAATTAGACCAGGGGACTGAACATGGTTTTTGAATTATTCTATTTTTTTAAATACAGTTCCAAAAGCAGTCTGGCCAAGGTGGCGAGGATGGAAGAAGGTGAGAGACCTGGGACTCCTCACTCCTTCTCAGAGTCTGAGGGGGGTCCAAGCACCCCAGGTCCTTCACAAAGGAGCACAACACCATCTCCAGCCCCATCTGTGTCACTGCCTTCCACCTCAGCAGAGGCTGGCCACAGATCCCGAAGCCCCATGGGAGCGAGCCCCAACATCAGCTCCCCAGCAGAGCAAGGGAAAGGACTCAAGGAGGAGCTACAAACCCCAGCATGAAGACCTTGGAGACAGACTCGTTTCAGTTTTAAAGGATCCTGCTCCAACACCACATATGCCTGACACACCCTTGGCTGAATCATATCACTTTGCACTCAGCCTTGTACCGATTCTGGCTGGACTGGAAAAAATAATCAGACAGCGGGCTAAAGTCCAGATAATCTCCTCCAAGATTTGGAGGATCAACAAGAGCAGCAGATTTCAGCCCCCCATTACCATTCTGGCATGCAGCCCCATTATTATCAGCCCCAATTGCCACATCCCCCCTCGACCATCACAGGGCCATCCACCCACACCCGCTTCCAACCCCCAGCACAAAGACCCCAAACGATGCCAGGACCAACGGGGCCATTTACACCTATGGCATCAACGAGCTCTGGGCAAAGATTGGAGGAGGAAAGCTCTGAAGGGGCTTTTTACACCAACCTGTAATTTAAATTTATCATGTAAATAGTTTCTTCATTTTCTTCTCTTGTTAATTGTGTGTTATTTATATATTTTTATATGTGTGTATTTAAATGTGTGTATTTAAAATAAAAGTACTTTCTTATGACTGTTTGATTCCCTGAAATTAATTTATTTTTGGTTTTAATGTTTTTAGAACTAGCATAGTTCAGTGTGTATTTAAATTGAATAGATGTCTGTATATTTATGTCAATATTGTCTGTGTAATTTACTGCTTACCTCAGGGCAACAGCCAGCCTTTGTTTGGGCCCAATTGCAGCTCTGTAGTTTGTGGACTGCCTGATCAGTTCGGGTTCAATGATGGACAGCAGTGTATCCATCTGTTCAGCACTCATTCTGAAATACTGGTGATGGCGTCCGATGTCCAGCCTCAGCTCTGCGACGAGATGATAGAAATCTCCTTGTTGTCTTCGTCGCTGGTTAAGTGGATGCACCCAAAAACGGCCCCTTCTTCTACCTCTCCTCTCTGCCATGTCAAGCAGCATGACAAAGGCAAAAATTCTCCTCCTACACAAAGGGGCTGTACATGAAAAAAAGGGAATGATGATTTTTCAGCCGTCTTGGGCAAGTTACTTAAAAAGTATAACGCATTACTTATTACTAGTGACTTTCACTTCAAAGTAAGTAGTGACATTATAATTACTGTATTCGAATTGTATAGGCATTACACTATTATCACATTACTTTAAGTTACTCTCATCATCAAAATAACAGAAAATAGATATTTGGCTTTCGAAAATGTAGGTTTTTGCACTCAAAAAGCTCATTACACATCCAGTGAAGATGATGTGGTGGCCATCTGAGTTAAGTTTTAGGCTAAAAACAGGAGAATATGATAGGCACATTGATGCTCATGGCTCAATACAAGAAACGAAAATTCTGGTAAATTGTGTAGAGGTAGTGTAACTTTAGGCCAAGTAGCCTATAGACTTTTCTATTCTTCTGATCTCATAGATTATTTAGCGAATTTAAACGTAAACAAAGAAAAAAACACCTCTTAATTTCGGGTTAAATTCAAAATGCATTGAATTGCTTTACTGCGTTTTGTGCCGCGTAAAATATTACTGTTTTTTGTAATGCCTTTCATCACTACGTTACTGTAAAACAGTGATCACATTACTTTTGCAATTCAATCCTACCAAAAGTGTTGTTCAGTCGATCTGAGCTCAAGATTTTAAAAACGTAAATTACTGTTTTAGTTTTTAAATTAAATAAACCATTCAAAGCAGTGAATATATCGATAAAGAAAATTCAGTCAATTGTGATAACAGCACAAAGAATGTACTCACCCATTCTAGAAGTATGCCAACTTTAAATCGTGGAATAATACGGTTGGAGCGTGCAGAGCGACCCTGAAGAAGCGAAATGAGGTGTTGGTTACTTATTTCCTCACTTTATAACATGCTTTGTTCTCGTGTGGTATAGCCATTCACACGAGAGCCTGTGACTCTCCCAGGATGCCCTCCCCCTCCGGATTGAGCGACGCGGCGCTGCGCGTCCAGTGGGGTTTGAAATTCGGAGCAGGACCGCGGCGCTTTCGCGAGCAGTGGAATTTGGGGGTTAGAACTGCGGGCTCTAATTCGTAGACCAGGCATTGGCGTGGTGCACCTGCCCTGCACTGCACCTGCGCTGCGCCAACAGGGTGTGTCCAGCGCACTTTGCCAGCTTCCTGCAGAGCACATAGAGACACACAGAGGCGCAGAGAGGCACATCCATGCCTCTGTCCCTACCCCTCCACACAAGTGCCAGAGAGGGAGGAGATAAGGCATAAGCGGGGTTTAACACAGCTTTGCCGGTCAAATGAACGTCTCTCATTGCCTTTAAATGGGCTGCGGCCAAGGCGCAGTGACTGATTGGTCTGACAGATCCCCGCCACCGTGGGAACAGTGCTGGAAAGACCCTGTAGCAGAGGCAGTCAGAGCAGCTGTCACTTTAGCAACTGGGGTAATGGACAGACTATCTGAGTGCAAATCAGAGGCCACGAAGCGCGTCACCGTGTTTCTTTAATAGGAGTACAAAATTAAGAGACAGTTACACAACGACAGGCTATTCCATTCATTCTGTTTGTGATCCACCTGCGTTTCTGGTCTGTCATCGCCAAATAGCAGAGCCTTCGGTGATATACTGTATTTTCTCCGGGTGTCTCTGCCCCATCCTCCTTGCAATAATGTACTCCATCTTTTTAGATCACCTTAAGAAATAAGATTTAAACAGGGAAATATGGGCAATCACAGGTAAATTCTTAAGACACAGTGACATATATTTATTTTCTCTCTCTTTCTCTCTTTTACTTGAATCACATGAGACGAGAGAAGCCGAATATATACTCTGTATCGGATGATGAGGCTGTTGTTGGCTTGTAAGATGTGCATCACACTCCAGCTGCTGTCAAGTTAAGTTTTCATTATGACAAACAGCTTTAATCCAACATCAGATGGGACGGGACAATTAATATAGATATGAATGTATATGCTGGTTCAGACGGTTACATTAAATAGTGATTGCTGTGATTGTTTATTGCATTGAAATGTGCCTGACACTCTGTAAACCTGCCTCTGAGGGTTTGGTGAAGTGTGTACCATGTCAGAAAAACAAGAAATAACAGAGAGGGCAAGTGACCAATTTCTCAGTTAGCAACTATATGTCTTTGGAATCATTCTGCACTTCCTGGCGTTCTTGCCAACCAGGTTTCCACACAGGTGTGACATTGTTCTTGTTGTTGTTGTTGTACTACCAGAAAAATACCCAAACGTGGGTTCTATGACACAGTATGCCGGCATGTCCTTCTGTGAAATTATAAACCCAACATATTCGTCAACACAATTTCAACACATACCTTAAGACTATGGCACCATTGAAATCATTGTTAAAGCACCATGTATATGATGTTAACAGTTACTGATTTATATCAGAATAAAAAGATAAAATTCAGTCAGAGCTGCAAAATAAGGCTAAGAGTCAATGTACGATATTGTACTTTATGGTGCTTCAATCAATCTCAGACTAGTGTTCAAACAGAACTGGGCTCTATAAGTTTACACATTTCAGCATTGCTCCTTCCTAACATTGAACAAACCCTTTCTGAAACACCTTTGGTCAACAGCATCCCAATTTAAAGCTATGGTCCACGATTGGAAGCTTGGTACATTTTAATAACCCCGTTTATAAGGCCGTTATGGTCCTATGGTCCGATCTATGCAATATAAAGACCAAAAAGTATGAAAAAAATCCATTCAGTATATCCGCTGCAAAGCAGCATAATAGTTGACCAGTCCGAACTGCCATTGGTCCGTGAGTCCATCCAATCCCCTGTCTCCCCTGCTCAGCATCGTCTCGCCCATGGTCCCGCCTCCTCCCCACTACCTCTCTCATATACCGGTGAGCAGCGAGCTGCACAGCTACTAAAGCATCATGGAGCCGGGACACTGCTTCTGTTACCCTCCACATCGAAGAGAAGGAAACGTAAAAGTTTCGAGGAAAAGGCTGAAGTAAGGAAGAAATATGAGCAATACAAGTCCCAATGGAGACTCAACATTGGAGAATCGTACGGTGGAAAAAGCTGCAGAATGATTTGGGATTGTAGAACACTGCGCTGGCCATCGGGTACCAAACGGCCGGCTGCAGCACGGGCCACCGGCTGGCAAACGACCGCATCACCGGCCACAGCACTGGCCGCTGGCTGGCGAGCAGCCGCAGCAATGGCCGCCAGCCGACCTTCAGCACCGTCCGTTCTGCCTCTGGTTAAAAAGGTAAAAACTTTGCTTACTACAGTGAGAGATGTCTACTGAATAACTCTGGTTAGTCTATGCCTATATTGGCTAATGACTAAACATTGTTGGTCGGAGCGGGTAGGCTCTGTCAATAGATTTTAGCATAAGTTAGCCACTCAGCGTTAGCATTGTAAACTGAGCTGGTGAAGACATGCATAGAAATGTAAATCCTTGCCCACAATCAGCTCTGATCTGGCGACGCCAGACCCGCTTCGCCGCCGGTCCAATTGAAGTGGCTACTCCTGTGTGTTACAAGGGGGATGACTGTCATGTTTGTTACTTTCAGTTGAGCTGAGTTGTTTTTGGTTAATGTCGCTGCTGATATTTTATGCCAGACGACATGTTGCTCTATCAGAGGGGGCGTATTGTTAGGAGGCGACACGAGCTGGGGGGCGGGTTCTTGGAACACGGAGGGAGGGGTGAGTGAAGGGGGGGCAGGCTGCAATTTTCAAATCTGTCTTAACAGCCAAACTGTTTTTCAGATCAAAGACCCTAGCCTTAAGGGAAAGACTTGAATCATTGCTTTCTCATATGCACTTGTCAAATGTATGATCAAGTTACCATTTTGGCCCTTTAACAGCCAGCTGAAGACCATTGCTCTTACTCATTCAGACAGAGTAATAAATTATGATACAATTAAATTGCAACACAAAAGAGTTTTCAAAAGAGTTGTGTGCTTTTTCTGTGTATGTTTCACCCATGTATGTTTTTTTAAGGCTTGATGTCATGTGATGGCGTCCCGTGACAAAATCACATGACACATCCTAGGTAATTTAAACACCTTTTTTGTGTTGCTAATCATGTCCTGATGAAGACTCAGATGAGTCAAAACGCGTTGACATGTCTCTGACATAATAAAGGATTTTAAATTACATCAGAGTGCCTCGGATGATATGTTGTTCTCTATGATACCATTAAATTGCAACACAAAAGAGTTTTCAGAAGCAAGGCAGACATGCTCATACAGTTCCCACATTTAACTATGTACTCCTCACCTTTTCTCCATGCCATGCAGGTCTAATGTTCTTGGACTTAATCTTAAATTTCAGGACCGTATGATTGAAGTTTGGGTCAAAGACATGGCAATACTGGCGTCAAAAGCACATTTGTAATGTTAAAAATATGAAAGGATTCTAAAACACTGAATTACACAAGTCTCCCCACTTTATTTATTCATATTTACTTTAAAAATAATGAAAATTTAAGCAGCTATTAAGCTCAAAAGTAACAAAAGGTTCTTCCTGGTTAACGTGGAGCTTAAAATATATAAGTACAAATTCATGCCAAGATTCTGAAATCGTAATGAAAACATTTATTATTTATGATTGCAGTTGTGTACTGTGTCTTTCCCAATGAAAGACACAGTACACAATTTCCTGTGAATGTGTTCTAAAATGTGGTAAGCCTTGTAAGCCCACAGATATTATAAATCAAGGCAAAAGGAACAGCTTACAAATAAAAGCCAAAAACTGGTTAGGCTTTGATAAATTTGGTGATGTCTACACCACCAGCTCCTGGGAGGATTGGCTTGCCATTCACTATATGCATTCATCATGTTATATTTCTGTCTCATCTTCAGCTGTGCTCCAACAAGCCCAGCGACACAAAGACAATGAAAGTAAAGATGAAAATAGAATTCTTTAAAAATCATTTTACCCCATCCATGACAGGGCTCAACAACAACAATGAATCTGAACTCAACACTAAGGGGCCGTTTACATGGAAACTCCTGACTTGAAGCATAAGATTCTCCCTTTCCGTTTTCTAATTCTTCTGCGTTTACATGACACCGCCGAGGCGAGTTAATCCTGTAAATCCACTGTAGTGTGCATGCGGTTCAGTAGATAGTGGTGTAGGTCTGCAGAGATGCAGCACTGCTACAACACACGAACGAAGAAGAAAACCTTTCACAAACAACAATGGCGAATAGACGCACAGAGAAGCAGGAGTTTCTTTTTTGGACAACAAATCAGTTCGGACATCAAATCTGTCTGGATAGTTTTGTCTGGATAACAAACCGAGCGCCGTAAGACGCTCACACGTTACTCGGCGGACGGAGGAAGCTGCTGTTGTTCCTGGTATGCGCGCGCAGCCTCCATCTGACAGAGTACTGCGCATGCGGTGACGTCAGCGTTTCCCCCTGAAACGTTCTGCTCTGTGTTTACACAAGGCCGGATAGAGGAGCGGAATCAAATCTTTCCGCTCTGGGGAGCGGTTTCAAAAGTTTCCGTTTTCACTGGAAACGCAACGTGGGCTCATCTAAACGGAAGGCCAAAACGCAACGAAATGTTTGCGGAATCGATCGTTTTCGGCGTCATGTAAACGGCCCCTAAAGCAAGGATGGACTCAGCTTTTACGAAATGAGAAACAACTGTTCTCAACAACAAGAAATGCAAACAACGTTGCGAGAGTGAAGTCTACTGTGAAGCGGGCCTCCAATGCCAGCGTCTTCACAGAATGCATGTTGAATGCCAGCCAGCGGGGATGAAGAAGAATGAGCAAGCAGTTCAGGACCTGCAGGCATGCATGAGGGATTTTGAAGCCAGCCCATTTGATATCGCCTTACATACATTGAGGTCACTACAGTCTGGCCTGATTGTCTCACCAGAGTTACCACATGACTTTAGGACTGCAATTTTAGATGGCCAAGTTCAGGTTGAGTCTTTTCTGCAAGAGCGGGTGTTTGTGAAGATTAAGCCTCTTCGGCTACATTCACACTGCAGCCCTAAATGCTCAATTCCGATTTATTGCTCAAATCTGATTTTTTTTTTTGTATGGGTGTTCAGATTACACCTTTAATGTGGCCTGACTGCAGACTGTGATGTGAACAGTTCACGCTTCAGAAGTGACGCGCATGCTCAGTTTATTATTATTTTTTAATTTTTTTTTTTTTTTTCCCCTTGTCTGCATTATCTTTTCTGCTGAGCACTGTGTCCGATGACAGCGTTGAAAAGACCAATGCATTTTTTTTCTAGCAGTCAGAGAAATGTGAATATGATTAACTGCTATAGTGACCATCACCAGCCCTCCCTGTAGGCTACTCCATCATTTTAAACTTTATTTAACCCCTGGAAAGAAGGGGAAATAGTGACAGACAGGACGAGACCAGACAAACAGAAGGGAGGACAAACGTCTACTGTTGTTGATTTGAGATAGCAGTTTAAGTGCTGTGCTAATTTAAGTCCATACAGGAAGTAAAGGCTGTAAGAAACCAGGGACACCAGAATTGTCGGGTCTTGATAGTGGCCCGCGCCAGGCCCCCACCCGCAGTCACCGGAGCCCAGCCGCACCTCGAAAGCCGCCGGCACCACCCATCCCCCCACAAAGTCATAGCCAGTGAGGCCCTCTCACCCTCTCTCATCACTCCTCCCTTTGTACATTGTTTAATCATGCTTGTAGCTGGACAAACAACTAAAACTCCTTATTTTAGGAAAAAAAAATGCAAAACCTGTCTATATTAACCTCTGATTATGTTCTGTCCATTAAGTGACTTTGAAAACATTTGTTCTGAGGTAAACTGCTGCTGTAGAATGACGTCAAAGTCGCATTAAATGCAACCTGACTGTTCAGACCGCGCTTGCATTCAAGAAAATTGGATACCCGATTTAGTACCACATTTGAAAGCGGCCTGAATCTGATTTGAAAATGTCAGATTCAATGCAACTTGTGCTGTTCACACTGTCAGAAACAAATCAGATACAGGTCACATTTGAGCCAACAAATCGGATTCAGGTCACTTTTGACTGCAGTGTGAACGTAGCCATACTGCTACCATCCATGGGAATAAGAGATGGAATTTTGCAAATGAAAAGATCTGCACACCTTCTGGTGTCGATATGCAGGTTTCCCACGTGGAGAGATCAGAACTAGCACCTCTGGGGGACCTAGCTGAAGGATCTGGGATGAGACTTGAATCAGCCCTTGAGAGAATAGTGACAGAAGAGTGGAATGAAAGCCTGAGTTTAAAGATGTATTTATATTCATCACATTTATTATCTTTCACTGTTTCTGGAAGAAAAAGAACAAAAAAAAAACCAAACAAACAAAAAAACAACAAAAAAAAAACCCCGGGATCGAACCAAGGACCTTATCGCTCTCACAATTGTGAGATTAGTTGGTAAGTCAGTGTTGTCAGAGGGTTTTAATTGGGGCAGCTGACTGAAGACACACAGACAGGCAATTTCAACTAACAATGGAGGAGTTAAACCAGTTGACATGAGGCTGTGAAGCTTGAACCAGGGGAGGCCGAACACCACTGGAGAGAGGGGTGAGGGAATCACAAAAAAATGATTAACTCGCAATGATTACAACAGGAGAGAAAGTGATATGGTGCGATGTGTGACTGAGGTTATTTGTCTGCCATTTAATGCATCTACTCTCTTTGGGTGAGGTAAAGGGATAAAGGGGATGTTGTGCTTAGCCACCAATTCTGAGTGAATGAAGTTGTCATCTGGGCCTGAATCTAAAAACTCCTCTGTCTCAACTGATTGACTGGACCAAGATAAGGTGGAAGGAGAGAGGACTCTAGTTGAAGGGGATGAACTAGACTGGCTCACCATTATGACGTAATGATGAGTCCTCCCTTTCGGATTGTTGGGACAGGAATGGAAAGAATGAAGAAATGGAAAATTGATGTAGTTAACTTTTATATAATGAATTTATGTTGAAAATATTAAATAAATTCACTTCCAGCTATAAACACAAGAGAGTTACATTAAATCTAAATAATATTAAAAGTCTTGGGAATACTCAATATTGTTTTATAAAGTTTTGTCAACAACGTCTTAAAAATGAAGTTAGTCCCAATACGTTTTCCATCCACCTGACACATGGGTACTGTGCAGTAACATTTGGGACAATTATCACCTGTCTATACAGTGTGGCGTGTGTTCCTGTGATTTTTCATTGGTTTTCTGGTAAATACGGAGCTCTAGACATGTCATGGTAAAAATGTTGTCAAATCTTACCCACAGTGTACCTATAAGGTACTCACGAGATACTACTTCATTCTCACGAAAAAGTATAACAATGTAGTATTTCAAGGCCATGAAGTAGCCAGATTCCTGGACCACCGGGGAAGGAAAGTGGATGTATCTCCTTTATGGTACCGTTTCCATCTTACGAAGACGGTGCACTCGATTTGCAAACCCAGTGGTCCAGGAACAACAATGTTAGTTCAATACAGTGCAATTTTGAAAGGAAAACATAGGATGGGACAGTTTTGAAACTTTTTTACGTATGAAATTACATCATGAATGATGCCGTGCTTATATTTAAAGATCTCATATTATGCTCTATTTTCTGCAGTGTAATATGGATCTTTGATGTCTTCATGAAGCCTTAGTAGCATGCTTCGGTCAAAAAACCCAATAAAACAAGCACAGCTGCATCGTTTACAGGCCCTCTTAGCTCCTGCCTGCACAACGCGCTGATTTTGTGGGCGTAACCATATGTTAATGAGCCCCCACTGAAACCGCCCCGCACTTCCATGCTGGCGCAGTCAGCGCATGCGCATGACCATGTCAACAGAGCTCTGTGTTAGCGTCTGTGTTGCTACATGAGGATCGCAGCACTGAACGCTATAACCGAGTCAGAACCCGAAAATAAGAGGAACCAGGAGAGAGTCGAGGACCAAGGATAAACCGGGATGTTTCTCAGTGGTCTGTATATAAAGTTTGTTTCTTCAATGCTATTATGTTGATGAATTAAAGTTTTTCTGCCATTCCTCTCTCCCTCCCTCTGTTGTTGTCGATGTTAGCGTGTCTGTTAGCAGACGTCCAGTGCTTAGACTGGCGTTAAATAGAGTCTAGTAAGAGCTAATGTAGAGTGAGCGGGTTACTACAGAGACGTGAATAAACTAAAACCCCGATGTGAAATAACTTTCACTTCTAAGTAACACTGAACGGGCCGTTGCGACTGATAGTGAAATAAGAAAGAGAGAGGGGGTCTTCTCTGTTGTTGTGATGTGTAAATGATGTCTGGGCTCTTCAGGGCCGATCAGAGCAACAGTCTGTTTTACAGAAATAACATTAGTAATGTGACTGACCCATCAGAATACAGCATTTAATAGAGCCGTAGCCTTTAGTGACAGTAACAGTAACTGAGAACGTTTAACGTTAACTGTGAGCAGCCAGCAGTTTTCTGTGAACCTTATTTTAAAAGTTTATTTTCTTTTCTATATGCCACACAGTAGCTGTCTTAAAAACCTCTTCACTTGCATTATTGTATGTTCTGACAGCTCTGTGTATATTCTTAAACAATAACAGGACATGATTATCTAGAACATTTCTTTTATATAAAAATTCTACTGAACATCCTGTTTTCACTCTTCTCCTACATAGGTGCTCACATCTCTCGTCTTCTCCCGCTTATCCGTGGTCGGGTCGCGGGGGCAGCAGTCTAAGCAGGGAAGCCCAGACTTCCCTCTCCCCAGCCAGCTCGTCCAGCTCTTCCCGGGGAATCCCGAGGCGTTCCCAGGCCAGCCGAGAGACATAGTTTCTCCAGCGTGTCCTGGGTCTACCCCGGGGCCGCCTTCCGGTGGGACGTGCCCGGAGCACCTCACCAGGGAGGCGTCCAGGAGGCATCCGGACCAGATGCCCGAGCCACCTCATTTGGCTCCTCTCAACGCATAGGAGCAGTGGCTCTACTCCGAGCTCCTACATAGGTGCTCCTGTGGCAATTGTGTGAAAATTCCTGAAGCCTGAAAATGTTTGTTGAATGGAGATACCAAAGGTATTGTGAAAAATTAGTGCTAAATCACAATTTAGTACATAACCTTTCCTGTACTGTGTCACTGACTTACCTGTTTTAATTAAGTAGGTCAGAGGAAAACTGCAGGAACTCCCAGTCCAACCATCCTGGACTCTGACGTCTATGCTTGAGTGTGTTTTTCACTACAACATGCATTCTATATTTATAGAGCAGACTATGAGCCTTTACATCTAAGAGGAGTAATGCACAAGTATTTTAATATAAACGCTTCCATGACTGTTGAACAAAAATAGTAAAGATTAAAAGAACTGTTTCCTCCATCTCATTTTCCTTTCTTTCTTGTTACTTACTTATTAACATTACATGTAACATATGGAAAACTGAAAACACACAAAACAGTTCATGTAGACTTTTTATTGTGAAAAATATTTGACATATAAAAACACCAAATGTACCTGCTGGTACTCTAGACATTTTTACATAAAGGAGGTAAAAAAAGACATGAAAAAGAAAAGGAATTTTTAAACACAAGCCATAGCCATGTTGATAAAAATATGAATATATACATAAAACACCTATGACAGTAATTAATTTCTATTATGTCAGAATTTAATTTAATTTCTGACATAATCTTATCATGTCCAGCCCTTACAGATGCCTGGCGTACAGAGCCTTTGTCAGCTGATGCTGCCTGTGTTGTACTGCAGAGTTTCCTGATGCAGAAGACCAGTATGAGAGGGTCAGCGCTTCCTGGTATTTGGAAAAGGAGCATATGGTCTGGTATTTTCTGCAGCTCCTTCAGGTGTGGGGCAGGGTCCTGGAAAACCTTCCCAAAGACAAGGTTCAACAGTGCATCTGCATGATCTGAAATACAAGACACAAAAATATATGTTTACAAGAAATGAACCAAAACACCTCACTGCAGTGTTGTAATTTTTTTCATAGTCTTTTATTGACACAATGTCCTTAAGGATTATACATTCTCAATTCCATTTTGATAACATTTTCATTCCAGTTTCCTTTGTCTTTTCCTTTCCATGCTATGCCTATTTGCCAATGTTTTTAAATGTGTTGATTTTTAATAAAGGCTTGTTTAACTTACGGAAGCTGGCTCTGCTCTCACTGGCTTTGCTGTACAAACTTCCTCCTTGGATTTTGAGAAGCTGACTGTAACCAGCGGTTCACCATCAGAAGATGCTGCCTGAAGTCGACCAGCATAGACACAAGAAAGAAAAATGTTTAACCTGTTAGTGTATGAAAACACAAATTAGAGCCATGCACTTTTACCTTTTTTTTAGACAAAATGTTTATTTCACGTTGTACTAAAATCTAAATAAATTACATGAGATGCTACAAATAGTTATTGTTACTCAACAGATACATTAGGTATTCCTGGCAAATGATAATTCAGCTGAGGACTTTTATATTTATCATTGATCTTACTGTATTCATTTGTTTTTTTTTTGTAATATTCTTTGATAATTTTGATAAGGCACATGTATCAAGGCACTCTAGTCGGTACAACCCCAATGAAAAAATGCCTCATTAGGGGGCGGGATTTAACATTCACAAGCACTACGAAGCACAGGATTTGTCACTAAATATCACATTTTTGGGGCTGGGGGGAAAGCCACAGACCCCAAAATTTCACCAAAAGACTTAATAAAGTGGTTTTTGCGTAATATGGGCCCTTTAAGCAGCTATAAAAACATTGATTTTGTGGTGAGATTAAGTTTGTGGACAAAAGTGGTAATGTTTTGCCAGAATGAAGACTGGATTTCTCATTACACTGAGCTCAGTATTTTACTGGGTTGCAGCTAACATAGCAACAACTCAGTGCTAATTCATAGCCTTGCATACGCCAGAAGAGCTGTGTCTTCTGCGTCCGGGGACCTCCCATTATTCACATTTCAGCTTGTTTCTGTGTTTTTGTTTTTTATGAATGACTTGTTGTGACTGTATATTGATGTTCTTTTTACCTGCTTGCACAGCAAACTTCCCTCAGGGGACAACAAAGTTGAACTTGAACTCAAACTGGATTCAAATGTCAAAAATACTACAAGGAGCATTTATAGGTTGTGGAACCTGAAAAATAAGTTCTTGATGCAAGGGCAAAAAAACCTATCAATACGTTCCCTTACTTAAGTCTCTACAAAAGCTGCTGGAGCACAAGGGTATAGTTGATAAGGTTACTGATTGTCATGCAGCCTGTAATGTAAATCAATAGCTATATTGTTCATTTCTGGATGGTGAAAACTGAAAGAACAATCCATTTCTTTCAGGGAAAGACTTAAGAATCTCCTTATGCTTGTATGTCGATGACTGTGAGTTGTGCAATCCCTTGGGGACATCACGCAAGAAACATAAGCTTTGTGCCATTTACTGGGTTCTATTCTCACTCTGAAGTACCCTGAAGTTGTTTCTGTGAACCTTGCCAATAGTGTCCCCGTTAATGGCACTGACTACAAAAAGGGTATGATAGTTGTAGATGGATCTCGCAGGAGCCTCAGAATTCTCTGAAATAATTAAACTCTGTATCTTAAACAGTGATTTAAGCCTGATCATCAGAAAGTTTTCTTCATCGTATTAGGAGCACTACAGAGTCAATGAGTAGGAGCCAATGAGACAGGTACCAATTGGTTGGTTGGAAGGACATTGCTGACCATTACCCTTTTGCTGACTATATAGTTGGATCCAAGTGGATAGTGACTTAAAAAAGATTTCTATATTTTAGAGGTAAAGCGAATAACCTCGATAACTGTGTAAATGAACTAAATGCAAATTGTTTAGCTTGAGAAATGGGTTCCCATGTAGCCACATGGCATTTTTGGGTAACCTTTTTTAGAAATCAAATGCTTTTTAGTTCTACATTTTTTTATGTTGCCATAGTCAACTAAGGTCCAAAGGGCTTTGATGCTCACTATGACTTGATGCTCATGTTAAAGATCCAATGACACTTATCCCAAAGAGTAGGGGGTACGAGCACTCCATGGAGGAGCCCCCCACCCCAAGCCCCAGGGTCGGCCAAGGCGCCACCGCGGGAAGAAGCCAGCACCACCCCCAGATCCCATTGACCATACATAGACCCAGAAGCTCCAGGGCACAGGAGGCAAGCCACAGGCACCCCAGCATCCCATAAGGAAGCCACCAGGCCAGCGGGCCCCACTGGGCAGCGGGTCAAATCTGGGTATCTAGATGGAAAGATGCCCCAGACTGCCATCACCAGAGTATACCCACCAGAGTATACTTATCGTCTTGGGGTCCTGGGGAATTGTGCTACTTCAAAGGGAAGTGGAGAGAAAAAGAAAAAACAGAGCAGAACAGCAGCTAGCTTGTATTGTGTGTGTGTGTGTGTGTGTGTGTAAAGGGTATTGGCAGGCAGAAATAAATAAATAAATAGGTAAGGCAAGATAAGATTTAAATACTTTAGGGTTTAGCAGTGCAAAAAATCAATAAAACGTGAGCAGTGGTTTTGATGTTCTCCAGTGTTGTTTAGCGGGAAGCCAGGTTTTCCAGGAGACATAGTCAGAAAGGAGGTTTTTCCACTGGGCTAAATTTAGGGAGTTTCTTGATTTCCAGTTTAAGAGGATCAATGGCAATGGTTTAGGCCACAAGAGGAGTTTATTTTTTCTTGTGTAAAAATTAAGTGAAGATAAGTCACCAAGTAAGCAGAGTGAGGGAGATAGTGGGGTGTGGCTTTCCAGAACGGGGGAAAGGGACTCTGTGACTTTTTTCCAGAACTGTCTAACGGGTCTGCATTGCCAGGTGGTGTGAATATAAGTATCAGGACAAGTGCTGTCATACGATTAAAAAATTAATCTAATTAATTACCAGATTTAAAATTAATTAATCTAATTAATTTAATTATTTAATTAATTTAATTTTAATCTCATATCTGCTTAAAAGTACCCAAAAAAAATTTTAATTCTAGGATATTATTAAATTGTAGTGCATGACTAATCAAATGAATACACTAAGAAGTAAAGATTTGTAAATCCACATTTTTATTGGTGACTGAATAAAACCAAAGTCAGGGCAACTTGTTCAGAAAATTCTAAAGCTCAATTGGGGAACTCAAATTACACTTTAAGAGTGTTTCATAAGTAAAATTCAAAATAAGAAAAAGGTCGAGGACATCCAGAAAAAGGCCTAATATATTATTGAAGAATTCAGTAAATATAGATAAATAAATTCAAAAATAAAATAAGACTAAGTTTTAAATATGCCATCCTGTTGTCACCTGGGCTTTGTTTGGTTGTCAGACCTGTGGCTTTGTTTGGTTTGGAGTGCGCGCTGTGCCGCTGTCATGTACAGGTCCTCCAGCTGGACAGTATTAAAATGTTTGTGTGCTATGATTAATCTTGCGATTTATTTTTATAATGCATTCATTTGTGGTGTAATTGATGAATCTAATTAATGCACTATAGTGACAGCCCTAATTCAGGACTAAAGTTACTGTGCAATTATAGACATAGCTCTGTCCTAAAGCCCATTTATAAACATTTTTTGTGCAGTATAGTGACTTCTAGGAATGATTTTATACTGTATGAGCTTGAGATTTGCATTTTAGGTCATAAAATAAATGTTTTCTAGATTGTAGCCCAGAAATCAATGGCATCAGTAGCAATAGAAAGATCTTCTTCCTATTTTTTGGAGGGTAATATGGATTTGTCAGTCTGTAGTAATATTATTTTATATATCTTAGAGAGAAGCTTTTTTGGGAGAGGAGACAGAAAAAAGCTCTCAGTTGATATGGATCTTTGGACAGATTGTGGGATTGAATATTTATCTTGGATTGGAAAGATGTTTGACTTGTAAGTATTGCAAATAGCTATTGTTGTTGGATTGCCCAAATCTTGTAGAAAAATATGCTTGAGATGTGTGCAAGGCCTGTGTGCCAAGTGGGCCTTTTGGGCACAGGCCCAGGAGATTAGCCAGTGGGCCTTTTGGCCCAATGGAGGAAGAGACAGATTGGTGGATCTAATATTTATCTTGGATTGGAAAGATGCTCTGACTTGTAAGTATTGCAAATAGCTATTGTTTCCGATGCCCAAATCTTGGACTAGGTGACTGAATGGGACCAGGCTGTTATTGTGAAAAATATGCTTGAGATGTGTGCAAGGCCGGATTAGCCAGTGGGCCTTTTGGGCACAGGCCCAGGGGTCCACGGGCATCTGGGGCCCAAACAGACAGCAGCACCGCTGGTCATACCCACTATATTTGAAACAAGCGGTTGCTGCAGTCAGCGTAGTGGTAGTGAAATGTGTTTCTCTTCTACTGAACTTATTTGGTCCTTATCCGTCTGCATCACTGATATTGACACCATATATAACCAATAACAAACACCCTTGTTTTTTTAATTACTCAAGACAATGATTTAATTGGTCAAGTGCAAGCGTGGAAACCAATGGCAGCAGCCAGCTCTGCCTCCGCCCTCACCCCACTGTCCATAAATGACAATGCTGAACTCACCCGGTCGTGGGAAAATAGTTGGCGGAAAAGATGAGTGAAAGAGCGGTTGCAGTAAGAGAAAACGTAAACGAGAAAGGGAGGAGAAGGAGGCAGCACTTTTGAGAAGTGTACCACCCATCCAAACTTTCTTCAAACGGAGCGAGGAACATCGTCAAGTGGAAGATGACACTGTGGAGGAGGAGGTTAGTCTGCAAGCTAACGCGGAGGTCGAGGAAGATGAGCCTGTTGCTAGCTGCAGTCACAGCACCGGTGATAGCCAGCCTGACATCCCTAGCACATCACGTAGTCACACCGGCGGCGGCAGCTCGGATGAGTGAATGTACCAGGTTTCGGATCCGGCATTGTTTCGTGAAATAAACGAAAATGCTCGCGCTGTGCTAATCGATCGTAGACTTGCTGCATTTCATAATAGAAGGAGCAAATACCCGGCCTCAACTTGTGATGGTGGATTGGGCGGTAAAGTGCACTCCCTCACTAATGATCTGATCTACTGCCGTCTACCAAATGGGGAAAGGGTTTCTCGTGACTGGATGACATATTCACCATCTACAGGTAACATTTACTGTTTTGCCTGCATGCTCTTTTCAACAAAGAAACATCAGTTACAGTTTGTTAGTGGCTTCTCTGACTGGAAGCACCCTGAACGTGTGCTGGGGCATGAGAAAAGCACAGAGCACTGTAGCTGTATGCTAGCATTGCTTCGGCGGGAGCGGGACTGTGAACGCTCAACTAGTGCAGCAACTGGAGGGTGAGAAGTGCTACTGGCGCGAGGTGTTGAAACGTGCTGTAGCTGTCATTCAGTTTTTAAGTGAAAGGGGGCTGCCTTTTCGTGGTGATGACGAAGTTATTGGATCACCACACAATGGCAACTTTCTCGGCATTCTGGAGGTAATTTCCCAGTTTGATCCTTTCTTGGCTGAACACATGAAAAAATATGGTCAAAAAGGAAGAGGAAACACATCCTATCTTTCATCCACTATATATGAGGAGTTGATAAAGCAAATGGGCGACAAAGTGAAAGCTACCATAGCAGCAGAGATACAGCACTTCAAGTATTTTTCTGTGATTGTGGACTCCACTCCCGATCTGTCACATATTGACCAACTGACCTTCATTTTTCAATTTGTGAATGAAGAAGGAAAAATAATAGAGCGATTTGTTGGCTTTGTGCCAATTCAGAATCACACAGGAGAGAGCTTGGCCAATACTGTAATGGCTATGGTTGACAGCTTAGGCTTAGACCTTGCAAATTGCAGGGGCCAGGCATATGATAATGCAAGTAACATGTCTGGGCGTTATAAAGGACTGCAGGCTCACTTAAAGAATAAAGGTGCCTTCACACCGGACACTACCTGTACTACCTCGGCGATCACTCTCCATGCAAAGTCAATGTACAGCCACGATGGGGTGGGGCTGACCCTCCCGCGACGCGACAGCTGGCGACAAGATGACCACTTCACTCGTCGCGCGATGTCAAAGTTAAAAAAAAGTTGATCTATTCAGGCAATGTCGTGCGTGGCTGTGCAGCATCAGCCAATCAGCGGTGTGTGTACGTGTGACGGTGCTGTTATTCATCCGGACTACAGGGCGGTTGACTTCCGCATAGGCGGAACTAATCTCAGTGAGGACATTTGCAGACGGACCGCGGTAAACTCACAGAGTATGCTGCTGCATCATCAGCCGCAGAGTTTTGTGTTTTATAAGTGAGTGAAAAGGACACAGCTGGAATAATGTCCGCTTATACACCCTATTATGGGATATATGATACGATCGTGGTAAAACTCGAGCGGACGTGACGTCACCGAGGGACGGCCGACGCCAGGCGACCAAACAGGTAGGCTATTTATGGACGCGCGACGCTACCTCAGTGGGCGACGCGACTTTGGTAGCTGGGTCGCTTGAGGTGTGAACGCACCTTCAGAATCCCTTAATCCATTATGTACCCTGTGCAGCACATTCTCTGAATTTGGTGGGTGTCAACAGTATTGAAGGCAGTTGTCAAAATGCAACTGATTTTTTTGACTTCATGCAGTCCCTGTATGCCTTTTGTGCAGGTTCTACTCAAAGATGGAACAGGTTCTTTTAATAATGCAGACATCAAGGTTGACAACACGTTGGAGTTGCCGTGCAGATGCATCTAGGGCACGTAGGAATTATGCACAAATAAGGGATGTCCTTCAGAGCATTTCATCAGATGTGGGAGAAAAACATGACTCACGCAATGAGGCAGCAGCACTGTGCTCAAAATTTGGCAGTCTTGATATGTCATTTATGGCAGTGTTTTGGGACAGTGTCTTAAGCAGATTTGAAGTAACAAGTGAACGACTGCTAAAAGATGACCTGGATTTGATGACAGCAATTTGTCTCTTGGAGTCTTTGAGATCATGAGATCAACAGGCAGATGCACTCTGTGCCTTATACTCTTCCCATTTAGATGAGAACCTGGCAGATGAAATTATCCAGTTCAGATGCTTTGTGCAGAGTGAACAAGATAAGTCTCCCCTGAAACTGCCTTTAGAGATATTTCGTAGTGGATTAGGTTGAACACCCTAGTCACCTGCACACATATTCTGTTTCTGTGCATAATTACATTCCCAGGTGTTCAGAAGTCAGCATAACAGTTTTCTGTTCTGGTTCATTTTCCCATAGGCATGGGAAAATGATCTGGTACAGGAATCCTGTGTCCTGTGGATATGCAATGAGACTACTGTGTGTAGATTGTGAATGTTTATTTCTCTTCCACATCCCTCTGTCAATCCCTCTGTTGAAAAACGCAGAGAATGCATCCTCAAAGCGCTTTGTGTTTACCTCAATGAAAGTCCTGATAGCCTCATAAAGGAGTCCCTGGTAAGTTGCAAAATGGTATAATATGAATTTGTTGCTTTGGGTTTTTTAATATAAATATTTATTTTACATTAATCATCAAGTAATCAACCAATTCTGAAAAAGATCCCTTCTCATTTAAATTATAATTGATTTTGACATTATGTTTACTGAATGGGACATTTAGCATATAAAAATACAATTAGATCGCTGGATCCACATGGGAACGTGTCGGCTCCAATGCGGATCTCTGAATTCATGTGGCCAGCCTGTGGTGTCAGTTAACCATAATGCCAGTTGTCCAGCATATCGATTATGGATGACTCCAAAGTTAGCCATGGTGTCGGTACAGTCACTAACCGATTGACTTCCATTATGAAATTGCACTTAAATATTTCCAGAAAAGAATAAAATATATGAAAATAAAAAAGGTACTCCTGTACCAAACTGTCAGCGTGCTTACAAGGTTTGGTCCAGCAGTTTGTGAAATTACAGGCTTCTAATTAAGAGTTGAAATAATTATTTAAAGAACTGTTATTATATCAAGTCTCAGCCAAGATGTCATGAGCTAGTTTAAGCTTCTGATATACAAGTATTTCTACTTTTTGATCTTCTTTTTTTAAGGATGTTGATCCTGATGCACAGCATGCAAAGCAACTTGAAATGGCGGTCTATTTCATCCAACACGAAGGAGCGGAGCCCACACAGGACCCTTAGGAGGCCAACATTATCATAGAGGGGTTGGAAGTGCTGCAGGGGCGTGAAGGGCGTGACAAATGGTTGTGCATTCTTCCTTGGGCTCATCTATTGCCTAAATTTGAAGTACCGCAGTAACCTCAGGTACACCTTTAAATGTATTCAGAAGGTGTTGATGGACATGGATGGACAAAAAGCTGTCACGGAGGTACAGATGTTTAAAGGTAAATTATACGAGTAAGGGAAAGGAGTTTACCATGTGCTTGCACTAGGAGTACCTATGACTGCTAGCAGTTGGACTTCAGTAAAGCACAATCAGAGACTGTTTCAGAGTTTTATTCTACCTTTTTTAATGCAGTTTTAAGTTACATTATTTTCAGTATTTTTTGTGCTAGTGGCTGGAACAGCAGTTTCAATATGTATATTTGTTTGAGTTCCAGAAAGACACATCCTCATCACAAGTGGTCAAACTGGGCTGCTTGTTCAATTGCACCAGGTGTCAATTTTCTAGCTTGTGAATGGCTTCTCTAGACACCAGCACTGTCCCAGTAGAAGTCTATTGACATGTGACATTGTGGGATAGAAGCATATGCTACGTCAGGGTCAGTGTTGGAAAATGACTCCTGTATTTTATGTATTTTACAAGTGTTACCTGTTCTGGCAGCTCATTGTTGCAGATATGCTCTTCAGAAGGAACATATAAATGTTGTTTCAATTAAATTTTTTTGTTAAAAAAAGGGGGCAATATGATGGTCACAGGACTGGACAGCACTGGATGTTTTTGATCAGGCTATACCACCTGCTGGTTAAGTAGCAGACACAGCAAGTTAGAGAGAAAGTGTACAGGCAGTTAAGCCACATGGACACGGTGCAGCATGCTGTTCTAAGTAACTATAAATAAATGGAAGCTTCTCCTGATCTCATCCATTGGACTGGTTAATATAATAATAATACAACATGGTTCTGATCTCTTCCTAACAGCTACTTTTTCAACAACAGACTATTTTTTTGCCCTTCATCTGGTGTAGACATACACAGAGACATATGCAGACAGACAGGCAGACATACACAGAGATATATGCAAGCAGACAAATGCAGACAATACACAGAGACATCCAGACAAATATGCAGGCAGACACATGCAGACAGACACAGAGACACATGCAGACAGACACATAGACAGACAGAAACTTATGCAGACAGACATAGGCAGACACACACAGAGATATATGCAGACAGATACACAGGCAGAAAGAGAAACATGCAGACATAAAGGCAGACAACACACAGAGTCAGATGTGTCTGTCTCTCAAAGCATTTGTGACCAGTGTTTTGCACATTTGGCACCTTCCTTTTTTGTCCTGTCATTGGAATTCGTCTGAAATAAATAAAATTTGAGTAACTCAAATTGTCGTGAGTGGTATATAGTGAAGTCCTCCAACAACAACACATTGATTTTATCTTTAATATATTTGACATGGATTATTTTAGTAAACTGAAAGAAATGGTGTTTTTCAGAAACTCTACTTATTGACGTTTATTAAATTCAACATAATGACCATTAATAAATTCAAGTCAATGTTTAATAAATTCAAAGTCAATGATGTTTGGTAAATTAAAGTAACAATATTTTCTAAAATTAACATGATGTTTAATAAATTCAACTTGTTTATGTTTTATTAATTCAAGGTAATGATGTTTAGTAAATTAAACATAATATTTTGTAAATTCAATATGATGAAGTGAAATAGAATCAATGTAATAATAATGTTTCGTGCATTTAACACAATAGTACTGAGTAAATTGAACTTTACTGTACGATGTAGCATTTAGTTGAGACTGTTTGCTGAATTTCAGTCGTCAAGTATTTTTCAAATTTAAATAAAATAGTTTTGTGAAACCGGTTGATGTTATCTTATTATTTAAATCCAATGTTCTATTTCTTTGAGTGTACAGTACCTCCACTTCGACTACAGGAACAAACAAAGATAGGGGAATTTTCAAAATAAAATATTTATTTATATTATATATATTATATATTATATTTACATTTATTTTATTAAAACTACAATTCAATATGTGGCATTAACAAATGTTAAGGGACACAAAGTTAGCAGTTAGTTTACAAGTTTGAATGAGTTCCAAAAACTGTTTTACATGATAAGATATGCTCTTCAGAAGGAACATATAAATGTTGTTTCAATCAAATTTTTTTGTTAAAAAAAGGGGGCGATATGATGTTCACAGGAACATTTGATGTTTTTGACCAGGCTATGCCATCTGCTGGTTAAGTAGCAGACACACAGCAAGTTAGAGAGATGTTGCTCTGAAAGTGTACAGGCAGTTAAGCAACATAGACGCCGTGCAGCACGTTGTTCTAAGTAACTATAAACAAATGGAAGCTTCCCCCCATCAATTGGACTGGTTAATATAATTAAGATGATTCTGATTTCTTCCAAAATGTACCCATCTTCCTAACAGCTTTTTATTTTTTAACAATAGACTCTATTTTTATGTCATTCATCTGGTCTTTTAAGATTCCTAATATACAACCCCACCCAAGTGTCCACGTACGGCCCCACTGTCAGAGCCACGCCCAGCCACGGCCTCCCACAGGCAGCCTATGGAGGTTTTATGCAGACTCACTAGGTGAAAAATGTCCAAGTCTTTACTGGTAATGTTGACTGTAAAACTAGTGGAGGACTGGATACGAGACATGGAGTATCTGTTGGAGGCAATTGAGCTCCCAACCAGCCTACAGTTTTCCACTTTTGTGCGACACTTAGGAGGTGAAGCTAAAAAGCTTGTCTTGAACTTACCTTGTCAAGAGCAGACCCCTGAGAAGGCCTTTGAGGAACTTAGGGCAGCGTATGGTGACACACAAGGCTCCTTAGACCCCTTGGCTGACTTTTATGAGCGAACCCAAAAATCTGGTGAGTCAGCTTGTTCATATGCAATTGCACTAGAGGCTTTATTAAGGGCTGTTGAAGATAGTGAAAGAGGCAAAAGGCCTTTCCCAGATCGAGATGCTAAACTCACACGACAGTTTCTGAGAGGACTAGCTGATGAAGAGGTCTATACAAGAATTGCACCAATGAAGCCTAGACTCCTGGGCCCGGATTCCTAAAGATTCTTAGTGCAAAGACTTGCTCCTAGTGGCCAAATTCTAAGAAAATTCTTAGAATCTTGGTATTTTTTTAGAATTTCTCCTAAGAATTAAGAGTAGATCCTAGTAAAGATAAAAGCTATTCCAAAAGAATCCTAGCTCCTAAGAGTGCTCCTAAGGTGACATCTATTAGGAGCAGGGAAGAGGACTTTTAAGCAGCTTAGGAGTTCCCTAAGCAGAGGACAAAATGGCGGAGGGAAGAGGCAGGAGAGATATTCTTCACGTTTTTGTGCTGCAATCTCCTCCTTTGCTTTTGACTGCAACACATACCACCGCTTCTGGCAATCCTCACTTGTGCGCACTACCAACAGAAAGGAGGCATTTATCTGTTGTGCTATAGTGTCCCAGGCTTGCTTCTTGGCTTGCACTGTGACACTGGGGCTAAAGTTATCCCTCAAAACACTTTTATGCTCATTGATCAACTGAGCCAAAAGCAAACACTGTTCCTCAGTCCAGTTGGGTTTTCTTGTTCTTTTTTTCTCCATTGTTGTTCACTAGTTTGTAGCAGATGTAAAAGCCAGACAAGCCTACTTCTTATACACCTGTCAGCAATCAAGGACATTGATGAAAGCTGTGCTGTGTTAAAATGGTTAATACCAAATTAGGTTGAGATGTTGATAGTTGAAAGTACAAAAGCATGCAATTAATAAAAGCAAATGAATATAACCATCACTATGTGAATATGTGGGCATTCAGTAGGATTATTTTATAGTACAGTTTACTATTCATTTAACATGTATTTTCTTTTATATGATATGTTATTTACAATTACACAGTCTTCATAAGATTAGATTCCATGATTAAGTTTATCAGTTATCACCAAAAGTAAGTTTTTTATCCAGCTCTTAGGATCAACCAATCACAGCTTTGGAAATGATGACTCATACCAAGCAACGGGGTCAGCCACACCTCCTCACTAAGATAGGAGTTTATGTCCATTCCTTGCTCAGAGTTCTCAGAGAGTGTCATGAATCACTCATAAGTTAAGACTCCTTGCAGGGAATTTTTAGGCTAACTTAGGAGCTCTCTAAAAGGATTCTCAGAATCTTTAGGAATACGGGCCCTGAGCTCTAGAAAGCTGCAGGCTGAGCTTTGAAACATGGTTAGGGAGACAAAAAAGTAACCTGACAAGCCAGATGGACAGCTCAATATATCTGCCACAGAAATATTTCACTAGTCCATCTTGGTAGGAGCCCTTTGAATTTGTTTTCAGGGGCAGAATGTTTAAAAAAAACACAAGCCTGTGATTGGACAATCGTTTTGCTCGTCACATTCATCACAGATCAATCCACATCAAGCAGGGTTGCCTCCTATAATGTAACAATGTTTTCATTGAATTTGTCATGATTTTTTCTTCTATATATGCATTTTATTTTATTATTTTGTTTATATTGGTTGCTGATGCTGCTCAGTGATTTTTGAAGAATGTATGTAATAAAGAATTGAAAAAAAATGTAGCATACATTGCGGCTAACTTAACCGCTAACAGCTAACAACAGTTAGTGACTGTTAGCTGTTATTCGCTAACTTAGCCGCTAACAGCTAACAACAGTTAATGACCATTAACCGCTAGCTGCTAACTTAGCTAATAACAGCTAACGGCCTTTTACTATCGTCTTCCACCAAATTGTACCACACAGATGATTCATTTAACACTTATATGTGACATGAACCTCGTCAAAGACAATCCCTACAAGTAAACTTCTGAGGAGGGCAGGTTTCACCAAGTTTTACTAAGTATCTATGAGGACAACAAGTTAATCGGCATGTAGGTTCTCAACTTCTGATTTTCAACTTTCGGTTGTCGTCACGTCCACGCTCTACAGCTCCTGCCTCTCTTCCCTGATTGGGCCGTTAAGAATTCAGCTGAGTGAATTCGTTGGACAACGGAGGCTGGCAAGACAGAGCTGCAGGATTTTAGAATCAGGCAGGTCTGTCTGCTCTGCAAGGCTAACAAAAAAGTTCCAGCCCCAGCAAAGAGCAAGGAAAACTTATGCCCAGGTACATGTTACATCAGATTATGGGAATGAGAGGGCAGAGAAGTCAGAAATATCTGAGGTGACGGAGACAGTCAAGAAGCTTGCTCTTAACCAAGAGGAACAAATGGCCAAACTGTCTCACCTGGAGTCTAAAATAGCAGCCCCGTCTGGTGTCCCTCTTCAGATAGCCCATTCTTCTCCCAGTAAAAGAGACCAGGGTGCCAGTGTTACATGTTAACGCTGTGGGAAACGTGGACATATCGCTCAAGTCTGTAGGGCAGTGTTTCCAGATGGCCAGCAGCCCCAGCAGAGGGACACACACCTCATCCAGATTCACATTTAAATGCTCAGAGCCCATGGTAGTCGGGGGAAACATTGGCAGACAACAAGGCCCCCACCCATAAGTGAAAAAGACTGAAAATGAGAGAAAGGGAACTCCTTTAGTGGGCCCCAGAAATGAAGGGGAGGTGGAGGTCAGTGGGATTAAAGGATAACTTCGGTATTTTTCAACCTGGGTCCTATTGCCCCAAGTGTATGTGTGTATACGATTGACGGGTACAACTCGTTTTAAAATTGGCTCAGTATCAAGGGAGCGGATGCAGCCGGCAGCCGCGAAGCTGGATTGGGGGCAACTGCATCCCGTATAAGTTTGAGCATTAAAAGTGTTTAATTCGCCACAGACCGGTTGCGATCGCCGGTGCTAGCTCTCTAATTAGCATTGTAAGCATTTCGTTTTCCTTCACGTCCTCTGACCTGTGTGACGTCATCTCCTGTGAGCTTGTTGTCGGAAGAAAACAGAGCCATGCAGTGCGCCGAGCTGCTTATCCCGGCGGACAGTTGGAAGTTTTACTGCATCGGTATCATGGCTGAATATTTACCAGATTTCGAGAGTGAAGACGAGCCTTTTCATTACGACGACCACCTGTATTTATTTGAGCCAGAGTATACGGACGAGGAGCTCCTTCCAATTCAAGAGCAAACGAGGATAGCAAGAGAGGGCCAACGAGCAGATGAGGGTGAAGCAGCGGCGGCACGAACGCGAATTTCTGAGGACTGGTGGTGCTCCTGTGGTTGCTGTGACTCTATGCCCACAGAGGAAGAATGTCTGTGCTGCAACGAGTGGGACCTGTTGCCCAATATTTGTGGTCTCGATGTGTCGTGGGATGATACAGAAAGTACCTGACGCTGTGTAACTACATTAGAGGATTTCCCCCCTCTGATCAACAGGGCAGTGCTGGTAAGTTGGTAATACAGCTACTTGTAAAATATATTATATTTGAGGAAATTTATTGTCAGGCCACCTTGGCTCAAGTAATATAATCATAATCACGTAGACATCCAGGTAAAGTAAGTTAGGGGAGGGTGCTCGAAACTTCCATTGATACCCTGGTGAATGAAACTATCCCAGTAAAGCACTGGCGGGAGGGGTGTGACCTTTCTTTGTCTGAAGTGATAACTGCGTTCTCAAAATTTGAAAATCCCTGTAGTCATGTCTAGTCAATGTGAATGGGGACATACAAAAAGAATTACTATATCTAAATTTACCAAAGCATAAATTATTGTTTACATTTCATACACTCTGAAGACACGTCCAGACAGACAACTGCATCTACCTCTATAATTATGAATTTCTACTGCTAAAAAAGGAAAATAATTGAACATTGTTTATATAACATTACCTCCACTGTGTCTGTAGCTCTCTCTACCCGTGGGACAGCCGTTTTCTTCAGAAAGAGGTGTTTCGGACAGGAGTGTTAGCATCCATTTGTAGCACAATTAGCCACAACTTCAGCATCTCACCGTTCGACAAAGGCAGCCTATGAAAGCTGTACGGGGTGTTATGCGACATCCTGTTCTTGCAATTCGGATAAGCACAAACACGAATCATTGTTATTAACCGATGCAGTAAAACTTCCAACTGTCCTCCGGGATAAGCAGCTCCACTCTGAGCGGCGCACTGCATGGCTCCTCTGTTTTCTTCCGGCAACAAGCTCACAGATGACGTCACACAGGTCAGAGGACGTGAAGGAAACGGAATGCTTACAATGCTAATTAGAGAGCTAGCACCGGCGATCGCAACCGGTCTGTGGCGAAATAAACACTTTTAATGCTCAAACTTATACGGGATGCAGTTGCCCCCCTATCTGGCTTCGCGGCTGCCGGCTGCATCCGCTCCCTTGATACTGAGCCAATTTTAAAACGAGTTGTACCCGTCAATCGTATACACACATACACTTGGGACAATAGGACCCAGGTTGAAAAATACCGAAGTTATCCTTTAAGTGCAAGGTTCTCATTGACTCTGGCTCTCAAATAACAAGCATCACCCACAGTTACTGGAGCGGCCACCCTGTTCTTCAAGAGCGAAAACAGCAGTCCTCCAAAGTGCCCATTGAGGGAGCAGCAGGCCGGTCTGTGCCATACTATGGTGTTTTGCACATAAAGCTGAAAGTCTTAGGTAACGAGTATGAGGCTGTGCCAACTTTTGTTGTCCCAGATTCTGACTACCGCTTCTCAGTGCCCTTACTTGTGGGAACCAATGTCATCTGAGCATCCAAGAGCCAAGAGCTGCATATGGACAACAGTTTCTACACCAGGTGAAAGAAATCTGGAGTGGTATACACCTTTACTCGAAATGGGTGACAAAGAGCAGGGTGTAATGGATGACATGGTGGGCTCAGCTGTGTACACAGGACGAAAAATAAAAATCCCTGCTGGAAAGGAAATGGACCTGAGCTGTAGGATCAGAGGTGGTCCACAAAGAAAGACATATACAGCCCTACTTGAAGGCCACAACACTATAAAACTTCCCCAAGATCTCCTGATTGCAAAAGTTTTAGCAGATGTTAAGAAGGGTTGTGCACCTGTTAGAGTTATGAACCTTTCCCATCATGCCATTACCATCAAACCACACACACACCTAGCCAAGGCTTTCCTGGTGGACAATGTTGTAGAATTTCCAGATGAAACAGAGTGCATGTCATGGCAATGGAATTGTAGAAGCATGTGTTAGTCTAAACCAGACAGTGGCAGGCTGTGGTGTGGACTTAAGTGAAGCAGCAGTGGAAAATGAAGACCAACGCCTCCGCCTGAAGGAACTTGTGGAGAAAAATGCAGCTGTGTTTTCCCAACACCCCCTGGACTATGGTCACACAAAAACTGTGCAGCATGAAATCCCTCTAGTTGACTCAAGGCCATTCCGACTACCGTACTGCAAAATCCCCCCGTCCCAGTGGCAAGATGTGAGGTGGCTGTTAAAGGACATGGAAACAGCTGGGGTTATCTGCCCTAGTAATAGCCCTTATGCATCTCCAGTGGTGATTGTAGTCAAAAGGATGGATCCCTGAGGTTCACCGCGATTGTATCATATATCTAATGATAGGATGTAGGCCTATAGCCATGCCAGCTTATTCCTAACAGTATTCCGTTCACTAATATATCTCATGTTTTCACTGACCAATGTTCCCATAAGGACATGGATCATTACTCCGTAGTACAGCTTAAAAGATAAAATAAATAAATAAACAAATAATAATTAATTATTGAATAATTAAATATTTAAATAATTAATAATTATAATAATAATATTTAAAATATAATAATAATAATAATAATAATAATAATAATAATAAAAAAAATTAAAAAAAAGTCTGTCACGGGTTTAGCCACACACGCTAATCGTAGATTGGCCACCGCCGCACAACCACACACATCATCGGCTGAAAAATCATCTTTTCTTCAACTTCATGATGAACTACGAGTAAAGCTATTGTTTCAGAATGCGCTAGTCACCTAATGAGCACGCCATTCATTCCAGCCAAACTTCTAACATCGATTCCAACCCGCAACATCGGGCATGACCCACGGTGCTCAGCACTCGCTGACACAGCAAGCCACCACATTTCCCTCGGTAGAAAGTCAAGTCGTTACACAGACACAGCAATTCTGCCTCGTAAGCTCTGGCACTCATCGTCCCTAGGTCCATTAGTTCGATCCCAACGAGACACATTTTCCTCTTAGAGCTACACTCGTAAAAATCAATAACGGCCTGCAACATCCGACAGTCCATCACGGAGCTCAGCCCACGGTCCCGACCAGCCACCTCAGCTTCCTTGCCTGGAAGTTCAGCCATCAATCAGGGGGACAAACGGCATTCCACATAGCTCAGTTGGCTTCATCTCTCACAGCGTCAACAACATCAAGCATTTGGCACTCGCTAACATAGCCAGCTACCAGTTCCCTTGGTAGACAGTCAGTCGTTAGAATAGAGCTGGGCAAAGTCTATTAAATTGATTAATTTGAATTATTTTCTGCAGAAGGTTTTAATAAATAAATTGATAACTATAATAATGATGAAAATAATAATAATAATAATAATAATAATAATAATAATGATAATAACAATAGTAATGATAGTAATGAAATTAACGGGAGTTTTGTTTCTTTTAAGGAAAGGACAAAATCAATTTAAATTGTAAATCAAGTGTCATAAATAAAATTAAAAGATAAGTACATAAATAAATATTACATCCTAGGCCATTCCCTCGTCTGAACGTTCAGCCATAAATCAGAGGAACAAACGCTATTCCTTGTAGCCCCATTGGCTTCGTCTCCAAGTCTATTGCCATGACCTGAACGAGCCATACTATCAATTCCGAACTAAACTGCTAACTTCAATCATGGCCTGCAACGTCAGACACATCATCAGCGCCCAGAACTCGCAACGTAGCCAGCCACCACAGTTCCCTTGGTAAACAGTCAGGTTGTTACACAGAAACAACAATTCCGTTTCCGTACAGTTCCATCACTCTTCGCCTCTAGAGCACAAGTAACGACCTCAACAAGACACTTTATTAAATAACTTGTATCACCAATCACGGCACGTACAACAGACGCCAGCGCCGTTCTGGCTCAGCTTCTCCTCCTGGCAGGCGACTTCAGCTCCCTCGGTTCAAGTTTAGTCATATTACAGAGAAGCAATCAATTCAATTCACGCAGCCATTAACCTTCGTCTCTCGGTCAATAGTCATGACCTCATCGCGCCACAGCATTCGTTTTGAACCAAACTCCTTACATTAACTATCGTCGCAACATCAGACACGACACCACGGAGCTCAGCACTCCCTCCCACAGCCAGCCACCTCATAGTCAGGTCGTAATATAGAGACAAACAATTCCACTCCGTGTGGCCCTATCATCCTCTATCTCAGCCATGGACAGCCGCGGCAGTCAGTCATGCCGGACCACATGTCAGGTCATCGCACCCCGACATGCCGGGTCACATGACCTAACGGTTAGTCAGGGAGATCAGCATGCCAAGCTGCAGGGTCATCCCCAGCCAGCTCATTTGTCAGGTGAGACGGCCTGGACTTCACGGCTAAGTCAGTTGGTCATGCCGGACCACACGTCACGTCATCGGACCTAGATGTGCCGGGTCACATGACTAAAGGTTAAGTAACAAAGGAAAGCAAAGCAGTCTCACCAGGAGGAGAATAACAATAAATAAATAAATAAATAAATATAAAAGCATATTAATATAATATCACATGAAAGCATCACGTTCACCTATCTCATTGACGATACGCATTCATAAAGTTCTATCGCTAGCATAAGGCGTAAGCTTTACTTGACACCAGTACATGGCCAGGAATGTCGACTAAAGGGTAAGTAACAAAGGAAAGCAGTCTCACCAGAAGGACAAAAAAAAACCAAAACAAAACAATAAATAGGTAAATAAATAAATAAAAAAGTATATTAATATGATATCACATGAGAGCATCACGTTCACCTATCTCATTGTCAATATGCATTCGTAAAGTTGTATCGTTGGCATAAGGCGTAAACTTTACTTGACACCAGTACATGGCCAGGAATGTTGACTATCACAAGCTACTCCGTGCGAGTCCCTCACGTAGCACCTTACAGTGTCATCTAAGTCACCATTCAACTAATCCCAAACCTCTGGTTAAACAATGCACGAGCCATCTGCAGCTTTACGTTATGGTATAACATCATAATCTGACCAAAGTGCTGGAAACGGTAATTCATCTCGCAAGAAGGCAACTCCAGCTTCAGACAAAGTTAGTTTGACTAACACTCATCAAGTCCTCAGCTCTTGGAGCTCGCTCCAGCCGGGGTCCCACTCTGTATTCTCTGCCGGGTTAAATACAGGAGTTCAGTCTCCACCATCCGCTCAGACGCATTCACGATAACATCCACCATCTTTTGGGGGTTAAAATGGTCATGAGTCCACACTCACATATTCGACATATCAGAAGTCGAGGAGATTCCTTGCAAGGGCTAATACGTCCTCGACTATCACAAACCTTCAATATCGAACTAGCTCCACAGCTACCAAACCTCGCTCTACCTCCACAAGGTAATCCTCCACGATCTCACTCCACGTCAGAGTGACATTCCAGGTCCAATCAATCACTCCGATCCACATAACATCTACTCCATCCACATCATTGAGAGTAAGCTACCGTTCAGGGCTCTTCCAATTCCCAATCACGTGTACGAGCCTCATCACATTCATTAAAACAACTCATAATCCGTGTCTGTCCATACTGAGCTGATCTCCGTTCAACATTACTCTTTTTGGGGGTCAAGATCAGCTCGGGCAGAACACGATGAGACTGTACCCCCACTCACTGAGTCTCCCTCTGCCTGGCTTACGACGTCTTCTCGATGGCTCATCTCTCTCGACAAATCTCATGTCACACATCACTGTCATCCCTCTTATTGTCAAATCTTCATTAAACCTTCAAACGCATACATCTGTGGTGTGGTCCTTGCTAGTGAAATGGAGTTAATGTAATTAAAGTTCGGGAGCCGGACCACGCCACAAACCACACCTCCAATCAGCGACAAGCCTACTTATACTCAGCCATGCCTCATAGCTCAGTTTGTCTGTGACTCTTCAACCCACCCTCCCACTCTTCATTTTCAATCATTGTCTTCTTTTCTCCACTCAGCTCCTTCCTCACTTTATCCAAGGTGGGGTCAAGATCAGCTCGGGCAGAACACGATGAGACTGTACCCCCACTCACTGAGTCTCCCTCTGCCTGGCTTACGACGTCTTCTCGATGGCTCATCTCTCTCGACAAATCTCATGTCACACATCCATCACTGTCATCCCTCTTATTGTCAAATCTTCATTAAACCTTCAAACGCATACATTTGTGGTGTGGTCCTTGCTAGTGAATATGTATATATGTATCTATGCATATATGTGTATCCATGAAATGAAGAGCTTTATGCTCTACTGTAAAGTGTCTTGAGATAACAATTGTTATGAATTGGCGCTATACAAATAAAGATTGATTGATTGATTGATTGATTGATTGATTGATATATTCTACTGTTTTATTATTGTCTTTTATTATTATTTTTATTCATTTATTAATACATTTTATTAAATTTATTTATTTATTTTAGCTTACTTTGGTCCTCACGGTCTCATTTAGCGTGTTCCTGTATTGTCGGGGTTCCTATGACATATGGAGGGGGCCTTTGATTCATGGGGCTGGAGTCACTGGACATGGACCCGTCCATGTTAGTTAACACCATCAGGGTAGAGTTGCACTTGTGTGTTGCTGTACCCTGGTGTGTTGTGTCTCCAGCCCTGTGGGGTGGGGGCCTCCTCTGCGTCCATGTTTAGTGACTGGGCCTGGTCTTTTGTGCCCACTTCGGGGGTTTATGTTTTTTATGTGTCATGATCTCTCTCAATTTCATTTTGCCTTTTGTGTTTGTCTGAAATGTTCTTGATTTTGATTAACCTTCTTCGATTGTTCTTTTTTCCTTTGATGTTAAACTCTTGTGCTTTGTTGTCTTATGTTCCTGCCTTCTGTCAAAGCACTTTGTAAACCAATGTTTTTAAAAGTGCTTTATAAATAAAGTTTATCATTATTATAACTGTCTGCACAAGACATGTTTACTGCACCTTAGCCTAGCTTATTTAAATGGTAAAGTTGGTAATTAACAGTAAGCTAACTGGTGACTAATTTGCATTTGAAAGAGGGGCATATTGTTATATTTCTCCTTGAATTTTTCTTATGTCACATACATCAATCAAAAATATTACCAGGAACAGTGAAGCTGGCTGTTCATATTCCAAACAGATCTTAATGTTGAATGTGTAGCATACACAATTCTTTCAGCATGAACATAAAGGGCCAGTTTCCTGTTCAGGGTTCAAATAAAGCCAGGACTAAACTAATCTGGTCTAACTTAATCCCCACTAATCCCATTGCTTTCTGAGTCGCGACTTAACTTCAGATTAGCTAGTTCTAGACTAAGAAGTGTGTGACTAAGGTTATCAAGGACTAGTCAGATCATGTGTTGGAAGCCGAATTAGATTAACAATCTGCACATGGTGCAAAGGTGGAGTTGCTCTGAAAACCTGAGATGGAATTTTCTTAATATAAATTTTAGCAGTCTGTGTGCATGGAACAGGAGCTTGATGTCTGATTGAACATGGAGAAAGGAAAAAGAAAGCAGTCCAAAAACTTCAGTGAAAGTGAGAAGATACTTTTGAAGGAAATAATTTCAAAACATTCTATAATTGAAGACAAACATCATGATTCAACCACAGAACTCAAAAAATGAACTGCATGGATGGCAATTGTGAATGAATATAACTCAAATGAAACAGCAGGACCACCCATCAACTTCAGGTAAGATTTGATTATATTATTTATGGTGGTCTAATTAAACTAATCAGAACATATGAAAAGTATATTTGCTCATATGAGGCACATTCACACATGTTTATATTGCCTTGTAAAGGTCCTGTGGAAAAACATTAAAATACAGCTTAAGAAAGCAACAGCCATTGCTCATAGGGAGCGTTTCAAAACAGGTGGAGGACCCCCAGTTAGACCACAGACAGATGACCTCGGAGATTTGTTGACTGGGATGATTGAAAGCCAACAACCTTTGGAAGGTATCCCAAATGATGATCATCTGGACAGTTCAGGTGGGGAAATGCAGCAAAACTCATTTGTTACAATGTGTGTGAGGGTATTTTATCCTGCTCAGAAAAGCTAAATGGTATCTTTTGCATTCTAAATAAAAAAAGAATTAAATTTTTAAAAAAATCCTGTCAGGGCTTCTATTACTACTTCTGAAGTAGTAGAAGTCCATCCTCTGAAATTTTATGTCTAATATTGAAATTCTCTCTAGAACAAGATGACATGGGTGTGAATCAGATGTTGGAGGAGCCAGAACAGAGTCAGTAAAATCTGACCTCTGCACCTGAGGCAGCAGCACCCAGTATCTCCATTCCAGGCAGCACGGCAAGAGTGAAAAGGCTGACTTTTCATGAGAAACTTGCTCTGGAGTTCCATGAGTGCAAAATGCAATATTTAAAAGAAGAACATGAACTCAAGATGAGAATCCTTCAAGTGGAGTTGTCAGTCAAAGAGATGGAAAGAGACATGAAACAACAGCAGCTGCAAGACAGTGTTTTTTGTAACAATGCCCTTGTTGACCTTGTGCCTTTATGAAATAAAAATGTTCCAGCACAACCTTAAGCCAACCAAAATTTATTCAGTAATGAACCATCTTAATCCATTCTTCTTCTTAACTATTTTCAAAATATGACACAAAATGTAATAAGACAACATCAAACAGATCACTTGTGGATCACTGAACAGTTTTCTGTTTCTTGTCTTTATGAAAAGTGCTGCACAGCAAAATTGTTTCTATAAGCGTGTCCAGTTTGGTCATTGGCTACCTCTGCCATGGGAACATGAGGGTCACTGTCATAATTAGTTGGTGGGTCTACGCAGCCACGCTGTCTTTCTGGTCTTGGTGGTGGTCTTCCGACATCATTGATGTGGTAAAGATAATCCATGTTGACCATGCACAGTGGAGCATCCAGCCTTTAATCTGAAGTTAAACCTGCCCCTGGCCAGCTTTAAATAAAGCTGCCATTTAGACCTGGATTAGCTCTAGTCTTCCTTCAAGAAAGGAGATTATTTAACTCAAGACTAAGACAAGTCTGAGACTATTTTAATCCATGTCTCAGAAAGCTGTTTCGATAAATCCTGGTTTAAAACGTGATTTAATCTTAGACTAGGCTTAATCCCTGAATGGGAAACCAGCCCAAAGACAGCTGACTAAAAATGTTGTGCATGTTATTTTTCCACCTTCCGCCCAACTTTATTGTAATGTGTTGTTGCCATTAAATTCTAAATTGATGATTATTTGCAAAATAAATTAAAGTTTCTCAGTTCAAACATTAAATATCTTGGCTTTGGTGTGTATTCAATTGAATATAAGTTGAAAAGGATTTGCAAATCATTGAATTCTGTTTTTATTTACGATTTACACAGCAAACCAACTTCACTGATTTTGAGTTTTGTAGCTTTACTAGCAATATCAGTGGGCAACACCAGTTCACTTTTGAAAAAGAAATTTACATTTCTGGGACTTATTCAGTTATGAACTTGAAGCTGTTACAAACTGGCCACAGCTCTAATGAGAAGGGTGTCTGACTGGACTTATATTAGTCCAGGAATTCATCCTCACCAATCCAGCCTCTCTGCCAGCACTCCAGGTCTTTATCAAAGCTCACAATACAAACATTTGCCAGTTTGAACTTGAACTACTGAAACAACTGTTTGAAATCTGACAGGTATTTGCATACCACCTACGTCTCTTCGAATACCCCTGGGGGTACGCGTACACCAGTTTGGGAATCACTGGGCTAAACCAATGATGTACTGATATACTAAGTTATGAACAAATAATAGACTTTAAATAATGCCAATTCTCAAAATAAATACAGAGTCAAAGTGGAGTTATGTTGCAGATAATTTTATTAAATCACTCAAATATTCTTACATTGTTTTTAGGGTTAATGATTTTTAAGAAGAACAGACAATTCAAAGAGTAAAACTCCCAGAAAAACACCAGAAAAAGATCTGATCATGATTTTTCCCATAACTTCTCAAAATTTAAAAGCTTGTAAATTAAACATAGGTTCAAAGATAGCCAGAGTAAAATCAAAATATCCGATGTATTTGTGAAAGCAGCTCACTCTTTGGATTATTCACCTAAAGAAGGAAAAAGACAAAAACATGTTGGTTTACAAATCCACAGTTCAATGAGTTCAGACATCAACCCTGTGGCCAAATAATAAGTGATACTTACGAGCAATTGGTCCGATGGTGACAGACTCCATGGCACCTGAGCTGGGAACAGAGCGAGCTGATCTCCTTGGACAGGACTATGAGGTGAGGGAGGAGACAGAAACAGCAGGTGTTAGCAACCAGGGACTGAGCTGAGCAACCCCCAACATCAGGGACAATAACACCCACAAGCTTTAAAAATTCTTATTTTTGTTAGAACTGTTTTAAGGGACATGTAAACATAGTTTACCATCAGGCTGAAGGGACTGCTTTATGAACTTTGATATTTGTTCACACACTATCCCATGTATCACCTCAACAAAACCTAATAATTTTTTGTGAATCTTTAACATGTTTGTCAAAAAAAACACTTAAAGCATTTTAATCGCCCTAATGTGTCCAAGGCCTGGCCTCAAAGTCCCTTACATAAAATAATTCCTATAATTGTTATTTGGACATCTTCACCTTCCAGAAACTCTGTAAAACTGTCAGTTCAATGATGATAAATTGTTGGACTTACAGGGATGCAAAGGGAACCTCTATGGTCACACAGACTTATCTTGCAGTGAAGATAAATGTCGCTGTGCTCTTGCCCTTCCAGGAAGAGCAGGGCTGAGAAACGAGCACGTTGAGACCTGCCACTCTCGATCACTGACACCTGTCGGGCATTGGTAGAACACCTGGCAGAGAAAATAAAACATTTAACCATGGCCAAGAATAAATATGATTTGAAATGTTATCACCTAATAAGTTAAAAAATCTAATGGGACTTTTGCCTCTGTTGTTAAAACTTTTGGGGTGCTGTGATGTAATGAAAAGGTAATTAAGCCACTAAAAAGAGGTCTATTATCACCTTTGCTCTAAAACCTGAAAGAGCAAACACTCACCTGTTGTAGATGAAAAGGTCTCTCCTGGGATCTTCAGGGTCGTTTGAGGGAGTGGAATAACACTCCTCCAGAACAACAACAAAGCTGGGGTCTCTGTCTGTTACAGAGACACCCACGTACAGAGGTGAGCCCAGCGACAGGGTCACCCGTCCTGCTGGGTAAGTCTGAGTGAAGTTGGAGTCACTGTAAAGAGACATGGTCATGGTTTTGGTTCCTGAGCCTTTAATGCCTGAATGGGCTCCTGGTGTCCTGTAAAGAAACTATGTTTTAGTTTATGGCAAGAAGTTTTATGTCAACACTTTAATGTTTCCATTTTTACATTACTTGTTTTTATTTAAGGAGCATGAACTCTGGTTCATACAATGTTCAACATCTGGTTCATTTTTGATGACTGCTGAAGTACTTTCACAATTACTAATGTTAAAAACACCTTCAAAATGTCATATTTCGTCCCCCTGATCCAGCTGTATCCTCTCTCTGTCTGAGATGCTCTGTTAGAACTTCTTCTCTTTCAAGGCTCCCCTTCACCTGTGGGCCCAGTCTGTTGTGATTGGTTTACAGGTCAATCTTTGGTCAGTGGTCATTTCAGCTCTGCTCTGCACAATGCTGTCAACAACTCTGCTTTCATTTTACCATTTTTATTGCTATCAAAAGCCAATGGGCTTAAACTGAAGAAGAAACAATGGTGACATGTCACACTGGTAGGTCTATTTAGAGGGCCAGGGAAAGTCAACATTTTAAGGTACCTGCTGGTGCTGTAAAGAGGGGACGGGGGAAAAGCCTTGATCATGCAGACTTTTTATTTTGTTCATATGTGTGCTCTGTCATACTGTGGAAGCAAGTTGAACACTGTAAAGGGCATTTAAAACTATAAAAAGTATAGGTGAGAAACAATTTGACGCTTGTATATCTTATGCATGTTTTTTTTTTTTTGTATTTGAACGATCCTGAAAAATCATTGCTTGGTGACATGACCTAAAATAACCTGTACATGACCTTACACAGCCCTCTCCTTGCTAGAGACTGCTTTCCCACACATACACACACACTACATGACCGTACATAGCCCTCTTAGCCCTCTCGTTGCCTTTTCTTCCCATAAACTGACGTTATTCCCATGAACTTTCTGAAATTACTGCACCTGCAAGGTCATCTGCCTCACCAAACTCAACCCCACGTGACAACATACAATGTTATAAAAGGAGAAGACACTGTACTAATTTTCAGTTCAACTCTCAGACTGCTTGTCACTCCGTATAGTTGTAACTCCTTCTTCGGGCAAGTAGAAGTAAAGCTCCATTTGATTGCATCCAGCTGCTTTTTGTCATCTTTATTCTGAATAAATGTCAGGTGCTGGTATGAACCAACTGAGCTATCTTAGGACTGTAAAGGGAAAAATCCTGACAGTATATTTTTGACCCCCTGGCTCATTCCCCATGATATGAGGAGTATTTTTTAGAGTTTTCCTTGTGGCAAAGACCCCCTGTTGGCCAACCGTGGCGTAAATAATGAATAATATTGATGACTACATGGTTGTACCGGTAATCATGTAAATCTCCTCTTATGTGATGTCTATGTGATTTTCTTGGTAGATTAAAAAACAACTGTATCATCAGTCACTTCGATTGAGAGGTGACTTACGGCAGGACTGGATTGATGACGACATCCAAACTGCTGTCAGCGTCCAGAGGATAGACACAGCAGAAGGGGATACTCACAGGCAGGCTAAAGTCGTTACCATTTGGGTAGAGGAATAAAATGTTGGAGTAGATAGCATGAGTGCCGTTGACCTGAAAACAAAGGATGGATTAGAGGAAAGTTAAATGACATTTAACATTAAATTAAGTAAGAGTGAAATAAGCAGTTTACAACCACAACCAAGCTTCAGTCAGAGGAAATAAAATTTCCATCAGAAAGAAGGCTGCTTTTCCCGTACTTTAAGTAAATGATTAAAAAGATTCTGTACCATAGTGCCCCGCAATATGCAACAACAACAAATGAAAAATAAAACAATATAAAATTAAAACGGCTACAACAATAAGCAGAAAAACTACACAAAACAAACAAACAAATGGGAAAAAACACAAACAAATCAGTTACACATAAAAATATCACATTACAACAACTAGCAAAACACAATCATTTAATCCAACAGAAAAAATAAAACACATGAAAGAATACTAAAAAGGGAATGTAAGTACACAGCAAATAAAACAACATAGCAACAAATACTATCTCAAAAAGGACTAACAAGGAGAAAAATATAATTAAAATACAAATCCAAGCTAGACAACACAACTACTAAAAACGAACAGCACATTAAAACACTATTCAAAAAAAAACAAACAAAAAAATTAAATCAATAAAATAATTAATACAATTTAAAAAGTCAAAAAAGTCATTTTCCAAACTATATTTAAATCAGTGTGAACACTTTTCATATACTTAAATAATTCTAATGTTTTCAAAAGGCACAACGATCAGAAACAAATCCCTGAACTCATAAGAACCTTCTGATGTCAAAAAGACTCCAACACTCCTCTTCACTCATTTCAATGTTTTAATGTAGTGGGGGTCAAGGGACTACACTTTTCAAGGGCCCGTTATGTCTGAGTTTGTCTTGCATATGTGATCAAAAAACAAGACAATTTTATGGATTTCTACAGGACAGGCAAAAATATCAAGGTGAGGTTGATACCGTCAGAGTGTTCCCACAGACATCCTCCAAAGCGTCCACTTCGTACCACACAACGCCATCGGACGTCCTGCTCCAGGTGCAGTTGCGAGACACCAGGTTACCAGAGAGAGCGTCCAGCTCTGAAGTAGGGTCAACAATATCCAGTCCCAGTCGAAGCTTATCAGGGTCACAGATGAGCTGATAATTGTGCAGTCTGCGGGCTGAAATGAGAATAACAATAACAGAAAGCACATACTGAGATTTAAGTGACATTGTTTTACACAGGGAGACTGATTTAGGTCCCTAAAATACTACAGACTCAGAATTTATTTTTTTTATGTTTTGATATTGAATTACACTTTCCTGATAAATAATACGGTATTTTTTTTGTTTTCTTTGGAAAAAAGCTGTAATACTGTCTTTTGCAGGGTTAACCCCAACAGTAAAAGTTTATCTAGAAGAACTGATGCAATTTGAAGGGTGAGGAGAAATCACACCAACAAAGATCTGATTTTTCCCTGTTTAATTATGAATGAATGAATTTAAATTAAACAATTAAAATCAATTTCCAGCATTTTTTTTATTCCTACCGAAAACCTTTGGGCTGTTGTTCTGATATTAATGAAAACATGTTAGGTTGATACTGAAAATTTACATTGAGGACTTAACATAATGCAATCTCAACATGTGCAATCTAGGAAATAATACTTTTTGAAAATGACAGTCGATAATTAGTCAGACTTCATGAAAGACTTTCTAAAGAAAAACATTAAAGTGCATTTTCTACGTTCAAATATGCAACATTGTTAAAAAATTTGAAATTGATTTTTGTTCATCATGTTGACTGATTCTAACTTTCACTAAATGGTAAAAATTGCTTTAAATAATTCTGTATGTTTTAAGAAACACAGATATTCATAATGATAAATTCATAATGTGCCATTTTATGGTGCCTGCCACCATCGAGGTCACGGTTTGACAGGTAAACAGGACCTTCTTTATTTTGTGCTGCTCTCCTGTGATGGATCAGTATTACTCTCTGCCTGCTGTCCTTCCTGTAACCCAAACTTCCTCCTCAAACTCCATCCCCTCATCCCCCAAATAGACTTTAACAACCCTCCTTCATGTGTGTCTTCTCTTTTAGAATTGAGGACTCTGGTCAACAGAAATGTCACTCACTGAGGTGTACTCACTAAACAGCTTACCGAACTTTTTGTTTCAGGGATGAACACATTTTATAAAAGCCTTTGTAAGTGGACTTCCTGATTAATGCTCAGTGCCTTGAGTGTCCACTTGAGGCTGGCTGCAGAAACCTAACACCTTAATGATTAGATAAAATTAACATGTTGTTACAGCCTAAATACACATCTCTACAGCCTAGTTTAAAAAGAGCTATGTGCTCGGACTGAGGGGGTTGAACTTTTGACATCTGTCCTGTTTTCCTTTTATGGAGGATTTATTGAGGATTTGATGAATGTGGCACTACTATTGAACAGCCAGTCTTATGTTCTGCCTTGAAATGACTGATTTCTATAAGAGCAGGTTGTGCTATAGTTTAGTTCAGATGGCAAATGCAGAATGGCAAAGTCCATAGAGTGGGGCAGAAATGAGTCCAAGAAGGAGGTTGTGAATCAGCATTTAAAACTTTCTGTTTGTTAGTGGTAGGTTCCTCAAGCTAAGTCTGAACCTATACGACATTTAGAATACTGATTCAGAAGCCTGAAGTAAGGTTTGTGATGAATAAATGTACACAGGATCTTATTAATTAATGGTAAATAATTACCCTGACACACCAAGTGGACCAGGGAATTTCGTAGAATCGTATTTTGATTTTCAATCAAAAAAGGAATTCTGTCCACTTTTGACAAAAATGTTATTAAAGTTGTTAGCACCTAAGATAATCTAAGAGGTGAAATTTAAAGAGTTATTACATTTTAAAAAGAACCATTGTCAAAAAAAAACGTCTCCAGGAACTCAGACATGGTAATTTCATGGAGTTCTAGAGCAAACTATGATGATCAGTAAAGACCTGACTCAATTTGAAAACAAAGCACTTTTTAAAAATTCTTTATCTAAAAACAACAGATCAGTTCAGATGTACAATGTCTGTTCAAAATCCAATAGTCAAGGTGCTATTGATAATGTGATGTTTGTCAATGACTAAGTTTGGAAGGTTACTAGACAATAATCTGAATGTTTAAGTGTTAAGTCCAGCTGCAGCTGTGACATGTCCTCTGACATGTAACCATGAAACTAAAAGGCTGAAGTCATTTGTGTAATCTCAAATTTAAAATGCACATAACACTTGCTTCCCACTAAAGAAACATATAACCCATACATTTTTTTTAGAAAAGTTTCTAGCACACAAGGTTGTTTTTCCAATCAAATTGCTGGGAGAGTTGGTGTTTCACTGAAGTGAGTTTAATCATTTACCTGCACAGTTGACACCAGCATCCTCAGAGTGACGACAGTTGTGTTGTCCAGCACCAGGGCGTGGACACTCAGTGAGACTGGTTTCATTACCTCTGCAGTTGACATCATCCAACCAGATGGGCCCATTGCCCTGTCCAAAATGGGCCCTACTTGGTGCTGACTCTGCCGGGCCACAGCCCAACTGTCTACACACCACCTGAGCATCATTTATGTCCCAGGAATCATCACACACTGTCCCCCAGTGTCCACCATAGAAGATCTCCACTCTGCCAGAGCAGTTGTTCTCTCCATTAACCAGGCGGATCTCACCCTCAGCCACTGAGCTAGTGTCTTCTTGTTGAACTGAAAGGAGTTGACAAATTGAGTTATTAACCGTCTGGTTTTATATATATTTTGTGTTAAAATAAAGTCTTCTGATCTCATGTGTTATTCAGAGAGGAAGTTTGCTTTTTTTCACAAAAGTGCAGACGTGATGACAGTTTTAACTTCACTGATCCCCTGAGCTGGCTGACTAATTTTTTCTAAATTTGAGGATAAGTTTTGTGAACTCAAGCACAAGAAATTAGAACATTAATGTTCTACAACACAAAATATGACTGAAGTGAAATTCAAAGAATGATGACTTTTTCCAAATAATTTTTTTTTTTTCCAGGACTTCAGAGATGGAGAAGTCATGGTGGATTTCTACAAAAAATGAGGTTCTAACTAATCTAAGATCGACATCCTTTTAAAATCCAAAATTCGAGCAGAGTTCTGAGTCCGTTTTGAGAGGAAAAAACTGCTCTAGTATGTTTGTGGGATAACTTTCGCTCTCAGTCTCAGAGGTCAAGCAATACAAACTGTGCGTGCACAGCACCGTCTGCTGCTTTACTGAGAAGCAGACACACATAGTTCTGCCTTTTTCAGGCAAAGAGTAGTATCAGCAAAGGTTATTGACACAGTGTGGTGATCAGACTGGGTAACTCGTTTATTAAAAAGGGTAACGGCAATGACAACCATGGAAAATTTTACAGCGGTTTATAATTTTACCAGTAACCGTTATATCCCTGATGTCCACTGAAACAATGTTGTTCATGCTGAAATTTTAGAATAGTTTCTTTAAGTCAAGGTTGTTTTTCCAGTAAAATATCAGCTGAGAGAGTTGGTGTTTACCAGAAGTGAGTTTAATCATTTACCTGAACAGTTGACACCAGCGTCCTCATAATGATGACAGTTGTGTTGTCCAACCCCGGGGTGTGGACAATCTGTGAGATTGGTTTCATTGCCTCTGCAGTTGACATCATCCAACAAGATGGGCCCACTGCCCGGTCCAAAATGGGCATAACGTGGTGCTGACAGTGCTGTGCCACAGCCCAACTGTGTGCACACCACCTGAGCATCATTTATCCCCCAGTAATCATCACACACTGTCCCCCAGTGTCCACCATAGAAGATCTCCACTCTGCCAGAGCAGTTGTTCTCTCCATTAACCAGGCGGATTGTACCGTCAGCCACTGAGCTGGTGTTGTCTTGTTGAAATGAAAGGAGTTGACAAAAAGAGCGATTATTTTTTTTTTATTATTTTGATATTATCTGCATGAAAATAAAGTCTACTGATCTCATGTGTTATTCAGAGATGAAGTTTTCTTTTTACAAAAGTGCAGAAGTGATGACAGTTTTAACTTCACTGATCCCCTGATATGGCTGACTGAATTTCTCTGAAATTTGAGGATAAGTGCTGTGAACACAAGCACAAAAATAGAATAGAATATAGAATATGTCTTTATTGTCCACCAAAGTGGAAAATTGGCTTTGGCTCACCAACACAAGAGACAAACAGCACTGAAATACAAAGAATGTCATACATAAAAACATATATGAGACACAATATAAAAGTAAAGGTAAAACAAGATCTAGTTAAATAAATAAATAAAACACAGTATTAAAACAGTTCAGGTCATTTGTGGATTGTCACTTAGTCCTATTTAAGATGGTGGTAGCGTTTGGTATAAAAGATTTTTTAAAAAGACCTTTGGCCAGAGGAACTCTCTAGCGCCTCCCAGACCTCAGAGGCTCAAACTGACAGGACAGGGGATGGGAGCTGTCTGCCAGGATTCTCTGGGTTTTCCTCCTCATCCTGTCAGTGTAAGTGTCAACCAGAGGCCTCTGGGGTTGTCCCACAATTTTACCAGCCATTTTTACTATTTTGTTTAGCTTGCCCTTACACTTGCAGCTCAACTGACCAAACCAAGCACAAAGGTGGAAAGACAAGATGCTCTCAATGTGAGTTGAGTACACAAGCTGTAAAATCTGCGGACTGACTCCAAGACAGCTTAATTTTCTGAGAAGACCAAGTCGCTGTGAGCATTTCTTAAAAATAAAATCTGTGTTGTCAAAGAAGCTCAAGTGACTGTCGAGAACTGTCCCAAGATATTTAAAAGTTTCTACATTTTCAACAAGCTGACCACCAAGTAAAACTGGTTCTGTTGACAGTTCTTGCTTTGTGTGAAAAACTAGCTCCTTTGTTTTAGCCACATTAATTTCAAGTTGGCTGTCGAGACACCAAGCTTCAAGGGCCTTAGTGTGGGCAAGATAGGTGGCCTCACCAGAAGGATCAGATTTCTGTATCAGGCCAACCAAGGCCATATCATCTGCATATTTAATCAGTTTAAAATTTTCATCATGTAGTGCGAACTCATTTGTAAAAAGAGAAAAGAGCAGAGGTGAGAGGATACCCTGTGGGCAGCCAGTGCTTATGATGAGCTCTTCTGACTGAATGTCTTCAGCACAAACCCCCTGAGGGCGGCAAGAAAGAAAATCTCTGATCCAAAGTATCAATTCTTTTTCAATATTCAAGTCTGCCAGCCTTTTCAGAAGAATGTGTAGCTTCATAGAGTTAAAAGCTGCACTAAAGTCTATAAAAAGAACCCTAGCATAGGCTTTAGCAAGCAAAGACTGTTTTGAAATCATATCCAGCAAGATCAACAAAGCATCATCAGTATCCCTTTCCCTCTTGTAGGCAAACTGTAGGGGATCAAGTTCACCAGCTACTGTATTGGTCAAGAGATCAACTAGAACTCGCTCCATAGTTTTACATAAAATGGAGGTGATGGCAATAGGCCGAAAATCTTCAGTTTTGCTTGCCCCTGGCTTTTTTGGTATAGGCCTTATCAGTGAGAATTTCCAAGATTTGGGCACACCTGTGACAAGGAGGGAATTGAACAATTTCGTAAAGACCCCTTTTAATTGAGGAGCGCAATCTTTAAGTAGACGTGCTTTCAAGACATCTGGGCCAGTAGCCTTGTTTGGCTTCAATTTGAAAAGATTTTTAGCCACAGCACCTTCAGTGATAACTGTAGGTGCTACAGCAGTGAGATTTTTACAGATGTCATCACATTCCTGTTTATCGTCCACTTTGTCAAATCTACAGAAAAAGTGGTTTAACTCATCAACAAAACATTGATTGATGCTCTGAGGAGTATCACATTTCTTATTAGTTTTGCCCATCAATGTGTTTAGACCCTCCCAGGCTTGTTTTATGTTGTCACTAAAATATTTACTTTCTACTTTGTTCTTGTAAGCAATTTTTGCTTTGTATATATCCTCCCTCAGCTGTCTCCTCTTTTCCTGCATTAGGTTCACGTCACCAGAGCAGAAAGCTGCCTTCTTTTCATTAAGACAAGTTTTCAATTGCTTAGATAACCAAGGTTTATTATTTGGGAATATTTTCACAACCTTGGTTTCTGACACATTGTCCTCGCAGAATTTTATGTAAGATGTGATAGTGTCTGTGAGTTCATCTCCATCCTGGCAGGACTCAAAGAAAATGTCCCAGTTCGTGTCATCAAAGCAGTCCCTAAGTTGCTCTTTACTTTTGTCAGACCACACCTGTATTTGCTTCTGAACTGTTTTCATTCTTTTAACCACAGCCTTGATTTAGGTAAAAGATCAATAACATTGTGGTCAAAATTTGAACATTATTGTTCTACAACACAAAATATGACTGGAGTGAAATTTAAAGAGTGATTACTTTTTTAAAATAAGAGTTTAAAAAATGCTCCAGGACTTCAGAGATGGAGAATCATGATGGAATTGTACAAAAAAAATTAAACTTATGCAGAAGTTCAGTCAGGAAGACCTGTATGCTCATTCAGTCTGTGAATAAATTGTCTGTGAATAAATTAAGACAGTTACTTTGTATTAATCTGAAGATTATGATTTTGAGTCCAGCTGCAGCTGTTACATATCAGTGTGACATGTCCTCTGTCATCCATTCATAAAACTTAAAAACTGAAGTCATTTGTATATTCTGTAATTTAAAACACTCCTATTTGATGCACAGTAAAATAAAACTTATTCATCATTAAATTTTATAACAGTTTTTATAAGTCAAGGTTGTTTTTCCAGTAAAATATCTGCTTAGAGAGTTGGTGTTTAACTAAAGTGAGTGTAATCATTTACCTGCACAGTAGACACCAGCATCCTCATAGTGAATACAGTTGTGTTGTCCAACCCCGAGGTGTGGACACTCTGTGAGATTGGTTTCATTGCCTCTGCAGTTGACATCATCCAACCAGATGGGCCCAATGCCCTGTCCAAAATGGGCATAAGGTGGTGCTGACAGTGCCCTGCCACAGCCCAACTGTCTGCACACCACCTCAGCATCATTTATGTTCCAGTAATCATCACACACTGTCCCCCAGTGTCCACTATGGAAGACCTCCACTCTGCCAGAGCAGTTGTTCTGTCCACCAACCAGGCGGATTGCACCATCATCCACTGAGCTGGTGTTGTCCTGTTGAACTAAAAGGATTTAACAAATGAGTGATTATTTGTCTTATGTTGATATAATCATTATGAAACTAAAGTCTACTGATCTAATGTTTTTCAGAGATTAAGTTTGAACGTCTTTTCTCAAAAATGCAGAAGTGATGAACATTTTAACTTTACTGATCCCCTGATCCAGCTGTCTGATTTTGTTTAAGATTTGAGCTTTAATGTCCAAAATGTGAACACAAGCTCAAGAAACTTGGAAATAAGTTTTCAACAAGACACAATTAGACTGAAGTAAAGTTTTAATAGTTTTTAGATTTTCGAAGATCAGTTGTTAAAAAACTGCTCCAGGACTTCTGAGGTGGTTACTTCATCATTGATTCCCACCGAAAGCCATGATGATCACTGTGACCTTTTTTTGTTTTTTTTAAAAATGATCTTTTTATTCGACCAAAGTTTTTTTTAATGAAGAAGAATTGTAATTTTTATTTCAAGCTAAAAAGGAAAAAAAACTTATCATGTTTTATTTTTTGAACAGTTTCTAACAGTCAAAGTTGTTATTTTAGTCAAATTTCTGCTTAGAGAGTTGGTGTTAAACTAAAGTGAGTGTAATCAGTTACCTGCACAGACCACACCAGCATCCTCATGGTGACTACAGTCGTGGTTTGCAATCCCTCCATGTGGGCAATCCTTGAGACTGGTTTCATTGCCTATGCAGTTGACTTCATCCAACCAAATCTGCCCAGTGCCCTGTCCAAACAGGGCATAATGTGGTGCTGACAGTGCCTCGCCACAGCCCATCTGTCTGCACACCACCTGAGCATCATTTATGTTCCAGGCATCATCACACACTGTCCCCCAGTGTCCACCATAGAAGATCTCCACTCTGCCAATGCAGGAGCTGTTCCCTACATTAACCAGGCGGACGTCACCATCAGCCACTGAGCTGGTGTTGTCCTGTTGAACTAAAAGGAGTTCACAAAATGAGTGATTATTTTGTTTTAATATACTACTACTACTGATTTCATGTTATATTCAGAGATGTTTTCCATTTTTTCTCCACAAAAAATGCAGAAGTGATGAACATTTTAACTCCACTGATCACTGATCTGGCTGTCTGATTTTGTTTAGGAATTGAGGATTAATGTCCAAATGAGGTCCATAAGGAACACAAGCACAAGAAATCTGGACATAATTTGCTTCAACACAAAAATATGCTGACGTAAAGTTAAAATACTCATTATATTTTAAAATAACATTTGCTGACACATTGCTCCAGGACTTCAGAGATGGAAACTTAATGATGGAATTCTACAGAAAACTATGATGATCAATAAAGACCTGCTCATTAAAAAAAAAGAAACACTTTAACTTTTTAAGACAAAGTTTTTAATTGACAGAAACTTAATTTCTTACTCTTATTTTCATGTCCTAAACCCATCAACGTAAAAAGATGGAAAAGTTCAGGTGTCAGAAAATATCTTTACAAAATCAATGTCCTCATTTTAATGTAGGTGTTGAGGTCATTGTGAACAAATTTAGACAGTTACCTGATATTAATCTGAAGGTTATAGTTTTGAGTCCAGCTGCAGTACATGTCAATGTTACATGTTCTCTGTCATTTATTCATGAAACTTAAAGGCTGGAGTCATTCGTATATTCTGGAATTTCAAATACTCATATTTGATGCCCACTAAAATAGAAATTGTTCATGTTGAACTTTTTAAAACAGTTTCTATAAGTCAAGTTGGTTTTTCCAGTAAAATATCAGTTTGGTGTTTACTTGAAGTGAGTGAAATCAGTTACCTGCACAGATGACACCAGCATCCTCAGAGTGAATACAGTTGTGTTGTCCAACCCCGAGGTGTGGACACTCACTGAGACGGGTTTCATTGCCTCTGCAGTTGACATTATCCAACCAGATGGGCCCAATGCCCTGTCCATAATAGGCCAAATGTGTTGCTAACGGTGTCCCCTCACAGCCCATCTGTCTGCACACCACCTTAGCATCATTTGTTCCCCAGAAATCATCACAAACCGTCCCCCAGTAACCACTATGGAAGACCTCCACTCTGCCAGAGCAGTTGTTCTCTCCATCAACCAGGCGAATTGCACCCTCAGCCACTGAGCTGGTGTCTTCTTGTTGAACTGAAAGTAGTTGACAAATTGAGCAATTATTTGTCTAATTCTAATATATTTTATGTTAAAATAAAGTCTGCTGATCTCATTTGTTAGTCAGAGATGTCGCTTTCTTTTCTTTTCACAAAAGTGCAGAAATGATGACAGTTTTAACCTAACTGATCCCCTGATCTGGCTGACTAATTCTTTTTTTTTATATGAGTTTATGTTTTGTGAATACAAGCACAAGAAATTTGAATATTATTGTTCTACAACACAAAGTATGACTGAAGTGAAATTCAAGAAATGATAACATTTTCAAAAAAGAGTTTTTTTTTAAATCTCTTGGTGGATTTCTACAAAAAAAAAAAAAAGATTATGAAGAAGAACCTGCTCATGAGAAAAAAAAACAAAAACTTTTCTATATCAAAACTCTTTCTTGCAATAACACTTTTTATGTTTAATTTAAAGCTCTGAATTCATCAACTAAAACATGGAACAGTTGAGGTGTCTTACAATATCTTTTCAAAATCCCTGTGCACATATAAATGTCCGTGTTATGGTAATTGTCTGGGACTAAATTTAGATGGTTACTTCATTTTTCTCTGATGGTTATAGTTTTGAGTCCAGCGGCAGCTTTACATGTCCTCTGTCATTTATTCATAAAACTTAAAGACTGAGGTGATATGTGTTTTCTTATTTTTAAATACATGTTTGATGCCCACTAAAATAAAACTTGTTCATCTTGAAATTTTAGAACAGTTTCTATAAGTTCGTTTTTCATGTAAAATATCAGCCGAGAGAGTTCGTTTTTAGTGAGTTTACCAGAAGTGAGTGTAATCAGTTACCTTCACAGTTGACACCAGCGTCCTCATAATGACGACAGTTGTGTTGTCCAACCCCAGAGTGTGGACAATCTGTGAGATTGGTTTCATAGCCTCTGCAGTTGACATCATCCAACCAGATGGGCCCAATGCCCTGTCCAAAATGGGCATAACGTGGTGCTGACAGTGCCCTGCCACAGCCCAACTGTGTGCACACCACCTGAGCATCATTTATTCCCCAGTAATCATCACACGCCGTCCCCCAGTGTCCACCATGTAGGATCTCCACTCTGCCAGAGCAGTTGGTCTCTCCACCAACCAGGCGGATTGAACCCTCAGCCACTGAGCTGGTGTTGTCTTGTTGAACTGAAAATAGTTGACAAATCGAGCAATTATTTGTCTTATTTTGATTAAAACATTATGAAAGAGAAGTCTACTTAATTAATTGTAACTTTTATTTTGAGCTTAAAAGAAAGAAAAACTTGTTCATCATGTATTATTTTAAGAACAGTTTCTAACTGTCAAAGTTGTTTTTCCAGTCAAATTTCTGCTGATAGACTGGGTTTTTATTTAAAGTGAGTGTAATCAGTTACCTGCACAGACCACACCAGCATCCTCATAGTGACTACAGTCGTGGTTTGCAATCCCTCCATGTAGGCAATCCTTGAGACTGGTTTCATTTCTCTGCAGTTGACTTCATCCAACAAGATAAGTCCAGTGCCCCGTCCAAACAGGGCATAACGTGGTGCTGACAGTGCCTCGCCACAGCCCATCTGTCTGCACACCACCTGAGCATCATTTTTGTCCCAGGCATCATCACACACTGTCCCCCACGATCCGTTGTGGAAGATCTCCACTCTGCCAAAGCAGGAGCTGTTCCCTACATTAACCAGGCGGACGTCACCATCAGCCACCGAGTTGGTGTTGTCCTGTTGAACTAAAATGAGTTGAAAAAATGAGTGATTATTTATTTGTTTTAATATAGATTGAATGAAAATAAAAACTATTTATCTGATGTTATATTCAGAGATGGTTTCCATTTTTTCTCCACAAAAATGCAGAAGTGATGAACATTTTAACTCCACTGATCCCTGATCTGGCTGTCTGATTTTGTTTAGGAATTGAGGATTAATGTCCAAATGAGGTCCATAAGGAACACAAGCACAAGAAATTTGGACATAATATGCTTCAACACAAAAATATACTGAAGTAAGTTTTAAAGACTTACTACATTTTTAAAATAACATTTGCTGACACATTGCTCCAGGACTTCAGAGATTAAAAACTTCATGATGGATTTCTAGAGAAATCTATGATGATCAATAAAGACCTGCTCATTAAAAAAAAAGAAACACTTTAACTTTTTAAGACAAAGTTTTTAATTGACAGAAACTTAATTTCTTACTGTTATTAACATGTCCTAAACCCATCAACTTAAAAACATGGAATAGTTCAGGTGTCAGAAAATATCTTTTCAAAATCCCTATACTCATTATAATATGTGTTATGGTAATTGTTTGTGAACAAATTTAGACAGTTACTTCATATAAATCTGAAGGTTATAGTTTTGAGTCCAGCTGCAGCTGTACATGTCAATGTAACATGTTCTCTGTCATTTATTCATGAAACTTAAAGGCTGGAGTCATTCGTATATTCTGGAATTTTAAATACTCATATTTGATGCCCACTAAAATAGAAATTGTTCAAGTTGAACTTTTTAGAACAGTTTCTATAAGTCAAGTTTGTTTTTTCTAGGAAAACATCAGCTGAGTGAGTTCATTTTTAGTTAATTTGCCAGAAGTGAGTTGAATCATTTACCTGAACAGTTGACACCAGCATCCTCATAATGACCACAGTTGTGTTGTCCAATTCCGAGGTGTGGACACTCTGTGAGACTGGTTTCATTGCCTCTGCAGTTGACATCATCCATCAAGATGGGCCCAATGCCCTCTCCAAAATGGGCATAACGTGGTGCTGACAGTGCCTCGCCACAGCCCAACTGTCTGCACACCACCTGAGCATCATTTATGTTCCAGTAATCATCACACACTGTCCCCCAGTGTCCATGACGGAAGATCTCCACTCTGCCAGAGCAGTTGTTCTCTCCATTAACCAGGCGGATTGTACCGTCAGCCACTGAGCTGGTGTTGTCTTGTTGAATTAAAAGGAGTTAACAAAATGAGTGATTATTTGTCTTATGTTGATATAATCATTATGAAACTAAGTCTACTGATCTAATGTTTTTCAGAGATTAAGTTTGAACGTCTTTTCTCAAAAATGCAGAAGTGATGAACATTTTAACTTTACTGAACCCCTGATCCAGCTGTCTGATTTTGTTTAAGATTTGAGCTTTAATGTCTAAAATGTGAACACAAGCTCAAGAAACTTGGAAACAAGTTTTCAACAAGACAAAACGAGAATGAAGTAAAGTTTTAATGCTTTTTTGATTTTTGAAAGAGTAGTTGTTAAAAAACTGCTCCAGGACTTCAGAGATGGTAACTTCATCCTTGATTCTCACCGAAAACCATGATGATCACTGTGACCTCTTTTCTTTTTTAAAAAAAAACACCTTTTTATCAGATAAAAGTTTTTTTAATGAAGAATTGTAACTTTTATTTCAAGCTAAAAAGGAAAAAAAAACCTTGTATATCATGTATTATTTTTAGAACAGTTTCTATAGGTCAAAGTTGTTTTCCCAGTCAAATTTCTGCTTAGAGAGTTGGTGTTTAACTAAAGTGAGTGTAATCATTTACCTGCACAGTAGGCACCAGCATCCTCATAGTGAATACAGTTGTGTTGTCCAACCCCGAGGTGTGGACACTCTGTGAGATTGGTTTCATTGCCTCTGCAGTTGACATCATCCAACCAGATGGGCCCAATGCCCACTCCAAAATGGGCATAAGGTGGTGCTGACAGTGCTGTGCCACAGCCCAACTGTCTGCACACCACCTCAGCATCATTTATGTTCCAGTAATCATCACACACTGTCCCCCAGTGTCCACTATGGAAGACCTCCACTCTGCCAGAGCAGTTGTTCTGTCCACCAACCAGGCGGATTGCACCATCATCCACTGAGCTGGTGTTGTCCTGTTGAACTAAAAGGATTTAACAAATGAGTGATTATTTGTCTTATGTTGATATAATCATTATGAAACTAAAGTCTACTGATGTAATATTTTCAGAGATTAAGTTTGAACGTCTTTTCTCAAAAATGCAGAAGTGATGAACATTTTAACTTTACTGATCCCCTGATCCAGCTGTCTGATTTTGTTTAAGATTTGAGCTTTAATGTCCAAAATGTGAACACAAGCTCAAGAAACTTGGAAATAAGTTTTCAACAAGACACAATTAGACTGAAGTAAAGTTTTAATAGTTTTTAGATTTTCGAAGATCAGTTGTTAAAAAACTGCTCCAGGACTTCTGAGGTGGTTACTTCATCATTGATTCCCACCGAAAGCCATGATGATCACTGTGACCTTTTTTTGTTTTTTTTAAAAATGATCTTTTTATTCGACCAAAGTTTTTTTTAATGAAGAAGAATTGTAATTTTTATTTCAAGCTAAAAAGGAAAAAAAAAAAAACTTGTTTTTATTTTTTGAACAGTTTCTAACAGTCAAAGTTGTTATTTTAGTCAAATTTCTGCTTAGAGAGTTGGTGTTAAACTAAAGTGAGTGTAATCAGTTACCTGCACAGACCACACCAGCATCCTCATGGTGACTACAGTCGTGGTTTGCAATCCTCCTATGTGGGCAATCCTTGAGACTGGTTTCATTGCCTATGCAGTTGACTTCATCCAACCAAATCTGCCCAGTGCCCCGTCCAAACAGGGCATAATGTGGTGCTGACAGTGCCTCGCCACAGCCCATCTGTCTGCACACCACCTGAGCATCATTTATGTTCCAGGCATCATCACACACTGTCCCCAGTGTCCACCATAGAAGATCTCCACTCTGCCAATGCAGGAGCTGTTCCCTACATTAACCAGGCGGACGTCACCATCAGCCACTGAGCTGGTGTTGTCCTGTTGAACTAAAAGGAGTTCACAAAATGAGTGATTATTTTGTTTTAATATAGTGTGTTTGAAAATAAAAACTACTGATTTCATGTTATATTCAGAGATGTTTTCCATTTTTTCTCCACAAAAAATGCAGAAGTGATGAACATTTTAACTCCACTGATCACTGATCTGGCTGTCTGATTTTGTTTAGGAATTGAGGATTAATGTCCAAATGAGGTCCATAAGGAACACAAGCACAAGAAATCTGGACATAATTTGCTTCAACACAAAAATATGCTGACGTAAAGTTAAAATACTCATTATATTTTAAAATAACATTTGCTGACACATTGCTCCAGGACTTCAGAGATGGAAACTTCATGATGGAATTCTACAGAAAACTATGATGATCAATAAAGACCTGCTCATTAAAAAAAAAGAAACACTTTAACTTTTTAAGACAAAGTTCTTAATTGACAGAAACTTAATTTCTTACTCTTATTTTCATGTCCTAAACCCATCAACGTAAAAAGATGGAACAGTTCAGGTGTCAGAAAATATCTTTACAAAATCAATGTCCTCATTTTAATGTAGGTGTTGAGGTCATTGTGAACAAATTTAGACAGTTACTTCATATAAATCTGAAGGTTATAGTTTTGAGTCCAGCTGCAGTACATGTCAATGTAACATGTTCTCTGTCATTTATTCATGAAACTTAAAGGCTGGAGTCATTCGTATATTCTGGAATTTCAAATACTCATATTTGATGCCCACTAAAATAGAAATTGTTCATGTTGAACTTTTTAAAACAGTTTCTATAAGTCAAGTTGGTTTTTCCAGTAAAATATCAGTTTGGTGTTTACTTGAAGTGAGTGAAATCAGTTACCTGCACAGATGACACCAGCATCCTCAGAGTGAATACAGTTGTGTTGTCCAACCCCGAGGTGTGGACACTCACTGAGACGGGTTTCATTGCCTCTGCAGTTGACATTATCCAACCAGATGGGCCCAATGCCCTGTCCATAATAGGCCAAATGTGTTGCTAACGGTGTCCCCTCACAGCCCATCTGTCTGCACACCACCTTAGCATCATTTGTTCCCCAGAAATCATCACACACTGTCCCCCAGTGTCCACTATGGAAGACCTCCACTCTGCCAGAGCAGTTGTTCTCTCCATCAACCAGGCGAATTGCACCCTCAGCCACTGAGCTGGTGTCTTCTTGTTGAACTGAAAGAAGTTGACAATTTGAGCAATTATTTGTCTAATTCTAATATATTTTATGTTAAAATAAAGTCTGCTGATCTCATTTGTTAGTCAGACATGTCGTTTTCTTTTCTTTTCACAAAAGTGCAGAAATGATGACAGTTTTAACCTAACTGATCCCCTGATCTGGCTGACTAATTCTTTTTTTTATATGAGTTTATGTTTTGTGAATACAAGCACAAGAAATTTGAATATTATTGTTCTACAACACAAAGTATGACTGAAGTGAAATTCAAGAAATGATAACATTTTCAAAAAAGAGTTTTTTTTTAAATCTCTTGGTGGATTTCTACAAAAAAAAAAAAAAAGATTATGAAGAAGAACCTGCTCATGAGAAAAAAAAACAAAAACTTTTCTATATCAAAACTCTTTCTTGCAATAACACTTCTTATGTTTAATTTAAAGCTCTGAATTCATCAACTAAAACATGGAACAGTTGAGGTGTCTTAAAATATCTTTTCAAAATCCCTGTGCACATATAAATGTCCGTGTTATGGTAATTGTCTGGGACTAAATTTAGATGGTTACTTCATTTTTCTCTGATGGTTATAGTTTTGAGTCCAGCGGCAGCTTTACATGTCCTCTGTCATTTATTCATAAAACTTAAAGACTGAGGTGATATGTGTTTTCTTATTTTTAAATACATGTTTGATGCCCACTAAAATAAAACTTGTTCATCTTGAAATTTTAGAACAGTTTCTATAAGTTCGTTTTTCATGTAAAATATCAGCCGAGAGAGTTCGTTTTTAGTGAGTTTACCAGAAGTGAGTGTAATCAGTTACCTTCACAGTTGACACCAGCGTCCTCATAATGACGACAGTTGTGTTGTCCAACCCCAGAGTGTGGACAATCTGTGAGATTGGTTTCATAGCCTCTGCAGTTGACATCATCCAACCAGATGGGCCCAATGCCCTGTCCAAAATGGGCATAACGTGGTGCTGACAGTGCCCTGCCACAGCCCAACTGTGTGCACACCACCTGAGCATCATTTATTCCCCAGTAATCATCACACGCCGTCCCCCAGTGTCCACCATGTAGGATCTCCACTCTGCCAGAGCAGTTGGTCTCTCCACCAACCAGGCGGATTGAACCCTCAGCCACTGAGCTGGTGTTGTCTTGTTGAACTGAAAATAGTTGACAAATCGAGCAATTATTTGTCTTATTTTGATTAAAACATTATGAAAGAGAAGTCTACTTAATTAATTGTAACTTTTATTTTGAGCTTAAAAGAAAGAAAAACTTGTTCATCATGTATTATTTTAAGAACAGTTTCTAACTGTCAAAGTTGTTTTTCCAGTCAAATTTCTGCTGATAGACTGGGTTTTTATTTAAAGTGAGTGTAATCAGTTACCTGCACAGACCACACCAGCATCCTCATAGTGACTACAGTCGTGGTTTGCAATCCCTCCATGTAGGCAATCCTTGAGACTGGTTTCATTTCCTCTGCAGTTGACTTCATCCAACAAGATAAGTCCAGTGCCCCGTCCAAACAGGGCATAACGTGGTGCTGACAGTGCCTCGCCACAGCCCATCTGTCTGCACACCACCTGAGCATCATTTTTGTCCCAGGCATCATCACACACTGTCCCCCACGATCCGTTGTGGAAGATCTCCACTCTGCCAAAGCAGGAGCTGTTCCCTACATTAACCAGGCGGACGTCACCATCAGCCACCGAGTTGGTGTTGTCCTGTTGAACTAAAATGAGTTGAAAAAATGAGTGATTATTTATTTGTTTTAATATAGATTGAATGAAAATAAAAACTATTTATCTGATGTTATATTCAGAGATGGTTTCCATTTTTTCTCCACAAAAATGCAGAAGTGATGAACATTTTAACTCCACTGATCCCTGATCTGGCTGTCTGATTTTGTTTAGGAATTGAGGATTAATGTCCAAATGAGGTCCATAAGGAACACAAGCACAAGAAATTTGGACATAATATGCTTCAACACAAAAATATACTGAAGTAAGTTTTAAAGACTTACTACATTTTTAAAATAACATTTGCTGACACATTGCTCCAGGACTTCAGAGATTAAAAACTTCATGATGGATTTCTAGAGAAATCTATGATGATCAATAAAGACCTGCTCATTAAAAAAAGCACTTAAATTTTTTTAAGACAAAGTTTTTAATTGACAGAAACTTAATTTCTTACTGTTATTAACATGTCCTAAACCCATCAACTTAAAAACATGGAATAGTTCAGGTGTCAGAAAATATCTTTTCAAAATCCCTATACTCATTATAATATGTGTTATGGTAATTGTTTGTGAACAAATTTAGACAGTTACTTCATATAAATCTGAAGGTTATAGTTTTGAGTCCAGCTGCAGCTGTACATGTCAATGTAACATGTTCTCTGTCGTTTATTCATGAAACTTAAAGGCTGGAGTCATTCGTATATTCTGGAATTTTAAATACTCATATTTGATGCCCACTAAAATAGAAATTGTTCAAGTTGAACTTTTTAGAACAGTTTCTATAAGTCAAGTTTGTTTTTTCTAGGAAAACATCAGCTGAGTGAGTTCATTTTTAGTTAATTTATCAGAAGTGAGTTGAATCATTTACCTGAACAGTTGACACCAGCATCCTCATAATGACCACAGTTGTGTTGTCCAATTCCGAGGTGTGGACACTCTGTGAGATTGGTTTCATTGCCTCTGCAGTTGACATCATCCATCAAGATGGGCCCAATGCCCTCTCCAAAATGGGCATAACGTGGTGCTGACAGTGCCTCGCCACAGCCCAACTGTCTGCACACCACCTGAGCATCATTTATGTTCCAGTAATCATCACACACCGTCCCCCAGTGTCCATGACGGAAGATCTCCACTCTGCCAGAGCAGTTGTTCTCTCCATTAACCAGGCGGATTGTACCGTCATCCACTGAGCTGGTGTTGTCTTGTTGAATTGAAAGGAGTTAACAAAATGAGTGATTATTTGTCTTATGTTGATATAATCATTATGAAACTAAAGTCTACTGATCTAATGTTTTTCAGAGATTAAGTTTGAACGTCTTTTCTCAAAAATGCAGAAGTGATGAACATTTTAACTTTACTGATCCCCTGATCCAGCTGTCTGATTTTGTTTAAGATTTGAGCTTTAATGTCTAAAATGTGAACACAAGCTCAAGAAACTTGGAAACAAGTTTTCAACAAGACAAAACGAGAATGAAGTAAAGTTTTAATGCTTTTTTGATTTTTGAAAGAGTAGTTGTTAAAAAACTGCTCCAGGACTTCAGAGATGGTAACTTCATCCTTGATTCTCACCGAAAACCATGATGATCACTGTGACCTCTTTTCTTTTTTAAAAAAAAACGCCTTTTTATCAGATAAAAGTTTTTTTAATGAAGAATTGTAACTTTTATTTCAAGCTAAAAAGGAAAAAAAAACCTTGTATATCATGTATTATTTTTAGAACAGTTTCTATAGGTCAAAGTTGTTTTCCCAGTCAAATTTCTGCTTAGAGAGTTGGTGTTTAACTAAAGTGAGTGTAATCATTTACCTGCACAGTAGACACCAGCATCCTCATAGTGAATACAGTTGTGTTGTCCAACCCCGAGGTGTGGACACTCTGTGAGATTGGTTTCATTGCCTCTGCAGTTGACATCATCCAACCAGATGGGCCCAATGCCCACTCCAAAATGGGCATAAGGTGGTGCTGACAGTGCTGTGCCACAGCCCAACTGTCTGCACACCACCTCAGCATCATTTATGTTCCAGTAATCATCACACACTGTCCCCCAGTGTCCACTATGGAAGACCTCCACTCTGCCAGAGCAGTTGTTCTGTCCACCAACCAGGCGGATTGCACCATCATCCACTGAGCTGGTGTTGTCCTGTTGAACTAAAAGGATTTAACAAATGAGTGATTATTTGTCTTATGTTGATATAATCATTATGAAACTAAAGTCTACTGATGTAATGTTTTTCAGAGATTAAGTTTGAACGTCTTTTCTCAAAAATGCAGAAGTGATGAACATTTTAACTTTACTGATCCCCTGATCCAGCTGTCTGATTTTGTTTAAGATTTGAGCTTTAATGTCCAAAATGTGAACACAAGCTCAAGAAACTTGGAAATAAGTTTTCAACAAGACACAATTAGACTGAAGTAAAGTTTTAATAGTTTTTAGATTTTCGAAGATCAGTTGTTAAAAAACTGCTCCAGGACTTCTGAGGTGGTTACTTCATCATTGATTCCCACCGAAAGCCATGATGATCACTGTGACCTTTTTTTGTTTTTTTTAAAAATGATCTTTTTATTCGACCAAAGTTTTTTTTAATGAAGAAGAATTGTAATTTTTATTTCAAGCTAAAAAGGAAAAAAAACTTATCATGTTTTATTTTTTGAACAGTTTCTAACAGTCAAAGTTGTTATTTTAGTCAAATTTCTGCTTAGAGAGTTGGTGTTAAACTAAAGTGAGTGTAATCAGTTACCTGCACAGACCACACCAGCATCCTCATGGTGACTACAGTCGTGGTTTGCAATCCCTCCATGTGGGCAATCCTTGAGACTGGTTTCATTGCCTATGCAGTTGACTTCATCCAACCAAATCTGCCCAGTGCCCCGTCCAAACAGGGCATAACGTGGTGCTGACAGTGCCTCGCCACAGCCCATCTGTCTGCACACCACCTGAGCATCATTTATGTTCCAGGCATCATCACACACTGTCCCCCAGTGTCCACCATAGAAGATCTCCACTCTGCCAATGCAGGAGCTGTTCCCTACATTAACCAGGCGGACGTCACCATCAGCCACTGAGCTGGTGTTGTCCTGTTGAACTAAAAGGAGTTCACAAAATGAGTGATTATTTTGTTTTAATATAGTGTGTTTGAAAATAAAAACTACTGATTTCATGTTATATTCAGAGATGTTTTCCATTTTTTCTCCACAAAAAATGCAGAAGTGATGAACATTTTAACTCCACTGATCACTGATCTGGCTGTCTGATTTTGTTTAGGAATTGAGGATTAATGTCCAAATGAGGTCCATAAGGAACACAAGCACAAGAAATCTGGACATAATTTGCTTCAACACAAAAATATGCTGACGTAAAGTTAAAATACTCATTATATTTTAAAATAACATTTGCTGACACATTGCTCCAGGACTTCAGAGATGGAAACTTAATGATGGAATTCTACAGAAAACTATGATGATCAATAAAGACCTGCTCATTAAAAAAAAAGAAACACTTTAACTTTTTAAGAAGAAAGTTTTTAATTGACAGAAACTTAATTTCTTACTCTTATTTTCATGTCCTAAACCCATCAACGTAAAAAGATGGAACAGTTCAGGTGTCAGAAAATATCTTTACAAAATCAATGTCCTCATTTTAATGTAGGTGTTGAGGTCATTGTGAACAAATTTAGACAGTTACCTGATATTAATCTGAAGGTTATAGTTTTGAGTCCAGCTGCAGTACATGTCAATGTTACATGTTCTCTGTCATTTATTCATGAAACTTAAAGGCTGGAGTCATTCGTATATTCTGGAATTTCAAATACTCATATTTGATGCCCACTAAAATAGAAATTGTTCATCTTGAACTTTTTAAAACAGTTTCTATAAGTCAAGTTGGTTTTTCCAGTAAAATATCAGTTTGGTGTTTACTTGAAGTGAGTGAAATCAGTTACCTGCACAGATGACACCAGCATCCTCAGAGTGAATACAGTTGTGTTGTCCAACCCCGAGGTGTGGACACTCACTGAGACGGGTTTCATTGCCTCTGCAGTTGACATTATCCAACCAGATGGGCCCAATGCCCTGTCCATAATAGGCCAAATGTGTTGCTAACGGTGTCCCCTCACAGCCCATCTGTCTGCACACCACCTTAGCATCATTTGTTCCCCAGAAATCATCACAAACCGTCCCCCAGTAACCACCATGGAAGACCTCCACTCTGCCAGAGCAGTTGTTCTCTCCATCAACCAGGCGAATTGCACCCTCAGCCACTGAGCTGGTGTCTTCTTGTTGAACTGAAAGTAGTTGACAAATTGAGAAATTATTTGTCTAATTCTAATATATTTTATGTTAAAATAAAGTCTGCTGATCTCATTTGTTAGTCAGGGATGTCGCTTTCTTTTCTTTTCACAAAAGTGCAGAAATGATGACAGTTTTAACCTCACTGATCCCCTGATCTGACTGACTAATTCTGTTTTTTACATGAGTTTATGTTTTGTGAATACAAGCACAAGAAATTTGAATATTATTGTTCTACAACACAAAGTATGACTGAAGTGAAATTCAAGAAATGATAACATTTTCAAAAAAGAGTTTTTTTTTAAATCTCTTGGTGGATTTCTACAAAAAAAAAAAAAGATTATGAAGAAGAACCTGCTCATGAGAAAAAAAAACAAAAACTTTTCTATATCAAAACTCTTTCTTGCAATAACACTTCTTATGTTTAATTTAAAGCTCTGAATTCATCAACTAAAACATGGAACAGTTGAGGTGTCTTAAAATATCTTTTCAAAATCCCTGTGCACATATAAATGTCCGTGTTATGGTAATTGTCTGGGACTAAATTTAGATGGTTACTTCATTTTTCTCTGATGGTTATAGTTTTGAGTCCAGCGGCAGCTTTACATGTCCTCTGTCATTTATTCATAAAACTTAAAGACTGAGGTGATATGTGTTTTCTTATTTTTAAATACATGTTTGATGCCCACTAAAATAAAACTTGTTCATCTTGAAATTTTAGAACAGTTTCTATAAGTTCGCTTTTTCATGTAAAAATATCAGCCGAGAGAGTTCGCTTTTAGTGAGTTTACCAGAAGTGAGTGTAATCAGTTACCTTCACAGTTGACACCAGCGTCCTCATAATGACGACAGTTGTGTTGTCCAACCCCAGAGTGTGGACACTCTGTGAGATTGGTTTCATAGCCTCTGCAGTTGACATCATCCAACCAGATGGGCCCAATGCCCTGTCCAAAATGGGCATAACGTGGTGCTGACAGTGCCCTGCCACAGCCCAACTGTGTGCACACCACCTGAGCATCATTTATTCCCCAGTAATCATCACACGCCGTCCCCCAGTGTCCACCATGTAGGATCTCCACTCTGCCAGAGCAGTTGGTCTCTCCACCAACCAGGCGGATTGAACCCTCAGCCACTGAGCTGGTGTTGTCTTGTTGAACTGAAAATAGTTGACAAATCGAGCAATTATTTGTCTTATTTTGATTAAAACATTATGAAAGAGAAGTCTACTTAATTTATTGTAACTTTTATTTTGAGCTTAAAAGAAAGAAAAACTTGTTCATCATGTATTATTTTAAGAACAGTTTCTAACTGTCAAAGTTGTTTTTCCAGTCAAATTTCTGCTGATAGACTGGGTTTTTATTTAAAGTGAGTGTAATCAGTTACCTGCACAGACCACACCAGCATCCTCATAGTGACTACAGTCGTGGTTTGCAATCCCTCCATGTAGGCAATCCTTGAGACTGGTTTCATTGCCTATGCAGTTGACTTCATCCAACAAGATAAGTCCAGTGCCCCGTCCAAACAGGGCATAACGTGGTGCTGACAGTGCCTCGCCACAGCCCATCTGTCTGCACACCACCTGAGCATCATTTTTGTCCCAGGCATCATCACACACTGTCCCCCACGATCCGCTAGGAAGATCTCCACTCTGCCAAAGCAGGAGCTGTTCCCTACATTAACCAGGCGGACGTCACCCTCAGCCACCGAGTTGGTGTTGTCCTGTTGAACTAAAATGAGTTGAAAAAATGAGTGATTATTTATTTGTTTTAATATAGATTGAAGGAAAACAAAAACTATTTATCTGATGTTATATTCAGAGATGTTTTCCATTTTTCTCCACAAAAATGCAGAAGTGATGAACATTTTAACTCCACTGATCCCTGATCTGGCTGTCTGATTTTGGTTAGGAATTGAGGATTAATGTCCAAATGAGGTCCATAAGGAACACAAGCACAAGAAATTTGGACATAATATGCTTCAACACAAAAATATACTGAAGTAAGTTTTAAAGACTTACTACATTTTTAAAATAACATTTGCTGACACATTGCTCCAGGACTTCAGAGATTAAAAACTTCATGATGGATTTCTAGAGAAATCTATGATGATCAATAAAGACCTGCTCATTAAAAAAAAAGAAACACTTTAACTTTTTAAGACAAAGTTTTTAATTGACAGAAACTTAATTTCTTACTGTTATTAACATGTCCTAAACCCATCAACTTAAAAACATGGAATAGTTCAGGTGTCAGAAAATATCTTTTCAAAATCCCTATACTCATTATAATATGTGTTATGGTAATTGTTTGTGAACAAATTTAGACGGTTACTTCATATAAATCTGAAGGTTATAGTTTTGAGTCCAGCTGCAGCTGTACATGTCAATGTAACATGTTCTCTGTCGTTTATTCATGAAACTTAAAGGCTGGAGTCATTCGTATATTCTGGAATTTTAAATACTCATATTTGATGCCCACTAAAATAGAAATTGTTCAAGTTGAACTTTTTAGAACAGTTTCTATAAGTCAAGTTTGTTTTTTCTAGGAAAACATCAGCTGAGTGAGTTCATTTTTAGTTAATTTGCCAGAAGTGAGTTGAATCATTTACCTGAACAGTTGACACCAGCATCCTCATAATGACCACAGTTGTGTTGTCCAATTCCGAGGTGTGGACACTCTGTGAGACTGGTTTCATTGCCTCTGCAGTTGACATCATCCATCAAGATGGGCCCAATGCCCTCTCCAAAATGGGCATAACGTGGTGCTGACAGTGCCGTGCCACAGCCCAACTGTCTGCACACCACCTGAGCATCATTTATGTTCCAGTAATCATCACACACTGTCCCCCAGTGTCCATGACGGAAGATCTCCACTCTGCCAGAGCAGTTGTTCTCTCCATTAACCAGGCGGATTGTACCGTCAGCCACTGAGCTGGTGTTGTCTTGTTGAATTAAAAGGAGTTAACAAAATGAGTGATTATTTGTCTTATGTTGATATAATCATTATGAAACTAAAGTCTACTGATCTAATGTTTTTCAGAGATTAAGTTTGAACGTCTTTTCTCAAAAATGCAGAAGTGATGAACATTTTAACTTTACTGAACCCCTGATCCAGCTGTCTGATTTTGTTTAAGATTTGAGCTTTAATGTCTAAAATGTGAACACAAACTCAAGAAACTTGGAAACAAGTTTTCAACAAGACAAAACGAGAATGAAGTAAAGTTTTAATGCTTTTTTGATTTTTGAAAGAGTAGTTGTTAAAAAACTGCTCCAGGACTTCAGAGATGGTAACTTCATCCTTGATTCTCACCGAAAACCATGATGATCACTGTGACCTCTTTTCTTTTTTTAAAAAAAACACATTTTTATCAGATAAAAGTTTTTTTAATGAAGAATTGTAACTTTTATTTGAAGCTAAAAAGGAAAAAAAAACCTTGTATATCATGTTTTATTTTTAGAACAGTTTCTATAGGTCAAAGTTGTTTTCCCAGTCAAATTTCTGCTTAGAGAGTTGGTGTTTAACTGAAGTGAGTGTAATCATTTACCTGCACAGTAGGCACCAGCATCCTCATAGTGAATACAGTTGTGTTGTCCAACCCCGAGGTGTGGACACTCTGTGAGATTGGTTTCATTGCCTCTGCAGTTGACATCATCCAACCAGATGGGCCCAATGCCCACTCCAAAATGGGCATAAGGTGACAGTGCTGTGCCACAGCCCAACTGTCTGCACACCACCTGAGCATCATTTATGTTCCAGTAATCATCACACACCGTCCCCCAGTGTCCACTATGGAAGACCTCCACTCTGCCAGAGCAGTTGTTCTGTCCATCAACCAGGCGGATTGCACCATCATCCACTGAGCTGGTGTTGTCCTGTTGAACTAAAATGAGTTCACAAAATGAGTGATTATTTGTCTTATGTTGATATAATCATTATGAAACTAAAGTCTACTGATGTAATATTTTCAGAGATTAAGTTTGAACGTCTTTTCTCAAAAATGCAGAAGTGATGAACATTTTAACTTTACTGAACCCCTGATCCAGCTGTCTGATTTTGTTTAAGATTTGAGCTTTAATGTCCAAAATGTGAACAGAAGCTCAAGAAACTTGGAAATAAGTTTTCAACAAGACACAATTAGACTGAAGTTTTCATAGTTTTTAGATTTTCGAAGATCAGTTGTTAAAAAGCTGCTCCAGGACTTCTGAGGTGGTTACTTCATCATTGACTCCCACCGAAAGCCATGATGATCACTATGACTTTTTTTTTTTTTTTTTAAATGATCTTTTTATTTGAACGAAGTTTTCTCAATGAAGAAGAACTGTAATTTTTATTTCAAGCTAAAAAGGAAAAAAAAAACTTGTTTATCATGTTTTATTTTTTGAACAGTTTCTTACAGTCAAAGTTGTTTTTCCAGTCAAATTTCTGCTGAGAGAGTTGGTGTTTAACTAAAATGAGTGTAATCAGTTACCTGCACAGACCACACCAGCATCCTCATAGTGACTACAGTCGTGGCTTCCAATCCCTCTATGTGGGCAATCCTTGAGACTGGTTTCATTGCCTATGCAGTTGACTTCATCCAACAAGATGGGTCCAGTGCCCCGTCCAAACAGGGCATAATGTGGTGCTGACAGTGCCTCGCCACAGCCCATCTGTCTGCACACCACCTGAGCGTCATTTATGTTCCAGGCATCATCACACACTGTCCCCCAGTGTCCACCATAGAAGATCTCCACTCTGCCAAAGCAGGAGCTGTTCCCTACATTAACCAGGCGGACGTCACCATCAGCCACTGAGCTGGTGTTGTCCTGTTGAACTAAAAGGAGTTGACAAAATGAGTGATTATTTTGTTTTAATATAGTGTGTTTGAAAATAAAAACTACTGATTTCATGTTATATTCAGAGATGTTTTCCATTTTTTCTCCACAAAAAATGCAGAAGTGATGAACATTTTAACTCCACTGATCACTGATCTGGCTGTCTGATTTTGTTTAGGAATTGAGGATTAATGTCCAAATGAGGTCCATAAGGAACACAAGCACAAGAAATCTGGACATAATTTGCTTCAACACAAAAATATGCTGACGTAAAGTTAAAATACTCATTATATTTTAAAATAACATTTGCTGACACATTGCTCCAGGACTTCAGAGATGGAAACTTAATGATGGAATTCTACAGAAAACTATGATGATCAATAAAGACCTGCTCATTAAAAAAAAAGAAACACTTTAACTTTTTAAGAAGAAAGTTTTTAATTGACAGAAACTTAATTTCTTACTCTTATTTTCATGTCCTAAACCCATCAACGTAAAAAGATGGAACAGTTCAGGTGTCAGAAAATATCTTTACAAAATCAATGTCCTCATTTTAATGTAGGTGTTGAGGTCATTGTGAACAAATTTAGACAGTTACCTGATATTAATCTGAAGGTTATAGTTTTGAGTCCAGCTGCAGTACATGTCAATGTAACATGTTCTCTGTCATTTATTCATGAAACTTAAAGGCTGGAGTCATTCGTATATTCTGGAATTTCAAATACTCATATTTGATGCCCACTAAAATAGAAATTGTTCATCTTGAACTTTTTAAAACAGTTTCTATAAGTCAAGTTGGTTTTTCCAGTAAAATATCAGTTTGGTGTTTACTTGAAGTGAGTGAAATCAGTTACCTGCACAGATGACACCAGCATCCTCAGAGTGAATACAGTTGTGTTGTCCAACCCCGAGGTGTGGACACTCACTGAGACGGGTTTCATTGCCTCTGCAGTTGACATTATCCAACCAGATGGGCCCAATGCCCTGTCCAAAATAGGCCAAATGTGTTGCTAACGGTGTCCCCTCACAGCCCATCTGTCTGCACACCACCTTAGCATCATTTGTTCCCCAGAAATCATCACAAACCGTCCCCCAGTAACCACCATGGAAGACCTCCACTCTGCCAGAGCAGTTGTTCTGTCCATCAACCAGGCGAATTGCACCCTCAGCCACTGAGCTGGTGTCTTCTTGTTGAACTGAAAGTAGTTGACAAATTGAGCAATTATTTGTCTAATTCTAATATATTTTATGTTAAAATAAAGTCTGCTGATCTCATTTGTTAGTCAGAGATGTCGCTTTCTTTTCTTTTCACAAAAGTGCAGAAATGATGACAGTTTTAACCTAACTGATGCCCTGATCTGGCTGACTAATTTTTTTTTTTATATGAGTTTATGTTTTGTGAATACAAGCACAAGAAATTTGAATATTATTGTTCTACAACACAAAGTATGACTGAAGTGAAATTCAAAAAATGATAACATTTTCAAAAAAGAGTTTTTTTTTAAATCTCTTGGTGGATTTCTACAAAAAAAAAAAAAAAGATTATGAAGAAGAACCTGCTCATGAGAAAAAAAAACAAAAACTTTTCTATATCAAAACTCTTTCTTGCAATAACACTTCTTATGTTTAATTTAAAGCTCTGAATTCATCAACTAAAACATGGAACAGTTGAGGTGTCTTAAAATATCTTTTCAAAATCCCTGTGCACATATAAATGTCCGTGTTATGGTAATTGTCTGGGACTAAATTTAGATGGTTACTTCATTTTTCTCTGATGGTTATAGTTTTGAGTCCAGCGGCAGCTTTACATGTCCTCTGTCATTTATTCATAAAACTTAAAGACTGAGGTGATATGTGTTTTCTTATTTTTAAATACATGTTTGATGCCCACTAAAATAAAACTTGTTCATCTTGAAATTTTAGAACAGTTTCTATAAGTTCGTTTTTCATGTAAAATATCAGCCGAGAGAGTTCGTTTTTAGTGAGTTTACCAGAAGTGAGTGTAATCAGTTACCTTCACAGTTGACACCAGCGTCCTCATAATGACGACAGTTGTGTTGTCCAACCCCAGAGTGTGGACAATCTGTGAGATTGGTTTCATAGCCTCTGCAGTTGACATCATCCAACCAGATGGGCCCAATGCCCTGTCCAAAATGGGCATAACGTGGTGCTGACAGTGCCCTGCCACAGCCCAACTGTGTGCACACCACCTGAGCATCATTTATTCCCCAGTAATCATCACACGCCCTCCCCCAGTGTCCACCATGTAGGATCTCCACTCTGCCAGAGCAGTTGGTCTCTCCACCAACCAGGCGGATTGAACCCTCAGCCACTGAGCTGGTGTTGTCTTGTTGAACTGAAAATAGTTGACAAATCGAGCAATTATTTGTCTTATTTTGATTAAAACATTATGAAAGAGAAGTCTACTTAATTAATTGTAACTTTTATTTTGAGCTTAAAAGAAAGAAAAACTTGTTCATCATGTATTATTTTAAGAACAGTTTCTAACTGTCAAAGTTGTTTTTCCAGTCAAATTTCTGCTGATAGACTGGGTTTTTATTTAAAGTGAGTGTAATCAGTTACCTGCACAGACGACACCAGCATCCTCATAGTGACTACAGTCGTGGTTTGCAATCCCTCCATGTAGGCAATCCTTGAGACTGGTTTCATTTCCTCTGCAGTTGACTTCATCCAACAAGATAAGTCCAGTGCCCCGTCCCAAACAGGGCATAACGTGGTGCTGACAGTGCCTCGCCACAGCCCATCTGTCTGCACACCACCTGAGCATCATTTTTGTCCCAGGCATCATCACACACTGTCCCCCACGATCCGTTGTGGAAGATCTCCACTCTGCCAAAGCAGGAGCTGTTCCCTACATTAACCAGGCGGACGTCACCATCAGCCACCGAGTTGGTGTTGTCCTGTTGAACTAAAATGAGTTGAAAAATGAGTGATTATTTATTTGTTTTAATATAGATTGAATGAAAATAAAAACTATTTATCTGATGTTATATTCAGAGATGGTTTCCATTTTTTCTCCACAAAAATGCAGAAGTGATGAACATTTTAACTCCACTGATCCCTGATCTGGCTGTCTGATTTTGTTTAGGAATTGAGGATTAATGTCCAAATGAGGTCCATAAGGAACACAAGCACAAGAAATTTGGACATAATTTGCTTCAACACAAAAATATGCTGACGTAAAGTTAAAATACTCATTATATTTTAAAATAACATTTGCTGACCATTGCTCCAGGACTTCAGAGATGGAAACTTCATGATGGATTTCTAAAGAAATCTATGATGATCAATAAAGACCTGGTCATTAAAAAGAAACACTTTAACTTTTTAAGACAAAGTTTTTAATTGACAGAAACTTAATTTCTTACTCTTATTTTCATGTCCTAAACCCATCAACGTAAAAAGATGGAACAGTTCAGGTGTCAGAAAATATCTTTTCAAAATCAATGTCCTCATTTTAATGCAGGTGTTGAGGTCATTGTGAACAAATTTAGACAGTTACTTCATATAAATCTGAAGGTTATAGTTTTGAGTCCAGCTGCAGCTGTACATGTCAATGTAACATGTTCTCTGTCGTTTATTCATGAAACTTAAAGGCTGGAGTCATTCATATATTCTGGAATTTTAAATACTCATATTTGATGCCCACTAAAATAGAAATTGTTCATGTTGAACTTTTTAGAACAGTTTCTATAAGTCAAGTTTGTTTTTTCTAGGAAAACATCAGCTGAGTGAGTTCATTTTTAGTTAATTTATCAGAAGTGAGTTGAATCATTTACCTGAACAGTTGACACCAGCATCCTCATAATGACCACAGTTGTGTTGTCCAATTCCGAGGTGTGGACACTCACTGAGACTGGTTTCATTGCCTCTGCAGTTGACATCATCCAACCAGATGGGCCCAGTGCCCCATCCAAACAGGGCATAAGGTGGTGCTGACAGTGCCTCGCCACAGCCCAACTGTCTGCACACCACCTGAGCATCATTTATGTTCCAGTAATCATCACACACTGTCCCCCAGTGTCCACCATAGAAGATCTCCACTCTGCCAGAGCAGTTGTTCTCTCCATTAACCAGGCGGATTGTACCGTCAGCCACTGAGCTGGTGTCGTCTTGTTGAATTAAAAGGAGTAAACAAAATGAGTGATTATTTGTCTTATGTTGATATAATCATTATGAAACTAAAGTCTACTGATCTAATGTTTTTCAGAGATTAAGTTTGAACGTCTTTTCTCAAAAATGCAGAAGTGATGAACATTTTAACTTTACTGAACCCCTGATCCAGCTGTCTGATTTTGTTTACGATTTGAGCTTTAATGTCCAAAATGTGAACAGAAGCTCAAGAAACTTGGAAACAAGTTTTCAACAAGTCAAAACGAGAATGAAGTAAAGTTTTAATGCTTTTTTGATTTTTGAAAGAGTAGTTGTTAAAAAACTGCTCCAGGACTTCAGAGATGGTAACTTCATCCTTGATTCTCACCGAAAACCATGATGATCACTGTGACCTCTTTTCTTTTTTTAAAAAAAACACCTTTTTATCAGATAAAAGTTTTTTAATGAAGAATTGTAACTTTTATTTGAAGCTAAAAAGGAAAAAAAAAGCCTTGTATATCATGTATTATTTTTAGAACAGTTTCTCTAAGTCAAAGTTGTTTTCCCAGTCAAATTTCTGCTGAAAGTGTTGGTGTTTAACTAAAGTGAGTGTAATCAGTTACCTGCACAGTAGACACCAGCATCCTCATAGTGAATACAGTTGTGTTGTCCAACCCCGAGGTGTGGACAATCTGTGAGATTGGTTTCATTGCCTCTGCAGTTGACATCATCCAACCAGATGGGCCCAATGCCCACTCCAAAATGGGCCCAACGTGGTGCTGACAGTGCCCTGCCACAGCCCAACTGTCTGCACACCACCTCAGCATCATTTACTCCCCAGTAATCATCACACACCGTCCCCCAGTGTCCACTATGGAAGACCTCCACTCTGCCAGAGCAGTTGTTCTGTCCACCAACCAGGCGGATTGTACCGTCAGCCACTGAGCTGGTGTTGTCTTGTTGAACTAAAAGGAGTTGACAAAATGAGTGATTATTTGTCTTATGTTGATATAATCATTATGAAACTAAAGTCTACTGATGTAATGTTTTTCAGAGATTAAGTTTGAATGTCTTTTCTCAAAAATGCAGAAGTGATGAACATTTTAACTTTACTGAACCCCTGATCCAGCTGTCTGATTTTGTTTAAGATTTGAGCTTTAATGTCCAAAATGTGAACACAAGCTCAAGAAACTTGGAAATAAGTTTTCAACAAGACAAAACGAGAATGAAGTAAAGTTTTAATAGTTTTTAGATTTTTGAAGATCAGTTGTTAAAAAGCTGCTCCAGGACTTCTGAGGTGGTTACTTCATCATTGATTCCCACCGAAAGCCATGATGATCACTATGACTTTTTTTTTTTTTTTTTTTTTTGTTAATGATCTTTTTATTCGACCAAAGTTTTTTTTAATGAAGAAGAATTGTAACTTTTATTTGAAGTTAAAAAGAAAAAAAAAAACTTATCATGTTTTATTTTTAGAACAGTTTCTAACAGTCAAAGTTGTTTTTCCAGTCAAATTTCTGCTTAGAGACTTGGTGTTAAACTAAAGACAGTGTAATCAGTTACCTGCACAGACCACACCAGCATCCTCATAGTGATGACAGTTGTGGCTTCCAATCCCTCCATGTGGGCAATCCTTGAGACTGGTTTCATTGCCTGTGCAGTTGACTTCATCCAACAAGATAAGTCCAGTGCCCCATCCAAAATGGGCATAAAGTGGTGCTGACAGTGCCTCGCCACAGCCCATCTGTCTGCACACAACCTGAGCATCATTTATATTCCAGGCATCATCACACACTGTCCCCCAGTGTCCATAGTAGAAGATCTCCACTCTGCCCAAGCAGGAGCTGTTCCCTACATTAACCAGGCGGACGTCACCATCAGCCACTGAGCTGGTGTTGTCCTGTTGAACTAAAAGGAGTTCACAAAATGAGTGATTATTTTGTTTTAATATAGACTGAATGAAAATAAAAACTATTGATCCCTTGTTTTATACAGAGATGTTTTCCATTTTTTCTCCACAAAAAATGCAGAAGTGATGAACCTTTTAACTCCACTGATCCCTGATCTGGCTGTCTGATTTTGTTTGGGAATTGAGGATTAATGTCCAAATGAGGTCCATAAGGAACACAAACACAAGAAATCTGGACATAATTTGCTTCAACACAAAAATATGCTGACGTAAAGTTAAAATACTCATTATATTCTAAAATAACATTTGCTGACACATTTCTCCAGGACTTCAGAGATGGAAACTTAATGATGGAATCCTAAAGAAATCTATGATGATGAATAAGGACCTGCTCATTAAAAAGAAACACTTTAACTTTTTAAGACACAGGGCTCTAATTTCGTGGCGCAGCGCAGGGGGCGCAAGCCTGGCGCACCCCACGCAGTGTTAATTTCATGCGGTGCACCGCCGTGCGCTGCCAATTTGACAATTTGGTAGACTGTCTGCGCAGAGATGGGTGTGACGGCGCACCAGGGGGAGTTGAAGGCGCACCTGGGGGAGGTGTCGACAGATTCGAGTGGCGCAGTGACAATTTCGTGCCAAAAAACAGTGCAGAAAGTGCGCTGAAAGCACGCCAGCTCCAACCTGGTCTATCTTCGGCGCAGGGCGGAGCGCACCCTCCGCAGCTGTAATTTGGTGACAAGGGCACATGTGCGCACGCCTCAGAGTCTGGTTTCCAGAGTGACAGGCACATTTTAATGCAATAAACAATCACAGCAATCACTATTTAATGTAACCGTCTGAACCAGCAGATACGTTTGTATCTATATTAACTGTCCCGTCACGTCTGATGTCGGATTAAAACCGTTTGTCATCATGGAAACTTAACCTGACGGCAGCTGGAAGTTTGATGCACGTCTTACAAGTCAACAATAAACAGCCTTAACATCTGATACTGAGTATATATCTGACTTCTCTCATTTCATTAAATTCAAAGAAAAGAGGGAGAAAAAAGACGAAGAAAAAGGAGAGAAAATAAATTTCTGTCACTCAGGATTTACCCGTGATTTCCCATATCCCTCTATTTTAGTCTTTATTTTTAACGTGATCTATAAAGATGGAGAACATTATTGCAAGGAGGATGAGGAGGAGACACCGGGAGAGTATACAGTATATCACTAAAGGCTCTGCTATTTGGCGATGACAAACCAGGAGTGAAGGTGGATCACAAGCATTATGAATGGATAAGCCAGCTGGTGTGAAACTGTCTCTTATCTTTTTTACTACTATTAATTACAAAGGAACAGACTACATCTGTCCCGGGAGCTGGCCCACACGGTGACGCGCTATTCTCCTGCTGGATGACAGCAGCTCTGACCGTCTCCAGCAGCGGGGATCATTCAGACCAATCAGACGCTGCGCCTCAGCCGCAGCGTATTTAAAGGCGAGGAGAGGCGCTCATTTGATTGGTGAAGACAGCGATCGGCTGTGAAAATCCCACTCACGTCTATTCTCCTCCTACTCTGACATTTGCGCGTAGAGGCAGAGGCGTGGGCGTGGACGCGAACCTCTGCGCCCCCTCTGCGCCATGAGTGCACCTCTCTTGGCACTGCAGGAAACTTGCAAAGTGCGCAGGTCACACCCAGTCCGCGCGGCAAAGGCCGGCGCAGGCAGGTGCGCCTGCGCTTGCACCTGGTATACGAAATTAGAGCCCACAGTTTTTAATTGACAGAAACTTAATTTCTTACTGTTATTCATGTCCTAAACCCATCAACTTAAAAAGATGGAACAGTTCAGGTGTCAGAAAATATCTTTTCAAAATCCCTATACTCATTATAATATGTGTTATGGTAATTGTTTGTGAACAAATTTAGACAGTTACTTCATATTTCTCTGAAGGTTATAGTTTTGAGTCCAGCTGCAGCTGTACATGTCAATGTAACATGTTCTCTGTCGTTTATTCATGAAACTTAAAGGCTGGAGTCATTCGTATATTCTGGAATTTTAAATACTCATATTTGATGCCCACTAAAATAAAACTTGTTCATGTTGAACTTTTAGAACAGTTTCTGTAAGTCAAGTTGGTTTTTCCAGTAAAATATCAGTTTGGTGTTTACTTGAAGTGAGTGAAATCAGTTACCTGCACAGATGACACCGGCATCATCATAGTGACGACAGTTGTGTTGTCCAACCCCGAGGTGTGGACACTCACTGAGACGGGTTTCATTGCCTCGGCAGTTGACATTATCCAACCAGATGGGCCCAATGCCCTGTCCAAAATGTGCCCAATGTGTTGCTAACGGTGTCCCCTCACAGCCCAACTGTCTGCACACCACCTTAGCATCATTTATGTCCCAGTAATCATCACACACCGTCCCCCAGTGTCCACCATGGAAGACCTCCACTCTGCCAGAGCAGTTGTTCTCTCCATCAACCAGGCGGATTGCACCGTCAGCCACTGAGCTGGTGTCTTCTTGTTGAACTGAAAGTAGTTGACAAATTGAGTAATTATTTGTCTAATTCTAATATATTTTATGTTAAAATAAAGTCTTCTGATCTCATTTGTTGGTCAGACATGTCGTTTTCTTTTCTTTTCACAAAAGTGCAGAAGTAATGACAGTTTTAACCTAACTGATCCCCTGATCTGGCTGACTAATTCTTTTTTTCATATGAGTTTATGTTTTGTGAATACAAGCACAAGAAATTTGAATATTATTGTTCTACAACACAAAGTATGACTGAAGTGAAATTCAAAGAATGAAAACATTTTCAAAAAAAAGTTTTTTAAAAAACTGCTCCAGGACTTGAGAGATGGAAAACTCTTGGTGGATTTCTACAAAAAAAAAAAAAGATTATGAAGAAGAACCTGCTCATGAGAAAAAAAAACAAAAACTTTTCTATATCAAAACTCTTTCTTGCAATAACACTTCTTATGTTTAATTTAAAGCTCTGAATTCATCAACTAAAACATGGAACAGTTGAGGTGTCTTAAAATATCTTTTCAAAATCCCTGTGCACATATAAATGTCCGTGTTATGGTAATTGTCTGGGACTAAATTTAGATGGTTACTTCATTTTTCTCTGATGGTTATAGTTATGAGTCCCGCCGCAGCTTTACATGTCCTCTGTCATTTATTCATAAAACTTAAAGACTGAAGTGATATGTGTTTTCTTATTTTTAAATACATGTTTGATGCCCACTAAAATAAAACTTGTTCATCTTGAAATTTTAGAACAGTTTCTATAAGTTTGTTTTTTCCAGTAAAACATCAGCTGAGAGAGTTCGTTTTGAGTGAGTTTACCTAAAGTGAGTGTAATCAGTTACCTTCACAGTTGACACCAGCGTCCTCATAATGACGACAGTTGTGTTGTCCAACCCCGAGGTGTGGACACTCTGTGAGATTGGTTTCATAACCTCTGCAGTTGACATCATCCAACCAGATGGGTCCAATGCCCACTCCAAAATGGGCCCAAGGTGGTGCTGACACTACCCTGCCACAGCCCAACTGTGTGCACACCACCTGAGCATCATTTACTCCCCAGTAATCATCACACACTGTCCCCCAGTGTCCACTATGGAAGACCTCCACTCTGCCAGAGCAGTTGTTCTCTCCATTAACCAGGCGGATTGAACCCTCAACCACTGAGCTGGTGTTGTCTTGTTGAACTAAAATGAGTTCACAAAATGAGTGATTGTTTGCCTTTTTTTTATATAATCATTATGAAAATTTAAAAAAATAATATTTTTTATTTCAAGCTGAAAAGAAAACAAACTTGTTTACCATTTATTTTTAGAACAGTTTCTAACAGTCAAAGTTGTTATTGTAGTCAAATTTCTGCTGAAAGAGTTGGTGTTAAACTAAAGACAGTGTAATCAGTTACCTGCACAGACGACACCAGCATCCTCATAGTGATGACAGTTGTGGCTTTCAATCCCTCTATGTGGGCAATCCTCGAGACTGGTTTCATTGCCTATACAGTTGACATCATCCAACAAGATGGGTCCAGTGCCCCGTCCAAACTGGGCATAAAGTGGTGCTGACACTGCCTCGCCACAGCCCATCTGTCTGCACACCACCTGAGCATCATTTATGTCCCAGTAATCATCACACACCGTCCCCCATGATCCGTTGTGGAAGACCTCCACTCTGCCAAAGCAGGGGCTGTTCCCTACATTAACCAGGCGGACGTCACTGACAGCCACTGAGCTGGTGTTGTCCTGTTGAACTAAAATGAGTTCACAAAATGAGTGATTATTTGTCTTATCTTGATATAATCATTATAGAAATAAAGACAACTGATCTCATGTGTTATTAAGTAATGCTGTCTAATTTTCCTTCCACAAAAAGTACAGAAATAATAAACATTTAACTCCACTGATCCCCTGATCTGGCTTTCAGACTTGATGTAAGACTTGAGGGATTTTACAAAGATCAGTTGCTGACACACTACTTCAGGACTACAAAGATGAAAACTTCATCATAAATTACTATAGAAAACTTTGATATTAATTCAGTATCTCCTAACTGTGAAAAAAAACTTTCTTTTTAAATCAAAGTTCTGAATGGACGAACTAAACTTTATATATATATATATATATATATATATATATATATATATATATATACATATGTATGTATATATATACATATATATATATATATATGTATATACAATTTTGTCAAAAATCAAAGTATGTGCATTCCATAATTTGTATGTATTTTTTACTCAAAATATATCTTTGTGTTATAAAATACGGCTATGGTCTTGTGCCTCACAAAATATTGCAATATTATGATGGCCAGTTCTGTTTCATAAATGGTTATGATGCAGTACTTCATGAATAAATACTTGAAATACAGTTTGTTCAGCAGAGAGTAAACAAGTGAGTGAACATTTAGGCTGCAGTACTAGATGAAAAATAAATTATATTGCAAAATGAACAAATATAGTTTGAAAAATCTGGGAAATTGTTATGATGCAGCACTGAATGAATTAACATCTGAAATAGAGCTACTGTGTCGAGAGAACACAACTTAAAATAGATAAATATGCAGTTGCAGTACCTTAACACTGAAATGAATATATTACTGAAGGAAGTAAATTGTCAAAGTCTTGATAAAGACTTGACTTGATAATTGTGAAAGACTTGTACTGCTGCTGCTAAAGTGTACAGTCCACCTATCTGCATTGTAGTTTATGCATTCCTGTCACTTTAACTGCTGTTGTCACTTTAACTGCTGCTTCAGTGTTAAGGTTTATTTAATAGTATTATAGTTTATTTATGGCAATTATTCTACCTGGTTGGTGCTAATGTTAATTATTTTATTTTTAACAATTATTCTAATTTCTACTGTCAAAAATCACTTATTATTATTGTTCTTGCGGTTTATTTATGCTGGAAATCCCCTTTGCTGCTAGAGTGTACAGTTCAGTTATTACTATTGTTTGTATTTGCTGTATAGAACCTGTCTTTTTATCTTTTTTACTCTTATCTAATCTGCACATTTTTCTGTACTATGGTGTTACCTGCTGCTGGAATCTGAATCTGAATTTCCTGAGGGAATCCTCCCAAGGGATTAATAAAGAAGTTCCTATCTAATCTAATCTAATCTAATCTAATCTAATCTAATCTAATCTAATCTAATCTAAAGATTGTTTACCTGTGGGGACTGCAGTGAAAATCTGAGAAATCACCAGCAACAACAGTCCCCCTGGAAACATCATTTTTGCCCACAACAACTTCCTGGAAAAGAAAATAGAGAGAGTCTAAATCAAATATGTTTCTTACAATTCATGAATTTCAGCAGTTAAACCTTCCGTGTATCAACTTTACATTCCTCATCAAACAATACAATGAAAATTTTTTTTCAGCAACTTTTTTAGTAACAAAAACCAATGATAACTCACTGAAAATGAACCTTTGATGATTAAAACTCTGACAAAAATGTTTTTTTTTCAGTCAATCAGACAAGACAAGACTAAAATGACAGGACTGGGTGGTCAGGCAATTAAGACCCATGATATTGTAACTGTACTGATAATGTATTTGTTTTTGTTTTTGTTAGAATATACATTGATTGTCTTTTCCTTATATATAAAAAATGCTGAAAGATAACAGTAACTATCATAATAACTTCCTTAGTATAGCTCTTCTAAATTTTTCTACAGTGCTTTGACAAACAAATCAAAGGCATATGTAAAAGGTGACATACAAAAAACAGCAATTAAAAAATAACAAACCAGCAAGCATAACTAAATATAAACAACTCAAGAACAATAACAACCTGATTAAAATGTCATGGAAACAAGAACACCCTCCCCTGAGCCACCACCTTATCGTGGTGGAAGGGTTTGTGCGCCCCAATGACTCCAGGAGCTATGTTGGCTTTATGCCCCTGGTAGGGTCACCCAAGGCAAACAGGTCCTGGGAGAGGGGCCAAACGAAGCATGGATCAAAAGACCGCTATGAGGAAAAACATAAATGGATCCAGGTTCTCTTGCCCGAATGAGGGTCACCAGGTCCCCCCCTGGAGCCAGGCCTGGGCATGATGCTCGCAGGCGAGCGCCTGGTGGCCGAGCCTACACCCACAGGGCCTGGCCGGGCCCAGCCCAAAGGAGAGACGTGGGACCCCTTTCTCATGGACCCACCACCTGTGAGAGGGGCAGTAGTGGTCCGGTGCAATGTGAGCTGGGCGGTGGCCAAAGGTGGGGATCCTGGCAGTCCGATCTGCAGCTGCAGTGTCTGGCTCTAGGGACATGGAATGTCACCTCTCTATCGGGGAAGGAGCCAGAGCTGGTGCGCGAGGTGGAGCAGTTTCGACTAGATATTGTTGGACTCACCTCGACGCATAGCTTGGGCTCTGGAACCAGTGGATTTGTGGATGGCGAGAGGCGTCTGGCGGGGGTGGCAGTGCTCACCTCCCCTAGGCTCGAGCCCTGTACGTTGGGGTTCACCCTGTTGAACAAGAGGGTAACCTCCCTCTGCCTTCTGGTGGGGTTGTGGAACCTAACTGTTGTTTGTGCCTTTGCACCAAACAACAGTTCAGCGTATCCACCCTTCTTGGATGTCCTGGAGGGGGTGCTGGAGAGTGCTTCTTCTGGGGACTTCTTCGTTCTATTGGGGAACTTCAACGCTCACATCAGCAACAACAGTGAGACTTGGAGGGGCGTGATTGGGAGGAGCAGCCCCCTGATCTGAACCCGAGGGGTGTTCTGTTATTGGACTTCTGTGCTTGTCACAGATTGTCCATAACAAACACCATATTCCAGCATAAGGGTGTTCATATGTGCACCTGGCACCAGGACACCCTAGGCCGCAGTTCGATGATCAACTTTGTAGTCATGTCATCGGACTTGCTAACATGTAGTGTGTTTTGGACACTCGGGTGAAAAGAGGAGCAGAACTGTCAACTGATCACCACCTGGTGGTGAGTTGGCTCTGATGGTGGGGGAGGATACCGGTCAGACACGGTAGCCCTAAGCGTGTTGTGAGGATCTGCTGGGAATGTCTGGCAGAGTCTCTCGTCAGAAAGAGTTTCAACTCCCACCTCTGGGCGAAGTTCGACCATGTGGCGGGGGAGGCAGGGGACATTGAGTCCGAGTGGGCCTTGTTCTGGGCCTCTATTGTTAAGGCGGCTAATTGGAGCTGTGGCTGTAAGGTGGTTGGTGCCTGTCTTGGCAACACCTGAACCTGCAGGTGGACACCAGGGGTGAGGGATGCCGTCAAGCTGAAGAAGGAGTCCTATCGGGCCTTCTTGGCCAGTGGGACTCCGGAAGCAGCTGACAGGTACTAGCTGGCCAAGCGGCATGCAGCTTTGGTGGTCGCTAAAGCAAAAACCCGGGCATGGGAGGAATTCGGAGAGGCCATGGAGAACGACTGCCGTATGGCTTTGAAGAGATTCTGGACCACCATCCGATTTCTCAGGAGGGGGAAGCAGTGTGATGTCAACACTGTCTATGATAGGGATGGTGCGCCACTGACCTCAACTCGGGACGTTCTGGATCGGTGGAAAGAATACTTCGAAAACCTCCTCAATCCCACCAGCACTTCTTCCAGTGTGGATGAGATCCGCCCGGAGTTCCTCAAGGCCCTGGATGTTGTAGGGCTGTCATGGTTGACACGTCTTTGCAACATCGCATGGACATCGGGGACATTGCCACTCTATTGGCAGACCGGGGTGGTGGTTTCCCCCTTCGAGAAGGGGGATCAGAGGGTGTTCCAACCACAGGGGGATCACACTCTTCAGCCTCCCCGGGAAGGTCAATTCGGGGGTACTGGAGAGGAGGTCCGTCGGACTGTCGAACCTCGGATTCAGGAGGAGCAATGTGGTTTTCGTCCTAGTCATGGAACTGTGGACCAGCTCTTTACCCTCCATGGGGTGCTCGAGGGTGCATGGGAGTTTGTCCAACCAGTCCAAATGTGCTTTGTGAACTTGGAGAAGGCATTCGACCGTGTCCCTCATAGGGTCCTGTGGGGGGTGCTCTGAGAGTATGGGGTAGCGGGCTCCCTGATACGGGCCGTCCGTTCCCTGTATGACAGGTGTCAGAGTTTTGTTCGCATTGCCGGCAGTACATCTGAGTCATTTCCGCTGGGGGTTGGACTCCGCCAGGGCTGCCCTTTGTCACTGATTCTGTTCATTACTTTCATGGACAGAATTTCTAAGTGCAGCCAGGGTGTTAACGGGTTCTGGTTTGGTAACCTCAGGATTGGGTCACTGCTTTTTGCGGATGATATGGTACTGTTGGCTCCATTGAACCGTGACCTTCAGCTCTCATTGGATCAGCTCCTAGCCGAGTGTGAAGCGGCTGGGATGAGAATCAGCACCTCCAAATCTGAGTCCATGGTCCTCGCCCGGGTCAGGGATGAGATCCTGCCCCAAGTGTAGGAGTTCAAGTATCTTGGGGTCTTGTTCACAAGTGGAGGAAGCGTAGATTGGGAGATTGATAGGTGGATTGGTGCGGCATCAGCAGTGATGCGGGCTCTGTACCGGTCTGTCGTAGTAAAAAAGGAGCTGAGCCGAAAGCTGAAGCTCTCTATTTACTGGTCAGTCTCACCCGTATCCTCACATACGGTCATGAGCTGTGGGTTGTGACCGAGAAAACGAGATCGCGAGTACAAGCCGCCGAAATGAGTTTCCTTCGCATGCTGGCTGGGCTCTCTCTCAGAGATAGGGTGAGAAGTTTGGTCATTCAAGAGGGGCTCGGAATAGAGCCTCTGCTTCTTCGCGTTGAGAGGAGTCAGTTGAGGTGGCTCAAGCATCTGGTCAGGATGCCTCCTGGACGCCTCCCTGGTGAGGTGTCCGGGCACATCCCACCGGTAGGAGGCCTCGTAGAAGGCCCAGGACACGCTAGAGAGACTATGTCTCTCAGCTGGCCTGGGAATGCCCGGGATCCCTGGGGAAGAGCTGGACAAGGTGGCCGGGGAGAGGGAAGTCTGGGCTTCCCTGCTTAGTCTGCTGCCCCCGCGACCCGACCATGGATAAGCAGAAGACGTTAGGACGGTACAATACAGACACAAGAACATGAAATGAGACCACAAGGCCCAAATAAAGAATATTAAAAAGAAATGAGATAAAACTAAATGAAATGAAAGGACATCAAGAATTTAGACAATAAAAAGACAGCAATAAAAACAGAGATGAAAGCAACACTGGAAATTTAAAAGTTATAAAAAGATACAGTTCGAACTGGGTAAGAAAAGCTTGATACTTGTTTAATATGAGATGAAAATGACATGCAAGTTAAACTGCTATAACATGAGAACAAATAAGAGCGAAGAAAGCGATATACAACACACAATCAAAATAGAAATAAAAATGAATTAATATGTAAAACTAGAGAAGAAAAAATCAATGATGGAACAGGGAAACTCAAATGATTTAACAGATCAATAGAGTTAAAAAGTGAACAAGAAAGTTAAACAGAAACAGAGGAGAAATTAAAAAACATCACATAAAAGCAAGTCTATTTTTTTTTAAACAATTTAATAGATGTCCCTGATGTAGAACTAAAATAATAATGGTGTCACTTCAGTCTTGTTTGTTTATAATGATAAAGGTCTTAGTAATAAAATAATTAACCTATTAAATATGGTACAATTCCCTAAATGTCAAAACTCAAGGTTTGGCCATTTGTTCGTTAGTTCTGATTAATTTGGTAATGCATTGTTGCTGCAATAGAAAGAGTAACTTTCAAATATATACACTGATCAGAAGTGAGAAAAAAATAAAAATGTTAACGAAAAATAGACTAAAATGCTTTGAGTTTTTGAAAATAAAACCAAAAACAAAAAAGAAGTCTAGGCAGTGAAATAGCTATATTGTGACTAATAGTCTTTACTTTCTACATATTACAATAAAATCTACAAAAACTGAAAACCAGCATTGTTCCTTACTCACCTTGTCCTAAACCTGAGACTTCAGGATTGGAGAAGTTGTATTTCTGCCCCTGACTGTGAATATTTATACCAAAGTTGGTTTGTCAAGGACCATGTGATGCACTCGTTGGTAATGCCAAGATATAGGTCATTGACTGTGTTGACAGAACAAGTATTACGTGAAGAGATACCAATTTGACAGCAGGTGTACCTAGTGAAGTGTAAACAGATTGTTTTATTAGGACTATTTAACCCTCTATTGCATAGTGTTGCCATATGGCAACAATTACTTTATCTTCATTTTTCTAAAAAACTGTGAAATAAAATGTATGTTTCTACATTTAGGTGTGAAAAGGGGGCTTTTAGTTTGAAGGACATAGAATTTATGATGCCGCATAACCAGGACATCTTGTTTGTCAGTCCTTTTTGTTAATAGACATTTGACATCCAAACATAGCTGTCTGGGGCTCTCCAAGATTGTCTTTCATTTAGAATTTTGGGAGTATTTTCACCTAATAAACATTTAAATCACTATCTGGGGAAAGTAAACTTTGTTTTTTTTTTTTTTTACATTTAATTAAGTTATGTTGTTATACATTTTTTTAATATGCCATAACAAATTGGTTGCCATATGGCAACAATATGCAAATATGGAAAGCTCCATTCACTTACATAGCATGAAACTATCCTGAGACTGTTTACAACTTTTGCTTATGTTTTAAAAGTAATTACATTATATATTTTTTTATTTTGTAAATTAAGGTATGTTGCTGGCTATCTTTAACATAGTATCCAATTTCCCCCATACAAGATGCATCCCAGCTATTTCTATGGGAGAGGGAAAGAGAGCAGGGTAGAAATAACTATCAAACAATAGGAGGAATCAGATCAAAATCAACTGAAATGAGTTGAAATCAAATTAATCAAATGAAATAAAACTGAAAAAAACAACTGAAGGAAATGAAAAAAAAGGAATGATAGACTGAACTTAATTGAAACCGGTTCAAGGTTTTGGGTTTCTATTAGCAGATGTTGAGAGGAACTGCTTTGTTGACTTTCACAAGGCATGAGATGAAATCAGATCAAATTAATGAAATCAGTTGAAATGAGTTAAAATCAAATGAAATGAAACAGAAAAATACTGAATGAAATGAAAATGAAATGACAGATCATACTTTATTGAGTCAGGTTCAAGGTTTCGGGTTTTTATTAGCAGATGTTTTAGATAACTGTTGAAATTATACAATGTTTTCACTGTAAAAATGTTTATTTGTTCATTTTGAAAGAGTATGACATAGTTATGTTGAGTCTTGTTTTAAATAAAATGCCTCTTTGGTCAAAAATGTTGACTTATGGTACTTTCCACGATTGCATATTGTTGCCATATGGCAACAATTGATCGAACCTCCTTTAAACTTTTTGAAAGATTTTTTTTTTCATTTTTCTATTATTTAGGCCATTCTAAGTAATAAAATCATTCAAAACATTTTTTTTTTATTATTTTAAGTAATAATTCATGCAATAGAGGGTTAACGTAAGCTTTTAACAATTATTAGTTTTTTTTTTCAGGCTTTCATTTGTGACCCACAGAGTCCATCACACTGACCTATCATTGTGGCCATTAACTACCAGCTGTAAACCATTGCTCTTACAAATGCACATAAACTATGATATATTGCAGCACAATAGTGTTTGCAGACTGCAAATTCATGCCTGGATTATAAACCAGCCTTGTTTCTGGTCTTCTAAATTCTGCTACTAACAGGGCAGACCTGCACATACAGATGCCACATTTACCTTTGTAACCTCACCTTTCTTTGTGTTATGCAGGCCTAATTTGTGTGGACTTGCTCTTAAATTACTGGACTGTATGACTGAAGTCCGAAACAGAATATGATTTTAAGAAAAAAGAAACATAACATAGGTATCTTTTTAGAACTAAAGAGCAGTCAACAATAAATGCCAGAAAAACAAGAAATAACAGAGAGGCCAAGTGACCCAATTTCTCAGTTAGCAACACGCCCTGTTCCGTCTTTGGAATCAGGTGCTCTTATGCACACATGGAATCATTGCGCTCATTGTGTTCTGTTGTCTTACCAATCAAGTTTACACACAGGGCAGAGTTGTTTAATGTCAATTTAGTTTATAAGAGTGTAACAAAATGTAGTTTGCTTTCATGATATGAAAGAATTTGTTGAATTTAAACCATGTATATACACTAACTCACTAAGTATGAATTGTTCAAATGTATTTGCATTTTTGTTACAAAAAACAACTTTATATCATTGACTTTATTTGGTATGGATGCAGAATTAAAAAAGTCATCTATGTACAAGATGAAGTGGAGCGGCCCTAATATGGAACCCTGGGGAACTCCATGTTGGAACAATACATGTATGTGAAATGTGAGTAAAATAAAACTACAGTTACTGGCCAATCGTATGCAACCTACACTCCCTGGTCACTTTAGACCTGAAGAAGAAACAAATGAAGTTCAGCCCAGCTCCTTTGTAACAAATATCAATAGTGATGCAACCTGGACACATCATCAGTGATGTTACCTGGGGTCATCGAGTGTTTCGGGTCATTTCAACATCATACACTCTCTACCAGGCGACCCAGCCGGGGGTGATCAACCCCCCGACTTGTGTCCAGGTAGCGCTACCCTACAAACAGATCTCCTCTTCTTGTTTTTTTTTTTTTGTAAATGTATTTTTTGGGCATTTTGTGCCTTTACTGACAGGAGAGACAGTGGATAGGCCTGTGAAAGGGGCCGAGAGAGCATGGTAAGACACCCCGCAAACTTTCCATGGGTGGGACCCGAACCTGGACTGGCAGAAGCAAGCATATGGGGCGCCTGGCTGCCAACCACTTTGCCAAACCAGCACCCCACGGATCTCCTCTTCTGATTCACAACCAATGTGAGGCAACCTCTGCTGCCTCCGAGGCCTCCTTTATGGCCCTTTGCTTACTGGCCCCTCTGATGCCTAAAATGCTGTAGACCCTGCAGAGAGATTGGCCTACGAACCCTCTGCATCCCACCTCAATGGGCTCACATCTTGCTTGCCACCCATTGAGCCAGCACTCCTCCACCAGAGCCTGATACTTACCTCTCTTTCTCTCTCTGGCCTCCTCAATGCGGTCCGCCCAAGGGACCGTGAGTTCCAGGAGCACAACCTGCTTGGAGGTCGCTGAGGTCAGAACCACATCTGGTCTTAGCAAAGTTGTGGCCACCTCCTCTGGGAACTTCAATTGTTTCCCCAGGTCAACCTTCATTCCCCAGTCTTGTGCCATTGCTAGCAGGCCAGAGAAGGAGGTCCTGGCAGTCGCTGGTGGTTCTTCCCCAGCTCTGATGAAGGAGATGGTCTTCTTCTCTCGGTGCAGGCGCTTGCAGTGGGCAATTCTGCAGCAGATGGTGTTCGCTATGGCCTTCAAGACCTGGTCATGGCGCCATTGGTAGCGCCCCTCACTCAGGCCTCTCGGACAGCAGCTCAAGATATGCTCAAGGGTCCCTCTCTTCTGGCACAGCGTGCAATCTGGAGACTCCACCTTCCCCCAGCAGAACAGGTTAGCATCCAGGCTCCCTGCTGCCACATTCCAGCGATCGTGCTGGCTCGCTCTTCTTCCACAGACGCTCACACCTCTTCCTGGAGCAGCTCTCTCCTGTCCTTCCCCTCTGCCTTGTCGTAGCGAGGTGTTGTAATGCTACCCAGGCCTGCCCAGCCACTGTCCCGACCAGAGCTCTGTGCTGCAGCCGTGACTCAGCCACCTACACCGCCTCTGCTGCCCTCCATTTCCGCCCTGTTCTTACCTCAATCCCAGCTTTTGGGTCAGCTGACTCTCTGTACAGCAGCACCTCCCTAGTACGGCTCACCTTGAATTCTTCATTCAGGCTGCTGATGGGAAGCTTCAGCATGTTGTTTTTCCCATACAGGGCGATGCTACTCAAGCTCCAGGGTAGACCCAGCCACTTCCGCAGGAACCTGCTGACTCTCCTCTCAAAGGCCTCAACTGTGGAGATTGGGACCTCACCAGGAGGGACCAGAGAATCCTTGGGAGGATGCCATGTTGGTACACCCAGGCCTTGAACTTGCCCGGTAGACCTGACTTATCCACCGTGCCTAGCCAAGCCTCCAGCTCCTGGTTAGTCGACTGGATGGCTTCCTTGTCCTTCAAGCTGCAATCAAACACCTTCCCCAGGCTCTTCACTGGTTTGTCGGTGATGGATGGTATCTGGACGCTACCAAGTGTGAAGTGGAACTTGTTGGTGACCTTTCCTTTCTTCAGCACAAGCGATCTGGATTTTGCAGGCTTGAAGGTCATGCGGGCCCAGGTGATTAGCTCCTCCAGACCTTTCAGGATCCACCTGCCCCCTGGGACATGTGGTGTCGTCACAGACAGGTTGTCCATGAAGGCCCTAATAGGTGGCTGCCTGATGCTGGACTTGGTCAGGGGCCCTCTGCACTGAACCTCAGCGGATTTCGTCAGCATGTTCATGGCAAGTGCGAAGAGGATCACTGAAATGGTGCACCCAGTGATGATTCCCTTCTCCAGCTTGTGCCAGTCAGATGCTGTAGGCCCTGCTGAGACCCTCAGACTGAACCTGTTGTAATAGTCCAGAATGAGGTCTCTAAACTTGCCGGGGACATGGTGCTGGCATAATGCCTCTTCGACCAGCTTGTGAGGTATGGGCCCATATGCGTTTGCGAGGTCCAGCCACAGCACGACTCGTCGCCCTTGTTCTCTCTGGCTTCCCTAATCAGCTGGGTGACGACTCCATTATGCCCCAGAGACCCCGGCCTCTTTGGGATCCCTCCTTTCTGGATTGAGTTCTTCAGGAGGTAGTCTGTCAGATGCCTGGCAACAATGCTGAAGAATAATTTGCCTTCAACACTGAGCAGGGAGATGATTCTGAACTGGTCGATGTTTTTTTACTCTTCCTCCTGTTCCCACTGTTCAGCAACCTTTTCCCTCCTCCAGATCACCTTCAAGATGTTCCAGAGCCTGTGGAGTAACTTTGGGCAGTTCTTGTAAACCTTATATGGTACCCCACTAGGTCCTGGGGCTGAGCTTGATCTTGCCTTCTTGACCACCTCCTGGATCTCTTTCCTGCTGGGCTCCCTCCCATTGAAGTCCAGCGTAAGTGCATGTGGGTCAGTCTGGGAATGGCAGTAGCCCAGCTCTTGCTCCCTCGCAGCATCTTGAAAGGTTGCATCTAGGTGACAGTCGATTACTGCTTTGGAGCAGGTAGGTTGGCCACTACGCTTCTGCCCCAGCAGCTGTTTTGTAAACCCAAATGGGTTCGCTAGAAAGGCAGTGCGTTTCCTGGCTCTTTCCTTCCTCCTTCTCCGATGCCACTCAGCCCTCCTCAGGGTCATGAGCTTCTTGCGCTGTGTGTTTTAACTCTGACAGAGGTCCCCTCTCCTTCTCTCTCGCCTCTTTAAACCGCCACATCAGGACCTTCAACTCCTGCATGAGCTGGTGGATCTTGTTTGCCCTGTTGCTTTTGGTGTAAGGAGATTTCGTCGCTCTCTTCTCCTCCAGGCCAAATCTCTCAGCTGCTAGGTTGATGATGATGGTGGTCATGGTTTGGAGATCGACTTCCCCCTTAGCTGTTGTGTCCAAGATGGAATTAATGTCCTCATCAAATTGGCGCCATTCCTGCTCCTTGTTAGCTTGGGGCCATTTAACCCGACGATGTTCTGGTGGTCTGTGTGGGTTTGGGGCTCGTGTCACCTGGAGGTTCTGGGCACTATGGTTTGGCTCCAGGCCTAGCTCCTTCTTCATCTCACCAGGGAGGTTCCCTGTGCGCTGTACGCCTGCACCGTCTGCGCACATCCCATCTTGGTCTGGTGGATCTTCAGGCCACGTGGGTTTTTGCACACTTTGCCACAAAAGCATTCTGTGCTCGTTGTGTTTCCATTGTGTAAAGTCGTCATTCTTTGGTCCGTCTGAGTGGGATCCTAATCCTCCCCCCCTCTCGGGGATCCCTGGGGGTATCTTTCCGTAAGTCGATCTGTAGCTTTAGGGTGGGCTCTTCCTCTTGGTAGAGGGGAAGGTGCAGGTTTGGGCTGCTGACCCTTACTGCCCCGCTGCCGTCTCTCTGGGCTGTCCGCTGTCTCTCCATCACGCTAGTCAACCAGTCTATTCCTGATAGTCACTGGGTAAACCAGACAGAAGCTTTCTAACATACATCAACTAGTGATGCAACCTGGACACATCATCAGTGATGTGACCTGGGGTCATCGAGTGTTTCGGGTCATTTCAACATCATACACTTTGCCCAGGCGACCCAGTGGGGGGTGATCAACCCCCCGACTTATGTACAGGTAGGGCTACCCTACCCACGGATCTCCTCTCCTGATCCACAGCCAATGTGAGGCAACCTCTATTGCCTCCGTGGCCTCCTTTATGACCCTTCGCTTACTGGCCCCCTGATACCCAACATGCTGTAGACCATGCAGAGGGATAGGCCTGCAAACCCTCTGCATCCCACCTCAATGGGCTCACATCTTGCTCGCCACCCTTTGAGCCGGCACTCCTCCACCAGAGCCTGATACTTACCCCTTTATTAACAAAGTGTTCTTTGGATTGCTGTTGATGCCTTGTAATGGATGATGCCATACTGTTCAAGTCATCACAATCAAAATTTAGATCAACCTACTCAGACATAGATACCATGTTGAGGCAGGACTTCAGAATACATGACCAATAGCACATCCATGTGTTCATAATTGAAGATCCTCAATAAATCCTCAATGTAAGAAAAACAGGTGCTATATTGTGCACAGTCATTTGGGTTCTGCAGCCAGCCTCAGGTGAATGCTCGAGGTACCACAGGTTTTGACTCTTCCACATTGTCCTCCAACCTCAGCCCTAGCCATGTGTACGCCATTTGGGGCTGAAGATAAAGAGAGGCGTACATGTAACTTTTAAAGCCTGACCTGGACCTTCCTACGACCATTAGAAACTGGTGCCACCACCCGCTGGTTTCCCCACCTAGGTGCAACTTTAATTTAAACCAAAACTCTGCATGGTCATTGGCTCCTACCAGGCAAACCTCACAGGGATCCCAAATGACGTCATAAAGCCTTTAAAACATCAGCACGACCAGAGATCGTTGCTATCCACGGAAAGTCTACTTCCAGTAATCAGCTCTTGTGGGCTCTTTCTGCGATTGGACCCAGAAAGGAAGCATCCAACAAACGTTTGTTTCTTTCTTTTCATCAAACCTAGACCCTAGTCTTTCACTCGCAGGCCGAGCAGACTGTTGTTTTTTTGGTTTTGTTTTTTTTCCAACTCTATTTTTCCTGACGTAGACTGCTGCACAAGCAGCTGATCATATCAGTAGGAGGACGAGCGCCCCAACTTTGTCAGGAGCCTCACAAAGTATCTCGCCCTCTGCTTATGGTTTGTCTTTGCCGCCACCAGACAAACCTGTACCTCGCTACCGTGAAATTAACTTTGACCGCCTGAACACAGCGGACCCAGAGCACACAGCGGACCCAGCCTGCAGCCACGGACTTTAGAGCGGACTCTTTTTCCTCTCTCTACTTCCGAGTTTCTGACTTTCTCTCTTCCCCTCTATTTCCTGCGAATACACGTTCACCTCCCTCACACCACATGGACATTAAAGGTGCTGTCCTAAAATTTTCCGAGGGTCACTGTGGTAGCATGTGAGGCTGAAAGAGCCTTTCCTCTCTTCCTTGTTCACGTGCTGTGTCCATCTTGGCTCTAGAGAGGACAGGATATTTTCCTGTGTCACCATTTTGGTCCAAAACATGCTCTCATGTGATCCTTTAGCCACTCCCTCTCTTTCTCTCCTCCCTCTCAGTCCTTCTTTTACACACACATAGACACACACCCTTAAGCTTCATCATCTTTGACTGCATTAACTGTTGCTGCTGTGGTTGCTGTTGGTTGTTACCAGTGATATTGTGGGTACTGCTGCTGCAGTCATTGTACTCATTGATGCTGTTGCCATTGCATTCTTTTTTTAGTAGTTTGTAGTTAGTTAATGTTTTGCTTATTTTTTAAATTATAATAGTTTATAGTTTTATAAATAATTACTGCTTTAAATAATCTTCGTTGTAATTTAATCTGTCTTTGTTTGTGCTTATTGTGGTTATATAACTGTGATATTTGCTGGAGTCAGTCAGTGCTCGAACTATATGTTTAGATTTTTACACCCCTTCTGAGACTGAATTCTGACCTTGTCAATTTGGTTATCTGTCTCTGGAAACAGGGTGGTGCCCCGCAAAATATTCATATTATAATCATATTTATCAATCTTTAACAATTATCTTTGATATTTTTTAATTAATAATTAATTTGAAATAATTATTATTATCAATAGCTAAATTTACGGTGGCTCTGAAGTGCAAAACACAACAGCAAAGAACTAAACACATTGGCAAATAACCAAACACATTGGAAAAGAACTTAACACAAAGGCAAATAACTAAACACAACAGCAAAGAACTAAACACTTTGGCAAACAAACAAACACAATAGCAAATAACTAAACACACTGGCAAATAACTAAACACAACAGAAACTGAGAAAGGTGTATCATGCCCAATAACATTGAGCATAACTCAGGGAATTTTTACACGATTTTCACATGGATGAGTTTGTTACAAATGACAGAGATGTACTTACTGTATGATATAGGACACTGTCACACATTAAAATACATTCTTTCTAATTAAAATACTTTAACTAATGCTCATTTTGTAATGCAATGAGACAGTACAGTGAGATGGACAGAGAAACAACATATGTGTGTGTGTGTGCGTGTGTGTGTGTGTGTGTGTGTGTGTGTGTGTGTGTATGTCAAATATATATCAAATCAAAATATATATAAGTAATACACAATGCCAACCTCACACATTTTGTAACATAATAACAATAATAATAATAATAATAATAATAATAAAAACAATAATAATAATATTATAATAATAATAATAATAATAATAATAATAATAATAATAATAATAATAACAACAATAATAATAACGTTATTATTATTATTATTATTATTATTATTATTATTATTATTATTATTATTATTTTAATTGTAGTAAAATTAATAATAAAGATGACAACATCAACCACAATAATAATGAAATTAAATTAAACTATAGTATAGATGCTTATGCTAACAAACAAAGATTTAAATAATAGACAATAAGTAGAATAACAGTAATATTAATAGTTCGTAATAAAGGGAGAAAGATCATTTAACACTAGCAGCTGCAGTATAATGATATTAACTGTAAAGGTTATATATAAATATATCATAGTAAATAAAACAAAAAAGAGGAAAAAATAAACGTAGGGTGGAGTATTAACAAGCAGAGGAGGAACAACAACATCATTAGCAGCAGGTGATAAGATGGCAGGGACAGGATGGGGTTGTCATTGGTGTGCTATAGTTGTATGGAGAGAAGCTGTAAAAGGGGCAATAAATAAAATAAAATATGCATAGAATGATGTAAAGGAATGAAGAATAGATATATGAAAAGGAGAAAAGTGAAATGTATGTAGATGATGAAATGATAATAATTACAATAATATAAGAAGGGGATCAAGAAAATAAAAGAGTAAGTCTGATGGATAAGAAATAATGGTGATATAGTAATGGTAATAGTAGTAGTAGTAGTAACAACAGCCATATTAGTATTATTATTTATTATTATTATTATTTTCACATTTTTGTTTTTGTGTGCTGTGAGAATATTCAATGCAGCTATTTCAGGCACAGGCACATGTACGTGCGCTCACACACACAAACCAAACATCTTATATAAATCATGTTGACATGTGTATTAAACTTTAAATGTTTTTACTCAGCTGTGTTGGAATAAATTTAAAAAACATCATCTGCTTTCAATATAGCGCTGTTTACTGTCACTTTACGCTGCACAAAATACAGAAAACTGCATTCGCTCCACTTGTTTCTGTTGCTAGACCGGAGTAAAGAGACCCATCCAATATGGCGGCGACGCTGGAATATGCTCGAGGCCGTAATGGGGCGTCTTCATATATAATTTCTATGATGTCTATGAACATAGACTATGGTTCTTATAATAGATCCATGTCATGGACATAAGAAAGACTACAAAAGCACTTGGAGAGCGCAGACCTCTGCCAACGCCAGTCCTCACCCATATTGGGACTTTCACCATAAATATTATTCCTACCTGTATTTCATCTAAATATTTAGATTCCTTGACCATGAAAACATACCATTAGCAATTGGATTCATAATGATATCTATTTTTGTTCAGTAGTTATTCACAGAAATCACATTTTTCCCCATGGCGGCCAGACACCGATCCAGATCAACACCAAAATCGAATCAGTTCTTCCTTTTCCCATGCTGAACATTTCCTAAAAATGTCATCAAAATCCATTCATAACTTTTTAAGTTATTTTGATCACAGACAGACAGATGGACAGACAGACAGACAGACGGACAGATAGACAAACAGACAGACAAACAAACTCTCCCTAAAGCATAACCTCCTTGGCGGAGGTAATAATTTATTATTATGTCTATGTCTATGACCAGTAACCATGGATGTATTATAAGAACTGGAAACCAGACAGCCCCTCTGGCAGCACGCCGATTTTTCCCAGTGGCCACTTGTGGTATTGCAACAAAAAACCTCATTGGGCCCAAAAAGCATTTTTCCCATAGACGGTAATAGTAAAAGAGATAGCTGTAAAACTGTTGACAGGACATCTCCAGCCGTAAACACGGTCAATAACTGATCTTTGTATTTTATATTTTTAAGTCTTGGACTTTTGATCAGTCAAAAAGTGTTCAAAGGCCAGAAAAGCCAGAGGAAAGTCGCTATCTCTCTGGGACGTCACAGCTGTACACATGCACTCTCAAAGCACGGTCATGTTGTATCTCGGGGGCAAGGACGCCCGTTGACTTCTTTAAGGCTCTATTTGGTGCAAAACTGTTCTGAAAATTGAGAAAACGACTTAACAGTGAGTTCCTTTTTGACAGAGTGACTAAACACATGCATTTTCTCAGTGTTAGCTATCACTCGCTTGATAGTTCTGGTATGTAAACTTATTTTACGTTATATCCGTTATACGCTATAAATCTGCATATCTTCCTATTGACTGTTTTTACATTTGACTGCTGTACTGTTATTATACTGTACATTATACTACTGTATAATATACAGTGAAATAACGAGTTGAGTAAGACACATTTTACTAACAGGATGGTCCCGCATTCAAAGTATATTCAATTCAAAGAAAGTAAAAAACACATGCTATGTGTAGAATATGTGTCAGGGGATCACGGAGTTGTGTTAGGCAAATGGTATCTTTATTCGGAATATATGTGTATGTATAAATTTTGTTGTAAATAATACATTCAGATAATATACACTCCTACTCATCATTTTTGGCACCCCTGAAGTTTAAGTACACAATGTTGAGTATCTTCTGGAAAAAAAATGAATCAAGTCAAACACTTGTTTCTATGGAGAACTTCTGTTTGACACAAAAGAGCAATTGATAAACAGTAATTTTAAACATTAAAACATGGGAGGAAAAAAATTGAAAAGCAAAGTTTGCTGTGTCACTGGTATTGGCACCCTTTGCTGCAAATCAGTATGGAACCACATTGTGACTCATCAGTGGCAAATCAAAATGAGAATCACCTTTGGTAAATTGTCTGTTCTCATGTGACATCAATAAGCCAATGAATGATGTCTTCTTTTTTTAAAAAGCAGGGTGGGGGTTCTACACTGCTGTGGGGCTGCTTTGCTGCATCGGGTACAGGAGGCCTTGACCGTATCACAGGAATCATGAAATCTGAGAATTACCAAGAAATTTTAGGGCGAAATGTCCTACCCAGTTTAAGAACACTTGGTCTGAGTCAAAGATTGTGGGCCCTTAAGCAAGACAAATACCCAAAGCACACATCCAAAAGCATGCAGGAATGGTTGAAAAGGAAAAAATGGACTGTTTTAAAATGGCCAGCAATGAGTCCTGATCTCAATCCGATTGAAAATCTTTGACTTGAGCTGCAATCTGCCATTGGGGAAAAGAAACCTGCAAATGTTCAAGAGCTTGAACAATTTGTCAAAAGAAGAGTGGAAGAAAATACCAGCCGAGAAGTGCAAGAAGCTTATAGATGGCCACAAGAAACATTTGAAGGCTGTCATCAGTGCCAAAGGGTGTGCAACAAAATACTGAAGAGGGGTGCCATTACTACTGCTTTCTTTCAGTTTCCTCTTTGAAATTACAAGTTGTAACTTGTAATTTTTTTTTTTGTTGTTAAAGTATTTTGGACCTTAAATTAAAGGATCCTGATGACATAAATTTGGTACATTTCAATTTATTTCCGAAGATATTGTTAAAGTAATGCAAATAATGAAGGGGTGCCAATAATACTGAGCAGGATTGTATTTCTTTAGATTTTTTTCTCAACAGAAGACGAAGGTAGAGGGGGCATCACTCTAGGGAAAAGAGTGAACCGGTCCAACCTTCCAATCCTGAATGTGGCATGCAGCAGCTGTGGAGGATGATTTAAAAAACGAGTTTTATGATGACATAAATATGGTGGTCATTCTGATTTATCTAATGTATTTCTCATATTTCATGTATTACTCATGTATTACACTATTTACTCTATCCAAACAAGATAATCTGAACTTCTGAATAAAATACAAAGTTTTTTGGTCTACCTAAAACATTGGCAGTTTTTTTGTGTGAGAACAATTAATTAATAATTAACGTAAATAACATTTTTTTAAGTAAGACTCAAAAAAACAAACATTTTTTAAAACATTGTGTTATATTGTTTTTATTTTGTTCTCTTACATTTTTTTATGTAATTCATTTTTTATAGATAATAAAATATAACAAATATATAATCCTTATCCTACAACATTGTATAAAGATATAACTGTTCAGATAACATTTTATCTTAAAATGTTAAGACTGGAAACATACATGGAACAGGCTTTCATTTAACATAAGTATTTAACCACTTAAAAGCGAATGTCTCAACTGAAGTTATTATATATGAACAAATCAAACAAAGCTAACCATGCACACAAAAATTGTTGGGTTATATTTTCAACCCAACAGCTGGGTTAAGGCTGTTGGTTAGTTTAATTGGGTTTTTTTCATTAAATTGGGTAATCTAAATACCCAGATTGTTGGGTTATTGTAGTTGGCAGTTGAGTTATTAGCTTTTGGGTTGTAATTTTCATTATAATGTGTTGGGTTATTTCGAACTACCCAACATGTTGGGTTGACGCTCGCGCATGCGCGACCAACAGCTACCCCCAGGTTTCCCCCACTCATTCGACCCCCCCCCCCCTCAGCTGCTTCTCTTCGCGGGCTTCTACATGCAGTACCGCCATCTAGCAGCGTCGCATACTGATAGACACCCTGAGAGACTCAGCTCTATACAAGCAAGGTTTGCTACGTGTGCACTGTTCTTTCACCACAATGTTCAATTTATATTAATAAAATGTATATAAAGCACACTGTAGTTTGGGGTGCTGGTTTGGTGTAGTGGTTAGCACCCCATGTACATGCTTCTACCGGTCCAGGTTCGAATCCTGCCTTTGACCAGTTTGCAAAGTGTCTTCCCCTACTCTCTCTCCCCCTTTCACAAGCCTATCCACTGTCTCTCTCCTATCAATAAAGGCACAAAATGCCCAAAAATATACATTAAAAAAAAAAAAAAAGCTCACTGTAGTAACCCTGTATGTTGGCTGTTCGAATTCATCGTAACATGGGCGCCGGTGGCGCAGTTGGATAGTGCGCTTGGTCAGTGATTGGGAGGTTGCAGGTTCAAGCCCAGCTCCGGGCGACACATGGCGATGTGGGCAAGACACTTAACCCCAAGGTGTTCCCACTGCTGCGTCAGTGGCGTGTAAATGGTCATGAAAGGGCATGAATGTGTTAGAGATACTGATGGACAACTAACATAGAAACTCAAAACCATGAGTGAATGGGTGTGAATGGGTAGGTGTGACCTGCGGTGTAAAGCAGCTTTGAGTAGTCAAAGACTAGAAAAAGCGCTATATAAGCTCAAGTCCATTTACCATTGACATGAGCGTGTGAAGCAGTGATTGTGAGCTCTTGGTCATTTGTAGTTAACGTTAGCGATAGCTTCTTGTGGGTAATGTTGGGTTATTTGAACAACCTAACTGATCGAGTAAAAAGAACCCAACAGTGTAGTCAAATTGAGCCTGTGGTTGGGTTATTTGAACAACCCAACTGGGTTGTTCAAATAACCCAACTGTTGGTTAAAGGAAACCAACCCAACTTGTTGGGTCAAGATAACCCAGCATGTGTTCTGTCCAATATTTAACCAGTGATGGGTTAAAAAATAACCCATATTGGGTTGTTTTTAACCCAACATTTTAAGTGTGTGTATGTGAGTGTGTGTGGCTTAGACGTCTTGGACAATTTACGCCTAATGTTATTAATGATAATTATGTCCACGTTAAGACTTATGTTCCATAGTGCAAGCTCCAAGTTTTACTCTGAACATGCTATTTTATTTTCCATAGAAATTAATAATAAGTATTTAGTCCATGTAAAGACTGGTGCTCCATAATGCAAGCTCCAGGTTTTACTCTGAACATGCTATTTTTATTTTTTAAGGTTACTTTTTATGTTTGTTTTGTTGTATTTTGTTTATTTAGTAGCCTATATATTTTAGTTCACATTAGTTCACTTTAAGTTCAGTAGTTCAGGCACACTGTTCACTCCCAACACTGTGTCTGTGTTTGAATAAAGTACATTTTATTAGAACTTTTATTCCAAATTTAGTATTTTGATTTGTTCAGATAAAATATGACATTCCTGAAACATCACTATCATTGACAGTTTTATCGACAAACACCGTTGTCTACATATTTTCTGTGTTTCATGACAGTGACAGTGGTTCGATAGCCTACAAAACCATTTTGAGTCCCAGACGGAAAATAGACACCAGGACAATATGACATAATAATAAATACATAACTAAATACATAAACATAATTGTGACCCACGTACAATTTTCATCAGACCAAGCAACTGGTTTATTCAAGAAATTAAAAGAAAAACCTCTTGTGTACCAATTTGATTCTTCTCATTAAAGTTTAATAAAAATGATAAATCTTAATTTTTTTTTTTTACTTTTACTGAATAAAATATTTTCCACAACTTCCCACCTAACCACAGACATAAAATATAGAAAAATATTTTTAAAAAACTATGTTTTTTGCCATAAGGACAGAGGAAGCTCTCTGTTGATCAAGAAAACAAATCAACCAATTAAAAGCCACAAATGGAAAATCTTTCAATATCTTAACCAACCAAACTCATTCTGCCACAATAAAAGAGTTCTTGAAATAACTGGAATCAAAAAATGCTGTCAAGGATTTATATTCTCCTTCCACCATAGGTACCTCATTTTCTTCCAACACTCAAATGGGAACGAGACCTTTCAATACCACTGCCGACTTCTGGAACCAAATCTGTAAAAACAATTTTGTCTTTAATAAAACCTCAAATTTACAACTGATCCAGTTTAAAATCCTCCACAGAGCACACTACACAGGTGATAAATTGCACAAAATGGGTCTTAGCAAATCAGGACAATGCACTCACTGTTCACTCAACACAGCAGACACAATCTTGCATGCTTTCTGGATCTGCACTCCAGTTAAGCACTTTTGGATCCAAGTCACAGATCACTTATCCTCCATACTGGGTTGCTGCATCCCTTTATCCCCAACCTTTGTATTTTAGGAGATCTCTCAATGCTACAACTCAACCACCACAAATCCAGTGCACTATATACAGCCCTAGCTATCGCCAAGAAAACAGTCCTCCTAAACTGGAAGTCAAAACTCCACCTCAGCATTACACAATGGAAAAATCTTCTGACAGAACACATATCTATGGAAAAATGACTGCCTCCCTCACTCACAGATCAACCAACTTTAATGAAACCTGGTCCACTTTCATCATCAAATTAACCCATACGGTCACCTAATTTCCAATACCATCAACAACTTGTGATTGTTCAACCATTAAAACAGATTAGTATTGCACTAGTAAGCTAACCTCATCTTACCTATTCTATTCATTTATTTAGTTATATGTTGTTCTACCATTATTATTATTTTATTATTATTATTGTTGTTATTGCTATTATTAATAGTAATAATAATAGTTATTTTTTCTTCTTCTTTCTTTCCTTGTCCCTGCCTGCCAACGCACACGCACGCACACTCAAACACACGATTTACAAGCTTGTACTGTCTCCCTTGCTGTTTCTTTTTCTCTCTCTCTCCCATTTAAAATAGGACTGTTTTCCGGGGACCCCAAGAAGATGAGTATTCTCTTCTGATTCTCTTGTGATGGTAGTTGGGGGCATCTTTCCAACCAGTTACCCGGATTTGTTCCCCCACTGTGTGGGGCCCGCTGGCCTGGCGGCCTCCTCTGGGGTACTGGGGTGCTCTTGGCTTGCCCCCTGCGCCCCGGGGCTGCTGGGTTGGGGTGTGGCCTACTGGGTCTGAGGATGGTGCCGGCCTCCTCACTTGGGGGCGCCTTGGCCAGCCTTGGGGCTCTGGGGTAAGGGCTCCTCCACACAGCGCCCTTGCCTCTTCCTTCCTGCTGCCCGCCTTTCCCCACCCCTCCTCCTTCCCCCTTGCCTGCCTCTCCTCCCTCTTACTGGGGGCTTAGGCCCTCTGCCACCTGGGAGCATGCCGCTGGGGCCTGCCTCGCCTCCGGTAAGGGGGAGGGGCTCTGGCACTGCACCTGGGCCTATCCACCAATCAACATCCTTGGTGTGGGCTCCCAGGCCTGAGTGGGGCTCTGGCACCTGCGGGTGGGGGCCTGGGACGGTGCCCTGGGGACAGGTGGACTCTATGTGGGTATTAGGTGACCACTTCGCCACTGAAGTGGCATGCTTGTACAGACACTCAGGCTTCTGTCGAGACTTACTGTAAAGAAATAGTTCTTCCCGTCAGAACTTGCTGAGTTGGACTCTTTAACACACCTGCTCACATCCTGTGATGCATGCTCTTCCATATCTGATCCTTGTGTGCTCACCTCCCCCAGCTATCAAGACCCGACTTCTCTGGTGTCCCTGGTTTCTTAAGGTGCGTTCACACCGGACGCTACCTGTACTACCTCGGCGATCACTCTCCATTGAAAGTCAATGTACAGCCGCGATGGGGCGGGACTAAACCTCCCGCGATGTGACAGCCGCTTTTCAAGCTACCACAGCTTGTCGCGCGACTCCTCAAAATAGATAAAGTTGATTTTTCAGGTGTGTAGCTATAGGGTGTGCCGTGAAAGCCAATCGGCCTTGTGCTGTGGTCATTATGGTCATTCAAAACATGGAGGAGAAGCTTATCACCGTGGTGTGATGTCGTGTCCTATATGACACTACAAATATAAAAAATATAGGGACCGTGTCGCGAAGGAGGAAGCCTGCAGGTTGCAGCACAAGTTGAACTGTCTGGTAAGTTTGAGGAATATTTCCTGCTTTTTAAACTTGTATATGATCGTATGAAGTCCCATTAAACCTGGCAAGTTGCCCCGCTTGCGCGGCCAGCTGTTTTTCTGATGTACTGTGTGGGAGTGTGTTGGTTTGTGTCTGTGTTTTTGCACGTGTGTGCATGTTCCTGAGCATGTCCACGTCTTTTCTGCAGTGGACGTTTGCCGGAAGAGGTGGAAGGGACTCCGGGATGTCTACCTGCGAGAGAAGAGGAGGGAGGGGGGGAGAAGCGGGTCAGCGGGAGGCCCAGTCAAGAAATGGAGGTTCTCTGCGGTCCTGTCATTCCTCGACCCGTTTGTAATCCCGAGGGAGACGAGCAGCAACCTGGCTCGGGAGGTCGAGGATGACAGGACCGCAGAGAACCTCCAATTCGTGGAGGATGATACAGATGCTGAGGCAGCAGGGCCATCTTCATGGCCAGCAGGGCCAGCAGCTGCAGTGTTTCATGGTCAATAGATGAGTGAAGAGGATACAGTTGGAATTATGTCAGCTAATGCATACATGACATGTATGATATAAACTCTATTTAACCAGAAAGCCTTGTTGAAATTTAAAATGTCATTGGAAAATGCGCCCTGTCCCAGACAGAAACATTTACAAATAGCAATAAGAAATATGATAAATGCTATGATCTGATATTATATATAGATAAATGTGTGATCTTCACATCACGTGCTTGGCTGAGTAAAGACCTTTTTGTGTGCAAAAGACTGGTTGACTTCAGGTATATTGGGACATGAGCTAATTTGAAGCAGATAAGGAGAAGCACTGTTTCCACTTGCCTTAAAGCGATATTCTGGGATGGAACAAGTTGGGTCCTATCACAAAGTTTAGGGCAGAAATTACCCCTACAGCAGTGTTCATGTGCATCAGAAGCCCAGGGACCAAAGCCCCCCTCTCTGCTACCGGCCTGCTCGTATGCAGAGTTCCTCTGCAGTCAGACGGGGCCATATTTTACTTGACCAAAAACACACATAAACGGACTCCCACCGAAAAAATCTGATATCGGTCTGCATTCACGCTTTATTTAGAGAATTTTCAGCGCGTTACTTTCACACAAAACACCGCTAAATAAGGCTCTAGTTCTCATGGGGTCGTAAAATGGCCTCTGCTGCTCAGCCACAGCTGCAGCGGAGCCACAGCTCTGTAGTGGAGGCCGTTTTATGACCTGATGAGAACTAGAGCATGCCTGCTTTTCTGCCATGAGGTCAATAGTCTGCTCACATTACATTTAAGCCTTTGAAATCTGCTGTTTATTGAAACCATTGGTATGTTGTAACCACATCACAATATAAAATAAATGCACAACATAAACACAACAGGATTCTATTGTGTTTTTTATGTAATTTCAGCTCAATGCAAAGCCCTACATCTGCTGGCCTGTGTCCCAGATTACCAAACCTTCTATCTCAATTTGTAAGACAAGTTGCAAAATTCATTTTTTGTCAACACCCCTAAAATTGACTTCTGTGCTCTGAGAAAATCTGTGATCATTATTTTTTCACATCAACAATGAAGACATTTAAAGGAATCCAAAAATCTTATTTGTAGGGTTATTTTTTCATGGTGACAAAAAATGGCTCAGATAATTTATTTCCAAAACGTTCACAATATTCCTGAATTCATCCTACTGTTGTGCTGATTCACCCAAAAACACACAACTTATTACCTGAAGTGCAGTAATACCCTTTATTGCACATTCCAAACATTCAAACATTATTTTCTGTCACACCTATGGCTGAAAACTCAGATGGGGATGAGGGCACATCTGCGGGTCCTACAACTGCTGCTGCTGCCTCAGCATCTGTGGGAGCAAGACCAAGTGGTATGTATCAACGGATGTTGATCATGTCAAAAAATCTATTGTATTCACAAACTCACATAAATAAATGCTCGTTTTTCTGCTTTTATGTTTAAATGTCTTCACAGTTACATAGAGGAAAAGGAGGAGGCTGTCCGAGGAGCAGGAGGAAGACAGAGAGAGGGACAGACAAATTCAGCAGCTCCTCATCCAGACCCTCAACAGGCCCCCTGCTCCACCTCCCCCTCCTCCCCCACCTCCCCCATCAGAGGAGAAAGCGTTCCTCCTCACCCTGGCTCCCTCCCTCCAGAGGCTGTCACCCCAGAGAAGGGATAGAGTTAAAATTTTATTTCAGAGAATTCTTTTTGACGCAACATAATTTAATTTAGATTCAAATCCAACTGGCCAGTAGCTGGGGTGACAGCCTCTGAAGGGAAGGAACCAAGACGTATAAGCTTTTTTTCTACTTTTGTATTTTTGTTTGTAGATTTTTTGAAACATCTCATTTAATTTATCCAAATATAATTTATTCACCTTGCCTTGTCTCATTTTTTCACATGAATCGCAGAGTGCTGATGTAGGTTGCAGTGCTGTGATATGAATACACACTCAGATGCAGGTTTAAAATCATTCTGGTACTTTTATTGTAGGATCATTGCTCAATAGTTGTATGTGGTGGCTCTTAAAAGAGCCGTTGTGGGGGTGTAGTGGACTATGCTTCTTCCATGAGACCGCTCCCTCTGCTGAGAAGTACGAGGTGAAGGTCTCCCGGACTGTGATGGCCTCCCGGGACGGGTTGTTGACATGGAGACGTCCCAGCCCTGCCAGAGTCTCATCGCCACCCCTGATGGCACCCAACCTCATGGCAGGTGCAGGCTGTGACCTCTGCAGGAAGTTGTGAAGGACACAGGTGGCCTTCACACACTTCTCTGCAAGTTCCGGGGTGACCTCAAGGACACGTCGATACATCATCCACTGAGAGGAAAGGGCCCCAAACGCATCTTCAACTACCAACTGAGCCCAGGCGGTAGGAACGGCCTCATGAGGTTTCTGTGGAGGGGGAAGGCCTCAGCTGCAACAAAAACATGAGGCTGGTGTCCCCTGTGTTCAGCTGCAGGTAGTGATCGATCCGGAGGCAGCTGGAGAGTGCCAGAATGAAGGGCCTGACCAAAAGCTGAGCTGGCCAGAATACCTCCATCACTGGTCCTCCTGTAGCCTCCAACATCGATCACACGGAAGCAATAATTTGCATCTACAACTGCCAAGAAAACAATGGAAGAAGTTCCCTTGTAGTTGAAGAACTGTGATCCTGAACTGGTAGGGGCCTTCAGGACCACATGCTTCCCATCTACAGCTCCACAACACAGGGGGAAGTTCCACCGCTCTTCAAACCCCTCTGCAATGGATCTCTACTCATCAGGGGTGGGCACAGCCATGAAGTCCTCCACCAAGCACTCCCAAATGGAGGACACAGTGTCAGATACAATACCAGACACTGTGGACACTCCAACCAGAAAACTGTTGGCGCTGTTGTGGAAGGAGTCCCAAGTAGCCTGGAACCTGAAGGACAGAAAACCATATTGATGTGACATCTGTTCATAAAAAGTTATTTTTAGGAATTGTAAAATACAATACTTGTATCCATATAAATATATATATATATATATATATATATATATATATATATATATATATATATATATATATACATATATATATATATATATATATATATATATAAATATATATATATATATATACATATCTATATATATATATATATATATATATATATATATACATATATATATATATATGATTTTTATTATCATTTACCCCTTTCGGAAATTGTTTTAATACAGCAACTCATAATAAAAGTTTCCATGACAAACTGATAAATGACAATAATATTATAGGCATTTTAAAGAATTAAAAGTAAAAAACTTGTGTTTTTATATGTATATATATATATATATATATATATATATATATATATATATATATATATATATATATATATATAGATATAGATATAGATATATATATATATATTTAATTTGTTATTTATTTTTATTATTTATCCCATACGCAAATGTTTTAATACAAGAATTAATATTTAAAGTTTTCGTAACAAACTGATAAATGGTATCTATCTATCTATCTATCTATCTAGATAGATAGATAGATAGATAGATATAGATATATAGATATATTTATTGTTGTTTTTATTGTTTTAACTTGCAGTGTTTTGAGTTTCAGTTGTTTTTATTGGCTTTTAGTGTGTAATGTTCTTACTTTTGCATGGAGTGTGTTTTTTCCTACGGCCCCTGAATTCACCTGACACTGACCAAGGCAGCAGGCAATCAACAGATGAGCAGCCGGTGTGCAGCACGGAGGAAGAAGGTAAAAGCAGTACCAGCACACGGAGGGACAGAGATGATTTCACGAAGGCACGGCTACACAACAGACCCCAACAACTTTGGAAAGAAGGCAGGTGAGACGCTACAACTACGCGCAGTCAATTGAGACGGACCAAACACGCGTACTGACTTTGGAGACAACAAGTCTGAAGCTCAACAGCCCTATACCCGTCCGGTGAGAAAATTTCAGCCTGGGTTAGTAGTTTGGCTACCGCCCAGGAAAACCGTGAGCATTTTTTAACTTTGTTGAGTCGGGTACTAAGGGGCTGGTGGCAGGGCCAGGCTAGAAGTGCATTTTAGACGTGTTGAGTGGTTGTCTCTGGTACTGTGTGTGGTTTTACCCCCCCCCCCCCCCCCAGGACGGTCGCATCGGTGGAGGAAGCACTACTGGGAGAGGGATGGGTTGGGAGCTGCGTGGGGGCTGCTGGTGTGCACGCAGTGGAGTGGCTTCATCAACAGGCGTGAGGGTAGCGGGACGGGAGTGAACACCAAGATAGGACTGCATGGGCTAAAAGACTGTTTAGGCATCATTTTATCTGTTTTTTGTAAAAAAAATATTTTATTGTAATAAACCCTGTGACATTCAACCTTGACTTGTTTTTTTTAACTCTGCTCACCCCTGTTTTTTTAAGGAACCTGTGACTTTTTGTGAGTCCCAGAGCTCTAACCCTCCAGGTGGCGTTGTCGGTATCTGAAACTAGAGTTATTTTAAATTGATTTTAAACAAATTTTAGTTTACCTTAAATGTTTTATTTACACTTAGATGTTAAGCTTTTAAAAATTTCAAATTAGTTTTCAGCTCCCCAACATGGGTAATCCCATGATTTTAGACTAAGGTCAGCTATAGAAAGTCATCAAATAAAATTCACTCGTTTTAAACTCTTATTTAAAAAAAGACTTATTACGTATATAATGTCATTATATCACATCGTAGTCAGCTCATGTGTCCTAAAATTCATTTTTCAGTCAATAATAAATGTCAGAAAGACAAGAAATTACAGAGAGGCCAAGTGGTCCGTTTCTCAGTTAGCAACACGCCCTGTTCCGTCTTTGGAATCAGGTGCTCTTATGCACACATGGAATCATTGTGTTCTGTTGTCTTACCAATTAGGTTTCCAAACACTGCAAAGTTGTTTAATGTCATTTGAGTTTATGAGAGCATAGCACCATGTAGTTTATTTTAATAATATTATGAGAGAGTTTGTTGCATTTAAACCACGTGTGCATTGGAAAAATAGGTGCTATGTAACAGATACAGTGAGAGCACTAAAGTTATCTTTTAATACCAACAAGTAAGGAGGTTTATTGACGCTGTAAAAATGTTTTCTGCACAAAATCATTTGAGTTTCAGGCTTCTGCAGACAGCCTCAAAAGGACACTCACTGCCTTCAGCTTATAAAACTTTTTTTTTTTTAAATGTATGTTTTTGGGCATTTTGTGCCTTCATCGACAGGAGAGAGACAGTGGACAGGCCCGTGAAAGGGGGACAGAGAGCAGGGGAAGACATTCTGCAAACTGGTCACAGGTGGGACCCGAACCTGGACCGGCAGAAGCAAATACATGGGGTGCCTGGCTGCTAACCACTTCACCAAACCAGCACCCCGAGCTTATAAAACTTTAACATTGTCCTCCATTGTCAGCCCTAGCTAGGTCACCGTGCTAACATGTTGAGTTGCTACATTCCTACTGTGTTGTCAAGCTGTTCAACAGGTGTACCTAATAAAGTAAGTGTAAATGGGTTCATGTTTGATTGGAGATACTTTGTGTAGGAATTTAACAACTATTAGGTTTCTTTTCAGGCCCTCATTTTTGACCCACATAGTCCAGTTCTCTGACTTAACTACTAAAGACTTTTTACTCAGTGCAGTTGCAAGGTCAATAGGTTCGCACACTACAAATGATGTAAATACACCCCTATCGACAAATGAGCGCAATGGCACTTTGCATTGTTGTGCACTTCCAGAATATGAAACTTGTTGCAGGTGCTGAAAGTGGTGGTCAATTGTATCAAAAATGGACAAAACAGAGGGAAAGCTGACAGAGCAAGTGTGCTCTCACCAGCACTTACGCAACCCATCGATAAGGAGTCATAAATACCATCAAATAGATCTGAACTCATGGAGGGAGATTTCTGAGGTACTGGGCAAAGATACAAATTTCTGCTGTGAAACATGGAAGAACCTGAGGAACCATTTTGTTCCACCTGAGTTCCCACCCATCCTGAGGGAACTCAGGTGGCTGTCCCAGTTCATGAAACATCTAGAGATACACCAATTTTGAGAACCAGGTAAGCAAAATAATGTAAGATTTATAAACCCACAAAAACACCTAGAAAACAAACAACATCCCTTTGTTGTTTCCTTCCTGGTTGTGTGTTTTGATAACTCATGTTTGCACTGTTAATCCTATCTTCAGTTCTGCTTCAGTTATTAGTTGGAAAAACAATATTATGAATAGGGCTACTGTGGTGTAGGCATAGTTTGTGAAGGCAGATTATAGCAGGTTTGCTTTTTAATGGCATTATTCAGTAGATACATCCTTTGTTTCCATCAGTGTAACTTTTTTAAAAGGTAAACTTTAAAAAAATTAAACAAAGTGCAGTAGCAACCATAACCAAGGGAATTTAAAAGATGCAATGAAATACATGAGAGAGTTCGAAGCAGGTGGAGATGCTTGAAATGACAGTATGACAGTCCCCTGGAAAGATTGGATGGAGGATTGTTGTAAGGTCCGTTGTGAGCCAATTGAGATGGGCTGCAGGGGATTCCCAGAGCAATCTCTGCACCGAGTGCTGAGGCTCTGTTGGCATTAGAGGGTCGCTGGAGAAAAAGGGCTTACAAGAACATCAGCTAAGCAGCAGAGAAAGCTTCCAGGTGGTTCTGGAGCAGTAGGGGTGTAGCATGTGGCAAAGATGGTGTGGCATGCTGCTTGGACACAAGCTAGGGTCTGATCAACTCCGGCTGGGTTGCCCAGGTGAGGGTGTCTGATGATCTGAGACCCGAAACACTCGGAGCCCCTGGGTTCATCACTGATAAAGTGTCCAAGCTGCACCTTCAAGGTATTTCCATTCAACCAGGTATTCATATAAGTGTTAGGGGTTGAATTTAAAGTTTTCTTCTTGAATTTGGAGATGGACTGCAACATTTTTAGTATTTCATCAAGATCCTTTCAATTCTGTGGTCCTCTGCACACACTGATAAAGCTTTTACATTTTAGCCCTCATTTTCTCCTGTGATGAGATTTTTATTCTTGGCAGTATAGTTGTGCCTCGAAGCACAGATTGGGATTAGGCCACTTAGATTGTGGTTTAGTTTGTGGACAGTCTGGTACATGACACAAGCATTTTGAAAGTAGTTGCACCTACTAAGCCTGAAAAGGTGGAAAAATCTTTTTAGTTGGGAGCGTTAAACTCAGACCATGACTTGTTTTTGGAGTATTAAGTAGGTTTGTACAGAATGAGAAGTGCACAGACTGGAAGAAAATAACTTAAAGAACAGAGCAGCATATTTAGACAGTTTAGTTGTGAGATGATCAATATACCTTTTAAAATACAGGAACTCATCAGATTGGATCCCCAGGAATATTGTGGAGCTGACTCTCTCAATGATGTGTCCGTCAATTTTAGGTCAAAGTTGTTTATCCTCATTTTAGTTTATGTTTTTTTGTTTTAATAATATTATGAGAGAGTTTATTGCAATTAAACCATGCGTCTTTTTTCACTAACTCACTATTTATGATTTGTTCAAATGTATTTGCATTGTTGTGGGCAAAAGCAAGTTTTATTATTGGTTTTATTTGGTATGGATGCAGAAATAAAAAGTTGATTTTTGTACAAGATGAAGAGGAGCAGCCCTAAGATGGAACCCTGGGGAACTCCATGATTGATGTCTTTGTATGATGATTTATGCTTTATACTAATGAATCAAATGAAGAAACTATATGAACAAACCCAAAATTCAGAGAGAGTGTGAACAGTATGTGAAATATGAGCAATAACAAACTACAGTTACTGGAAAATCCTATGCAACCTACTCTCCATGGCCACTTTATAAAGTACACCTTGCTAGGGTTGGACCCATAGACCTGAAGACGAAACAGATGAAGCTCAGCCCAGCTCTTCATTTAACAAAGGTTTCTTTGGATTGCTGTTGATGCCTTGTAATGGATGCTGCTATACTCTGCATGTCATCTCAATCAAAATTTAGACCAACCAACTCAGACATAGATGCCATGTTGAGGCAGGACTTCAAACTGAATGAGCATTAGCACATTAATGTGTCCATCACTAAAGATCTTAAATAAATCCTCTGTGTAAGAAAACAGGCGCGATATTGTGCACAGTCATTTGGGTTTCAGGTTTCTGTAGCCAGCCTCAAGTGGACGCGGGGTACTAAAGGTTGTGACACTTTCACATTGTCCTCCATCCTCAGCTCTAGCCATGTGTACGTGCTTACCATGTTGAGTTGCTGAATTTCTGCCGGTGCTATCAAGCAGTTGAAAAGGTGTACCTAGTGAAGCAAGTGTAAATGTATTATGTGTTCTTTAGGCTTGTTTATGTGTTTATTTTTGAACATTTTTGGTTTTCTTTTCAGGCACTCATTTGTGACCTACAGAAACCAGTTTTTTGATCTACCATTTTGGCCCTTAACCACCAGCTGAAAACATTGCTCTTACTCATTCCCACAGATTTGAAAATTCTGATACATTTAAAATGTGACACAGTAGTGTTTACGGAAAAAAATTCAAGAACTCTGCAAGGATTATTAAACAGTCAAAAGGACCAATGTTTCCATACAGCTGCCACATTTAACTTTGTAACCTCACATTTTCTTCATGTTATGCAGTTCTAATGTCTGTGGACTCAGTCATAAATTTCAAAACCGCATGAGAAAAGTCGGATTTAGAATATGTCTTTTTAAAGTAAAAAATAAAGGATTTTTCAGATATTAAGAGCAGTCAATAATAAATGTCAGAAAGACAAGAAATAACAAGAGAGTCCAAGTGGTCCATTTCTCAGTTAGCAACACGCCCTGTTCCGTCTTTGGAATCAGGTGTTCTTATGCACACATGGAATCACTGTGTTCTGTTGTCTTACCAATTAGGTTTCCAAACACTGCAAAGTTGTTTAATGTCATTTGAGTTTATGAGAGCATAGCACCATGTGGTTTATTTTAATAATATTATGAGAGAGTTTGTTGCATTTAAACCACGTGTGCATTGGAAAAATAGGTGCTATGTAACATATACAGTGAGAGCACTGAAGTTATCTTTTAATACCAACAAGTAAGGAGGTTTATTGACGCTGTAAAAATGTTTTCTGCACAAAATCATTTGAGTTTCAGGCTTCTGCAGACAGCCTTAAAAGGACACTCACTGCCTTCAGCTTATAAAACTTTAACATTGTCCTCCATTGTCAGCCCTAGCTAGGTCACCGTGCTAACATGTTGAGTTGCTACATTCCTACTGTGTTGTCAAGCTGTTCATCAGGTGTACCTAATAAAGTAAGTGCCAATGGGTTAATGTTTGATTGGAGATACTTTGTGTAGGAATTTTACAACTATTAGGTTTCTTTTCAGGCCCTCATTTTTGACCCACATAGTTCAGTTCTCTGACTTAACCACTAAAGACTTTTTGCTCAGTGGAGTCGTAAGGTCAAGAGGTTTGCACGCTACAAATGATGTAAATGCACCCCTATCAACAAATGCGCGCAATGGCACTTTGCATTGTTGTGCACTTCCAGAATATGAAACTTGTTGCAGGTGCTTAAAGTGGTGGTCAATTGTATCAAAAATGGACAAAACAGAGGGAAAGCTGACAGAGCAAGTGTGCTCTCACCAGCACTAATGCAACCCATCATTTAGGAGTCATAAATACCATCAAATAGATCTGAACTCATGGAGGGAGATTTCTGAGGTACTGGGCAAAGATACAAATTTCTGCTGTGAAACATGGAAGAACCTGAGGGACCATTTTGTTAAGCCCAAGAAGAGACCAAATAGAAAGAGCGGTGGTGGAAGCCAGCTGTCACTCATCCTGAGGGAACTCAGGTGGCTGTCCCAGTTCATGAAACATCGAGAGATACACCAATTTTGAGAACCAGGTAAGCAAAATAATGTAAGATTTACAAACCCACAAATACACCTGGAAAACAAACAACATCCCTTTGTTGTTTCCTGCCTGGTTGTGTGTTTTGATAACACACGTTTGCACTGTTAATCCTATCTTCAGTTCTGCTTCAGTTATTAGTTGGAAAAACAATATTATAAAAAGGGCTACTGTGGTGTAGGCATAGTTTGTGAAGACAGATTATAGCAGGTTTGCTTTTTAATGGCATTATTCAGTGGATACATCCTTTGTTTCCATCAGTGTAACTTTTTTAAAAGGTAAACTTTAAAAAAATTAAACAAAGTGCAGTAGCAACCATAACCAAGGGAATTTAAAAGATGCAATGAAATACATGAGAGAGTTCGAAGCAGGTGGAGATGCTTGAAATGACAGTATGACAGTCCCCTGGGAAGATTGGATGGAGGATTGTTGTAAGGCCCGTTGTGAGCCAATTGAGATGGGCTGCAGGGGATTCCCAGAGCAATCTCTGCACCGAGTGCTGAGGCTCTGTTGGCATTAGAGGGTCGCTGGAGAAAAAGGGCTTACAAGAACATCAGCTAAGCAGCAGAGAAAGCTTCCAGGTGGTTCTGGAGCAGTAGGGGTGTAGCATGTGGCAAAGATGGTGTGGCATGCTGCTTGGACACAAGCTAGGGTCTGATCAACTCCGGCTGGGTTGCCCAGGTGAGGGTGTCTGATGATCTGAGACCAAACACTGGAGCCCTGGGTTCATCACTGATAAAGTGTCCAAGCTGCACCTTCAAGGTATTTCCATTCAACCAGGTATTCATATAAGTGTTAGGGGTTGAATTTAAAGTTTTATTCTTGAATTTGGAGATGGACTGCAACATTTTTAGTATTTCATCAAGATCCTTTCAATTCTGTGGTCCTCTGCACACACTGATAAAGCTTTTACATTTTAGCCCTCATTTTCTCCTGTGATGAGATTTTTATTCTTGGCAGTATAGTTGTGCCTCGAAGTACAGATTGGGATTAGGCCACTTAGATTGTGGTTTAGTTTGTGGACAGTCTGGTACATGACACAAGCATTTTGAAAGTAGTTGCACCTACTAAGCCTGAAAAGGTGGAAAATCTTTTTAGTGGGAGCGTTAAACTCAGACCATGACTTGTTTTTGGAGTATTAAGTAGGTTTGTACAGAATGAGAAGTGCACAGACTGGAAGAAAATAACTTAAAGAACAGAGCAGCATATTTAGACAGTTTAGTTGTGAGATGATCAATATACCTTTTAAAATACAGGAACTCATCAGATTGGATCCCCAGGAATATTGTGGAGCTGACTCTCTCAATGATGTGTCCGTCAATTTTAGGTCAAAGTTGTTTATCCTCATTTTAGTTTATGTTTTTTGTTTTAATAATATTATGAGAGAGTTTATTGCAATTAAACCATGCGTGTTTTTTCACTAAGTCACTATTTATGATTTGTTCAAATGTATTTGCATTGTTGTGGGCAAAAGCAAGTTTTATTATTGGTTTTATTTGGTATGGATGCAGAAATAAAAAGTTGATTTTTGTACAAGATGAAGAGGAGCAGCCCTAAGATGGAACCCTGGGGAACTCCATGATTGATGTCTTTGTATGATGATTTATGCTTTATACTAATGAATCAAATGAAGAAACTATATGAACAAACCCAAAATTCAGAGAGAGTGTGAACAGTATGTGAAATATGAGCAATAACAAACTACAGTTACTGGAAAATCCTATGCAACCTACTTCTCCATGGCCATTTATAAAGTACACCTTGCTAGGGTTGGACCCATAGACCTGAAGAGAAACAGATGAAGCTCAGCCCAGCTCTTCATTTAACAAAGGTTTCTTTGGATTGCTGTTGATGCCTTGTAATGGATGCTGCTATACTCTGCATGTCATCTCAATCAAAATTTAGACCAACCAACTCAGACATAGATGCCATGTTGAGGCAGGACTTCAAACTGAATGAGCATTAGCACACTAATGTGTCCATCACTAAAGATCTTAAATAAATCCTCTGTGTAAGAAAACAGGCGCGATATTGTGCACAGTCATTTGGGTTTCAGGTTTCTGTAGCCAGCCTCAAGTGGACGCTCGGGGTACTAAAGGTTGTGACACTTTCACATTGTCCTCCATCCTCAGCTCTAGCCATGTGTACGTGCTTACCATGTTGAGTTGCTGAATTTCTGCCGGTGCTATCAAGCAGTTGAAAAGGTGTACCTAGTGAAACAAGTGTAAATGTATTATTGTGTTCTTTAGGCTTGTTTATGTGTTTATTTTTGAACATTTTTGGTTTTCTTTTAAGGCACTCATTTGTGACCTACAGAAACCATTTTTTTGATCTACCATTTTGGCCCTTAACCACCAGCTGAAAACATTGCTCTTACTCATTCCCACAGATTTGAAAATTCTGATACATTTAAAATGTGACACAGTAGTGTTTACGGAAAAAAATTCAAGAACTCTGCAAGGATTATTAAACAGTCAAAAGGACCAATGTTTCCATACAGCTGCCACATTTAACTTTGTAACCTCACATTTTCTTCATGTTATGCAGTTCTAATGTCTGTGGACTCAGTCATAAATTTCAAAACCGCATGAGAAAAGTCGGATTTAGAATATGTCTTTTTAAAGTAAAAAATAAAGGATTTTTCAGATATTAAGAGCAGTCAATAATAAATGTCAGAAAGACAAGAAATAACAAGAGAGTCCAAGTGGTCCATTTCTCAGTTAGCAACACGCCCTGTTCCGTCTTTGGAATCAGGTGTTCTTATGCACACATGGAATCACTGTGTTCTGTTGTCTTACCAATTAGGTTTCCAAACACTGCAAAGTTGTTTAATGTCATTTGAGTTTATGAGAGCATAGCACCATGTAGTTTGTTTTAATAATATTATGAGAGAGTTTGTTGCATTTAAACCATGTGTGCATTGGAAAAATAGGTGCTATGTAACAGATACAGTGAGAGCACTTAAGTTATCTTTTAATACCAACAAGTAAGGAGGTTTATTTATGTTGTAAAAATGTTTTCTGCACAAAATCATTTGAGTTTCAGGCTTCTGCAGACAGCCTCAAAAGGACACTCACTGCCTTCAGCTTATGAAACTTTAACATTGTCCTCCATTGTCAGCCCTAGCTTGGTCACCGTGCTAACATGTTGAGTTGCTATATTTCTACTTTGTTGTCAAGCTGTGCAACAGGTGTACCTAATAATGTAAGTGCCAATGGGTTAATATTTTATTATGGCTACTTTGTGTAGGAATTTTACAACTATTAGGTTACTTTTCAGGCCCTCATTTGTGACCCACATAAACCAGTTCTTTGACATAACCAATAAAGGCTTTTTGTTCAGTGCAGTTGCAAGGTCAAGAGGTTTGTACACTACAAATGATGTAAATGCACCCCTATCAACAAATGCTCGCAATGGAGGTTTGCGTTGTCCCGCACCTCCAGAATTTGAAACTTGTTGCAGGTGCTGAAAGTGGTGGTCAATTGTACCAAAAATGGACAAAACAGAGGGAAAGCTAACAGAGCAAGTGTGCTCTCACCAGCACTTACGCAACCCATCGTTAAGGAGTCATAAATACCATCAAGTAGCTCCGAACTCATGGAGGGAGATTTCTGAGGTACTGGTCAAAGATACAAATTTTTGCTGTAAAACATGGAAGAACGCGAGGGACCATTTTGTTAAGGCCAAGAAGAGACCAAATAGAAAGAGCGGTGGTGTAAGCCAACTGTCACTCATCCTGAGGGAACTCAGGTGGCTGCCCCAGTTCATCAAACATTGAGAGATACACCAATTTTGAGAACCAGGTAAGCAAAATAATGTAAGCAAAAACACATGGAACATGGATCCTGGAGTTCATGCTTTCAATCGAAGCCTGGATGTTGGACAGAGCGGACAGGACGAGGCTGGCCTCCGGATCAACGGAGGTAGAAGCGGGGGCTTGTGCCTGTTTAGCAGTCGGGGCAGGAGTCGCAGTGGAGTCATGAGAGATGTTTTTCCTCTTCCTCGCACATTTCCTGGGGAGAGAGGATGGCAGGACTGCAGGTAGTGGTTCGGAGTGAACTTTTTTCATGAATAATTCAAACAATTCTTCATGAGAAGCGATGTGGATGGGCGATTTGATCTTTAAATAAGGCTTCTAAAAGCCTTGGCACCGGCCAGTCATTTATGCTGGAAGTCAAAGGATTCTTGCCTGCTCTACGGGCGCTGCGCCGGGTAGCGATGGGATTCCCATCCCAAGAAGCATCCTCCGCTTCGGACGGCTGAGAATGAGGCTCGGAAAAGCGATCGTGTTGCCATGGATCGACATCACGGCCAGGAGTCGACGTGCTGAGCAGCAAGGTGAGATACAGCACAAACAGCAAAGTAGACAATAGAGAGCTATGAAGTAAGCAGCGTTATGAGCATCATGCAGATGACAGCCAGACACTCAGGTAGACTGGGGCAGTTTAAATAATGTGCCAAATAGATCAGCTGATCTGACTGAGAGGGGGGACCGATCATCTGACTTGAGACCGCGCGATAAGGCCACCCCATAAGCATTTGACCGAGAGCTCGGCCAAGCAGATTGACTCCGTGCCTGTCTGAACTAACGCTTTGCTCCATTTAAATGAACTCGAACATAAGAAATTAAAGAGGGAATGGATAGATCAAGTATTTTTTTCAAGCTGTCCAAGGAGTAGGAAGAGAGGCGTGGCAATCCTTTTTAACAGAAATACATGCTTTACAGTACAGAAGGAAGTGAAAGACACACAAGGTAGATATGTTGGAGTAATTGGCTCTTTAGATGGAACTGAAGTGACAATCATAATTATATATGCCCCAAATGAAGATGATCCCTCCTTTTTAATGAAAGTGTCAGCTATTGTAGCTAAAGAATCAAAAGACATTATAATTTTTGGAGGAGATTTTAATTGTGTATTAGACTTAAAACAGGACAAGTTACCTCCAGATTATGGTATACTAAGTATAAAAGCAAAGCAGCCAAATATCTAATGGAAGAGTTGGGACTTATAGACCTTTGGAGAACATTTAATCGGCAGACCAAGGACTTCACCTTTTATTCCAATGTACATAGAGCATACTCCAGAATTGATAAGATATTTATATCCAAACAAGACCTGCACAGAATTACAGATTTCTGAATAACAGAAAATTGAGCCAATAACTCTATCTGACCATGGGCTAGTTAGGGTGTCACTGGATCTGCACAAAGACAAACATTTTAGATATTGGAGATTAAATGTCTCAACACTGAATGAGGAAAAATTCATTAAAAAATGAAAGAAAAGACAGACGAACATATGTCAATAAATGATAATGGATCAGTGTCCCCATCAATTTGTGGGATGGGGACACTGCAGTGCTGAGGGGCAAATGTATTGAGTTAGCAAGTCAATTAAAAAAACAAAGTCTGGCAAAACAGGCAGAGTTAGAAAGTGAAATTAAGAGGTTAGAACAAATTCATAAAATTAATAACGATGAGAAGGTAGTATCCCAACTTAAAGATAAAAAAAGCTAATTAAGATAAATTATTGATATACAAAGCAGAAGGAACAATGCGTTTTATAGACCAAAAATGTTATGAGATGGGAAACAGGGAGAGCCGACTACTGGCCTTTCAGTTATGGAAAACACAGGCCAGTCGTGTTGTCCTAAAAATAGGACACCCCTCAACAAACAAAGAAATCACACACCCAGAGCAAATTGCAGCAGCATGTGGGGATTTTTTTGAAAAGCTCTACACACCAGAAACATCAAATAAGGAAAGTGATATGGATAATATTTTTAGCTACTAAAATTTTACCAAGTTAAAGCTATGGTCTACGTTTCGAAACCATTGAGACAATTTTGAAAAAAAGCAGCCTGCCCCCCCTTCACTCACCCTCCCTCAGTGTTCCAAGACCCCGCTCCCAGCTCGTGTCACCTCATAACAACAAGCCCCCTCAGACAGAGCTACGAGCTGTCGTAAAAACTGGTGATTTTTATGACCTTGTAACACACAGCGGGAGCCGTTTCAATTGGACCGGCCGCGAAGCGGGTCTGGCGCCGCCAGAGCGGAGCCGTTTGTGGGTGAGGATTTATCTTTCTCGGCTTGTCCTCACCAGCTCAGTTTACAATGCTAACAATGAGTGGCTAACATAACAGCAGCAAACCCAATTCAGCTCAACTGAAAGTATCAAACACGACAGTCATCCCCCTTGTAACACACAGCGGTAGCTGTTTCAATTGGACCGGCGGCGAAGTGGGTCTGGCGCCGCCAGAGCAGAGCCAATTGTGGGGGAGAATTTATCTTTCTGTTTTACAATGCTAACGATTAGCGGCTAACAGGCTAACATCTATTGACAGAGCCTACCCGCACCGCTACAAGTCATAAGCCAGTACAGGCACAGACTAACCAGAGTTATTCAGCACCTGTTCAGGCAATATACCTGTAATGTACCCCTGGTTCATTACCTGTTCAACCAGGGGTAAAACGGACGGTCGGAGCTCCGTTGGGCCCCAGGGGAGAGAGGCCAAGGCCCGAGGAAGCAGACCTGGCTTACGGTGCACGGCGTGGGGCATCGGGGAGGCCCTGCCCGGGGCCCCTGGATGGAACTATCGGAGCTGGAGCTGGAGCCATGGGCAGGGGGCAGCAGTACTGGCTCTGGGCACCCTGGATGGACACTGGAACGGCGGGGGGCCCGCTGCGGCCGGCCGATCGGCAGCCAGCAGTGTTCAACAATCCCAAATCATTCTGCAGCTTCTACCACCGTACGATAATACAATGTTAAGTCTCCGTTGGGACCTTTATTGCTCATATTCCTTCCTTATTTCAGTCTTTTCCTCCAAACTTTTACGTTTCCTTCTCTTTGATGTGGAGGGTAACAGAAGCAGCCCCCCCGGCTCCATGATGTTCCAGTAGCATTGCTGCTAGCTGCTCACGGTACATGAGAGAGTAACTGGGGAGGAGGAGGGACCATGCACAAGACGCTGCGTAGCGAGGGAGACAGGGGAATGGATGGACTTACGGCAAAATAGCTGACCAATCCGAACCGCCGGGAATGGTGGTTCGGATTGATCAGCTATTTTGCTGCTCTGCAGCGGATATACTGAATGGATTTTTTTCGTTCTTTTTGGTCTTTATATTGCCTAGGACCATAGGACCATAACGGCCTTATAAACGGTGTTATTAAAGCTGTGGTCTACGATTTGAAACCGCAGCCTGCCCCCCCTTCCCTCACCTCTCCCCCTCCCGTGTTCCAAGATCCCGCTCCCAGCTCGTGTCGCCTCATAAAGCCCCCTCGGACTGAGCTACGAGCGACTAGCACAATATATCAGCAGCAAACTCAATCAAAAACAGCTCAGCTCAACTGAAAGTATCAAACACGACAGACATCCCCCTTGTAACACACAGCAGTAGCCATTTCAATTGGACCGGCGGCAATGCGGGTCTGGCGCCACCAGAGCGGAGCCGAGTGTGGTGGAGGTTTTATGTTTCCCAACCTGTCCTCCCCAGCTCAGCTTACAGTGCAAACGATTAGCGGCTAACAGGCTAACCCGCTCCCCTACAAGTTATTAGCCCATGCAGGCACAAACTAACCAGAGTTATTCAGCAGACATCTCCCACTGTAGTAAACAAAGCCATTACCTGATCAACCAGGGGCGAAACGGTCGATGCTGAAGGTCTGACGGCCGGCTGAGGCTATTCGTTAACCGTTAGCCGTTAGCCGCTAACAGGCCTCAACCAGCGGGCAGAGCTCCGTTGGGCCCCAAGGGAGAGGGAGGCGGCTTCGGTCTCGGCGCTAGGCTTTTCCGGCTCCATGATAGTTCAGTAGCTAACGCTGCTTGCTGCTCACCGGAGGTGGAGGGGAGGAGACGGGACCATGACGCACTACGCATCGCATGACGATGCGTAGTGAGGGAGACAGGGGATTGGATGGACTCACGGACCAACTCACGGACCAATTAATAGTTGCAGGTTCTTAGGTTTGATTGGTCAGCTAGTATGCAGCTTTTCAGCGGATATACTGAATGGATTTTTTTCGTTCTTTTTGGTCTTTATACTGTGTAGATAGGACCATAGGACCATAACAGCCTTATAAACGGTGTTATTAATATGTACAAAGCTTCCAAATCGTAGACCATAGCTTTAAGATGTACAAAGCTTCCAAAACGTAGACCATAGCTTTGACACCAATTGAAGCTGAAGATCTCATTAAACCTATTACTGAAAAAGAAATAGAAGAAGTCATTCAAGTACTAAAAAATAACAAAAGCCCCGGTCCTGATGGTGGAGAATTTTATAAAGCTTTTCTTAAAGAACTCCAATATTATGTGCAGTGTTTAACGATGCTTTAAAAGAAAACGATCCACCAAGTAGTTGGTCAGAGGCCATAATATCAGTTATACACAAAGAAGGGAATGCAGTTCCTACAGACCTATTAGCCTCCTTGGTAATGATGTCAAGATTTTAGGATCTATCCTAGCAAAGAGAATGCAGATTTATACAGCAAAACTGATCGAACCAGACCAAACTGAAATTATAGCAGGGCACCAGGGTTCAAATAATATTAGAAGAGCTTTGAATATTCAAAGTATTGCTAAGAAATCTGATCACCCCTCCATGCTTCTCACACTGGACGCAGAGAAGGCGCTTGATAGGGTGGATTGGATATACTTAAATTATACAATGAGAAAATTTGGCTTAACCCCTACATCTATTAATTGGATTAATACTCTCAATAAAGATCCAATCACAAGAATTTGAGTTAACGGGCACTGCTCAGAGTTTTTTTTAAATAAAAAGAGGAGTCCGTCAGGGCAATCCTGCGGCACCAATTCTATTTGCTCTCAGCATTGAACCCTTAGCAGAATGGATTAGGGCAAACAAACAAATAGCAGGTATAAATAGACAAAGGAGGCGAAGAGCAAAAAATATCGTTATTCGCGGATGACATACTTTTATATATAAAAAATCCATTAACCTTTATTCCTCTTCTTATGCATTGTCTTGGCAGATTTGGTGACATATCAGGCTACAGGGTAAATAACGAAAAGTCTGAAGCAATGATGATTTCAGGACATTGGCCACATCAATTAAGCTCCGAAGTGGAATTTAAATGGCCAAAAGAGGGTTTTAGATACTTGGGGGTTGTTTTGACAACTGACACATAAAAACTATATACATTTCATTATGGAAAACTAATGACTGAAGTTAAAAGTGACTAAGAATGATGGCAGATACTCCTCTGGTACCTAATAGGCAGGATACAATCCATAAGAATGAATTTGTTGCAGCGTTTTCTTTTTGTTTTTTCAATCCCTTCCAGTTACAGTGCCACATACCACTTTCAAACTCCTGGACAAGCTTATAACTAAATTTATATGGCAAAATAAACGACCCAGGGTGAGACTCAAAGTTCTTTATTCACCAAAAGATAAGGGTGGCTTAGCCCTTCCACATTTTAAAAGTTACTACTGGGCAGCCTAGTTGAAAGCTCTTGTTACATGGTGCAGAATGGATACAGAGACAAAGTGGCTACAATTAGAACAGTGTTCAGTGGTGGACAGGCCAATATCAGCCCTTCTATGTATGAACAGGGGACAGTGGAGGAAACTTAAACTACAGAATGAATGGGTCATATTTACTCTAGGTGTCTGGGAAAAAGTAAGAAAACAGCATAAATTATCTCTGTCTATATCAAGAGCATCACAAATAACAAACATACCAAACTTTATACCTGCAAGACTAGATGCTGGATTTAAAAGATGGGCTGACAAAGGACTAAATTCTAAATCAGTTGTTTACAGGAACAGCTCTTAAACCATTCTCCCAAATTCAATATGAATTCAACATCCCTAATAATGATCTTTTTAGGTTCTTCCAAATAAGGCACTATCTTGAGAAGCATAAAGACATTGTTCAAATTAAGGCACAACCAATAGACTTTGAACAGTACTGGGTCGAGGTGGTGGGGAACAAAAAGAATTAAGGAAGATATCTCTGTTTTATACAAGAAGATATGCAATGAACTACATGAAAGAACATTAGGTGTAAAGAACAAATGGGAGATAGAACTTAACACAATAATAGATTAATCAGATTGGGAAGACTCGTGGGAAGAGTGGCAAAAATGTCTGAACAGCCCAAATTGGAGAGAATATAGCTGAAAACTAAGAATGAGATTCTTTAAGACACCAATTATCTTGGCCAGCTATAACAGTAATGTCAGCGCCCTCTGCTGGAGAAAGTGTGGACAAATTGGTGATTTTTCACACATAATCTGGAAATGTCCAGTGGTGAAGCATTTCTGGGATAAAGTGACAGCAGAAATAAAGAACATTTTAAACCTCAAATAGCAGTTTAAAATCTATCAGGTAATCTTATGTGGTGCAATACCTGAAACTTGGGATAAGGATAAAAGGTATATGTTTAAAGTTCTTTTATTAATAGCCCATAAGCTAATCACCATCAACTGGCTCAAACCACACTCACCAATGCTTGAACAATGGACTCAAAGATTATTAAGGTTGTGAACTGTACGGAGGACATTACTTTAGTACTGAGACTGAGGAGAGATAACTATCTGAAGAAATGGTCTTTTGTAATCTCCTATTTGGAAAAGACTTAAATTTGTAGGAAATAAGCGATATTATTTCTCTTTAAATTTAGATATTTTTTGTATATTTAAGGAAAACTGTAATGTACCTATAAGTGTGTGACTATCTGTCAAGGAACTGTTTTAATAAAAGTTAAAAAGAAAAAAAAAAGGAAAGGCGATGTAACACAGTGTTAAAAATGCCCCTGTGCCAACTATTTTGCAATGTTTTGCTGCCATTAAATTCTAAGTTGATCATTATTTGCAAAAGAAAAAAAAGTTTCTCAGTTGGAACATCAAATATCTTGTTTTTGCAGTGTATTCAATTGAATATAAGTTGAAAAGGATTTGCAAATCATTGTATTCTGTTTTTATTTACGATTTGCACAACAAACCAACTTCACTGGTTTTGGGTTTTGTAGATTTACTAGCAATATCGGTGGGCAACACCTGTTCGCTTTTGAAAAAAAATTTACATTTCTGGAACTTATTCAGTTATGAACTTGATGCTGTCAAAACTGGCCATAGCTCACATGAGAAGGGTGTCTGACTGGACTTATATTAATATAAGAATATTAGATTCTTAGATTCAGGACAGATTTCTTTCTCCAAGATACGTCACCAATCCATCCTCCAGCCTCTCTGCCAGCATTCCAGGTCATTATCAAAGCTCACAATACAAACATTTGCCAGTTTGAACTTGAACTACTTGAACAACTGTTTGAAACAGTTATTCGCAAACCCCCTACACCTCTTCGAATACCCCTGGGGGTATGCATACCTCAATTTAGGAATCACTGGGCTAAACCAATGATGTACTGATATACTAAGTTATGAACAAATAATAGACTCAAATAATGTCAATTCTCAAAATAAATACAGAGTCAAAGTGGAGTTCTGTTGCAGATACTTTTATTAAAACACTCATTCATACATTGTTTTTAGGCTACATGATCTTTTAAAAGAACAGACAATACAAAGCATAAAACCCCCAGAAAAACACCAAAAACAGATTTGAACATGATTTTTCCCATAACTTCTAAAAGTTTAAAAGCTTGTAAATTAAACAGGTGCAAAGATAGTCAGAGTAAAATCAAAATATCCAGTGTATTTGTGTAAGCAGCTCACTCTTTGGATTTTTCCCCTAAAGAAGGAAAAAAAAAAAACATGTTGGTTTATTACGGCTCAATTCAATGAGTTCGGACCCTGAGGCCAAATAATAAGTGATACAAGCAATTGGTCCAAATGAGACAGACTCCATGGCAGTTGAGCTGCGAAGAGAGCGAGGTGATCTCCTTGGACAGAACTATGAGGTGAGGGAGGAGACAGAAACAGCAGGTGTTAGCAACCAGGGACTGAGCTGAGCAACCCCCAACATCAGGGACAATAACACCCACCGGCTCTAAAAATTCTTATTTTTGTTAGAACTGTTTTAAGGGACATGTAAACATAGTTAACCATCAGGCTGAAGTGACTGCCTTGTGAACTTTGATATTTGTTCACACACTATCCCATGTATCACCTCAACAAAACCTAATAATTTTTTGTGAATCTTTAACATGTTCGTCAAAAAAACACTTTAAAAGCAATTTATATCCCCTAAATGTGTCCAAGGCTTGGCCTCTAAGTCCCCAACATAAAATAATTCCTATGATTGTTATTTGGACATCTTCACCCTCCAGAAACTCTGTGCTAAAACTAAGTTGTTGGACTTACAGGGATGCAGAGGGATCCTCTACGGTCACACAGACTTATGTTGCAATGAAGATAAATGTCGCTGTGCTCTTGCCCTTCCAGGAAGAGCAGGGCTGAGAAGCGAGCACGTTGAGACCTGCCGCTCTCGATCACTGACACCTGTTGGGCATTGCGGGGACACCTGAGGGAGAAAATAAAACATTTAACCATGGCCAAGAATATATATGATTTTAAATGTTATCACCTAATAAGTTCAAAATTCTGATGCGACTTTTGCCTCTGTTGTCAAAACTTCTGGGGTCCTGTGATGTCATGAGAAGCTAATTAAGCCACTAAAAAGAGGTCTATAATCACCTTTGCTCTAAAACCTGAAAGAGCAAACACTCACCTGTTGTAGATGAAAAGGTCTCTCCTGGGATCTTCAGGGTCGTTTGAGGGAGTGGAATAACACTCCTCCAGAACAACAACAAACCTGGGGTCTCTGCCTGTTACAGAGACACCCACGTACAGAGGTGAGTCTAGCGACAGGGTCACCCGTCCTGCTGAGTAAGTCTGAGTGAAGGTGGAGTCACGGTAAAGAGATATGGTGGTCGTGGCTTTGGCACCTGAGCCTTTAATGCCTGAAAGGGCTCCTGATGTCCTGTAAAGAAAGTATTTTTAAGATTAGGGCAACAAGTGTTGGGTCAGCACTTTAGTGTTTCCATTTTTACATTACTTGCATTTATTTAAGGAGCCTGAACTCTGGTTCATATAACGTTCAACATCTGGTTCATTTTTGATGACTGCTGAAGTTCTTTCACAATTACTAATGTTAAAAACACCTTCAAAATGTCATATTCAGAGTCCCCCTGATCCAGCTGTATCCTCTCTCTGTCTGAGATGCTCTGTTTGAGCTTCTTTTTCAGTGAAGGTCAAGGGACTGCTTTTTTCAAGGGTTCCATGATGTCTGACTGTTTCCTGCATAAGTAAATAAACATGAACCAACATAACCATACAAAACAACAATGATTTCTACAGAACAGGTAATTAAAACAGCAGTGAGGTTCATACCCTCAGAGTGTTTCCACAGACGTTTTCCAAAGCCGCCACTTCGTACCACACAACACCGTTGGACGTCCTGCTCCGGGTACAGTTGCGAGATGCCAGGTTACCAGAGAGAGGGTCCAGCCCTGAAGTAGGGTCGACAATATCCAGCCCCAGTCGAAGCTTATCAGGGTTACAGATGAGCTGATAATTGTGCAGTCTGCGGGCTGAAATGAGAATAAAAATAAAAGAAAGCACATACTGAGATTTCAGTTACATTGTTTTACACAGAGGGATTGGTACAGTACTAAAATATTATAGACTCTGAATTTTTTATAGATGTTTTGATATTTAATTACACTTCCCTTAAAAAAATCCTGTATTTTTGTTTTCTTGGGGAAAAAAAAGCTGTAATGTTTTCTTTTAAAATGGTTAACTCCCAAATTCCCCTGAGTGGTATTAATGATTAATCATATGCCTGGCTAATCGTCCAAAATTCCTAAAAGTAAAGACAGATCAGATTTTCCCCCTGTTTGTTTGTAAATTGATTGATTGGAATTAAACAAATAAATTTTATTTTCAGCAATTTTTTTTACTACCTAAAACCTTTGCCTAGGACTGTTGTTCTAATATTATTGCAAACATGTTTAGTAGATACTGAAAATTTACATTAAGGACTTCATACTAAAATTACTTTATGTGCGACCTTAGGTAATAATACTTTTTGAAATTGTCAGTTTTTTAAACATCACTCACTGAGGTGTACTCACTAAACAGCTAACCAAGGATTTGGTTCAAGGATAAACACGTTTTATAAAAGCCTCTGAAAGTGGACTTCCTGATTCATGCTTAAGACAAACCCAATATGGTTCTGTGAGTCACTCACAGAGCAAACAGACAGTCTTTTTAAGATTGTTATTCTTTTATTTTCAGGTGGGAACCCCCAGGGCAGAAAATGGAGGCCCATGTGGAAGTCTCTATGCCTGTAGTACCGTGAGTGTCCACTTGAGGCTGGCTGCAGAAACATAACATCTTTTACATAAATTGTTTTTTGTCGTGTTTAGCCTGTTTTCCTTTTATGGAGGATTTGCGATGAATGTGGCACTACTATTGGTCAGTCTGAAGTTTGCCTTGAAATGACGGATTTCTGTGTGTGTAGGTTGTCATAAAGTTCAGTTGAGATGGCAAATACAGTATGGCAAAGTCCACAAAGTGATGCAGAAATGAACCCAAAAAGGAGGTTGTGTTTCAGCGTTTAAAACTTCCTGCTTGCCAAGCTATAATCTATATGACATTTAGAATACTGGTTCAGATAAAAGCCTGAAATAAGGTTTGTGATGAACAGATGAACACAAAATCTGAATTGCTTCATAAATAATTTTATCTGACACACCAGGTGGATCGTCTTGTATTACTTGTTTATCTAGGCAAGAGCCCATAGAAAGTCTTTGGGATGGAGAGAACCTTCCACAGCAAATACTGGAAGTGTTGGCCTACCAGATAAAGTAGTAAGAAGGCGCTACTTCTGCCTCGTAAGGACAGAGATCAAGACACTTCACTGAAAAAACTCTTGGCAAAACATGTCTCAAATGAAAATAAAATTTCTGTTGAGAAAACCCCCAAATCATTAAATTACTATTCAGATTTGACAAACTGCTCCTAAAGCTGTCAGCATCTATGGTGATCTCTCTGTCTAGACCTACCAGTGTGACATCCTACCGTCACTTTTCATCAGTGTTAGCCTTAGTCTAAATAATTGTAAGGCACAGAAGTGAAATAAATGCAGAGCTGTTGACAACATGACACCGAGCAACACTGAAGTGACCAAATACCACAGAGTTGAGCTGTAAACCAATCAGAATGGACTGGGTCCACATGGAAAAGGAGCCTTGAGGGAGCAGGAGCTCTAACTAGGGATGAAAATCTCCATCCCCAGGACGATACGATATGCATCTCGATATGTAGGCTACGGTATGATACACTAACCATTCATATGAAGCATCTACCAATTCAGGATGATACGATTTATCGTCCTACCATGATGCAATCAGGATGCAATAACGATGCAAATCTGTGCAAATTCAACTCAACTTTATTGTTCCGTCAAGACCACTGCAGACCACTTACAGTAGGCTACTAAAGCAGTCAGGAGGTGTGTTTGTCAACATAAAAAAGTAGGCCTATTTCACAAACAGGGACATAGGCCTAACAGTAGTGGAATATTAATATATAAAATAAAATATATATAATAATAACATGACATCCGATTTTACAGATGCAAAGCTTTTACAAGGCGATGCATTGTGGTTTCTAATCCGATGCACACCACTCCAACCGATGCAATTTACCGTAGACCCTTGTATCGATGCACTGATTGCGCATCAGATGAAATGCCCAGCCCTAGCTCTAACAGAGCATCTCAGATGGACTGAGAGTACAGCTCTAACAGTTATATGCTGTATATTAAATCTAGCTGCTTATTAACATTAACGATTGGGAACTTATCATCAGTAATGAATAAAAAATGTGGTTTAAATGAAGGTGTGTCCTCTCACACTCAGGCAGGATTATATACAGTAGGTCAACAATTTCTGGAGTCAAACTGACAGAGCAAAAATAATTACACATCTAAAATTGTGTGAGGTAGTTGTGTGGCAGTGTGTGCTGTGCCACAGCCAGAGAAAGTATGAGAGGCTTTACCTTTACATTTGAAAACAAGTGACTCTGGAGAGAGTTGAGTTGACACTGATGGATCAGCACTGTCCAAATAACTCCAGCATTTAAATAATTTAACCAATTATAAGTTTAATGATAATTTAGGAGTTGGAATCAATTCTGAAATGTTTGAATCTGTTTGTCAGCTCTACAATGTTAGTGAGTTTGTATTTGTTCTTAGTTATTTCTTTTGTTTATTTCTTTAGAGTTTTTCTGGACCTCTTTGTAAACAGGGCACCACTGACAGACCCCATGTCACAAAATAAATGTTCTTAGCTGTCAAGAAGGGTGTAAGAAGGGTTTTGAGGAGCAAAGGAACAAAATGATTTTCATTTCAAATTTACCTTCACAGACAACACCAGCGTCCTCCCTGTGAGCACAGTTGTGGTTTCCAATCCCGCGGTGTGGGCACTCACTGAGACTGTTTTCATTGCCGTTACAGTTGAGATCATCCAACTGGATGGGTCCAGTGCCCTGTTCAAAGTGGGCAGATCCTTGTGCTGACACTGCCCCACCACAGCCCATCTGTCTGCACACCACCTGAGCATCATTTATGTTCCAGGCATCATCACACACCGTCCCTCACTGATTGTTGTGGAAGACCTCCACTCTGCCAGAGCAGGAGCTGTTCCCTCTGTTAACCAGGCGGACATTACCCTCAACTGCTGGTTGACTGGCTGGTTGAAGAGAAATTGAAAAAAAGGGCCCTGTTATGTACCAGCATGACATGAACCATATCAAAACAGGTAAATATGTACGATCTTTATCGGGGTAAACAGGGTTGAACATTATTTGTAAGATTATTCAACCGCAAAGTTTCATTTTACTTCGACAAGGGGAGTGAAAAACATCATCCCCCACCTCTCTTAACTTCTGAAGGGCAGTAGCTGCTTCTGAGTCAGACAAACATTTTGACAATTAGTTTTTTACTGTCACCTTAATGTTTACGCCTAGAAACTTGAGAAAGTTGTTCCATATCTGACCTACTGTGTTGGGAAGTGTGGGGAAATCTATGGAAAACTTCCATCCAGCCAATCTTCATTTTCCAACAACAAGAAATATTAATTATTAAAAGAAGTCAGTACACAGATCCTTCAAGCCCAATAGTTGTTAAATAGCAGTTGTTGAAATTCAGAAGGCAGATCTCAGTATGTTGCAGAATATAAAACTCTTTAAAAAAATTTGACAAATCAGCATCCAAAACCGATAAAAAAAGAGTTGTCATAATTTAAAATATTTTGAAATAAAAAAAAAACAAGTTTCGGAACTGAACTGTAGCATCGCTGTCTTACGATGAGAGGAGTCAGTTTATGTAACAATCTGAACAAAGAAACAAAAGAAGCTCAATCAAATTTTATCTTCAAAAAAAGTATGAAAGCCAGTATGTTAAGTCAATACAGGGAAATGTGTTGATCTCGTCTCGCTGTTTGTTTTGTGGTTAAATTTGAATTAACATTTGGACCTTATGTTTGCTTGTTTTGTTGGTTGTTTTTGATAATATAAGATAATGAATTGTAAAATGGCATGTTGGCCTGCAGCTCCTTTTTATTTGTATTATGTGTTTACTTAATTAATATCTTATGAGAAAGGGGCAGACTACAATATTTTTTCTTCATTCTTCTCCATTTCATTCATATGTTTGAGATTTTTCTTTGTTTGTATTGTATGCTTTGTGGACTAACAGAATAAAATAAAGACCTAAACTGAAGTTTGGTTTGTTAAACAAGTTATTTTAACAAGTACATTTTCTTTTTTTTTTTGCCACATACCTCGTCATCAGCAATGATGAAAGAACTAATTTCTTCCAAACAGTCAGTTTTACAAAATTATGATACTTTGATCCACTATATCATTTGTATAAAAATGCAGTTTCAGATTAATTTATAAAATAAATGTTAGCTGCAATTATAACTTAGGCTGTATTCAGACCAGAAAAGTCCTTTGGTCCACTTGTTTGGTCCGGACCATAAGCGGACTTTATTTTTTTCGTTTGGTGCGGTTCGTATTCAGATTGTACTTTTTGCAAGTGGACTATATTCTGTAAACACATCCACGTGTGTGACGATTGGTGCTCTCATTGGACAGCACTGACAAAGGGCGGCACACAGAGTACAGACCCGGAAATGGAGGTAAACATGGAAGTCCTACATGCTGCTCTCCTGGTCTCTGTGTTTGTGCTCTTAATAGAGCTGCAACATCATTTTCAGTTTCAAGAGCAGCTCCTTCAAAGCAGGCTTAACAACGCTCCGTTTGAAATTTTGGAACAGCGAAGACGAATGCGCGCAGCAAGGAGACGCTATGCTCTGTGTGTCCTTAAGTTTTTTCACTTTGACGTGGCATTGTTCGGGCGACCGCTCGAAGCCCCCCTCCTTCATTTTCTCATTAAACATTGTGAATACGACCTCATTTTTGTGTGTCTTTTCAAGAAGTTGGACAATGTGGGCTTCTACCCAAATATCCTGGAGGCACAGTGTCTCTTCGTTGCCCCATGTATGTCCACGGCTCATTGTAGCATGTAGCTTGTAGCATTAGCAGCAGGGATAATTTTTCCCACAATGCTTGGCTACGGTGGCTTTATAGGCCCAAAAGGCGCATGTATCCTGTAGTTAGTTCAGATGGACCTTGTTTGTATTCAGACCTGCACCGGAGAACCACGAACCGCACCAGAGTTCGTTTGGAAGCGGACTGAGACCACCTCAAAAAGTGGGTCTCGGTCCGGTTGTTTGGTCCGCACAAGGGTTCGTTTGTGTCTATTCACACCTGCATGGAAAGTCCAGACCAGCGTGGGAAATGAACCCTGGTCCGTTTAAAGTGGACCAAACAGTCCAGGTCTGAATACCACCTTAAGTTAATTGTCTGCCCCAAACAAAGATAAAATGAAAAAATGTAACAGAGGTAAAAACAGTCAATAGAACAAAGGCCTTCAGGTGGGAACTGCTATACGAATCTATTCAGGAAATACTGAACCAAAATCAGTTTCTACAGGTGTTTGCCTAAAAAGTTGACTGTCTGTACCAGCATGAATGTGCAGTTTTGCTGATATTTAAAGTCAAACTTTCAAAAATAAATATTGTCCATAAATATCTGAGATATTAGCTGTAAGAGTACCCACCTTGATAGACCAAAGTATTACTAATGAAATAATCAAATGTTGTTTTGTTTTACAACTTTTTCATCTACAGTTGAACTGTTACATGCAAGTATCAGGTCTAGTTTAGTTAAGATGTTGGCAATAATTTGGAAATGTAAGCATATGAGCCATCAGAAAAAAACAAATATCATGCATCCTTAAAACGGATGTCTTAAATCTCTACATATTATTGACTAATGAGATAAAATTATCTGGTAAAATACTGCTACAGTACTGTGCATCACAAAATATTGCAATATATTGATGGACAAAACTTTTGCACACCCACAGTAGTTTGATAATGATGCAACACTTCATGATTAATCACCTGAAAACAGTTACTGAGTAAAGAGCAAATAAATAAGTGCAAATTTAGAAAACATATATTATATTGCCAAATGAATAAAAATCAAATATGTAAAAAGTCAAGGAAATGGTCATGATACAGCACTTAATGAAAAAACATCTAAAATAGAGTTACTGAGTAGAGAGAACACAAACAAGTGCAGCCAGGGTGCAGAATGAACAGCTGAGTAAATCCATAAAGAATAATCATTGAATAGTGAGGTAGTGGTTGGTGAAAGGTTAAAGTGGAATGTTTACTGAATATGAGCAGTGAATACATTAACTAATAAACAGATGGAGAGGTTTAGGAGCAGTGACTTCTTAAAGTAGATAAATATGCAGTCGTAGTTCGACAGCAAAGTAAATCAAACCTTCTGTAGGAGCTATACTGTCACAGACGTAATTAGAAAAAGTGAGATTGTTTACCTGTGGTGTCTGCAGTGAAAATCTGACAAATCAGGAGCAATAACAGCCCCCCTGGAAACATCATTTTTGCTCACAACTTCCTGGAAAAGGAAATAGAGGAAGTCAAAATTAAATATGTTTGTTGCAATCCATGAATTTCAGCACTTTAACATTCCATTAATCAGCTTACATTCCTCATCAAATAGTATGGCAAAAAATGTTTGTCAATTATGTTTTTAAGGAGGAAAAACAGCTAATTACTCACTTAAAATGGGTCCCTGATTATCAAAACTCTGATTAAACTTTTCTGGTGACAAATGTTTTTTCAAGCACTTCTATTAGAAACACACTGACTGATCTTTTCATCAGAAACAAATAATAACTATGACAAAGTAACAATTATTACCATATTAATGATAACTTTATATATGTAGCACTACAAAGTGCTTTGACACAAAAGCAAAGACACATGAAGACAAATTATTATAACATTGTCACAGTTGTAATAAAATACGATAAAAAACAAACAATTGAGGGGCTTAATAATGTAAACAACCCAAGAACAATAAAAAATTAAATATTTGTTACATAAATATTAACATAAATGAGACCATGATGTTAAAATCTGAATAGAATAAAAATAAGAATTTTAGACAGTAAGCATTAAAAGCAGCCTGAAAACATTGAAGTAATACTGAGAAATTAAAAGTTAAAGTTAAAAGTTAAACAGACACAGCTGAAACTAGGGCACAAAAAGTTGGAAAACTAAACAATATGAGATAAAGGTGAAATAAAAGTTGAATGGATAAAACCTGAGCCAAATAAAGGACAAAGCAGCATAAAACAACATTACCATAGAAATAGAAACCAATGAATGTGTGAAAATAGAGAAAAAATCCAACAATGGAACAGGAAAGCTTAAATGATAAAATGGATCAACAGAAATAAAAGCTGAAAAGTAGAGTTGACAGAAAAGAAATTGAAGACTTCACAAAAGAGCAAGTCTTTACATTATTAAATTTAAAGGATGTCACTGATATTGAACTAAACTAATAATTTTGAGTTTGGACTTGCTGGTGTATTTCAATACGGATGTTGACACTGGAAAAACAACCTTCTAAATATTGGATAGTTGCCATTTTATTTGAATCAAGGTTTGTCAGCATGTTCATTAGTTTAGATGAATTAGAGAATGTTTCGACAATACACAATCTATGTGAGAAAACATTCAAAATGTAAACTAAAACTGGACTAAAATGCTTTACATTTTTGCAAACATAACCATAAATAATAAGTTTAGGCAGCAATAATGAGTAAAATGTAATTCTTATTTTTTCTACTTACTGAAATGAAATCTACGAAAACTTAAAAGGAGATGTTTAATCAGACGGATGTTCATCCCTTAAATTTCTCAAGTTATCCAGTTATAGATCCAATCAAATGAGCTGTACACGCTCTGGAGCCGCCCAAAAAGAGGAAAAATGGAGATGAAGATCCATCACTCCATTATCTAAACTGCCTATCTCTTTGGGGTTGTGGGGGGTGAGAGAAAGAGTACATCCTGAACTGTTGTATATTTTTGCTAAAAAGCTTTTTTAAGCCTTTTTTTTATTCCCTTATTTTTTCTCATTCTATTCATATTTACATTATGCAGACTGCGATTCATGTTCTCTGCGTGGATTATGGACCAGTAAAGAACCAAACAGATGTTTCTAGCCTACTAAGTTCTGGTACTAAATTTGTTACCTCACATTTTCTTAATGTTTTGCAGGTCTAATGTGTATGAACTTGATCTTTAATTTCAGTTTAGAGCAATAAATAATAAACGCCAGAGAAGTAAGACTTAACAGAGAACCCAAGGGACCCATTTCTCGATTAGTAACGTGCCCTGTCATCACGCATTGGGATCATTCTGCACTTCCTGGTGTTCTTGCCAATCAGGTTTCCACATGTGTTTTTTATTGTGGCAGAGAAAATAGATGACTCAGTACTTTGTTCTGCTACCAGATGCATACCATAACATGAGATTTATAACACCAGGAAGCCATGAATGTTCGTAAGTCCTTCTGTTAAATAATGAACCCAACATATTATTCAAAATAAGTTAAACACATAGAGTAAGGAACCATTGAAAAACAAGAGAGGTCACTAATGAGGGCAGACACAATCGGCTGAAAATAACGTACAGTATATGTTTATATCTCAGAATGTTGAAACAATCTGGTAAAATTACAACTGATAAGAAGGCAGTCTAGGAAAACCAAAAAACAGCAATTGGAGATAAACAATGTATCTGCTGACATTTTTTTTTTCTTCCATCATGGTATGTTTAACCCATTTTGCCCCACCGGCAACAGTTGTTGCCGAAGTGTATCTCTGTCATTTTCCAGTCACAACAAAAAATGTCAGCGGTAGTAATGCAACTTTTTTCACTTATGTGTTAGTAGACAACTTGGATAAAGATTTTGGTTTATAAAATATAGTTTTCAAGTAGTCCCTGTCATATGACATCATCTGCTTCCTGCTCCTTCCCGTGGAAGACATGGAGGATGCAAATTGTCCTGGAAAGAGGTCATTTTAATAAATTTCTAAAGCTTTCATGAAAACACATTTATGATTATTTAATCATTCAAGTCTCTCGAATAACCCTCTACCATTTTTTTTACGTGGGATAAATATTTATTTGTTCATGGGCTTATTTCTATGAGTGGCAACAAAAGTTGCCGGTGGGCACATAGCTTGTAACTAACTAAAGGAAAACACTGTCTGCAGGATTTCTCATAATTTACTTATTTCAAATTGTAGAATGAGGTATACTGGTGCATTTAAGTCCTCTTAGAGTACTCTAAAAAGCTAAATAAATTCACAGGTATTGAAAACCTGTGTCTGTAGGGTTTTGATACGTTGCCATAAATTTTCTTGCTATTTGCTAAGAAATCTTTCTTTGTTAACTAACATCAGTATGGAAACCCGTTTCCACAACTTTAAAAAAAGGAACTCAGGGAACTAAAAATAAATAGATAAATACTAAGTCATAATAATGTGATAAAAAGTCAACATTATGAGATACAATTGGTGCATGTGCCCCACTTCGATGGCCGGTCCGATAGCAACACACCTTTCACATAATTATGACTTTGTTACCTCATAAATTTGACTTTTATCTGATACTAATGAGTTTTATCTCAAAATTATGACTTTTTTTCTGATAATAATGAGTTTTTATCCCATAATTATGACTTTTATCTCATAATTATGACTTTCTTATCTCATAATTATGACTTTTTATCTCATATTTTGACTTTTTCTCATAATTATGACTATTTATCTCATAATTATGACTTTGAGATCTAAAAATTTTACCTTTTTTTGCTCATAATAATGACGTTATCTCAAAATTTTGATTTTTTTCTCATTATTATTACTTTTTATCTCATAATTATGTTTTATTTCATAGTTATGACTTTATCTTAAAATTATGTCTTTTAATCTCACAATTTTGACTTTTTTTTGTATCACTTTGACTTTTTATCTCATAATTATGACTTTGTGATCTCAAAAATATGACTCTTTTTCTCATTATTGTGATTTTATTTCTCATAATTATGACTTAGTATTTACTTTATATTTTATAAGTTCCCTAAATTCCTATTTTCAAAGGATTCCATGAATAAGCTTGTGTTTCACAGAGGTAAAAAAAATGTTGATGTGCTGTTGGAGCTGCACCTTTCTTGACACAAAAGTACTCATCATAGCCAATACCCAACCTGTATTTCACACAACTGATAGTCAAAAAAGTTAAGCGGCAGGGTTTAGTTGCTCGACTTGTCTGTTGACCTCCTCATGCTTGGCACAGAGCATTTATCCTAAGGGTTCAAATACATGAGCACTTCAGATTTAGGATGGCATTCTCTCTTGTCTTGTCTCTCTCACATGCTTCTCCTACTCCAATCCCCTCTCCAAATTTGAGCACTTCTGTTTTGGTCCATCTCTGCTCATGCTGGTGTTTTTCTCTGATTGTTTAATTGGTGACTCTAATTAACCTGTCTGTGTGATTATAAGTGTAAATTGCTCTCTAGGTTGGTCCTGTGATTGACCAGCAACAAATTCAGGTTGTAGCCTGCCCTTTGCTCATTGACAACTGGGATAGGCTCCAGCCCCTAGCACCCCCAGAAGCTGTATAGGTACTTATGGATGGATACTGATAAATAAATGAATACTAAAAATTAACTTTTCTTTCCCATTCTGATGCTCATTTTGATCTTCACCAGGTCATCTTGACCATGTCTAGGTGCCTTAATGTGCTGCTCAAGTCCTCACCAACACCAAAAAAGTAGGTCACATATCATCAGTCCTTAGATCACTACACTGGCTTCCTATGAGCCAAAGGACATGTTTCAGAGTCCTTCTCTTTAAAGGTTTTTGAGAAGTCTATTTTCTTTTTTTAAATGTATTTTTGGGGCATTTTGTGCCTTTATTGATAGGAGAGAGACAGTGGATAGGCTTGTGAAAGGGGGTGAGAGAGTAGGGAAGACACTCTGCAAACTGGCCATTGGCGGGATTCCAACCTGGACCGGTAGAATCACGTACATGGGGTGCCTGGTTGCTAACCACTCCGCCAAACCAGCAGCCCGAGAAGTTTATTTTCAAAGTAAACAAAAATATTACTGACACAAAAAGAAATTTCAGGACTATTCAAATAAAGTCACAATGAGGTTTAATAAAAATCAGATTTTTTTTTCTAAAGTTCACACGCAGCAAAACTGCATTTGATGTGGGTCACACTTGCTTGTGTAGCTTGTTCACCGCAAGCAGAGGAAACTTTAATTAGCACTATTACAGCTCATAAAACATTTAAAGGTGCAGTCAGCGATGTGGGAGAAAACGAGTGGAGGGTTTGTTTATATTCAAATTTAGACCCGCCTCCCGAAAGCTGATTGACGTGCATCGTCATGGAAACGGCCGTAGAAACTGCGTAGCTGACATAGCTAAGGAAACCCCGACTGGTCAGACAACTCGACTGCCGTTATTGAAAACATCACAACAACAGTACATTTTGGCAGATTAGACAAGATGAATGCCTGACGGCTGCTACTGTTATGTGAAGCACCACGAAGCTAATGCTGCTTAGCTTACCTATCCAGCAGACGGACGGCGACATCCGCGTCCGTTTTCAGGTCTTTCAATTTGCGGAGTTCCCTCCACCGTCGGAAAGCAACACCAATGTTGACCCGGGTCTTTGCTCTTTTGGTCATAGCCCTTCTTTTCCACTTTTCACACCTCTGACCTTTTTCTTTTGGGCTGTTTTTCAGCCATTGCTACCGCAACTATTGTATCTTTCTCTTACGCTAACTGCGCACGCTACGCAAACTACGACTCCTCCTCCCCCCTCTGTCTGATCTGCGCATGAGTATGATCACCCCTGGACGTGGGGGGTTTTACTTTGTTTTGGTAACTCGGACCGAGCCACAGAATTTACCTTCTGAAATTCTGAGTCAAGGCTGTGTATTGAGACCAAATTTTTTTTTCAACATGCTGTCAGTGATGACATCTTGTGGATGGAGAGGAGAAATACGGTGAATTTCGCAAATACTGCATCAGATTAGAAGATTAGAAGATTGCTGAATGCACCTTTAATTCAATTTTTAAAGGTATTTGGGAGTGGCATGCATCTGTCCTCTCTGAGGACTTACTTTATTGCATCTATAAATAAGACAGGGAAAGACTGTTTAACAATAACAGAGTTACCTCTTCCTTGAATGAGTAAAGAAAGAACCAAAAAAGAAAAGAAAATGTCAGTGAGATTAAAATGTAATGCAGATAAAAAATAAAACACATTTTATGTAGCCTTCACCCTGACAAAAAGTTATATATCACATTAGAAAAAAATAGAAGGTTGTTGATTTCGGCTTGTTTTTATCAATCAGGCTTCCTATTTTAGGAAGGCAAGCATTCCTGTCTTTTGCCTTGATGGGGAAAGGAAAGACTAATGCTGCATTCACTCTGGACACTACTGGTGCTACCTCAGTAACCTGGACACGCAGAATCACGTACATGGTGTGCCTGGTTGCTAACCACTCCGCCAAACCAGCACCCTGAGAAGTTTATTTTCAAAGTAAACAAAAATATTACTGACACAAAAAGAAATTTTAAGACTATTTGAAAGAAGTCAAAATGAGTTTTTTTAAAAATCAGATTTTTTTTTCTAAAGTTCAGAGCAGTAAATAGTTAATGCAAGAAAAACAAGAGATACCAGTGGACCCAAGTGACTCATTTCTTGGTAAGTAACACGCCTTATAATCATTCATTGGCATCAATCTTTTCTTCCTGGTGTTCTTGCCAATGAGGTTTCCACACAGATGTTTTATTGTGCCAGAGAAAACAGTCGACCCAGTGCTTTTATCTGCTACCAGATAACTACCATAGCGTGAGATTTATAACACCATGACGCCAGGAATTTCTGGAGGTCCTTCTGTTTAATTATAAATTACAAAATAATTTCAACACAAAGCTTAACCCTTTGATGCATAAAATGCGTCAAAAGTAATCCGCGTGAGTTTTTATTGTCTATATTTTTGCAATAAATTGTTGTCTTCATTCAGTTTACCAGGTTTTCCTCAAATAATTTGTTTTTTTTTAAATCGTCTTATGTCCTTGTTGTTTCTTCTTCTTACTTTTTAAGTAAAGCACTATTTTTATCACTATCCCTTTAATGCATGGGTCAGAAATGACCCATATCCATTCCCTGTGTTATTTTATGTATCACAGTTTTCTGTGATATATCTCTGAAATAATATCAGTTAATACAAAAAGTATGCATTAAGTTACTAATTATTGTTTTGTACAAACCATCATTGTTATTTCCTCTTCCTTACTTTTGAACAATCAATTGTTTTGTATTTTTAAGTTGAGTTCTAACACATGGGCCAGAAATGACCCATGTAAAAACACTCTGTGGGGAACTAGTTAGTGTAAGTATTTTATTTATTTATACTGGACGCTACTTGTACTACCTCAGCGATTCCTCTCCATGCAAAGTCAATGTACAGCCACGATGGGGCGGGGCTAACCCTCCTGCGATGCTACAGCCGCTTTTCACACTATCACATAGCTTGTCACGCGATGTGAAAGTAAAAAGAAGTTGATCAATCAGCAGTGTGTGCACATGTGATGGTACCCTAGACAGACAGTTTTTCATCCGGATTACAGAGTAATAATCCATGTTCGTGTGGGAAACATTAGTCAGTTAGGACATTAGTTCCACCTAGACGGACCGTGGAAACTCACAGATAATGCTGCTGCAGGGCATCGGCTGCATTGTTTTATGTTTGATAAGTAAATGAAAAGGATACAGCTGGAATAATGTCTGCTTATACATCCTATTATTTGATATATGATATGATCGCGGTGAAACTCGAGTGGACGTGACATCACCAGTCCTGTACCAAAGCAGTCCTTCAGATGCAGGCAAGCATGTACAGTTTGCGTTGTTTGGCCTCTGAAGAAAGAGTATGGTGGTTGGTACCCGCCATTCAATGGTACATACCATTGGTACTTTAAATGGACAAAGTCTGAAGTCTGATTGTATTTCGGATTTTACAAGGATGTCAAGTGGAAACTGATTGAAAGATGGTCCCCAGAAAAAAGTCCTGTGAGGCAGGACGAGCCATGAAGAGGCTGCAGCATCTTCATCACAAACACTCCTTAGCAGCTCCAGAGGGGAGCGGCCTGGTCAGATTGTTGGGAAAGACCTCAACAAGGAACTAGAGAGGTGAAGACGCCACATAGTTCTTAAATTCATATTATTTTCAACTAAATAAAACTATGCTAAATATATGAAGTGTCAGCTGGCGAAAGAAAAAGCATGATTCCAGCTACCGTAACTCCTTGAGTAATCATGCAAACCATGTACTTTCAACAGAAAGGAAGGCGGCATCAGAAACAATCATCAATAGAAAAAACATATGGACATGACATGGTCTATAACAAGCTGTAGCACAGATAAAATGTTTATTTTTGGTCTTATCAAAAGCTTTCAACGATTTCATTTACAATTGTGTATAAAGAGAAACCTGTTGTTCTTTTTTCATATCTTGTAATCACACACTGTGTAATGTATTTATAACATACTAATGAGAAATATTTGCCAGAATGGTTTACTTTCATTAAAAAAAAAAAATTAATAAATACAGGGGAAAACATTTTAAAGGTGTAGTGTTTAGAAGTTTGCAGCATTTTGCCGGTGAATATGGGATAAAATGTTTCAATTTGTATGTAAAGTTTGTCAAAATAGGTGTACAATCACCCTCATAAAACTTTGGTTTTCTTTTTATTACATTAGAAAAAGCTTTTAATATCTGTGTATCGGAGGTCTTCCCTCTCTGAAGGCTGGCATAATGATCTACCATCTTGTCTACTGAGTCTACAAAAGTTTACAAAACCTATCATCATCATCTTAACTGACCAATAATCTATCAAAAATAATAATTACAAATATGAATGAAAAAACCCTGTCAGGATTTTCCCTTCATCTTACCTTGTAACTTGTAAATGATGCCCTCTTCAAGATCCTGTTTGGTCTTCACCGTCTCTCTTCACTTAGAAACGGACTTGGTCATTCAAAAATCTGAGTGCTAGATGTTGCTAAAATGCCAATTTCTACACACTGCACCTTTAAAGGACAACACTGCAAGTTTATTGACAAAAAAATACAAAAGACCAGGGAGCCTGTCATATTTATAATATTAAAATGGTTGAATTATTTCAATTGTGTGAATAAGTACTTTTGAACATTTTGAACAATTGTGACATAAAATTTTTTATACTACACATCCCTTGGAGAAGAAGGTTATGTTTTCACCAAGGTCTGTCTGTTTGTCTGTTAGCAAGAGTACATAAAATCACTGGAGGGTTTTGTCTCCAGTAAGTTGTAATGGAATTGTAGTTTATTTGCAACCTGACCTCAGCTTTTTTCGAGCCTATATGCCAACACATTTTCCAGTCCAGTTTCCTTTGCATTTCCATTGAAGGAGCTCTCCACAGGGACAGACATGACTGGACACTCGGTCGTACAATCACAGCAGAGAAGTCCACTGCCATAACTGAGCTGCGAAGTGTAGGTTTGTGATCTCGGAGTACTTTTCTCGTTGAAAGGGTTTTGGGCAAAGCTTTCTGAGTACCCAGAAAAAACCCAGTGCTCAGGAAGAGCATGCAAACTCCAACTGAGGAGTCAAATCATAGCTTTATTGCTGTGAGGTCTGAGCACTACCTGCTGCACCACATTACAGCCTCATCTGTTATTTCTAAAAGTATGTTCAATGTGTTGGTTTGTCTTCTGCAGACATTTTATCATATTACAGTTCACAAAATCATGCCTGGATGAACTCGGAGACTGGCAACAGACCAGTCACAGGGCTTGCATTTCATGCCATTTCAACATGTGGGGCGTGCACATCAGACTGCGAGAAAGTCCTGAGGCAAAACCAGTGATGTACTGATATACCAAATTTTGAACACAAAATACACTCATATAATGTTGATTCTGGAAATAACCACAGAGTAGAACTTGAGTTCTGTTACAGAAACTTTTAATAAAACACTCAGTTGTCTTACATTCTTCTTAGGCTGCATTATCATCACAAGGAACAGTCAATTCAAAACATAAAAAATAAAACAGTGTAAAAAGATTCAATCATGAATTTTTATATAGCTCCAAAAAGTTTAAATGTTGTAAACAAAACAGTGCAAAGACAGTTAACAATCAAAATATCAGATGTGTTTGTGTAACCAGCTCACTGTTTCGATTTTTCCCCTAAAAAAAGAAAAGAGAAAAAAAACATGTTGGTTTATTACTCCACAATTCAATTTGTTCAGACATCAGCCCAGAGGTCAAATAATAAGTGATACTTACAAACAATTGGCCCGAATGAGACTGACTCAGTGGCAACTGAGCTGTGAAGAGAGCGAGCTGTCCTCCTTGGACAGAACTACAAGGCAGGAGACGAGACAGAAACAGCAGGTGTTAGCAACCAGGGACTGAGCCGAGCAACCCCCAACATCAGGGACAATAAAAAAACACCAGCTCTAAAAACTCTTAGTTAAATTAAAACTGTTTTATGAGACATGTAAACATAGTCACCCATCAGGCTTATGTGACTGCTTTTTGAACTTTACTATTTGTCACATTAGCCCTTGTATCACCTCAAAACAATTTAATCAATTCTTGTGACCATAAAATGGCCAAACTCATATTTGTACCATAATCTCCATGTTTGCTTGTTTACTTGCTAGTATGTTTTATGTATTTACAGCTTTTAAAAAAATCCCATTTGTTGACTTTTTTTTATTACTCCTCAATAACTTGTATTTGAATATAAAAAACATCTATATGTCTAAGGCCTGGCTACAAAGTCCCCTGACAGAAAACAATTCCTATGATCATTATTTGACTGCTTCATCTTTCCATCCATCCCTCCATTGTCTATACCATTTAAAGGAAAAGTTCGGTTCCTGCAGCTTTTACATTGTTTATAGAATGAAGAACAACAATATACTCACCCAGAAGGCTTTCCTGATGCAAACGGTGCTTCGGGAGATATTTAGATCCAAAATCGAGCAGCGGACACCGATATAATGTAGCCTGTAGGGCATAGATCGCCGCTCCTAAAAACTGCATTAATCGTCCAAAAACTCATGTTTTTCACCAATATTCCATCATGATTCGCCCCGAATGGACGGCCATTGTAGCCTGTGTCTCTCCACACAGCGCTGTGTGGCTGAACTAACCTCTAAACAGACGAGTCTGTTTGCATGCACTTCGCGCATGCGCAGTACTCTCTGGAGCGTTGAGATAAACCCGTCATTTCTATCAGCTCCTTATCTGTATAATCTGGCTCCAAACTGTAAGGCGTCCATCATATTCAAAGTCCTCCTCCACAACATCTTCATCCCATAGACATTCGTCCATTTTGCACAAAACTGGAAGAAGAAAGTCAATTTGTAGCTGCCCTGAAACAATGAGCCGCACTGCGCATGCGCGAAGAGCATGTAAACAAACTCGTTGGATCAGCCACACAGCGCTGTGTGGAGAGACACAGGCTGCAATGGCCGTCCATTCGGCGCGAATCATGATGGAATATTGGTGAAAAACATGAGTTTTTGGACGATTAATGCAGTTTTTAGGAGCGGCGATCTATGCCCTACAGGCTACCATTATATCGGTGTCCGCTGCTCGATTTTGGATCTAAATATCTCCCGAGGCACCGTTTGCATCAGGAAAGCCTTCTGGGTGAGTATATTGTTGTTCTTCATTCTAGAAACAATGTAAAAGCTGCAGGAACCGAAGTTATCCTTTAACACTTTCAGGGTTGCAGGGGGCTGGGGCCTATCCCAGTTGACATTGGGTAAGAGGTGGGGTATCCTGAACTGGAGATCACAGGTCCACATAGAGAGACAGACAACTATTCATGCTCACATTCATACTCAAAGGCAATTTGAAGTCATCAACTAGCTGAATGGGCATGTTTTTTTCTAAAGCAGAAAGCTGGAGTGTCTAGAGAGAACCCACACATGCACAGGGAGAACATGCAAACTCCACACAGAAAGACCCTGACCAACATGAGGATAAAACCAGAAATCTACTCGCTGAGTATGAATTTATTACCTGTGACTTGCCAGTTTGCTTTATACTTCACTAATTTTCATCTGCAAACAGAAATCTAATTAAATACTTCAACATTCTTTAATATTATATGTGAATATTTTATAAGTATCCCACTAACATGAGTCAGTGATAATGCGCAGCATTTTTTTTGGTACATAATGACTTTTTGTGAAATGCTAGAATTAAAATTCCCCTCACAAACATAAATGTTTTTATATGAATTTGAACAACTCCTTCAGTTTTTTTTCATTATTTTTATTAAATGAGTTAAAGGGGTTCAAATGCTCATTTGGTTAAATGTGAAATATTTTACAACCAGTTGGTTTGTTTTTTTCACTGCACTGGATTGGATCAGAATAAATTAAAAAGCCATGACAAACAGGATTACAGTTTCTTAGAACTGTTATCTAAGATGCACTTTCTTGCACATGGATATACTCTGCATGAGTGGGCATACATGTGCATGAAATGCATTATAAACAACATGAGGAATAGAGTAAAGAATCACCTTTATTAATCTGTACATAAAGGAGATAAAATTGTTTTCAGTGGATGTTGGCTGGACCAATTTTTATCAGAGAGGAGTCACCAGTGCTTTTAAATCACCCTTCACATTGTGAATGTGACTGGAAGACACTCAAAGCACATGAGAGTGTCAAACTTCCTGATGTGGAGGCAGGAATTGTCAGCTTTGACGTTCGAGTTTGGTCATTGATTCTTGTGATATCTTCCAGAAAAAAATCTAACAGTGTGGAGCCACTGGAAAGGCTCAGATTTGCCTGGTTACCCGCTGCCCATCTCTGCTGCTCAGCTACCTTGAATCACCTGACCTTCCTGATTCAGTGTGACGGATCCATCTTGCAAAAAAACAATTGTCTGTGAATTGTCTAAAGTGGGACAGTCCTATCAGAGTCCTTTGGAGCAGGAAGAGATGGGAACTATGAGCAAAATGACTGCTTAAACAGAGATTAGCATGGATGCTAACAACCACAGTAGCAAGTTTTATTAGATCTTTATTAGATGAAAAACAAATAACCATAACCATAAACTTCTTTAAAGAGAGGATATAGTTGTTCCACTAACATGTTTTAATGACAATTTGTTTATGAAGTGGCTCGTTCTGTAGCAAAGTAGTGCCTGCCTACTACATCATGGTGACAAGATGTCCCCGACTTATGAGGACAGTCCCTGACTTGGATGACCTGTCCCCATTTAAAGTTTTCCTTGAAAATTTCCCCATGTGACTTTGGATTTCATGGCTGCGTATTTTGGGGTTGTTCCAAAAGAGTAGTTGCTCGTTTGGGCTTGTTGTGCCCCCAAACCCAGCAGGGGTCTTCTCAGGCTCCCTGGTGCGCCACCACAACCATCTCGGCACAGCTGGTCTATCGGGCTACCATATTGCCAATTAGCTGTGCACAGTGGTGAGCGAGGAGGAACTACCACTGCAATGGATGCATCACTCTCCGCCATCCTGCACTGTGCTAAGAACTTAGAGCCCACAGTCTCATTATGTAGTGTCTCGACCTTTATGAGGATTTAGACTATAAAGCCCACTCTAAAGTGACCAAAACCTGTCATTATCAAAAAGAATCAAATGGCTAGACTAGCCTTTGCTAAAGGAACATGTGTGGGTAGAAGAAAACTGGTCCTTCACTTCAGTGATGAAAGCAAGTTTAATTTTTGGGGGGTCTGATGGAAAACATTGTTGTTGAACTGGGGAAAGACTGAATCTGAAGTGTGTAAAGAAGTCAGTGAAAGGTGGAGGAGGAAATGTTCTGGTATGGGGAATGTTTTGGACCTCAAGCACTGCTCCTTGGCCGAGTAAATGCAAATGAGTATAACAACCTTCTTCGACATATGATTCCTTGCCTGCAAGCAGGATAATGCCCCCTGTCACACAATGCTTTTCATGAATTAAATTTGAGAAATATTTCAGAAATATTTCTAATGGCACCCACACCAATAACTGACATGTCCCTGGTTTTAAATTGTTAGTTCTATAATGAAACATTGTTGGACTTACTGGAACACAGCGGATCCTCTCGATCACACAGATGTACATTACAGTGAAGGTAAATGTCTCTATACTCTTCCCGTCCAGGAAGAGCAGGGCTGCCGAGCCCGTTGTGAGCTACCACTCTCAATCAAAGACACATGTCGGGCATTGGTGGGACATCTGGCAGAGAAAATAAGACATGTCACCATGGCCAAAATGCACAAAACTAGACAGTTAACCTCTGCAAAACTCCAAAAAGTTCTCTTTTAACCATTCCATCATAGGTTTTCAAACTTTTTTTGCCCAGGGCATGCTTAAGAGGGGCTGAAATCTCAAGTACATGTTTAAGTGTATCTACAAGCCAAAAATAGACAAAAAAGCATTATTTCAATAAAATGAAATTGAATTTATCATGGTTACTGACCAAAACCTGTTTATTATCTTGATCTTACATGTGACATATCATGATGTGAATTTATTTAAATTTTAGAAATAGTAATTTTTCTCTGCTGACTTTAAACACATCATATTGTAACCACCTACCAGCTTCTTAAGTCAAAAATCTGACTTCTTCTTAGCCAAACTCAACACAGATTTCAACAATATATTGAAACAGAACTGAACTGCTTCTGATTTATTAGTTTTTTTAAGCTGACAGTCAACAATCATGACATTTTGGTTTAATTTGATACCGCTGCTTTGTTTTGATCTACATAAATATTTCATACTGATGATCTCAAATATTAAAGCGATGGTCAGGGCTTTTTCTAAGTCACCAAATATACATTTTTATACAAAAGTTAAAAACATAAAGTATTGATAGAATAAGTTAAAAACTAGACATAGTTGTAAATGTCCCAAGATCTACCTTGATTTGTCTTTAGGTTACCACACCATTTCAAAACTACTGCATTAGACAAAGGAGGGCTACTGAATGTGACCTTGTGCTCCAAGATCACAGTCTGCTGCCTGTAATGATAGAAATAATGTGCAGGGCTGTCAACACTAGCTGAATAACTCTATGGAACAGTTGTCAGCTTGGTTTGGCTGAATGAGCAACACAGATTTGGATATTTGGAGAATGCCATCCAGGACCAGAGAGACTAAAGGCAGACAGAAAATATCGGCCTGTCCCCAAACAATTTGTTATCTTTGTTGGCACCCCTGTACTGGCCTTGGTTGTTATTTTCGTATTCTCCTGAAATGTTATGCAGACAGAAGCTCGATCCCCCTAACACCCACCCTCCTCCTCCTGTAAACTTTGCACTCGATCAGAACTCTCCAAAGCCGTCTCCATAGTCACCATTATCGGATGGCAGAGACAATGGGTGGGACTGAAGCAGAGATGAAGGACACAGGCTAACACATACAAGCCACACATACCACACAGTTCCCTTTAACACAATGCCTTTCTTAACATCCATCCCTCCCTCCTTCCAATATAGCAGTGCTGCTGCTTCGGGCTGAAATGAAGCACCTAGTGTGGCTGCGGATCCTCCCCAGTGCCTGTGTTGTGACTATCTCCCCCCCCAGGCCGCATCATAATGTGCTCATCTCCGAGTTTTGCTGAAATGTCTTATGTCGCTTATGTGTGAGGTGTTTTTTTCTCTGAGGAAGAACGCAGTGTGAGAGTAGCCATTTTTTTGCCTCTTCCTCTTGCTGCTCCTGCTGGTGACTGAACAGTTACTCTTCCTGTCCCCCGTGTATGTGTCACTGTAATGTATGTTCTTGGACGGGTTGAACTGAAATTAAATTTCGTTGCTCTGTGCCTATGACATGTGCACTGACAATAAATGAATCTGAATCTGAAAAAGCCCCCAGAATAAAGTCATGAGCATCAAATTTTAGGTACATGTCCAAAATTTCTCTCATTGATGAGGACTTGTATCTTAAATGCACTTTGCAGGCTGTACATAATATATAGTCAATATATGTGAAGATGGGTTTGTGCAATTAATACAGTGCTGGTTTATTTCCAAGAAACGAATACATTTTTAAACAATGATTTAGCTTTTTCAATTATTTACTTTAGCTTGTTAAAAAAGTTATTTATCATATGTTTCATCATTGGCTTACAACTGGTGACCTGAGCAAAAATACTGGTCAAAAAATATGTGATTAATTAAATATTTGAGGCATCAATCTACTATTCTGGTGCCTAAGATTAAAATTAAGAATGAGAGATGTTCAATTTAAATTCAAGATCAATCATAAGAGACATAAAGGCATTTCAGGACTTTAATGTCATGCACGTGCAGAGGGAGGGGTGGAGGGTGCTGGTGCACCTGCCCCTTTGCCCCTTGATGCCCAAAGTGCCCTTTCGTCAAACTGATATCTTCAATTTATTTTTAATTTTTTCCCAGTAATGGGTTATCTAATTGATTACTTTTTACCAACAGCGAAAAGTGGCGCGTTACTTTGCTTCGATGTCAAACAGCTGTTATCCGACCTGCCAGACACAGACAGGAGCTGCACCTCTGACAGAGAGACGGAGAGACTCAATGCCAGAGTTGCCAGGTTTGCTTATTATAAGCGACTTTGAGCTTCTTCTTTCTCTAACTTGCATGTGTTGTGGGTTGCAGTTTTTTGGGCTAGTTTCAATAGTGCAGAACATTGGGACTTGTGACTGTTGTGCCACCTAAAATAAAGCCTTATAGTCAGAATTTAAGTTTATTTCCTATGTAGCCATGGAATCAAGGGGGGCCAATATTAAAAGGAAATAAATGTGGAAATAAAAACAGAATCAATAAAAGAAGTTTGGAAATAAAAACAATCAATAAAAGAAATTTGGAAATAAAAACAGAATCAATAAAAGAATCAATAATAAAAAAATATATACAAACGCAGTCATATCATTGCTTGTGCTTATTCCATTTTGACATTGTCTTTTCCATTTGCCTATTGTCATTGCTTTTACCACATGGCTCAAGCTGTCAATCAAATGACTGTGGGTGGGTCTTTCTGTCCAGGATAATTAGTAGATATCTGATCAGACGATTCCTGCTTGACAGTGGCTATGCAGTAGCTATGTTTATGTGTTAGCCCTTAGAGCAGGAGACAGGTGTTGTGCCAAGGTAGCTACCCCCGCCAGGATTCCTACCCCCTCCGCCGAGGTGCGCCTGGCTCTTGCGGGAGTGCGCCGTGGGAGTGCACCTGCGCTGGGTGACGACTGCGACGAACACGACAACAAATTGGAATGCGTCTAGGCTCACAAACCACGGAGAAGACGCGTATGGAATTATAGCATCATATAGTATAAAAGGGCTCGCCTGCGCTCCCGCGGGAGCGCGCATGCACCACTAAAGTCATTTTGGAGCACGCCTGCACTCACCAACCATGGCTACGGACGCATATAAAACATGGATTTAATTATTTATCATGTTAATATTGGCTCGGCCTGCCAGGATTACCCCCCTCATATTGAGCCCAGTCTGTGACTTACACCCAAGTGTTTTATTCCTCAGATACTCCACATCATGCCTAATAATACTGGAGGAGATCGAAAAGTTTTCTCTTTTCTTTCAAGAGTTAGCTGGAGGTAGGTTTCCTAGCAGGCTCGGCCTTAATTATGGCAAGAAATATGGTCCATAGAGATCAAATAACAAAAATAATAGAATAGAATAGTTTCACAGAATAAAGTAGATTAATAATAATAATAATAATAATAATCATAATAATAATAATAATAATAATAATAAATAATTGATTACTTTTTTTAAAGCCATTTTCAGTGTTATTTATCTTTTGATCTTGACATGATCACATAACACTTGGTGAATCAGCTACTATTTGTCCCATGCTCTTTTTAGTTTCTACACTCAGATGAATACAGCCCACTTTCAACAATATCATCACCAGCACCCTCCTCACCAACCCCTCAAAAGAAGCTGCTCATTGTCCTCAGGCCCTCAGGTAAAACATACACTACTTTTGCTTTGCTCTGGCTTCTAATACATGATATGTTGAACAATGATGTGGTACGTTGTGATTCTGTTCCATTCTTTATGAATACGGGTTGCTACAATTCCACTGGTTATATTGTAAATGTATGTAGTTTCTGTATGGCGTTTCAAATTTGCATGTGCCCCTTTTTAACTTTGAGCACCTGCCCCTCTTAACGTCTTTGGACGTCCCTGTCCTTTAAGGTAATTGTTATGGATTCACACCTGAAATTTGTTTTTGATTTCCATCCCTCTTTATTATCCACATGTAATGTGTGCATTACTTTTTAGCTATTTTGTTTCATAAGAAATTTCTTGTTAAACGTACATGCTTTAATTCTTTAATGTAAAAATGTTTAAATGCTTTTACATTTTACAGAGCATCTATATTGTCCATGTGTTATACTTGAAAGTCCATTAAAGTTAAATAGCCTGAGGTTTGGGGACTTTATAGGTCAAATTCTCCCACGGCATCAAATTAATATCTTTGACTTGAATGTTATTACCAAATAGGTTATAAAGTCTGGCGGGATGTTTGCCCCTGTTGTTAAAATTTCAGGGGTGCTGTGATGTGATGTAAAGGTGCCTAAGCCACTTAAAAGATCTCTAATCCCCTTTGCTGTGAAATCTAAGAGAACAGATACTCACCTGTTGTGGATGAAAAGGTCTCTCCTGGGATCCTCAGAGAAGTTTGAGGGAGTGGCATAACACTCCTCCAGAACAACAACAAACCTGGGGTCTCTGCCTGTTACAGAGACACCCACATACAGAGGTGAGCCCAGTGGCAGCGTCACCTGTCCTGCTGGGTAAGTCTGAGTGAAGGTGGAGTCACGGAAGAGAGACATGGTGGTTGTGGGTTCAGCACCTGAGCCTTCAATGCCTGATGTCCTGTAAAGAAAGTATGTTTTAGATTAGGGCAGACATTTTTATGTTGACACTTTAGTGTTTCCATTTTTGCACTTTTGCATTTTTTTTTTATTTAAAGAGCCTTAACTCTGGTCCATATAGCATTCAACCTCTGGGACATTCTTGATGACTGCTGAAGTATTTTCACATTTACTAATATTAAAAACATCTTCAAAATGTTGTACACAGAGTCCCCCTGATCCAGCTGTATTCTCTCTCTGTCTGAGATCCTCTGTTAGGGCTTCATCCCATTAAAGGCTCCCCCTCTCCCCCGTGGGCACAGTCTGTTGGGATTGGTTTACAGGTCTACTCTATGGTCAGTGGTCAGTTCAATGCTGTGTCATGCTGTTAACAACTCTGCCTCCATTTCAATTTCACTCTGAACTTGACTTGCTGCCTTGGGCCGAGTCCTGATAATGCAGACATATTGTCTTGTTCATAGAAGTGCTCTGTCATGCAGTGGAAGCATGTTAACCATAGTAAAGCGCATTTAAAACTATAAATGTGCATCATGGGCTCTTTAAGAGTAATCTGTACATCATTATGTTGCTGGTTCATTCCACATGAGATAGGCTGTAAGTTGAGAAATAATCAATCAAAACAATGATCAAAACTTTTTGAGGTGTAAATTTTTAGAGTTTTGGTTATGGCACCTCAAAGGTTCCCTGTAGGCAACATGTTTGCCACAACTAATGTAAAGTTTTAAAAAGTTTCATATCATCATTAATGATGACTATATGATTGTATAAGTATTTATTTAAAAACTCTTTTTATATGATGTTGTAATCATTTGATGTTCTTAGTAGATTTAGAAAGAATTTTATTATCAGTCACTTTGATTAAGAGGTGACTTACGGCAGAACTGGATTGATGACAACGTCCAAACTGCTGTCAGCATCCAGAGGATAGGCACAGGCGAAGGGGATGCTCACAGGCAGGTTAAACCCGCTACCATTTGGGTAGAGGAATAAACTGTTGGAGTAGATCGCATGAGTGCGGTTGACCTGAAAACAAAAGTGATTGGATGAGCCTAAAGTTAACTTACAATGAACATCAGATTAAGTACACACAAAATCAGCCGCTTCACTAGGAGGGAATAAAAAAGTTCCCTGGCGGAAGCACTAATCATGATGGCACAGGAACAGGCCTTGAGCACCAGAGCAATAGAGGCCCCGGTCTACCACGCCAGGCAAAATCCGAGGTGCAGGCTGTGTAAAGAGGGCCCTGAAACTGTCCAGCAATAGCAGGGAGTAAGATGCTGGCAGGAATAGCATACATGGAAAACCATAACCAAGTAGCCGGTATAGTGAACAGGAACATCTGTACGAGGTCAAAATGGGAAGCACCTCCCAAGGTGATGGAGAATGACACCTCTGTCCCTGCCCCTCCGCGCAAGTGCCAGAGAGGGAGGAGAAAAGGCGTGAGTGGGTTTAACACAGCCGAGTGCTGTCTTCACCAATCAAATGACTGCCTCTCCTTGCCTTTAAATGCGTTGCGGCCGAGGCGCCATCGCGGTTACAGTGTGCTGGAAAGACCGGTAGCGGTGAAGGTCAGAGTCGCTGTCCCTTCAGCCACTGGGAGAACGGACTGGCCATCGGGACGTGCATCCGGGGCCACGATGCCCCGATGGCCAGCTCCTGGAACAGATGTAATCTGGTCCTTTGTCATTTATAGGAGTAAAAAATTAGTTACACAAAACAGTTACACAGCAGCTGGCTTATCCAATCATCATGTTTGTGATCCACCTGCACTCCTGGTATGTCATCGCCAAATAGCAGAGCCTTTAGTGATATACTGTATACTCTCCTGGTGTCTCCTCCTCATCCTCCTTGCAAGATTGTAGCCTAATCCATCTTTTTAGATCACGTTAAAAATAAAGACTAAATCAGAGGAAAATGGGAAATTACAGGTAAATCCTTAATGACATACATTTATTGTCTCTTTTTTCCTCCCTCTTTTCTTTGAATTTCATGAAATGAGAGAAGCCAGATATGTACTCAGTATCGGCTGATAAGGCTGTTTATTTTTAACTTGTAAGATGTGCATCAAACTTCCAGTTGCTGTCAGGTTAAGTTTCCATTATGACAAACTTTAATCCGATATCAGATGTGACGGGACAATTAATATAGATATAAATGTATATGCTGGTTCAGACGGTTACATTAATTGGAGATTGCTGTGATTGTTTATTGCATTAAAATGTGCCTGACACTCTGGAAACCTGCCTCTGAAGGTTTGGTGATGTGTGCGCACATGTGCACCTGTCACCAAATTACAGCTGTGAAGAATGCGCTTCACCTGCGCCGAGAATAGACCGGGTTAGAGCTGGCGATCTTTCAGCACACCTTACACACCGTTTTTTGTCACTACGCCAACATGAATCTGTCAGCACCTCCCCTGGTGCGCCTTCACCTCCCCCTGGTGGACTGTCACACCCATCTCTGCGCTGACGATCTATCAAATTGTCAGATTGGCAGGGCACGGCGGTGCGCAAGACGAAATTAACACTGTGTGGGGTGGCGCTGGCTCTGCGCACCCTGTGCTGCGCCATGAAATTAGGGCCCTTTAACTTTACTTATGTAACTTAAATGCACAATAATCAAAAACATCTCCCTCAAACCATTTTAACCTTCTCATGTCTAATAGAGTCACATACTCCTCTGCACTCATCTGAATGTAGAGAGGGTCAAGGGACTGCTTTTTTCAAGGGTTCCATAATGTCTGACTGTTTCCTGCATAAGTAAATAAACATGAACCAACATAACCATACAAAACAACAATGATTTCTACAAAACAGCTAAATAAAACAGCAGTGAGTTTTATACCCTCAGAGTGTTTCCACAGACGTCCTTCAAAGCGTCCACTTCGTACCACACAACACCATTGGACGTCCTGCTCCAGGTGCAGTCACGAGATGCCAGGTTACCAGAGAGAGCGTCCAGCTCTGAAGTAGGGTCGAAAATATCCAGTCCCAATCGAAGCTTATCAGGGCTACAGATGAGCTGATAATTGTGCAGTCTGCGGGCTGAAATGAGAATAAAAATTAAAGAAAGCACCATATGTACGATAGTTAGAATTTTTTCTTCTGTTTGATCTGAGATTTAAGTTACATTGTTTTACACGTGGGGACTGATAAAGCATTGGTCCCATGACTGCCTACGGGCCCAAAGCATACTATGAACTCAGCAATGTTTTATAAGAGGTGTTTTAAATTATTTTTACACTTCAGCTGGATCTGTTTGATTCATTGTCAAAGAACAGGCAGATCCGTCTTGCCAAACTCCAATCTACAAAGATTGTGAGAGAACCCAAAGCAGCATGGCCTAGTCAGAGTCCTTCAAGAAGAGGAATGAGCTACTAGCAAGGCGACAGCAGAGAGTGACTGCTCGTACAAGGATTAGCATAGATGTTAGAGACTATGAGCAGGTCTGTAACTGAGTCTAGGTCACAGGATTACATACACACATCCACTATGGCAAACATTTAGACATTCTCTTCTAACTCAATGCCTTCTTTGTGTCTATGTTCTCATCTCCGTGTTTGTTGTAATATGTGCTGAAGTGTTTTTTTCATTTCACACTGTTCTCCCCTTGTCTCTAGAACCATTTACCGGCCACGGTTTTGGAAGCAGACACCCTCTCTACCTTTAAGGCTAACCTTAAAACATTCCTCTTTGATAAAGTGATAGTAAAGAACCATCTTATAGTCCATAAATTAGACACATAGTTAAGATGCAATAGGTTTGGACTGCCAAAGGGGATTTGGCACACTGGGCTCTATCCTTCTCCCTCTACATCTGCCTTTGCCCCTTTTGTTTGCTCCTGTACCCCAGGCTACTTTGGTTGAGTAGCCTGGGGTAATCAGTGTAGACCGTCTGCTGTTGTGGGAGTACGAAGTCTCAATAACTACAATTGCAGACATTACAAATATTTGGCCATTTATATTTTCACTTATAATTATTCATATTTACATTTGTTCTCATTTCTGTTTTTTTTTTTAATCTTTATAAATCTGGAACCTTAATTTCCCAGAGGGAGTCTTCATCAGGAAAAAAATAAAGTTCTATTTTATGTAATCTATTCCAATCTACAAGAAATATATGTTTAATATAAAATAAATGTACCTGGGAGACAAAGTCAATGGCAGTATACAAAACAAATGTAGTTACCTTCACAGACCACACCAGCGTCCTCATAGTGACCACAGTTGTGGACACCAAACCCTTGATGACTGCACTCTGTGATCGATGTCTCATTGCCATAGCAACCAACATCATCCAACCAGATGGGTCCAGTGCCTTGTCCAAAAGCAGCATTTTGTAGAGCCGAACGAGCATCGCCGCAATCAAGTTGTCTGCACACCACGCTGGCGTCCCTCAGGTCCCAGAAATCATCACACACTGTCCCCCACTGACCGTTGTGGAAGACCTCCACTCTGCCAGAGCAGCGGCTGTCAGAGTTGACCAGTCTGACCGGGGCAGCAGCTAGAAAAAAAAAGGAATAAGAGGCATAAATATGACAAATTTCTGCACCAGTGAAGGACAGACTGAGTACAACTAGAGTAATAATCTCATATGCATTCTGTGAAGGTTGCATCCTCAAGACTCCACTATAGTTTGCATTCTGAATCAGAGAATCAGGTTTTTATATCAATGACTGGTATGTCCAGATAATTTATCTGGGCTTAAAAGGAAAATGGCCATCCAGATGTTAATTTTTAGACAAACTTTAAACATGTTTGGTCTTATCTTTGTTGATAAAAATAACACCATTATGATCCGGCACAACAAAGAGTATTTACCTTCACAGACAACACCAGCATCCCCCCTGTGTCGACAGTTGTGGCTTCCAATCCCTCTGTGTGGGCATTCACTGAGACTGGTTTCATTGCCTCTACATCTGACATCATCCAACCAGATGGGTCCAGTTCCCTGTCCAAAGTGGGCCACTCCTGGTGCTGACAGCACTCTACCACAGCCCATCTGTCTGCACACCACCTGAGCATCATTTATGCCCCACAGATCATCACACACCGTCCCCCACTGTCCATGAAAGAAGATCTCCACTCTGCCAGAGCAGGAGCTGTTCCCTCCATCTACCAGACGGATGTCACCCTCAGCCACTGAGCTGTTGTTTGGTGTGGGTGTGGTGTTGAACTCAGCTGTTGGTTCAATTATTGGTTCAGTTGTATGTTCAAATATAACAGTTGTTGATTCAGTTGTTGGCTCAGTTGGTGTAGTTGTTGTAGTAGTTGGTGTAGTTGTCAGTTCAATTGTTGGCTCGGTTGTTGGTTCAGTTGGTGTAGTTGTTGTAGTAGTTGGTGTAGTTGTCAGTTCAGTTGTTGGCTCAGTTGTTGGTTCAGTTGGTGTAGTTGTAGTAGTTGGTGTAGTTGTCAGTTCAGTTGTTGGCTCAGTTGTTGGTTCAGTTGGTGTAGTTGTTGTAGTAGTTGGTGTAGTTGTCAGTTCAGTTGTTGGCTCAGTTGGTGTAGTTGTAGTAGTAGTTGGTGTAGTTGTCAGTTCAGTTGTTGGCTCAGTTGGTGTAGTTGTAGTAGTAGTTGGTGTAGTTGTCAGTTCAGTTGTTGGCTCAGTTGTTGGTTCAGCTGTTGGCTCAGTTGTTGGTGTAGTTGTAGTAGTAGTTGGTGTAGTTGTCAGTTCAGTTGTTGGCTCAGTTGTTGGTTCAGTTGTTGGCTCAGTTGTTGGTTCAGATGTTGGCTCAGTTGTTGGTGTAGTTGTTGTAGTAGTTGGTGTAGCTGCCAGTTCAGTTGTTGGCTCAGTTGTCAGTTCAGTTGTTGGCTCAGTTGTTGGTGTAGTTGTTGTAGTAGTTGGTGTAGCTGCCAGTTCAGTTATTAGCTCAGTTGTTGTTTCAGTCGGTACTGTAGTTGTGGTAGGTAACACTGTTGTTATTACTTCTGGTTGACCTGATAGCAGGAGAGGAAAGTAATCGCTTTAATCACTACTTATTTAAAAATTATCTACATGCAAATAAGCAATCCTATATTTTATTTATCATTTATTTATAATCATTTACTTTTCACAAGTTCAGGTGTGCCTTGGGGATATGAACAACTATGTGTAATTACCTAAACTTTTCTACATCTATTGTGTGACTTTCAATTGCTCCATCAGTTCGACATGTTTTTTTTTTTTAATTTCTATTAACAACCGTTAATTCAATAACACATTGATTTTTTAAAGCACTGAATTGTTGGCCCCTTGTGAGCCAGCATTCAGTCTCAGATTCTCGTTCATGGACCTAATTAATGGTGGTTCTTAAGTTGAGACTCAAACATGATCTGGCTTTTTTAATCAGAATTCCTTGAGTTTGGAAGAACATCCCCAAGGAAATAAAGCAATCTTGATCAGTGACATCTTAAAAATCACCTCTAAAAACTCACTTCTATAGACTGGCCTTGACCTTATTTAATTTTTTTTTCAATGATTATATTGTTTTATGCCATCGGTAGATATTTCTATTTTATTTAAGAGGGTGTTACTCTTCTAATCTGCTCTTCCTTTCTTACATTTCCTCCCTCTGTTATCCAATATTAATGATCATTTTAGAAACTTGTTTTTCAATTCCTCAATCCAAACAACCGAAAGCTGTTGTGTGGTGTGGCAGATCAGTTGTGTGTGGATACACAAAGTTTTCCTCCAAACAATAAAATTATTTATACTTTATGATCTAAGAATGTGAGAGTTAATGACTTAAAGAACTTTTCAAGCTAAAATAAATTTGTTTTTTGTTTTTTAATTTACACATTTATTATTTAAAACATTATTTACTTTCACGAGAATTTAAAGATCATTTTGATTTATTGTGCCACAAATACACTGATATGAGGACAAGCATTATGGTCATGTGCGAAAAAAAAATTTGAGGAAGAAGACATATCATGTTGCACTTTAAGAAGAAAGTCTTAAGACTTAAGTTCAAATGTCAAGAATAAAGTGGGAATACAAAACATGGAAAAAAGTCCATACTTTGTGAGGGTTGTTGTATCTCAATGTGGGTGTAAAGTGTAAGCCAGGACAGTGTTCCCCTTTGTCATGAAGAGTCTATTTTTCTTACATAGATTATCAAAGACTATACTTATAACCACATAATGTGCATATGCCAGTCAGTAGCCATATTTCTAATTTTATTGATATTTAGTCATTCATATTTGTGTATTCACATCTGTTTATATCTATCTTTATATATACATCTGTTAATGTGCTATAAATCATGCTACTAGGGTCAATTTCCCTGAGGGAGTTTAGCTGAACGAATATCATCAAATCTGATCTATAATGATTATATGTTAATAATACAAAAAAGGTACCTGAGAAACAAAGCCAGTTGCTAAAAAAATACAACCAACAAGGATCTAAAAGCTGAACTTATACAAAACAAATGCAGTTACCTGTACAGGTGACACCAGCGTCCTCACCATGACCACAGTTGTGGATCCCAAAGCCCAGATGTCTGCACTCTGTTATTGCTGATTCATTGCCATAACAGCCCACATCATCCAACCAGATGGGTCCGGTGCCCTGTCCAAAATTGGCATTTCCTGGTGCTGAGAGCGCCCTGCCGCAGTCCATCTGTCTGCACACCACGTGAGCATCATTCAGGTCCCAAAAGTCGTCACACACTGTCCCCCACTGTCCACTGTGGAAGACCTCCACTCTGCCAGAGCAGGCGCTGTTTCCTCCATTAACCAGACGGACATTACCCTCAACTGCTGGCCGGCTGTCTGGTTAAAGAGGAATTTAAATAAGAATAAATAATCCATGAACCACATAAAAAGAGGTATAATATTAGAGATTATGATGATTTGTTATGTTGTTGTTTCCACGGTTCATTTCGTCCGTCCATCTGCAAGAAAGATGATTCAAAAACTTCTTTGTGCTCTCACAGTCAATTTCCTGCAAATATTCCAACAGCTAAATGTTGTGAAAAAACTTTGAATGTAAATGTTTTCATTGCAGATTTTTTCTTTTCTTTCTCCATGTTTATAGTATATTGATGACATGTGATACTCTGATACTGTTCAGACAAGAAACAGTTGTATTTACCTGCACAGATAACGCCAGCATCCTCATTGTGACGACAGTTATGGTTTCCAACACCTTGGTGTCTGCACTCACTGAGACTATTTTCATTGCCTCTGCAGGTGACATCATCCAACCAGATGGGTCCTGTGCCCTGTCCAAAGTGGGCCACTCCTGGTGCTGACAGTGCTGCGCCACAGCCCATTTGTCTGCACACCACCTGAGCATCAACCAGGCTCCAGGCATCATCACACACCGTCCCCCACTGTCCACGAAAGAAGATCTCCACTCTGCCAGAGCAGGAGCTGTTTCCTCCATTAACCAGACGAATATCACCCTCAACTGGTGAGCTGTTGTTTGACATGGTAGTGGTAATGGTTTCAGTTGTTGGTTCAGGTGTTGGTTCAGTTGTTGGTTCAGGTGTTGGTTCAGGTGTTGGTTCAGGTGTTGGTTCAGCTGTTGGTGGTAACACTGTGGTGGTTTCATCCTGATCTAAAAGAAGGAGAAAACTACTATCAACTTGTTTCATTTAATTGAATCTGTATGAAAAAAAGTCTACTGATCCTTTTGTTATTCAGAGATGTTGTTTTATTTTCTCCCCACAGGGTGTCATAATTTACATTCAGTGACGACTGAAGTGCAACTTTGTCTGTGTGGAGTGATGCAGTTGTGAGCCAGAAATGCAGAAGTGATGAACATTTAGGCATTACTGTTGTTCTGTTCTCTCAGTTTATTGGATATTTGTGCAGGTTTTTTAAAATTAATTATTTAGTTAATTTACACCTTTTTATATTAAAAATTATTTACTTTGATGAGAGTTTAATGCTCATTTATAATTAGTGTGGCACAAATACACTGACATGAAGAAGAGTATTATGGTCATGCATAAAAGAAAAAATGAGATGAAGAAGAAAAATCATGTGTTACTTAAAGAAGAAACTCAAAAAGTCAAGACTTAGGAGAATGTCAAGGATAATGTTAAAACACAAGACTCAGAAGAAAAGTCTAAACTTTGTGAAATGTGTTGTAACTCAATATGGTTGTGGAGTGTAAGCAATCGTTAAATGACACAATAGGTATTGTAATATGACAGCGACAATACAATTCATCAAAATCCATGACAGGTAAGTGTACCCCTTTTGTCATGAACCCCTTTGTCTATTTTTCTTAAATAGATTATAACAGACAATATGTATAATCACAATCACACCTGAATTTATACAAAACAAATGCAGTTACCTGTACAGATGACACCAGCGTCCTCACCATGACCACAGTTGTGGATCCCAAAGCCCAGATGTCTGCACTCTGTTATTGCTGATTCATTGCCATCACAGCCCACATCATCCAACCAGATTGGCCCAGTGCCCTGTCCAAAATTGGCATTTCCTGGTGCTGAGAGCGCCCTGCCGCAGTCCATCTGTCTGCACACCACCTGAGCATCAGTCAGGTCCCAAAAGTCGTCACACACTGTCCCCCACTGTCCACTGTGGAAGACCTCCACTCTGCCAGAGCAGGCGCTGTTTCCTCCATTAACCAGACGGACATTACCCTCAACTGCTGGCCTGCTGTCTGAATAAAGAGAATTTAAAAAAAGAAAACTTAATCCATTAACCACACCAAAAAGAGGCATTATATTTGAGATTATTAAAGATCTACTCTTTTGCTGTTTCCAGAGTTTATTTTAATCCTACAAGGTTTACTTTAAACATGTCATATAATTTTTCCTTTAGTGTGCTTAACATTTCTTTGCCTTGTGATGAAGCACCTTGGTAAATAAAATAAAATAAAAAGTCTAAAGTACTAAAACTACTCCATCCCCCTCTTCTCTTCTGTGTGGTGCAAGGCACTTTGTTCCCTTGGCCCTGAAAACAGGACTACCATTATGACATCATATCACCGGGTTTCATCAGTTTTAGCTATTGCAGAGCATAGAAGTACAACAAACATGTAGTTCTTGACAACATGGGGCTGAGCAATTCTCAACTGACCAATGCTTTACACATTCATATAGACTCTCTGGAGTCAAATTGACACTGATAACATAGTAAATTATTTAAAATTGTGTGAGGTACTTGTGTGGCGCTGTATGCCGTGCCACAGCCAGAGGAAGTGCAAGGGGCTTCATCTTTAGATTTGCAACCAATTGACCCCATCGACAGTTGACATTAATAGATAGACACTGTCTAATTTACTTCAAAATCTAAAATAGCTTTGAAATGTTTGAATCTGGCTTTCCAACTCCTACTGTTGCTGAAGGTGAGTTTGTTCTTATTTATTTATTCTGTTTTTTAGTTACATATTTTTCTGGTTCTCTTTGTCACCATTTAAAGATCTATGTCCTCGAAAGTCAATTTTCGTTGCTTATTAATGTTATTAAAAAGTGTTGAGGAGCAGTGGAACAATTAGCAGAACAGCTTTGAACCATAGTCCAAATATGTCCATGGCAGCTACCACAAGTGATAAAGAGCTCTTGTTGTGATCTATCTCTTAAATGTGCACAGATTCTGAACTGACTTGAGAAAAAAAGAGCTTTTTCTTATGCTGCCTCAAAGACTGAAACTATACAAACTGATATGAAGACAGCTGAACTGTTTTCACTCAAAACCTTCCGTTCCATCTTGCTCACCTGACAGCAAGAATCCTATGAACAATGCCTGTGCTTTTAATTGTAGCTGTCCTCAAAAAGTACTGCTCTTCCATTGTCAAGTTATGTTTTTTATATACTTTTTGGATGTAATTTATTGCATGATCCTTTTTTTTTATTAATATTTGGCGTGTGCTGCTGACTTTTTGGCCAGGTTGCCCTTGTAAATGAAATCCTGATCTCAATGGGATTTATCTGGTTAAATGAAAGTTAAATAAAAAATAAAGAATAAGAGAAAGGGTTAAACCAAAAACACATGGAGATGTTTAGGATCGCCTGGCAACTGTCACATTTCCTCCTCATCTAAATTAACAGTTGGGATGGACTAAAGTGGACATAAAGACAACATTGTCTTTCATTTTTGGCTTTCCTAGAAGTCATGCAAGCAACTAACAGCAGGAAACATTTTAATTCAAGATGAAGATGAAAAAATGAGTTAAAAAATGCTAAATATTTCTTGGAAGCACAGCTGGGTGTCATTCTCACTCCACCTGAACAAACAGACATGGTGGGGAACTTTTGGGTCAATACTCAATCAGCAGCAGCAGTTATGTAAAACTTGACAAAGGCACTTGCTGATTCTGTGTGTGATTTTCTTTTGTTTAGGATTGTTTTTTGTCTGTATTGATAAGAAACAGCTAGTCAGTGGATAGGTTTGTGAAGATGGGAGAGTAGAGAGTAGAGGAAGGACACTCTGCTAGCAGGCTACGGGCTGGATTTGAACCTGAACTGGCAGAAACACACATGTATCCTGCTCTCATTCTTACTTCCTTGGGTAAAGATCAGAGGGTTTGTGGTGATGCTCTGAGGTCCGTCACCCTTCAAACATTATCTTTGTTCTTAAACAAGGGATGGGAAAATTCAGCCACTAGAGGGCCACATTAATGTTATGCACAAAGTTAGAGAGCCCACACTACAAATGGCAAGATACTGATTGTAAATGTCGTCATTGCAGATTTTTCTTTTCTTTCTTGATGTTTATACTTAATTAATGTGTAGACTGCACGAAGTGGGAGGGATGGTCACATGTGGCCCCTAGGCCACATTTTTCCCAACCCTGTGATACACTGATACTATTAAGACAAGATTACATTTGTATTTACCTGCACAGATAACGCCAGCATCCTCATTGTGACGACAGTTATGGTTTCCAACACCTTGGTGTCCACACTCACTGAGACTATTTTCATTGCCTCTACAGGTGACATCGTCCAACCAGATGGGTCCAGTTCCTTGTCCAAAATGGGCGACTCCTGGTGCTGACAGTGCACTGCCACAGCCCATCTGTCTGCACACCACCTGAGCATCAACCAGGCTCCAGGCATCATCACACACGGTCCCCCACTGTCCACGAAAGAAGATCTCCACTCTGCCAGAGCAGGGGCTGTTTCTCCATCAACCAGGCGGACGCCACCCTCAACTGGTGAGCTGTTGTCTGTGGTAGTCTGTGTTGTTGCTGTAGTTGGAGGTAAAGAGGATATCAAGACACTGCAGGAGTTGTGAAATTCGCCTTTTAACAAGACAGAAATCATTGTTCATGAGATTAAGCCAACAACAGGTACACAGACTAAACTGAATCAACAAATCAGATGGACTGGATTAAGAATTGGCTCTTACACCCAGGGATGCTTTTGTTTATTATGGGTCCCCAGCTAAGGATCAGTATGAGGTCATTTTTGATTTAGCATGTAAACCAAACTTTTTAAGGCCTACTTACTTTGAAAGAGCAGTAACATCAACTTCAGTTTTATCTTAATTTTAATCCGGAAATTTGTAAAAAGCCTTGTTAATGCCAAGTAACGAGAGAATGTCTTGGGTGGTTCCTGATGATAGAAAGGCAATTTAACTTAAATAACCATTAAATGCCACCAAGGTATGAGGATGAACATCTCAGAGCAAACAACAGGTCAAACCTTGAAGGATTGGCAGAAGACCAGACTTGAAGAAGGATTGATTCAGGCTCATAGATAAGACAGTTTAACAGTATCCTATATATTGTAAAGAATGTATTTTACTGGTCCAACCTGATAAACAAGATGAGGTACTGAACACGAGCACTGGATATATTTACATCTGACTATCCTGAAAAACAAGCTGAACTACTACTGAAAATTACAACTGAATCCATCCCACAGAGAAAGATGGGAAGGGATGAACCATTAATGACAAACAGGAGGGTGATTAAAGATTCATGTTTGTCACATTTATTATGGCTGGACAGAGGCTTGCAAATATTTCTTGCTATTAGACCAACCAAGCCACATCTTCAGGAGGCCTCTGGCTTTGAGAGAAAGGAAAAAAAATAACTTTGCAGAGCTCTTTACCAGCTGTTTATTTGGGATACAATAAGGGTGTTATTTACAGTGTGGTGTGAAACAGGGGAGTTCACCAGGTCATTCACACAGCAGTACAGTTAAAGTTACAGAACTAATCAGGTAAATAATAAATGTATGCAAAAAATCCACCACACTGCTTTAAAAAACACTGATTGGGCAGAACATCTGCAGACTGAGCTCAATTGTTATGGGGCCCCACAAGATGGATTTAAGGCTCAAATTCAGATGGCACAAATAAAAGGAAAGTATGGATCCATTTTACTAGTTCAGGCTAGTGGTGGTGGTTTTACTACATAGAAGAAGTTTTTTGGGAACACTTTTGCCCCCTTAGAATCAACTAAGCAAGGGTTTAATCGCACAACTTACCTGAGTACTGTTTCTGACCATGTCTATTTCTTTATGAACAGTGCACTAACCTTCTGATGGCTACTTCCAGCAGGAATAAGCACCTTGTCATAAAGCTCAAACCATCTCAAAATGGTTTCTTGAACATCACATTCTCCAGTGGCCTTACCAGCCACAAGACCTCAGCCCAATAGAGCATGTTTGGGATGTGGTGGAACTGGAGATAAAATGTGCTGCAGCTATGGGATGCTATCGTGTTACTATGAAACTAAATCTCCGAGGTATGTTTCCAGCACCTTCCTGTACCATAAAGAACTGAAGGCAAAAGCAGGCCTTCTGGTGTTTGCAAGCTGTGCCTGATTAAGTGGCCAGTGAGAGTATATTTTAATGATTGAATATACTTTTTGTGTACCTCATATGTTCATCTATGATATGTACAGCCCATGCCAACTGAGTGAAAGTGTTTTAAACGGATCGTTACCTGCACAGTAAGCAAGATAGCATGTGCTTGGCTGGATCAATCTGTAGACGTAGTTTCCTCCAGGACACAACTTGACATGGATGTCATGTGAGGTAAGATAGCAGCAACTTTCTCCCTAGTGGTTACACACAGTGTTCGTTCAATGTGTCCTGGCTGTGTGGGATGAGGTGTTGCTATCCACAATGGAGAATGGGTACTACACCTATATTCAGCCACACACCTCTCTGGGATACAAGCACTTTGCCCAAGAAACAATTGATACCAACCTTGCCAGTTAATATCTCAGTCACACAACACTTCTGGAGGGGATACGTTTTCCGTTGAGCGCCATTCATCATGCAGCTCAGTGTGGTGCTGGCAGGGATCAGCACATTGAAAAGTCACGTACATGCTGATGCAGTCCATACCTAGATCACAGATGATGGAACCACAGAAAAACTGGACAGACTGTGAGAAGTTCCCTGATCTGGTGCTGGGGGCAGGGTTCATAAGAGCCCGGGGTGTTTTGGCAGACCTGAGTCTGTGAGGGAGCACTCATTAGTGTCCACACAGCCCTTATCTGGTGACCACTGATAACCTTTCTTACAGCAAGATGAGTCACTACAGAGTTTGGTATCGTAGCACGTGAGGCCATCACCTACAAAGCCGGCCTTACAGGCACAGTAGAGCACCTGGCTGGACACGGTGTCGCCTCTTTCTCTGGACATGAGGCACCGAGCTTCATGGTGACATGAATCACAACTGGAGACAGGAGACACTGTGAACAATGGAAGAGTTTGATGCCCGAAGCAAAGCCTTTTTGGCATGAAGCACAGATTTATTCCGTTGACAAAATAGCAAAATAAATACCAACAAATCCCAAACTGCTTTGCACCATGCACTTTGACAGTGTTCTCTAGGCCGTTAAAATAGGACCTTTAAATTGAACGTGAGGGGCAAGCTACTCATAAATGTGATTTGATGACTGAGAATTGGCTTTACAACTCTGAGGCTACACCCTGAAGACAAGAAGTAAGATAGGCCATGGCCTTAATTGTTCGAGAAGTCGTGACACAGGTACTGAATGATTAACTTTGGTCCCAGCTTGATCATTTTTTTTTGTTTTAGTGTCTAGCCTCACTCCTATGACAAGCAGATAGACACCATTCTTTTCTTTTTGTTTTCACATAGTAACAGGGAAGAGACAGGCAGAGCTTGCCCACCCATAGCTTTGCTTAAACACTCTCTAATTTCAGAGACCAGGTGCAGCGCAAACTGCCCTGCGTGCCAACAGGGTGTGTCCAGGGCATTTTGCAATTTTCATGAATGATGCAGCGAGGCACACCTGCGCATCTACCCCTCCCACCGGTGTGAGTGGCAGCGAGGGAGAAGAGAAGTCATTAATGGGTTTACCACTGTCAAGTGTAATCTTCACCAATCAAATGGACGCGCCTCCTTGCCTTCAAATGCACTGAGGGCGAGGTGCAGTGCCAATTTGGATCTTTCCTCCATTAACTCCAGTTTTGGTGGCTGGAGGATGCAGCCAAATACGTTGTCGCAGGGGATCTCCGCAACCCTCGCCCTTTGCAGGTAGCTGTTGAGACCCCGGACCAGGGGAGAATGGCTCCCCTCAGGCTCCCTCCTTCCT